>PCDK01000001.1:0-1200000 GCA_002778075.1 Grosmannia penicillata | reverse complement strand
GCATGGCCCATGCTCGGGCCCTGATTAGCAGGTAAACGGTTTGCTTGTCCGGGGGAGGGCTGTCGGGATTTGCTCTGTACGGAGTACGAAGTACAAGTATACCTCCTCGGTCGACCTCGACATCAACCCTGCAGCGAGACCCAGACCCTGCCAGCTCCCTGCAACCCCAGCACACTCCCAGCTTCCAGCACTCCCAAGTCCCAGCACTCCCAGCACTCCCAGCACTTTCAGCACTCCCAGCACTCTCACTCGTCCAACACTCGAGCACGAGCACACATCTGCAACCGCCCCCATGTCCATCCCCCGTTGACTCGAAAGTCGCACAACCTCCGTTAGCCACCGACCCGGCCGACACCAGGCCTGCAAAGTACGACGTACAAAGTACGGAGTACTACTTCTGCCACCACCGATCCGCCCTCCACATCTCAGAGCCACAGGGGCGCCGGCAGGACCGAGAGCACCAGACTGAGAATCTCCAGACGGTAGCTTCGGACCCGGACGCGTCCAGGAACCGGCCAGGAACCGGCCAAGAGCAGCCTGGGAGCAGGCCGAGGATGGGCCGAGAACTCCAAGGGCTGAGCAGCAGAGCAGCAGAGCAACCGAGCAAGAACACCAGGTCCCAGGCCAGGAGCAGAGCAAAAAGAAACTCTCCTCCTAGACAGCCAGTCCCACCACACCATCACCGCACGCGCAAGTACGAGTACTCTACAAGGACTCCGTACGGTGTACCAAGTCACACACCTCCACGTCCAGAGACGACCAGAGACCAGAGACGAGCCGCGACCCGTCGCCCCGTTTAAACGCTGTCTTGTCTAAGATTATTCGTACTGGTACAAGGTAACCTGCTCCCCCCAGGAGACTGACTAGTTCTGCTTTAATATTCCTTACCGGCCGGCCTAGCTCCGACCTCCTCTCGTCAACCTTTGATCACCCTACCCATATGTGATCCAGCACATCCTATAAGTCTGCCGGCTTCCCTACAAAGCACAGCACCCCGTTCAACGGCTACGAACACAACGGCAAGCCGTATTACTGTCCGCCCATGCCTCGCTGATCTTGCTTCGTTGTCCGCCTCCTCCGTCAGACGAGTCGTGCGTGGTACCGAGTGTTGTCCTGTATGCGTTCAGCGTTCTGCGTTCCGCGTTCTGCGTTCCGCGTTCCGCGTTGTCGAGTATCTGTCTTTCTGCCGCCGCCGTCTGTCTCCTGACTTTTTTTTTATTTTACTTCTGTCGGCTCCGTCTTCTCCGTCTCTGTCCTCCGTCTTCTCCATCTGATCTATCTGCTCCATCCTCTCGCTCTCCTTGCCTCGCTATCCTCATTCGGTCCTCCTTCGCCCCTCCTCGATTTGCGGCTACTCCCCCCCACTGTCATCGGCACTCCTTGTTTGTTGTTGTATCCGCCGGCCACTCTTTCTTTGGTTGGTCCCGATCACATCTCCACGGCCCTGGTGGGCTTTCCGACTGCTGCAGCTTCTACAGCCAAAAGTAAAATCAGAGGACGGATCGATTCCTTCCCTCCCCTTCAATTTGCGCCTACTGCATATGCTGGCAGCAGCTGCATCATTTGATAGTATAGCCGGCACACCTTCCCCTGAACTTTTCCGATACCGTGGGCCCATACGTGGACATCCTGCACCGCAACTACGACACCGAGAGGCGATCCTTCGTCTCGACCCAAACCAGCACCGACACTATACTGCCCCGTCGAGCGTTGCTCTGCAATACGTTGGACAGAGTTGTGTCTTCTCCGCGACGATCGTCCGAGCGAACAGAAAGACGAGTCATTTCTCAGGCGGCGCACTACCTGCAGTTCGACTCGTCCAACTTACCCACCCCGCCCCTTCCCACCTTTTTGTTTCTTGTCTCTCGGATATTCGGTCCCGGTCTCTCAGCTCTCCGCTCTCAGCCTGTCGGACGCCTCCGGTGCCTCGGGCGGCAGCGTTTGCTTGACTCTTTCGCGCCTCCCGTCTCATCCTCCCCAGGAGGCCACTACGCCCACCGACTCGACGACGGCAAGGCATGCAACAGCGACTCCGAGCCTGGTCTATGCTGTCCTTTGGTCTGGACGCTCCTGTTGCTACCCACGCGCCTCTGCAGAATCAACGCCGCGTGTCTGTGGCTGTTCTGAGAGCGCGGCACCAGTCCTCTCGGGAGCAGCAGCATCGCGATCCCCATGCCAACTCGGACTTTGACTCGCCACCTCCCCCCAGCAGAGCAAAAGATCTCCCTCGGTCAACGCCGGGGCCAGCCAGAC
This sequence comes from Grosmannia penicillata, assembly GCA_002778075.1. Classification (NCBI taxonomy): domain Eukaryota; kingdom Fungi; phylum Ascomycota; class Sordariomycetes; order Ophiostomatales; family Ophiostomataceae; genus Grosmannia; species Grosmannia penicillata. The sequence continues at coordinate 1,197,747 of PCDK01000001.1, read as the reverse complement.
CTGGCTCGATTTTCTCTTGACCTGACCTGGGAACGGGCAGAGTCAAGTTGTGCCGCGCAAGCGAAGGACTATCCTTCTCCGCCCATGTCCGGTTCTCCTCCATTTCCGCCCAAACCAACTCACGAGGCTGGTGGCCGGAGTCAAAGAAACATCCAGAGCATAGGCCATGATGCGTATCGCGGAGCCCCTGCCAACACCAACACCACGAGCACCGACATTTCACTGCATCAGCCTTCCCTGGCCTTGTACGCGCAGCCTCCAGACCGGCGACAGCACCAACAGCACCAGCCACACCAACAGCAGCACCAGCAGCTTCAGCAGCAGCACCACCACTACCCTCCAGCAACACCGCCGTCTCTCGTGAGACCTTATCCGTCCTATACGCGAGCCGAGGACCTTCCAGCACGACCGATGTCTTCGCTCTCTTCCTATCCGCTGCCGGCGCAACTCCCGGGCCCGGCAATGACAGCATACCACACGCCCTATCTTCCGTCACTACCGGGCCCGGGATCTATGCAGCAGGGCTATCCAGCCTCAAGCGCGGTAAGACCGCCGCAGGCGCAAATTCCGTCTCCGGTTCCAACTTCAGCTTCAGCACCGGGGAGCCTGGACGCCCTCCAGCCTTATGGCTCCCCCAAATCGCAAAGGAAGACAAAAGGGCACGTGGCGTCTGCGTGTGTGCCTTGCAAACGAGCCCATCTACGGTAAGTGCTTTTTGCAAGACGCTGTCGAGACTGCTTTGATTTTGATTTTGCTGTCCGACACTTTTTGCCCCTCTTGTTCCCTCCTCTCCACCTCGTTTTCGAATGACGCAGAAATCTGACGCAATGATGTATGATTTACAGATGTGACGGTACGTGGCAGCCGAAGAAACTTCGTGCTCTGGTTTATTCTCCTACGATTTCAATTTGGACAAATATTGTCGGCTTCGAGCCTGCAGTGTCGAGTCAACGCACCAAAGGCGGTGCCGGCACAGTCTTGTTTGCATATTGAGTGCTCTACAACCCCCCCTCATTTGTTCTCCTATCCTATTGCTTTTGCAAGCCTATTCCCTTGGCCTTTTCCCAAAGCGTCCTGGGACCGCCGAGCGGCGCAAATCACGGGTGGGATCGTCTGTTCAATCCCTGCTAGTTGTTTTATCGCACAATGTGTGGAAACCCTAGCAGCACGGCTTGGCAGTCTCTATGGCAGTTCGAACGCATCCATGTGCGTTTTCAAAATGAAAACGAAAAGACCAGCCGCTGTTTGATTTTTGGGAAAATCTATAACGACGAAGCAGAAGAACAGAAAGTTCCTGGGGAGAATGGGATCAGGTTTGCGAAACGAGTGTTCCCACCGGACCCCTCCTTGCCATTAACAACACCTTCAGTTCATAAAAACCAAAAAGCGCCGACTTCCTTTTCAAGTGAAAACTCGATGCAGATGGATGTTTTCAGTCTAGTTCTCTGCCCTTTTCAGTGAACTAGCTTGATTAAAACTGCCAGTTACGGTACTGACGTTCGAAATAGCACAACGACCTTGCTCCCGGTGTCTTAGCAATGGGAAAGACGACTCCTGTGTCGATGTACAGCACAAGAAAAGAGGACGTCCACGACTCCGCGAAGAGAGGGATTTGCGGTATGACTTGTCGGGCAGAAGCGGCCCTGGAGGCCATCCAGCCGAAGCGCCATTGCGTAGACCGTTGCCCCTAATATACGGACAGCCGCCTGCATCTATGGGCCCAGGGTATGGTGTCTCTACTCGTCGAGGCCAATCCTCCTCCTACCGGGTATCTAAGTCTCAACCTGCTGATTCCGTGGCTCCAAGGTTCATTGAGCGTGGCTCTATAGCGGACGCCAATATTTACCCGCCACCGCTGTCGATTTCTACGCGAATGCCCGAGCCGGTAGCCTACCTTACTATGGACCTGGACATTGCAAAGGCTTCAGAGCCTTTTCTGGACGCCCTAGGCCGCCATGCTATCAAGGGCTTCAATCTTCTGGAAGTGGTCATTTCCGAGGACCGCGAGCGGCTGCGGGTGTTGAAGCACCAAGTACACGACGAGCGAAAGCGACGAGACCCGCAATATCTGCCACCGATCTTTGCGGAAATTAACCATGAGCAAACTATGCAGAATCTTGGATTTGGGCCGGAGGAAGTCGCCAGTTATTCGCTGGATTGGACGGAATACTTGACCTTTACTTCTCACGACGGGCAGCGGCGGCCGTTACAAGTGCGACTGGGTCTAGCCAAGCAAGGCTCGATATACTTTGTTGTTCTGCTGCTGGCAGGGCTTGCGCGACCAATGGGGCATCCTACGCCGTCGCCACACTCTCGAGAGGCACCGTACTCTTACCAGTCACTGCAACATCCACCACACCATGTGTATGGACAGCCAACACCTGTATCGGCAACTTTCGACATCAGCCGGTCTCGACACTCCAGCGATGCTAGTTATGGAAGTGCTCGGCAGGGACCAGCGCCTCTGGGCCCGACGATACCCGGCATGAATCCCGGCTATCCGGCTTCGTACTCTGCGGCACCGGGCCGTCCCGAGTATGCTACAGGCACGCCCTCATACCAGACGCCACGGAGCGAGCTCAGCGCAACGCAGCGGCCACACCACCAAGTACCACAGTCAGGGTTTCAGCTTCCGCCAATACGCAGTCGACACGACGGCCGACCTTTGGAGCACGTTGCGACAGCGAGAGACGATACAACGAGAGTAGACATTGGTGGTCTGATTGACAAGCCCGACCCACCCATATGACTGTCGTGATTCGGCACAGTTGCGGTTGCGGCTGCAGCTGTAGCTGTAGCTGCAGACTTGCTCTGCTGTTTGGCAAAGTTTGATTTGATTTCGATAATGCGCCACCCACACGAGAGAAGTCCAACTTTGATGCTGGAAATTGCTGCGTATGCGGCTAGGCGGCTTTGCGGCTTAGGTTGCGGTGATGCTGGTCATGCGATGACGGTATATGACATTCATCACCCTTTTTCAAGATTTATATTGTCCTTGACTATTGCGTTTGTTCCGGATTGGGGCATTCGATTGATTAACGGAAAGCATGCAACGTCATGGCATTGGCGGGGCCAATACTTGGAGTGGGAGCGAGATCCGGCTGTTTCACAAGGAAGCTCAAGGGAACATAAAATGGGAGGGAAACTTCAGCGTTACAAAGTTTAGGTTTGCGCCGGGGGGAGGCGGCACTCTCTCCGTGCAGCTCATAGTTTGATGTATTTCTGGGGGGCTGGTTGGCCTGATTTTTTCCTTGTTACCCCAACGCACTGATTTCTGTCTAGTACCCCAGCGTAGGACCCTTTCTACCTTTTGCTTTCCGTTTCCTATTTTTTGCCATCTGATTTTCTGTTTTGTTTTTCTACTATTCCGTTACACTGTCGTTCTGCCTTTTATTATTTCGTTTCTTGACACGGGATGGGATACTGGGTTTAATTTGTTTTTGAGGCTGCTTTTCTAACATTACAAGAGCCTCAATGTGTTACTGACTTGCTTCATTCTATGGTGGACGGCTGTTATTATTAAAATATTTAGTTTATTATTACGTTCAGTGTTGTAGCCAGCGGCAGGCAGAAAAGCTGCGGATATACACTTGTTTTGGGCTTTCAACGTTGCGCAAGTCTGTCATTGTGCCTTGTACGAAGTATCATATTACAAGGTTTACATACGAAAAGTACGCCACTTTGGCTCTAATGGATCTATTTCTTGCTTCCAAGTCGTGCTTGGAACGAGCCTGCAAAATATTCAAGATATTCAAAGTATAGTGAGCGAGAGTGGAGAAGGGCAGAGAATGCTCTGTTGAGGCAGACACAAGGCTCAGGAGGCCTTGTGCCGGCTGGGGCCAAGATCAGTCTGGGCGGCCTGTTGCAGCAAATAAAAACCAAGCAGATCACCAGAACGAGCAGAGCAGTGAACAGTAAAGAAAAGCGAGGCAAAAGCAGAGAAAGGCAAGGACGGTGCCGTCACAGGGGCATCTGGGCAGAAGCAGCGAGCAAGACAAAGGGCAAAAGGTCACGAGGGCAAGAGCTGCTGTTCGAGATGCAGCAAGCCGCAGAGCCCGAGAGCCTACAGTTGCTCACCGGTGTTGGTGGCGGCGGGCGCCAGGCAGGGCGGACGGACCATGATGGCCAGGGTGACGGGGGTGCGCGTGCGGCCGAGGTGGACGTCGCGGACGTGGTGGAAGCCGTGCCGGCGGTAGAAGGAGAGGTTGCGGTCGTTGCTGGACTCGAGGTAGACGGGGCGGTTCTCGGCGTCGGTCTTGGCGATCATGTGCTGGAGCAGCTTGCCGGCATAGCCGCGGCGGCGGGCGCTGGGCTTCGTGCCCAGGTACCAGAGGTAGTAGCTGTTGTCGGTCGTGGTCTGGGCAGCGGCATCGCGGCCGTCGCCGCGGACGGCGGCGCAGAGGGCGTCAAAGGCGCCGCCGCACATGACGTCCTCCTTGGTGCGGTCGAGCAGGGGGGTGACCTCGGTGTAGAAGCGGTGGCGGGCCTCGTGGTTGAGCTGGAAGTAGAGGCGCCACATGCCGGACGCAGCAGCGTCCACCAGCTGTCGCCGTGCTGCTGGGGGCCGAGCCAGAGCGCGACGCCGTCGTAGTCGGGGCCGATGGTGGTGACGACGCCGTTCATGGCGACGGTGGCGACGAGGTAGGTCATGATGTCGACGTGCAGGCGCCAGCGGTCCTCGGCGGCGTTGGCCGGCCGCGGCCTGCCGGCACGGCTGGCGCCGGTATGACCGGCATCGGCATCGGCATCGGCATCGGCATCGGCATCGGCGTCGTCGTCGGGCAGCAGGTACAGCGACAGCGGGTCGGTGGCAAAGGCGTGCGCCAGCGACAGCGCCGCCTCGCGCACCTCGGCCATGCCGATGACGCGCACCGTCTGCTCCCACTGCGGCGGCACGAGCGAGCGCGGCACCTGGATGTGGACCTGCAGCGGCGGCGGCGGCACGCCGTGCTTGGTGAGCGCAGAGGCGGCGCTGGGCTTGCTGGAGGCACTGTTCATCGACGCCATGCTGGGCTGGGTCGGCGGAGGACTCTCGTTCGGGGGACGAGCAACGACACCTAGATGGTCAGCCACGGCGGCATGCTCGCGCCTCGCGGACACTTACAGCTTTAGTGCTGTAAAATCCGTATACTGTCGCCTGTATGTTCTCTGGACAGCTGGGATCTGGAAAGGGACATAAAGCGAGCCGGGTGACGAAGGCAGTTAAGACACGTGCGGGTGTCAAGAGACATTCGCCTGTTGTTGGGAGCGGCAACGGCGGGTGATGGGATCGGCGAGGACGGACGGGCCTGGGCTTCGGAGGCCTTGCTTTACGCGGCAGAAGCAGCAGGCAGACGATGCGGCACGGCAGCAGAAGATGGCACTGGAGACAGTGTATGTTCTGAGGCCCTGGGACGGGTGAAGCAACGGGACCGGGCGGCAGTGTGGCTTGAATTGTCGGGCGGCTTCGAGTCTGGGAAGACCCGTACGGACAGATATCGGGCAGTTCTAGCAATCTAGCAACACAAGAAGCAGTGCTTCCAAGATGTGCCCCCAATGAAATGGGATCGGTAGGTGGGATGGGACGGATCGTATGGGAAGCGAGAACAGGATGGAGAAGGGAGAGAAGGGAGAGAAACAGTCGAGGGCGGCACGACGATCAAATACTCGGCAGACAGGCGGCATAGCAGCGGCAGACGCAGGGAGTCCGGGGTGCACATTGTACTCGGTGGGGAAAGGCGGAAGACGTGGAAAGACGGTGCAGCCGGCAGTCGGCAGCAGGGCAACGTGGGCCAGGCGATCGGCACAATGAGGACACAGCAGAGGTGAGAATACGAACGCGTGGGCTTGGGGGCGCGGGATGGCCATGCAGCTGCAGGCCAGCGGACGTGTCTGGATCTGGGGCGTGTCTGGGTCCGAGACAGGCGGCGCTGTGTCGGGGATGCCAAGCCGGACGCCGGACAGCCTTGGGGCATGGGGAGGAGAGGCCTCGGCGACGCCTCGCAAGCGACATGGAAGGGCTGCAGGCCGCGAGACGGGCGCGACAGGCCGGAGCCAGAGCGTCAGACCCGGCGGGAGGACGGCGAAGCGCACATGGAGGAGCCGTGCAAACGGGCGAGTTACGGGGACTGAAGACGAGTTGTCGGGGCTGAAGACAAGCGGCAGACTGACGATGATCTACGGACATGGACAGGGATGGCTTGATTGTGGCGGCATGGACAGACAATGGCTGGCGCAGGCCGAAGAGCAAGCAGCTATGCAATACGGCGCATCGTCAGACGAGCGACAGCCAGGACGAGCAAGGAGAGCAAAGCAAGGACAAGGCGGGTGGGCTGAGGCAAGGGGAGATGGCCCGATCGGCGCTGGCGCTAAGCGAGACGGCGCCGGTGGTGTGAGGAGAGGAGAGACAGGAGGACAGCATGAGAGGAAGACGAAGGGGAAGAGGAAGACAAGGAGAAGACAGAAAGAGGGGAGGCGGAGAGGAAGATGAAGACAAGGAGAAGACAGAAAGAGGAGAGGCGGAGAGGAAGAGGACAGTGGAAGAGGAAGACAAGGAGAAGACAGGAGAGACAGTGTACGACGTGGAAAGATGCAGACGGAAAGGAGAGCTGCACACAGATGGAGGCAACCAAGACAGAGCTGAGAGATAAGAGAAAACTGGAGAGAAGCGAGAGCTGAGAGGCGACAGCAGAAAAGTAGCGACTGGTGAAATGGCCGTGGGGGCGTCAGCGTGGTGGCAATGGGAGGCGTGTCGGCGAGTGGAGGTGGTCGTTGGGCTAGAAGGCTAAAGCTCGATGCAGCTGCAGACTTGCGGGGTGCAGAGTGCAGGTGACGCCGGCGGCAGACATGGCAAGTGATAGGCTGGGCTGAGACAAGATGACGTGAGAGGAGGGCGAGTGAGGAGGGAGATGGAGGAGAGAGGAGAGAGGAGGAGAAAAGGACGAGAGAAACACAGAAGAGGCCGAGGACGAAGACGAAGGGGAAGGACGAAGGAAGATGGAGACGGAGAAGAAAGACGAAGGAAGACGGAGACGGAGACGAAGACGAAGACGAAGACTAAGACGAAGGACGAAGGAAGGACGAAGGAAGGACGAAGACTAAGACGCAAGGAGCAGAAGGACCGGAAGCCAGGAAACAAGAAACAACAACCACAAGTGAAACTGCCAAGCCGATGCACCGCTACGTGGACGGCTGCTGTCTCTCCGGCCGAGCATGAACGTCAAGGCGACTCGGACAGGTGGGAGCACAGCATGACGCGGAGAGCACGCGCTACGCAAGATACAATGCTTGCCAGATGGAGCTGCGTGCGGTCTGGTATATGAGCACCACAGCAGCCGAACAGGGCAGAGAAGGCAGAGAAGGCAGAGAAGGCACAAGAGGCACAAAAGGCACAGGAGGCACGGCAACACAGAAGCACCGGAAAAGCACAGGAGAATCACGCAAAAGTAAGTAAACATTCTAGCAGTCTCCTTGCCCAGCTTGCTCTCCGATGGAGATTTTCCAAGGAGGAGCGGATATCGAGCGAGGACTTGAGAGCGGATATCGAGACACGAAAGAGGACTCTGACACAGCTGCCATTCACGGCGGCCATTCTCCAGGCTGACTGACTGGCTGGCCGGCTCGCTACCTACATCCGGCGGATCTCAGCCTCGTCGGTGAATTTCTCGAGGCCGGCATCGAGGTGCTGCCACCAGTCGAACAGCATGGAGTTGCAGATCAGCTTGAACCACGGCGTGAACTTGAGCGTCGGGTCCGCGAACAGTGTCTTCAGCTCCTCTGGCGTCACGTACTGCGTTGCTTGCACCTCGTTGACGTTGACGGCGAGGTCGACGTCGGCCTTGATGAAGAGGATGTAGTCGACTGACGGTTAGTTGGGAGAGACAAGACAGAGGGAAAGGGGGGAGTAAGAAGGAAGAAGGAAGAAGGAAGAAGGAAAGAAGGAAAGAAGGAAGAAGGGAAGAAGGAAGAAAGAAGAAAGAAGAAGGAAAGAAGGAAGAAGAAAAGAGAAAGAAGGGAAGAAGACGAAAGAGAAAGAAAGGAAAAAGAAGAAAAACAAAGTGAAGAAAGAAAAACAAAAAAGTGAAGAAAGAAGAAAAACAACGAAAAACGTGGAAAACACCGCCTCGAAACTCGACTCGGACTCACTCTCGTGCTCCCCCCACTTGCCGTCGCTCGGAGCCTTGTAGTGGATGCGCGTCAGGAAGCGAAAGTCGTCGTACGGCACCTGCTCGGGCCGGATGCCGAGCTCGTGGTCCAGCTTGCGCTGCGCCGCGCGCTTCACGCCCGCCACCGACTCCGGCAGCGTCGCGCCCGTCTCGCTCGGCATCGCCAGCGGGTGCGAACAGCACGTGTTCGTCCACATGTCCGGGAACGTGATCTTCTCCGTCGCCCGCTGCTGCAGCAGCAGCCGGTTCTGCTTGTCGAACAGAAAGACGGAAAAGGCGCGGTGCAGCAGTCCGCGGTCAATGTTGGTCATGAGATGGCCTGCCGGTCAGCGCCGTGCTCGTTTCTTTCTTCTTTCTCGCGCGCCCCCGTCCCCCCACGTACAGATCTTCTTGCTGGCCTTGCCGATCGGCAAGTCGTTCTCGTCCAGCACGATGCAGGCCTCGTCCATCAGCCGGATCTGCTCTTCGTCGTGGCCCTCGAGCGCGTCGCCGCTGGTGTCGATGTCGGGGAACAGCTGCAGCAGGTTATGCGCCGTCATTCCCGTCAGCGTGGCCGTCGGCGCCGCCGCCGTCGTCGTCGTCGTAGACATGGTGCGGACGAGCGAAAGTCGAGGAGCCGGCAGCTTCGTGCAGAAGAATCGCGATGCCGCTTTGGGCTTGGGCAACTGGTACACAGCTCGCGTGCTCTGTCGCCAGAACAGCATAAGCAGCAGTAGGGCGTGGGCGTGCAGGCAGACAACGGCAGCTGGTGTGTTCGTACTCCGTAGCAGAGCGGTCAGAAGCTGAAGCTGGCGGCGAGGGGTTGCAGGGTGGCATCGAGTCTTGAAGGCCAAGTGGAGGCCATCGTCAACCAGTAATTTCGCCCAATTGGCCTGGCCCACAGCACTCATACACTAGTGGTATCACGTGCACCGTCACAGTCGATTTGTGGCGGCAGTAACGGAAGCGGTGAAGGCGGCAGAGCCTTACCGCCTAAAATTTACAGTACTCCGTACATTGTAGACTTTCTGCACATAGAGTCCTGCTTTTCAGCATCGCCACATCTCGCGAAAATGAGAAAGAGAAGACCGACCGCCGGCGACGGCGACGGCGCCGCCCGCAAGCGGCCCCGGTTTGTGCACGAAGCGCCGACCTTTGAGGAGGTCCAGTCGTCCAGACAGCTCATCCAGCTGCTGGCCTTCAACCCGGACGCCCAGCGGCTTCGCCATGGTCAGTCAGCTCTTTCGTGTGTTTCGTGGCTACGAGCACGACCTTCTGACAGCTCCCACAGGCCTCCAGTCCTTCAAGCTGCTCCTAGACCGTCTGAACGATGCCGACGCCAAGCGCCCCGAGGACGTGGACGTTCTGCACGGCTACCTCCAGGCAGTCAGCCCGCGAAAAGACCACCAGGATGCCAAGGACGAGGACGAGGACAGTACCGAGTCGGTCTACCTCGCCGACATCATGGACGCCTGGAGCTTTGCGGCGAAGACGGACAACGACACCATCCGCTCTTCGGTTCCCGTCGTCCTGGCCCTGCTGCTCCGGTACCTGTCCAGCGTGCTCGAGCTGGTGCCGGTCGGCCTCGGCATCTGCCGCACGCTCCTCCTGCCGGCCCAGCTGGAGCTGATCGCCCGCAACCTGTCGGCCGAGAAGAGCAAGGAGTTTGTCATATCGCCCACGCTGCGCATGCTGCGCGAGGCCGTGTGCTTCGACGGCGGCGCCGTGGCCAAGCCGCTGTTCCGCGCGCGCAACTTCACCTTCCGGTCGCTGGCCCGCAACATGAGCATCCGCTTCCTCGGCGAGGGCATGGAGGACGTCAAGCGGACGTCTGCGCGGACCAACGCCGTCCGCTTCTTCCTGGCCTCGCTCAAGTTCCTCCACCCCGAGGCCAAGGCGGAGCTGCTGTCGCAGCGCGATCTGGTCGGCGCGCTGACCCGGACCATCAAGGACGACCCGCCGTACGTCGTGCACGAGGTCCTCGAGACCCTGCAAGCCCACATCGTGCGCGACAAGAAGCTGCCGCGACTGGCCAAGGGCCGGCTCTTCAACGCTGCCACGCTCATCAACATCGCCGCCCTCTACTCGTACGCGCACGACGACGTCGCCGCGGCCGAGCACGAGGGCGCCCACGGGGTCGCCGTGTCCGACGCGGCCCACGCCTTTCTGCTGCAGGCCTGCACGTCTGCCGACGCCGGCGTGCTGCGCGAGCAGTACGGCTGCTACCCCAAGGGCGTCGAGCCCGAGGCGGTGTCGGCTGCTTTTGCGGCGGCCAACGCCGACGGCGCTGACGGCGACGACCTCCTGGGCGACAGCAGCGGCGGCGGCCTGGACCGCATCGTCTGGATGGACAAGTTTGTCAGCGAGATTCCGGTGCACAACGCCGTCCTCGCCGAGCTTCTCGCCACGCTGCGGCCGTGGTCCAGCACGCGCCAGAGCGCGCTGCTCCTGGCGGTGCTGCAGGCGGCGCCCGAGCTCCATGCCTGGTACTTTATGCACAAGAAGAGCTTCACGTTTGAGCCCAAGATCTCGGCGACCTGGGTCGGCTTCGCCGCGCTGCTCTTCCGCACCATCCAGATCGACCTGGCGCCGCACTTTGGCAGCAGCCTGCAGTACGCCCGCGTGCCGCCGCCCACGTCCGTCATCGTCGACAACGTCCTGCCGCTGCCGCTGTCGCAAAAGATCCTCGGCCGCTGTCTGGCCCACAAGTCCAAGCTGGCGCCGTTCTTTGCCGTGCGCCTGCTGGCCATGGCGATGGAGAAGCTGCGTCGCGCCCTCGCGATGCACGACGAGGCGGCCCAGCGCTACCCGCGCGACGCCCTCTGGGGCGAGTCGGCCCGCCGGGTCGTCGACGAGTTCTGCCGCCGCTGCTCGCCCATGAAGGACATGATCCACACCTACCGGGGCATTGCCGAGGATGATCTGCTCTTCCGCGAAGCCGCGAGCCGCGTCCTGCGCCTCTACTACGAGGTGACGCCGCGCGTCGCCCTGCTGTCCAAGTTTGACGTGTCCGCGTCCCTGTTCACGGCGATGCGCCGCGCGAGCGAGCACCAGGGGTCGGCCCAGGACAAGGTCGTCAAGCTCATGGAGCTGGAGAATCTGCTGGCCATTGCCAACTACTCGCCGGGCATGCGGTGGTTTTCCAAGGCCGACGGCCTCGTCCTGTCTGCCTTTACGACCCTGGTCCAGGTCTACACGGAAGAGGCGGGCGACCTGCCCCTCGATCGGGTGCGCGAAATCCTCGAGTCCGTGGCCGCCGAGCAGGAAATCATTCTGCCCGCCTCTGCGCAGAACACGCCCAGCCTGGCGGCCCTGTTCGGCAGCCTCCAGGGACGCTCCAGCCCGGTTTGGGCCTTTGCGGACAACTGTGTCGTTCGTTGCGCAGCGGCTACGGTCAAGTACATGGAGCTACTCCAGGATCTTGGCGATGCCGGGGAGGCTTGTCCCGGGTCCGCCGACCCCATCACCATGACGATCGTCGAGCAGCTGCCCTTCAGGACGGCCAAGGACGCAGACGACGACACGCTCGACGCGCTCGCCGACTTTGTCCTGCGCTACTTTGAGCACTGCAGCGGTGCCAAGTCCACGCTGAAAGCGCTCTTGGAAAAAGCTGCGGCTGCCTTCCCGGCCGGATCCCGTGCCGCCGCCAAGGTGTCCAAGGGGCTTCCGATGCGGCCCAAGTCGGAGCAGCCGCGTGCGGCCGAGCCGGCACAGGGGCCCGTGGATGGCGCGGCTGCCGGCGCCGTGGAGCAGGCATCGGGCGACGGGGAGGGCGGCCTCCTGGACGAGCCAGAGTCGCTGGACGAGCTGCTCGACCTGGGGCCGATGACGGCGCTCGACAACGCGGCGCTCAGCAAGTGGGCCAGCAAGCCGGCGGACGAGCTGGTGGACGACGGCCACGCGGCGGCGCTGATTCTGCTGCTGGCGTCGGAGCACCCGTCGATCCGGCGCGAGGCGCTGGTCAACCTGGCCAAGATGGCGGCCAAGATGCGCGAGTCGACGTACGACGAGCGCGAGCAGGTGTGGCTGCTGCTGTCCGAGGTGGTGGCGACGGCGCGGGCGTGGATGGCCGACGCGGCCACGGGCGACCGGCCGCTGCCGAGCCCGCTGGTGGCGTTTGCGCGCCACGCGCTCGCCGTGCTGCGCAACCCGCTGCACTGCCTCTACGCCAAGGTCAACACGTTCCTGACGGCCGGGCCGGTCTGGCGCGCGCAGGGCGTGCCGCTCGTGCACCAGGTGGCGCACGACGGCCCGGCCGAGGACGACGCCTACTACGCCGAGCTGAGCTGGCTGCTCGCGTACCTGCTCGACAGCCTGCGCACGCCGGCCGACGTCGGCCTCTTCCGCGCGCGCCGCCTCTTTGAGACGGTGCTGTCGCTGGCGTCGAACCCGTACCTGCGCCTGCCGCTGCGCCGCCAGGTCCTGCGCATCCTGGCCCGCGCGGCCGCCATCGACGGCGGAAGCACCACGCTCATCACGCGCGCCGGCGTCGTCAGCTGGCTCACCATGCAGACGGCGCAGATGGCCGCGCGGGCCGGCCGTGGCGGCCATGCGGCGGCGCGGCGGGCGGCGCCACCGGGCGGCACGGAGCCGGCCGCGGCCGACGAGGCGCGCGTCGTACGGTCCCTGCTGCAGCGGCTGTGGGACTCGTGCGACCAGGAGCGCGTCGACGTTTGGAGCATGGGCGGCGTGCGGCAGACCGTCGGTGCCGCGGGCACGGCATAGACTCGGGCTGGGACGGGGCTGTTTTGTCCGGCGTGTACGGCGTATCCTATAGGGCGGATCCGGGGGCGTAATTCAAGCTTGGCGGCCTGCGGTTGCGTACGGCGTATCTGTCTGCACGTCTGTCGTAAGGGTGCGTACGCACGAACAGTTTGCCCGTCGTCTCTGCGAACAGTTTGCCCGTTCGTCTCGGCGAACATCACGATCACATCGATGTATAAGACATGTCAGCAATGACTCAGCAGGCGCGCACGGACCCTCTCGTCGTAGACCCGCCGACATCGTCCCAGTCTGGCAGCTGGCCGCCGGTCGGTCTTGCCAACTCAACTAGCCGGCCGGGCTCCTGACGTCTGCCATTTGGTCCACTCGTGAACTTTGCAAATGCAAACCCACGAACAACCCTCCGAGCCAACTCAAGCCTCAACACCCGCCCGCCACGCCTCTTGCGCTCGCCTGCCCGACCGTGCCTGTCCTCGAGCCCGCCGCGACCGTCCTCGGCCTGTCTGCCGTCGCATCGCACACACCCAATATCGGACGCCGACTGTCCGCCCTTGCGCCCATTTTTTCCTCCAGCGATTTGCCACATACGCCTCTCTTTTCGCGGTCAACAGCCTATCGTCGTGCTATCGCAGCCCAGCGCGCCTCGTTGGCTTTGCTCCTGCGGCTTGCGTCGATACGGCTCGCGCACTCTGCCCTCTGCCCTCTGCTCTCTGCTCTCTGCTCTCTGCTCTCTGCACTTTGCTCCCTGCTCTGCTCTGCTCGCCTCCTCCCCGCTTCTTCTCGCCATTCGACCTCGTCTTCGCCCCTTTTGACCTCCAGCACAGCCTTTGGCACACCGACCGGACTGATCAGAGCCCCGGGCCCACGGGCAGCCATCGCTGCCCATATCCGTCTCCTCGTCCCTCCGCCCCATCGTCCTTCGCACCGTCGAATGCCCCCTTCCCACCGCCGCAACAATGTCCGCAAGATACACCGCAGAAGCGCTTCTGCTCCTCCGCCAATCACCACTATGCGTCAAGCCACTGAACTTGCCGCCCGCCGAACAATGGATGGGGTGAGCACCGTCGTGTCGTGTTTGTACGGGGAACAGCTTACTGACCGCGACCGCTTGGCTGCCACAGACAACCGCAAGAGAACAGCACCCGCACGCAGGCTCGCCCGGCTGCCGAGAAGCCCAAGAACAGCCTCGGCCATTTTTCCATGGATACACCTGCGACTCGCCGGCCCGCAAGCGACCGGCACCCTGCACGAAATGTTTTCGGTACGAATGTCCTGTTGTCGTCGGCTCTTTCGTATATCTGTCTTGCACTAACGTACCGTCAGGATCGGACGATCTGCTCCTGGGCCCCAAGGTCGGTCTGGCGGCCGCATCGTCGCTTGCCACGTCGGACAGCAAGATCGGCGGCGGCCCGGATCGGCTGTCTCGAGATCTCGACTCGCGCGACCGGTTCGGCTTGCGTGGCCGGGGCGACCCAACCGACGGGCATGGCGGCTTCAACGGGCTGGACAACAGCAACGGTGATCGCCCCCGGGACAGCAATCGGAACAACCGGCGCCGTGACGACGGCGACCAGGATGGCGACGGCTGGAGCACGGTCAAGCCCCGCAAGAGCTTTGGCCACGAAGGCGCCGAGCGCTTCCAGCGAGGCGTTGGCGTTGGCAGCGGCAGCGGCGGCGTCGGCCTCGGCGGCGCCGAGCGCTTTGGCCGTGACGACCGCAAGCCGAGAGACCGAGACGACGGTGATGTCAGCGGACGAGACCGCACGCGCCGAAATTTCGACCGTGACGGGCTGGCACGAGACCGTGACCGCGATCGGGATGGCGCCGATGACGACGGCAGCCGCCGCAACGGAGGACTGGGCGGCCGGAACCCGTGGTTCAAAGAGAATGCGAGCGGCGCACTCGAGGACCGACCGGAGCGAGCGGACCGTGCCGACCGCAACGCCCAGCGGGAGCGCATAAATCAAACGAAAAACTGGCGGGAACGTGACAACACGCACCAGCAGTTGGCCGACAATCCCAGAGACAAGAACAACCACGACCGTGGTGGCGGCAACAATCGCGACCGTCGGTGGGACCGCGATCGCGACTACTACCAGCAGCGCAACGAACGAGAACCAGAATGGTTTGATGAAGGCGGCGACCTCGGTGAGGAGCCAGCAGCGACCGGCGGCCACACTGAGGAAGACCTGCGTCGGTTCATGGAGAGCATGAAGGGCGGGTCCAGCAAGAAGGCCGAACAGCCCGAGGAAGCGCAAGCTCGCGACAGCGAGGGGCCTGCCAAGACCTCCAAGCCGGAGCACATTCCTGCTGTCGACCTTGGCCCAGACCGGTTCTTTGAACAGTTTTCCAAGACCCCCAAGAGCGAGAGCAACACCGCTGCTTCTGCATTGGCCAATGACGCCAAGGAGGCCGCCAAGGCAAGGGCAGCCAAGGCATCGCGCTTCACCTCGTTCTTTTCGTCGCAGGAAGACACCCGCCGGCAGTACGAACAATCCCCTGCCCCTGTTGCTACCACCGCACCACCGCCGCCGCAGTCACCGCCAAGCATGGGACCTCTCGCCGCCATGTTTGCACAGATGACGCCCCAAGGACCCCAAGGACCCCAAGGACCCCAGGGACACCAAGGAGCTCCGTCCTCGGACGCCGCGGAGAAGGAAGCTTTCCAGGCTTTGCTCATGAAGCTGCAGAGACAGACGCTGCAAGGCGGTCCCGGCCCAAGCAGCGCCACCCCTGTGAACAACGTTGGTGGACTACCTACCAACGAGATCATGTCTCCCGGCGGATACCACGAGTCGCCGAGCGCGGCGCCGCCGCAAGACCGCCGCCAGAGAAGCGCGATTGCCTCCCCCAGCCCGCTGTACCCGCCCATGCAGCCCGGCTACGAGCAAAGAGAAGACCCACGGTTCCGGGGCGGCATGCCGCCGTCCGGGCCGCCACACTTGCCCTCCCAGCAGATCTTGCATGAGATGCTCATGCAGCACCAGCCGGGCATGGCGTCCAACCAATCGCCGTCGTCTTCTGTGCGGCCGGAGCAGATGCTCCAAGACCTGTTGAACCAGCGGCTGGCCGCCCAGGAAGGCGTTGCGTCTCACGTGCGGCCGGGGCCGGGGCTGGGGCCCGGAATGGGACCCGAGCCGCGGCAGGGGCTGCGGCCAGAGCCCGGCATGAACGGGTCCTCGAACGCGCAGACGAACTTCCTGGTGCAGCTGATGCGCAACGGCAACGACGGCCGGCGGCCCGTGCCCGACGAGCTGCTCATGCAGATGCCGCAGCCACGGAAACAGGTGAACATCCCCTCCATCCCCGACCAGAACGCCCATGTCGACATGGCGGCCGACTTTGCGCGCGGACGCGAGCGTATGGTCCAGCCACAGCGACAGCCAATGCGTCCGCCCCAAGGGCTGCCAGGACTTTTTATTGATGATCCGTTTCCTCGACAGGACGAAGCGCGGCCGCCAACCCAGCCAACCCAGATTCTCCAGCGCCCGCCGCCGCCTCCAGGCCTGGAGCAGAGTATGCAGCACGGCCAGCTGCCGCCGTACCTGCAGGGCAGCGCCGTGAGCCGTCACCCGCAGCCGCCGCCGCCGCAGCCGCAGCAGCCGATGATCCCGCCGCCGCCGGGGCTCGCAGGCCTCGCCGGCAACGGGCCCAACCGGCAGCCGATGCCGAGCATGCCCAACGGACCGAGCCTGGCTGGTCTGCCCAACTTGCCGGGCATGGCCAACATGCCCAACCTGCCCAACCTGACCAACCTGCCCAACTTGCCGAACCTGGCCAGCCTGCCTCCCAACATGGCTCTTCCCAACATGCCGCCGAGCATGTTCCCGCCCAACTTCCCGCAGCAGAGCCCGTTCCCGCAGGACGGCATCCCCGGCGGCCCTCCGCGGAACATGCCTCTGCCCCCGCCTGGATTCTACGGTGGCCCTCCGGGGCCGCCCGGGTTCCTGCCGCCCGGCATGGGCTTCCAGGGCCCTCCCGAGGCCATGGCGTTTCCCTACGACGGGCGCGGAATGCCGCCCATGCCCCCCGGCGTCGGCTACAGAAGACAGTAGTGAAGTCGCTCGTGTCCTGGCGGCGGGGCGTGTTCTTTGCTATCCTTTGCAACGGGGTGCGCGTTTCCGTGGCTCACCTTGTATATTGGTAATGGGAATGCACGTAAGACCTTGCGTCTATGGAAAGGCACCGCTGGCAAGAGGCGGAAGTATCTCGTGTGTTGAGGTGATGGGTCAAGGGAGCAAAGGGCGGACTGGTTGGGATGCGGATGTCACAAATAGTTCAGTCAAGGTCTAATACGTTTTCCTCAGCCAAAGCAGAGCGTGAGGATGCCGTATGTACACTATATTCATTGTGGCTTCCAGTACGCTGATGACATACGATCTCGCCAGTTCTGGCATGATAACGTCTACACTCTCGCGCTTCTCGCGTGCAGCAGAAGCCGGACAAAACTGCTCGGTAATGCCCTGAGGCTATGTCCCCAGAGTTCTACTGCACGCAAGAAGCGTGATTGCGTCTAGACGTTATAATTGCCTGGTAGAGACGGCAAGCTTGTATGTATCTCGGTATATAGAAGCACACAATGAACTAAATCCACCGCCCTGAGGCTATGTACGGGAATATACAATGATTGTAGGCTCTATCAGCTATGTACAACGGGAAAGCAAGCTAGGACGCTGTCTAGCCAATAGCCGTCTAGTTGGTGTGGGGGACTGTTTTTTTTCTGTTGTTCTGTTGTTCTGTTGTTTTGAGTCTTTTTCTCTTTTCCGGTGATTTCTATTTTTTTTCTTCTATTTTTTCTTCTCTTTTCTCTTTTCTCTTTTCTCTTTTCTCTTTTCTCTTTTCTCTTTTCTCTTTTCTCTTTTCTCTTTTCTCTTTTCTTTTTTCTTTTTTCTTTTTTCTTTTTTCTTTTTTCTTTTTTCTTTTTTCTTTTTCTTTTTTCTTTTTTCTTTTTTCTTTTTTCTTTTTCTTTTTCTTTTTTCTTTTTTCTTTTTTCTTTTTTCTTTTTTCTTTTTTCTTTTTTCTTTTTTCTTTTTTCTTTTTTCTTTTTTCTTTTTTCTTTTTTCTTTTTTCTTTTTCTTTTTTCTTTTTTCTTTTTCTTTTTTCTTTTTTCTTTTTTCTTTTTTCTTTTTTCTTTTTTCTTTTTTCTTTTTTCCTTGAATGTGAACTTGACAAACGTACGGAGTACAGCACAGTAACACAGACTCTGGCAGCCACTCGGTGTGTGTGCCTGGACATAAATCGGCAGTCGTCGGGCTACACAAGCTGTCAGTCTGACGATTCGGTAGGAAAACTAACCAATAAGAAAAGCGAGGACTAAGGAATGCGATAAAGGGAATCTATTGCAGCTCTTTCGCTGTCAGAATCTCGTCTCCGTAAGCCGGCGCCTCGGCGGTCTAGGGACTTCACGTACCGACATTGCAGTCTCTAGTGAGGTTATCGTGCAGTTGACGCTGACCCGGTTGATCCTAGCCCTGTCGAGGGCGCGGGGCTGCCTTCTGCTGTCTGCGGTGGTGCTGCCGATGCGTTCTCTGCGGCTCCTGGGGCAGTGTCCCTTGTCGGATCGCGCTGCAAATGCTGCGGCTGTCCCGGCGCGGATATTTTGGCACTGGCATCGGCGATTGTAGTCTGGATCGTCCGCTGGCTATATGCCGTAAAGCCACGAGCTCCTGGTGTCGTTGTGTCGTCTTGTTCCTCGCCTTCCAAGTCTTCGAGGTCCAGATCAGCCGGCCGGTTAGTCTCGACATGGTTGCCGCCAACACTGGCCACAACTTCGCCTGCGTCTGGCGCGTCCACGACCGGACCGACGTCTGGCGAAACGGAGCGCCTACACGGAAGTCTGTTAGCAAGCTCTTGTAGAAGAGGCACAAGGGAGCCTTGCGTACGAGCTCTGCGCTGTTGCAGTATGGTTGTCTCTGCCTGACATTGTCTCTGTCCAGAAGCGAGGAGAAGAGGTGAAAGGGTGGCTAGAGCGACAGTAGTGCTGACACGGTAAAGTTCCCGGAGCCTTGATGGTTGCTACTGTTGGGGAGCCTTGATGATTGTTGCATGGGGACAGGAGAGGAAAGGGCGCAACGTGCAGACGTGAACAGGCATGTTTATAGTGCCGATGGGCGGTTGTACAAAGGCAGACGTGAGCCTCCCATCACGGGTTGACCACTCGACTCGTTTCTCTGGAAGTCTGCCTATCCAGGAATACGGATGGCCTCTGGACCTCGGGGTGTCCGAACCCGAAGTGCCTGCTGCCATCTAGGTCCGTCAGAGGAATTGCTTGTGAGCCTGATATTTTGGTGCATCACTGCGCTGTTTTCTGAGGCGGTGCCAGGCAGAACAAGTATTGCCACCGAGTCCGTCCAGACCTTGTCAGACGAACAGGCGTACATGGGCGAAGCACCAGTGACGCAGCTACTTTCCATCCGGGTGACTATAAGCGGATGGTCGCCTGGGATGCACTAACGTCGGGAGAGGCTCACCGTACGCTGTCATAAGCTGTACACGTTGGGCAGTTGTGTGCCTAACAGGTAAACGTGAGCCTGGCTTCTCCGCAGCTGCGCAGACGTCGTCAAGCCGAAGAGTTACAAAGACAAGACGGCAAGGTGAACAGCGGACAAGGCTGAATGAAATACGAACAAGTCGCGTATCTCTGTAGCCATTATGCGATTACGCGGCTATGGACTAACGCGCTCATTGCTACGGAGTACAGAAGGCGGCTTCATGCTTCTGGCACTTGGTCTCCATGTCTCAACCTCAGCACGCCGAGATGGACACTACTCCCAACGCGGAGGCCCGAGGCACGAAGCGCAAGCTTGAGGATCCCGGGCCCCAAAGCGCGCTGCCACAGAGAATCAAGGTGAGTGAGGCAGTGCATGACGCTAGCATCGGATATTGTATAGTAACGAGTCAGGCGTTGGATCCGAATGTGGTCAACAAGATCGCTGCGGGCGAGATCATCATCGCGCCCGTCCACGCCCTCAAGGAGCTGGTCGAGAATGCCGTGGACGCGGGCGCGACCATGCTGGAGGTGCTCGTGAAGGACGGAGGCCTCAAGCTGCTGCAGATCACGGACAACGGCTGCGGCATCGATGTAGGTTCAGCCTCTGGCCCCTCGGCGTTCGGCGCTGACGTTCCCGTTTGGGACGTTTGGCCCTGTTCTGTCCTTGTTGGGGCCGGCTGCCTCCGCGATGACGCGCAAGGCTGAGTGCTGCGACAGCCAAAGTAAGGCGCTGACACGGACAGAGAAACGACCTGCCCATCCTCTGCGAGCGCTTCACCACCTCCAAGCTGCAGACGTTTGGCGACCTCGCGTCCATTGCCACGTACGGCTTCCGCGGCGAGGCGCTGGCCAGCATCAGCCACATTGCCCACCTGACGGTGACCACGCGGACGCGCGAGGCCGAGTCAGCCTGGCGCGCCTGTTACGAGGCCGGCAAGCTGGCGCCGCCCAAGCCCGGCCAGGGCGCAGAGCCCACGCGCGTGGCCGGCCGCCCCGGCACACAGCTGACCGTGGAGGACCTGTTCTACAACGTGCCCACGCGGCGGCGCGCCTTCCGCTCGGCCGCGGACGAGTACAACAAGATCGTCGACATGCTGGGCCGCTATGCCGTGCACTGCGGCGGCGTCGCCTTTGCCTGCAAAAAGTACGGCGAGGCCGCCGCCAGCATCGCGGTCCCGGCCGCCGCCGGCACCGTGGACCGCATCCGCCTCGTCTACGGCGGCGCCGTCGCCCACGAGCTGCTCGCCCTGGCCACCGAGGACGGCCGCTGGGGCTTCGCGGCCCGCGGCTGGGCCTCCAGCGCCAACTATAGCGCGAAGCGCACCACGCTGCTGCTCTTCATCAACAACCGCTGCGTCGAGTCGGCCGCCATCCGCAAGGCCCTCGACGACCTCTACAGCGCCTTTCTGCCCCGGAACGGCCACCCCTTTGTCTATCTCAGCCTCGCCATCGACCCCCAGCGCGTCGACGTCAACGTCCACCCCACGAAGCGCGAGGTCCACTTTCTCAACGAGGACGAGATCACGCAGGCCGTCTGCGAGCACATCCGCGCCCGGCTGGCCGACGTCGACACCAGCCGCACCTTTGCGACGCAGACCCTCCTCCCCGGCCGCCTCGCCGCGTCCCCGAGCGAGGTGCTCGACACCCCGACGTCCGCGCGACCGGCGGCGGCGGCGAAAAAGACGCCGGCGCGTCCGTATGAAAACAGCCTCGTGCGCACCGACACCAACCTGCGCAAGATCACGAGCATGTTCACGCCGGCTCCATCCGCCGCCGTCCCCGCTGTGTCTTCGCTGTCCGCCACCCCGTCGACCTCGCCCGCCCCGGGGGCCGCCGCCGGGACAGGCACGCCGGGAGCGGGGGGCGCTCTGGGCCCGCCAGGCACGGTGGAGTACGAAGTGGTCGAGCGCGAGGCCTCGTCGCACTGGCTCCGGAGCATCCGGGAGCTCAAGGAGGCCGTCGTCGGCGACTCGCACCACGAGCTGACGGACATCTTCAAGAACTACAGCTTTGTGGGCATCGTGGACGACCGTCGGCGGCTCGTGGCTGTCCAGAGCGGCGTGAAGCTCTTTCTGGTCGACTATGGCCACGCCTGCTTCGAGCTCTTTTACCAGCTGGGCCTCAACGATTTCGGCAACTACGGCGTCATCCGCTTCAGCCCGCCGCTGGATCTCCGCGCGCTTCTCCAGATAGCCCACCGCTCGGATACAGATGCAGACGAAGAGATGGCGGGTGCGGACGGAAGCGGAAGCGGAAGCGGAAGCGCGCCCAAAGAGGATGGCGCTGTCGAGGCTGTGGCTTCTCAGCTCATCGAGCGCCGGCAGATGCTGCAGGAGTACTTCTCTCTCGAGATTACGCCCACCGGAGAACTACTGAGCATGCCTATGCTGGTCAAGGGCTACACGCCCCCGCTGTCGAAGCTGCCGCAGTTCCTGCTGAACCTCGGCCCTCGCGTGACGTGGAACGACGAGAAGGGCTGCTTCGACACATTCTTGCGGGAGCTGGCCAGCTTCTACGTGCCGGAGCAGCTCCCAAACGAAGACGAGGGCCGGGACGGCAAGGCGGAGGACAGCACAGTGGCGGGGGAGGACGACGTGGAAGACGAGGTCCGGGCTCGTCGTGCCCATGTGCGCCATGCCGTCGAGCACCTATTCCTGCCGGCATTCAAAAGCCAGCTGATCTGCACAGCCTCGTTGATGGACGTCGGCCTATTGGAGGTCGCCAACCTCAAGGGCCTGTACCGCGTGTTTGAGCGGTGCTGAGCGGCGGGAGGTGGCGCTGGCCGATGCATGTACAGCAGGGATCGCGGGAAACGAGAGCAAAGCCGCCGGTTCCACAGAGCCTGCTCGGCCAAATTCATAATGTATAGTCATGTTATACAAGATAAGCAGAAAGCAGCGAAATCAAGAAACTCGTCACCGACGAAATCCCCCTGTCATGCCTTCACTGTCCAGCTTCTATCGGATGCTGCGGCGCCGAAGCGACAAGTCAGATACAGAGCCCTCCCGTCCGAGTCCCGTTCCCGCGCATAGGCTTATTTGTTTTCGCTCTCCCAGTCGGGGTTCTGCAGGCTGGTTAGCGGATCGGCATCATCGACAACGGGCGCTCCGTGGCGACGCTTACCTTTCGTAGAATCACGAGACCCTCGAGGGTGCTGCTCAGGCTGATGTACTCCTCGTCCTCCAGCTCGGCGCGCTCGCCGTAGGCCAGCAGCACCGGCGTGCTCTGGGTCTGCCAGCCGGTGATGGTCTTGGGCCGGCCGGCCTGGCCGACGACGTCGACCGCCTGGCCGACACGCACGTTGACCGTCACCGGCTTGAGGTTCTCGTCTAGCGTGACGAGGAAGCGCGGGTGCATCGCCGTGACGAGGAAGTAGAGCAGGTAGTGCGAGCTCGACGTGATGAACTGCTTGGCGTCCAGCATGGCCACCAGCACGGCGAGCAGGCCCGCCGCCGACACGCGCGACAGGATCTGCCGGTCCGTGTGGAAGGGGTTGAGCGACAGCGTGCCCTTGCCCATGTGCAGCAGGCCCTGGGCAATGCGCACCATGAACAGGGACTCCTGGTCGCGGTGGTAGTAGCTGGCCAGCTGGCGCAGCAGCTGCGCCAGCCGCGCATTGTTCGTGCCGGCGCCCAGGAGGCCCATGGCGAAGATGGCGTTGATGGCCACGTCGTTGTCGTTATCGTGCGAGTACCGCGAAAGCGTGTCGTACACCTTCATCTGCGGGTTGCTCGGGCTGATCAGCCCCAGCGCCAGCGGCACCGCCCGCCGGATGTTGGCCTCACCGTAGTGCATCAGGTGGCCAAAGTGCCGCAGCACCATCTCCTGGCCCACGTCCTCGCCCATGGCGATCAGCCCGATGCCCAGCACCGCGTACGCCTGCAGCAGCTCGTCGCCCTTCTTGTCGTCCGACTCCTCCAGGTGCTCGTTGCACATGTGCAGCAGCTCCTGGATCTTCAGCACCGCCCCCGTGCCCGCCCACGCGCACACCTCGGCCAGCACCGCCATCGGCTTGGCCACCGGGTGGTCCACCGCCTTGAGCGTCTCCAGGATCACGTCCACCTCCTCCTGCCGCCCAAAGTACAGCAGGCCCAGGCCCAGGCCCAGGAAGCGCGTCCACTTGTCCGTCAGCTGCTTCTTGCGGTCGTCGTCCAGCAGCGAGTTGATGATCGCCTCGCTCGTCTCCGCGTGCGACGAGCCCACAAAGATCAGTCCGCAGGCCAGCGCCGCCATCGCCGACGTCTGCATGTCGTTCGACGTGTCCTGGATGATCGGCAGCAGCCGGTCCAGCAGAATGTCGTTGTGCGAGCCCGCGTACGCCAGGCCCAGGCCCATGATGCACGCCACGCGCACCAGCGGGTTTTTGTGTCCCAGCTTGTCCGGGTCGCTCAGCAGCGCAAACGCCGGCTCCGAGTCCAGGTGCACCCCCGAGCTCATGATGCCGATCGCCAGCATCGCGCCCGCCTGGATCTGCTCCTCGCTGACATACGTGTACTTGTCGATCTTGTCCAGGCCGTTCTCAATGTCCCAGAGCATCAGTGTACCCAGCGACGCCACCGTCGACGTCATGCCCTCGTCCTTGGTCTTCCAGACCCAGCTTTCCTTGTCCTGCTCCACCAGCATCATGTTGTCCTTGCCAAAGCCGGCATTGACAAACGCGTTGACAAAGGCCGCTGCCAGATTGTGGCGAGCCGAGTCAATGTTCGTCATGCTAGAAACGCGGTTGCTCTCCAGGTGGCTCTTGTAGATGTCCTCCGTCGTCTTCGGGTCCAGGATGTTCAGCTCCTTGCCCAGCAGCTTGAAGTGCTCAGAGAGACGCCCGTTCGACAGACACTCGACCAGCTCCGCGTCTTCCATATCCGACGTGTCGAGGCAGATCCGCTGGCGGGCAATGAGGAACGCCATTTGCTTCTTGAGAGCCGGGTCCTTGGTCGTCTCGAAATCAAGCTTGATCAGCTTCATGTCGTTCAGCCGGATGGCAAGCACCATGGCCTGTGTGACCTGGTTGTATTCCTTGTAGATGTCGTGGGCCACACGCAAGAACTGCTCGTTCTCCGGGTACGTGAGGAGGTTGACCATGGACACCATGTACAGGCAGACGCGAGCGTACGTGTCTTTGTCGACGAACTTGGGCAGCTGCTCGATCATCTCCAGCTCGCTCATCAGATCCACAGCATCGGCCTCTGCGTTGCTCTTCAGAAACAGGGGCACGAGCGACAATGCAAGATCGACGAGATCCGTGGTCGGCTCCTCCGCTGCTATCCGCTTGCCGTAGACCTCGCCAATCTCGAGCGCCAAGTGCCGCACGTACTCGTGCCCCCAAGAACCGATGTCCTGCGTAGGGGCCAGAAGCCGGTATTTCAGCGTGTCTTGGCGGTCCTCGTCAGAGAAGGTCATGCCGATCACCGAGAGCACATCAGCCAGGGATGTCTTGTCGTTGCCTGCCGACCACGCATCGTGACGCTTCGTCAGGGTTTCGTAATGTGGGCGCAAAAACTTGAGCGGCTTCGGTACTGCCGTCATCGAAGACGTCGACGTCTTGATGAAGTTCTTGACGGCCTCCAATGCTGGCTTGTACAGGCTTGTGTCGAGCTCCTGTTCCACGTGCACAGCCATACTGTCAGCCGCAGTCCATCAAGCCTGGCCCTGCCATCCAACGTCCCTGTTCCTGCATGCATGAGTTCTCGAGGGCTTCTTACCGTCAGTCTCTCCACGAGCATTTCCAGTTCGCTCTTCAGCTGCTGGTCTTCCTCACTGAGCTCTTCGGCTGACGACCAGAGATATGTCAGCTCCGTGTTCGGCATCACACTGTACGGCCCCGCCACCGCAAAAGAATTCCAAGCAAGTACATACACTCCGGCTTTTCGTCCTTCTTTCCACTTGCAGCCTTGCCATCCTTATCTTTGGTTGGCTCCTGGTTCTTGGTGTCAACAGCCTTGCCCTTGCCCTTGTCGCTGGCCGCCTTGGATGCGTCGTTGTCTTGCGCCATGACTTGTGCGCGCAATATGACACAGCTAAGTAGAGCTTAGACTCGTATGCTGTTAGGAAGCTGAACCGGGCGCGATGCAGACCTCGCCTCTTTTTGCGCGAGTGGCCTTGGGAAAAGGAGGTCGAAGGGTGCGAAGATGACAGAAGGCGAAGAGACCTGGACGGAAACGCCGCCTTTGGGGATGTCAGTTTGGGAGACAAGTGTCGATGCTCTTCCACAGAGGACTAGCAAGTAGAAGAGCTGTTCGCCTCCGTGATCTTATGGGCCTCGACGTTGGTAGGAAAGTAGCACTGACAAGTAGAGGGTAATTGTAGATGCGGAAGAGGAGAAGCTTCTCATGGAAAACGGCGGATCGATCCCACTAGCTTGCTGTTGCTTCCATTACGCGAGGCTTTGCCGCCTAGCAGCAGCCGATTAAATTTAATACAAAAACAATGGCAAAAATAACACGGGAACGCCACAGACTGTGCCACATATCGTCGGCACTATAATTTTCCGTAACCCCTCCTTC
The DNA here is from genome assembly GCA_002778075.1 of Grosmannia penicillata. Classification (NCBI taxonomy): domain Eukaryota; kingdom Fungi; phylum Ascomycota; class Sordariomycetes; order Ophiostomatales; family Ophiostomataceae; genus Grosmannia; species Grosmannia penicillata. Next base: position 1,171,912 of record PCDK01000001.1, on the reverse strand, counting down.
CCAATCTAATCGCTCTTATCGGCTTGGAAAATGAAAGGCGATAACATTTTTTCCTCATCAAAGAATACATGAATGGGCAGCAAGAACCTTGTTGGTATTCGCTTGTTGTAAACTGGTAATTTTTTTCTTTTTGAAAAGGCCTGAATTGCCATCCAATACTGCCCATCATGAAATTAGACACAAAAAACTTGCGCTACCTCACGGTGGATGACTGGCGCGTCCTCACTGCGGTAAGAATTACCCATGGCTTTGCGCAAGTTGACTCTTTTACTTATTCACTAATGACTTCGTAGGTGGAGATGGGCAGCAAAAATCACGAGATTGTCCCGACATCCATGATCGATAAGATTGCCCGTATCCGCGGCGGGAGCAGTGGCGTGAACAGGAGTATCTCAACACTAGCCAAGGCCAACCTGATCGGCCGCATCAAAGAGGCACGGTACGATGGCTACCGGCTCACATATGGTGGTCTCGACTACCTTGCACTGCACACACATTCGCAGCGCGACGCTGTATACAGCGTCGGCCACCGTGTCGGCGTGGGAAAGGAGAGCGATATCATCATGGTCGCCGACAAGACGGGTCGCCAGCTGATTTTGAAGATCCATCGGCTAGGACGTATCTCGTTCCGGACCGTCAAGTCCAACCGTGACTATCTGAAGAAGCGACAAGCCGGCGGGTCTTGGATGTATCTTTCTCGCCTGTCTGCCATGAAGGAATTTGCTTTTCTGGAAGCGTTGCGGGAAGAAGGCTTTCCTGTGCCTGAGCCCATTGCCCAGTCACGGCACACGATTGTCATGTCGTTCATCGACGACTCGCTGCCACTCCGCCAGGTCTCTAGCGTCCCCGATCCAGCCTCCCTCTATGCCGAGCTTATCCATCTCATCCTTCGCCTAGCCAGTCACGGGCTCATCCATGGCGACTTCAACGAGTTCAACATTCTCATCCAGGAACAGAAAACGAAAAAGAAGGCCAAAAAGGCAGCAGCTGCTGAAGGTGTCGCAGAGTCTACAAAGACAGACGACGCAGAAGAAGAGGAAGAAATCGTCCTCGTTCCCATCCTCATCGATTTTCCCCAGATGGTATCCATGGATCATACGAATGCCGAAATGTACTTTGATCGCGATGTGGAGTGCGTGAAGCGCTTCTTCGAGAGACGCTTTCACTTTATCAGTACACAACCTGGCCCCTTTTTCAAAGATGCAAGAGCTTCCGTCGGTCGCAATGGCGAGCGCCGCTTAGACGCTGCAGTTGAAGCGTCCGGCTTCACCAAAAAGATGTCCAAAGATCTGGAGGCAGCCATACTAGAGCAGGCCGCCCTACCGTCGGATGCTGAGGTTGACGATGACGAAGATAGCGATGATGAAGAGGACAGCGATACGGGAGAAGAAGTCGAGGAAGGAAGTCAGCGAACCCAGAGGAAGAACATCTCTGTCTTTGACGGCAAGGATACCTCAGTTCATGACATCACCATAAGCATGCCCGGTCTAGGGCTGGGTAATAAATAACACCTTTTACAATTTATTCCTGCTTTGAAAGGCTCCGATCGTGGATTCACCCCTCTCATCTTCTTTCAGTTACGTGGTTCATGGTGTTGTAAGTCCCTTCATTGGTAACATAACGACGTTTTCAGAAGCTGGTTTTTGTGAATACTGTTCGATTGGGACCATGTACTAGAATATTATGGCAACAACTGTGCCTGCCCGAACAATTTTTGAAAGCAAGTATTGTCAACACGAATAGTACATTCTTTCTCCATCACTCTTCTTTTGTCTGGTGTAATGTCAGCCCATGGTATGTTGCCCATCTCCATTCGGCAAAATTTCGAATGCGACATTCGCTCTGGTCGTATTGGGAGATCAATTACCACATTACACTCCCTCCTTCACGCACAACAGGGAGAGAAAAAGCAAAACCTGCAAACGAAATCCACTCGAGGATTGTTGAGTTCATGGCGAGGATGAAAAGCATCTCTGGCGCCCAAGATTGAAAAAGGAAAATTTGAAAAAACAAAACAAAACAGGACAAGCAGGTGATGAAAATAAAAACAGATGCAGCCGGTCCTCACTCTTCGATAGTTCACAGTTTTCCTCCTGTTTTTTTTACACGTTTCTCACAAAATTACAAGGCAATACCGCTATTCGAAGCAGAAACAATTCTCAGTCAACGGTGATAGAACTTGGTTTCGAAGTAGCCGACTTTGGGGGCTCCACGACGGTTGTCTTTTCATCCTCAGACCCCGAATCAGAACCAACAGATGCAGAGTCTCCCTCAGGCACATTATCTTTGTTCAGATCACTGTCAATGTTAGTAAGCACGAAAAGCACAAGTCTTGAGAATCTCCGCGCCCCGATAGCCATACTGCTGGCTCATGGTAGATGTTTCTTGCTTTTCTGTTCCATCTACCCGAGTCTCCCTGGTGTCAGATACCGATCGGGGCGAGTTGTGACTGTCCCTGTTAGCGTTCACAATGTGGTTCACGGAAACGCAGCGCAATGGGATATGCAAGTCTGGGATTTAGTAACCTGAATCGGTTGTTCTCAGTTGCCCGACGCGTCCATGTTCCAGGACCGTAGATGGAGGGATGCATGCCGACGGCATGTGTTCCATAAGCCCCAATGTTGTATTCATTCGTGCGATATTGGCGTCTCTCGGCAGTGATTCTCTTCAGCTCTTTCTGGGCCGGGGTGTCTGCAAAGCGAACCTGCATTGCAAAATGGTCGTTTCCAACAGCCATCCCATGAAAGTGTTTAATCACTTTCTCGCAAATGGGACGGGTTTCGAATCTGTCCTTTGTTAGTAAATGATGAAAGAGTCCAAGCGACCGGAGATATTACCTGGCAAAACCAACTCCGCGACTGTTTCCCATAGAGTCTCTGAGAATCTTGCTGGACACCACATGAAAAGGCTCGAAAATATGGCAAAGCATCTTTGAGTGGACGAGTCAGATATTGCGATTGCGAGATGAAGTGGAGTCAAATGAACAATACTTACAGCTTCATTGATGTCCTTTGGAAGATTGGAAATGTAAAGGTTTGTGGATTGTTCGTCCCCTTCAGCCTTGAGGCGAGCATTGAAGCTCTCCTATGTAGGGCAGGTCAGGATATGGCGCAAATGAATGCAGGCGGCACGTAACTTACTCTGGCAAATCCAACCTCGTATCCGAGACGATAGAATCCCTGAATACACTTCTCGGAATCTTTGACTTCCCGAAATTTGGCAAAGCCGAACCTAATGATGAACTGTTAGTGGGGTGAAAGGGAAGGAAAATGCCGCCAGCCAGCACAGCCAGCACAATGAAGGGAAAATGTTTCGAGAGATTGCCTACCCTTTGCATGCACCCGTAGCAGTGTCAATGATCGCCTTCGACTGCTCAACCTCTCCAAAGCGCTCGGCATAGTGCAAGAGAAGCTCATCATCGGTTGTAGGATGAAGGCCGCGGATGTAAACATTGCGATTGCCCTGGATACGATTCTCAAGGCATTGCTCAAGAGGCTTTATGTGATCTGTCCAGACGGCAGGCACAGCCTTGGGAATAGGGGGGTCAAGCAACAGTAGCCGGTCGATGACGGCGTCAGACTCTAGCATGCTGTGGCCGTTGGTGGGGACATAAGCAGCTGAGTCCCGAGGCGACGGCGTCGTAAAGGACGACCGCTCAAGAGAGGCCACTCTGGATCCACCATGTCCACGGCCAGTGATGTGCCCAAAGAACGGAGTGGTAGGGGCAGACCCAGTGGCCGATGTCGAGTACGAGTTGCGGCGGCTATCCATGAGAGGAAGGTCGCGTGGAATGTGCTCACCGTAAGGAATAGGCCGGCCTGCTGTGAACGGCATCAATCCGCCTGGTGCAAACGCTGCAGACGGGTACGGCCCGACAGGATACTGTATGGGGTAACTGGGAGGTCCGTACGCATGGTGCTTAGCCATCAAGGGGTGCATATGATTGGGGTATGGGCCTGCAAATATGTATCCTGCGTCAGGAGGACCCATGTAGACACTGTGGTTGACCCCAGGAATCACCTGCGATGCAGGGTGCATCGAATTGTGACCAGCATTGGACTGGGCCATGCTCTGCGGGACAAAAGATCCATAGCCGTACTCTTTCAGGTAGCTTGGATAGTTCTCGTCTTGGTGAGAGGAAGCCTCAGCCGAAGCACGCGATACGTTGGCCTGGGGAAGACTAGCCGGATCAATGTCACCCTGGTTGCGAGCACGACGTGCGTCCATCTGGTGGCTGTATGAACCCATGGCGTCTAAAAGAGACTATGGCAGACGAAGAGTTAATAAAAGTTATGAAGCAGGAGCAGACAGTATAGAGTAAGAGACAATAAATAGTTGAGGGATCAGTGGAGGGGGAGAACTGGAAACATGCGGAAGACGAATACATGGCAAGCTGAATCGGGGATTGAGAAACGATTCTCTCTTGCTATGGCTTCCGTGTTTTATTTTCCTTGAGAGAAGCCCAGGTCCATAAAGAAATTAAAGCAATGGCAAACAAGTGGGAGCATAGGCACGTCAAAACGATCCAAGAGGAGGCCATAAGGGGTGCATATAGCCAAGTGTCGTCTGTGTAGGGCCTGATAGGGGGAGAGAAGACCGGTGAAGATGAAAATGCAATAAAGAGCAAAAAGCAAAGAGGCATGGCGTTGCTAAAACTCACCTGGCAAGTATTGTATTTGAGCTGGGCAGCGGAGACGAGACGAGAAGCTTGTTGCTCTCGATTGCCGGCCTTACCTTGACTCGCGCAATATGAAGCTGTGATATTAGTACCAAGACGTCGGATTGGGTCAATGAGGATAGGACGCGCCCAGATGATAGCTGGACGTTTGAAAACCTGGAGAAATGAACAAGTAAGAGGAGACAAATGAGGCAGTGGGAAAACAAATTGAGACGGAGACGTTGACACAAGCGATGGTGTAAATGCTCTAATGACCAGAGAGAAGAAGAAAAAATGGAAAAAGACACAGTGAGAAAGGAGAAAGGAGGCAGGTTTGCGAGACGAAATGAAGAGATGTTCTGTAACTCTGTTTCCAATCGCTCCTGCCCTCCAACATTTCTTCCAAGGTCTGCTGAAGAAATGGAAGTTGCGAGAGTGCCACATCCTCTTTGGAAAGGGCGAAGAGTGCAAAAGAGGAAGGGGTGATGAAGCGTACGCAACACTGCCTTGATAACAATTGACAGATTCTCTACCGTGGAGGAAGGAGTGAACAGTCCATTGGGAAGGATCGGTTCATGAAAGCTGCTCCACGGCTCAAATAGAACATCGCCAGCACGAACAAGCGGCAGTGATAGAATGCAGAAAGGACGAACAATTGATATCCAAAATGTAACAGCAAAAAGTAGATTTTGCTCAAGGCGCGCATACCTTCTATGCAACTCGACATTGGATGCTTCCTGGGCAGCCGACAAGCTGTATGCAGAAGGAATAATCCAGAAATGGAAACGAAGCCGCGTATATGGCGGGCGTTTGGAATTTGCGATGACCATAGGGGTAGATATCCTGTACAGAATGCAAATTGTATGCGCGATGCAGAAGATCAACATGAGACGAGTGCAGGAACGAAACAGCTCGTCCTTTTGTTGTGGGGAAACGGATTGGCCATACGTATGAATTCGAGGAAGGGGCGAGAGAGAAGGCAAGTGCCTAAACTGTAAACAAGGAAACCGCGACTGTGTCGTACAGAAACGATTCTCGTCAATTGTGGCCTGACTTTTTCTCTGACGTGATGATTACTCTTTCGGCACGAATCTCAACTAAAGCTACGAATACAATTAAACAGAAATGAAGATGGCATCTAGCTTGCAAGAGGTACACGGAAGCGTTCTCTGATGTGTTTCCGTGCCATCGTCGATGCTCTTTGTGATTGGAACGCGCATATTCTGTGGTATCAGCCTAGGCCGTTGGCCGTTTGCCTAGAACGATTTCTCTCGACGCGTCCCTTCCTTCCGAAGATTCAAACACTTGACCACTTTATTTCGGCGCTTTCGACCAGTTGGCGGAGGAGCGACCTGGCTTCCATGGCAAGCCAACTACTCGTATGTGGTTTCCGGTACTTCTTGCTCGACTAACTGCCGTGTCTTCTATGCTCTCCTCCCGGTCGCGGCCGTGCTTTCCTTGCTCAAAATTGACGCAGCCGAGGTTGAAGGGGCGTCGGTGTACACAGAGTGTACACTGAGTGTACACAAAGGTCCGACCTTCGGCGTCTGGCCAGGTGACCGCGAGACCTCGGCAGATGCAAGAGCATGGCATGATGTGGTGTCGTCCGGTGGCTCATGTCCATGACAATCTGCTCTGTTTTGGGTGCTATGCTCTGCACGTCCCTCTGTTGCTGCCTCCACTCTTCTCACTGTGCAGGCTATTCGCTACGGAGATCGAGGACACAAACAAGAGTTGCTGAGTCCGATCAGAGTAACATACAACAAAGAGAACCCCTCATTCCGCGATAATTCATGTGTGGCTGTTAGACCTCCTCTCCAGATGTAGATGAGTTTTATTACGTTCTGCTTGCTTAGGTGTTACTGCCTCCGCTATATTAGGCTGCCCTTGAAACAGTCAAGGGCTGCTGGGTATTCTAGTACACTTCGCTTCTTGGCCATGCAAAGAGAACCATCATCTATTATACATGGAACTGCTCGAGAATGTTGAAGAGTAGCCATTCAAGAAACGTCCCGGCATCGTGACAGAGCAAACCAAGAAAAGATGTGCAAATCCAAAAGATGTAGGATATAGGGAACCGTGCCTTCTCGCATCATCATTATCGTCGTGAAGGGGAACATCGCGTCGAGATGAAACCAGAAAGATAAGATCTAACGACTTTCCGGATCCAAATGAAAAGAGGAGCCAAAATAGGCGAAATAGCACAATCCTGCAAACTCCTTTATACCATCTACATGCACTTGAACGCAACGCCACGCACGGAAAGCCAAGCAGCCAGTCCACTACATGTCGCCGTCGCTCATTTTTCTGTCGTATTCGTCTCTTTTCGGGTTTCGTCTTGCCGGAAATGCTGGGATCGTGTAAATCGATTAAAAGACCAAAGTCATCATCGCTCACGACCAGACGTCCTCCTGTAGATGTGTTAGCGACTGAACGACATGGCTCAGACAAGATGGTGGCAGCCATTAAGTTGCTTACCTGGTACTGGTTAGATGCGCGCATGTTCTTGACGATCTCCTCGGCCTTGGCCTCGGAAATACCACGCTGGTCAACCATGATTTGGCCTAGAACAGAGTTGACCTCGCGCGCCATATTGGCGGCATCACCGCACACGTAAATGTAGGCGCGCTGTTCCAGGAGCTTGTTGATCTCCTCGGCACGCTCCTTGAGACGGTGCTGTACGTAAACTTTCTGAGCACCCTCGCGCGAAAAGGCGGTGACGAGCTCAAACTTGTCGCCGAGGACTTTCTTGTACTCCTGTTGACTGTTAGCTGGGGGAGAAGAAGCAGAGGGCAATATTGCGTTGCACGTGACACCCGCAAGGAACGTGGCAGAAAGCGCAAGAAACGTACCTCCCACTCTTTGTCGTAGAGGAAGTCCTCAGACTGCTTCCGGCAGCCGAAGAACAAAATAGTCTTGCCAACATCCTCGCCATCAGCAGCCTGCTTCGCACGCTCCTGGACGAAGGCGCGGAACGGCGCAACACCGGTGCCGGGGCCAATCAGGATGATAGACTTGGAAGAGTCGGACGGCAGCTTAAAGCTCGACGGGCGCACATGGACAGGTATGTGGATGCCATCGTACTTGTCGCGGGGACCGGCAATCTGGTAGGACAGGCCAAAGGAGTTGGGGTTTACATCGCCGTTCTGCTTCTCCTTCAGGGCCAGGAGGTAGTTGGTTGTCACACCGCGGAAGGTGTCTTCGCGGCCGGGAATCACCTGGGACTCGACGACAGCCGTGATGGATATCTTCTTGGGCTGGACGAGAGACGAGGACGAGATCGAGTAGTACCGGGGCTGGAGCTTGTTGATGCCCTCAATGAAGGCGGAGAAGGGCACGTTGGACCAGGTGTGGCCGTTACCGACGCGGCTAAGGACGCCCGCGATGTTCAGGTGCTGTTTGCTGACCTGGTCGTGGAAGTAGTCTTTGTCGTTGCCAAGCTTAGTCATCTCGGCCTTGGAGGCCTCGTCAGGCGCAAAGGCAGCGAGAGTAGCAATAAACTGGCGAGAGACGGGGGCGCCAATCTCCATGTGGTAGCGGACAATGGCATCGTAGGTGGTGGGCGTGGGGAAGGGGACCTTGGCCGTGGGTTCGAGGGCCTTGACGATGACAACCTGATCCCGCTTGTCCTGGAGGCCGATGGTGCTGAGGAAGCGGTCGACCTCAACGCCCGCATTTGTAGGCCAGACAGCAATGTGGTCACCGGTCTGGTAGGTCAGGTTAGAGCCGCTGATGTCGACCTCGATGTGCAGGCAGTTGCGGTCCTTGACGTGGAAGAGCTCGCTGGACTCTGCGATCGGGGCGATGTAGGGATTGTGAGCATTGAAGGGACCCTTGGCAGTGCCGCTGAGGTGCATCTTGTTCGGCTCGCCGAGGTAGACCGAGGGCGAGTCGACAGTCAGCGAGTCCGAGGGCGTAATGCTGAAGATGGGCTCGTAGACAGCCTCGCGCTCTTCGAGGCCCATCTTCTCGGCCAGGGCAGTCCACATGGGCTCCTTCCAGGCAAGGAAATCCTCCTCCATGGTGCCGGCGCCGTCATCACCCTCGCCGGCATCGCCGATGCGGTGGGCGCCCAGCTTGGTCAGGGTCTGGTCGACCTTGCGGACCATCAGGTTATAATGCTCGTAGGTGTTGTTTCCAAGGCCAAAGGCAACGTAGTTCAGGTTGTCCAGGGTAGACTGCTCCGAGAAGGCTACGTCGTCGCCGGTGATAAACTCAAAGAACTCAACAGCGTTGTCGGTCGGCTCGCCCTCGCCGTAGGTGGCCAGGACGAACATGACGATCTTGTCCGAGGGAATGGCGTCGAGGTTGTCAAAGTCGTACTCTTCGAGGTCGGCGATCATGGTCTCAAGGCCAAATCGGCTCTTGCCCTCCTTGGCGAGGCGCGAAGCGTAGTCCTCAGCAGTGCCAGTCTGCGAGCCGAAGAAGATCACGCAGTTCTTGCCGGACTCTTCCAAGGTCTCGACGATGTTCCGGGTCTTCTCTTTCTTGAGTCCATTGGTGCTGGAGAGGCTTTTGGCATACGGATCTTTGACGACTGCCCACAGCTTTCCCTTGGTAAAATAGGCAAGGGTGCCGAGAAGGATGGCAGCAAGGACAACGATGTCCAGGGTGTCCAGCTCGGCCATTTTCGCGGTGGTGGGGGTGCGAAAAATGGGAGACGAACGGCTGACGGAAATCAGAGGTGGGATGGAGAAGATAAATCGATAGTAACGGAATAGTAGAGAAGATGTGGCAGTTGGGGGGGTCCTTAATTTTTGTATGGAGAAGCGCGGAGCTCGTGGCAGGCAGCACTACTCGAGTTGGTTCACCGCTTGCCTAAAGGGGACATAAGAGTGCAGGACACAGCCATTGCGAGGCACGGAGGAGCCCGAAGCAAATGTCCAGCGGGAACAGATTACTCTGTAGTGCTACGGGTTATCTGTACGGGGCAATACTTTGCACTACGTGTGCCGGCTAGCGTAGCCGTTCAAAACTCCGAGCCTGTGGTGGCGTGGTCTCGGAATGTGGGAGGGGAAGAACGGGCAGGAAGAATTGCCGAACGGTGTGGATAGGGAAATGGCGCGGGGGAGGTTCGGTAGGACCGACGGCATTTTAGCAGCGTTCACTGATACTAGTTACGTTTTAATTATTTCTGTGCGTGCGCCCTACTCCGGATGCGCGAATAGGTGCTGAGATACGTGTGCCCAGGAGCTGGGCTACGAAGCTGCACGAATGCTTCATACGCAGAGCGGGAGCGAGAACGGAGCCCAGCGGACGCGGAATTGGCGGCGTTGCGCTTCCCAGCGGCCAGGACCCCTGTAAAACGGGCCACGAGATGGAAGGCGGACCCCCCGACCAGAGGGCCCGCAAATACTACGGACGACTATCGGACCAGCGACGGCGGCAGGCCGCGCTGGCTGGCGGCAAACGTGGCGGCAGTTGCGGCAAGAGCACTGGACGAGGGCAGCGGGACTTTGCTTGAAGCAGCGGCTCCGGCAGTCTTGTGACAGCTATCGGAGTGTCCGGTGCAGCTGAGGACGAGCTGTTGTCAGCTGGGACGAAGCTGGTTTCCATACCAGCGGCTGTGTACGGAGTCCAGGGTACGAAGCCATACGCAGCTCGAAGGATTATTGCACATGCCGTGTTTCGCACTACAGTGATACGTGCATTTCGCGGTATATACGCAGTCACTATTACGAGCAGGTACTCGTAGCTTAACACGGCAGGGATATGCAAGTCACGCACAACGTCACCAAGTAAAAGCAGTACTCCGTACTCCGTATTGATTCGGCAAAACGGTCGACGTGGCAATGTTCGAGCGCGGCTGCAGAATCGGCAAATATCGCCCGATAGGTGTCGGCCTTCGTGATCGCGCTAGGCTCATAAACTGCGTATTGAACAAAGCCAGCGTTCGGGTCCGGATGCAAGCATTCTTTCGTACCGGCTAGCGGCGCTTGTCTGGTTTGCGTGGTTTACGAGGTGCCTTAGATTGGCGGCTGCTTTCTGCCGCACACACGAGTCTAAGGAGTCGACCGTTGGCTAAGTGCCGGTTCGCTTCCACCCGTCAGACAGTATCGTATTTGTGGCCCGCCCTAAGAGCGAGTCTGATAACCAAGATAATGCAAGTTCTTGCCCGAATAGGAAAAAGATAAAGGCTGCCGTCGATTAGTAGATAGAAAGAAACGGCGGATAAAGATAATTACTAAATAGCACATGGATAAAATACAGAGAAGTATGAATGGATAGAGCTAGTAAGGTGGATGAAGACTGAAGTACGGAATATATTGCATTACAAGAGAATAGCAGATAGTTACGGCCAATAAAAAGGAGGTAACTCACACAATAAATAACGAATCAATGTAGAAAAGTAGAGGCAAGCAAACAAGACGGAGCATGGTAGCTGACGGGTAGCAACCGCCGCACGATTTCATGGAAAGTTTCCCTGTGAACCCCTTGTGAGTAAAACCTCCACCTCCTTCGTATATTCATCAGATTCACGATCTCCGCCATTAAGCTGGCAACACCCTTGTTCCGAAAGCGACACCTGTGAAGTTACAGGCGGCAAGTGCGTATCTGGAGCAGATATTCTATCTTTCTATAAGACAGCTATTTTGGAAATCAGGCTACTGACACTACGAGCGCTGATGTCACGAGCGTAGAATAATCAAAGGCAAGCCCACGCGGTATTGCATGCAAGGGTACCGTTCCGGCCACGAGCCAAAGTAGCTCTATCCCGACATGCATACTCGTATGGAGATCTCTCAGCATATTGTGGGTTGGTAAAGAGTTAGCAATTTCTTCAATGTCCGGAGATGGGCGAGTCAAAGTATGAGTGCGTGTATGAAGACGAGTTTTAGTCAGGTGGAGTAGTGACTATGATTTTGATTCTCCCCTCCGTTCGATACTTGTGTGCCATATTTCAAGGCTGCAATTATCGTGATATTAGGACCAGGACGCAGTTGCCGAGTGAGGATTATCGTAAGAGAACGGTTGAACCAAAACTGGCAGCAAATGAGTCTGCGATGAGCATCCATGGTTAGATGCGTATAGCAGAACAGCATCTGCACAAAGAACATGTGACGTTCCATTTTGCAGCAGTCTATGAAGTACGAAGTGGCGAGATACCAAGTGCTTGATCGACATCACTGGCAGGGGGGATAGCATGCGGAGGCTCTGTCTGACGGAGCAGGCCGCTACTACGACAGATGGCAACAGACAGACTGGGGTACACTTCGGCCTGGTCAGACTAGGGAGTACATACTCTGTACACGACGTACGGCGTACACGAACAGGTACGCCAGCCTTGCCCCTAGTGTGGTGCGATTGGCTAGGCGGACAGGCCGACGGTGCGGGTCGACGACACCAGGACGAGGGAACGGCGGCGACATCGGACAGGTCGATGAGCAGATGCGACTAGCAACAGAGCTGAAGATGCCAATATGGCTGGGCTGTGAAGTACGACTGTCTGAGTAGAAGAGGAGTTCATGTGTTTGTCTCTCGCGCGAAGTTATCCCGAAGCACACTTTCAGACAGCATGCCAGAGCTACGAGAGGACGACCTCGACTTGCGAATGAAGTCGTACAAGAGATTGTACAGAGTAGTCAGACTGGATCTCACCCACCCTCGTCTTGCAATTCCACGTTGGATGACGACGTCGTACGGCATACTCGTCAATGTCGCCGGTAATAGGCAATGAAGCACCTGTAGAGATCGTACAGAGTATGAACGGGTGCAACCATGACTACATAATATACGACATTGATTGTGTTTGTGGATGTGCTTGCACGAATACACATGCATGACAGAGTTGGGACAGCGGACTGGCTGACAAGAGAGGACGCGAAAACGGCAGCGAAAGGCGAAAGGCTGGGAATTGGACTGAATGAACGAAGAATCGCGATGGGCCGAAGTATGAAGTATTCTGCTAGCCCCAGCCATCAGTGGCAGGAAGGAATGAGTCCCCACCGCACCTGCCCCTATTCAGCCAACAGAGCACGGGCCAACGACCCGCCGGCCGCCGTTGTGGCCACGCCGATTGGTGCTTGAGGCCGTGCCTGCATAGCTGGGTTTTACTTTGTACGACGGAGCTGCGGGAAGGTGCGAGGGCGGACAGCAAGTGCAGGAAGGTGCGAGCAAGCCGGAGCAGCCTGCCGTGCCTGACGTGTCTGCCGTGCCGACTTGTACTCCGTATGCCACGTACTCCGTGCGAAGATTCAAACGCATGTCACGGCGGCGCTACTTGCTCGACGTGCGCATCGGCGTGTCACCAGGGCTGCACTTGTACTAGCTCGACGATTCCGTCTTGTTCTTCGTACGTCGTAATTATACTCGTGCCCGTGCCATATCGCACGCGCAAAACTTTACCAAGTAATACTGTCGCATACCGTGCGAGTTTGCCGTAGGGAAGGAACGAAAAGACAGGAAGGAACCAAAAAAACTAGAAAATCGAAAAATCAGTCCTAAATGGGAAGGCGAGGACGAGCAGCCGAGCTCCGACCAGCCTCCTGCTGCGAAACCCACCGTACGACTTGATTGGACTGGACTGGACTGGCACTGGCGAAACATCGACATCGACATCGACATCGACATCGACATTCACAGCACCGACAACGACATCGGACATCGACACGGGACACCGCAACAGAGGCTGTGCGCGTCTGCGGCCGACTCGGCACTGGCAGCTGCGACTGAGCCTGGCGAGGGCGAAACCGGAGTTGACCGCGGTCAGCACGAAACGGCAAAAGGCCAGACGGCAATCCAACGACGGAAAGTCGACACGCAGTAGACGACGAGCGACGGCCGAGCGACGGCCGAGCCAGCAAGGCGACCAGCAAGCCCGACCGCGAACGAGACGACGGGCCAGGCCGACAGCACTCACCGCACCCACACACACCGAACCCGTCCGGGCGAGTCGGACAGCAATAGCCAACGCCAGTGGCCAACAAATCAGCCAGCAAGATAGCCAGAGGCTGCTGCAGCCGGCCGCCCGCGCCGCGAGGCGCAGCCTAGCACACGCTTGCGCGAGGCTGCTGGAACATGGGAGGCGCGCTGCCGACGAAACATGGGTGAGTCTTCCTGCAGGTCGGGGACCGGTTGCCGGCCGCCGCTTTTGCCGCGCATCCGGCTTCTGACACGCAATGTTTCGCTGTCCTTGCGGCTGCTGCGGCTGCGGCTGCATGTTGCAGTTGGCGTGCTCTGCATACGGAGCACTGCTCCTTGCCTGTTCTGCCTGCTGCTCCATCCCGCGTTTCCTGCCGCGTTTCCTGTTGTGTTTCCTGCTTTTACCTTGTCTCTGCTTCTGTCTTCTGTTCTCCGCTCAAGTCTGCGGCTTCGGCTTCAGCTTCGGCCTCAGCCTCTGTCCCTGCCACTGCCATTCCCGCCTCTTCCCTGCTGTTTCACGAGCGGTCGTGGAACCAATTGCAGCCGCGCGGAGGCTTGCCGGCCTGGGCTGTGCTCGTCTGACTGGCTTGAGGCTCGACGTGTGCATCTGGCGCTGCAGGCGTGCCGTCTCCCGCTTCGCCGCCCTGCCTGTCACGCTGTTCGCGCCGTGATGCTGTTGTGCACGGGCGGCCACCCGCGCATCCTTCCATTCCGCGCCCGACGCCTGCCATGTCTCTCATCCCTGCCGCCTGCTTTCCGCCTGCCGCTCTCACTGGCCCGCCGTCCCGCTGCCCCTTGTGCCTCGCTGCCGCCATCGGCTGCTGTCCCTTCTCCATGATATCATTCCCGTTCCTCGGCCCAGTCACCTCTTCCGCCCCTAGCCTGGCCCCTAATGCCCTAGTCCCGTCTAGTCTCCTGGACTAGGCGCCTCTGCCAGTCCACCAGTCCTCACCACTTTGCGTCCCTTGCCTCAGTCTTGGCTCTGCGTCTGGCCTATGCGCGTCTCTACGACCCGTCGTCTGCGTCTGGCTCTTGCTCTTTGCTCTTTGCTCCTTTGCCTTCCTCGTCGCGTTTTCTTGCCGCTCTCTCGTCCTCGGCCCAGCGCAGTCCAACATGGCCTAACTTTCCGCTTTAGCTCCGTCCCAGACGCTGCCCGATCATGCGCCTGAGCCGCTCAAGTTTTCCACCACACCCGTGACACGTCTCGTCGAAGAAGACGAGGAAGACGACGACCGCTGGGACGAAGCCCTGCGTGCTGCCACCCTCGACCTCTCGCCTGCTGCGCCACGATTTCTCCCCCTCTCCCGGTCCCAGTCCCAGCGCACCGCCCACTCGCGTGAGTCCAGCGACGAAAAGCTCCGCCAGCTGCACTCGGCCGCTGCCGGCGTTGCTGTTGCTGCCTCCCCCTTGGCCTCGCCCGCCTCGCGCAGTGCCCTCCTCAGCCTCGAGCGTGTCGAGCGCATCGAGCGTGTCCTCGATCCCAAGGCTGCGGCCTACGGCCACCACCGACAGACCTCCATCGTCCATGGCATACAGCACTCGCGGAATGGAAGCCTGGCTAGCTCAATATCCAGCCCTCTCAGCCCCCAGATGATTGCTGCCGCCGGCGCTGCTCTTGTTGCTGAACGATCTGAACGCTTTGAACGAATCGAAGTGCAGTCCTCTTTCCGCCCCGACGTCCCCGACATGGCCTTGCCTAACGCGGCCCCCCCGGGCACCTCCAACACCATCTCCCCTTCTACCGCAGCGACATCGCGTCCTCCGACCTCCGTGCCCGGACCGACTGCTGCTTCCATATCACCGTCTGCTGGCGCCGGCATGGCCCTGGGCCCAACCGCAGCCAATGCCCCCGGGACAGGCCCAGCCGGCTTAGGGAGCAATTCAGTGACTTCCGACACCACCACTCTAACACCTTCCCAACGCAAACCCGAGCGCATGCACAGCGGAAAGTACCGCAACGATCATGCACACCACCCATCCCACTCCCGTTATCACAAAGACGACCAGAAGACGGTTGGCGAATACGCGCTCCACGTGCTATTTACTTCTGTAAGCTGAGGAGGGACGAGCGTGTGCGCCGCGTATGGCCGTTGTTAACATGCTAGTTCATTGCCATTGCCGAGGAAAAGATGGCCATCTGCGTCGCCTCTCCCTTTGACCCCGAGCCCTCCATCGAGCAGATTTGCGGCCCCGGCGCCGATGCCGCCTTCGATCAGCACCTTGTTGCTCTCGGCCACATTGCCAAGAAGAAACCAAAGCCGCTGATCGACTCCATGATGCTCTGGCGCAAGAACAAAAGCGACGCCGCAAACGAGGCCCGCGCCCAGCTGCAGCAAGCTCGCGCCCAGCTCGGCCCCACCCCGCTGCAACGCCGCAATACCGAGCCGCTCCAGATGCTGTCCGGTGGCCCCGTCGACAATACCCACACAGCCGCCGGCCCGGCCCTCGCTGTCAAGCAGGAGTTTGTCGTCCAGGCCGAGCGCCGCTCTACTGTCTCCATCTACGTTCTCTGCCGCGTCTTGCTTCAGGTTATCACCCACAGCAGTCTTGCCAGCATTACCCCGGAGATGGAGGATAAGTTGGAGGCAATCATCTTTGGCCAGCTCAAAATGGTCGATGCCGAGCAGTTGGCTGCCTCATCTCTGCGCCTGTCCAACTGGAACCTCTTCGCCCAGCTGCTCGGCGCGATGAGTGAGATCAGCTTCGCCACAGTCACGGCCCGCTTCATCAACGACCTAGAGCGCTCCCTGCAGGACAACAACGCTCGCAGTCCAGTGCTGGCCAGCCGCGGCGATAGCGAAGACCGCATGGAGCTGGTGCTTCACGGCATGAAGCACCTCCGCCTCAAATTGGCACCACCGGAAGCCTGGGACCAGTCCTGTGATTTCATGATTGCCCTCGGCAAGATTTTTAGCCGGTGCCACGGCCAAAAGGTCAAGGCCGCCTTCTGCAACATCTTTGAACGCTTGTTTCTCCCCGTCGCTGCCAAAGCTAGCAACAGTGACTTTACTCGCGCAAAATGGGGCGAGGTCCTGTCCTCCATCAACCCCCGTCTGGCCCAGATGCTCGTTAAACCGCGCCACTGGTCCTGCGCCTTCCCGCTGACTGCTGCAATGTTGTGCGCCTCGCCTCCCGATAGCAGCTTCAGCAACCAGTGGCTTCAGCTCGTGTACCCGCTGCAGACGCGCCTCAAGGACCGGTCCTCGCGCCCGCTCTGTCTGCAGGTCCTGTCGCGCCTCGTCTGGACGTATCTCTACCGAACAAACGATAGCCAGGCCAATACCCAGCGGAAGCTGGACGAGGTCTTGAAACTGGTGTTGCCGAACAACGCGAAACGGCCCGTCGTTGCCTCTGAAGCCGCGGTCGTAGAGCCATTGATTCAAATCATCCGTTTTATCGGCTTCCGACACCCGGACTACTGCTTCAAGTCCATCATCTTCCCGCTTGTCAACGCCGAGCTCTTCAGTTCGAATCGCGACCTGCGTGTCGAGAGCCTCGACCCTGACAAGACTGTCGTTGGTATTCGCGCCTTCTTGGCCGTTGTTGCCGACCTTGAGCGTGGCGAACAGGGCCGCCCACCCTTTCCCCAGAGCTACGCAACGGGATCAATGTACCCGGAGCGCTTGCCGCTCTCTCCAACCCTCGGGTCGCCTGGTACCGGCCCTGGCACTGCCGATGCTGGTATGGGATCGGGTGCGAGTGCTGGAGCTGGTGTCCGTGCCTATGCTCGCGATCCGAGCTATGCTTCCAACGGCACCGATACTGCTACTGCTGACGGCGGCAACCCAGACGACCAGCCCCTGGGGCCGATTGCGATGGCCGCCCTCAGTGACAATGTGCGCGAATACTGCTTGCGCTTCTGTGGGATCCTAGGGAAGCTCACCATCGCCTGTGATAATGCCTTTGGTGGCCAGGCTGCGCTCGAGGAGAAGTTCAGCAGTCCTGGGCCCAAGACGCCTATTGCCGATACCTTCAACTTTGCGCGCCGGGAAGAGCACGCGACACTGGCTGACCAGAAGCAGTCGTTCTACGAGCTTCTTCATGTCGCCGTACAGGCGTTACCGCGCTGCCTGTCGCCTGACATCCCCTTCAAGTCGCTAATCAACCTGCT
Organism: Grosmannia penicillata; assembly: GCA_002778075.1. NCBI lineage: Eukaryota > Fungi > Ascomycota > Sordariomycetes > Ophiostomatales > Ophiostomataceae > Grosmannia > Grosmannia penicillata. The sequence continues at coordinate 1,154,282 of PCDK01000001.1, read as the reverse complement.
TTGCACCGGTACTGCCCACGTGCAGTCCAACATCGCTGCGTCTTCAGGACGGTCGCTCAAGGCCATTGCACATCACGCGCATGCGCAGCAGGTCACGACGGGTTTCTCGCGATTCATCTTTAACTTTGACGATCGCTATACCACCATTTCCGACGGCGGCATGCTCGGGGCCGACCATATTGAGAACACGCTGCGGCTCTACGTGGAGCTGCTGCAGATCTGGATCAAGGAAATTCGCCGCAAGTCCAAGGATGTGTCGTCCGCTGAAGCCGATGAGGCTGGCGCCGCTACTAGCGACACACGTGGCATGAAGCTGGACCTGTCGGGCATTTGGGCCGAGGTCGACCAGGTCGAGGCGCATGGGCTGTTCTTTCTCTGCTCGCAGACGCGACGTGTGCGCGCGTTTGCCATCACCGTCCTGCGGCTGATTACCGAGTTCGATGCGGCGCTGGGCAACCCCAAGACGAGCGAAAAGGACAATCTCCGTGTCATTGACATTCTCGAGAACGAGTCGGCCCGCATCATGGACTTCAACGACGAGTTCCTGACGGTGGCGGAGCGCAGCCGCCTGCAGCGTGGCCTCAAGAGCAGCGGCTCCCACGGCGCGGTCATTGATCTGTGCACGAGCGATCTTTCGTACGATGCAACCCTGTGGTTCAAGGTGTTTCCGAACCTGATCCGCGTGATCAACGACAAGTGTGTGTTCGCCGTCATGATCAGCCGCGACTTGGTCTGCAATCGTATCCTGCAGCTTTACAAGTCGGTCACGATCATCTCTGAGCCGTCGCGCGGGCCATACTATGGCGCTGACCCGAACAATGCGCGCTCCATGGCCGAGACGCCGACGCAGCCTCAGCTGCTCGTCGAACAGTGGCGGCTCTACCTTGTCTTTGCCTGCACCACGCTGTCCGACCCTGGAAGCGTGCCGCCCGCGACCACGCCGGCTGCTCAGCATGCCCGCCGGGGCTCCAAGCCAGTCGCCGTGGACAAGATCGTGTCGGCACGTATGCTCTTCAAGTACCTGAACCCGCTGCTTTCGGTGTCATCGACGTCCGTGCGTGATGCCGTCGTGGCCGGCATGGGTGCTATCAACATCCACATCTACCGTACGCTGCTGGAAGAGCTGCAGGGCCATGTGTCGCGCTGCAATGACGAGGCGCGCTCGCGCATCCACCAGCGTACCAACAGCAGTCCGCGTCGCAATAAGAAAATGGACCTGCTCCGCACAGAGATCACACAGGTGTACCGACTGACGGCGCACTTTTTGAAGCTGCCCGAGGTCTACAACGACGACTGGGTACTCGGTAACCTAGTGACGTACGCGCGCGATGTCAAGCTTTTCCTGATGGACAGTGAGGTGCAGCTCGATCTCGAATTCCAGCGACTACGGCGGCACTACTGCGGCCTCATGGAGGAGCTGTACGCTGGCATCAACCGGTCCAAGGACCCGTCGCGGTGGATGACATTTGAGGCGCGCAAGTCTGCCTTCTCGCTGATGGAGGACTGGTGCGGCTTCTCGCCCAACCAGCAGATGTATCAACGGGACGAGAAGGGCCGTATGTCTGTGGTTGAGGTGCCACCGCGCGTGCAGGAGGCGGAGCGCAGCACGTTGACGGCCGCGATGGAGATTGAGAAGCGCAACCTGCGCACGGCGGCGCTGAGCGCGATGGCGTCGCTGTGCGGCGGCCCGATCATGGTGACGACGACCGGCGGTGGCGTGCTGCAGTTTGACGTGCGGCGCATGTTTGCGTGGATTGAGGGTATCTTCACAGCAGGCAACGACCGCATGCGGGCGATCGGCCGCCAGGCGCTCAGCAACCTGATTGTGCACAACAAGGAGCATCCGCTGCTGCTGCAGCACAGCATCCGGCGGTGCTACGTGATGGACGTGCCGCGCATGCTGGAGTGCTACTTTGAGGTGATCACGCAGGTACTGCTGGAGCACCCCGACTACCCCTTTGCCTTCTGGCGGCTGCTCGGCCTCTGCTTGTTTACACTGGGCAACGAGCAGAGCGATGTGCGGTCCAAGTCGCTGCAGATGCTGCGGGCGCTAGGAGAGCGGCAGCCGAGCGGGCGCGGCTCAAAGATCCAAGACTTTGACATCAGCGTGTCGGACAAGACCAAAGCCGTGTACAAGTTGGCGCAGTACAAGATCTCGGAGCGCATCTCCAAGCAGCACACGGAGGTGGCGTTCCACATCTTCTCCGAGTACACGGGCTACTTCAAGGAGCTGCAGCAGTCGTCGCAGCGCAACGTGATTGCGGTGATCCTGCCGTGGATCCAGTCGGTCGAGTTGAAGCTGGACCCCAACGGCGGCCCAACGGCCGAGTCTTACGTGCTGCTGGCCAACCTGCTCGAGGTGACGATCAAGTCGAGTGGCGCGCTGCACAACGAGGTGCAAGCGCTGTGGCAGGCGTTGGCAACGGGGCCGCACCCCGGCAACGTGCGACTGATACTGGACTTTATCATGGACCTGTGTCTGGAGCGGCGGGAGCAGAACTTTGTCGAGTATGCCAAGCAGATTGTGGTATTTCTAGCCAGTACGAGCAGCACGCCCGGGCAGGTGGTGGAGTTCTTGCTGATGCAGATCACGCCCAAGGCCATGGTGCCAAACGAGAAGCGCGAGACGAAGCCGCCGCCGCCGGAAGCAGGGCAGATGTTCCCGTACTGCGCAGACCTGAACGAGGCGCTGCCGGTGGGCACGAAGCAGGCAGGATTCTCGCTGGGGCAGCTGTCGCTGATTCTTCTCGTGGACCTGATGGTGTCGCCCGTGCAGCTGCAACCGGAGAATGTGCCGGTGCTGCTGCAGGTGGTGACGGTGCTGTGGGACCACTACACGCCGCTGGTGCAGGAGCAGGCGCGCGAGATGCTGGTGCATCTCGTGCACGAGCTGGTCATCTCGGGCGTGGACGACAAGGCGCCGGGCGAGGCGGCGGAGCTGGAGAACCTGGTGGAGCTGATCCGGCGGCACGACAAGTCGGTGGTCTGGGGCTACGAAGACAGCAACGGCAAGGAGGACGAGCCGTGCAGCAAGGTGCCGGCGAGCATGGAGACGCTGACGAGTGCGGTGGTCAAGGCGTTCGAGTCGGCGTACCCGGGCATCAAGAGCCAGTGGGGGCGGCTGTCGCTGACGTGGGCGACGTCGTGCCCGGTGCGCCATCTGGCGTGCCGGTCGTTCCAGATCTTCCGGTGCATCCTGACGGACGTGGACCACGGGATGCTGGCCGAGATGCTGGCCCGGCTGTCGAATACCATCGCGGACGAGGACAGCGAGATCCGCACGTTTTCCATGGAGATTCTGACGACGCTCAAGACGCTCATCACCAAGCTCGATGGCGACAAGCTGTTGACGTTCCCGCAGCTCTTCTGGACCATGTGCGCGTGTCTCGAGTCGATCAACGAGCGCGAGTTCCTCGAGGCACTGGAGATGCTCGACGGCTTCCTGGACAAGCTCGACTTCCAGTCGGCCGAGGTGCGGCGCGTCATCCTCGACGGCCAGCCGGCCATGTGGGACAGCCAGTTCGAGGGCGTGCAGCCGCTGCTCTACAAAGGCTTGCGGTCATCGGTGTGCCTCGATGCCACGCTGCGCACACTCGACAAGCTTGTGCGGCTGCCGAGCGATGCGCTCGTCGGCGGCGACGACCGGCTGTTCCTGGCGCTCGTAGCCAACCTGCCGCGGTTCCTGCGGGAGATGGAGACGGGGGGTGCGGACGACGAGCCGACGGGCGGCCAAGCCGGGCCGATCTCGAACGGCGCCGGGCTGAACAGCGGGACGGCAAATGGCCCGGGCGAGAAGCCGAAGCTGAGCGAGGCCATGATACAGTGCACGCAGACACTGCTCGGCCAGGCCATGTCGCAGGGTCTAGGCAGTATCGCCATGGTGCTCGACGGGTACCTGGCATCGACGTACAGCGACGGCAGCGACTTTACGCTGCAGCTGTTCCGGGCGCTGCAGGAGCATTTCCTGCCGCGGCTGGACTTCCAGATGATCTCGACGCTGATGGGGATGCTGACGAACAGCACGGCGTGGGTGCGGGTGAAGACGATGCAGATCCTGTGCGTGATCATCCCGCAGATCGACATGCGGCAGCCGGAGATCGCCGGCCATGGATCGGACCTGCTGTCGCCGCTGCTGCGGCTGCTGCCGACGGAGTACTGCATGGAGGCGCTGCAGGTGCTGGACAATATCATCACCATGTCGAGCTCGTCGATGGACAAGCACCACATCCGCATGAGCATCATGGGCTCGACGAGCAAGCAGATTCGCAAGGAGTACGAGCGGACGCAGAGTCTGTTTGGCATCCCGGAGGAGTCGGGGTGGGCGATCCCGATGCCAGCCAAGAAGACGGACTCGACACGGGCCAACATCCATCGTGTGTTCTACTCGTGCCAGAGCGTGGAGGGCGGTCCGCTGCCGGCGGAGGCGGCAGCGCCGACGCCCGAGGTCGAGTTCCACGCGGAAGAGTTTCCGTACCCGTACTTCCCGCCGGCCATGGAGCGCACCGACACGATGCTGTCGGACGAGGGCATGCGCAGCGACACGTCCATGGGCGGCGACCTGGTGACGAAGCTCGACAGTCTCGACGACTTTTTCGACGATGCGGGTGGCGGCAGCATGCACCTGCAAGTGAACGGCACGAACCTGGGCATGGGTATGGGCATGAGCATGGGCATGGGCATGGGTGCCGACAGCCGGGCGGGATCGATGGTGACGATTACCGAGTCGTTTGTCGACGACAGCATGATGGCGACGTCAGGGGCGCAGCTGTACGACGAGATTGTGCCGCTGCTGCACCAGGCGTCGAGCGCAACGACGAGCCTGCAAAATGCGTTTGCGGACCGGCCACCGGGGTCGCGGGACGGCAGCAGCGGCGGCAGCGCAGTCAACACGATGAACCCGGGCGCCTTCAACTTTTTCGGGGCCGGAGCAACGGCCGGAGCAGGTGCAGGATCTGGTGCGGGATCGAGTGCGGGCTTGCTCGGCCGGCCGGCCATGCACACGCGGTCGATCACGTCGCCGTCGGCACCGGCATCGGCAACGACACCGACATCGGCATCGGCGCCGTCTACGGTGGTGGCATCGGTGGGCGCGTCGTCCCTGTATCTGCGGGAGTTTGCGTCAGACGACGAACAGGACGACGGGATGTTTTCCGACGACGAGCGGCCGCCAATGTCGGTGGCGCTGTCGACGTCGTCGACGACGGTGGGCGGCAGTCCTGGCAGTGGCCATGGCGACGGGGGTCTGGTGGCCAGCGGCAGCAACCACAGCCTGCACAGCTTCCACAGCGTGAACAGCTCGGGCAGCTACAACAGCCACGGCAGCTACAACAATCTGCACGCGGCCAGCAGCGTCAACAGCGTCAACAGCATCAACAGCGTGCACAGCGTGCACAGCGTGCACAGCGTCAACAGCCTGAACAGCGTCAACAGCCTGAGCAGCCTCGCGAACAGCGCCAGCCACGCGAGCCCGGGCGGCGCGGCGTCGGACATGTCGTCGCACTTTTACGACACGAAGATCCGGCCGCTGGCGCAGAGCACGCGTTCGCGCATGCGTCGGCTGACGGCGAGCCGCTCGCGCGACGAGCGGGGCGGCGACGTGGGCGGCCTGGGCATTGGCGGTGGCGGAGCGGGCGTGCTGGCCGGCGGCGGCGGCAGCGGCAGCGGATCAGCCGTTCCGGCAGTGCCGGCAATACCGGCGATCCCGGCAGTCCCGGTTGTGGTTGCGGCGCCCAGCACGCCGGCGGCAGCGAGCGGGGCGGCGATGGCGCCGCCGCGGTCGGAGAAAATGTCGCTGTCGCCGCTATCGCCGCCGACGCACAAGGGGGCCGGCGCGTACGTGGCAAAGGGCGCGCCGGGCGACATGCTATGAGCTGCTGGCGATGATGGGTAGCGATTCTTCTGTTTCTGGGTGGTGTTTTGGCCTTTTTACCTTTACGATTGGGATGTTTGGAATGCTCGGCACGGCCACAACCTGGATGAAGCAACTCATGACAATAGCGATTCGAGCGACCGGTGTCAGGCGCGGGCGGAAGCCGCCGTGCGCGTTCTATCCATGTATCTGTAGATATGGAGTGTTTATTTTGGTTCGGGGAGCGCGATGCTTGTTGCCATACTGCTGTATGATTTCCGCGGCGGCGAGCGCTAAAAGACTGCACAAGGCTGCAACGGCGCAAGGTCTTGTCACGAGGCGTTTCTGTCTGCTCTCAGCCCTGATTAGGGCAATGCGAGTAAAGGGGTATATAGTGTAGTAGAGTCTATAGCCAAACCCTGAGTATTTTGGCTTTGCAGTCTGTTGCGTGGTTGCTAATGTACAAGTTGTTCTTCCTTTGTCTGTTCTGTTCTGCTCTGTTTCCGTTTCCGTTTCTGTATCTGTTTCCGTTTCTGTTTCTGCTCCTGCTCTTCTTCTGCTTCTGCTTCTGTTCTGTTTCTGCTCTGTTTCTGTTCTGTTTCTGCTCGGTTTCTGTTCTGTTTCTGTTGTGTTTCTGCTTCTGCTCCTGCCTTCCTTGATCTTCCTCACAGCGGCAGGCTCTCGACAATGAGCAGCTCGGCCTCAATGCTGGAGCTGGGCGTGGCCCAGCGACGCAGCTTGTCGGCCACACGGCGACGCAGACGGGCGAGGCGATGCGACGCGGCGGCGGACGGGCCGCGCTGCCGAGGAGAGCCGGAGGGCGAGGCGGGCGGCGAGCCGGAGGGCGAGTCCGGCTGCGCCTGGGGCACGGTCCAGGACAGGAAGCGCGACGCCGAGGGGGAGCCGGAGCCGGAGCCGGCGAGCGAGGCCGGATGGAACGGCGACAGCGACAGCGACAGCGGCGCGGCCGGCGACGGACCGACGTCGGCGACGGCGAGGACGAGCAGGCAGGCGAGACAGCTCTGCAGCAGCGACCAGAGGTAGGCCGAGCGGCGGTTGAGCAGCGGCAGGACGCAGCGCAGATAGGCAGCGCTGGCGTCGACGCCGGTGGCGGACTTGTCCAGCAGGTCCGGCGCGGCGGTGGCGGCGGCGGCGGCGGCCGAGGAAGCGGCGGCGACGGGGTCGCGCAGGGCGGCCTGGGCGACGCCGAGCACAAAGGGACGGTGGATGAGGTGCAGGGCCTCAAAGTAGCGGACGCGCAGGATGTGGCGGCGCTCGAGGAGGCCGTCGGCGGGCGCGTCGCGGTGCGGGCGGTGGTCCGGGTCGTCGTCGCCCTCGGCATCGTCGTCGTCGGCGTCGGTGTCGTCGGCGCTGTCGGCGTCGTCGCCGTCGTCCAGCGCCGGCCGCAGGTGCTCCGGGATGCTGCGGTGCCAGGCGTCGAGCTGGCGGTTGAGCTCGGTGCTGACGGGCAGCATCTTGGCGAGCGTGGCCATGGAGGCGAAGCTGGCGGCGGCATCGGCGCCGTCGCCGGACACCTCGGGGCCGTACAGCAGGCTGTGGATGCGGTTCAGCAGGCGGCGCGCGGCGGTCTCGGCGACGAACATGATGGTGAGGTCGTTCTCGGCGCCGGCCATGCTGGCGGCGCCGGCGGCCTCGGCGGCGGCAAAGGCGCTCGGCAACGGCATGCCGTCGGCGAGCGGCTCGATGCCGCTGCGCGGGACGTCAAACTCGGCCGCGCGGTCGCTCTCCATGATAAAGGACACCCAGAAGACGCGCACCCAGGTCTCGTCCAGCGGCTCGCTGCCGCGTCCGTCTCGCTCGCGTCTGCCGGTCAGTCACGGAGCCGGAGGAAGCAAGAACGAAGGGAAGATGGAAACGAAAACGACAACGAAAACGACAACGAAAACGACAGCGAAAACAAAAACCAAGGACTCACTCCTCCAGCATCTGCAGAAACAGGCGGCTGCCCATGTACGCCATGCGGGCGCTGTGCAGCGGACGGCCGCAGTGGGCAAAGAAGGCGGCGGCCAGCAGCAGCGCGCGACACGTTTGCAGCGTGGTCGAGCGCGGGACGGCGGCGGCGGCGGCACCCGGCAGCGTCCACACGGCCTCGTGCAGCAGGATGCGCAGGGCGGGCTGGAAGAGGGCGTGGGCGAGGCCGTCGGCGGGGTCGGCGGGCGGGCCGGTGCCGGCGCCGGCGCCGGACACGCCGGGGTCGGCGGACACGGCGCCCAGCGCCCACACACACAGACACACGGCGGCGTCGATGCTGGGCGCGGCGGTGTCGAGCAGGCGGGCGGCCCAGCGCTGCACGTCGGCCGGGCTGAACAGCGGGGCGGCCGGGTGCACGCGGGCAAAGTAGCGGGCGGCCAGGTCGTCGAGCACGGCGCGGCGGCCGAGGGCGGCCAGCGCGGGCGGCGGCCAGGTCGCGGCGTCGGCGGCGGGATCGTGGGGCGCCGGCGCGGCGGGCGCCCAGGCGCGCAGGCTGCGCTCGGCGGGCAGCGGCAGGGCGCGCTCGAGGTCGAGGAAGTGGGTGCGGCTGTAGGCGAAGCGCGGCGGCGGCGAGCGGGCGCGGCGGGCGGCGGCCTTGCCCGCGGAGTCGGGGTTCTGGCGGCGCCAGCGCAGCTGCAGGGCGCGCTGGACGACGGGCAGCGACAGCAGGGTGTTGGGCGCGGTGCGGTGGCCGAGGGGGATGAGGAAGGCGTGGTCGGGCTGGGGGTCCGGGGGCGGCGGCGCGGACATGTGGGTGTCGCCGGCGGCGGCTTCGGCGGCTTCGGCGGCTTCGGCGGCTGCGGCGGCGGCGGCGGCGGCTGCGGCGGCCGGGCCGGCGGACGCGGCGCGGACGGCCGGCAGCACGGCGTTGAGCCGCTGGTTCTGCTCTTCGAGCAGGGCCTCGATGCGGGCGAGCCGGTCGCCCAGCCGCTCGGCCACGGTGTCGGAGGCGCCGGGGGAGTCGAGGCTGGGCCGTCAGCAGGGGGCAGGGCGCAGGAGAGACAACAAGACGCACCGCTCGGTCGGCAGATCCTGGTAGTGGCAGTCGGCGTTGGACGAGCGGCAGGTGGCGCAGGGCCGCTCGCCGTCGCAGCGGCGCTTGCGGTGGCGGCAGAAGTCGCAGGCCAGGAGGGCGCCTGGAGGTCAGAACGAGCCGCAGAGGGGGGCGGTCTGCTTACGTTTGCGGGTGAAGCTCATGGCGACGGTTGTGTCTTTCTTGGTGCTGTCTTTGTTTTGACGGCTGTCTCTCTGTTCAGTCTCGCGGTCTCGTCTTCGCTGTCTTCGTCACTGTCTTCTGTCACTGTCTTCGCCACTGTCTTCGCCACTGTCTTCGATGTCGTCTGGCTGCTGTTCTTTGATTTCTTCTTCGCGTCGCCGTCTTCTGCTGTCGCTGTCCTGTCGTCACTGCTCGGTTCAGCCCTGGCGCTGCCTCGCTGTCTGGACTGGCTGCGCTCCGACAGACCGGCACAGACGGGCGCTGCCACGGGCGCCCCGTGCTATATACTCGCACGCCGGCAGCATGTGTCCATGTGTGTCCATGCGTGTCTACGCGAGCGTCGCGTTCTGCAGTGGCGTCTACGGCCGACAAGTCACGTGCCCACTTACACGGGGATGAGCCGTTTCGGACTCGCCGCCGGAAGGCTGCCGCCAACGAGGCACGGTGGCCGCTGCCAGGCGCCAGGCTGGTGGATACGAAGAATATACGGAGACAGAGTACGGAGTGCAGGGAGCAGGGATGGGGGCTCTCAGCCCAGACAAGGCCCCAGGTCCTCGGCCTCTGGCGCAGCCTTGGCCGCTGCATGGGCTGCGCTGCCGGCGGGAAACAGGGGCGGGAAACTGGGCTGCTGGCCTCGCCGGCCGCTGCGCGCTAGCTGGGGCTGCTGGCGCGCGGCCTCGCCTCTGTGCGCGCCGAGGGTCCCGGCGCTGGGTTGATCGGCAGCGGCTCTCTGCGCTTCCAGGGCGGCAGCGGGTGGCTCGCCGGCCTGTTGCTGCTGCCACTACGAGTACACCACTCTCACCCCCGTTTCACCCAGATCCCGACAGGCCGGAGGGCTCCAGTCCGGGAGCTCTCCATCGGATCGGCGCCTCGGTCTCTCGCCACCGACAGCGGACGACGCCTACAGGCCTGCGCAGTAGCCTCGGCTTCTCGCCTCGTCGCCCCCGTGCCGTCGCATTCCGCCCTGCCCTTGGCGGCCCTTTGCCCCTTTGGGAAAGCATTCAAACACTGGCCGCAGAGCCACGGCCGTGCGCCGCTGCCCAGTGCCGACCACCACTGCCGAGCGCCCAGTACATTACGGCGTCTCCCCCACGCAAGGCCTGGCTCGCCCGCTCGCGCTTCGCCGCGCGACGTCGCGGGGCTTGGCCTCACGATGTCGCTCGGCCTCCCTCGTCCACCTCGTCCACCTCATCCACTTCGTCTCGGCCTCCCTCGTCCACCTCGTCCACCTCATCCACCTCGTCTCGTCATCCCTCGTCCACCGCGTCCACCGCATCCACCGCATCTCGTCATCCCTCGTCATCCCTCGTGCGCGCCGGCCTCGTCCGCGGCCTCGTCCGCGGCCTCTCCGCGGCCTCGTCCCCCGCTAGCCTCGTCAGCGCGCTGCTCCTGCGGCCGCCTCCGCCTTGCGCTGGGGCGCGCCTCTCCAGCGCATCCTTCTCGCCAGCGCATCCGAATGCTACCGTGGCGCTGCCCGCCTGCACCCCGTCCGGAGTGCGCCATCCATGAAACGGTCGTGGTTCCTACGTGTCCGGATGGCGCGCAAGAGGAAGAGCGACTGTTGCGTCCCCCGCAGCGCACGCGTCGCCGTCCATCCGCCGTGGCGGGGCGCGAGGCAAAACAGGGAACGCCCCAGAGCACGGGCGGCGCTGCTGCAGAGCCACAGCGGCCTGTTGCCTGTTGTGCTCCCTGCCGTGCATTGCGCCGTATGCCACAGGTCCAAGCGCCTGCACAAGCTTTCCAGCCTTGCACCTGCAGCTCAGGCCCAAGCCTTGTGGGCTGTGACGATGCGCAGCTATCAACCGTCGAGCTTTGTCATCCGCCAAGGGCCTTCCGTGATCTGATCGTCGAAAAAGCAAAAGGTTGGAGAGGTGCTGCCGTAGCCCTCTGCTGAGTCACCGGCCAAGCCTGCGCCAAGATCTCTTTCCCTGGAGCAGTCACTACGCGTAAGGATCATGAAGTCCAGTGTGGAACCTACGAGAAGTTGATTTTTGTCGCTTGGGCACTGCGCCATTCACCATATGCAAATTCTGTCAAGCGTTGTATATTGTCGCTGTTACGATAAGCGCCTGAGGGAATACTACTTCGCCTCGCAATCGCCCAGTTCCTACTTGCTACGAAGAGGCGGTGTTGCGTACAGTCATAACTCGAGCGCTGCAACAGAACGAGAACTGGACAGCATCCGTCAAAGTCATTCGCGCACGATGGCTCTGGGCCTAGCCCGAGTAGCCAGATGCCGTACAATTGAGCCGAGAGCGAGCTAGATGCCGTACAATTAAGACAACGAGACAGCGGCGCACACTTGAGGTTGCTTTCGACCGATTGAATTGCGGCAAGACCCGCGCTCGTCTCACGCTTCGTCAAGGCCACGGCGACTAGCCGCGCAGTACTCCAAGACCTGTAGGCTCACTTGCGCCGTGCACACCCGCCGCACTGGTGACAACGTCAAGAGGCGCGTATCGGGGCTTGTGAATGAGGGTCCCCGTAGCACGAGACCCAAAGCCGTAACGCCGCTGTAAAAGGGCGCTAAGGCCAGTAGTTCGCATGCTAATGGCCAACGACACAGGGCACGAAATTTCATTCTGAGCGACTTGTTATCGGCCCAGAAGAAGCATAGCACCGACCCAATGCGACGAAAAGCGACGAGAGAGTGCGCGCTGTCCGCATGGACAAGAATCAGCAAATCAGCCATCGGAACGACCGCTCATGGCAGCTCCGCCTCGGGCCACAACCTTTGTCGCGCGTCGGAAAAGTCACAGGACGAAGACTAGCTGTCGAACACGCCTCTCTGGCATTCAGTCCGGTGCGCTTCATCGACCTGATTCCAGCAAGCCTTCTGCCAATAACGTGTTCGGTTGGTCTTCTTCGTTCTCGTTCCTCGTTCCTCGTTCTGCGTTCTGGGTCTGCGCTCTGCGTAGCTGCGTGGCGAAAAACGCCGAGCGGCGAGCGGCACAAGTCGGTCCTCGGGCGAAAAACTGTACTGGCGCTAGTCAGCACCAAAAAAACGCTACCCATCCCGCACCGTTATCCCATCAGCGCGATTCGTGTTCGGCTGCTTGCCGACCCGCGACACTCTCCCGCATCCATCGAAACAGCCAGGAGGCAAAGACCCAAGATGTCAGACGATAGAGAAAGCTCGGCCACCGGCATCGACGCGGACGTGGAAAAGCGAGGGGCGCTGGGCAGCCAGTCGTCAGTGGATGGCGTCAGCCGTGGCGGTGGTGGCGGTGGCCGTGGAGGCGGTGGCCGTGGAGGCGTTGGCCGTGGAGACGTTGGCCGTGGAGGCGTTGGCCGTGGAGGCGGCATCAGGGGCTGGCTGTCCGTGCAAGACGGCGAGGTCTTTGATCCACGTCTGGAACACAAGTCCCGTTGGTACCAGAAGCTGCTGTATGTTGGTGTAGAGGAGAACGGCGTCAAGCCGGTGCCCGCCGACAAGCGGACGAACAACCGCCACTGGAACGTCTTCACGCTCTTCTTCACCAGCATGCTCTCTCTCCTGCCGTGAGTCATCTTTTACCTGGACAAGTCCTTGACACTCTCTGGCGCCACTGTCAAGGACTCCCTTGGTGCCAGACACCACCGGGCAATGTCTGACAGTCTTCAGTTTGCCCACAGGTCTCCTGGCGACGACCTCCTTCGGTCTGAGTCTGCGCGACGCCTCTCTCGTAATTCTGTTTTTCGGGCTGTTGACCGGCTTTCCGCCTGCCTTTCTCGGCATTGGCGGTACACAAACTGGCATGCGCCAGCAGATCCAGGCGCGATATTCGTTTGGGTAAGTCAAACTGCGTTCCGGTCTTCGCCTTTCCTGCACCGGTCTGACAAGTCGGAACAGGCTGTATCTCGCTGTCATTCCGTTGCTTCTCAACGCTGCCACGGTGACGGGCTTCACCCTTGTTTCGGCGCTCGTCAGCGGGCAAACTATATCGGCACTGAACCCCGAACATGTCAGTGTCAAAGTAGGCATCGTCATCATCAGCCTCGTTAGCTGTGGCGCCTCGCTGCTGGGCTATCGGGCCCTGCACTGGCTAGAGACTTGGTCGTGGATTCCCAACCTCGTTTCGCTGCTCGTCGCCGTCGGGTGTGGCGGCAAGTACCTGCATCTGCAGTCAGATGTCCCGGCGGCAACGGCCTCGCAGGTGCTGTCGTATGGCGGCCTCATTGCGGGCTACTTTATCACCTTTAGCGGAACCTCTTCCGACTATTCGACATACCACAACCCCAATATCTCCAAGTAGGTGTCTCTGCGCTGTTGGTCCATGTAACCGCTACCGTCGATATGCTGACTCAAACAGGCTGAAACTGTTCCTTTACATGTATTTTGGCATCTTGCTGCCGTCCATTCCGCTGCTCATTCTCGGAGCTGCGATTGGCGGGGCCGTCCCCAACGTGGAGTCGTGGAATGCTGCGTACAACGTATCAGGCATTGGCGGTGTCATGTATGAGATGCTGACACCTGCCCACGGCTTTGGCAAGTTCATCGTCGTGTTGCTGGCGCTGAGTAGCATTGGAAACATTGCAATCTCGTCGTACTCGGTAGCGCTGAACCTGCAGATGCTGCTGCCGTTCTTCGCAAGGATTCCTCGCTTTGTGTTCATCCTCGTCACAACGGCGATTGTGATTCCCTTGGCTATCAAAGCGGCCGAGCAGTGGGAGGAGAGCCTGGAAAATTTCCTCGCCATCATCGGGTATTGGGCGGGGTGCTTTGCAGCGGTCCTCATCGAAGAGCTTGTCGTATTCCGGCGTATGGACTTTTCAACATACGACCAGTCCATCTGGAATGTAGGAAACAAACTGCCAAGCGGCATTCCTGCCATTGCTGCATCGGTCATCTCATTCGGCCTCGTTATTCCAGGCATGGCAGAGGTGTGGTACACCGGCCCCATTGCCAAGACGACAGGGGATATCGGGTTCGAGATGGCCTTTGCAGTCACCTGGATCTTCTATCTCCCGTTCCGCTGGCTAGAAATCAAGTGGCGGGGTCATCTCTGAACGGAACTGGGTAGCGAACGAGCCCAGCATGGTCGATAAGCGTGCTTGAAAGAGGCTCGGCCTCAACAATAGCGAGTTTCTGTGCAAAGACAGTTCGTTCCCGTTGACGTTCCGTTGGAGTGGTTTGATGGCCAATGGTGTGGACGTAGCCGGGTTGGTGTGGTCGATATGGGTGTACATTATCGTTTTAGTCTGCCGCATAGAACGACATCGTCGCCCAGCGGTTGCCACTGGACATCCGTAAGCCGCGCTGCAGCAGTAGGCTGGCCATCTGCGCCCTGGGCGCGATCTGGAGACACCACGACGCCTCCGCGGCCGAGCCATGTTGGCGCAATAGTGACAATGACAGAGTCCGTTAGCTGGCTGTTGGCCGCTTCCAGAAGGGAGTTGATAATGTTTCCGCCACCTTCGATCATAATGCTGCGGAGGCCATGGCTGGCGACGCTGGCCAGAATATCTTCCCAGCGAAAACGCAAAGTCTGCGGATCCGTGTTCAGGACAATGTATTTGCCGCCGTGGCTCTCAAGCAGCTGTTTCTTTGCGGCGTCCGGCTGCTGCACGGCAGTGACGACAAACGGAGCCAGTCCCTGGCGGCGTCGGCTGGTGGCCAGGACACGGCTATCGTGGACAAGGCGCCATCGATCGTGAGGATCAACGATGATGGGGCGGGGCTGACGCGCAGTAACAGCGCCCGACCCGCTGGCATCAGCGATGCGGCAGTTCAGGCCCGGGTCATCGGCGGCTGCGGTGCCGACGCCAACACAGATGGCATCGTGCCGGCTGCGCAGATAGTGCGTCATAGCCTTGGACTGCGGGCCAGACAGGGCAGTACGCACGCCCGGGGCCAGAGAGAGCGACGAGTCCAGAGACGTGGCAAAGGTGAGAGTGACAAAGGGTCGGGCGTGTGACGAGAGGGACGCCGTGGGCGACGAGCTGGGCAAGTAGGGCTCCAGTTTGGCGGCATCCTCTGCCGAAAAGTGAAGGGTTTCAGACATGGCGGCGGGACGACGGCGGGACAGGGAGATGACGGCCAGCGATTAGGGGTGTCAAGGATGGCGGATGGAGAAGCAAATGGAGGCGGTCCCGGCAGGAAGATGGAGAATCAGGGGAAGAAATCCAGGTGAATCCAGGAAAGAAAGCGGGAGACGACCATGTGCGGCGGACAGCCCCGCGAAGGATCGCTCTGTTGCAGGAAGGAACGAGTGCAAAGGAGCGGACGCCCTTTCCTCCTCTCTTCCGGTGTTGGCTGTGCTGATAGCAGCGGCTGCTACTTGGAGCGTGGGCAGGACCCAGGTGCCGTGCAGTGGCCGTGGGCAGAGTCGGCCAGAGCAACGGCGAGGACGTTAGAACGACGGGAAGGCAGGAGGGCTGACAGGACGCACAAAAGGGGACTGCACCGGTTAATATTGGCCGGAGTTGAGCGACGAGGACGGCGAAGTCTTTGAAGCGGATCTCGAATTGCCTGCCGGAAGTTTCGCGCTAAGAACTTTACCGGCAGAGCAGTCCCCACTACGTAGTCCACCGCAGCGAGTACTCGTACGGAGTATGGCTGCGTTGGACCGGTCTGGCTGCGTTGGACCGGTGGCTGCGCGTTGGTCAGCCATTGTAAAGATGTGCAATGTCACTTGAATGCACTCTGTACGTAGCATACCATTTTCGTTGCGATTGTGCCATGCACGCATATCACTGCACCGTCGCAACCGGATGGCATCGGCGATGTGCACGTGACGAGCCTGGTGCGGCGCTAACGAAAGGACCTCTTGGCGCCGGGAGGGGCGGAGAAAGATGACTAAGGCGTCTGCCCGTCACCTCGGCGCTCGTACCACGCAGTGTGGCGCAGGCGCTCGACGTGTGCAATTCGCCGCCGGCCCATCGAACTGCTGCCTGACACGTATTCCCGCGGCATTAGCGGCCTGAGACGCAGAGCGTTTGGCGCGTTTGAGGGAGCCGTTCTGCTGCGTGGCGTGTGCCTTTTGCTCGTGTGCTGTGCCGCCGAGCCTGCCGAGCGCACAAAGTACGCGTACTCGTCGGCTGCTCGCTAGAAGCGAACACGGCGAACACGGCTGCCCAAGCATGCACGGCGCTATGCACGGCCGTTGTCTGCTGACTGACCTGCTGACTGACCTGGCACACGGAGTGCGCGGCGCAAGCGCCAAGTCGTATTGCCCGTACTCCGTATATAACGACACGGTTCCGGCGGCCTCGCGCGCAATTTCCCTCTTCCCAGCACCCTTTTCTGCGCCTGACCGTGGACTTGCCGGCTTCGTCTTCGTCTCCCAACCATCTCGCCTCGTCGCCGACACGCCTGCCAACACACCATTCGCCGCATTCCCGCGACCGCGCGAGCACGCATACCATCGCGGCGACAGAATCTCCAGCGCCTTTCGCTCCGCGCATCCCAACCGCCTCCAACATGTCTTACCACAACGACAAGCCGCCCGAGTACCCCGGCGGTCCGCAGCAGCCGGCGGCCGCCTACCAGGCTGGCCCGAACCAGTACGGCGCCCCCGGCCCCAGCGGATACCAGCAGGGCCCGCCGATGGGCTACCAGCAGCAGCCGCCGTATGCCCAGCCGCCGTACGGCGGCCAGCCGCAGTACGGCCAGCCGCAGTATGGCCAGCAGCCGTACGGCGCCCCGCCGCAGGGCGCGTACTACCAGGGCGGCTACCAGCAGCAGCCGCAGCAGGAGCGCGGCGGCAGCGACAGCTGTCTGTCGGCGCTGCTGGCGGGCGCCGCGTGCTGCTGCTGTCTGGACTGTCTGTTCTAGGCGTCAGGGGCGTCCAGGGGGCGTCCAGGAGACGTCCAGGAGGTGTCCGGAGGCGGTCCCGGCCGCGCGGATGAGCGCCCGCCGGGCCGATCTGCGTGGAGGCCGGACCGGTGCGCCGTTGGTGCGGCTGATGCGGGAGCACAGGTGCGGACGCACGTCGTATCACGACACGCTGTTCCACACGCTGAAACGTCAGCGTGTTCTGCTTGCCGCGCGCTTCACTGGGCGCTGCTGTGCGTCGTCCGGCGTACAGCGTATGCGTACGGCGTCGGCGAGCTCCGCACGCTCATCGCGGCCGGCTACAAAAGTACCGGGCGCCGCCGGACTCGAAATAGGAGGAATCGTTTTCGTTTGTTTTCGTCGTGCAGTTTCGCCACGACACACCACACGTGTGGCCGGGCTCGACCGGCTCTCCGCCGACACGGCCAGGACATCTGGATACTGGCGTCTGGGGTTTCCTTGTTGTCTTATCGATCTCTCGTCCTCTAATCCTCCTCACTCCATACACAGCCGCAACACCGGTCTCTAGTGTGTGGATGGGGCTTCCCTCAAGTAGTAGCTAATTGGTAGACTGCGCGCCTTGTCGTGTTTTTGTTGCTATTCGGCATGTGTATGGACATTATCGTTTGTTCCTCGTCACGCTTCATCACGTTGGCCCATTTGTTCCTAGTTCGTATCGTGATTTGCTCCAGCTCGGATCTGCGCCCCGTGAGCTGACGGTGAGCGGAGCAGTCAGAGCGGAGATGCCGGGACGGCGGTCCGCCACCGAAAAGCTACGATCATCGAGCAACCACTCCGTACAGGATCCACGCCAAGCTCGGCCCGGATGCGCCTCTCGCACGACGGTGGCCGCTACGGCAACCTGTTCCGGCTGGGCGTGAGGCGAGAGCGGGGTAACGAGATGGGCGACATCGCCGAATGGTGTCGTCCATCGCCTTCTTCTACAAAGTACGGGTGATATGGCTTGTCCTACCGCAAGCTGCATACGCCGCAGCTTGGCTGGCAAACGTGCGACGCACTACGCTGTACTACTTCCTATTCGGCGGACAGGCGGACGCCGCTAACGTCGCGGACGCCGCACCTACCGTCCTTCGTATTCGTACTCGTATATCTGTGCAGGAGGCGCCGGCGACGGAGCTGTGCTGTCGCGCCGGAGATGTGCCCGCATGCGGATGACTAAGTATGCGTGTGGATGTCACGTGTCGCGATGTGGCGCCTCTGCTTTCTTTTTTGCTTCTTTTTTGCGCCACGGAAAATCGCGCGCGGCGGGCGTCATGCAGGGCCACGTCAAGTTATCAGCCGGATCTGCGCTGTGCTGGGCGTACGACGAGCGCCGTACGCCGTGCCCCGTCATCCGTACTCCGTCTCTGTAGTTGTGCTCCGTACCGCACGAAAGCGCTGGCGCCCAGCCGAAGGCGCCACAGCGTTCAGCTGGCCGGCCCGACTCGTAGCGCGGCAGACGTTCAGCTGGACAAGGAAGCCGTCGTAGCAGCTGAGGGTGCTGCCGTCGCCGGCTGTGAGGGGGGCGGCACGGCAGATGTTCGCCGTGCTTCGGCTTGTGCGCGGCGTGTGCTGTGCTCCGCGTGTGGTCCGCGGCTGGAGCCTCCATCGTACCTCGTACTGCCGCCATCTCCGTGCGCGCCCTCGTACTCCGTACACAGATGTCCACCAGGAAGGAGCGCTTGCGCTGGGCCGCCCCTGCCAGACTGGCGTTGCTCGGCCACCAGTGACGCTGATCGTCCGACGGCCACTACTCCAAGGAGTTTCTGGCGGATTGCTGAAAGAGGGAAGGAACGGCCGACGTCACCGACTTATCCAGCCAATCAGCACGGGCCTGGGCTGCCTCGCGCCGCCCAGCTGTTTCCTGTTTCAGGGCACGCAGTGGAGAGCGAACGAAGGCGAAAGGGGAGCGAGCTAGAAGCAAGCGAGGGACAACTGGGGCCGGAGGGCAGTCTATTTGCACGTCACGGCCGGCCAGCAGCACATAAACATGGCCTGCCCGCGAGCAAACAAGCGCCGAGCCGCCATCGGGCGCTTAGACTGACGTCGTCCTGCGCCTCTGCTCTGCGCGCTTCCCGGCGCCTTTTCTGGACGGAAGAGCTCGTCTGCCGGCTCGTCGCCTCTCCCGCGGCCACATCCTCATCGCGCTCTCTCTCGACTCCTTTCTCTTCGGTTCTCCTTCTCGTTTTGCTGCTCTGGCTTTCGCTCGCCAGCTCTCCGGCTTCATCTCAGCTGCTCCCGGCCTGTTGTCAGCTTTCGGCCCTCTTTGTGTCTGTCCTCGGTCTGGCCTCAGTCTGGCCTCACGTCTCTTCTTTGGCGCCTTTGTCCTGTTCTGTCCTTTATGCGCTGCGTGCTGCTTCCAGCGTCCGCCGTCTTCAGCCCGTCCGATCATCCATTGCCTCAGCGGCCGCGCGCTGCGCTGCTTTTTCCGTGCGTCGCGCATCTGCCCTCGATCCGCTCAATCTATCTCTCCGCCGCATCGCCTGCCACGCCGTCGTGCTGACCCCGATAGCTCTCGTCCTACTTCGTGCCCGGCACACTGTATTTCTTACTTGCATCACCCCAGTCTCGCCATCCCGCCGATCGCCATCCCGCCGATCCATCTGCCGTTGCAGTCCACAACCTTGTTGTCGTGGCAGTGTGACACCATCTTGGCGCGCATCGGTGCAACACCCAGACTTTGCCCGCTGTCCTCTGCTCCCTGCCAACGACGACGTCTCTGCGGTCTATGTCGCCGACAGTCTCGGTTTCCTACGCTCCTGTGACTGCATAGCGGCGCATTGCCGCCTTCATTCGCTACTGCGTCGCCGAAAAAGCCCGTCAGCTGGCTGGAGCCGTCGCGGTCCTTAAAACACGGGCGCCTCGCCTGCTCGCTCCCTTCCCCCCCCGATATTCTCCAGCAGCTCAGTCGGCACCATGACGAGCATACGAAGTGCCGCCGCCTCCTCGGGGACGAGTGCCGAAGATGCTGGCAGCGGCACCGCCCAGACATCGGAAGGCCAGAGCCTGCTTGCTTTCGTCACCGCGTTGTCGGCCTCGTTGATCATCTTTGTCGTCCAGATGGGCGTCTTCCTGCTGCTCAGAAACAAGCTTGCTCGCATATTGTCAGTGCCTTTCCTGCTTCTGATTGGCCCGTCGATTCCCCTTGCGAAGATGTGGCACACGTCACATTGCCTAGGACATTGCGTGATACTACGCACATGGCATAGGACATGACATGTGATAATGCGACAGACATGACATATCGCTAACGCTCGACAGCAAACCAAAAACCTTTCTCGTGCCTGAGCGAGAGCGCACCGATCCGCCGCCTGCCAGCCCCTGGGGCCTAGCGCTCGCCATTCTCCGTTTCAAAGACCGTGAGATCATCAAGAAATGCGGTCTCGATGCCTACTTCTTCCTGCGCTATCTGCAGACCCTGCTGGTCATATTCGTCCCCATCGCTCTCGTCGTCATCCCTATCCTTGTTCCCATGAACTATGTCGGCGGCCTTGGCCAGAGCTTTGGCAGCAACAGCACCAATACCACCGACAGCACCGATAGTAATGATGATACCGATAGCACCGGTAGTGTCCCGACTGGTCTTGACACCATAGCATGGGGCAATGTGAAGCCGAAAAACTACCAACGCTATTGGGCCCATCTCCTTCTTGCTATCCTCGTCATCGCCTGGGTCTGCATCATTTCCTTCTACGAGCTCCGCATCTTCATCAAGATCCGCCAGGACTACCTTACCAGCGCCGAGCACCGCTTACGCGCCTCGGCAAACACCGTCCTCGTATCCGGCATCCCGGACAAGTGGCTTACGGAACACGCCCTTCGCGGCCTGTTTGACGTTTTCCCTGGAGGCATTAGAAATGTTTGGCTGACACGGGACTACACCAAGCTGCTCGACAAGGTCCACCAGCGCGACGCCGTCCACAAGCAACTCGAGGCTGCCGAGTCCGAGCTGATTCGCCTGGCCAAGAAGAGTCAGCTTAAGAAGCGTGCCGCGGACGAAAAGAAGGCGCGCAAGCAGTCCAAGGCGCAGCGGACCACCAAGGCGGACCGCGAACAGCGCCAGCGCGACGAAGATGAGCTCGCCCAGCGCATGGCAGAGGGGCCGGGCGGCATGAGTGCCGGCAACCAAGACGTCGTCCAGCTGGACGGCCTCCACGATAACGACGAGAGTGGGACGAAGAGCCCTCCCAGTACGGGCCTGCAACGCCAGAGCACCGGCTTTGCCAAGGTGCCCATCCTGGGATTGGGCCTCACCAAGGTCGGCCAAGGCATCAAGGGCAGTGCGAATGTCGTCGGGAAAGCTGGCCAGGGTATTCTGGGCGGCGCCAAGACACTGCAGCACGGCGTCGACAGCCAGCTCGAGCGCACCGGAGGCTTTGAGTTCGTCGCGGTGGACGAGGTGGCCGAGCATGACCCGCCTGACTCTCCTGGCTCCGACACGCAAGGCGCGGAGCGCGGCATTCCTTCCGTGCGCATCACCGAGCCGCCATCTCATCGCCGGGCCTCCGCAAGCCCGCGCTCCTCGAGGCACCAGACGAAGCCCTCGGACGCGTCGTCCCTGCTATCCAAGCCCAATGATGCCAGCCTGAATAACACTACCCGGAAGGTCACCAATTGGGACGATGTGATCGTCACCGAGGACAGCAAGTGGTGGCAGTTCTGGAAGCCACCCAGCGGCGCATACGCCTCTCCGATTCCGCAGGGCCACGAGGGCGATGAGTTTCCCTTTGGCACGTCGGACGGAAAACCCGCAAAGTCCACCTGGGCCCAGATCCGCGAGAAGATGCCTTTTTTTGGCAGCGACGACGATCCCGTGGACTACCCGCCCGCCCTGAATGCCGACTACAGGGGCGACAAGGAGGAGGACGAAGGCGCCGAGTGGACCAAGTGGCTTAAGCCGTCCGCTCGTCCTGCACACCGTCTTCCCTTGTTCGAATGGACGCCGGCCTGGTTCCCTGGGTTTCCCTTCATCCACAAAAAGGTCGACACCATCTACCACTGTCGTGCCGAGCTCGCCCGGCTGAACATGGAGATTGAAGAGGACCAGCAGAACCACGAGCGTTATCCGATCATGAACTCTGCCTTTATCCAGTTCAACCACCAGGTCGCTGCCCACATGGCCTGCCAGAGTGTCACCCACCACATCCCCAAACATATGGCGCCCCGCATCGTGGAGATCTCGCCCGAGGATGTGCTCTGGGACAACATGGCCATCCGCTGGTGGGACGAGTGGCTTCGCGTCTTCATTGTCGTGGCCATTGTCTTCGGCATGACAATTCTCTGGGCGTTCCCCGTGGCGCTGTCCTCGTCGCTTGCCCAGATCGACTCGCTCGTCGAAACATACAAGTGGCTGGGCTGGATCAAGGACAACAAGGCCATCTACAACTTTGCCAAGGCCGTGGCCGGTGTCCTTCCGGCGGCGATTCTGTCGCTTCTGCTGTTCCTGGTCCCCATCGTCCTCAGCACCTTGGCTAACTTCCAAGGCTCCAAGACGGGGTCCCAGCGAAACGAGTATGTGCAGATCTACTATTTCTTCTTTCTTTTTGTGCAGGTGTTCCTCGTGGTTTCCATCGCGAGCGGCGCCATCACCACACTCGAGGCCACCGTGACAGACGTCCAGAGCATTCCGCAGACGCTTGCCAAAAACCTGCCCAAAGCAGCCAACTACTTCTTCAGTTACATGATACTCCAGGCCATGTCGACAAGCTCCGGAACTCTGCTGCAGATTGGCGTCCTCTTTGTGTGGTATATCTTGGCACGCATGGTGGACGACACCGCTCGCAGCAAATGGACGCGCCAGACCGGTCTGCCTACCATTCAATGGGGCTCGTTCTTCCCCGTGTACACAAACTTTGCCTGCATTGCGCTGGTCTACTCCGTCATCGCCCCGATCATCTCCATTTTCGCCATCATCACGTTCGCCTTGCTGTGGGCCGCCAACCGCTACAACATGATTTACGTCACGCGCTTCAAGGTCGACACGGGCGGCGTCCTGTACCCCCGCGCGATCAATCAGACATTCACGGGCCTCTACTTTATGGAGCTGTGCCTGATCGGCCTTTTCTTCCTCGTGCGCGACGAGGATGACGACGTCGCCTGTGCGCCGCAAGCCATTATCATGATCGTGGTCCTCATCTTGACGGTGCTCTACCAGGTGTTGCTCAACTGGTCGTTTGGTCCCCTGCTGCGCTACCTGCCCATCACCTTTGAGGACGAAGCCGTGATTCGCGACCAAGTCTTCCAGCGCACGCTGGACCGTCGCATGGGCCTCTTGGGGTCTGACGACGGCTCGGACGACGAGGAAGCGACACTCATGACCGCCGACAGCCGCAATAACGGTGCAAGCCTCTCGGTGCAGGGCGGCAACGGCGATGAGGTGGAGCTGAAGAAGCTGGGGGAACGCGGCCACCAGAGCTCGTTTGCGCTGGCCAACCGCCTCAATCCCGTCCGGGGCATTGTGCACGCGGGCCACTGGGCGGCGCAGGGCGGAAAGAAGGTGCACGACGCCACGATTGGCAAGGCCGAGAAGAACTTCAAAGTCGCTTCTTCCTATCGCAAAGAGCGCCGGCAGAAGGACCTCGAGGCGCAGCGGGCGATAGGAGAAGCCCTGTACGGCGGGTACCACGACGAAATCGAAGACCTCACGCCCGAGGAGCGCGACGTGCTCGTCCGGGAGGCCTTTAAGCACTCGGCGCTGCGGGCGCGGCGGCCGACCGTGTGGATTCCGCGCGACGACATTGGCGTCAGCGACGACGAGATCCGGCACACGCGCAACATGAGCGAGTACATTTGGATCAGCAACAAGGGCACCGCTCTGGACAGCAAGGTGCGCGTCGTATACGGCCGCGCACCGCCCGACTTTGCCGACATTGATCTTATCAGCCTGTGATGCAGGCGGTCAGGGCCGCTCTGGCGCTCTGGCGCTCTGGCGCTCTGGCGCTCTTGCGCTCTTGAGCCGCTCCCGGATTCCATGCACAGCTCTCCCAGCATTACCTTTACGACTGAATGAACACTATGAAACCCTAGACTTGGGAAGGGCCAAATTGCATTGCAGAAGCGGCGGCGACTGTTGGTTGGATTCGCTGCATGGCGCAGCTTGGGGGCACCGCATACCATAGTATACATACCTAATAATACTTTTGCATACCTGGCATCTTGTTCGCCGCCGTTGACTCGTACGCATCGGACACGATCTATCCTGGCCGACGAAATGGTCACGTGGTGCAAGATCTACTCTCCAATCGTACGTCGTAAACTACGCAATGCCCCACTTTAAACATGATATCAAGCAAAAGTTTCGTGACGACTTCAGAGACCGCCAGACAATTCGCTCGCCCCTCCGCAGCGGACACAGCACAACCTGGCCAGCATGGCGACAAAAGCGGTAGAGGCCGCAAAGGCAACGGCGACAAAAGCAGGCCCCAATTTCAAAGTGGGCCAGAAGCCGGTGTATCTGTGAGTACACTGTAAAGCCGAGGGCGAAGAACGAGGCGCGGATCAGAGATGAAAGAGAGAGCGAAGACGGGCGGGAAAGTAGAGGAGAGAGAACGAAGACGAGCGGAAAGGAAGAGGAGAGAGCGAAGGCGAGCGGGAAGAAATGGAAGAAAAGGAGAGCGAAGACGAGCGGAAAAGAGAAGAGATGAGCAAATCTGCGGAGCCGAGGCTGACACGAACGATAGGCCGGGCCATGTAGTGAAGATGCTGCCGCCGCGGCTGACGAACTCGCCGTACTTTGCCACGTTCCAGGTGCCGCTGCGGTTCAACAAGCTCGACCTGCGGGACTACCTGTACCACGCATACGGCGTCGAGGTGCGGTCGGTGCGGTCGTGGCTGACGCCGCAGCAGCCGCAGCGCAAGTACGCGGACGAGGACCGGCGGGGGCTGGACAGCGGGGCGACGGAGAAGCTGCACGCGGCTGACGCCACGGCGTTTGGCCGGGGCGCGTGGTTCCGGCCGCAGCCGATCAAGCGCATGATGGTCGAGCTCGTGAAGCCGTTTGCGTACCCGGATCCGCCGGCGGAGGCGACGGCGGCGACGCGCGGCACCGAGGACGACCCGCGCGCGGCCTGGGACCACGCCATGTTCAAGCGCCTCGAGGAGCAGCGCAACAACCAGGAAACGGGCCAGCGCACGCGCGTCATCGACAAGAAGTTCCCCATGCGCGTCGAGGAGGACTTTGTGCCGGCCTTCCGCGTCGAGCTGGCCAAGCAGGCGCAGCAGCTCGTCCGCGGCGAGCGCGTCTGGCGCAGCAGCGCCGTGCTGGACGAGCACTGGGACGCGGCGGCGACCGACGGCCGCGCCGCGACGGCGCCACCCGCCAGCGGCGGGCCTGCGAAGCCATAGACGACGAAAAGACGGAGAGGAGCGTCAGAGAAGCGAGGCAAAGGGACGCGGCGCACACACGGCTTCCGCCTCGCAGATGCTGCCACGGCGATGGCCTCGGGGCTCCGCTGTATGATAGGACGGGTGTCGGCGCGCACGATGGGTGGAAAAGCAGGCATTCTGTATTAGATGGCGCGGCTTCTCTGTGCATGGCGACAGGACGAAGTAGTCAAATGAGCACTCGATCCAGTCTCACTACGTAAAGGCCATTCCAGTCTGCTCGTCGCGCCTTCCTGCGATGCTGGACGCTGGCCGCCCAATGCGGAAAGCACAACGAGAGCAGCTCGCGCTTTCTCTGTCAGCAAGCAAAAGCGCCACATACCGCTCGTAAGGCCGCATGGCAACGCTGCACAGTCCTTTTCCACGACCCGTCCGGCTCTGTTTACCATTCCCATCTTCCACGGGCCGATCACCCATATACTCATCCACCATGTCCGACAAGGACAAGCAGCCCAGGCCACTGCGGATCGTCAAGCGGGACAGCGAAACATCCTGGCTCGCCAATGCGGACGCTGACACCGGCCGTATCTGGGAAAGCAGCAGCAGCACGGATAAGAGCAGAGGCAGCTTGCAGGAAGCGTCCGGCGGCGATCCGTTGCTGGCTGTCCCCAAGCGGCGAAGGACGCTGCAGTCTTGTCGGGGGAGCCGCTTTACCATGAACGCCGCTACGGCTTCGGCCAGACGGGAGCTGAACCGCACCGACAATTTTGGAGATTATGATTACGATGACTACGATGAGGATGAGGACAACATGGATGGGTATGGCTATTTTCCGACGCAAGACACCGGCCTACCGGGCACGATTCGGTTGCAGTATCTGCAAGACGAGAGGGCCATCATGCGTAGGTTCTCCATCCTGGAGCAATGCAACCCGGACACCGATGAAGTGACTAACAGTCGCCTCCCAGAGCATACAAATACAACTGATAGGTCGCCATCAGCACGGTCACGAGGCTCGTCAAGCCAGAGCTCTACCCAGGCTTACTCGGACGCTTCGCCATCTCGGTCCAGAGGGAAAGAAGAGGAGCTTGAAACTATGGAGGATCCTACCAGCAACAGGCTATGCCGGCAAATGAAACGCTTAACCATGGACCTGCCTTTCGCATATGATGGGAGCCACGTCGACGGCAACATAACTTCCAATAGAAGCAGAGCTCGATACAGCGGACCTTGCCATGCCATGGCCGAGGCGCCTGCTTCCCCAAGCCAAGGGTGTTTTCGCTTGGATTACCGACGTGATCCAACCACCGATTTCAGTCCGCACGGAAGGCAGGGAACACTGGCTCCTCGGCCAAGTCTCGATGCGTTCCCAAATCCATACGAGCGGTCGGTGACGGCCATGCCGTTTAGCAGTCCAGTTCCTCGCCGTAGTCAACTCCGGCACTGTCACTCGCAGTACAATCCTCATATACCCACCTTTACTCGCCCTTCTCAGCGCTTCCTGAGGCCGGCATTTTCACTTTCGTCGACCGATGATACTCGGGATCTCGACCCAGGGATTCTTGTTCCTATCATTTCCGTCACACCAGAGCGAAGATCAGTTGAAGGAGCTGTAAGCCGGTTCTGGGTAGCCATTGAACTACACGCGCAAATTACGCGACCACTGGAGGCCATCTCTACTCGGAACAACGCAATGTGTGAAGAGAATGGCTTTTCCACGAATTCGAACGATAATGCAGGTCCGTGACGCCCTGCGTGTGTCCATACCTATAGTCATCCTAACTCGACTCTCACGCAGAACTCTACCGATACGGGTATATCTCCGACATGAATATCGAAATTCTCCCAGCCGCCCATAGCGAAATTGTCGAAGTGATTGGCAAGAGTTCGAGTCTCATGTCAGTATACGCCAACGAACTTTCCTTGTTTGTCATTACAGTATTTGACTTGCTGACTTGGGCGTCGTATCGCATAGAACCTTGCTCCCTGGATCTCGCCGGCTACTAGTTGCACATATACAGCTCGACACGTCGAAGGCCATATTTCAGATGAACGAGAGCGGCGATCATACTCTCTTCCGCAGCCAGAGTGCCGAAAACCTGATCGAAGACTTGGAGCTTCAGCTTGGGGCAACCCCGCAAGAATACATGCACGTCCGGCTGACATACGGCCACTCAGGATTTCCCAAACGGGACATTGGCCGAGGGACTTCGGGACGGGATGGCAGCTGCCTGTCAGTGCAGACACAGATGGAGACGGTTGCCACGGCCGTTACCATGCAACAAAACCTGTCCTCCATGTGGTCTCCGCCTCCTGTTCCGTCTAGTAACCCACTCTTGGTGGTCGTTTCCAAGCACTGGGGCCCCGAGGCTGCTCGAGACATGGCACACAGATTAGTGTCTTCTTCCGCGGCGAGCTCTGTGCGGCGAACAGCAAATCATCCTGCCCTTGGTGGCAACGCAAATCGGAGCAGGAGCAATGCAGGGGATCCCGAGCCGTCGGACATTGCAGTCTTTGATAAGCACGAAGAAGCCACCCCTCGCGCCGATTCTAAGCACAAGAAACGGGTTGACCATGACATGTCACCTCCGAGCCGGGCACCAACGCCGACGAACAAGATATGGAGCAAGATCCGACACGCCTCGTCGAATAGAAAGCGGCCGGCATCCCATCAACCGGCGGTACGGTTGGAAAAGAGTCAAAAGGTGCAGCAAAGAACGCCTTCAACCAAGGTGTACCTAGGGGAAGATTCTCCACCGCCTGGATGTTTCTTGCCGCGGCCGAAAAATGCCAGGGAGACGCTTGAGGGACTCAGACATGCCATTCCAGAATCAGCTCCTCGATCCATCAGGCGGCCGATGGGTGCGGATGCGACCAACTTGCAGAATGTCGGACACCAAGCGCCTGACCTGAACCTTTGTGGCGAGAATATACGAGGGGGGCAGAAAATGTACAGTGGTGTGCGCAGCAGCAGCCGTAGCAGCACGGCAAGCAAAAAGTCGGGAAAGTGGTCATGGGCAGGGTGGTTTGCATAGTCTTATACAGCGCGAGCTTGGGGGCAACAGACTACGAGTGCTTTTTTGCTACGAGCTTACAGTCCATATTTTAGGCCAAAGCGCACAGTTACTTCTATTAGATTCAGTGTTCATTTTTCAGTCCCGATAGTCAGTTTTTTTATCTACCGCTGGTGCTGTCGCATGTGCCGCTTCGGCGGCCTGTGGTCTGGGATTTCCATCGTCGTCAAAGTGTGCCCACTGGAAGAAGCTGCAGTTCTGCTTGTCCGGTATGCTGCCTGCATGGCACATCCAAAAGTAGCGGCCGTGATTCTCCTTTTTCTTCTGGACGACTCGCAGCACAGCAGCGATGCCACAGCCGCAACGCGGAGTCTTACTGGGGTGGTATTCCGGGCGGTAGTAGCGGTAGGTGATGTTGATGCGCTTGTTGCCAGCGATGGGATGAGGGTCGATGGACGTGGCCGTGCTGATGCAATGTTTCCATTCCTCCTGCATATCAGCGTGCATGACGAGGAGGGAGTTGTGCGGGAGATGGATGCTGATCTGGCCGGCGGCGTCCTCGCGCTCTCGCCGGGCCATCCCGGCACTTCTCGCGACCGGGCCGTCGTCGTCCCGGGGCAGGATGCGGCGGACGCGGAACTCGCGGGCCACGCCGAGCGAGAGCGATCCGATGACGGCGCGGGGGCCGAGATAGGTGAGCTGGTCGCTGTGCCAGCCGACGCTCTGCTGCGGGCCGCTGTAGCAGTTGACAAAGGCGGCGTTGGGCAGCCAAGGGCCGGGGTGCTGGAAGCGCAGCTTGCGTCCGCCGGGGTAGTGCCGTGCCATGCGTGCCTGCTCGGCGGCTTGGACGGCGGCCTGGACGAGAGGCCGGGCGCGGACGAGCTCGCGCGGGCTCGCGCGCACGTCTGTCAGCGGCGCGCCGTTGTAGCGGTAGGCGGCCAGGTCCGGGAGAGCCGCCGGGTCGGCGCCGCCGCTGTCGACAAAGAAGCCCATGGCGTGCGGGCTCGAGACGACCTGGTCGAACAGCTGGAAGACGGGCGTGCCAAAGGTCGTCGCCTCGGCCAGCATCTCGCGCAGCAGCGCGTCGGCCAGCGTCGGCGGCAGAAAGTTGTGCACGAGCGTGCACGGCGTCTGCGCCGCCACGTCCGCCGGGTCGTAGAGGAAGAGCGTGCAGCCGCGGCGCGCGCGCAGCGCGGGCGGCGGCAGCCGTGCTGCGTCGCCTTCTCTTGTCCTCGTCGTCGTCGGCGACACCGCGAAGCCCCGGAGCGACGTCTGCTGGCCGGCCACGCTGCTGCCGGCCCCGGCCCCGTCCCTGCGCGCCCGCTTGAGGGCGACCTTTTGGCTGCGCAGGACGGCGGCGGCGGCCGAGACGGATCCGTCGTAGGCCAGGAGCACGTCGAGCAGCACGTCGTGGCCCAGGTCGCCGTCCACCAGCGACGCCAGCAGAGCCAGCTTCACCTCGGTCGGGGCATCGGCGTCCGCGTCCGCCGGCGCTCTGCTTCGAGCCACCGGCACTGGAGCTGCCTCCATCGGCTGCTCAGCCTTGCGCTTCCGCCTCGTCACAAAGGCATCCATGGTCCAAAAAGCCGCACAGGGCAGTTCGATCTAGCCTTGCCCTCTGCCGCAGCCTAGACACCATCGTGGCATGGAGGCATGTCGGTGACGACGTGAACCGAACAAATCGACGAGGGCTTTCTGGGATGCGACTGGCCACTTTGAAAGCAACGAAGCCTGGTGAGAAAGTAGAGTCACGTGCCAATGACTCAGCCGAAATTGTTCGGGACAGCCTTGCTCTAGCCGTTACGACGTATTACTTTGCATTACTCGTAAACACGGCGGTCAGGGCGGAAAACCGGGGCTACAGTGGGCCAGCCGCTACGACGTCAGCAAAGAGCGCTACCGTCCCCACTGGACAGCTGTACACGTCTGCCATTAGCCCCCTAATTGCCGTGTTGTCGAATCTCGAGTCGGTCGGATCTCAAGTCTCATGCTCGAATATCACGATCGCGAAACGTCGAGTGGGACGCACCCGCTGCCCTTAGCCACTTGCCGCCCAGCTGCTGCCCGACTGCGAGTAGCACAGACACGTCAAGCAGCGTCTAGCTGACTCTGCGCCCCCACTGCGACGATCCTCTGTTCCGATCCTCAACACTAAAGATGCAGCCATGGCAGCGGCTCAGTCGACGTCGTTGCTCTCCCGAACGAGATCCGGCCGCGTGCCCAGCACAAAGACAAAGGCTCCCGCTGCGCCCGACACAGTGATGGTGCCCTCGCGTGTTTCCCCGGAGCCAACGGCCGCCGCCGTGGCTCCGGAAAGCGCACAGCCAACAGCCTCAGCCTCCAATGTCTCGACCTTCCTCACCAACCTGCGCCTGCTCGACCTCGACCTCGAGCCCGACTGGCCCGACCTCACAGCACGCACGTTTGCGTCCAAGGACGCGGGCCAGGGCCAGCGAAAACGCATCCAGGGCGTGGAGTGGGCTCTGTTCCGGCTCTTTTGCATCTGGGACCCGGAAGAAGCTCGCGTACGTCGGCAGTGCCGGGATCTATCGCTCGGATCGGTTCTACAGCG
This sequence comes from Grosmannia penicillata, assembly GCA_002778075.1. Classification (NCBI taxonomy): domain Eukaryota; kingdom Fungi; phylum Ascomycota; class Sordariomycetes; order Ophiostomatales; family Ophiostomataceae; genus Grosmannia; species Grosmannia penicillata. Next base: position 1,123,562 of record PCDK01000001.1, on the reverse strand, counting down.
CTCTGCTTGCTGACAGTGTTTTAGAAGATGCAGCCCTACTTCCCCCCGGTCGACCAGGCCCAGTCCGTGAATCTGCGTGCCGCCTTGGTCCGGGCACTCGAGCAGGCCAAGAAGAACGGCACCCTCGGCCGCGACGCCATCATACGCAAGACGATGCTCGACGAGTGCCGCGGCGAGCGGTTGGAGGACATTCTGGCTGTGTTCTCGTCTGCCGTGCTCAAAAAGGCGGTGGCCGAGGAGCAGCTCAACCACCGGCGGCACGGCCGGCCAGCACACCCGGCCGCCGCGCTGTCCCTGGCCCTCGAGAACCGCGGATACACGGCCGAGCGCACGCCGCTCAACGGCCTCATTCTCGCCCACCGCAGCTCGCTCTGCCGCACGCTGCGTGCCAAGGAGACGGCGCGCGCGCGCTACCAAGACTTTGCCGACCTGCTCGGCGGCAAGCAGCGCAGCATTGCGGAGCGATGGGAGCTGGAGCGCGAGCGGGAGGCGGACGACGAGTCGGACGACGGCCTCGTCGACAACGACGCCATGGAGGATCTGCGGCGCTTCGTGCGCAACAACTGGTCCGGCAGCGACCAGTGGCTCGAGACGCTGATGCAAGGCGACAGCCGCGGCGGCCGGGACCGGGTCCTCTCGACGGCATACGACCGGGTGTGGCGGCGCGTCCAGGCCGGGCGACTCGGCGAGCTGGAGAACAGCGGCAGCACCAGCAGCCTGGGCCTGCTCGAGCAGTTGGACAGGCGCGTGCGTACGCAGCACGGCCGGCTGCAGCGGTGGCAGGAGTACCGCATGAACGTGTTCGGCAAGGACAAGCTGCCGACGGAGGGCGACCGTGCTGCCGCGGCTGCCGCGGCGTCGCCGAGCCGGGGCATCGATCTGCGGTTCTCTGCGCACGAGAAGCTCTACCCAGCGCTGGTGAGCGCGAAGGGCCGACGAGGGTCGCTGGAGCCGAAAGAGCCGCACGAGGACGGCGCACGCGATGCCGTGGCCTCGCGCGACGAGTACGACCATGTGATGCAGGCGCTGGCGGCCGAGCTGCGCGACATCAACCAGCCGCAGGCGGCGCCGCTGGCCGCGTTTCTGCAGGCCAAGGCGGCCGCTGCCGGGGCCGCCGGCGGCCAGCAGCGCACGCAGCGCAGCGCGCGCACCGGCGCGCCTTCCGACGTGTCGGACATTAGCGATATCGAGGACCACGTCATCGAGGTCCCGCCGGTCGCCGCGGCGAGGCTGTCACCGCACCCGGCGCAGCGCGGGCTGCTGACCAAGGCGAGCATGACGTTTAGCGTCACGTCCTACGACTCGGACGAGGAGCCCGAGCCGATGGCGTCGCCCGTTCGCCGAGAAACGGAACCGGCGACTCTATTTACGCGGCGGCGCCAGTCGCCGCCGATCCGGCTGCCCGGACAGCGCATGCCGATCGACGGCGCGTCGCTCGCGGTCGGGTCGCCGCGGAAGTCGCCGCGGAAGCAGCCGCGGACGCCGTCGCCGGTCCGCATGGCGGCGGAGCTGCCGGAGCAGCTGACACGGGAGCAGCCAGAATGGACGGGCCTGGCCGACCGCACAGAACGAAACGAGCGAAACGAGCGAAACGAGCGAAACGAGCGCAACGAGCGCAACGTGCGAAAAGAGCGAGGCGAACGGCCGGCGGTCCAGGTGCCGGCGCAGAACATTGTCGTCTACCCGCCGGAAGACGACGAGCCGTCGCCGACCGAGGCGCTGGCAGAGCAGATCCTCGCGTCCATCGACAACGCGTCGCCGTCGCCCATCAAGAAGCGCCACACGCTCTCGCTGGCCGAGCGAACGCGGCTGTCCATGGCGCGCACGCCGCGCACGCCGCGCATGCACGGGTACGAGCACGGCGGGTGCGGTCTGGGCCACGACGAGGACGAGCTGGACCTCGACCTCGACACGCCCCGGACGCGGCGGCCCCCGCCCGGCCCCGAGGCGGGCGGCGGCAGCGGCGGTGCGAGCCGGAGCACGCGGAGCAGCAGGAGCAACAGCGACGAGGCGCGCGGCGCCGTGGACAGCAAGGTCAGCGCGTTCGAGGACCTGGCGTCGCGGACGCGCAAGAGCATGGCGGGCTTCGAGGCGTCGCGCCAAAAGGCACAGCTAGAGCGCCGGCGGTCGCTGCGCAAGAGCCGCGCGGCACCGCCGGCCGCCGCCCCGGTGGCGCACTTTCCGCCCGTCGACGAGGGCGACAGCACGCTGATCCTGACGGAGGAGCTCATATCGGGCGGGCAGGACGACGCGGAGGCCATCTTCCGCAGCCGGCCCAAGATCAAGATGAGTCCTCTGCCGAGCCCGACGCGGGATCTGGACTCGGATTAAGCCTTCCTACAGTCTGTACGATGCTGTCTACGCAAGAGTACCCTTCCCTGAATTTGTACGATGCTGTCTACGCAAGAGTACCCTTCCCTATATTTGTACGATGCTGTCTACGCAAGAGTAGCACCCTTCATGATAATGACTGGCTGGACGTGGTTGGTTTTGTATTGCTATTGTACACGGCATCTGTATCTCCGTCCAGGAGCCCTACCTGGACTGAATTTCTTGTTTTGCAGTCCGGTCACCGGTGATTGCCGCAGTTTATCAGCTTGTCCCTGTGTCGGCGCCGTCGTGCCTCGTAGTCGTTCTTGACAATCGTGCGTAGTGCCCTACCAGCCCTGCTGCGCGAGGTACTGGACGCGGTCGACGGTCGCCTTGAAGCTGGCACGGAACTTGCGGCGCCAGCGCTCGGACTTGAGGCGCTTGCGCTTGATGCCCGGGCGCTCGTGGAAGCGCTGGCGCATGAAGTCGGACTTGACGCGGTTGCGGCCGCAGACGACCTCGACGAGGGCAAAGGCGCGGGCCTGGTCGACGTTGCCGTTTACGGCGACGGTGCGGCCGATCTTGGGCTTGAGCTCGAGCCGGGGTCCGCGCGGCGTGGCCGTCACGTTGCGCTTGTAGAACTCGTCGCTGGACCACATCGCCCACTGTGCCGGGTTGTCGGAGGCGTAGAGGGCCTTGAGGGGGTCGGCAGCGGCGGCGTCGCTGGCGGGCGCGGCTCGGTTGGGCGGCCACGACGCTGCGCCGGGGGCGGCGGCCTTGGCTGCGGGCGCGGCCGGCGCGGCCGGAGCGACCGGCGCGGCCGGAGAAGAGGGCCGCGCGTCGTCCAGGCAGCCCGGCGTGGCGGAGAACGGTCTCGCCGGAAAGGGCCGCGCGAAGGCCGAGACGAGCGGACGGAGCGGACGGAAGGAGGAGGGCGACGGCGACGTGCCAAAGAGGCGGCCGAAGAGCGCCGTCGGGCCGGCCGCGGGCCCGCGCAGGACGGCCCGCGCAAGCTGCCGTGTTTCCATCGCTCTGCGGGTGGCTGCACGGCGCGGGAGACGAGTGAGGGCCGAAGCAGAATTGGCAAAGTACTCGTAGCAGAAACTGCGCCAGGCTCCGATGCTCCCAAGCCGTGCTGACGACGGCCCGCCCAAATTCTCCGGTGCTTTGTTGTTCCGGCCGACAGCGCTACTGGCGCAAAAATGCATCGGCGGCTTCTGCCAGAGAGCTTCAGCCGCGTTTCTGTGCTTCTGCTTCGTGCTTCGTGACTCGACTCCCGCCGTCGCATGTTCTGCTCGCTCTTCTCCGCCGCCATCGATCCCAGCGGCGCTGTCTCTGCACGGCATTGCGCTTGCTATTCTTCCGGCCTGGCCGTCTTATCGACTCCCCGATCTCATCCTTCGGTCGCGTCCTTCCCATCCCGACCTTCCACCTCATGGCATACAACCCCTACGGAGGTGCGTTTCCGTTGTGTCTGCCGTCGCAGCAGCGTCTCTGCTGCATCGAGATGCATGCTAACCGTCGTCGCAGGCAACCCCTACGGGGCTCCTCCCGTCTACAATCCGTACCCGGGCGCCGGCCGTGGCATCCACCCTGGCTACGGTATGTCTTTGCAGCTCCGATTCTGTGCTGTTGTGCTGTTGTGCTGTTGTGCGGTTTGTGCTCATCTAACGGCTTGTAGGCCCGCCTCCAGGCATGTCTCCCGCTCCGGGCATGGCACCACCACCTGGTGTGCAGCAGCCGCCCAGTGCGACACAAGCTAATCGACCAAGCGGACTTCCTCCCTCCTTCCACCCGCCCGCCAACATCAACTTCAACGCGCCCGTGATCCGGCTAGGCGGTGCGGGTGCCTCTCTCCCAGCACGGCCGAACGCGCCGACAGCGCCGGGCCGACGCGACCCCGAGACACCCCTTTCTGCCGGCGGCCCGATGCGCGCCGACTTCCGCCACGGTCGCGACGGTGGCCTCGACCAGAACAGCCGCGGCACTGCCGGACGCGACACGATCAACGCGCTCATCCCCCCGTCCAACGACGAGAAGCTGCGGACGATATTCGTGCACCGGGTGCCGGCGAGCGTCGGCGACCAGGCGCTCGAGAAGCTCATGCGTACGGTCGGCCGGCTGCGGCGGTGGGACGCGGAGGTGTCGCACCTGTCCGACCACGAGGGTGAGCTGTTTGGCTTTGCACAGTACGAAGACGCAGACTCGCTAGCGTCTGCCATTGAACTGCTGAAAGATGTAGAGGTGCCGCTGAAGAAGCAGGAGCCGAAAGAGGCGCCCGCCAACGGTGCCGAGAGTGTCAACAGTGCCACCGACGACAGCAGCGCGCTTGCGCATGGCCAGGAGACCGACGCCGGCGACGCGATCGAAAAGGTAGCACTGCAGGTCGTCGTCGACCCCGTCAGTCTCCAGTACCTCGAGGCGCACGCGGAGAAGCAGAGCGAGGAGGCGGCGGCCGAGGCCAAGGCAAGACGAGAGGCCAACAAGGCAGCACTCAAGGCAGCGATCCACGACCTCTTCCACCCGACACGGAGCGATGCGCGCGACGGCGACGGCGACGTCAAGATGACGGACGCGGGCGCGCTCGGCGACGGCGTCGAGGTGCTCAACATCCCGATTGCACAGGACGACGAGCTGGCGGACATCCCGGCGGAGATGCGCGAGATCGTCGCCTCAGAGATCGCGTCGTTCCGCGACCGGAGCAACCAGCGTGATCTGGAACGGCTGAAGCGGGAGCAGGAGATGGAGGAGCTGGAGCGGCGGCGGAACGGCGAGGCAGAGCACAGCCGCGGCGGACGCGGCGACGCGCAAGCACCGTCCAGCTCGAACAACATACCACTCGGCCCGCGCGGCAGCACGGCCAACAACAGCAACAGCGCAGCGTTGGCGCGCGGCGTGATCAAGGGCGTGGGCTTCGTCAACGGCGGCACGGCCAACGGCGGGCGCGACTACGAGCGCGAGGACAGCCCGGACACGGACGCGAGCGACGAGGAGATCTACCGGCGGGACATGAAGAAGCAAGCGGCCGACGACGAGTCGCTGTACAAGGAGGCGGAGCGCAAGTGGGTCAACCGCGAGCGGCAGCGGGCTGCGGCACTGGGGCGCGAGAAGGAGCGCGACCGGGCGGACGCGGACAATGCGGTGCGGCACAAGGAGGAGGCGCTGGAGCGCGAGCGGACCTGGGACGACGAGCGGGAGGCCAGCCACAAGAGCCACCTGTACTACCGGGACCACGCGGCGTGGCTGCGCAAGCGCGCGCACGAGCGGGCGGAGGAGGAGGCGCGCGACGCGGCGGACCGGCGGGCGGAGCGCGACGAGCAGCGGCGGCAAGCGAGCGAGACGGAGGCGGCGCGCGGCATGGCGGACGCGTTCCTGGCGGAGCAGGCGCAGCAGATGGAGCTGGCGGAGGAGCTGCGGGTGGAGGAGCGGCGGGTGGCGGCGGCGGCGGAGGCGGCGGCGACGGTGACGGCGACGGCGGCGACAGCAGCAGCAGCGGTGCCGCAGCGGGTGACGATCTCGTTTGGGGCGGCGGCGCAGCGGGCGCAGGCGCAGCGGGCGGGCGGCACGCGGCGCACGGTGGCGGATGTGGAGGGCCTGCTGGACGACGAGGAGCAGGAGGCGACGACGAAGCGGCAGCTGGTGCCGATCAAGTTTGAGCCGATGGCGGCGTCGGCGAGCATGACGGACGCGGAGATCAACCAGGCGGTGCGCGGGCTGGCGCAGGAGATCCCGACGGAGCGCGCGGGGCTGTGGGCGTGGGAGGTGCAGTGGCGGTTCCTGGACGACGCCATGATCCGCGACAAGCTGCGGCCGTTTGTGGAGAAGAAGGTGGTGGAGTATCTGGGCGTGCAGGAGCAGTTTCTGGTGGAGGTGGTGGAGGAGCACCTGCGGCAGCACAGCAAGCCGGAGGCGCTGGTGGAGGAGCTGCAGGAGGCGCTCGACGAGGCGGCCGAGGACCTGGTCAAGAAGCTGTGGCGCATGGTCATCTTCTTTACGGAGAGCGAGAAGCGCGGGCTGCCGGCGTAGGCGCGGCGGGCCGGGGCCGGGCCGGGCCGGAGCCGGAGCGGGGCCGGATGTCCACGGCCGACGACAAATTGCGCAGAGGGTTCGGCGGGCATGTAGGGACAGAGGGGGCAGGAGTCTGTAATATTCCGTGTACAGCTAGAATGCGAATGCGTGGAGCAACGTACCGGCGTCTCTGTATGCGTCTGACTGTTCATGGCTGCCATTGGCTGCGTCTAGGCCGAGGCACCGAGACAACTCCGCAGTAACGTCGCATGTTGGACACCTCGGGCGGCTTATCTGCCCTTGAGTTGCGTAGTGACTTGCCCTTTCCACCCTGCGGACGTCTTGCGCGATCTTTGCCGTCTGCCCCCTCTCCACCAACTCTCATCATGGCTTTTGTGGTGCCGCCGCCGGCCGTCCCCGACGTGGTCGTGGCCTTTCCGCGGCCGCACATCCTTTTGGTGACGCTGAACCGGCCGCGCCAGCTCAACGCGCTGCCGTCGACGCACCACGCGCCGCTCGACGGGCTGTTCTGCTGGTACGACGCGGAGCCGTCGCTGCGCTGCGCGGTGATCACGGGCGCGGGCCGGGCCTTTTGCGCGGGGGCCGACCTCAAGGAGTGGCACGAGCGGGCGTCGGTGCGGACGGCGACGCGCTGGCCGGCGGGCTTCGGCGGCCTCAGCCGGCGCACGGGCCGGAAGCCGGTGATCGCGGCGGTCAACGGGCTGTGTCTGGGCGGCGGCCTGGAGATGGCGGTCAACTGCGACCTCGTGGTGGCGGCGGCGACGGCGTCGTTTGCGCTGCCCGAGGTGCGGCGCGGCGTCGTGGCCATTGCCGGCGCGCTGCCGCGCATCGCCCAGACGCTGGGCCGCCAGCGCGCGTCCGAGATGGCGCTGACCGGCCGCACGTTCTCGGCGGCCGAGATGGCGCGCTGGGGGATCGTCAACGAGGTCGTCGCCGTGGACGCGGACGCGGACGCAGCGGACGTGGCCAACGCAGCCAACACCGCCGTCGTCGAGGCGGCGCTCCGGCTGGCCCAGACCATTGCCGACAACTCGCCCGACGCCGTGGTCGTGTCGCGCGAGGGCCTGCGGCTGGGCAGCGCCGGCCTCGGCCCCGAGCGTGCGGCGGACCTGCTCGAGCGCGGGCTCTACCGGCAGATGGTCGGCGCGGCCAACATGCGCGAGGGCCTGCGGAGCTTCGTCGAGAAGCGCGCGGCCGTGTGGGTGGACAGCAAGCTGTAGGGTGTCGGTGGCTTATGCTTGACCAGTGTATTTACGATCTCTCCAAAGTAGTCCTGGCCGTTGACTTTATATACGCTTTTCACTAGAAGGCAGCAGCCAACAATATGAATCTAAAATAGGCAGCCAGCACATCTAAACTGTAAGCAAGCCGGCACAATCCAAGTCCATCAGCCGCTACAGAGCGGCGGCGAGGACGGCGACCGCAACGACGGCCATGGCGCCACGGCCCGCAGCCGCATTGGCAGCAGCGGCGCTGACGGAGCTGGCGGCGCCGGTGGCCGTGCTGGCTGTGCCGGTGGCCGTGCCGGTGGAGGTAGCCGTGCTGGCGCCGGCGGTCTTGGCGGTCTTGGCCGTGCCGGAGGTCGCGGAGGCCGCCGCGGCCGTCGCGGTGGCCGAGGGCCCGGCGGAGGTGGCGGTAGAGCCCGCGACAGCGCTGCTGATGCTGCTCGCGAACCCAGAGCTGGCGTCGTCGCCGGCGGTCTGGTAGCACGCGTTCTCGAGGCTCTCAATGACGGCGCTCTGGTCGACGAACCAGTAGGAGTAGGCAGACATGTACGAGGTGTACTCGGAGGCGATGTGGCCGGTCACGGACGGCGTCTCGCACGTGTCGCAGTAGCTGTAGGTGCGGAAGAAGCTGCGGAGATCGTCCGGGACATCGAAGCCACTGCTCGACAAGAAGGCGTTGACCGACGCGTCGCACGCCAGCATCGAGCTGACGGCCGGGACGACGGAGGACACGGCCGAGTCGGCATCGGCGTCGAGGTAGTTGCGCGGCGCAACGGCCGCGGCGGCGCCGGCGAGGGCGGCAACAACGAGAGCAGAGAGCATGGCGAGGGCGAGGGCGAAGACGAGATGGGCTCTTGGCTGAGACGGAGCAGAGCGTCGCCAAGGAGAGGCCGGGTCTTTATCTACGTGTCTACGGAGTACATGTCCGCTCCGTAGAGACAGGAGAGGCACTGGGTGTCCGGCTCGAAGGATGCTATTCCCAGCCGCAGCAAATTACGGAGCATGAAAACGACGTGGGCAATACGACGTGACGGACACCAGGATAGGGAACAACGTACAATATATACAGAATAGAGCTGCCTGGCCAGGTGTTTCAGCCGTCCAGAACGAAGCAAAGCACGGAGACCTGTGATACCAACACGCTCTGCTTTCCTCCAGTGGCGCCGAGCTGGTAATGAGGGCAAGCAGTCAAGCACTCCGTAGTATTTACGGAGTAAACTGCCAGGTCTGTTCGAGATGGCGCAAATAGACTTCGGCAATGGGTCTGTGTTGCACTGCTTATTCTTATTGAAATTAGACTCAGCACCAGCCAATCGTACGTTTGTACCTGAGACTCAGGTTGCAGCTAATAAGCGCCAGCCCCTGTCCCAGAAAGGGATCCTCTGTGAGCTGTGGTCGTTGTGTCAAGCATGGAATAAGCATTGGACTATGCATTGGACTACGGAGTATTCAAGCATTGGACTCAGCATTGGACTCCGCATTGGACTTGTTAAGCATGATAATTATGCAGGCTTCATGGACACGATGAGCGGCAAGTAATATGTGAAAGGCTTCAGAGTCTTCTGACACACCTAAACAACGCTGTTTGTCCGCTTCACACCAAACCGCTGTTCGTCCGCCTCAGGCCCAAATCCCACTGCATCACGCGGCCGTCCAGCCGACGCACAGCAGCGCCCTTCCACCACGCGGTCGCCACGGCGGCGGCCACGAACAGCTGCGCCACGGACATGCCGATGCTGGCGTCACGCAGCAGACGCCCCGTCCCGACCGCGCCGGGCAGCGCCATGACAAAGATGCCGGCCACGGCAGCGCGCCAGACGCCGACGCCGGCGCACATGTCGGCCGTGTTGCGCTGCGCCGCCGCCGCACTGGCGCCGGCAAACTGTGTCGACTGCTGCACCACCGGGCGCACTGCTGCCTGCAGCACGTAGGCCCCGGCGGCCAGGAGGCCCAGGAGGCAGCTGGCCCCCACCAAAGACAGGCGTGGGCCGGCGCGGGCCGGCGCGCCGAGGAGCGGGGCGACGTAGAGGCCGAAGCCGACAAGACCGACAAAGAAGAGCAGCGCGCCCAGCAGGAGGCAGAGCGGGCCGGCCGTGACGCCGGTTCCGCAGAGCGAGGTCGTACGGGCCTGGGGCAGCCCGGCCGTCCCGGGCCCGTCCTTGGCCAGGGCCCGCCAGGCGCCGGAAGCGGCGGCCGCCACGACCATGGCCAGCAGCCACGGCGCGGTCAGCAGGGCGCCGAGCGAGCCGGGCGCGAGGCCGAACGGCGCGGGCGCGAACAGCAGGCCGAGCGACGCGGCCACGCCCCAGAGCGCGCCGAACGGCAGCAGCTGCGCGAGCGCGAGCAGGACGGTCGTGGGCGCGGCGGCGGCGCGCGGCGCCTGCAGCAGCAGGGACGTGCGGGTGCGGAAGGACGGGGTCGGCTCGTAGGAGCGCAGCCGCAGGGCCGGCAGGCGGAGGTAGGCGCCGAGAGTGAGCGGCCGCGCGCTGGCGACGGCGCCGCCGAGGACGGGGCCGAGCCCCCAGGTGGCGGCGGCGACGACGACGTCGTGGGCGACGAGGCGCCGCGGCTTCTCGTGCGCGAAAAAGACGTCGTCGACGCTGCCCAGCACGAGCGTGTCCAGCGCGCCCCAGCCGAGGCCCTGGAGCGCGCGGCCGGCCATGGTGGCGCCGTAGCGCGCCGTGGCGCCGGCGTGCAGCGCCGCGTGCGCCGGCACGAGCGCCGTCTTCTCGGCGCCCGCCAGCGCCGCCGCGCACAGCAGCGCGCCGAAGCTCAGCTCCTTGCGCCAGCGCGGCCAGTTGAGCGGGTCGGCCGCGTCGTCGCTCGGCTGTGGCGCCAGGACCACGTGCGCGTGCCGGCCGCGGCCGTACTTGGTGCGGCGGCCCGTCGGCCAGGCGGACGGCGGCGCTGTCCGCGTGCGCGTCCGCGTGAGCACCAGCGGCCGCAGCGGCGGCCGCGTGTGCGCCGGCTTGGCCGGCAGCGGCGGCGCGGCCTCGTCCGCGCGGCCCTTTTCCGTCTCCATCGCCGCGTCCGATGCGTGCGCTGATCCGGCAGCCTCGCTCTTTCTGGCGTCCATGTTGCATTAAAAGAATAGAATAGTAAATAAAATCGCCAGCCACCCGCGGGTGAACACTGTTTCCAGTGCCAATACAAGAACAGAACGCAGAGTGTGCCTGCCGGTGTAGAAGTGAATGGAAGGAGAGAGAGACGGCAAGAAAGCGAAGACGGCGATCCAGTGCACATCTCCATCGTGTTTCGCAACCTCAAAAGGCTCGCTCCACCTCGACTGCCGGCGCAACCTCGCTAGGCCAGCCACGTGCAGAGTGACGCGGACAGGGGTCGCCCAGGCACCGGAAGCAGCCTGAAACGGGACTGAGGCACGGCTTGAGGCAGTCCATATTCACGGACAAGTTCAGAGTCACTGCGGTGGAAGAATGTGTTCGACCGATGTCGCGATCTTTGCTATTCGCGCCTTGTAGGCCGTAGCTGTCTATCCCATTATTCCTCTATGCCAAGTTTATCCTGCGATCAAATCGCGTCCATGGCCGGATCAGCCGGTTGTCTATATATCCAGAATCGCAGTGCCGTTCGTTCCCGCCTCGGGCAAACGCCAGATGGCCTTGAAACGCCGGAAAGAGACTTTTAAGAAAGAGCGCAAGAAACAGTACTTTGAAAGGGGAAGGGAACAGGGGAAAGAGACGAGTGGAGGGCGGTGGAGAACGAGTTCGACGGAAGATTAAGCCGAAAGAAGCGGATAAGCGAGAACGGAACCCAAAAGGCAAGGAAAAGAAAAAGAAAAAGGCAAGAAAAAGGCAGGGAAAAGAAAAGGGAGACGCGTCACGTCGACGACATGAAGCAGCTGCCGTGGTAGGCGCCGTCCGGGCGCTCGGCCTGCTCGACGGCCAGCAGCAGCTTCCACGTGCGCACGACGAGCTCTTCGTACTCGAGCGTGTAGTGCACGGGCAGGTCGCCCGAGGCGAACAGCGACAGCGGCATGGACACGGGCGCCGCGGGCCCGCTGGCCGGCTCGCGCTCGGTGACGCGGAAGCGCAGGCCGACGAGCCGGTCGGCGTCGGCCCAGAGGATGGCCGAGTTCTTGTCGTCGCTGTCGTAGGCGAGCCGCTTGTCGTCGACGCCGGCGCCGCTGCGCAGCGCCAGCCAGTCGCGCCACACGCGCACCACGCCGTCGCCGAGGTGCACGCTGTTGAGGAAGAGGCCGGGCCGCGGGCCGCTGCGCACGAGGCACGCCGACGTGCAGAGCTGCGAGAAGAGCTCGCCCTCGTCGAGCTGCACGTCGACCGACGGCCAGGCGTCCGAGGTCGCGGTGCTCGAGGTCGAGGAAGAGTCCGACGTGCTCGAGGAGTCCGACGTGCTCGAGGAGTCCGACGTGCTGGCGTAACTGAAACCGCCCGGCGACACGGACCAGCGCCGCTGCCGGAACCGCGTCCAGGTGTCGTCCTGCGGCATCGGCTGGAACCGGCTGTACATGGCCAGCATCGCCGGCAGGTCCGACGCGATGTCGTCGACGTCCACGTGGTCCAGCCCGTCCGTGCCGCGGTACTGGCAGTAGAGGTACGGCGTCGTCGCCCGCGCGCCCGGGCTGTAGCTCTCGAGGATCACCTGGTACTGCGGCAGCGACACCGCCCGGCGCAGCCGCCGGTACAGCAGCCGGCTGACCACATCGTGGAAGCGGTGGCTGACGGCCGCATACGCTGGCAGAGCCGCCGTGGGGAACGACGCAAGAATGGAGTCGAGCAGCTGCGCTGTTAGTCATGGCTTTGCTTTGCGCTAGCACAAGGTACACGGCACGCCGTGCAGCACGCACCTCGCTGGGCAGCAGCTCAATGTTGGTGAACATGGTCGCAATGGCGCAAAGCTGTGTTCGGCAAGTGAGAAGGAAGAGTCGGCAGTTGACAAGTGCCGGACCGCCGCGGACACACACACCTGCGGCCCGGGCCCTTAAGACCTCCTCGCCCTTCGTAAGCAGCCGCCGCTGTCGCTGTCACCGTCGCTGTCTCGGCCGCGCAGACCGCAGCGCGGCGCGGCTTCGTCACATTGGAGAGCGCGAGACGCGAGGCTGGCCGGCGAATGAAAAGACGCTATGCCTAAACCGGAGACCCAGACCTGCAGACAACGCTGGTGTCGCGCAACAATGAAACAGACGGTGAGGCCCTGGCCCGATTGACGGTGTGTTGTCGGCGCGCATGGGGTGATGGGCGGCGCGGAATTCTTCGGAAGCCACCTGGGGCGGCCCAGCATCGCGCTCGCCGATAACAGCCCAGATGCATCTCGCCATCGATGGGGTGAATACGGTGGCGCCAGACCCGCTTTTGCTGAGCGCGCCGCCTGCCAGAATAGCATGTTCCTCGCGTGCGGTCACGTGCGGTCCACTTGGCGGCTCCCGGGTCGCGCCGAGTGGGGCTCTTTGTGTCTACATCGCGATAACACGGATCTCACGCCACGACGTTCCTTTCCTGCGTCCACTTCACGTGATCCGTCGGAACATCACGGCTCCCATCGTGTCATGCAAGAACCATTTCATCTCCGATTTTGTACGATCCCTGACTCATCCTACGCATCGCGCATGTCCGTAAGGCGGCCTGTCCCGGGCAGGATAGGGGCACAACGCCGAACTCGGATCCACATCCTTCCAGGCCCTGGCCACGATGCGCTCGGTGCCGTCTCGGCTATGAGCGCGAGCAGCGCTTCGGCTCCGCTGACCCGGCACCGGGAGCCGGCTGGCGTGCTCATAGCCGGCCGACCAGGGGCGTTGATGCCAGTGCCGGCGCAGTGCCGGCGCAGTGCCGGTGCAGTGCCGGTGCAGTGCCGGTGCAGTGCCGCGCGGCCGAGAAGCACTGCAAGTTCAACTCTGTGCCGTTGAGGCCGGGCATCGCCAGCGTCGTGTCGGCGACGTCTCTGACGATGCTACGACGTATATTCACCGTCACCGCACAGCGCCGGCAGGACATGGGCAAACGTCCACAGTCGCCATCTGTATGTTCTACCGGCCCAAGGATTTACTGACATTGTTAGCTTGCTGCGGTCGTGTACGAGGCCGCTAGTACACCAGCGCAAGCAAAGCGTTCCAATGCCGTTACTCAAAGGCTGTTTACTGGTGAATGGCGGAAGACACAGTCAGCCTCTGTATGCTTGTGGCTATGAGCAATAATGAAAATGAGAATGAAAATTGCTGTCGACGCGTACTAGCCTAATCTAGACTGGTAATATGTAGCTGAAAACGTCACGCTTGTACTCCGTATTTGCCGAGCATCAAACAGCCGCGCTACTAGTATTACTGCATTACTCGTGCTCGTAGTCATGGCCCCATGCCTCAGCTACGGACAAGTGGAAAAAGGGTACTTAGGAATGTCTAGTCAACGTCAAGTATCAAGCTTCGGGTGCATGGTCTAGGGGTATGATTTTCCCTTCGCATGGGAAAGGTCCCCGGTTCGAATCCGGGTGTATCCACTCAAGTTTCTTTTTGGTTTTTGGTTTTTTCTTTCTTACCTTTTTTTTGGTTCATAGGTCTATGCCTGGTCTATTCTGTACATAACGTCCACCGTTGAGGACGATAATTTTGCGCCACTTCAGTTCTCTTATCACGGTTATCGTTCTTTACGGATGCAGTACGATATTCCACCTGACGAAACCGACAGATCAGTCTCTTTGTTCCCTCTTATGTAGTGGTTTGTGTGCCACTCCGAGTAGCCGAATAAAACATCAAGCAAGGCACTGCTGGCCAGGCACTTCTTTCCACATGAACAGCAGTTTGGAAAGAGATAGCAGATGCAATGACAATTTGGCGTAGGGCTGATTTCGACCCACTCACACTTTGTATATCTCACAAACGATGCAACACGATAGGACAAAGTCGTCAATAGCGATGTCGGGATGATGGAATTGTGCCGGCGATTACGTGACAACATACGGCATTGGCACGCCAGAAGGATTGGCCTACGAGGATAAGACAGTCGGCTCACTTGGATCGCATCCATAGCATACTTCCTAGTTGTTGAGTCTTTGCGTCCAAGAGCTGATTGAAGTTGGTGATTCGGTGCTTATGACAATTCGGTGTTCACGGCTCCTAGAAGGCACCACTATAAAGCCGCAGCTATGGCGCCGGGCATTCTTGTTCCGGATGTAGACGCATCTTCGGGTGCGGCCAGTGCAGAGCCGGTCAAGGCAGCACCGCTGCGGACAGTATGGCCGCATCTCGAGCTCGAGAACCATGCGATTGACGAGGTGGAAAAGCTGCGCGTGATTGTCGTGGGCGCCGGTATCAGCGGTATCACGGCCGGCATCCTGCTTCCGGTGAAGGTGCCCGAGATTGACCTGGTGATCTACGAGCGGCACGACGATATTGTGAGAAATCAAACAACACGGCAGCGGGTGCTGACGCCGCTCCTCCAAGACTGACAGCACATAGGGCGGCACCTGGCACGCCAACATCTATCCGAATGTGCGCTGCGACGTGCCGGCGCACGCGTACCAGTCGACCTTTGCGTCGTCGACGGCCTGGTCCGAGCCGTATGCCCAGGGCGCCGAGATCAAGGCCTACTGGGCCGCGCTGGCCGACCGCTACGACGTGCACCGCCATGTGCGGCTGCGCAGCCGCGTGGTGTCGGCTGTCTGGAGCGAGGAGACGGCCAAGTGGCGCGTGACCGTCGAGACGCCGGCGGGCACCGTCGTCGACGAGGCGCGCTTCCTGCTGACGGCGACCGGCCACTTTAGCCACCCGCGGCTGCCGACCTACCCCGGCATCAACTCGTTCCGCGGCCACCTGCGGCACACGTCGGACTGGGACCCGACGTTCGAGCCGGCCGGCAAGCGCATCGCCGTCATCGGCAACGGCGCGTCCGGCATCCAGGTCACGCCGGCGCTGCAAAAGGTGGCCGCGCGCCTCGACCACTACGCACGCAATCCGACGTGGGTGGCGCCGCCGCTCGGCGGCCAGGACCTGGCCGACTTTGTGGCCACCCGCATCGACGACGCGCGCCGGTCGCCCGCGGCCTACATTGCCTTCCGCAAGGAGATCGAGGGCCGCCTCGGCAGCCGTTTCGGCGGCCTCTTCCGCGGCCCCGACACGAGCGAGGCGTCCCGCGCCGCCATCACCAAGCTCATGGCGGCCCGGCTCGGCGACCGCACGGATCTGCTCGCGGCGATCGTGCCCGACTTTGCGCCGAGCTGCCGCCGCCTCACGCCCGGGCCCGGCTATCTGGAGGCCCTCACGGCCGACAACGTCCAGTACATCTCCACGCCCATTGATCGCTTCACGGAGACGGGCATCGTGACAACGGACGGTACGTCTCCCTCACGGCGCTCGCGCGGGTGGCCTCTCCTACCGCTTGCCGGCTGACCGACAGGCACGCATCGCGAGGTGGACGCTGTCATCTGCAGCACCGGCCACGATATCTCCTTCAGCACCGCCTTTCCCATCATCGCGGGCGGCGTCGACCTCCAGTCCGCCTGGCGGCCCGGGGGTCTGCCCGGCTTCCCGGACTCGTATCTCGGCATGGCCGCGGCCGGCTTTCCGAACCTGCTCTTCATCCTCGGCCCCAACTCCGCCGGCGCGGGCGGCACTCTCTGCCACGCCGTCGAGAACATTCTGACCTATGCGGCCAAAGTGCTGCGCAAGGCGGCACGGCAGGGCATCCGCAGCATGGCACCGCGCGCGGAAGCCGTGCGCGACTTTCGCGCCTACTCCGAGTCTTTCTTTCCGCGCACCGTCATGAGCGACCACTGCAGCTCCTGGTACAATGGCGGCATCAAGGGCGGCCGCATCCACGGGCTGTGGCCCGGCAGCGCTGCCCACCTGAACATTGCCCGTCGCGAGCCGCGCTGGGAGGACTGGACGTACACGTACTGGAACCCCCTCGGCAACCGCTTTGGCTATCTAGGCAACGGCTGGGCGCGCAAGGATGTGCTGGCGGCGGAGAAGGCGGGCGGTGGTGTCGATCCAGCGCCTTGGCTCACAGTCGCCTCTCTGGACGGGACAGCAGACCTGCGGGCACTGCACGAAGAGTGGTGGGAAAACGACCTGTAAGAGCAGCGAGTCTGCGTGTAGGACGAGTATGGATGACGTATAGACCAGGATGAGAAGTATTGAACGAACATAGTAGAGCTGCAGAGATCTTTGGCTCAACGGTATCAAAACATCGCAGAGAGCCGCCTTGCCGTCATGTGTCCATCTGGCGCTGTCTTCTCTTCACACTAGAGGTGGCGCCCCATCGCTGATCAGCGACTATCTGCTCCGTTCCGTGCAGTTTAGCCTTTTCGGCTGACCAAATTGAACGTACGAGTACGCCAGCCCAACTCCGCTTCAAAGCGACGTCCTGCCGCGGCTCTCCGCGATGCCGTACAAAGTAAGGCTTCCGCAGACGGAGGCCGTGCCATGTCTCATGCTGATGCCTGCCAGACAAAGACGCCGGAGGTGCGCGGCCGTCTTCGCGATAGCCAGCGGGCTTGTCGCGCCCGCCAGAAAGACCTCGTTGCGGATCTGCGTCGCCAGCTCCGCGAGCACGAGGCGCGCGGTGTGCAGGCGACCCTTTCGATGCAGCACGCTGCGCGCGTGGTGGCCCACGAGAACAGCCAGCTGCGCGCCATGCTGGCCCAGCGCGGTGTCTCGGACGCTGAGATTCGCGAGCATCTTCGCAGGGGCGACGCGGCCGGCCGGGCTGCCGGGCCTCGCCTTGGCACCGCTGGCGCAACATGCGGTGCCGGCAACGCTGGCCAGCAGAGCCAGCATGCATCGC
The DNA here is from genome assembly GCA_002778075.1 of Grosmannia penicillata. NCBI lineage: Eukaryota > Fungi > Ascomycota > Sordariomycetes > Ophiostomatales > Ophiostomataceae > Grosmannia > Grosmannia penicillata. The sequence continues at coordinate 1,106,245 of PCDK01000001.1, read as the reverse complement.
GGCTCTGTTCGTGCGGACCGGACGCCGGCTGCGGGCGCGCCTGCTCCGGCAACGCCTCCCACTCAGGCATCCCGCCGGCTATGGCGACGCTTTGCGACACGGCGGCAGCCATCATTGCCGATGCTCACGGCCACGGGAACACAGCCATGGCGCTCGAGGCACTCGGCTGCTCCTCGCAGACGGAAGGCTGTGTTGTGCAGAACATGAAGATATTCCATCTGCTCGACCAAGAACTATGACTCAACACTCTATCTCTATCCCGCTCCTTCTATCCATCTCACTCCCACCCCTTCCGGCCGCCCACCCAGCGTGCCGCATGCACAAGGCCGAGCAGCACAGGCACCTCGATCAGCGGACCAACCGTCGCTGCAAGCGCCGCGTCGCTGTCTGCGCCAAACGTAGCAACGGCTACCGCGATGGCTAGTTCAAAGTTGTTGCTCGCGGCTGTGAAGCTCTGTGTGGCCGCCAGCTTGTAGCCGAAGCCAAGGCGGCGGGAGAGGACCAACGTCAGGGAGAAGATGGCCGTAAAGTACACAATGAGCGGCGCTGCGACGCGAACAACGCTGACGATCTGGTGGACGACGGCGTGGCCTTGCGAAGCGAACAGCACGAGAATGGTGTACAGCAGCCCGATGAGCGACCACGGCGCGACCAGCGGTATATAGACGCGGTCATACCAGTCTGCGCCAGCCATTATGCGCAACGAAACGCGCGTCAGGATCGCTGCGCCAAGCGGGATACCGAGGAAGACGGCAACACTTGTGGCGACGACAGAGTACGACACGTCGGCGGACGCAGTGTCGTGGCCGATGACACGGAGGAAGAAAATGGCGAGCGGCGCGAAGAGAATGATCTGGAGCAGGGAGTTGACGGCGACAAGAATAGCACAGTACTCGGCATCGCCGCCAGCCAAGCCGGTCCAGATGAGAACCTGGAGAGTCCTCGCGTTAACCGAGGTCATTGATGTAGAGCGACAGAATAGCCTACACTGCGACAGAGGCAAGGCAACACATACCATGGCGATGCATCGCCCGAGGCCGACCAAGATGAGGCCAGCACGCAATGCTTCCTTGTCGGGTAGAAAGGCCCACGCAAGGCCCAGCTGTCGTCTGGTCAGCGTACTAACCACAACTTCATATGCGGTCTTCCCACCTATTCCGAATGCAACACGTACCATGAGAAACGGGGCCACGATCCAGTTCATAACGACACTGAAAGCCAACTGCTTCCAAAGCCCGCGGTGCGAGAAGATCTCGTGCAGAGACTCGAACCGAACTTTGCAAAGAATCGGATACATCATGACAAGAAGTCCGACGGCTGTGCAATGCGTTGTTAGCGGTTTCATAGAACCACTACTTCGTATGCAAAAAGTAGATGGGCAAAGACTCAACGTACCTATAGGCACGGAAACTCCTACAAACTTTCCCTTCTCGAGAGCTGGACCGGTGTTGTGGACAAAGTTTCCCAGAAGAACCCCTATGACCATTGCCAGGAAAATCCAGACCGCGAGGAAGCGATCCAGCCATCCTAGTGCCTTGAATGCCGAGACGGGGGCCTCTGTCTGGTCAATGTTGTCTGTAGTCGGTTGCTTTTCCACATCGCCAAATGCTGGCTGCGTTTCGGAAGCTTTCATATTAGCGGCGAGGATATGAGAGAAGTAGCTCTACTTGCTGCCTTTATTTAGTTGTTTCGAATGTTTAGTAAATTGACCTTTGAAAACCACTGTGTGTTATGACAACCTTTGTGGTCGAAGTCTTCGGTCGCAGAATATCAGATCACATAGAGGCCCTCACATTGTATAGAAACGCAGTAGCCAATGAAAAGAAGGGTATGACAGGCTCCCATGCAGCCAATGAGATGCCGAGTTTAGCTCTTCTTATGCTTTGATTGGCTTCCGGCGCCCCACCATCATCTAAGTACAAGTCCTCCATAATGACGATCCTACAACTGCAACGCCGCATACCACTACTTCCAGGTGCAGAGGCATGCACAGGAGGCATTTTTTGTTAGAGATAGCCACAGGTGAATTTCTGATCTAGAAAGATCCACAGTTATGTATCATCGATACACGTAGCTCGAGATGAAAGGTAGAACCGAACAAGTCGGCGTATTATTCCAAGCCCTTCTAGTTTGAACCGCTACAAAAGCCCGGCTTCAGGCCTCCCTTGTATGTATCTGCGTGCTCTTACCGATCACTCGACTGGCTTCGGCAGAAAGCCTACGGTCCCGTCACAGAACTGGACCCATTGCGCTGGCCGTCCCGGAGGCGGTGGTGGAATCTGTCGCATGTCGCCCGCTGTTCGGTGCATCCAGCAACAAAACGGATCGGGTGCCGAATAGGCTGGTTGTGAAATAAGAAGCTGTGGAGCGGTAGACTGCAGCGCGGCTGGCTGTGAGATGACGCAGACTTGCTGTGTGGGCGGAACAGAAACAAAAAGAGGCTGCTGAGCCGGAGCGACAAACTGCAGCACCGACATGTCAAAGAGGCAACGTATTCTGTTTCTGTTTGTGTCGATGGCTCGTCAGGAATGGGTAGTCCAGCTTTTATACAGGACTCAACACCGAGAGGCAGACTCATGGTATACTGAAGCACGAACGCGCAGGTACAGCAACTCACTACCATGGCAGAACAACCACTGTTTGCCGTAGCCAAGCTCCGTGAAAAGAATGCATTAATTCTAGTGACGCCACCTACTCTAAACGAAAGCCGGGACACCGCCCATGCGTTTCGACTACAGATTCTCTGACTCCTTTTTCTGCCCAGACGCACTCACTTGCAGCCGGCCTGCAGCGAAGAGCCGCCCATGTCGTGAATCACGGCTCCCGCTACACGCTGATGGTCTTGAAGATGCTGAACTCGTCGCCCGTGGCCACGAGCGTGCCGGGGATCTGCGGGTGCCAGTGCACCTCCTTGACGTTGGCGTGGTAGTGCACAAACAGCAGCTGCGGCGGCACGTCCTGCACGCCGGCGGTGTCGCGGCTCTCCTCGTCGTCGAGCTCGACGGCCAGGTCCCAGAGCGTGGTGGTGTTGTCGCCGGCGGCGACGGCGACGATGCTGTCGTCGGTGGGGTGCCACTCGATGCTCGTGATCTGCTCCGTGTGGTAGTGGAAGCTGGCGAGGGGGCTGGCGCGCTCGGCGACGGCGCCGCCGGCGGCGCTCGGCTTCCACTGGCGCAGGTCCCAGACGCCCCAGACGCCGGCGTCGTCGCCCGTGGCCAGCAGGTGCGTCGTCTGGCGCGACCAGCTCATGACGTTGACGTCGACGGCGCTGGCCTGCACCGTGATGGCCGGCCGGCGGCTCTTGCTGCGCACGTCCCAGACGCGCACCGTGCCGTCGCTCGACGCCGACGCGAAGACGGACGCCTCCGACGGGCTCCACTGCAGCTCCTCGACGCTGCCCGTGTGGCCCAGGAACGGCCGCGTGTCCGTCACGAAGCCGCCGCCGTCCGTGCGCGTCGTCGCGTAGACCACGCCGTCGTTGTCGCCCGTCAGCAGCTTGCCCGCCGCGTGCAGCGGCGACCAGTCCACGGCGTAGCCCTCCGCCTTGTGCGCCCGGATCGTCGACACCGGCTTGTTCTGCTGCGCCGTGATCAGCGTGCCCGGCGTGTCGAACGCCGCCAGGTGCGGCGTGATGTCGTGGATGAACACGTTGGACGACTCCGTCAGCGTCGCCGTCAGCGTCGTCGCCGGCCGCGACGGGTCCGCCGACGGCACCTGGTGCGCGCGCACGCGGTTCGTCGTCGAGTTCAGCGGAATGCTCTTGGACTCGAGGATCGGGTCGCTGTCCTCGGCGTCGTCGTCGTCGCCGTCCGAGTCCGAGTCCGAGTCGTCCTTGTCCATCTTGCCGAGACCGCTGAACTTGAGCACCATCAGCTGGTTCTCGCTGCTTTTGGCCTGCTGCGCCTGTGTGCCCGCCACCGTGTACAGCGTCGCCGGGTACACCTTGCGGTTGTCGCCCAGCTGGTCCCGCAGCAGGTCAAACGACAGACACGGCCACGGCGTGCTGATGTTGTGAAGCATGTCGTATGCGCTCGGGTCCGGCGCAAGCACCTGGCCCGGCTCCAGCTTGGTGCGCCCAACAATAAAGGTGCCGGGCGTGTTGTCGACGTCCATGGCTGTGCGGCCGGTTAGAAGCTGCGTCCTGCCTGCTTCCACCAGCTGTCTCTCGCCCGTACATACCCTTCTCGTCGGCTTCCCGCTCAGCATCGGGACGGCCGTCAACGCCGGCCTCGATGATCTCATCGTCGCTGAACTCGTCCTCGAACTCGTCCTCGAACTCGCCCATTGCCAAGTCCTCCTTGTCGTCCAGCTCCATTGGCCGGTCGCCGCCCTTGAGGGCAACAACGGCGTCTTCGTCGTCAGCCACGCGTTTCGACATGGTTGTGGTATACGGTGATTATCGAGAGAATCGATCGGCCAGTCTTGAGTGTAAGTACGGCACCCCGCCGAAATTTCAATTTTTTCTTATCGATAAGACACTACAGCTCACTTTGGTTGTAAGTGGAATCCCACGTGACTCGGAGCTAGATCCACAATTATCTGCCCTCCAGTTGCGTGTGGTGATGCCTTCACTTGGCTCTCAGATATTAGTCTCAGTATCCGCTCCGTTATCGTATCACTCCTTCCAAAATATGTACGTCGAAACCATCTGAAATGGACTGGGTCAGTCCCTTGCGGTCGATGCCGCCCCTCTCGGCGCACCTTTCTGCATCTATATTATACGTCCAATCCTCCGAATCCTGGTCTAGTTCATCATCACCACTCTCCTCAGCCTTGCCTGACGACGAACTCTTCGCACCAGAACTTAGCGTCAGGCTCGATGAATTTGGAAAGCGGAATTACAGGGCTTCACGAATACTTCAAGCATTTTATGAAAAGCTTGAGCATGACGGGAGGCGTGTGTTGGCTGCCGACATTTGGGAGTTTATTGAGGACGACAGACAACTGGTGCTATTAGCAAATCACCTGCTGGATGCTCTTCTCAAGCCATGTATGTATATCTAACAGACCTTCTGATATACATCACGGCTTAGGAAGAGCATCCAGAAGGTGATTTGCTACTAATATGTTACCTAGTCGGCCTTGCAAGTCGCGGACCAGGCCATATTACCTCGCCTCTTGCCCAAGATGCAGACAGTACTATTGATTTGGCCATGGCCACAACATCAAGAAACGAACAGGAAGGTCTGAAGCACGACTGTCTAAAGCGTGACGGGCATCGCTGCGTGTTCACAGGCCATCTTGATTATTTCAGCGTCGACCGGGCTCTGGTAGCAGTACCACCTGGTGCAGTTCTCGACACGACCGTGTGCGCACATATCATTCCCTTTGCACTGGGCGATTTCGACGACTCCGATGCAACACAGACGCGCAACAAGGCAATTATCTGGTTCGCCATCCACCGCTACTTCCCAGCATTGAAAGGCAAAATTGAAGCAGCCAGCATAAACCAACGCGCCAACGCCGTTACTCTCTCCTCCTCAACCCATACTTTGTTTGACAGATTCAAAATCACACTATGGCCGACTGGCTTGGGACGTATCCCCTTTCAAATTCAGAGGCTAAATACTTACTATTATTCTATGTTTTATACTAATAACAATTATCTTACGCAGAATCAATACAAGGCGACATGCGCTGAAAACGTGATGCAGAGCACATCCGCCCCTAGAAACGGATCACTCATGATCCCGTTTGACAGTTATGACGACACCATCCCCATGCCAGACCCAGAATTTCTCAAGGTCCACCATATAGTTGCCCAAATCCTTCAAGCGAGTGGAATTGGGCAAGACATTGATCGCATAAACCAACAGGCGGAAGGCTATCAGGAATACCTGCATCCGGCCGGGCTTACTCCTATAGGGTCTATTCTCTCGCAACGGTTGCTGACAGGTATGAAATTAGACGACGAGGTTGACGCGGAACACCAGAGCGCGAGGAACGAAGACACTGAGATACATGCCGACACAACCGACGGGTCGGGCGACCTGGCTCCCACAGGGCCACATTTGGCATAATGGACTCTATTTCGACGCTCAGGGGGGTCTGGTGTACTAAAGGCACAGACAGCCTGCCACTCTGCTTGTAAATTCAACAGCCTCCAACTGCGACGCTTACAACCGCGTTCCTGCTAGTCTGAACACTGCAAAGCCTGGAGAGATAATTTCAATCGTATTGTATCCCACCGCAACACCCGAAAAAAGCTCCGTCACAGCGGCGACAAGTAGTCTTGTGACCTCTCGTAAGGACGCAAGTGGCAGCCCGCAAGAGATAACCTTTCAAGTTCTATCAGTAAGAAATTCAGCAGTTTCAAGATAGATCGGCAATCCATCGTCAATACTCCGTGAACTATGGATACGAAGTCGCCACAGAACGCAAGGAGTTTGCTAAACTGAACTGGGATGGATAAAGTTGTTTCTTCAGTCGTGGGTCTTTCTGACCGCATCTCTGTGATGCGGTCATACTGCAATGCAGATTGCTGACGAATGGCAACTACTTTTCAGCGTTTATCGTTTACTCTCTTCTGTCGTGCAGCCGTAATCTCCCATGCTCAAGTTGTGCCGATGTGTCACGCTGTGTAGCCAGTTTCTGTGGCTCGTCGGACCTGTGCGGCACTCGCCGTCCGCTAAACGGCCCTGTGTCGGCCTCCGCTGGCAAGCTCTCACGCCGTCTTTTCGTCAGCGGTCTGTGCCGCGGCCGGCGGCGGCGGCGTCGGTTCGGAGCCGAGCTGAACGCCCTCCATCGTGGCGTCGACGACGGGCATGCGCGCGGCGATCTGGTCGGCGTCGCGCATGGCGACGATCACCTCCTCGGGACGCAGGCCGGTGAGGGCGAGGCTGCGCTGCACCTCGGCAAAGTGCTGCTCGCGGGCGGTGTACTTGCGCAGGACGCCGTCGGTCGCAAAGGAGGCAAAGACGCGCACGTCGCGCACGCGCACGACGACGTGGTCGAGCCGCATATAGAGGCGGCACAGCAGCAGCACAAACGTCGGCATGACGCGCACCTTGACGCGCAGCATGGAAATGCCGTTGTCGTCGAGCTCGCTCTCGTACAGGATAACGTCGTCGTGGAACAGGATCGGGTCGCGCCGGCGCAGCAGCGCCAGCGGCAGCTGGGCGTCGGTCGGCTGCAGGCGCAGGCTGGCGGAGCCGTCTGCGTGGACGCCGTTGGCTGTCGTGCCGCTGGCTGTCGTGCCGTTGGCTGTCGTGCCGTCGGCTGCCGAGCTTGCTGCTGCGCTCGCCGTTGCGCTCGCCGTTGCGCTCGCCGTTGCGCTCGCCGCGCGGCAGCCGCTCCTCGGCCGCCCCGCCACCTCCGTCCCCCGGTAGACGGTCGAGTAGCTCCAGTCGTACGGCCGCACGTCCTGGATGCCGGCGGCGGCGCTCGTCTCGCGGCTGCGCGCCCAGTCGCTTGCGTGCGCCACCTGCAGCCGGTCTTGTCCCGTCTTGTCCACCGCGTCGAGCGCGTCCGCCGCGTTGAACCGGATCGCCCAGCCCGTCGGCACGTGTGTCAGCGCCACCTCGTTGTCGCCGAAAATCATCTCCGGGATCGGGATGCCGATGCGGTCGCTCATCGCATCGATGGCCGCCGCCCGCGAAATCGGCAGCTTTCGCGCTGTGATCCGCCAGTTGGCCTGCTCAAACGTCCGCGTGGCAAGCGCCAGCTCCTCGGCCGTCGCCGCCGACGGGAACGGCTCGTTGACGTTGGTGACGTCGTTCATGGCGGGCAGTGGCGGCAGCACACAGAAGAAGGGGTCGCGAGAGCGGCAGGGATAGGCAAGATCGCGAAGCCTTCGACACTGACGTCTAGGTAATCGTATGGCGGGGTGCAGAGCTATGTGGCCCACTTTTGACAAGGCTGGCAGCGAGTATTAGTCATCCTGTTTTCACGTGACAGGACGCATAAGCCAGACACAATTTATGAGTACTCGTACATCACTACACCGTACAAACTCATTCCGCTGCTCGACATTTCTACAGCGGACTTCAAAGTACGAGTAAGATACGGAGCAGTTGCTCGTATTCGTCCATACGGCGCATGGCTGCGAAACAGACCTCCGCTTCGCTGTTCCCGGGCCATCAGCGCTGAAACCGCAAAGACCGCTAATCCAAAGCGACTAGCGCAGGAGTTTCAGCGCACATGCACCAGCAACGCGTCGCCCGGGCAACGGCCGCAGCCCGAAGTCAATACGTACGTGGAGGAGGAAGCGGGTCGGTTGCGCGATTGACTAGCGTTTGTGTCCTGGCAGCAGAATACTAAAAGCAAGAACGGCCACAAACAAAGCAGAGCCCTGAGCTTTGACCGACCATTCCCTGCCGAGCCAGTTTCCCGGTGCCTCGCTTCTTCCTTGGACAGCCGAATCGTCCATCATCCCAATGGCAGCTTCTCGGGCTCTCGAGGCCCGCTTCGAGCGCATGTCGGTGAACGACGAGAACGACGATGCCGGCAAGCCCTACCAGAAGACCAAGGTGCGTGCTCCGGTGCCGAGAGAGGGCGGCCGACGACAGGCACAGACATGCTAACACGCCCAGGCCCTGCCCGGCCAGAGCAGCCGCCCGGCGCAGTACAAAGTCGCGCTGCAGGCGCAGAGTGCCAACACGGCCGGGCCGTCGCAGCCGGGGCAGCCGTGGAAGAGCAGCGCGGCGCCGGCCAAGAGCAAGCCGCGCGCGGAGGAGGCCGCGGCCGAGGGCGAGCGGGACGGCGAGATCGGGCCGGCGGCGTCGGCGGCGACGTTTGCGCAGCCGCGGCAGTTCCACCTGGGCATGTTTGAGATTGGGCGGCCGCTGGGCAAGGGCAAGTTTGGGCGGGTGTATCTGGCGCGGGAGCGCAGCAGCGGGTTCATCTGCGCGCTCAAGGTGCTGTACAAGTCGGAGCTGCAGCACGGCTCGGGCGTGGAGAAGCAGGTGCGGCGCGAGATTGAGATCCAGAGCAACCTGCGGCACCCCAACATCCTAAAGATGTACGGGCACTTCCACGACAGCAAGCGCATCTTCCTCATCCTCGAGTTCGCCGGCCGCGGCGAGCTGTACAAGCACCTGCGGCGCGAGAGCCGCTTCCCCGAGTGGAAGGCGGCGCAGTACGTCGCGCAGATGGCGGCGGCGCTGCGCTACCTGCACCGCAAGCACGTCATCCACCGCGACATCAAGCCCGAGAACATCCTCGTCGGCATTCACGGCGAGCTCAAGATCTCCGACTTTGGCTGGAGCGTCCACGCGCCCAACCACCGCCGCACCACGCTCTGCGGCACGCTCGACTACCTACCGCCCGAGATGGTGCGCACCCATGGCGGTGGCGGCCCCGGCAGCAGCCGCGACAACTCGTACGACGAAAAGGTGGACCTCTGGAGTCTGGGCGTGCTCATGTACGAGTTCCTCGTCGGCGAGGCGCCCTTTGAGGACACCGCCGTCATGACGCAGCGCCGCATTGCGCGCGCCGACATGACCATCCCGGCCTTTGTCAGCCCCGAGGCGCGGGACCTGATCAAGAAGGTAAGCCGACAGACGCCCCCAGGTGCCCGTGGAACGCGAGCGCGACACTCACACAGACGCAGCTACTCGTCCTCGACCCCGACAAGCGGCTGCCGCTGGACGCGGTGCAGCAGCACCCGTGGATCATCAAGCACTGCGTCAAGGGCGAGCGCGCCGCCGACCGGGGCCATGCGCGGGAGTGATGGGAAACACGGATGCGCCGGGGCGGGCTCGGGCGTTCCGCTTGCATGGGGTCCTGTTTCATCGGTTTTGCGGCGTTGGGTACATTGGGCGGTCATGAACGGGAGAAGGGACATATGGTTTGGATTTGATTTGCCTTTCTTTTGCTGCGAGCTCCTTGGTCCGGCGGACCCCATTTTTCGGTTGCCTTTTCCTACATCCCAGGCCTGTTATCATACATGGAGCACACAAGAAGCCGATTATGCGTCACGGTCTCGGTCTGCGGGCACTGCCCCGTGGCGATCACTTGTAGATGTCGTCAAAGGGCCGGGTGTCGCTGAAGCACGAGTCCCAGACCTCGTTGACGACCTTGGTCGCGTGCAGGTCGTCGCGGCACTTGGGACGCGCCGTGAGCGACTGGATGGCGCGCATGCGCACGCAGTTCTGGAACTGCTGGGTCAGGGTCCAGTTGCCGCGCGTAAAGGACTCGCGGGACCAGCGGCACTCGCCGGAGAGCATGGAGGCGCGGATCTGGCAGTGGCAGTCAGCAGTCGCACTCGGGTGCAGGACGCGGCATGGCACGCACCTCGGAGCACGCGGCGTGCCGCAGGTTGTCCCAGTCGACCTTCCAGCGCAGGTGGTCGTAGGCGTGCACCATCTCGTGGGCGAGGTTGTCCTCGAGGTGCTTGCGGTCGCGCATCTCGTTGGCGCACAGCAGGATGCCGACGGCCGGGTGGAAGCCGCCGCCCTGGCGCACGACGCGCAGCTCCTTGGCGGGCGCGCCCGTGGCGGCGTCGCGCTCGCCCGTCTCGACCTCGGCCACGCGCGCCGGACAGCGCGCGCACACAATGTTGCGGGCGTCGAGGCTGTGGCCGCCGAGCTCGGCCGTGCGGTCGGCCAGGAAGCGCACAATGGGGCTGTAGCGCAGCAGGTAGTCGCGCGCGTCCTCGCAGCGCCGGCAGTCGTGCGCCTCGTTCTGCCGGTACCGCCACTCGCGGTAGTGGTGCACGCCCTCGGGCGACATCTGGCCCGTGAGGATGCGGAAGTAGCTGACCCACCACGCCGTCGCCGGGTCGAAGCCCGTCCGCGCCGGGTCGTTGGCGAGGTAGCGGTGCACGCGCTCCGGCAGCGGCGCGATCGTGCCGCTTCCGGACGGCCCGGGCGCCGCCGCGTCGGCAGCCGCCGGCGGTGGTGTCGACATGGGCGCGGGTGGTGTCGGGGCGGGCATGGACGGCTGCGGCTCGCCGGCGGATGAAGCGATGCGATGCACCACTTTGGCCCTCGATGTACGAGTACTCGCGTAAAAGTCCCAGCTTCGTCGCTTTGCGCTTATCGATAACTGCAGGCGGTGAGCCGGTCCCGTGACTGGGCCAGCGCTCCCCGCCATTCTGCCGATGTCGGCCGACAGCTTTTTGTTTTTTGCCGCATCGCGAATGACATTGCGCGCCCTTCCGCCTCTGCCTGCGCCCTGCTCGTGCAGACCGGCTGTGCACGCTCTCTGAATGGCCGCCATGGATCCGCACGGCAGCGCCGCCCGCGAAGGGCATCCTTGTAAGTTCGTCGCTGCGCAGGGGACTCTGGGAAGTGGGCCGCTGTCGTCCACATAAGAGGAAGCCGAATAGCTTCACTCTGCCGTCTCGAGGCCGGCCTGCCCAGTCTGCTGCGCCCGCCGGTCCTGTGCACGCCCGACACACGTCTCTGCCTCCGCCCTGCTCTGCACCGCTGCTGCATCGTCTCCTGCTGACCTCCGCAGCCATGAAGGGCCCGCGGCCTCTCGGCATCGTCATCAAGCTCGGTGAGTCGGTCCTTGCTTTCTGGCTCGTGTTTCTCCTTTCGCTACGACTTCCCGCTGCCCCTGGCCTCCGCTGACCTCCCAGGCACCAGCTCCATCGTCGACGCGGTCAGCCACGAGCCGCTGCTCTCGACCCTGTCGCTCATCGTCGAGACCGCCGTCCGCCTGCGCAAAGACGGGCACCGCGTCGTCATCGTGTCCTCGGGCGCCATTGGCGTCGGCCTGCGGCGCATGGACATTGAGCACCGTCCCAAGCACCTGGCCAAGCTGCAGGCCCTCGCCGCCATCGGCCAGTGCCGTCTCATGAGCCTCTGGGACTCGCTGTTTGCCCATCTGCAGCAGCCCATCGCCCAGATCCTCCTGACGCGCAACGACATTGCGGATGTGCGTCGTCTTGTTCCCTCGTTGCAGTGCCCGGTCGCCCTGCTGACACCCGACCTAGCGCACCCAGTACCTGCGCGCCCAGAACACGTTTGCCGAGCTGTTTGATATGGGCGTCATTCCCATTGTCAACGAGAACGACACGCTCGCCGTCGAGGAGATCAAGTTTGGCGACAACGACACGCTGTCTGCCATCACCGCCGCCATGATCCACGCCGACCACCTCTTCCTCATGACCGACGTCGACTGCCTCTACACCAAGAATCCACGCCAACACCCGGACGCGGCACCCATCGAGGTGGTCGAGGACATCGCCTCGCTCGAGGCCGACAGTAAGCCGCGCCTCTGTCCTGCTGCCGTTTGTCTTGCCCTGCTTCCTCCTGCTCACATCCCGCATAGTCTCGACCCCCGGCTCGTCCCTCGGCACCGGCGGCATGTCCACCAAGATCGTCGCCGCTCGTCTGGCCACCTCGGCCGGCGTCACCACCATCATCACCCGCTCCTCCACCCCGGGCAACCTCGTCAAGATCCTCGCCCACGTCTCCGCCCCGCCACGGCAGCCCGGCGGCGAGCCGGCCAACGGCGACAGCGCAGAGAAGCCGCCTCTCCACACCCGCTTCCTGCCGTGGCCCGAGCCCGTAAGGGACCGCTCCTTCTGGATCCTGCACGGCCTCAAGCCCCACGGCACCGTCTTCATCGACCAGGGCGCCTATCAGGCGCTCGTCGACCACGCCGGTCTGCTGCCCGTGGGCGTCGTCGACGTCGAGGGCCCCTTTTCCGAGAACGACGCCGTGCGTCTCGTCGTTGTCGACCGGCCGGGCTCGGCTGCCAAGGCCTCTGTGCTGCCGACGTCTGCCTCGTCCTCGAGCCTCGCCGCGCCCGCCAACACGGCCGCTCCGGCCGTCGTCGTCGCCGGCACCGAGGTTGGTCGTGCCCTCGTCAAGTACTCGTCCACCGAGATCGCCCGCATCTGCGGCCGCCGCAGCCGTGACATTGCCGGCACCCTCGGCTACGTCAACAGCGAGTATGTCGCCCAGCGCGAGCACATTAGCCTCTTCTGGCGCAAAGAAAGCCGTCCGGCCTCGCCCAAACACCGGCCCGTCGCTGGCGCCCCGTCAACGCTGATCGACAGCCTCGCCCTCCGTGACACGGCCGGCGAAGAGTCGCAGAAGTGAGGGTGGATTGTACAGTAATTCAGCGCTTCCTCTGCGCCGGGTGTCTCGCAGGCGCGGTCTTTGGGTCTAGATTACCTCTCGGGGGTCGGTAGATAAAATCATCTTGTGTTCATGGAATAGACGAATTTAATGGGCCTTATAAATGCTGCAACTTACTGTGTTTGATTGTTGCCACAAAGCACTCTGTTTTGGCATGCTCTCGAACTACAGTGTTGCGCAATTGCTTTCTTGGATCAAAAGACTTGGAATTTCTAGACTCAAGGTACATACCGCGTATCACTGGCTTAATTCGTATGTGCTTCCAATCATCTATAGACAGTTCTTCCAACTACCCAACACGCCCATCCTCTCCACTGCCACCCGATCGTTCCATTATTCGTAAAAGACGTAAACAGGCGTCCGGTATGCAACCATCATTCCATTCACTATGCCACCTATGAATTCATGCTCGCCTCCTTCATCGTTCACGTCTCCCTGTTACGTGCCGCATAGTCCAAAGGATCAAGTGCAGATGAACAGGGACACCAAACGACACAAAAGGAAATGCTGATCAGATACGCAAAGCCAAACTCCCATCACAAATTTCACCCATGATAAAAGAAAGGAGCGAGGGAGGAGAGAGAAAGAATGTCAGATTGACAAGCAGTGCTTTGCATGTGCTACTCTGTAGTCTTTGCTCTCCTGGCTCACTTGTTCTTCGCTTCGTTTTCCTCCACGTCAGCCCCGCTGGGGTCTCCGGTTCCAAGTTTTCCTCGTTTCGTCCCTTACTTTTTCCCTTTCCCGAGTCGCTTGTCCTAGTTACCACCACGGCGGTATCTGGGCACGTACTTGCCCGGAGCGCCCGACGCCGTCAGCGACTCCTTGGGCGCAGACGGTGCCGCGCCCTCGCGGGCGTTGTCGCGGCTGCCATTTTCCCGGCTGATATCGCCACGCGACGATCCAGACCGCGGCAGCAGACTCTCACGGCCCTCGCGGGCCTCGCCGCGGTCCGCAAAGGACCGCGGCGGCGGTGCATCAGAGGACGCGCCGCCGGTGCCCTTAGCAGCCTCGCGGTCGCGCCATGATGGCCTGGAGCCGGCCAGGTTGAGCCGCGGCGGGCCAGACGGCCGGTCGCCAGACGGCCGGTCGCCAGTCGCCCGCTCGCCAGAGTCCACGCGCTCCATCGGGGTGCTGGTCCGCGGCGGCAGGCGCGAAGCCGGCGGTGCAGCAGCTGCAGGGGCCGCGCCGCTCTCCGCCGTGCTCTCGCCACCAGCAGCGGCCTTGGCAGCCTCGCGCTCGCGCCACGACGGCTTGGAGCCAGCCAGGTTGATCACCGGGCGGCGCTCCGACGACGCCGCCTCGGTCGGCGTAGCCTCGCGCCGAATGGGCCCCGACGCCAGCTTCTCGCGCTCGGCCTTGCGGCGCGCTAGTGCCTCCTCTTCGCGGCGCGCCTGCAGAGCAGCCTTCTCGAGCAGCTCCTGGCGCTCGGCATCGCGCTGGGCCTTGAGACGGGCCATCTCCTCTCTCCGGGCCTCCTCGCGCTTCTTCTGCTCCTCCTTCTCCTGCGCCGCCCGCTCCTCGGCCTCGCGAAGCTGGCGCTCCTCCTCCTCGCGCTCGCGCTTCTCGCGCAGCTTGCGGTCGCGGTACTCCTTCTTGCGCGCAGCAATCTGCTTCTCGAGCTCGCGCTCCGCCTCGCGGTGGCGGCGCTCAAACTCGTCGCTGCGGCGGTGGATGATGTCGGCCCGGAAGGACTCAAAGTGCGACACCAGACGGCTCAGGCGGTGCTTGAGCTCGACGTTCGCCTCGTGCTTGCGCTTCGACTCTGCCAGCGTCTCGGCCTTGACGGTCTCGTAAATCGCCAGGTCGCGCTTCTGCTGCTCGGCATAGTCGTCCGCCAGCTTCTTGACCTCCTCCTTGCGGTACGCACGCTCCAGATGATCGATGCGCTTGCCCGTGATACGGAGCTTCTCGTTGATATCGTTCTTCTCGCGCTCGAGCTGGGCTAGCTTGATTTGGCGCAGCTTCTGCGGGTCTAGGCTGGCCAGGTTGTCTGTGTCGATGTCCAGCGACTTGGTTCCGATCTTCAGCTCGCGAATCATCGTCTCCACCTCGGCCTGGCGGATCTGCTCGCGCTCGCGCTCCATACGCTTGATCTCGCGGTCCTTTTGCTCCTGGATCTGGCGCTGTTGCTCGACCTCGAGCAGAGCTTGCTCCCGCAGCTTCTTCGCCTTTGCGTTCTCCTTCTCGCGCTTCGCCTGCATCTCGGAGACGGCCTCCTTGCGCTTCTGGATAGCATCCTTACGGGCAAGGATGTCCTGGTGCTCCTGCTCCGCACCGGCCTTGGCACGGGCCAGGGCAGCCTGGCGGGCCTCGATGCGGGACTCGTTGAAGGATGAGTCAATGTAGTAGCAAGTGGTGTACAGAGACTTGGCCAGGCGGCTGAGCTGCGAGCGCACAATCTCAGAGGGTGTGCTCTGGAGGCGCTGGATGGACCTGGCCTCGTTCTCGGCAGAGCCGGCAGCCGAGCCGCTGTGGGCAGCCTTGGCAGACGAGAAGATGTCGGTGTCGAAGCTGAGGACGCCAGTGGCGTGGTTCATGCGTATAGCGAGGTCGCCCTTCTTGTTGCCGTTCATGATGAACTTCTCAACGGTAGCACGGTTGACCTGGAACGGCTCTGGGAACTGGGCCAGGCTCTCGACAAAGTCGAGATCGACTGTCTCGTACACCTGCGACAGTTGCTGGAACAGGCGGGTCAGGATGACCTGCTGCAGAGGCAGAATGTACTTCTTCATCTCCTCATCCTCGCCAATCTGGGCCAGGATGGGCGAGATCTTCTTGCAGATGGACAGCGGGTGGAAGTCGACCTCGAGAATGTTGTAAAGGTCGCGGATCTCGGGACGGGCACGGCGCAGCAGTGACTTGGACAGGGCATCACGGAACAACGCAGCACGAGTCGGGGCCTGGTTCATGCCGATGAGGTGGGTGAGGCGAGAGTTCTTGTTCTTCTTGGCCTCGTCAAAGTCGACCATGGCACCGCGCGAGCGCGAGGTGCTGATGACGGGGATAGACAGAGCGGACAGAAGGACGAACGAGGCGGCCTTCTGGAGATCGGCATCCGAGGTAGAGGGATTGTCGGACTTCTTGCCTTGGCCAGTGGCGACGATGGCAGCAGACTGGCGGAGGAGAT
Source organism: Grosmannia penicillata (assembly GCA_002778075.1). Taxonomy (NCBI): domain Eukaryota; kingdom Fungi; phylum Ascomycota; class Sordariomycetes; order Ophiostomatales; family Ophiostomataceae; genus Grosmannia; species Grosmannia penicillata. The sequence continues at coordinate 1,090,084 of PCDK01000001.1, read as the reverse complement.
TGTAGTAGCGCGACCAGGCGGCAGCGTGAAACAGGTAGTTCTCGCCAACGAGGAAGATGCGGGTGAGCTTCTCATAATAGTTGGCCATCATGATGTTCTTGGGAGGACGCTTGCTGAGGCTCAGCAGGGTGTGGATGTCCTCGACGCTGCGAAAGGCCTCTTGCCAAAGCTCGAGCTCGACAGCGACGTTAAGCTGCTGGAAGCGCGTCTCGAGATGGCGCTGCAGAGTATCGGGGTCGCTGAGGTTGATGGCATGCATCTGGGTGGCGTACTTTGCAGCGGTCTGGACGTGGTTGCGGAGCAGCTCGCAGAGACGGCGGAACTCGGTCTTGCGGGCGTACTTGAGGCAAAAGTCAAAGGCCTGCATGGCAGTGCTCTGGTAGAGGAGCTCGAGTCGGGCATTGTTGCGCAGGATGTCGAGAACGGTGCGGTAGGCCTCCCAGAGAAACTTGAGCCATGGCGTGACGATAGCACGGTCGGTGCGATCGCGGGACTGCTCCCCCGACACGGTGGCCAGGAGGATGGACTCGGGGGTCTCGGAAGCCTCGAGGTCGTCGATGTTGGAGGCGCCATCGTTGTTAGCCTCGAGAGACTCCTGGACCTCGTCGGCCTTCTTCTGGGCGTCTGTAACCTTGGCGACGGCCCGCTCGATGAAGCTCTTCAGGACCAGTTCGATAGTGGCGACATTGGAGTTCTGGGCGATGTTCTTGTACTGGTAAAGAGCATCCTTGGCGACCTTGCCCTTCTTCTGCTCGACGGAAAGTTCGACGAGCAGGAGCATCACGGGCTCCAGCGAAGCGATGGGGACATTGCGAGAGCGCTTCGACGTTATGTGCTCGTGCAGCAGGGTCAGAGCCGCCGGCGCCTGGTTGACGCCGATGAGCTCGTTCGCCCGCTTCAGCACATTTTCGGGTTTTTGGTGCGGCGGAGGCGGCTGTTCGAAAGAAGCACGTTAGCATTGGTCGGGTGCGTACCACCACGGCGAAGATAGCAGAAGAAAGGCGTGCCGAGAATAGGCGGCTAGTAGGACGGGCCGCCACGGCCACGATGCGGAGGTAGTGCAGTCGTGAAGCGCGCGGGGGATGTTGAGGGGAATCTGGAAGGGTTCTCTGGTGGTCTGAAGCCAAACGAGGTGAAGACACATCCAGGGCGTATCTGTAGGGAAAGCTGCAATCATACCATTGTGGGAAACCCCCTCTTCAGAAAGACTATTCGCTGAGGAGAAGTCTCTTCGGGTGGATGGCGTCGAAGAGGACTGAAAGGGCCGGAGGATGGTTATGCGGTGATGGTTTTTGCAGTATCGCGAAAAGAATTTTCGGACTTCCCACGACTGTGTGTGGAGGGCGGGGCTTGTGGTTCACGTGATTCGCACGTTGGCGTGCTTAGTCAGTTCTTCTCAGCCTGGAAGCCCACGCCAGGCCTAGAATCGCAGACGGTGGCCTTGTCGGCAGCCGAGAAGTACACGGCCAATATGCGCAAATCGATCTCAGCGTAGACGAGTTGTGCCTATCTTTCATGGCCCACCATAGCATACAGAGCCTGAAGAACCGCTTGATCTACGCATGAACATCTGGCGTGAAAATGCGGCATGATTCGTCCTGTGCATTTCATGTCCTTCCTTATCTTGTAGGGACGTATTCGCACACAAGCGTTCTTGTACCACGCCGCTCTTAGTCAATGAACACTGTGAAGTTCGAGGCGAAACGTTTGTTCCCTAGTCGTCTTTATCAATGAATACTTCAAGTTTGAGGCGAAATATTTGTTCCTGATCGTCCTCTTGTATCGCGTAAGATTCCCGCAGACGACCATGAGAACATGTACTAGCTCACTCATGCGGCTCCGCACACGACTATGAAAACACGGAAGCTTCCAGTCTGGCTCGTCTCTCTCTGCAGCCCAGGCAACGAGCGATAAAGAGATGTTGCTTGCCGGTTTTGGATAACATACTGATTCCGAAAACCATCGCACTTGCGGGAGCGAAAAAATCAAACCAGGCAAGTGTGCCACCTGTATCTACCACTACATTATAGCGGAATTTGGGTTCCGTACTTGCTACAACGGTTTTCTTCCAGACCAAGACGATAAGGTGCCATGCTCAAGTGATGGATCTGTGCACATTTACTTCACATGTCACCGCACCCCGTCAAATGCAAACATGGCTAAGCAGGGGAGCAAACAAGCAAGAACGGAGGAGAAAAGCGGTTGTCATTCAGCAAGCGTGGCGCGGATTGTATGTACAAATGTGTATCGATCAACCCCCAATGACAGTTCAATTCCATGGCATATCCAGTCCCGTAGCTCCACGATTCCTCCGTTGGCTTCTCATCGAAGCAGGGATCACATTGTTGCGCGGACATCAGAGCTCAATGCCGCGGAGAAGATTGGCCGAAATTGGCCCATCATGGTTGAAAAGGTGGCCCGTCACCGTTCTGGACTTGGCTGTGAAAGAGGTCTGCAGCAGCAATTTCGCTAGCCATAATTTGTAAGTAAAGGACGGTGCAAAAAGTCCAGCCAAAGTCATTGCAAATACACAGGGAGTGACTCACGTCGTTGTCGCTTATCGACTTGTGAAATCGCATGGGGATCGTCTTGCCAATGACTGACTGTCTGACAGATGTTCGGTGCTGATATTGTTGGAGGTGATGCAACAGCTCTGATGTTTGTCAGAAAAAGTGCCAAAAACACATTTTGGCTGGGGAGAAACTCACGTCTCTGCTCGTTCATGGGGCGTGAGGTCACTTGGGGATTGCCTTCCATTGCCCGTCTGCGTGTTGTTGGAAGTATGATGGAAGTGACTCTTGCTCTGATGTTGGGAGGCAGTGCTGTTGAAAGTGACTCCCTGGCTCTGATGTCACTGGCTCTGAGTCACTGGCTGTGATGTCACTGGCTGTGATGTCACTGGCTCTGCCTGTTCTTTTGGTCAGCTATAAGAACTGCGCGTCCTCCCATCGCTGTGTAAAAAAAAAACTCATCACAATGAAAATTTTCTCACCAAAGCTCAGGCTCATCCATGAAAGTGTTTATCGGGTAGGACGCGCACCTTCAGATTGTTTTGAAGGTGCGAGTGCCATCCCCCGAATAAAATTCTCACCATTGCCGAAGCTCATACAGAGTACCGCCTGATGCTTGAGAAAGTCGGATTGATGTCGCTGGCTCTGATGACGGCTCTGATGACGAATTGCGAAAAAAAAATGCATCGATCACTGCCGGGACTCATTCGATGAAAGTCGGTTCGCTCAGTTGGTGGGACGCTTGTGCCGCCCTTCGAAGAAAAGTTTCATCTTTGCCGAATCGCAAGCCCAAGCCGAGTGCTGACTGATGCGGATTGATTTTGTTGGCTCTGATGTCACCGGCTCTGATGCTGATGTTGGAAGCTGCTTTTTTTTTTTTTTTTTTTTTTTTTTTTTTTTTTTTTGCAGTCAGCTTAAATGCTGAGTGCGTGTCCCCCTCACGAGAGTTTTCTAATCATTGCTTTCGCTCATACCATGAAAATGCTTTATCGCTCACGGGGACACGCACCTTTATATTACTTTGAAGGAACTCGCTTGAGCTGAGTGCTGACCTTCGCACAGTTGTTGCTGATGCTCATGAAAGTCGGATCGTTGCTCATGGGGGTACACCTATATGTTACTCAGGGATAATCGCGTTTGCTAATGATGATACTTTACCTGAGTGCCATCTTTCGATGGCACCATTATACTGAAGCAACACACAAGCGAACAGAGAACTTGCCGAGTGGCCGTTGTTTTGACGAGTGTCACAGACCGGAAGCTGTGTGGGCAAGTGTCCGAAGAGATGCTGCACTCGACATGTGGGGGGGCGAAGATGAAGATGAAGGTGCAGATGAAGGTGTAGACGCAGAGACGAGATGAGACGAGACGAGACAAAGACGAAGATGGAGATGCAGATGCAGACGAAGACGAAGAAGATGAAGAAAACAAATTGAGGAACAGAAAAACAAACAGGACGGGGGGGAGGAGAGATTGTTTTATACACATCTGTCTGCCTCTTTCGTGCCTTCCTGGCGATAGCATCGCCGGCGCAGTTTCCTTCTTTTTCACATTGTCACAAGCCCACGGGTGCAAACTTCCCAACGCTCCTGCTAGTTGTGTCGATGAAACTGCATAGTGGGAAGCTGCAAGTGCTCTTCCTTACACTGTAAAATTGTCGTTTTGCCGTGACCTTTGCCGTGGACGGAAGGTGCACCTTGTCTGCGTTGCGTGTTTTGCTTCTTCCCCCACCCTTCCTGCTTATTCTGGAGCAACTGCCAGCAGTAGCTCTTTCCGTCGAAGCTGTTCCTCGGCTTCTTCTCCCCATACCGGGTAGGTCTTGCATGTTCCCCCCAGACTCCCCTTCCGTATTGAGCAAATTTTTGTCTTCTCCTTCCTATGTTTGCGCAGCTCGGACAGTGTCTGAGTCTCTCTTTCCATCTTGAAGCCATTTTACGCCCATTTCTTTGGCAATCGCGCATCACACACAAGCGTGCCTTCTTTACCCAAGGAGATTTCTGCTCCGTGCTTCCCATCTGTTGTCACAGTCGTCTGCTTTCTTTGGTCTCTCCTTCTGTTCTAGGTCTCTGGCTTGCTGTTCCCGTCCACTTTTTGCTACGTGTGCATGTTGCCTGCTTATTGCAGCCCGGCCATAAGACAGCCATTTGGGCAGTGGGAAGGTACGAACATTGTGCGATGCACTAATACAGAAGGCGCATCTTACGGGAAGGCAGCAGGGACAGTGAGAACAGCAAAGCTACTCCAAATACTACGGAGAGGAAAGACGGAGGGCGGCAGGTGCATTGGAGAGCTATCGTGCTATATAGTATGGCTTGTGATCAGACATCAGGCAATAAGACGCCGTTCCCTTTGGCCCCGAATATTGTGCAGGCCGTAGCTGTCGTCTCTGCCACGCATCGTACAGAGCAGAGACGCCAATTGAACGTCGGCGAGCGCTGAAAAGTGCTCTTGAGATGTTCTGTGCAGGTAGTATTCGACCAGCGTTTTCTTTCTACGGCGATTAGCTAATGTTTTGACTTGACTGATTACTTATGACATGAATTTACAAATGAAGATTTTTGTGCGCAGCTTTTGTGCGGAGCTGAGTCATGATACGGCTTCGTGACTCGAAATGATGTCAGTTTTGGTCTGCTTGACTAGATGCATGTTGGGTCTCTTCGAGTGGCATTGAGTACCATCCTCACCGTGCGTGGGACATGAATTACTCGTACTTGCTCTACGAAGTATGACGTATTATGTAGTAGATGTCTCGTAGCCAGGCGCTCGGCCTGACGTTTTGTCGATACGTCAGTGTGAGAGCGCAGTACGGAGTAGTACGTCACACTTCATAGACGACATCGTCCCAGGCGTCTAATTCAGAGATCTCATAAGAATCCATTGATGCGACGTATCCGTAGATCTGCACAGAGGGTCCACTGACATTACTCCGTATGCCGTCTGCAGACACAAGAGGCGGACGCATGCGACCTTGAATAGCTTGTGCAAGGCGATGAAAGGCATGGATCTTTCAAAGGAACACGCACTGGTCTTGCGAGGTTCCTGGCTACATGCTGTGAATTTGCCTACTCCGTAATGCTAGATGATCGTTGATTCTCCGTAGATTGGATTCATAAAGTACGGGTAGGAAATTGAAAAAGAGCCAGATTAAAGCGCCCAAATCCCTTGCCAACTCGTACATGCGCAGGAACGGATGCCTACGAATAGAACGTCGTGGGATACAAATAGCGACACTTGTACTTCGAAGTGGGATCGTCTCGCCTGAGACGTGCTTGGGGGTCGACCGGGAGGAGCGAGATGGCAGGCCGATCACAGGAGGTCAGCCGCAGGCAAGCATGTATTCCTGCGTACGAATTGCATTCTGGATGCACGCGTGCTCCGCACCTGTACGGTACTTCGACAGTTGTTCGTACATGTACTCCGTAGACGCCATACTCCGTGCAGAGCCCGAACATCGCGACAGCCTTTATCACGGACAAGATCGCGCCGCACAGGGAGCAGGCCCAGGCCACGCCTGTCTGGTCCGTTGTGCCGGGAGATGCGACACGGCAATTTCGCAGTATCGGCACGCGCAGGGCGTCTCGTACGAAGTACTTGTACAGAGTCATCCTCTTCCGTACATCCCGTATGATTGCTGTACTCCGTACGAATAACGGGGCACTCGCACGCAATGAGCTCGAGCCTGGACAGGCATTGCGCTGGAAAGTACGAGTACAGCGGCCGTGGACAACAGTACGAGTACGACGTGGAACCGGACACGGACGCGCTTTCGTGGGATTGCGACGGCGACGCGGACTCGTCGAGCGGGTATGGCGGGATATGGAGAAGACCTGCCATCGTCCAAGTAGGAGTACGAGTACGCGAGTACGAGACGCAATACAAGTAATGCGGGACAGTGCAATTTGTACTCGTACGAAGCAGAATAGTAGTATCGTACAGTGACTACGAGTACGTACAGTGAGAGCTGGCACTGTGCTTACGTACACAGTACTCGTACGAGTAGTCAGCAATCCACTAATGGACGGAGACGAGCAGAAACAGGCCGAGGTTCCATTTCCATTCTACGGAGTCAACGGCTTGCGCGGGTTCCATCGCTCGCGCAGCCAGGCACCGATACTACCAGCAGCGCTCTGCAGTCCACTCGGCGCTCTGTGCTTGCCGTACTCTGCTCCGTCTCCGTACTCGACGGAGCAATCGTCCGCACCAGCCGAAAAGGCGCACCGGGAAAGGGGGAGCCAATTTCACGACGTTGTAGGGCCCGCCCAGTGGACCCGACGCCCAATCAAAGCGGTCCCCGGCGCGGCACGGCCCCACTTCGCGCGCAGTGGCCCCTACATGTACTCGTACTGCGTACCCCGGCAAGGCAAGGGAGCCGTGTCTGGCTGCATTCGCACTATGGGCGCACGGCGAGTTGCCCGCCGCGCAGAGCCCTCCAGCACAGCCGGCCCATGATCCCAGGCCGGCCACCCGCTAACGACCCATCGGTTCTGCCACTGCCTCCTGCTTTTTCTGGGCCTTGCCCCTTTCAGCCAACGCTACGGAGTACTTCCTGCTACGAGTACTACCGTTTTCTCCTTCCCTGCAGCCCCCAGCGAACGAACGGCCGTCTTTGTCCTTCTTTTCCTCACGTCAACGGCTTCCGTCTCCTTTCTCTCCTTCTCGTCCAGCGGCACATCCATCGGGACGTCTCCCCATTCCCGTTTCCCGTCGTCCAGCGTGCACAGCGTCCATCGAGCCGTCGTCGTCATCCATCGTCCTTCTGTAAGTTGTTTCGATTCTGCTTCGTTCGGCTTCTCGTCATCGACACCCGCTGGAGAGCAAAAAGCCAAAGGCAAAAAAGAGGAAAAGAGAAAAAGAGAAAAAGAGGGAAATACACGGGGGTCAGGGGCAACGCCGCGCCATCACGAAAACCCAGCTTCTGCTTCGCGTCCCGCTGTTCTGCTGTCCACGGCCTCGTCCACTGCCGACGTCTTTCTGCGCGCCATATCGCGCTCTGAAGCGATCGTTGTCGCATCAACAAGTTTCCGGCTTTCCGCCTGTGAACCGCCGTTCGAAACATCGCCTCACCCATCGCCGCATCCATCATCAGGCAGCTCGCGCACGCACAGCAGAAAGCGACAGCATCGAAGGACAGCAGAACGCCCGCAGAGCAGGGGTTCACCTGCAGCTGTCGTCCTCTCTCAACGTGTCTACGAGAAATCTACGAGAAAGTCCGGAAGCTATCGCGTTCGCATTTGTGGCCTGACTGACTCTTCTCGCCTTGCAGCACGACTGACTGTCTTTCAGCGACTTGACGTCCATTGCATTCAATCAAGCTTGCCCTCGACACTGGAAATCGGCTTTGCTTCGGGAAGCTTGTCTGCGTCGTCACGCCCTACAGTCCATCTGCCCTCGCCGCTCATTACCGCCGTACCCATTCTCTTCTCTTCTCGCGCACATCTCCACCAAACATGCCTCAGTACACATCCCGCGACGTCGGCGACCCGTCGCAAGTCAAGAAGACCAAGCAGAGCATGGCCGACCTCAAGCTCCGTCGGTTAACAGAACTCAACAACCGGTTGCGTGAGGACCTCGAGCGCGAGCGCATCCCCGTCAGCCAGGCCGCAAAGAGGTTTGTTCTTGCTCCTCCCACGTCGCGCGCCGCCCGGCCGCGCCGGCATGCATGATGCATGCCACGTTCGCCTTCTTTCCCTTGCGCTAACTCGGCTGCAGCATCATCGCCTACTGCAACAGCACCCGCGACTACATGGTGCCGACCGTCTGGGGCCCCGTTCCGAAGACCGAAGACCCCTACGCGCCACAACAGAGCGGTGGCTGCTGTGTCGTCATGTAGGCTGGCTACTGCTACTGCGTCAATTCCACGTTCATACCCGATACCAGCAGGATGGCGACTCGACTAATTTCCCATGTTTCGATTGCCTTGCAACGGCCTCGCAAGGCCACGATGATAGCGAGCACGAGGTCTCTGCCACGGCAATGATGATGACCTTTTATCCCTAAATCTGGGACAAGTACAGCAAGGGACAACCCAAGGCAGCCGGACGCCGCCGCCGTCCAGAGCAGTGGAGAGAGAGCGAGAGACACGATATTCCTTCCACCACAGACCGACCTACCGCACCCAAGCCCAAGAACTGCACTTTCACAACAGCGTCGGCCGTCTTCTTGCACCGGTTGCTTTCGGCATGCGAATCAGGCCAGACAGGGGTTTTGTTTTCTTTTCCACACGGGCGGAGCACTCGATCCGTCCTATTTGTTTTATCTACGACTACACTATTTCTGTTCCTTCTTATATCCTCCCAGCAGCCTGCGCCTGTCGGTTCCCTCGTCTGTCGAGAGCACACACGTGGCTGATCGCGTTTCGCTGATCGTGTTGTGTCATTCCTCTGTCCGAACCGATCTCAATACTGAATTGTACTAATTTACGTTCTCCCTACCTCTGTCTGGCTGTCTCTCCCTCTCCCTCTCGTCTTCTTTCTGCTGGCAGACGGAAACCGCGTCTTGTCTGTTTTTCGCGTTGTTATCAACATATCTTTTTGTCTCCTGTACGCTGCTTGACGGCTTCCTTGTTTTTTCTCGTGTCCAAAACGATTGTTTTCCTTTTATATTTGTGGCTCTGTGTTTCCCAAGCCTGTATGCAGATAAGACAAATACCTCTTGGGCTGATGTTGTAGCTGATTGTACTGAAAAGAATGCAAATATATGAAGGAAACATGCGCGACAGTGAGTGTGAGGATGCGTCCGACAAGAAGGCCATGCCAGTGACACGGGCAGCCAATAGGGCACGAGACTACGCAAGGCTGTCCGGGAAGCGGCGGCATCGTCGCGCGGGAAACAAACGGCGCTATTGCGAGCCGCCAAAATACGAAATACGGAGTAGCCGCCGCTGCCCCTCCTTTGCATGACGCCACGCCTCGTCTACGACGACCGACGCAGCACACGGCAGACAGCAAGGAAGCAGAGACCAGCGACGCAGAATGGCATTGCCGGTAGCGGTCTCGGCGGTCTCGGCGGCCCCGGCCCCGGCGACCGTTGTGCCGCCGCGCCTCCCGCGCGTCGCCATCGAGTTCTGCACGCAGGTACGTGTTGACCGCAGTCAGCAAGTCCAGACGGCCAGCCGAGTCCACTGCGCGCCTTGCTGACCTGCAGTGCAAATGGCTGCTGCGCGCCGCCTACTACGCCCAGGAGCTGCTCTCGACGTTTGGCACCACCCTCGGCGAGGTCGCCCTGCAGCCGGCCACCGGGGGCGTCTTCCGCGTGACCGTGGAGACGGAGGCGCCGCCGAGCGTCGACGGCAGCAGCAGCAGCGCCCGCACGCTCTGGGACCGCTCTGTCGACGGCGGCTTCCCCGAGACCAAGGAGCTCAAGCGGCGCGTGCGGGACATTGTGGCGCCGGCGCGCGACCTCGGGCACGTGGACCGGGCGGCGGCGAAGGCGGCGGCGAAGGAGGCGGCGGCAAAAGAGGCAGCGGCAGAAGAGGCAGCGGCAGAAGACGCAAAAGAGGCAGAGACCCAGTCGGGTACGGAGCCTGTCAAGACGGACGGTGCTGAGCCGGCCGCGTGCGAAGACTGCCAATAACAGCGCGACAAGAAACACGGCACAGGAACAACTGTCCGCGCTAGATATCAAACTGAATTGTTGCTCGCTGTTACTTCCGAATCGCGCATATCTGTAGCTGTCCCCACGCTGCGGCTCCAGGAGCCTACATCGTGTTGCCGGCCGTGTCATCGTCGATGCAGTCGCCATGAGCTGGCACGTGAGCTGCCCAGCAGCGGAATGCAAACTCCCCTCTCTCTCCACACGCATCCTCCCACTAATATGCCCGTCATGATACAGCTCGACTAGTGAACTCGCCTAGTGGACATGCCGCGCCATCCTGCCGTACGCTGAGCCGCCCGTCATAGCTGCAACACGTCCCAATACAAGTCCAGCTACTTGCACAACATGCACGAGCCAAGGAAACAGTAGTGCAAAACAAACGGCACAACAAAAAGCAGAGCAGAGGGTTGTATAATAATGGTCATTCATGATTCCCAATGGCCTTAAAATTAACAGTGTGCAAACGGACCTGAATCTGGCGAGAAAGCACCAGACAGGGCCCGCCGTAGGGCCATTCCAATGTAAAAGAGACACAAACAGACAGGACCCGTGTATGGGGGTCCGTTACCCGTTTTTCACCTGCACCAGCCCACTGGCACTCATACACAAACACAACTTGAAACAATAAGAAGCAAAATGCGAGCTTGGCTGGCAGTGCAAAAGCCCCTGCCACACAAACGTCGCCCGAAGAGGAGGGGCCTGCTCGGCTGGCCGAGGCTGATCGAGACTGGACTCGGATGCGACGCCACATACGCTGCGCCGCAGTAGTGATGGATTAGGGCGTGTGTGCTGCCGGTATAGATGCGCAGAGGCAGGAGATCGAAGATCAACGTGGCAGTTCCAGTGTTTCTAAAGGGCGACCGGGCCCAGGCCAATACAAGGAAGCGCGTATGGTAGCGTAGCTGACAAGAGACCGTTTATCGGCGACCAAACTTTTGCTTCTTCTCAGCCGGCTTCAGGATCTGCAGAGGAGACAGTTAGCGGAGGACGCAAAGGCGAGCCTGGTGGCTGTGCTTACCTGGAATGAGCAGAGCAGACTCTCGTCTACACTCATCATGGCACCGGCGTTGTCAAACTCGCCGCAGTAGTTGGGAGCACTGAAGAGTGTCACCAACTGGCGCTTGGAGAAGAATTCGTAGCCGTCCTCGACGACCTGGTGGGCACGGCAAATGAGGTCCATGTCGTGTTTCTGCAGGAACCTCGACACAACGTCCGGACCAAACGTAAAGGAGACTCCACGGTCATTCTCGCTCCAGCCGGTAATGTCCTTATCAGGGTCGGACCACAGAAGATCGCAAAGAAGGCCGCAATCGGGAATCTGGAACAGATTAGCCTCTCATCACAGACACGGCATGCAGGGATCAAGTGATCCGCACACCAGGAATTCAGTTCCAGGGCTCGAGGGCTCATTCGTGCGGGCAATGGTCTTACATCAGTGGGGCGCATAACGCGGCGAATCTGCTCCATGGAGTTCAGGTCGGGACTCAGGCCGCCGTGCATGGTGAAGATCTTCTCGTCGATAATAGCGGCAATGGGCAGGCAGTTGAAGCAGTCGGTGAATGTTTTCCACAGCTTGATGTTGTAGCGACGCTTGCACTCATCGTAAAAGCCATAGATACGGTTGATCGACGCGCACTCGTGGTTGCCGCGAAGAATGAAGAAGTTTTCGGGAAACTTGATCTTGTAGGCGAGGAGCAGGCAGATGGTCTCGAGAGACTGCTTGCCCCGATCGACGTAATCGCCCAGGAACAGGTAGTTGGCCTCGGGGGGGAAGCCGCCGTACTCGAATAAACGGAGCAGATCGTAATACTGGCCGTGGATATCGCCGCAAATCTGAGATGGTTAGTATCGCATTGCAGTGAGGTAGATTGTGCTTTGGGGTTTCGTAGGCCACGGCATCCAAGTCGAAAGTGGCAACTGTAGCGGGCATGTGGCTAAACAACGGCAAAAAGAAATACCAACCTTGATCGGCGCCTCTAGCTCAAGAAGAATCGGCTGGGAGATGAAGATCTCACGGGCCTTGGTACACAGGAAGCGGATCTCGCTCTCCAGTAGCTGGACCTGCTTGCCAGGACGGCTGCCGCGGACCTCCAAGAGTCGAGCGATGATCGATTCGAGGTCGACCTCGTGTTGCTGGTCGGCCATCTCGTCTGGTAGGTAGTCTGTGGGTGGTTTTCGGTAGATGGAGGCGTGGAATGGCGTTGGGAAACGGCGCCTTGTGATGGAGGGTCTCCGCAAACCCTTGAGCTACGGCTCGAAAGGATCTGTGGGCGTCAAAGGGGTAGGGTAGCGTAGGAGAGAAAGCGTTCGTCTAATACTGGACTTCTGCCTCGGAAAGCGAAATGCGCCGGAATCTGAGGTCGAGCATGTCAGGAAAGGCCACGCCGAGAAGAGTAAGACGCAAGGGGAGGGAGTGAAGCAAGTTTGGATCGCACCATCTGCAGACTAGGGACCAAACAAGATGAGGGAGCAAGACAAGAGGGAGCGAGCAAAATCGCGAAAAGGAAGAGTAGCTGGGAGTGGCAGCACAACGAGCGCCCCTGACCGACAGAGAACAGAGGCTGGCGGTGCTGGGCAGCAACGCTCGACATGGGCACCGGATGCAAGGCAAGGAGGGGGTAGAGCGGGAGGCCGAAAGCCACGGCGAGGACGTTGCAGGCAGTGCAGGCAGTGCAGGCAGTGCAGGCAGTGCCGGCGGCCAGCAGCCAGCAGCCAGCAGCCAGCAGCCAGCGACCGACAACCATCAAGGCAGAGTGAGACACTTACGGAAAAAAGAGATGTCTCTTTGGCTCGGGGGAATTCGCAGCTAGAAGCAGCGAGCGTCAGGGAGCAAGGGATTGCCGGTCTCCGTTGTGGCTGTTCTCGGGTTGACCGAACACTTGGCCGGGTAGTCGCAGCGGAAAAGATCGTCGGGGGCGGGAAAGCGTTGTCTCGCGTAAAATCTCGAGCGGTCTGGAGTCGGAAGTCGCGTCAGACGAGGTCGCCAATCGATCAGAGAGGAGTATCAAGGCCCGAGAGGATGGAAGTCTCGGTGCACTTGGCGTCGTAGTGTTCGTGGGGAGAGGTCGGCAAACGGGCGACAACTCCTGTGGCTCTTGTGGCTCTTGTGGCTCTAGGCTTCTATTTGTAAGGTCGCTTCGTTGGATCGCTGCGGAGTTGGTTGGGCTCTATCGCCAATGCAAACAAACGTTGACGTGTCTTCGTGAGGTAGCCTCGGGAGGTCAACAGGACGATGGGTCCTGGTCGTCGTCTGGAAGAGTAATGGCGGTTTGGCGTCGCGCAAGTCCGTCAAGTAGCGAGTCCGGGTCTGGGTCTGGAGAGCAGGGTTAGGACCACGTTCAGCGTCTATGCGATGTTGCCGAGACGGAAAGGCGGCAGTCTGCCAGCGGCCTCGCATTCTCTGCCTGCCGGCCCCGACCTCGAGCCCCAGGCAGCCAACAGGCGACGTGACAAGCGGATGGAAGCGGGTGGCGAGGGATGGCAGATGACGCGGAGCCGAGGCCGTAGGATGGACGGGAGTGCGGAAACAAAAGAAACAAAAAAGAATCCTTACCTTTCGGCTGTCGCTGGGTGCTGTGGTGCTGGATGACGTCGCGTTGTCGGACAGGACGATGGGATGCAGAGGCAGAGAGGCAGGAGGAGAAGCAGAGGCCAGAAAAAACAGGCGCTGGGGGTCGCGAAAACGGGGATTGTTTTCTTTCTCTGGGCAGCAGGAAAAAGGGCTCGTAGTGGGTCGTGGAGACTTTCGCAACTTTTTTTCTTCTTTCTTTTTTTAGCACAGCTTTTTGCCTGCGGGCGCTTGTTCGTGGTGTTCGCGTGGATGGCCGCTTGCGCGTCGCTTGTGTTTGCCTGTCTGCAGTGTCGTTTTCCTCGTCGTTGGGGGTTTGCAGGAAAGCCGCAGCGATGGTGGATGGAGAGAAGGAGAGGAAAGAGAAAGGGAGGAGGGGAAAGGGGGACCGCCGGGCGGCAGAAAAAAACGCCAATAGACGAATGCTGGGGCCCAAAAGCGTCGACCACCGATTTGGCGTGCTTGCTGTTTCGAACCGGCAAGGAAGGGGACGGAGAGGGGCGGGCATTGGGAGTGGAGGGGAAGGAACGAAGGGGGTCTGGCTAGGTGATAAGCAGGCGCAACCGCCGCGACGCTGCAGCAGCGCGCTGGGCGCCGCTGGATCGCGCTGCCGCCGCTGGAACACGCCGCCGCGCCAAGGGGCAGGATAGGGGCACTGCTAGGGGCACTGCTACGCGCACGCTACGGCGCAATACGAGTACGGCCTCGGGCACCGGCCAGCGGCCGCAGGGCTGTAATTACGAGCCAGCATGCTGTGGCGGCACGCTACAGCACAGCCGGGCAGCCGACACATCGCCGCGGATCAGTGGACCAGGCTCGTGCTCCGTAATACTTCGTATCGAGTCGTACCAGGCAGCGTGTTTCCGGCGCTCAGCCCAGATTCCAGCTCGGCATCCGTCGACCATCCGCCGAACCGCCACGGGACACGTCTTCGGAGTACGAGAGCACGGCCCTGTTCCGGCCAAGCATGCCTGTCTCGCTGCCCGTGTCGATGTCTGAGCTTCGAGCACGCCAGGATAGGCGAAATCCAGTCTTTCCGAATCCTCACGTGTAAACTGCTACGGTACGACTTGTAAGATACAGTCCTCCGTATTACTCATCGACTCGTACGAATGCTCCGTAGACGGCGTGCATGCAGCGGCGCGGGAAAGCGCGACCCCGTCCCGCTGACTGAGCCGCCTCGCGCCTGGGTGTGCTGGCCAATCAGAGCGCGCCACCAGCCTGCTGCTTGATATGCGGCATCTGGCGATAGCAGCACGGCGTCGCATGGCCGCGGCAGACAGCGCGGACGATCCGTGCCGCCGCTGCCGCTGCCGCTGCCACCGCCGCGCTGTCTGGGACCGGGCGACGGTTGCGAGGCGGCGCCGCCGCCGACACGTCCGTCGTCGGCCGATGCGCAGCGGTCGCGCGTTTCCGTCGTGTTGATGCGAAGATGTCGTACTCCGTTCTCCGAACAGGTCGCTTCGTACGAGCACCAAGTAATACGTCGTATCGCACTCGAGGCCGCCCAGGGGCAGCCAATGCAGGGAGTCCGCTGGAGAGCCCGACGCCCCTTTCCCGCGTGTCAAACCCCTGGCAGCGCCCAGCTCAGCCGCCGACCCTGTGTGCGGATATGAAGTCCGAGAACACGCGCCAAGACTCGGCACACTTTGTACGATTGAATACTCGTACGCGTACGGAGTAGTACGTTCAGATTCCTCGTAGGGCGTGCCCAAGCTTGCGTGATCCTCTGATACTGATAGGAAGATAATCGATTCCTCTACTCCGTACTACTCCGTAATGCAGGTTACTGTAGAGTAACCAGCTTTCAGCGATTATTTCTGCCATCTTTCACCGCCTACCATTTTGACTTGGCTACAGCCACAGTGCTATTTTGTTTGATTTCGTGCCTACATAACTCTAGATACTTTTCAAAGATGGACATGTTAATAGAGACCTTGAAGCAGCGGCTCCGGATTCGATCTTATTACCGCCACTCAAACCAGTGGTGGAAACGTTTACTGGCACTTCTTGCAGTCTGGGTGGCGACACTGCCTTGTCTACATCGGTTTTAGAGCCATCTGGCGACGGTTCGTGTTCAACTTTTGCATCAAATGCGGGCCATTTACTCGGCTGCCGAGGCACACACGATGCAGTTGGTGGCGTCGCGTACGTCGATTTCAGTGCCTTAGAATTACTGCGCCTTGAGCGTGCCGGCCGAACATATATCGTGATGGAGCGTATCAACGGCGACATGCTTCAGCGCGTATTCTTAAGCAGCTATATGGCTTCATACAACAACTCCGCCACGTCACACCACTGGACAGCGTAGGCGTCGCTAGCATGACTGGTGGGCCGATCTATAATTGTCGCATACCGACCAAATCGCTATGTGGGCTACTGACGCAGGACCAAGCGCCTGTACTGCCACAAAAAAGAAAGGAAACGAAAACACAAAAGGACAAAAGAGCAGGCGTCACGTAGGTGACGTCTGATCAGGTATCACCAATAGGGCTGAAATAGGTAAGGCATGATCGGGCCTGCTTCGGGAAGAGGTGCAGCACCGTCTGAAGCATCGTGGCACTGGAAAGTAGGAGAGATAGGATCGAGCGTATGCGTAGAAAAGTAGTGTATGCTGCTTGCTTCTTGTCCGTCTACTAGTCGGAGACGGAAGGCTGTCTTATATGGACGGTCAGACGTCACCTCCCCTCGTACTATACACCAAAAACGGGTGCCCAGAGCAGTCCACCGGCGCCGAGTCACTACTCAGGTTTCTTTTACATGGATGGTCCCGTCCTCCTTCAAGGCTCTATTTGGGGCCGACAACAAAACCCAGTGATAGCCATGTAGATAGTATTACAAGTTTTCCCATATAATATAAGATGATAGCATCTTTGAGGCCAGGCATGGCTACCTCGTGCGTAAAGAGCAACATAAAGACGATCTTTGTCGGAGTTCATCGTGTTTTGAAGATTGGAGTACAAAATAGGATACGATTACTCCGTATGTTTTGATAGCGCTACATCTACTAGTAACGGTCTGCGGCGACAAACCGCGTAATAAGTCGCTCAACCGGCGCATCCGGCACCTGATCCGAGCTGGCCGGCTCCTGCCGCCCCACTACTGCGCGTCTAGACCAGGTTGCAGCGACCAAGGCCGGCCGTAGGCTTCTGCTCGTCGCCACTGCCGATCGCCGAGTTCGCCGATATTCGTAGTAAACCGGATCACCATTGCACAGGCACGAACAGACACAAGCAGTGGTATTCAGTTCCTATATTAACGAGCACGGCACGCCCAGCTCAACAGCCCCTTCAACGCCCCAAGTCAAAACGCCCGGAGCAAACAGAAGACAGAAACGCGCAAGGGTAACAACCAAGAACGACAGCGAAGAAGGAGGAGTAGAAGGTGGAGAAGAAGGGAGAGGAAGAAGGGAGAGGAAGAAGGGAAAGGGAAAAGAAGGAAAGGGGAAGAAGGAAGAGGAAGGAGAAGAAAAGGGAGAAGGAAGAGAGGGAAGAAGGAAAAGGAAGAAGGAAAAGGGAGACGAAGAAAAGAGAGAAGGAAAAGGAGAAGGAAAAAAACAGGTAATGAACATGGAATAATAATGCAAAGCCGCGAGGAAAGATAATCAGACGCGGCCAAGGGCCGCAGGGTAACACTCGTAAGGACCAGCCAAAGGCCCGGCATAAAAGTCCAAGGAAACAGTCCAACACCAAACGCGCCCGTCTAATGTACAGCACCAAAGCCTCTGTGCGGGTCGACTCGCCGCATCGCTCACCGTCGCCGCGCCGAGGACCGCGTCCCCTTACGGAACTGCCCGGCCTGCCGCCGCGTCTTGGGCGTCGCCGGCGCCACCACCGCAGGCGTCACCATCACCGTGTCCGCGTCGCCTTCCGCGTCGCCTTCTGTCCCGGCCGCGTCCACGGCCGCCTCGTCGGCCGCCTTGTCCTTTGCCAGCCCGGCCGCTCCGTCCACCACGCCCCCCGCGGACGCCGTGATCGTGCTGCCCTCCACGTCCAACGCGAGCCCGTCCAGCTCCTCGTCGTCCATGTCCGTGAGATCCTCGCTGAGGCTGCGCACCGCCTCCCGCCCGGGCCACTCCTCCTCGGCCACCGTGGTGCCCTTCACCCCGAAGCCCCGTAGGTACCACAGCAAGCCGCCGTCGCTGAGCGCCTCGCCGGGCGCCCGGTCGACCGCCGCTTCCACCGCCTCTCCGTGGTCTCCGTGGTCTCCGTGGTCTCCGTCTCCATTCTCCCGCTCATCACGCTCGCCCGCACTGCTGACCAGCACAATCGGCCCGCCCGGGACGCTGCCGTTATGCGACTGCGGCGGCGTCAGCGGCCCGCTGGCGCTGGCGTGCTTGGCGCTGATGGCACCGTTCCCCAGCAGCTCGCCCGCCTCCCCGGCCAGCGTCTTCGCCTTGGCCGACAGCAGCACGCGCGTCTCCGCTCCCTGGGCCGTCGCCTCCAGCGCGCCGTTCACCGTGTTGACCAGCTCCGTTGGCGCCTCCCTATCGTCGTCTGCACCGCCATCGGCCACCACGATCTGCTCGTCGTCGTCGGCATCGGCAGCCGCAGGGCCGTCCACCATGATCACATCCTCCAGCGGCTGTGATGCGCCCGCCGCTGCCGTTTTCGATGCATGCGACACCGTGATGCACGGCTGCTGGAGCTCCACGCTCGCCTCCAGCAGCTGCTCCATCTCCTTGAGCAGCGTCTCGCTGGGCACACGCGCAATGTCGGCCTCGGCCTGCACGGCCGCCTCCAGCATCGGCTGGATCGACTTGAGAATGCGCTTGGCGAGCCGCTTGCGGTCCCGCGCCCCGGCATACATGGCCACGCCGTTCGTCTTGGGCTGCGGTGCCGAGGTCGCCAGAGCCGCTACTGCCGGTGGCAGCGGCACAGCGGCTGCATGCGCCGCCACCACCGTGTCTGCCGCCCCTGCCGATGGCGTCTCTTCCCGGGCCACTGCCTGTTCTGGCGCGGCCTCGTCCGCCTGGTTGATCCTCTCGTGAATCATGTCGCACAGGTCGCGCACAAAGGCGAGCGCGTTCGTATAGTAGCGCTCGTCCAGCTTGCTCTGCAGCACAGCAAAGCCCTCCCGGAATATGTTTTTGTCATAGCTATGGTGGTCAGCATCGTAGGCGAGGGGGGCGAGGGGGGCGGGTAAAGCGAGAGAAGAGAGAAAAGAGAGAGAGAACGCACATGCTGGCCTTTTCAATCACCGGGGCGAGCAGCTTGTAGACCGGAAAGTAGCACGAGTTGACAAAGTCGAGCTCCAGCTCGGCCGCCTCGAGCTTTTCGCGCTCGCGCTCGACCACGCTGTCGGCCAGGGACCGCAGCTGCTCGAGATCGCGGATGAGCGCCTCGGCAAAGTCGACGCGCCGCTGCAGCCGCGCCTGGCCCGAGGGGCCCATGGCGGCAAAGTTGCGCCGCGTCAGCTCCATCGACGTGAACGTCTCCATCTGCAGCTGCAGCCGCTTGAGCAGCGCCGCGCCGCGCCGCGCCTCGCGCTTCAGCGTCCAGTACCGGCACGCTTCCGACACAAACTCGCGCCGCCGCCGCAGCATGAAGCGCTGCAGCGCCGTCTCCACAGTGTCGTAGACGACCTGCGGTATGACGGGCGCACCCGACGGCAGCTTCCACATCGGCTTCGCTGCCGCGCCTGCGCCTGCGCCTGCGCCTGCGCCTGCGCCTGCGCCTGCGCCCGCGCCCGCAGCGCCTGCGCCAGCGCCGGCACCCTTCTTCTTGTCGCCCGACGCACCGCCGTCCGCGTCAGCCGCCGCGACGTCGCCCCCGGCGGCACCGCCGTAATGGCCGGCCACGGCAATCTGCGACTCGTCCACGGCCGCCGGGAGCGTCTGCCGGTGCGTAGCCGCCAGCTGCAGGGCCGACGCCTGGCTGTCTGCCCAGATCCGGCCGCGCATCGCCCGCTTGTAGTAGCGCTTCGCCTCGCGCGTCGCCTGGTGCACGGCGTGCTCCTTGGCATAGTCCGGCGGGCAGTGGCGGTCGCAAAAGGCCTTGAGCACCATGCTGTTGTCCAGCACCGCCAGCGCGCCCTGGCTGTTCTTCATCTTCAGATAGAGCCTTGCCCGCCGCGCGCATGTCACGTGGAACGCCTGGTAGCACGCCTTGCTACCGCACTGGATGCAGGCGCCCATCTTCTGCCGGCAGATGTAGCACGTCAGCCGCCAGCGCGTCTTGGGCACCTTCTCCACGTCCATGACGGGCTCCATAAAGGTAGTGTTCCCCAGCGATGTCTCTGGGATCCACATGGCACAGAGCATGTGGGCCCACTTCGATGAGTTGGTCTGCTTGAAGGCTCCATCCGTGTTGGGACAGAAGATGCACGTCTAGCTCGTGTTAGTCGTGATAGACGAAGCAGAACAGAACAAAACCAGAACATACCGGGATGCCGCGACCGATCAGCTGGCACTTCCGACACAGCCACTGGCCTTCTGGAATAAACGGCACGCCATAGCAGTCCTGGTGGACGGCCAGGTCGCAGCCGTCACAGAAGACGATCGCATTCGTGTTCTCGCAGTCCCCGTCGTCGCAGATGGCGCATTTGCTGTCCTGCTCCTCGCCGCCCTGCGTCTCGCCGTTCACGGCCGCCGCTGAGCTCGAGCGCGGGCGGTGTGTCTGCGGCGGCTTCGGGTTCGGCTTCGGGATCCGCTTCTCGAGCGCGTGCCACTCCTTTTCAATCTTGGTAATGGTGATCTCGAAGATCTCCCGCGTGATCGGCTCCGCCTGCACCAGCTTCCGCTGCTGGTTGTAGCGCGCCAGCCACATGTCGTCCTGCTCGTCCATGTCGTACTCGACACGCCCAACACCGCCTCCGCTGCCGGCCGCGTGCGTGTGCGTGTATACGGGCGCATCGCCGCCCAGAATCTCCCGGTGGTGATGGGCCTCGGTGTCCTCCTCCGCATTGGCGTCGCTTGCCTTGATCAGGTACTGCTCGGACCGGATGTAAATGTCGCTTTCCTGGTAGCCCACGTTCATCATGGACTTGTCGACGTAGCGCCCAAATGTTTTGCCCTCGAACAGGGAGATCCGGTCGGTCTTGCGGTACGACGGCAGCTTGAGGTCCAGCTTCTCCTTGGGCGTCTGGTTGTGGATCGGGAGCACTTTGGGCGTCTTGGGCGTCGCCGCTGTGTACGGCACGGCAGACTCCCTAGACGGCCGTCCAATGCGGCGACGAAGAGGTGTGTACGGGTGCTCAGGCACACCTGCTTGTGCCGTGCCCGCGTCGGATGTCGCTACCCCGTTGGCAAGGACTTCGTCCTGCGAGCCGCTTCCTGACGATACGGCAGTGAGCCCGCCAAAAGAGGCGGCCAGGCCAGCGTCGCACGTCCCCAGGGCCTCAACTGCGCCGCCGCTCTCGTCTGCGCCGGCAAGGCTGTTGACCGCGGGCGATGCGCTTTGCGGGCGCTGGCTCGTCGGCACAGACATGAACGAGTCAGCGCCCGCCCCGGGGGCCGCCTTAGTCGGGATCCCGTCCACGGCGTCGGCCGTGAACACCATGAATGTGGTCTCGATGTCGAGGTTCGGGTGGAACTCCTCCCAGCCTCGCTCTTCGCGCGGCTTGTATCCTTCGCTCTGGACGACGGCAGCGGCGACGGCGGCGGCCGAGCTGAACTGCTCTTCGTCGTCCGGCTCATAGCGGCTGACGGCAATCCGCGTGCGCGTGCTGCGTTCGCGTCGGGGCAGAAGGGGCGACGAGGCTGCGAGCGGCGCCGACGTGCGACGCGCTGCGGGCGTCCTAGCACCGCGCCCGGTCCCCCGACTCACCACCTCCGTGGTCACGCCGTCCTCGTCCACGAACCGGCCGCCGCCGCCAGGCCCGCCCGGAATGTACTTACGCCGCTTCGGCGGCGGCTCCGACGACGCGGCAGCCAGACGGGCCGCGCGTGCCGCGTTCGTAGAGCCTGGCGGACGGCCGCGTCGACGGCCAGTGGCGGTCCGCCGAGGCGTATAAGGCGCGGGCGCCATGTGTTTGGGGCCTGCTGGTCCCGCGGACGTCGGTTCGGATCGCGGCTCGTTGGTTGTCGGCTGGGTTTTGATGGAAAATGGCCGTCGAACTGTCGCGTCACGAAAGAGGAGAAGCCGACGTTTTCGCGTCGGATAAGGGAGCCACGCGCGCGAGAGACGTGCTGATTTGCAGGGTAAATATGCTCCAGAGGATGGGCCGACGACGCAGAGCCGTTGGCAGTTGTCAGCGAGGCCGCAACGATCTCGCTGCGTGGTCGGCGCGCGTGGTGGTTGCTCCGGGAGGGGGCAAAAGGCCACGGCCTTCGTGGGTTGAGGTTCACGTCGCGATGGATTGCTATTGCGACCATTCCGTGTTTGGCCTAGCTCAAAATATACCGTCTCCACTTTTTGTCAGCCGCCAAACAAGGGGCAGCGGGGTTTGGCCGTGCTATTTTTCGATATTCCGTCGTGTGGAGGCATTGTCGCACTCGGTGAGCATGAATTGGACCGTGTAAGCGCAGAACAACGCAACCTGCTATTCTGCCATTTGCTGCTTGCGCCGTAGCCTGATGGATCCAGAATCGTGCCGACTGGCTAGCGAGCAGACGCGCCCTCGGACCGCGCGACGACGCGCTCGCCAGTCCGTCCCACATCGGATCGCCATTTTTGCCGGCTTCAGAAAACAATCGACAGAGTACACTTGAGGCTCAATCAGAAGCCACCAGTAACACGAGCTTGTCCCCCGTTGCCAGTCTGCCGGCCCTGATGACGTAGCGGAACATCTTATCCACATGCTTGTTTTAGTCTTCTCCAATCAGAGCCTTTGTCCATCTCGCCATGCGCAAGTCTCTCCTGTTCGCTGGCACTTTCTCGTATGAGGCGGCAAGTCGATGGTTTGCCGGCTCGGGGCGTCGCCTAGATCCTCTCCAATGCAGCCTAGGCCTATCCCAGCGAAAACTGCTTGTAGTCCATCGTTCGACGGCAATACCCGGCTTGCATAGGACTTGCATCAAAGACTTCAGCTCCCTTGGCTCCAATCAACCTTTGCCGACGTCCGTAGTTGGCTGTAGCTCAGACATAATGGCAGCCAATGCTACTAGCTTGCACTCAATTGTACAAGCGGCCCAGATCGGTTCAGGCTTACGGAGTACAGTTTGCGGGTTGCGGGCTGCAGTTCGCTGATCGCCTGACGTGTCAAGCGCGTTTTAAGCATACTGCCTGTCTTCTACGGAGTACTACGTGTCACTGGAAAGTACTCATTGCGACAGGATGGCAGTGCTTCACACAAAATCATTACGAAACCGACAATATGGCAGGCAAAACAATAAATTAACAGAAGAGTCGCTTTTAAATGGCGACTGCTATCGCGCAAATAACTATCAAGGTCCCAAACCCAAAACGCCTGAACGTACATGAAAGCAGTATACGCGCGAGATATGAGGTATCAACTGCTTAAATAAAGTGCTAAATAGTAAAGCTGGAGAATCATTCGGCGACTTCGCGTAACAACAAAGTCCTCTAGATTCTTTTTTGGCTGCAAGAGCCTGAGCCCCAAGAGCGGATACAGTATGCTTTACGGTTGGTCTGAACTCTGCAATCGACTAGCTGCTGCTAGCTGTGCGAAGAAAGAATAGAAATCGATACACTTCGAAATCATTCAAGTGTCGAAAAGTGACGTCTTCAAGTCATGTCATGCATCAATGCAGTGATGTGATTTTGTGAGAATAGGGATGATAAAGGCCTCCAAGAGGCCATTCGGATGCGAATCGGAAAACGATGGAATGTTGTTCCCCAACGCCGATCCAAGATGACGCCAGTACGCTATGCACCAAGCACAAAGACCAGTTACTCCAGTAGACCGGCAAGCCGGGCGGACTGCGAGTAGAAAAAAGTGAGATAGGTAAAGGGGTTGGGTATCGATGAAAAATGACGATTCAGACGCCGGCCCAGATCCGTGAGAATGGGACGCATAACCGAAAATAGCCAAGTCATGGTAAGAAACAGAGAAGGCAGTGAAGCCGTCTATTTAGCCTAGCGTCCGGCCAGAATGGATGGCCTGGACACTTGCCGTTCGGGCAGCAACGGGGCTGGCATGGATGGTGGTCGTTGCTGTGTTGAAGGGGTTGTCGTGATACTGAGATGGGTGTCGGACCGGATCCCAGGTCTCCTCGCTGAGAACACTCAGATAACCGTCTCCCACCTGGTCGCGCAACGCCTCAATCTTGCGTTTGTACAGCTCACCGCCAACATCCCAGTCCTGCGGCTCTTTCCACAGGGTAGATGCGGTTGTTGTCGTGGTGGCAACGCTACTACTCGTGGGCGTCCAGATTGGCGTTTTGGTGGGAGTTTGAAGGCCAGCCGTGAACTTGAACGGCGACTGCGGAGGTGTCTGTATATTGGCAGAGACTGCAGAAATATCGGTGCGCAGTGGCGTTTGTGTCTCCGACGAGGAGTACACAGTCGGCAACTGGGTATACACAACAGGCCGGGTTCGTGGGACTTCCGAGCGCTCCGCACGAGACACAGACGCATCTCGAGTCGGTATGGGGGGCGGAACCATGGAGTTGTCGGGCGTCGGAGCGAAGCGGTCTACTATCTCGGCCGGAGGTGACAGCGCTGGTCCAGTCTTTTTGACGGGAGGCTCGGCCGCTACAGCGACCGGGCAGGCCGGATCTGCAGCAGGGTGCGCGACGACTGCCGAGCGAGGCGTGGAGTCGTTGGTGGCAAGATCAACAATTCTGCGCCGCGGTACCTTCCGCCGCCGTGTCGCATTCGTATTCGCCTCGCTCGTCACAGCTCGGACCGAGGGCCTCTCTTTTCTCAAGACGGAAGGCTCACGCGGTGCATCGTAGACGATAGTCGGCTTGCTCACGTCGACGGCCGGTATGGTAGGGGCCGGAGGCGGCTTGATTACCGGGACGGCGGGCGGAAGAGGAGCGCGTTCCACCAGATATTTCTTCTCCGAGTACGTCGGGCCCGAGGCGTCGATAACAATATCCTCTGTATAGCCAGGCGTCTTCCGGAAAAGGTTGAAGATGGTGATGCGGTAGTCACGGTGCGTCCGAGTAAACGGGTTGCCGTTGACCCAGACCTCACGAATATCAGGAATGCCTGTAAGGCGTGCCAGCTCCATAGGGTCTGTCAGGTGGTTGTCCCGAAGATCCAGGCGCTCGAGAGGATACAGCTTCTCAATGCCCGCAATGGACTGCAGGCGGTTGTCGCGCAGGTTGAGGGCGGTTATCGCAGGCAGGGGGTAGCGGATCAGCGAGTGCAGCGAGTCGATCATGCAGTGGGACAGGTTCAGCGCCCTCAGGGCGGTCAGAGCAGCCAAGCTATCGGGAATTTGCGTGAAGAGATTGGAGGACAGATCGAGAGAGTGCAGCGTGTTGGACAGCGGCGACAGGCTGAATGCGGGAATGGTGGTCATCGAGTTGTCCGCGAGGCTCAGATGCTTCAGAAAGCGCCACTTTGACGCAGGCAGGACGCCGACAGACAGCAGATTCGACGTACTTCCCCGGCGAGCGTGGCTGTGGTTGTTGTGCCAAGATTCGGAAAGGCTCGAGTGCGAGCTTCCAGAGCCGGAACGGCTGACTTTATGGGAGACTCGCACGTACGAGGTTCCGTTGCGCGAGCTCGACGGACGGCGAGGCGAGTGACTTCTCGGCCGCGCTGTGGACTTGCCCGACGGCTGGGGAGCAGCCTCGTCGCTGTCCGACCGCGTCAGAGACGGGCGGAAGCCGTCCCTACTCTCGTCTTGCTCGTCGCTATCGGGAGTTGTCTCGCTAATGACAGAACCAATTCGCATATCCACATTCGAGCTGCGCGGTTCCGGAGACATGGGCATGGAGAGGCTCTTGTGCAGCTCGGCGTGGGGGAAGGACGGGCTACGCCGACGAGGGCTGGTCCCGAGCCCGCCAGTGCTGCCGAACTGGCCAGTTGCCGAGGACGCCTGCGACTTGGAGGTCCGTCTTCGGCGCTTGTCCATGTCGTCCATGACGATATCGAACAGAATTTCGGCCGGGTCGTTGAGGCAGGCTTTCTTCAGCGTGAGAGAGCGCAGTTGGTCGGCGAGGCGGTCCCAGCCAAAGAACTGGCGGAAGTCCGTGTCGCAGACTTCGAGGGCCTGGACATTCTTGAAAACGTACAGAGGGACAGCGGAGTCAAAGGGAAACTCCTCGTAGCCCTGGATGAGCCGGGCACGCCAGTCAGGCGCCAGGCGCAGGCACGGAATCTTGGTGAAAGCCGAGTACAGATACTTCATGTCGGCTTGGATGGCGGCCTTTTGGCGCTCGGTACGCGAAGCGGAAATGCTGGAGCCAATGCCGAAGCTCGCCCAGAGCGCAGACATGCCGGACATGACACTGCGCATGCTCGAGACAGACCGAATGGAGCCAACGTCAGATCCGTGCGTCTTTGACCTCTGAGACTGGCTCAGGAACGACACGTAATTTGTGGAGGCGGCAGCATCGTGGATGTTTTCGATGCGCACGCCCATCGGCCCAACGGCAATTCCGAGGTCTTCGAAGCGGGAGAGCAGGTAGAAGAGATGGTGGGCGGTGAGAGACAGCTTTGCGGACTTGACGCTGTGGGATGTGAAGCTCAGAGAGCCGAGAGAGAGCGCGGCAGCAAGAGTGCCGGAGGTGGAGGAGGAGGTGGACGGTCGCTCAGGGAGAGTCGGAGAGGAAGCGGACAAGGCGCTGGAGGAGATGGAGGAGACGCTCTGGGATGCGCCGTGGCGAGGGGCCTGTCTGCGAAACTGCAAGGCATTGGCAAGGGCCTTTTCATGGGTCCGCACGAAGCCAGCCAGTTGCTGCCAAAGACGTTAGTACACATTGTAACATATGGATTGAATAGTGGAGGTACACACCTTGATAAACAACTCCCCGTCTTCCGAGTCCATGTTTGCAATTACAAATGCATCGGAGACGCAGGACCTATGTGTGTGTCGGTTCCAAGGAGAAGGGATCGGGACTCCGTAGAGAGGACAGCCCGGCGAGGTCAGAACGACCTGTTCTTCTATATTCGTCGACTGCTGGTACAAAGTCGCACGTCGCAATACAGCGGCACGATGCGAAGAGATAAGGACAATCTGTAGCACAAAGCGCGTCAGTTGGGGAATCTCGTGAGAACAGGAGGCGGCACAAGACGAGAAGAAACAAGTCTGGTGTGGCGAGACGAGAATATGGGAGAGCGCAAGGAGCAGATGGGGTGGGACGAAAGAAGAACAGCTGTCGCAGGCACGGCACGAACGACTTCGATCCGGCTTATGTACAAGCGGCGGGCCTTGCTCGATGCCGCCAGTGCCACGATGTTCAGTGTCAGGAGTCCGGGGTTCTTTATCCTATTGTTTATTGTGTGCATGGCACAACAAAGGAGGCAACGGAGCGAAGGCAGCTGGGGCCAGCCGTAGAGATGAGATGGGTTGTAGCCAAGGAGAGGCACAAAGCGGCAGGAGTCTCTGCCTTTGACGAACACTTTGCGATGAAGCAGACGCCGAATGCAGAATGACAGCAGCAGGAAGAGAGCAGGGTGTCGATGCGATGCTCGCGCAGGAGAGGCTTGCAGGAGGAGTTGAGTCACCAGCGGCAGAGCTCAGCGGCTGAGGCATGCAGCAGACGCCCGAGCAATGATGCGGCTCTTCAGTGGCAGAGGCGGCCTTGTCACGGCAGTCGTCGACGACTGGCATGCCGCAAATACTCCGTAGCGTTGTTGGTTCGCGGCGAGGAATGAGAGCCGGACAACCGTCGAAGCAGACATTTGGGGCTGGCTGACGTAATCAAGCGATGAAGCCAGAGACGCCGCTGGCAGCTGGCAGCAGGCAGCAGTCTGGGTGCTTGGCTTGACAGTGGACGCCACCGGGCCGCAGAGCGAACAGCGACAACGGCCGAACAGGCAGCAGAAAAAGCAAAGAAAACAAAAGCGATGATGGGCAGCGGGCAGTGGCTCAGACAGGAACGGGGCTTGGAATGTGCAGTAATACTCCGTACAATGGACGCGGGGCACGGCTGGCAGCACAGCACGAATGGGGTCGCTGTTGGCAAAGGGCAACTGCACGTGAGGGGAAATCTCGCGGCTGTGTCTGCTTTCTTTTCTGTGCTCGGTCCCGGTTCGGGCTGTTTGGACTTCCGTCGCTCGTCCGGAGCGCCGTTTCTTTTGGGCCCCTTTTCCCTTTTCTCGGGCTTCCGATCTTCCGGTCCTCTAGGGTGCACGAGAGTGGAAATGTGGCAAAAAGGAAGGCGGAAGGCCAGACAATGGGCCAATTGGCAAACATACGGCAGGAGCAACCAACACCACGGATACAGGCGCCGTGCAAAAACGCAGGAACCGGCAGGAGCAGGATGCTTTCACGGGCAACGCAGGTAGAGGGCAGTGTAGAGAAAAAAAGCACACGTACAGGAACAGTGTAGAGTCGACGCGCGGCAAGCAGCGTGCGGGAAAGTCGTGAGCCTGCGCTTGGCGAGTGACGGTCCTAGGATGTTTTTTTTTTCTGTTTTCTGTTTTCTGTTTTCTGTTTTCTGGCTTCTGGCTTCTGGCTTCTGTTGCCTGTTTCCCTTTTCCGGCTTCCCTTTTCCGGTTTCCGTTTCGTCGAGGTCGTGAAAGGCAGGAGCGGTCGTGGTGGCGAGGACGGAAGGAGCGGCGGACGAGAAGACGTGGCTTCGTAAGGCGTAAGGAGGCAGAAGAGGCAAAGTCAACAAACAGAACCGGCGTATAAAAAGAGGAAAAAAACACGGGCTTGGACGTGCTGGCGACGATCCGCTGGGGGACCCCGGTCTGTCCGTCGACGCTGCACAGAAGAGTATCGCGACTCGGCTGCCCGACTCGGCTGCGTGGTGTGCTGCGTGCTCCGTAGACGTCGTCTGCTGCCCGCGCGCTCTGGCTGAAAGATGCTCGTGGTGAGCACCGCCTCTACGGCCCGACAGAAGGAGAGGAAGCGAAAAGGGACGGACGGGAAATTGAGACGGGGGGAGGGGGGCCGATTTAGTTTTAATACGTCGAGAGCGGCGCGCGTGGGAGCTAAGGCGCAAGAGCCACAGATAATACTCGTAGGAACAATGGCGGACAGGGGGGGGGCGAGGGCCCAAGAGGCCTATCAGGACGGTTAGGCCTGTCCGTCGTAGGGAGCAGTGGGGATCGTCATTCCAGGATGGCTCGGGAAACCCGCCTACTGGCGGCAGGAAACGCAGGCGAGCGACAAGGCGAAATAGAGAAACGAGCACGGACGACGGCCGGCAAGCGAGCCACCGCGCGAGAACGGCATAGGGGCTTACGAGGAGGACTCCGTACCAAGCAACTCCGTGGGACTGTTCCGCGCAGAAATGTCGTAGCATCGCATAAGCTCACGGCGGCGAGGAAATTGCACGTCAGGCAGCCACAGCCGCCACAGCCGCCGCAGCCGTGCCGTCGCCGTACCAAGTATCTCCGCAGCCCGCACAAAGATACTCGGTAACTGTGGCGCCGCGCGCACGGCTGCAACGCCTTCCGTGCCGGCGTGCCCGCGCGCACAAAGCAGAGCTGCAGTGACGGCGCGCGCGTGCCGTGCACAGGACGCTGAATCGGAATCTGAATCGGCATCGCGCGCTACTGCACGCGGTCGGAGGATACACACGTCGCGTGCGTACGGAGCAAGCGTCTCGCTGCGCGCTGTAATAATACACGGTATCTTACGATGACTGTACGGGCTGTTCAGGGTAGCAACAGCGCTGTGGCATACGGCACAGCATATATGCACGTATAGGCAGGGGGCAGGGGCCCTGGCCGCTCCACTCTTCTCCAGTGTAATATCGCTGTCTGAGCTGTCGCATTGCGCTGAGCGGCAGATACCGCGTGCGGCGACTACGAAGACGCGTGCGCAGCATGGCAAAGTACGAGCAATACGACGTACGAGTACGAGTCCTCGCAAGTACTTACTCGCAAGTAATCTCGCAAGTACGCAAAAGTACGCAGAACCGTCACTACTTCAGGGACTTCACGCGCAGCGCCGCGCCAGCCAACACCCAGCCGGCGCCGAGCAGTCCAATACGGACTGGCGCCCGAAACCCGTTCAGGCACCGCCAGCACCCGCAACGCCTGAAAGGCGCTCCGCGTGGCGTGCTGTCACGCTATGGAGCGTTGGCGTTGTCGCTGCTCCATTTCGCCGCTGGAGAAGGACGAGGTATGCGGCGGCGCGGCGGCGGCGCCGCTTTTCCAGCTGCTCCATTCCCTAATTAGCCCAGCCGAGCAGTCGAGATCAGGCCACCACGCCCGCAACGCCAGCACGCACGAGCGGTCGTGGACTCGACTCGAAGCCGGCCGGACAGCGCGCGCAGACGCGTACTTTGCGTCGCCATTCGTGCAAGTACTCGTGTCGTACGCTGCCGTACGGCAGCCTCGCTCCAGCCGTCGCCGCGAGAGGATCGGCGGTGAGCAGACGCCCTCGGACCAGCAGGAAACGGCGTTTGCGCTCCTGCCAGCCGGCGGCATGCGCGTGGCGGCGACAGCGAATGGGAGCGTGGCTTGGCGATGTGGCTTGCAGGACGTGAAGGCACACGGAACGGCATACCGCGATTTCTTACCCTGTACAGAATCGCATTCTTTGTACGCCCCGAAGTATTCCGCCGCTCTCCGACTTGGACAGCCCGGGCGCCGTCTCCACCTGCGAGCATAGCCGTCTAGCCTTGACGAAAGACGTCTGCTTGATTTAGTTGCCATCACGAGCGAGGCTAGCGAGCTAGTCACCGAACCAGTGGATCAGACAGCGCTCGTGAGCCTGGACGGCCGTGGGCGGCGTCCAATCAGGCGGCGGCGTAGAGATCGGCATCTGGTGCAGGCTCGCTGTACGACGTATGCTAGTACTCTTCCGCTCTGAACGGTTGAATACTCGTACTCGTATGCATGCACTTAATCGCGGGGCTATGGGCCGTCGCGGGCAGTGACAGCGTGCCAGGCAGACATTCAAACAGACATTCAGATATTCAGACAGACATTCAGACATTCAGACAGATATTCAGACATTCAGACAGACATTCAGAGCCACACAATCACAGAAATCAGAAACTACCGAAACCGCAATCCTGTCCTCCCGACCTCCAGCCTACCACGACCGCAAACACCAGGCCATGGCCGTCGGTCTACGGCCCGAGCAGGAGTCCTGCTGCACGCTGTCGATCGCCGACTGCTCCTCGCGTTCGCGCTCGTGCGACTTGTGCCAGCCGCCGCGGAGGGGCTGCGGTCACGGCTACTTTGTCCATGTATGTTCGCATGCCCGGCGCGGTGACGTCATGCGGCCGCGCGCTCTCACTCCGACTTGGATGGAGTCATTGACACTTCGGACGGCCCACTGCGAGTCTGGCAGTGCTAAGGCCTCGCTGCGCCCCGTGCTCACAGCCTCCACGAGCCCAACGGCGAGCGCTGGAGTCGGAGGGGTACAGTAGTCAGAATTACTCTGTACATGCTCCGTATCTTACGAGTGCCAATATGCGCCTTCGTACAGTACGCGATGACTCGACTCGATTACTCACCCGAACGCACGCACTGCCAGTCGCCACCGGCTTTTCGTGGTCAGACGATCCAGCCGTTCCGGGACATGGTGCGCCTGCACACAGGTTTCGCACTCGCTCGTAAAGGCCACCCACACCTTTTGCCCTTTTGCCATGTCGCATTGGCGGCGCTTTGCTCGCGACCGCTGCCTGCCAGCCATCTCGATTGCCTCGGTGCCGCCACCTCCGCCGTCTGCGCCTGGTCTGCTGGTCGACGGGCAATGCTAGCGCTGGTCTGCCGCGCTCGCAGAGTACGAGTATCAGCGCCCTCCAGCCATGTTTCAGCGCAGCGTTGCAGCCATGACGAGATACTAGGCCTATCTGGAGGCTCAGACACGCAGACCCACCACACTTGGTCTGCACACCACAGACCATCCTGCGTAGATTTCAGTCCTCCGAAGCGGAGTCGGCCAGCCCAGTCCGTTGAGGGTTGCGGTCTTACCGCATTTTCCGTTCTCGCCGTTGTGGCTAGATATCGTCGTCGGCAGTGCATTGCTTCTTTCTCGGCCTGCGCTGGCATCGCCATCGATCGAGGTCCCCCCATCTGCCCTCGGCCCACCAGCATTGTTTCCAGACGTCCGTTTCTACCGTCGTCTCGTCACGTCTTCGTCTCCCCGCCTCTCCCTGCATTGCCCGCGTCTGCGCCGTATTGTAAAACAAGACAGCGTCGGCGGGTCCACTACGCTGCATCGAGAAGGGTGTGAAGCCACAAACGCCGTGTCGCCGTGTCGCCGCCGCGCCGCCGCGCCGCCGTCCACGCGATCCGCGCTACCGGCGGATGCCCACGTCTGTGCGATAGCCTCTGGCAGACGTGGATGGCCGCGCTGCCCAAGCGTCAGTCGGTGTGACAAGGATGCATGTTCCGTGAAGCAATACTGTCATACTGTCATACTGTACTCTGCTCTGCCACACTGTCATACTGTACTCTGCTCTGCCATACTGTCATGCACATCGCCGGCAGTACGCGTAGTACGCTTGCACGCATTGCTCGTACTCGCCTCCTTTGTCGTGGCGGTCAAGGTTCGCGCCGGCCGAGAATGCTACTTCGTATCCTCCAGTCACACAAACTGCACGATGCCGCCTCGAGGGCTGGCGCAGGAATGCTAGCCGCCGCCGACGAATATCACCCCGCCTTCCTGGCGCCGCCTCCTCGCTTTGGGACGGCCGCATGGCGCCTTCCTCCGGAGCTGGACGCCTGCTGATACGCCAATGGCTTGACCCACTCGCTCGCCCGGCACACCGCCTCGATGTCGCCGTTTTCCGTTTTTCCGTTTTCCGTTTTCCGTTTTCCGTTTTTCGTTTTTCGTTTTTCGTTTTTCGTTTGCTCTCGAGTCTCGTCTGCCGCCCCTCACGGCTGCCCTGCCTGTCCGCACGGCCGCCGGACAGGGCCCTCTGTCCGCGTGTGCGGTACTACTCCGTACATGTATCATGGCGCTCGATGGCATTGTGCGCATGCAAGTGGGCAGAGGCTCCATGGTGGCAATTCCTATCCCTCTTTTTCTTTTTCTTTTTTCCCTTTATTTTCTCGCCACTTTTAAATGCTTTAATGCCGTTTCGGCTTCACGACCTTCACGATGCACGATTCCATCCTCGCTCGGCACGGCAATGTCACCCCGGGAGCCCACAGAAAAAGAAAAGAAACCCACAGAATTCGACTGCTCACAAAGGCTGTTCACGTCCTGCGCCATCGCACATCCTCGGCTCCTGAGACGGCTGGAGCGCAGCCCAGTGGCACCGGCCAGCGACCGGCAGCCAGACCAAACCTACTTTGTCAGTAGCCAACAGCAAACAGGGCCAGAGGCACTACGATGTCTTGTTTCCGCTGCTCCAATGCACGCCACGGGCCCGACGACGTCAAGGACTCCGTAGGTCGCCAAGCTTGTCCTGCATTCCTGCATTCCTGCATCTCCCCGCTTCCCTCGGCTTTCGTCCTCGTGTCCGTCTTCCTCGTCGTCATCGGCTTCCATGCCCTGTCTTCTCGTACGAGCCGCCTCGCACTAACTTGCTTACCGCCAGTCAGTCTGCTGCACGGCGGCTAGGGCGAGCATGCTGGCCTTACGATGCGCCGTTCTGCGATCCCCGGCTCCGCTCTCTGGTCTCCATCCTCCGGTCCCCATCCAGATGGCCTACTCCGGCCAGGTATGACGTCTCTGCTCAGCCGTGGCCCTACGAAGTACTTCAATAGCGTCGGCAGCGCTGGCCTGCTGCAGACCCCAGCAGCATCCACATCCGCGTCTGCCGTGCTCTGGGACCCCGGTGTCGGCGTCGGCCGGTCTCTGCCCACTCTGTCGTTCCTTGTTCTCTTGCTCTCGCGTCCGCCTCTGCCTCTGTCTGCCTGGACGCGGCCGCACAGAGCTCGTCTGATCTGTTACCGGACATGGAGCCACTGAACTTGGAATGCGCGTGGTCTGCCGTGGCTGCCGGCCATGGAACGCGAGAGCGGCACCGGAAGAGGCCGCAGGGATGTTGTGCTTGCCGTGGCGCGTGGCCTTGCAGCTTTGCGTGCTTACGTGCTTGCGTCCGGGGACCACGCAGCATCTGCAGTGTCCATGTAGGACGGGCTGTAGACGTGCATCTGCGCCAAAGACCGTTGCCTTTGGCGCCTATCTGCCGCTTGCCGCCTCCAGTCTGCAGTCTGCAGCCCGTCGTCTCGTAGTCTGCCGTAGTCTGCATTTCTCTGCTGTACGTGCGGATATGCATAGACTCCCCCGGGATCTGTTCGGGTTTCTGTCCGGGTGCGGGTTCCTGTTCGCCGTGCTCGTACATGACTGTTGCGCCTGCGCGTTCCTACACCGCTGTCTATGCCGACTCTTCCTGCCGCAGGCCGGCGATCACAGTGCTTCGTCTGTCTTCTCGAAGGTGTCTTGCCGCGTCCTGCAAGCTCCCGCAACGCACGTACACGGTTCGCAGTGCACGGCGGCGCCTTCTTCAGAGACATGTCGTGCGTGCTGCACCGCCGGCTGTCGTCCGTCGTCCGTCGTCCGCCGGCCGTCGGTCGATGTCGCGGCCAACGCGTATGGTGCGGCCTCACACGGCCGTTTCGTTGCGCATGACAACTGCACGGGCAGCAGCCAGGGCCAAGCGGCCAAGGGACAAGGGTCAAGCGTCTGGAGAGACCGCGCGGTTATCTTCCGATGTCCGGCTGTACCCGGAGGAAGGAAATCCCCGAGCGGCTGTCTTGGGCGGTCCCCGTTCTCTTCCTCTTGCCGGCCATGCCGTGCGACGGGAGCACGAGCCAGTGTGAGCACGCTGTGAGCACGCTGTGAGCACGCTGCGAGCACGCTGCGAGCACACGGATGGGGCACGCAGACGGCCAGCAGACCGGTCGTCCACGGCCGCCGTCAGCAAGGGCCGCACAAAGCTACACAGCCACGCAGAGCCACGCGCGAAGCGCTGCTGCGAATGGCCATGGTACGCAGCATGCACGCCGTAGGCGTCGACGTGCTGTGCGAGCGTGCCAGCTGTGCAACGACACCGAGAATGGGCGGCTATCCTCGGTGACACTGGGCGCCTCGAGAGGCTGGCCGCACCCTGGAGCAGGGCTCTGTCCGCGGCCTGGGGTTCTTGCGAGCCCATGTTGCAAGCGAAAGGCGCAAGCGCGAGACATGGTGGTCATGGTGACCGAGGGGGAGGCTCCGTGGTCTTGGAAGCTTATTCTGCTCACGACAAGACCCAGCAGTGCTGACAGGCGAGCACGAATGCGCACCCAAAGGAGTAGCATACGCCAGAGAATCAGCTCGCGTGGAGGGTGGCGGTAGTGCTTACGCACGCTGGCGCACACAGTCCAGGCGGGCAGCATTGCGAACACAGAACACACCGTCGTGAAAGGCGGAGGGCACGTATGCTGACGAGATCGCCTCCTCGGAGCACATGTACGACTAAAGTGACATGAGGCAGCCGAAAGAAGTAAGGGCGAGGACACAAGTGGCAGCGATGGAGCGTGTGGATGGGTGATCCTGTATGACGGTACGGAGTAGTGAGCATAGTATTCAAAGAAGTAGAAATGGCTACTGAGAGTCAACGAGTGTCGTAAAGCACATTGCTGAAGCGAGATGACTGCCTTGGCCTTACCAAACACTATGTGCAATTGGGCAGCATGAAACCACTTGCAAAATCAAACATGGCGCCATACAATACAGCAGAGAGTATCGAACAAGGCCTAGATGGGGGATCATGGACGAGGAGCCTGCGAACACGTCCCGAATAAGGCCAATACAAAGCGAGGACTTTTTTCTATACTCTGCTGCGCCAACCCAGCGTACTGTACATCCGCAGGCGTCGGCGCAGAGCGCCTAGTGGATCGACATCTGGCCCTCCTTGATCGTGGCCAGCCGGTCCAGCGCCCGCCCGCTCTCGAGCGCCCAGCCGCCCGTCATGTCCAGCTTGTACGCGCGGCCCTCGATCTCGACCTTGGCGAAGCCGTCGCGCGTAACCGCCCGCTGCATGCTGCGGACCGCGACGCCGGCGCCCTGCCACGCGTGCCGGAACGGCGCCGTCATGAGGTGGTTCATCTCGTACTCGCGCGCCTGCTTGGCGCGCTCCTCCGCGGCGCGCCGCGCCAGCACCCGCTCGTACCCGGTGGCCGCGCTGCCGGCCCGTGTCGTGCCGGGCGCGTCCGCCGACGTCATGGCCAGCCGGAACGGCAGCGCCAGCGACGCCGGCGCCACGTAGAGCTTGCGCGCCGGCAGCAGCGGCAGGATGCGGCCAATGGTGATCTCGAGAAAGACGGGCACGGGAAGCGCCCGCCCCTGCAGTGCTGCCTCCGATACATTCGGCACCCCGTTGGCCCGCGCCGCCTTGGCCGCCAGGCCCCGGCCCGCCAGCTGCGCGAGCCGCGTCACCGGCACCGCGTGCACCGTGCGCACGATGCGCGCGCCGCTCCGCAGAAAATACGTGCCGACGCCCGTCATGAAGAGGCAGATGCCGCCAAATGCGTGCGGCACCCACCACGCCAGGTCCGGCGGCGGCCGCAGATACACGTTCCAGTAGTTGGCCGCCGTGTAGGCGAAGCAGCACCCGCCCGACAGCAGGCAGCCCACGCGGAACCAAAAGTGCGGCGGCGCCTCGTACAGCAGCGTCGGCGCCGACCGCCGCGCCAGCTGCTCCGCAAACGTGCGCGGTGCGCCGGCCAGGGCCGCCGCGCCCACTTTGGCGCCGGCGGCCGCGGACGACGAGAAGAAGGACGGCACGGCAGCAGGCCGGCGTGTCCGCTGTCGCAGCAGACCGAGCAGGCTCGGCGGGCGGCCGGCGCGGGACAGCGGCGCCGCGACCAAGGGCTGGAAGGAGGCGCGTACAGTCGCAGAGCCCCTTGAAAAGGACGCCATTGTCGGAAGCTGGGACGAGTTTAGTGGCTGCTCGTGCATGGCAAGGAGCGTGGGCGGCTGGCCCCAGCTTACCTAGGCGTGGCTCCCCCGAAACTTACCTAGGCGTGGCTCCCCCGAAACATGGACGATGCACGCAAGACCGTGGCTAAGCGTGTCTGTGAAAATGAAGCTATCATCAACTTTTTTTTGGCGCACGCCCATTGGCCCGCACCATGACTAAGCAGACCCGTAGGAAAGGTCTGCAAGACCGATACCATGCGCCTCTCCGACTGCGCGCTCTTCTTTTGATACGGAGTAGTGCGCACATGTATGCTCGTTTGCTTCTATCTGGTCTGTGTTCTATCGTGTAGCCGGTGTGTGCCACGGACTGCGATGCCGCAGGCGGGCTACAGCGAACGGCTCTCCGTTTCCGCGCGCAGCCGACGATGCAGGCTTCAGTCTGCCCTCTCCCACATCTGAAAGGCGTAGTTGGTTCCGTTCTCGGTCTGGACGCCCTCGGGGACCGCCTCGCCGATCCACTGCGCGTGCTCTTCGCGCGAGCGCTGCACCCAGGACGCGGCGGATGCCAGCGGCGCTGTATCGGAGCCGAGGGCCAGCGGGAAGTGCGCGTCGCAGGCAAAGTCGGACAGAACGCGGGTGAGAAGCACGCGGCGGGTCTCGGGCAGCGCGAGCGCGGCCGCGTAGATCTGGCCGCCGCCGATGACGAACACGCGGCGGCCGCCAGCGCCGCGCAGGTAGGCCAGCGCGGCCTCGAGCGACGCGGCCTCGACCGGCGCGGCATCGGGGCCGCCTTCGGGGTCTTTCGGCACGCCGGGCGCAAACGAGCGGCTGACGACGACGTTGAGGCGGCCGCGCAGGGGCCGGAACCGGGGGGGGATGCTCTCCCACGTGCGGCGGCCCATGATCACGGCGTTGGGGAGGTCCTGCACGGTCAGCAGGGGCAGTGCCAGTTCGTGCGGCCACGGCTCACCTCCGTCCTCTTCGTGACGCGCGCAAAGTAGGCCATCTCTTTGCGCAGCCCCGTCCAAGGAAGACCGCCGGCCGCGCCGATGCCCATATCGCGTGCCGTGGCGGCGACGATGAGGGTCAGCTCGAGAGAGGCGGGCGCCATGGTCGCGGTGGGTCGGGCTGCCGGGTGATCGGGCGCCGCTGTGCAAGCTCGTGTGCTGGTCGCGATCCGATCTGGTGGAGGCAAAGTAGTGAAGTGGTGGGCGTTCCGCTAGCAGTGCCGAGAAGGCTGTGCCTTGGCTGACTAACAGCCATCTCCAAACACGGGCCCTAACACCGGCTTCGGCCAAAGTCTGAGAACGCGGTTCCGGCAACGGAACGAACGGCACTGCACACACAGGTGGTGGTATTGAGAATGGAGAGCCGCCT
The DNA here is from genome assembly GCA_002778075.1 of Grosmannia penicillata. NCBI lineage: Eukaryota > Fungi > Ascomycota > Sordariomycetes > Ophiostomatales > Ophiostomataceae > Grosmannia > Grosmannia penicillata. Next base: position 1,052,251 of record PCDK01000001.1, on the reverse strand, counting down.
CTACGTCTATATTGTGCCGATGGCCAGAGAAATACAGAAGGTACAGTGTAGATAGTAAGGACACGAAACAGACCACCCAGAGCCATTCGGTCTATACGCCGTGATGCGTGGGCACGTGTGCCTTTTCACACTTGTGTCGTCCCCGGGCCGCCGTGCTCGTCTCCGCCGCCCCGGCGCGTCTTATGCGGCCGCGGCCTGTTTCTCTGCGCGCTCTGCGGCCTTGGTCTCGGCCGGTGCACTGGCGCGCGTCTCCGGCTTCTCCGGCTCGGCGCCGCCCGCGGCGCGGCGGGCCTGGAGCAGCAGGGCGGCGAGCTCCTTGGTGGCGGGCTCGTCGACGGCGGGCAGGAGGGCGGCGGCGTCGGGCCAGGTGAAGATGCCGCTGCCGCCGTGGAGGACAAGGGACTCGTCGGGCATGCGGTCAAAGGCGGCGTAGCTGCGGCGCATCCAGGCGACGGCGGCGGCGAGCGCGCGCAGGTCGACGTCGGCGCGCGCCTTGAACAGGTTGCGCCAGAGGGCGGCGGCGAGGACGGCGTCGCTGCTCATGAGGCCCTCGTCGTAGGCGACCATGACGCCGCGCCAGGCCATGAACAGGTCCTGCAGGTGGCGCTGGCGCAGGCTGCGCGCCGTGATGTGGTGCACGCGGTCCATCTTGTCCTCGGCCTCCTGGAAGAAGTGGTCCGCCAGCATCGACTGCCACAGCTGGTACGTCTCCTTGTCGAAGCACCGCAGCCGCGTCACCACCAGGTACATGTGCAGCATCGTCACCTGCGACCACGTGCTGAACGACGGCAGCAGGCCAAAGTCTGATGGTCAGCGACTGTCTTACTCAATCGAGAATTCGCGCGCGGCCACATACCCTTGTGCCATATGCCGCCGCCGACGCCAATCTCCTCGCCGTCCTCGGTCGTCGGCACGACGTCGTCCCGCCGCGCCTCCTCCGAGATCTCGTAGGCCGCCTGCCGCGAGCACTTTTGGTACATCTGCCGCGTCACACCAAAGGCGCCATACGGCTCGACCGTCCGCCGCACGGCGCCCCGCGCCATGTCGCCGAGCTTCTCGGCAATCCCGGCGCTGGGCGGCGTCGTGTGAAGGCGGCGGCTGGCCGAGCCGGGGCCGGTCCGTCGTGGCCGTGGCCGTGTCGCCTCGCGGGCGGGGGTTGTGGAAGCGGACAGCGCCGTCAAAGCCTGGGCGGCCTGGTGTAGGGACCGCAGCGGTGCATGCCGCGTAGCCGTCGCCGTGGACGACGGGAGTGGCCGGGCGCACCGGGATAGAAACTCGGCGCACGGCCGGCAGCTGGGGCGGGCCATGGTGGCGGGTGTGCAGTGGACGCCGCCTGGACGCGGGAGCAGGGGAGCAGGGTCGGATGCGAGGGCGGGCAGCAAGCGGCACGGGCGCGCCGAGAGGCCTGGAGGATTTGTGCGGCAGCGTGGTCGTCGTGTTGATGCGGGCCGATGGCCAATTCGTAATTTTCACTTTATCGGGAAAAAATGGTGATAAGAAACTCAGCCCGCGTACTCAGCAACGCGATCACGTGACACTTACACGCTCGTCTGCACCTTTGTCTTCTCTACTGATGTACATAAGCGAGGATACAAGCGCCCGCCGTTATTGCAGCTTGGCGAACACGAGCGAGGCGTTCGTGCCGCCAAAGCCAAAGCTGTTGGTCAGGGCGACACGGACGGTGTGTTTCTGGGCGGTCTGGGGGACGAAGTTGAAGTCTGGGCCGACGTCAGGGTCCTCGAGGTTGAGTGTGGGCGGAAGAACGTCCTGGCCGCGGTTAGTGAAAGCAGGCAGCGCGATCGAGTGCCGTGGCCGCAGGCAGCGAAAAGGAGAGAAAGAACCTACGTGGGCGACGGAGAGGACCGAGAAGAGGGCTTCGATGGCGCCGGCAGCGCCGAGGAGGTGGCCGAGGGCGCCCTTGGTGCTGCTGACGTTGACGAGGGCGTCGGCGGCGCGGCCGTCGAGCGGATCGAGCATGAGGGCGCGGATGGCGGCAGCCTCGGCGGCGTCGCCGATGGGGGTGCTGGTGGCGTGGGCGTTGATGTAGTCGACGTCGCGGGGACGGAGGCCAGCGGTCTGGAGGGCGCGGCGCATCGCGCGGAGGGCGCCGGCGCCGGCGGGATGGGGCGCCGTGATGTGGTGGGCGTCGCCGGAGCAGCCGTAGCCGCAGACCTCGGCGAGGATGGGGACGCCGCGGGCGCGGGCGTGCTCGAGGTCCTCGAGCAGCAGGACGGCGGCGCCCTCGGCGACGACGAAGCCGGCGCGGCGGCGGTCAAAGGGACGGCTGAGGCGGCGGGGATCGCCGCCGCGCGACGAGTCGGCGAGGCTACGGGCGCGGCCGAAGCCGGCCAGCGTCAGCGGGTGCAGACAGGCCTCGGCGCCGCCGGCGACCATGACGTCGGCGTCGCCGAGCGCGATGAAGCGGGCGGCGTCGCCGATGGCGTGCGCGCCGGTGGTGCAGGCCGTCGTCACGGCGTGGTTCGGGCCCTGGAAGCCGTGGCGCATCGCCACGTGGCCGGCGGCCATGTTGATGAGGATGCGCGGCACGAAGAGCGGCGACACGCGCCGGTAGCCGTCGCGCGCAAACGCCACGCTCGTGTCGTAGATGTCGTCGAGGTTGCCGATGCCGCTGCCGATGCACACGCCCGTGCCCGCGCGCGCCTCGTCCGCCGCGTCGGCCGGCGGCCACGCCGCCTGCGCCAGCGCCATCTCCGCCGCCGCCGCCGCGAACTGCGCAAACCGCGACATGCGCCGCTGCTCCGTCGCGCCGCGCAGCCACTCGTCCGCGCGCCACACGCCCTCCGCCGCGCCCGCCGCGCCCTCGGGCACCGCCCCGGCCACTGTGCTCGGCAGCTGCGCCCACTGCGCCCGCGGCTCCCGCTCGGCCACGCTGACGATCCCCGACTCACCCGCCAGCAGCCGCTGCCACGTGCGCTCCACGCCCACGCCCAGCGGCGTGACCGCGCCCAGGCCCGTCACCACCACGCGTCGCAGCATGCCGTGTGTGGGAGAGCAGTTGGAGAGCGATCGGGGTGCGGACGGCCGGACACGAGACCCGGAACGCTGCGGTGTGGCGAGGCCGGACACTCGCCGGCTGCGGCGCCGCGAGCGGAAATTTTAGTGGTCTACAAGTATCAGACGCCGGCCAGACTGGTACAGGTGGGCACAGTGCCCGCATAGTGTCGCACAGCCTGGTGCACGGCCTCGACGACTTTCCAACCTGGGACAATTGCCTAGTCCGAGAGTAGACTAGGTCGAACCGATGCAGGTCAGCGCCCCTGGCAATGTACGGAACAGGCTCTATTCACGATCTGGAACGGCCTTCCATCGAGCTCTTTCTGCCTCTCGCATCTCGCGCTTTTCGATCCTGGCCACATCTCTTCTCCAAGCCTCCCTGCTTACAGCCTGCCTCTCTCATGCTTGTCTCCTCGAGCCTGTATCGCGACCGGTGTTTCATGGCCTTGCAAAGGCCCTTGAAGCTGTCTATTTCTCGTCTCGAGCTATTCTCGTCTTCTCGTCTTCTCGCCTTCTCTTCTCGCAGCCTTCTCGCTAGGAGCGTCAATCTGCTGTCTCTCTCCGGCATCTCATCTTCCCGTCCATTGACGGGCCATTACACCGCCGTGGGGTACACCCGGACGAGGCTGTCTGCCGCCTCGCATTGTTTTGAGGCCCTGAATTGACGATCAGAGCCAGGGTTCCAGACTGCCAGTAACGGGCCAGATCCCAAGGACAGTCAGTCCAGACAACGAGGGACAGCCAGACGCTTCCAAGCCAGCCGGACACTCTAGTCTCTTCTGCGGCTGTTTATGTCTGCATCGCCTGTCTGTCCGTGGCATTGCGTCAGTTACGCTGGCTGCCAGAAGTGACGCAAAGCGCCATCATCTTGCCCATCGAAAGTGCTTTGGCCGGAGAGCTCGAGCTTCAGCGTGTCTTCGGCTTCACGTCGACCACTGCCAGCTGCCCGTATCCGCTGTGGACCAAGGCGGCCGGGGGAAGTGGAGGCTGTCACTGTCGAGCTAGCAGACACTATTGCGCGGCAAACGCACGCAAATAGACGCAGTCGAGAAACTACGGAGTATTACGACGTGTACGAGTACGAGTGATACTTACAAAGTACAAAGTACCTCCCGGATCGCCGGTGTCGGTGCGTTTCAGGACAAGGGGCCACGCCTCGCTGCTTTTTCTTTCTGCGCCAGCATCTGATAAAGATCGCGCGGCCGTTCCACTAGAGCCGCGCTCTTGGCCATTGGACGAGGAATTCGAGCACGAGACAAAGTACAAAGGGTACTACGGAGTACGGAGCACGGAGTACTCGGGCACGCACTGAGGCCTTGCCGCACCCTGGCTGTCTATCTTGCGCTCTCACACGCGGCGCTGGCACATCCAGACGAGTGCAGGAGAGAGAGAGAGGGAGACGGAGGGGAGACAGCACGGAGCCCATAGAGAGACTGCTCCTGCTTCTCACGCTCCAGCCGCGCTGTCCTGGTCTCGCTGATCCCTTGCCGCTCATTGCTCGTCGCCTACGACTCTGCCCACTCGTCTCATTCCCACAGCCACAATGGCCGGCCGACGCGCTGGCGCTGGCGGCACGGCGTCTGGCACGCCGTTGTCGCGCGCAGCAGCTGTGGCAGTGGGTGGCGGCGAGGCGGCCGACGCACACGAGCGGGAGCCCGATCGCGAACCGGGCACGACGCGCAGTGATGTGGAGGACAGGAGCCGCCTCTCCATGTGGGGTGAGTCGGCGGCGCGCGTGGCCCACGATGCCCTGCATCATTCCCGTGAGGACGACGGCGATGAAGAAGGCTCCGAATACGAACTGCTGCTCGACCCCAACCTGCCCGAGGAGTACGCGCCGGACCCGCGCGACCCGGAGCACGACTGTGCGCGCGACTCCGACAGCATCGACGACGACAAGGCCGAGCTGAACCCGGCCCGGCCCGGCGCCGACGCCGGCGCCGACGACTCGCCGTACCCGGAAGTGCGTGCCGCCGTGCGCAACTACGACGAGGACGTGCCGTGCAACACGGTGCGGGCGTGGGTCATTGGGCTCTCGCTCGTCGTCATCGGCGCGTCCATGAACACCATCTTCTCGCTGCGGTCGCCGTCCATCAGCATCGGCACGCTCGTCGCCCAGATCATCGCCTGGCCCATGGGCCACGCCTGGGCGCATGTCATGCCGACGCGCCGCTTCCGCACGTTGGGCCGCTCATGGTCGCTGAACCCGGGCCCGTTCAACATCAAGGAGCACTCCATCATTGTCGTGATGGCCGGCGTGTCCTTCTCGGTGGCCTACGGCACCGACATTATCCTCGCCCAGATCGTCTTCTACAAGCAGGACTTTGGCCTCGTCTTCCAGCTGCTGATGGTGGTCTCGTCGCAGTCGATCGGCTACGGCATCGCGGGGCTGCTGCGCAAGTTTCTGGGTGAGTGCCTGTTCTTTGTCGTGTTTGATTTGATTTTGATTTTGATTTTGATTTTGATTTGACTTGATTTTGAATCTGAATCTGAATTTGATTGGATTCTGGCCGTGTTGTCTGTCCTTGCTGTGTGCTGACAGCCCAGTCTACCCGGCCTCCATGATCTGGCCGGGCAACCTGGTGTCCGTCACTCTGATGAACGCCATGTACGAAAAGGCGCCCAAGGCCGACCCGACGGTCCTCGGCGGCTCCATGCCGCGGTACCGCTGGTTCGCCTACGTCACGCTCGGTGCCTTTCTCTACTACTTCATTCCCGGCTTCCTGGCCCAGTTCCTCAGCGTGCTGGCCATCCCGACCTTCCTGGCGCCCAACAGCCCCATTGTCAACCAGCTCTTCGGCGGCTCCACGGGCCTGTCGCTGCTGCCGCTGACGCTCGACTGGACGCAGGTGGCCGGCTTCGTGGGCTCGCCGCTGATCCCGCCGTGGCACGCCATTGCAAACACGCTGATCGGCGTGGCCGTGTTCTTCATCTTCGGCGCCTCGGTGCTGCACTACACCAACACGTGGTACGGGCTGTATCTGCCGATGAGCGACTCGTCGACCTACGACAACACGGGCGCGGCCTACAACGTGTCGCGCGTGCTGACGCCGGACTTCACGCTGGACGAGGCGGCCTACGCGGCGTACTCGCCGCTCTTCCTGAGCACGACGTTTGCCATGTCGTACGGCCTGTCGTTTGCGGCCATCGCGTCGCTCATCGTGTACACGTACCTGCACCACAGCACGACCATCTGGCGGCAGTACCGCAACAGCACGAGCGAGAAGCCCGACGTGCACATGCGGCTGATGCGCAAGTACCCCGAGGCGCCGAGCTGGTGGTACATGGGCCTGTTCGCCGTCATGCTGGGCCTCGGCTTCGTCACCGTGCTGGCCTTCCCGACCAACCTGACGTGGTGGGCGTTCCTGCTGGCCGTCGGCATCGCCTTTCTGTTCGCGCTGCCCATCGGCATCATCCAGGCCGTGACCAACAACCAGATCGGGCTCAACGTGCTGACCGAGTTCGTGTACGGCTACATCCAGCCCGGCCGCCCGCTGGCGCTGATGCTCTTCAAGACGTACGGCTACATCACCATGTCGCAGGCGCTCACCTTTGTCGGCGACCTCAAGTTTGGCCACTACATGAAGATCCCGCCGCGCACCATGTTCATGGCCCAGGTCGTCGCCACCACCTTTGCCTGCTTCATCCAGGTCGCCGTGCTCAACTTTGCGCTGCACAACATTGACGGCGTGTGCGACCGCGCCCAGCCCGAGCACTTTACCTGTCCCGGCGGCCGCGTCTTTTTCTCTGCTTCGGTCATCTGGGGCCTCCTCGGCCCGGCACGCATGTTCTCGCCCGGCCAGATCTACTCGAGCCTGTTTGTCTTCTTCGCCATCGGCGCCGTCGTGCCCGTCGTCATCTACTTTGCCGCGCGCCGCTGGCCCAAGTCGCCGGCCAAGTTCCTCATGGCGCCGGTCATCTTTGGCGGCTCGGGCGCCATCCCGCCGGCCACGCCGCTCAACTATCTCAGCTGGGGCGTCGTCGGCTTCGTCTTCCAGTACTGGGTGCGCAACCGCCACTTTGCGTGGTGGAGCCGGCTGAACTTTCTGACGTCGTCGGGCCTCGACCTGGGCCTGGCGCTGAGCACCATTGTCATCTTCTTTGCCTTTACGCTCAACAACATCGATCCGCCGTCGTGGTGGGGAAACAACGTGGTCACGAGCACCATGGACTTTCAGGACACGGCCGTGCAGAGGGTCGTTTCCCCGGGACAGACCTTTGGGCCGACGAGCTGGTAGATCGCTTCCTTGTCCCACGCCTGCCGCTTCCCTGGTACCCTGTGCACCGTTATGCCTCCCGTTTTCTGCCGCATGCTATGCGCTTTCTGCTCGTCTTCTTGTTCGGGCCGGCTCTTTGGATTCCTACAGCCATACAGACGACGTTGGACAGGCGTTTAGTTTTGAATATAGGGGACAATGTAGAGTCTTCGCAACGCATAGAACTTGTACAACTGATTGTTTAAATCAACGGGTCAGATTGGGTACCACGATATCATGCAGGGGCCCTTTTATTTTCAATGGGTGCACAGCTCGCCTAGCAGAGCTTTTTAATAGGTATGGTATGTGCGGAAGCGGCTAGGTGCACGGGTAACCATATAAGCACACCAAAAGAAAAACAAACACGTGACTAATCTATAAAGCAAAAAAGAAGAACAAATAACATAGCAAACTACTATACAAATATAGCTGCTGTACATTAGACAGCTCATCAGACACCTTCTAGGGCGGCGCCGTGGTGCCGGCGTGCGCGGGCGATGCGGAAGAAGTCTTAGTCTTGCTAGGGCCACTTCTAGAGTACGAGTAGTCCCTGCTACGCCGTCTGCTGCGCCGACTGCCATGCCGTCTCCCTTGATGTCTACCGCACCGACTACTATGCCATCTCTTATACCGTCTACTCTGTATAAAGATGCGTAGCAAAATTAAATTAAGAAGAAGACATAAGAGGTGTTGATTACGAAATACCGGTGTGAAGAAGGCTAGTGTCGATCGAGCATATGCGTACTGTGGCAGTACGGGGGCTCAACGGTCAGAGGCAGACAAGTGATCTCAAAGGATAAAATTGAAGAGTAAGTTTTGGATGATACCTAAAATAAAACAAAAGGGCCATAGCTGTCCTCTTATAGGGGCCATGGCCTGGTGTCCAATATAGAATACAGTGCCGTAGACAGTGACAGAGGTGAGCCAATCACCTATTTCTTACAACCGGCAAACGAAATATAAACATGCATAAAAACCTTTTACGTCTCCCGCACAGACAAACCTCTTGCACACCCCGGAATACCCAGCAAAGACACAAAAGTTTCCAGATATCGTTCCGAAAACCATGGCCGATCTCTCAGCGCTGGCCGATAGCGTCATTGCTGCCACGGGACCCAAAGCAAATGCTCGTCTCGCGGCCATGCTGCCGAGCCTCGTGCGGCATCTGCACCAGTTTGCCATCGAGACGGCGCTCACGGCACATGAATGGAATGTGGCCTTGGACTTTGTGCGTTTTCCTCGTTTGTTCGTCTGTGTTGTTGTTGCTGTCCAAATCTATCCATATTGCCTTTCAACGTCTTGCCTTTGATTTCGCTTTCCCTCCGGTTGACTGAATGCCCAACACCGCAGATCAATGAATGCGGCCGCATCTCCGACACCAGTCGCAATGAGACACAACTTCTCGGCGATGTGCTCGGCCTCGAGTCGCTCGTCGACCTCATCGCTGACCAGCTGGCCAACGACCGTCCAGCTAGGACTGCTTCTGCTGCGGATACAGCCGCCATCACAGCTTCGACAGCCAGTCTCTACCCGCCCACCCCCTCGGCCATCCTGGGCCCCTTCTACCGCCCCGAAGCCCCGATTGTCCCGCTGGACGGATATCTCGTGCGTGACCTCACCGGCGTAGCTCCGGCCGGCGTCGTGCGCATCGCCGGTGCCGTCCGTGAGGCCGGCTCTGGACGGCCGCTTCCCGGCAATGCCATCGTCGACATCTGGCACTGTGCACCCAATGGCCTCTATGAGCAGCAGGACCCGGGCCAGCCCGACATGAACTTGCGCGGCCGCATCGCCATCGCCCGCGACTCCGGCGGCCGCTTTGCCGCATATTCGCTCCAGTGCGCCCCCTATCCCATCCCCGATGACGGCCCTGTCGGCCTCCTGCTCCGCAACCTTGACCGCCAATTTCTCCGTCCTGCTCACATCCACTTCATCGTCTCTGCGCCCGGCTACCGCACCCTCGTCACCCAACTATTCGATGCTCGCGGCGACAACAACCTCTCCGATGCCGTCTTCGCCTTCAAGGATGCTTTGGTTGTTCACACACGACCCCTTCATAATGATCCCCGAGCCTCCTGGTCTCTTGAATATGATTTTTTCCTCGTCCCAGAGCCGGCTGACGTATAACTGGATGCTCGACTGTTTCGGACCTTTATCCAATGTCATCAGATCTATAAAAAGGAATGTTATGCGAAGCCTCCCCCTCACGGCCACCGAGAACCCTCATACCGGGGTTCATGCCCATAGTAAGCCCGAAGCTTGGGTACATTTGTGGCTGGGTCTGATTCAAAGGATATTTGCGCAGCGGCTCTCCCACACCTCCACCTCCACCGACAGTGTTCATCGGCAAATCCGCTACGCCCGCCGTTACGCTGCCAGGCCCCAAGTTACCGCTAGGCCAGTTCATGATTTCTTCCCAGTCGAGAGCATCGGTATCCGCCGTGAGAGAATCAATCCTACCACCGGTGGATGGGAAAGATGCGTGTTCAAAGTCATTTATATCCAAGCGGGTGGTAATTGGCTGCTGCTGCTGTTGTTGCTGATATGGAAGTGGTGGAGCTGGTGTTGGTACCCCGAGAGGCGGCGGATTCGGAGGCGGTTGAATTGATATAGCAGATAGTGAATGATTTTTCGAAACTGTCTCATCGACACTTGATGCCGTAAGTTCGCTGCCAGGTCGGAACATCTGCGAACCAGATCCTTCAGTATTGCGGGTGGCAATATTCGGCCGAGAAACAACTACACCGCTGGCAGTACGCTCATAGGTTTTCGCATCCGCACAAGGTGTAAGCGTAAACGCCCGCTCCAGAGGGTCCATGTTGTCAGCGAGAGGTTCCATGAGGTACGAGTACCGACCACGTCCGGGAGTAGCCACGCTACTTTCTTGTTGCTTGTCCACGTCTTTTTGAAGGGCACGCATAATCCATAGCAACCGGACGGCTTGCGCATCGGTTTTCGAAAAGTATTCCATAATTAACAGTGCCCGCTTGATAGTCATCGTATATGCCGGGTTTTCGTACATGGTGGCATACTCGTTGCTCATGACCACAAGCGCAGCGGCAAAAAGAAAATAGCTTCGAAGCTGGTTAGACTTATTATTGCGGTAAAGCACAATAAAATTTTGTTTCTACTTACAGAACAAGCGGATTTCTCTGTGGAAGATATAGGCCATCTCGAGCAGTTTGAATCAGAGCAATGGTCTGGTACGCTGTCTGCACGCAGACCTCTGATAACATTTCTGTGCGTTGACGCATGCTCGGAGAGACTTTGTTGGGCCCACGACGGTTTGATTGGATTAGGAGCAGAAAAAAGGGTCGTGTGAGTAGAATCACTGAGTGCTGGTAGAGCAAGTTGACGTGAAGAATAGCAATACCGTGCGCGGGCGCGGATGGATCCCTTGTCCTGTCACCTAGGTTTGGATTTTTCCAATGGAGAACTTCATCTAGGTCTTTCGTCCACTGAATACACTGACGCACAATATCCTGTGTGACGTTCGTCGAGACACGCCGCTTGGCATAGAGTGTCTTGAGAATTGTGCCGATAATGCGACTACCGCGTACGGATGCATTCATTCCACTCACGTGCACCTGAGCATCTCGCAATATGGGTGTAGATATAGGCGCAGAATAGCTCATCGGTGTTGACATGTTTTCGGGTATATCATCTTTTAGAGCCGCTTCTGTGCACTCGTCCTCGTTGATGGCCGTAGGTCGGCCTAGCGAAGCAGCAATGAAGCGATCAAGCACATATAAAGTCTTCCACAATCCAGTGCGGAGCTTCAAACTTCGGCCATGGAAGTAGACCATATTTTCTTCACGGTGAAGACCACGGTGAAGACCAAGTGCTATAGCCGACCTGACTGCCATGCCTACCATTCGTCGACAGCACGTAAGAGAAGCACTTATCAGAGTAAAGAAAAGGGAGGACAGAAACGGCGAGTCATACCATGATATGCAAACGAAGCGTTTCGCTTAGATACAGCGAGCATATAATAAGACATCAAGCAAAGGGCTTGAACAGACCAGAAGTCCGCATCCTCGATGCCATTGAGCGGGTCGCCAAGACACCTCGCAGTACGGAAGAACAATTCAGCTTGATCATAGGGCACGTCTAGGCGCAATTTGCGAATTATGGCTTCTTCCAAGGTTCCGGAGACAGGCGTAGCCACGACTAGACCCACAGCAAATGTGAGGAATAGATGACAGAGAAACTGGCTGCTGGCTGCCAATGGGTTGTCATAACAAGCACCGAAATGCTCCCGAAATGCGAGATAGTCGAAAATATCGAGAAGTCCGTATGTCTAAATTAAGGAAAGACTTTTTAGTAAATAGCAAGAAAGCAGTTGGGGAGGGGAGGCATTAGTACATTCGTGAAGAAAGAGTCTGTAAGTATTTGTGCGGTTCGACGGTCTGGAAGCTGGCAAGGCGGGCGTATTTCTTCTGGGAGCTTCGTGACAGTTTCGACAATTTGGGTCTTACTGGGGTCGACTGTAAAATCAGAAGCACCGCTAATGCTCTTGACCATGCCGCGAAATAAGTTGAGATAGGACAGTGTTGCCGACTCTCCAATGTATACTGTTGCAGGGTGAGCTCGTGCTGAAAACCCTTATGAAGTAGATAGCAGCAGAACGAGAACGGGGAAGCACACACATAAACGACCAGTTCTGTCCGTCAGCATCCTGGCACTGTCCGTCATCATCCTCGCAACAGGTTCTAGCAACGCTTCTTCATCAGCCGAGGTGCTTGCTGAGCTGGTCGATGATCGGACATCTGCTGCCAAGTCTGCAGGGTGGAGGCGCTTGTATTCGGTATCGCTAGGATCGACATAGCCACTGTAGCCGTCTAGTCGCCTTCTTGAGGCGGCTTTATTGACGCTCACCCAAGCATTTATGCTGCCCATACCTTCACCTTGGGCAGTGCTGTCAAGGCGATGACGTTTCAGAGGTGGCTCCGAGGAGCTGTCGTTTTGCATGTCGGCTGGGTGGCCGGCTTTATATGTGCAGCTCTTCAGCTTTCTTTTGCAATTATAGCACGGTTTTTGTCCATTACACTGGATTAGAGAGGGGTTAGCCTCTAATGAGAGTTTGATAAGTCATGACGCAGTTGATACCAACGGAGGTCTGGACAAGGCATTTTATGATACGCAACTGCCGGCATACCTTTTGTTTTCGCTGTTTGCAAACATCACAAGCTTGAGCGGTCCGTTTGCGCTTGTCTTCTGGGACTTTAGGGCGGCTCATATTGGGTTGGCGTTTCTCGGCGGGTGGGGATCTATCATGTGCAACATACAATACAATAGAGTTGGGCGTGGTAAGTCGATTCAGGCCAGCAGTTTCCACAGAATAGAAAGCAAGGGATAGCAATCTTCTAATAGACCGGAAGCTGGGGAGATCACGACTACTCGTATTAGATTGTCGGTTAGATTTGCGACAAAGTATCAGGCAGTAAAACAGGGTAGCAAAAGACAAACATCTGCCAGTGGTGTCTTCTGCTGAGAAGTCCGTTGGGAGTCAGGCATTTAGTCTGAGGAGGAGCACATAAGTCAAGTAGGTCTAGTTGGTCTGTGGGCCAGGCACTTGGTCAGTCACTTAAGTGAGTCCAAACCATCCTCCTCTGCCAGTCTATTAGTCCGCCAGTGCACCAGAAAGCTAAAGCCGATGCTGTTTCCGAGAAGAGGAAGTATGAGTCGTGGGTTCAGCTGTAGCCTCAATCGGTTGGCTCGAGCGATCAAATCACGCTCCCCTGTCCTTGTCTTATGGTCGGGGCTTGCATAAAGGACTGAAGGACGCCGGTCTTCTTCGCTATTGTAGACAGCCAAAGAACAAAAGTCCAAGGCAGGCTGTGTGACGTTCTAATGGCGGCTCTTCCCCATCACCTGGTGCTTGATTTTGAGTTGCAATTTCATAGAGCACAATGCCACATATTGGTCGAACCGAACAAACCTTCTGTCAGTTCTCACAAGCTGCAGGCCCCGGGCGTGCTAGTGCATCGGTGTCTTTTCCGCTAGCCTTGACTGAAACCACCCCAGAAGTATGGGGTTTTTGGAATAGGTGTCGCGCGACAAAAAGGCTAAGCAGTTCTAGTTACGCCGCAAAGAGAGGTTCCCGTTTTCTTTTATATCGGAGGTTGCATGTAGAGGAAACTAGGCAGGAGCACAAGCTGGAGATAACGCATCAAGAAATGATTTGAGACTAGGTCAACTTGCAGATTAGCAGATTAGTAGTCGAGTGGACAAGTAGACAGCAGATATGAGAGAAGAGATTGTGCAAGGCGTGGTGTAGTATTAGTGTCACGGGCCACAATGGTTCGGCACTTTCTGCTAAAGATAGCGGCACTGAGGAGACGAACACATGCTCCGTAGTCTGTCTCGAACCGCCCGGGCAGACGGTTGAAGCAGGACCGTAACGTTAAGAAGGGGGTGGGGTGTGATTATGAGGGGGCCGGGGGGATGGGAGATGGGAGGCTGAGTCGGCAGGCCGATTGGAAAGCGGGCGGGGTGTAGCAGTAGGCAGGCAGACCGGTGGAGATGTATTCGTACCGTTGGGTTGGGGTGCATTTACAAGCCTGTTGAGGCAAAGGCGAGGAAGCGATGATGGATGGTGGACGAAGTTGGCAGCCCAGAGAGATGGTGACGGCCGGCCAGAGACGTTGCCGTTGAAAGTTCTGTTGTTTCTGCTGCTGCTGCTTTTGTCCAAGCTGCCTTTACGCTTCGGCCAGCAACACTCGTGAGACTGTTAGAAGAGGACGGCCAAAGACGAAGGCGAGCCGAGGGCAGAATATTGCGACACGCGGCAGACAACCACTCGCAGCTGGCAAATGGCGGCCAGATAGACGTCTTTTCGCTCTGTTATCTCTTATCTGCTCTCCCATAGCTTCTTATGCCACCTTTTGGTCTGCTGACTGCTATTTGGCGATGTATGTCGGCTGCATCCTTTAAATCGAGCCGTGCATTAATGGTGAAGCCTGATGCAACTCGGTCTATTTGGGCGAAATGGCGCCCGATCGATGCGAATCTAAATGTAAAAGCGAGTATCAGCGTACTGGACAAGGACAGTATTCGACCTCGAAATTGCTGTGTACCGGAATTGATGGCCAGGCCGGACAGAATGCGGCACATGCTTTAGAACATGCATGGTGGACGAAATGGCGGCGAGTATTAGTGGCGAGCTGCACAACAACGAGAACGAAAACGGCGATGCAAGTCACTCATAGGTGGAAAGGCGCGGATCGCAGAAGACGCTAGCCATGCATGTGCAGAGAAAATGCAGAAATGTGTACCATTCGGCTACGAAGTACAGTGCAGTGGTTACAGCAGGGGGGAGGCAGAGGAAGGAGCGGATGGACAGAGGTGTGTACGAGGCAGGAGTGACCGCAGTCGAAACAGACAACAGCGGACACGTAAGGAAGGAGCAGGCGCCGGAAAGAGCAGAGGTGCCAGGAAAGTAGCAAGGGGAAGGAGCAGGGGAAGGAGCAGGGGAAGGAGCAGGGGAAGGAGCACGAGGAAGGCTTACGAACTTGGGAAGGCGCAGTCTTGCATGGGAAAGAGGACAACAGGCTGCGGCGCGGCCCAGAAGAGTAAGCAGGCTGTGACCATGCACACCGGGCGCAGGATGCTCTTGCCCAAGAGTGATGTGAGATGTACATGCAGACGGAAGGAGCGTCCGGCAGCCCCGAGTGGCAGAAGCAGCATCTGGCCAGAGCAGGAGGCTGGAAACGGTACTTGGCAGCGCGCCGCTGCGTGACGGCTGTGCCATCATAGTACGGATGTGGCACGCACAGACCGATGGCAAGTGCAGATTAGAACACAGGCGAGGCAGGAACGCAGGCAAAGTATCGGCAAGAGCGACTGGCAGGCACGCTGACAGATAATGTGCTGGCGAGTTAGTAGCGCCACATCGATCACACGGCCTCGCTTTTCTGTGTTCATAGTCACGATCTCCAGAAATGCCGAGCCATCACACGATGGCTGCTCGCTGCAGCACCAGACGCTGCACAACCCAATATCACAGCGCAGAGTCGCCATGCGATCTGGCATATTCCGCCAGCGGACGCTTCCGGACAGCGGCGTCATTCTCCGGCAGTCACACAGAAGCCATGGGCGTCGAGCAAAGACCGCGGAAGTCGACACTATCAGCAAGCCAGGTCTGCGTGTACCGGTACGGTCGTGTCCGTGACGGCAGACTTGGCGAGACACGGGCCAGACGTTGCACAGCGTGCTGCAGCCCGCTCATGTGGCGTTCACGCAAACCATTCATGTCGCGTCGCCAAGGAACACGAAGCAGAAGACAGCGCACCAGCTTCCGTCAGAGCTGACCAGCACGCAGCCACCGTGTCCCCGAGAGCTCCGAGTCCCATGCCTCTACTTCCCCGCTTGTGCCCTAATTACGGCCATTTTTCGTAGCCGGTCCTGCCCTGTCCAGGTCCTGATACTTTTGGCTGCCTTGTCTGCTGAACGAGAGAATGGCCGTGGCCGCAATCTCTCACGTTTGTGGCGGAAAGCTGCAAATACACACCCAAGTGACAGGCGTTTTCCGCGGCAGACTCTGGGCCTGGACAGCGATACGCAGTGCGCATACGGCGAGAGATATTTTGGCTTTCGCTCCGGAACTATCGAGATAGAAACTAGGCTATGGAGGCTACGGTCTGCGAGTACATATGCTGTCTCTATGACTTACGTACTTTTTTGCGATCCGACTCTTTGAATTTTGAAGCTGAAACTCGATAGTCTTTGAATTTCTGCGAATTCTGACAGCCGCCTTTGTTTCCAGGATTGGGCCCCGCTGTCTTGCCTTCTCGTCAACTTTCGCTCTTTTCCTGCCGACTAACTGACACTACTCTGCTGTCCATATGCCAGTTATTCAATCAGCCTTGCCTCTCCATTCAAGCCGTCCCACCCTTCAGCCTTCACCGGTTTTCTCCGAAGCCCAATCGGTACGTCTTGGGCTTCAACACATCGCTGTGCTCCCATACTGGTCCACGCCATGGCGGCCAGCTCCGGCATGCATCCTATAGGTGCCTTAAATAGCCATTTACACGCTAGCCAGACAATGTCACCCATCCCTGCCGTGCACCTCTCAAGATAGGCATGCTGCCGCCTAGTCTAACCGCAGCCATCGCCGAATACGAGGCCGCCAGTACGGAGGGACAACCGGTCAAGCAGAAGTCCGAGAAGCTCTCAGTCCCAATTATCAGGTGCCGCGAACTTGCTCCAAGCGCCGTTTTGGCCGGTTTCGGAGGAGGTTGTAAATGCCATCGAGACTTTAGAGGGCCGTGGCGTGGCTGCGCTCACCAATCTACGCTGCACGCCATAGAGGCATATCGTGGAAAAGCTGCCTGGTGAGATCTGGAGTCGACAGAACTATGCATAAAATTAAACATGGCATCACAGTGTAAATACAAAGGACGCAAAAGGGATGAGATAAACCAAATCTGCGATAAACGTTGTAGACCGCACTGTTTTGTACCGCCTGCTGACTGAAGGCAATGCCGACAGAGTCAACAGAAGCTAATGAGTCGATTCAGCAACTGCGTGGGAAACAATCGAGAAAACATGGATTGTGAAATCTAATCTCACATGCAGCATAGGTTTGCGTTGCCTTCTCTCAAACAAGTATACACAGTTTTAGAGTTGGATGCGCTTCTTGAACAACAGTTTAATATAATTTCTGAGGTGGTTGTTCTATTTGCCCAAAAACGAAACATGGCAGTGCAAGTAGAGCAAGAATACGAGAATGCATGTAAAGTATGCTCGCCATTTATAGCAGCACTTCTTCCATTCCTCCTCTCTCGTTCTCGTTCGTTGCCATTGTTCCCCAACCGTATTTTACAGTGTTGCAAAAATCAACATTTCGTAAGGCGGCGTCGCTTTGATTCAAAAATGCTGCTGTTCTTGCCGCTCTCGCGCCCGTCTGTCGGTCTGCTGGTCGGCTATCGCGTGATGCATCATGTATCGTGCCCTGGCCACAACACCCACCTTACAGGACGAGCCGACCCGGCTCGTTCTCCAGCACCACCTTGAGCCGCTCCAGGAACACCTGTGCGCGCTTCGCCTCCGCCGCCGGTACAGACAGGCTGAAGAAGTTCTGGCCCGTCGACACGGCCGGCAGCTGTCTTGGCGCCGCCGGACGCGCCGGACGCGCCGCTGCCTTGCTGTTGCCGGCGAGGATGTCGATCACGTCGCTGGCAGGAGCCTTCTTGGCCTTGGCCGCGGCCAGCACGGACGGCGGCAGCGCCGAGACCTGCGGCTGGTAGTGGCCGGCCGAGACACGCGCGCTCGGCGAGGACGCCTTTGGTGCGGTGCCGACGATCTCGTCGAACAGCTGCGTGGCCGTCGGGGCGGGTGCGGGACCGGCGCGCGGCAGAGCGTCGTTGGCGACCTCGGTAGCGCGCGCCACAAACGTCGACACCGGCATGAACACGCCGAGCGACTGCTGGATCTTCTCCTGGACGTCGACGACAGCCGACAGCGACACGGGCAGGGTGACGGTCGTGTTCGGCACCGGGGCAGGGGCCTTTTGTTCAGCAGCCGGCTTCTTCTCCGCCGGCTTCTTCTCCGCCGGCTTCTTCTCCACCGGCGCGCGCAGGCGGATATTGCTCAGATCCAGGTGCGACAGGGCCTCGATCCGCGACGCCAGGTCCACGGGCACGGAGGCCGGCACCTGGCCCAGGAAGGCGAGCACGTCGCCCTTGAGCAGACGGCCGCCGGGGCCGGTAGGCGTCGCCTGGCTGACGACGGTCGCGGTGTCGAGACCGCGCTCCTTGATCAGGTGCTGGACCGACGGCAGCAGGGGGTATTTCTGGGGTGGCCGGGGGCCGGAGGCGGAGGCGGGCGAGGGGGAGGAGGCGGCAGGGGCAGCAGCCGGGGTCGGGGTCGGGGTCGGGGTCGAGGCCGAGGCCGAGGCCGGGGCCTTGTCGGCAGCGGGGGCGGCCTGCACGTCCGGCGGCACCTGCAGGCTGGACAGGTCGTCGCCCGCCTCGGCCAGCACGCCAATGCGCGCGCCAACAGGGATGCCCTTGGTGCCGTCGGCTTGCAGGATCTTGAAGACCTGGCCGTCCTCCTGGGCCTCCACGTCCATCGACGCCTTGTCGGTCTCGATCTCCAGTAGAACATCGCCGGCCGCAAACCGCTCGCCCTCCTTGACCCGCCACGCCGCAATGCTGCCCTCCGTCATCGTTGGCGACAGCGCCGGCATCGTAAAGTTCTGCGCCACTGCATTCCGTGCTGTTGTGCGGAAGCCTGCAGACGCCGCGTTAGCACGTTCTCTGTCGCCACCCGTCAACTGTTCCGCTTGCTGCTCCAACACGCCGTTCCCTTTCTGCGCTCTTTTGTTCTCTGTTCCGGCTTCCTTCGGCGTCGTCGGGTCTTCCCTCTTGACTCTCACCACCCAGGCTGTTGTTCGCCTGCCCCTCTGGCTCCATATCTCTTCCCCGGCCTCTCTCTCCTCAACGCTTCCTCCTGTTTCGCCCTCGCTGCCCGTCACATTGTCGCTCACACCGTCCTCGCTGCTTACCTCGCGATGGCCGCACCCATCTCTGTCCAGCCAGCCTGGCCGTGAGACGGCTGGCTGTCGCTAAACTCGCCATTGCTCCGGGCCCTTTGCTCTGGGACAACGCACGGAATAAGTACGAAACAGCCGCAAAGAGCAGAAACGCGGGCTTCCGAGGGCAAAAATCACACAACAGACAACGGAATGGACGAGCAGGCGGCTAAGCTCCGTATCGAGCGATCTTCGCAGGCGGTTTTGCGTGGGCGAAAATTACAAGATATCGCGCGAAACCGGGAAGAATGGGGACGGCGACAGACGGCGACTACAGCGAACACTAGCTTCCCCGGAGCTCTGGGACAGCCAGAAGCTCCGTTGGGGTTGTGAAATCCAGTCCGGCCCTCTGTGCACGGGCCCTTTGTCCTACCGTACAAATACCGTGTGTAGCGCGCTAACACAGTGGCCGCTCTTGAGTCGGCGTCCGTCCCGCGCGCTATTACTCAGCACACAGGCCACAGGAAGTATCGACAACTTCAAAACGTGAATTCAAAGATGCCTGCATAGCAACAGCACTCTACCGCCAACGTCTATTACTGCCCAACAACGGCCCGCTCGTCTTCACCGGACTCACAAAACATACCCCCCGACCGTCACGCTGCTCCAGGGACGCACTGCCGCAGCCTCCTCGAGCTCCACACACCACCAAAGTGCTTCCTTGGCCTTGTCAGGCTGTCCGCTCTCTTCGTGCGCCCGTGCCAGCGCAAACCACGCCTCCGAGCTGTTCCACGAGCTGCCAAGCTTGGTCAGGCCCGACAGCAAGCAGAATGCGCGGTCCCGTGCCGCGAGGCGGTCAACCAGCGGCAGCGATGTCGTCAGGTAGGGAGGCGTCAGGTCCTCGTCGGCTTTGGGCTTGGCGCTGGGGTGGTTGTCGCCGTCCAGGATCGACTTCTTTGCAGCAGGCAGCTCAGTGGCAGCGTCTGTGCTCGACACAAGCCCCAGCGGCTGTGACGGCAGCTCCTTGACCACCACCAGGCCTTCCTCGGCGACCGCAGTCGTCTTGGCGGGGAACAAGGAGCCATCGGCAAGCTCGACCCCGGGGATGGCTGGCAGTGGCAAAAGCTTCTCACTGGCAATGTCGAGCAATATGTTGGACAGCCCGATAGTCGCACCAGGGTGATCCGGGAAGTGTGTCAGGGCAGCCTCAAAATCGAGTCGCGCCGCATAGGCAGAGCCCTTGGTCAGAGACAAGTTGCCCATCTGATCTGTTGTTAGTACCCTTAAACTAGTACCCTTAAACAGGCTTTGGGCTTGGGGGGGGGGGGGGTTTCTTTGCATAGCACGTACTTCGGTCCACACATCTGCCCAGAGCTCGTCCACGCTCTTCTTTCCGGCCCAGCCGGGTTCGCGCGGCGACCCGCCGCCAATGATGCCCATGACGGCATCCTTGGACTCGTCTGCTTCGAGCGTCTGCACGAGCTTCTGCGCCTCCGAGACTGCGCCCTTGGCATCCTCGAACATCTCGGCGCGGCGGTAGAAACCGGCAATTAGGAGCCACACTTCCACGAGAATAATCGTCCGGCGCCGCCGCTCGTAATCTTGGGAGAACTGGATCGCCGGCATCATCGACGCGGACGCTTCGATGTCGTCTGGCCCCGACACCGCCATCTCCGAGCTGCGCGCCTGTGCCGACGCGAGAGATTCTACCTGCGTCGCATGCCGGTTTAGCGACACGGGCGGGCCCGTTGACGAGAGTCGCCGCCGGCCAGTCGAGAACTGGTACACTTCGGAGCCGTCGCGGCCGTCGTCAACGGGCGTGAATAGAGCTTCGCCGTCCGCGAGCGATGCCTGGTGCGAGACGGCGCCACTGCTGGCCGCCCGGCGCCGGCTGCCGCTCTGGTCACGCCTGCGCATGCTGTGACGCTTCCCAGACTGGCTTCTCCGACGATCGCTGTAGACCGAGGACCGGCGGGACCGTCTGTCTTCTCCGTCGCGTGTGACCTGGATGGTCGGGCCATCGCGGCTGGCTGTCGTCTGTGTCGTTGGCGGCCGCGCCGTCCCAGGCTTTTCCGAGCTGGGAGTGCCCCCGTGCTTTGTCGTTGGCCGCCCACTGCGGTCGCCGCGGCCAAATATGCTACCTTTGATGCTGCGCAGCGTGCCGGCCGAGCTCTTGGGGGCCTCGGATGTTTTCGACGCCAATTGCATCTTGGAGTTCTGGATTTGACCAAAGAGCCGTGTGTACAGAGTCAGGAGCTCCAAGCTTGCATTGACAGCCACCATTGGACTCTCGAGTAGCTCGAGTAAAACCAGCTGTGTCTTTTTCACATCGAGCACCTTTTCCTTCTCAAAGTCATCCATGTCGTCAATGATGCCCCTGCCCGATCCTGCAACGTCTTCTCCACCCTTGGCCTCTGCCTCGTTCAGGTGCTCGCTGCGGTACACATTCTCGCCGCCAAAGAGAACAGTAGGGTCCTTGAACTGCTCAAATGCGCCCTCACATGCCCGGGCTGCCATAACGTAGTCCTGGCGGGCACTAAGAAGAAGCGACAGTAGATGCCAAAGCGGAATCATAGTTCGCTCCCGCCAGTATGGCCCGTTCAGGAGAGTCTGATCGCCGTCCGCCGCCTTGTTCGAAAGCAAAGCGCTCTTGACCACGTCGATCGCTGCGTTGAGCTCTCTCTGCTCGGCTAGCAAAAGGCCGAGCGCGAAAACACCGCGCAGGTTGGTCGATTTGCCGTACTCTGGCGACAGGGACTTGCGCAGGCAGCGTTGAGCCTTGGCCTGGATGTCGGCGCGCGTCGCAGAATCAAATGTAGCACGCGCCCACTGTGCATGGGCAATTCCAACGGCTTGCCACGCCACAGCAATTACGCGAGGAGGAATATCGCTGCCAGTCGTCTTCGCAACCAGGTTTGTCTGCGGCAGCGGTTGCTCTTCATCCACTCGCTCCAGCAGCGCGTTACTGAGCTCGAGCAGACACTGTTCCAGCTCCAGACTGAGGCCATATGCCTTTTCAGCAGCACCACGATCGCCGTACCGACACAAAGTCACGATACTCTGTGCGATCGTCTCTAGAACTGTTGTATCGTCGTCCAGGCTCGGTTCCTCATGGCCAGTTTTGGCGACGCGGGCCTTGCCCTTTTTGACCAGCCCCAGATAGGAATCAAAGGCCTGAAAGGCCAAATCAAACTCGGCAACGGAATGATGAACATCGAATAGATGCCGCAGGATCGCCGTCGAGTGATAGGTCTTGGTAGATGCACGGTAGAGAATGTCCAGGACACCACGGCTCAAAGACTCTTTGCCGCCTTGGCCCAAGTCCTCGTCCCGCCAGCCACGGCCTCTAAGGATCGTCCAATTCTGCATGACAAGGCGCACAAAGTCCTCCACCTCTTCCCGCTCCTCATCGGCGCGGGGGAATGTGGTTTCATCGAGCAGCAAGGCCTCATAGATCGCCTCTACCTTCTTCAGCTCCACGCGAAGCTGATCGCGGGATGAGGCCTCCGCAGCGATCTCAGGCGCAGAAACAGGCGGATACGGAAGGTTGTCTTCCACGATGGCCGACAAGACAGCGTAGTACTCGAACCATATCCTCCTGCGCGGGACAGAGCCGCTGAACCCATGGCCTCCAGGCGAGCCAGTGGCGCCATCCCAGTACCTGGCCCACGCCCGAAGGCTTACCAGGCAATCGGGGTCTTCCAGACTGACTTCGTCCAGCTCCAGCGTGTGGCTGAACAGCATACAGAACTCAGTCAGAAACAGCTCTGACCAGTAGCGAAGCTGTCCACGAGATGGCTCATCGTTATGCGCAGCTGTCAGGCAGCCCAGCCCTTGTTCGAAGACAGTCAACGCGGCCTTTCGCTGGCCGTCGCGAGCCAAGCAGTTTGCCCGCAGATAGGCCGCCTTCAGAGTGCATACCCGGGTCCAGTCCGATACATTGCGCGCCTCCTCCGCCGGGCCCAGCTCGTCGTCGAGGCTCTTGGGGAGCTGCGCAAAGGCATATTCGTAGCTGCCGGCAGCCCAATGCAGCCATCCGGCGCAGACCTTGGCCTGGAACCGGTCCTGCAGGTGCGTCTGCTCCCCGTCAATGGCGACCAGGAGTTGCGGAAGATGTGCCTCCACGTCGATGGTCTTGGCAGAGCCTGTTCCCGGGCGGCCAGTGGCGTTGCGTGTCGCCTTTTCGATGCTGAGCTCGGTTTCGGCGGTCAATGTGAGGCCTATAATTCAGAAGGGGTGAGCATTGCTGGCCAGTATCGTCCACGGAGGATGGTGCAGCACACAACGCTGGCCTGAGGCGTGCAGCAGCCCGGACGTCCGAAAGTCGACGAGGCATGGGGAGCATTCGGTCACATACAGGCACGGTCAGTGGCGTGCTTTCTGACTTTCCGGACGAGCTCGGGGACGGCTTCCCAGTCGCCGTCGCAGCGAGCGTTGTCAAGCAGCTGCACATACTGAGCTGCCTTGGCGACAGAAGGCTGGAGATGGTCAGAGGAAGCAGCGCAGAAGTGTAGATAAGCCGCCAACGTACGCTCATGGTGTCGACTGGGTTGGATTCCTGCAAAGAGAGGCTGGAAATCCAAGCGTCGATATCGAGGTGTCGGTGAACCGAATGGACAGCTCAGGTGCCTGTCGTGCCCTTCAAAAGGGGATATATCGCAGCTTCGGAGCCAAGAGTCGCACAGTGGCAGCGGCAGCGGCAGAAACGAGACAGAGGAAGGCGGAAGTGCGACTGGGAGACTGGAAGTACGGGCAAGCACAGCAGCAGCACGGTAGCTCGCAGACGAAGGGGGGATGCGATAGGGGGCTGCTGGCGAGCACTGTTGATCTTTTGTGCAAGTTGGCTGAGGGGGCTCACCAATACCGATTTTCCATGGAAACACGCTCCACGATGGCCAGTGAGCTGCCAAGCTGTAGGCGGTAAGGAGGAGCCCGCCAGGTCTTCACCAAAAGCGGCTAGTCAATGTGCCGTTGCCAGACATTTCCAGGTACTTTTACTCCGCCCGATAGCTGCACCACGTGACTGCGATAACGTAGCTTGACAAGCGGGGAGGTCACGTGCAGGAAGCCGCGGGAAGGGTGTGGCAAACGGCGGATCGGCATTGTCTAGCGCAGCGGGCCAGCCAATGAGAGGCCGTTTCTACCCGGCTCCCAGCACCTTCTGGAATTTTTCAAGGCAGCAAAAAAAAGATCTCGAATCCATAAAACCTTGCTCCTCACCTGCTCTACGCATCTACATCTTCTCCCCCATATACCCTCGACACCGTCCTGCACTTACGTCTCTTGTCGTTGATCAGAAGTGGTTTCGTATTTCTTGTTATCAGGTCGTCTTCACAATGCTGGCAGCACGCTTCTCCAGAGCTGTATGTACCTCATGTTGCGTCATCCGAGCCACTTTTACCTCTGCTCATATGTTGCGGTTTCGTCCTCTTTGCTAACGCTCACTTCAGCTTCCCCGGGCAACCTCGGCCTCGCGGGCCGCGGGCATGATGCGGTCGGCCGCTTTCCGCCCAGCCTTTGCCCGCTTCGAGTCTACGGACGAGAAGGTCAAAGGTGCCGTCATCGGCATTGATCTTGGTGAGCCTCACTTTTGTTTCTTCTCTGCCGGCACTCGCCGGCTCTCGGCATGGCCGCTAACCATGTTGCCCATAGGTACCACAAACTCTGCTGTTGCCGTCATGGAGGGAAAGACCCCCAAGATTATTGAGAACTCCGAAGGTGCGCGCACAACGCCGTCCGTCGTCGCATTCACCGAGGACGGCGAGCGCCTTGTCGGTGTCGCGGCCAAGCGCCAGGCTGTTGTCAACCCGGAGAACACTCTCTTCGCGACCAAGCGTCTCATTGGCCGCAAGTTCACCGACGTCGAGGTCCAGCGCGACGTCAAGGAGGTTCCGTACAAGATCGTCCAGCACAGCAACGGCGACGCCTGGGTGTCGGCTCGCGGCAAGAACTACTCGCCCTCGCAGATCGGTGGCTTCATTCTCCAGAAGATGAAGGAGACCGCGGAGGCCTACCTCAGCCGCCCCGTCAAGAACGCCGTCGTCACTGTTCCCGCCTACTTCAACGACTCCCAGCGCCAGGCCACCAAGGACGCTGGCCAGATTGCCGGCCTCAATGTCCTCCGTGTCGTCAACGAGCCCACTGCTGCTGCCCTCGCCTACGGCCTCGAGAAGGAGGCTGACCGTGTCATCGCCGTCTACGATCTGGGCGGTGGTACCTTTGATGTCTCCGTCCTCGAGATTCAGAGCGGTGTCTTCGAGGTCAAGTCCACCAACGGTGACACTCACCTGGGTGGCGAGGACTTTGACATTCACCTGGTCCGCCACATTGTCGAGCAGTTCAAGAAGGAGTCCAGCATCGACCTGTCCAAGGACCGCATGGCCATTCAGCGTATCCGTGAGGCTGCGGAGAAGGCCAAGATTGAGCTGTCCTCGTCATTGCAGACCGATATCAACCTGCCCTTCATTACTGCTGATGCCTCGGGCCCCAAGCACATCAACATCAAGTTCACCCGCGCCCAGCTGGAGAAGCTTGTCGACCCCCTCATCTCAAAGACCGTCGAGCCCGTCCGCAAGGCCCTGAAGGATGCCAACCTCCAGGCCAAGGACATCCAGGAGGTTATTCTCGTCGGTGGTATGACTCGCATGCCCAAGGTCACTGAGTCGGTCAAGAACATCTTTGGCCGCGAGCCCGCCAAGTCCGTCAACCCTGACGAGGCCGTCGCCATGGGTGCTGCCATCCAGGGTGCTGTGCTGTCGGGCGAGGTCAAGGACCTGCTTCTGCTCGACGTTACTCCCCTGTCTCTCGGTATCGAGACCCTGGGCGGTGTCTTCACCCGTCTGATCAACCGCAACACCACCATCCCCACCAAGAAGTCTCAGGTCTTCTCCACTGCCGCCGACTTCCAGACTGCCGTCGAGATCAAGGTGTACCAGGGCGAGCGTGAGCTCGTCAAGGACAACAAGCTCCTCGGCAACTTCCAGCTGGTCGGCATCCCGCCTGCCCACCGTGGTGTGCCCCAGATCGAGGTCACCTTTGACATTGATGCCGACTCCATTGTCCACGTCCACGCCAAGGACAAGTCCACTGACAAGGACCAGTCCATCACCATTGCCTCGGGCTCGGGTCTTTCTGACTCTGAGATCCAGCGCATGGTCGACGAGTCTGAGAAGTTCGCCGAGGAGGACAAGGCCCGCCGGGACGCCATTGAGGCTTCCAACCGCGCCGACAGCATCCTCACCGACACCGAGAAGGCTCTGACCGACCATGCCGACAAGCTTGACAAGACGGAGACCGAGCAGCTGCGCGAGAAGATCACCCAGCTGCGCGAGTTTATCTCCAAGAGCCAGGCTGGCGAGGGCAACGCCACTGCCGAGGAGATCAAGGAGAAGGTTGACGAGCTCCAGAACGCCAGCCTGAACCTGCTCGACAAGGTCCACCGCGCTCGTGAGGACAGCGCCTCGTCCACCGAGGGCGAGAAGAAGGACGAGACCAAGCCTTGAAAACCTTGATGGCTTAGCCGGCTTCCCAGGAAGGCGGACTCGTCTCATTTACGCACGATAGCATACTGCTTATACATTGTGGTGTCGAACCCCACGCACACACTCTCATATCCCTTCTGTATCTACCTGTACTCTAGTGTCATGCTTCCTTTCTCATGTTGGCGACCGTTTTTTTATTTTGGTTTACCTGATTTACCGGTGGATGGCATATAGACAGTTGCGTCTTGGCTGTTGTCTATCTATGAATATGGCTGGGCGGTCGTGTCGAAGGCTATTGGGAGACGGAGGAAGGACTTCTGTCATAAGGGAGATGGCGTTCTGAGTATCAAAACGTTTTCTTTCATGGGTTTGAAAATGTGCAAACGACGAGAAAGAAAAGAGGAGGGCTACCAGAGCTCTTGTCGCAGTCACCCTGCGGCAGCGCGCAGGCCGCTCGGCATCAGGAGACCCGATGCCCAAAGCCAGCCTGCCGCATACCATACTACCAAATAATAGACATATCCCCGCTCAATAAACTGTGCTATCGAGTTCGCCAAGGTGATCACAATGTTGCCTCACAGCAGATAGATGTAGCAATCCCGCCGGATAAAGAGCAAAGAGCTTGTTCAAATTTAGATTCCTGTTTTCGCTCCCCTTCCAGCCCGCCGTCCTTTTTCATCATTTTCGCCCTACCGACCAAACGAAAACCAACCACGCTTTTGTTGCTGCGACTCCGGCTGTCCACCAGCACTGGCGGCCGCGGCGGCAGCAGCATTGGCAGCAGCGCCGCGCTCCGAGGCAGCGGGTGCGGACTTGTTCGTGGCGACCTTGTTCGGGTAGTCAATGTAGTTCCAGGCAATGTCGAGGAAGATGGGCTTCACCGGGATGGTCTCGAGGCGCGGGGGGTACGCCACAACGTTGTCGAGATCGACAGGGCCCTGCGGGTAGTGGTCGAGGCGCTCGGCCAGTGCCGGCGCGACGGCGCCGGCCTTTTTGGAGGCGGCGGCCTTGGCTGCCTCGGCGTTCTGCTGCGTGTCAATGTCCACAAGCGCGCGGCCGCGCAGCAGCTCGCCCTGCAGCAGCTCGAGCAGGAGCTGGGCATCGGCAGTGCTGACGCGGATGGTGCGCAGCGGCGAGGGCGCCTCGGACGCCGGTTGTGCGTCGGCGACCTTGGCGAGTGCCGGGACGGCGGTGGTGCACTGGTTGTGGGCGTGCTGGACGAGGGCCAGCGCGTTGGCAGCATGGCCGGCCAAGTTGTGCGACCGCGCAATAGCCAGAGACCTGCGGTGGCGCACTGTTAGCAGCTGCTTCGTGGGTGAACAGAGGCGAGGACGACTGGTCTGCCGCAGACGGGGAGAGCATACTTGAGGGCGGTAAAGTACTGCGCCGTGGCGTCCAGCTGCTCCGACAGGTCCGCGTCCGCGGCCACACCGGGCAGCTCCTTGACCGACTCGAGGCTCTGCAGCACGCCGTCGTACAGGACGACCTTTTCCTTGAGACGCGCAATGGAGCGGCCCGGCGCTTCGGGGCGCAGCGCTGTGCCGGGCGCCTTCTTTCCGGCACGGCGCTTGTTGCCCAGCAGGGTCGGCGGCACAGCGGCGCCGTCTTGGGGGCCGGCGAGAACGCGGTTGCGGCCGATGCGGTAGCTGATCATCTCGTAGTTGGCGGCGGTGCGCGCAATGTACAGGACCTGGACGCCGGGGTCGCTCTGGGGCAGGCCTTCGCTGCGCAGCTCGTCAATGGCCTCCTTGGTCGCGTCGACGGCGTCCTGACTCGTGCGCAGCACGTCGTCGTAAGCGGCGGCCTGCTCGCCGGGGGTCATGCGGGCGCCGCCAGCGGTGAGGGCGGCGGCGAGGCGCGTCTTGGCCAGGTCGAGGGCGGCCCAGGTGGAGGCGATGCGGGCATCCTCGATCGTGACCTGCCGCGACCGCCACGTCAGCGTGCGCGTGGACGCCACGACACCGCCCAGGGACGCCGCCGCGTCCGCCCCCACGCTCTCGGCCGTCGCCGGCTGCAGCACGGCGGCGTCGATCTTGTTGATGGTGGCGACGAGGTCGGCGACGTCGCTGCCGGTCAGCGCCTCGCGCACAATGATGGGGATCGGCGTCGACCGCGGCACCTTGCGCTGGTAGGCCGCAAACCGCACCCACGGCTCGTTGCTCGTCACCAGCTCGCGGAACATGTCGGCGCGCGCGGCACCCGCGCCGGCGCCGGCGCCCGTCGATGTGGCGGTCGCGGCCGCCGCGGATGCCAGCGCGCTGTAGACCGCCCAGGCCGTGGCGTAGTGGACCAGACCGGCCTGCCAGTTGCGCCGCTCCAGATTCGCCGCACCGCGCAGCGACGCCGCGTACGCGCGGGCCTCCAAGCGGTCTCCCTCGCTTGCGCCACTCTCGTCCTGCAGCAGCACCGCCAGCAGAGCCTCGGCGTACTTGGCAGCCTTGTCGAGCCGCGACACAATGTGCGATCGCGCGTGGTTGTCAATCGTCTTTCCGTTGGTCGACTGTGCCGTCTTCATGGCAATGCCCTGAGCGTGCGCCCGCTCGGCCGTGAGCAACAGGAGATGGGAATAGCTGGCTGGTCAGCACACAGGTGGCACCAGACATCCCGGTAAGAAGGAAAAAGGGCGCAGGACGTGGACACCTACGTGATATCATCGGCCACCTGCTCGGCCTGGATGCTGCTCGACTTGTGGTTGTACTTGCCCCGGTGCCGGGTTGATACGCGGAGTTTCTTGCGGCATTTGAGCAGTCGGTGCGCCAGGCGCGTCCGGTAGCTGCTGTAGTCGGTATTCAGGTCGACCTTGTCCCGGGACGAGACAATAAAGGCCGTGATGTCCATGTCGTTATGGAGGTCCTTTTCCGGACTGGAGATGCCAACACGAACACGTCGCAGCTACTGCGGTTGGCTCCGGGCGATGGAGCTACTGGGTCACAGGCACTACTTGCGCCTCCAGGCCTGGCGAGATGCGGCCCGTCAATGTGTAGGGCCGAGTGTCGTCGGTCGTGAGGCTCGCGATATGTGATATCTTCCTCCTGCCACTACTCGTACAGTCGATGTGGGGTCGCTTCGCCGCAAAGTTGCTAATTTTTACTGGACGTCCTGCCCCGCCATGGGAATTTGACAGTGGGTTTGTGCGCCATGATACACTGTACGGCATATAAGTACAGATTGCACGAGTCGCGTTTGCTGACTAGCAAAGAAGGAACGGGTGGCATCGGCCGGATCATTGTCGTGCCGGCCCGGCGCATGTTGACTTAATCGAACGACTCGAGAAAAAGTTCGGATCGTGAAGCGACGGACATATCGGCCCAAGTAATAGCAGCACGGCGGCAAGTTCTCGGGACGCGCTCACCTGTGGGACCAGCAGCATAATCTCCCAGCTCGTTCTGGACATATCTGCGAAAAAACAGCGTTCCCTGAGGTACTGAGCACGTCCATCTCCAGTGCATCTTCCCTTCTCTTACTCGAATCTTGGGCTTCTATTCAAACACTTCAGAGCTTCGAGCTCCCCGCCTTCCGTCCCCACGCCTCACGCCTGCTGAGACCTGCTAGTGGCTGACTGTTCGGCACCGCAGGTAGAGCACGGTCGATCCCCAACTTTTGACCCGCCGGTCCGAAGGATGCCGCGCCGTTCTCCAACCCCTCTTCAGTAGCGAGCAGTTTCCCCGGCTGTCCTCATGTCGATGCTGGAGCGGACAGCCGCCAGCTTGGAACCATGCGGGCTCCAGCGGCTGATCCCGCGCTCCGCAGCAAGGGCTCAGAGATACCGCCGTCTGCCGCCAGGTTTCTGGCAGTATGGTGTGCTTGAGCCCGACCAGTGTACGAGTCAGAATGCTGCAGCTTGCACCTCTTCAGGCAGCCCATCCAGCAGCTGCGGCATGGAATTGTTCACGGCCAACCCCTCGCCGGTCGACAGCGAGCCGTTGACTGCATCGACCTTCCTGCTCGACTTCCTGTATCCCAGGGGAGCCATGCGGTTCATGCGGAACGCCTCACTAAGACTGCCAGCCAACCGGAGACCAGCCAACAGAAGACCGTCTGGCGCCTCTACGATATCTACGCCTTCTACACACTCCGCCCGCCAGTCGTTGCAGCTGTACAGCTCTTCTGTCTCCAATCTGACCAAGGAGGACGCCCCGGAGACGCCCACGCTCGAATCTCTCACTTCTAGCTTGGCCGAGGAAGCCATGTTGGTCGACAACGCTTTGGACTCAAAGGCGTCAAAGCCCCAAACGCAAGACCAGGACGCTCTCTTAATAAGCATAAATGCGCAGCTACTGAAGTACGCTTCTTCCTACTCCAGTCGTTCATTTGACATGCTGTGGGCTACGTACAGCGAGCTCAACCCCGACCTGAAGCGAGCAGTCGCCCGCAAGGTTTTGCTGTTTCTGGCGCCATCCATACGGAATCGCGAGGCGCAGCGAATTGTCCTAATATTCTCGAAGATGAAGCAGTCGGAATGGGATGCGAAGACAGTGTCGGTGGCCATAGACGCCCTCCTTGCCATCAATAACCGCGACGAGGCGATCCGAGTGTTTGAATTATTCCAGGCCCCGGCAGCCGAAGATGCGCGGGCGACGCCACCGGCCGAAGCCATTGGAAAATTACAACAACCAAACCCACCAGAACAGCACCGCAAAGAACAGAAATGGTCGTTCAGCACAGACGAGGCAGACGAAGTTGCACCGCTCGCAGGAGACTCTGTGCCGGGGTTTGGTGTCCTTCTCTACGATGTGCTGAAAACAAGGTCGTGGAAAAGCATGCTTCGATTGTGGGTGGCCTACCAGTCAAAGACGGGATCCAACAGCATTAAGCCGTACATGATCAACCATGCGGTGAAGGATGCAGACTTCTGCCCGGCGCTTGGGAAGCTGGCCGAACGTGTCACAATCGAACCAGCGGCACTGGAAGCCGCCGCCGAGGAGATCACGCGCGGGCCGTTCTCGCTGCCGCAACACGATGAGCTGCTTTTGGGGGACGAGGAGGCACCGAAACGGCTAAACGAGGTCTTTGCTGCGATCATGCGGGCTGCGATCGACAAACTCGACGTGACAGAGGCCTATCCGCTGGTGCAGCAGCTGAAAAGTACACGCGTGTACGAGAGGTTCCTGAACCGCGTGATCGACAAAGGCCGCAAGGACTTGGCGGCCGAGGTCTATGCGCAGTACCGGCTTCTGCCGGCGTTCCGGCCGCACCACTTGACCCTGACGCGGATGGTGTCCGACGTGTACGCGGGGGACGACGTGCGCGGCATGGAGAACGTGCTCAAGGACTGGTACAACGCGCGCGGACGGCTGACGCGCTGGGCGTACCAGAAGTTCCTGGCGTTTTACGCGGCGCGCGGCGATGCGACGACGGTCTACCGGCTGTGGAACGAGTACACGACGATGCACCCGAGCGTGCTGGCGGACAACGAGGACACGTTTGCGCACCTGCTCAAGGTGCACGCGGTACGCGGCGAGCTGGCCGAGGTCGAGCGGGTGTTTGGCGAGATTGGCGGGACGTACGGCGTCCAGGCGAACACGACGTGCTGGAACATCCGGCTGCACGCGCACGTGGAGCGCGGCTACTACGCGGACGCGATGGGCGTGTTTGAGGACCTCTGCGCCGCGGTGACGCCGGACGACTTCAGCTTCGGCACCGTCATGGCGCTGGTGGGCGGCCGTGGCGACCTCGCGCTGGTGCTCGACCTCTTTGCGCTCGCGCGCGAGCGCGGCCTGCCGGTGACGGGCGCCATGATCGATCCCATCATGGAGGCGTACTGCCAGAACCACCGGTACGTCGAGGCCGAGCGGCTCTGCGTGGTCACCACGCGCGAGCGCCGTCTGCACGACCGCGGCGCCTACTCGGTGCTCTGGAACACGCTGCTGCGCCACCACGCCTTCCGCCACGACATCGCGGCCGTGAACAGGCTGCTGCGCTCCATGACCCGCCACCGCGTGCCCTTTGACAACGGCACCTACACGGCGCTGCTCTTTGCGCTCGCGCAGTGCCGCCAGCCGCGCCGCGCCGTCGAGCTGCTGCGCGCCGCCCAGGAGGAGGGCCTCTTCCGGCCGTCGGCGCGCCACTACAACCTGCTGATGATGGCCTACCTGCGCAGCAAGCAGCCGCACCGGGCGCTGCAGGTCAACCGCCTCATGCACCACCTCGGCTTCCAGCGCTCGCACCAGCAGATCCAGTTTGTCATCAAGGCCTTTAGCCAGTGGCAAGAGTTCCCCGAGGACGGCGTCGATGTCCGCGATGGCGCGCCCGGGCCCGCCTCGGCGCCGTCTGGGGAGGACGGCGCTGCCGGTGCAGCCCACGCGTTTGGCCGTGCGGAAAGCAACCGCCGCGTGCTGTTCGCCAAGGCTCTGCGCGAGTTCCAGCGGTCCCTGGCCGTGTCGGACCGGGACGGCATGCGCCAGTCGCTGAAGCGTGCGCAGGCGTTGGATCGCGATGCGCTGCGTGTGCCGCTGGGCGCCGTGCGGCGTTTCTCGTTTGTCGTCTTCATGCTCGTGCAGGCGCGCGACTTTGTGGGCGTGCAGGAGGTCATGCACCTGTACCGCATGATCACGCCGCACGACGCGCAGGAGCAGGCTCTGCCGCTGAAGCTGTGCAACGCCATGATGCTGTCCGACTTCTCCGAAGGTCAGTATGACCGTGTCAAGGAGACGTGGCAGTACGTGTTTGACCGTACGCGGGAGATTGGGCAGCCGCAGGCGCTGCAAGACACGCGGCTGCCGTCGATCCTGAAGAGCGACGCCGCGGCGGATGCGGCGGAGGCGGCGGAGGAGGGCGAAGCCGCGGCCGAAGCCACGGCCGATGGTGGCGAGGCCGAGACCACGGTAGAAAAGGCCGACACAACGGCCGACACGACGGCAGAAGAGGCCGACGCCGCCGCACCGGCCGTCGTGGCGCGCCTGCAGTACGGCCTGACGGATCCGCTCAAGACGATGCAGCGCGTGTTCATGGCGCAGCGCGACGCCGACGGCCTGATGCGGCTGATCGCCGACGTGCGCGCGGCGGGCTTCCAGCTCGACAGCAAGAACTGGAACCACTACGTGCAGAACCTGGCGCGCCTCGGCCGCACGCCCGAGGCCTTTGCCGTCTGCGAGGAGCACCTGATGGGCAACTGGAGCGGCTTCTCGGTGCTGCGCGCGCGGCGCAAGCGGCAGGACGGCGGCGGCGACGGCGGCGACGAGCACGTGGTCGACCCCAGCAGCCTGTTCGCCGACATGGCCGACGCCAACATGGAGATCGACGTGGACTTTGTCGGCGTCGTGCGCCGCGGCCAGGCGCGCACCGCCCGCGGCACCGCGGCGACGCCCTCGCTGACCGCCAGCAGCGCCCGCCTCACGCGCGCGCAGCAGCTGCGCGAGGGCGCGCCGCGCTTCAACCGCCCCATGGCCTACACCTTCATGGTCCTCGCCAAGGCCTACCTCGAGCTCGAGCGCGCCGCGCCCTGGTCCTCCGCCGCCGAGCGCGCCTTCCGCGACCTCAGCATCCGCTGCCCCAAGGCCGTCCACGCCGTCCGCACCATGGTCAGCATGAACTCGCGTCTCGAAGGCCGCGTCTTCAGCGGCGCCGACGACCCCTACGGCGGCGACGGCAGCGAGAGCCAGAGCGGCAGCACCGGCGTGGGCTTCGATATCAACACCGACACCGATGCCGGCATCCATTTCCCGGACACCGGCTACAGCGCCGCACGGCGAGCATAGTCCGGCAAAAGGACCCCTTGAACTAGGAGACTGGCAGAGGACGAGCGCCAGCGGCAAAGACCCTCACTCCGTCATCCGGGGCTCAACCTTGCTTGTACAGTCACATTAGACAGCCAATATTTGCCGTGAACAATGTACCAATACTACACATCGATCAATCTATTCTACAGAAAGCCGTCACGCCCTGGAATCCGACGTCTCTGGTGAGACCGCGCCCCGTCTGGTCTTGGACAGGGGGCGATACGTCCAAGCGGGCATGCTGGTGGCCGCTATCTCTAGCTGCTGGCCTCGCCGTGTGCATGTCCCTCGGCGGATTCGGCCTTTTCAACTTCGAGCGAGCGTAGTCGCTGTGACAAGAGACCCTCGGCCGCAACGGGACTACCGTTGACCATGGACACATAGGCGTTCCCCCCGTAGCCAACATCGCCCTTGCTCAGCTTGTTATACGTTATCGGCGCAGACACATCTCTGCCATCCTCAGTCCTTTCAGCAGCAGACCAGGCCGGCCCGCCAATTTCTGTGATGCTCGAGGACGGCCGGCCCCCCATCACACTGGATGCCGCCAGTCCAAAGGGAGCCGGGCCCGCTGAGAGATTGGCCGCAAAGCTGAAGGAGGGGCTGGGGGTCTGGTGCGCCAACCGTTGAGCTGTAGGCTTGGGCATGGGAATCGGTAGCGGAAGAGGCGGTGGCGTGGAAGGGCGGCTCAGTTCGTCGCCATGCGATGCAAAAGACAGCCCCAAACTTCGCCGCCGATAGGCCTTCTCGGCCACGAGCATCGCTCCAACGCCGCCGCCACCACTGCCAGCCGCATTCGCTCCGATAGGCGGGTGCATTGCACGGATAGGCTTGTAGGGAGAGTATCGTGGCTCGGGATACGTCACTTCGTTCCGGAGCTTCTCCTTGCCATCAGGCACGCGGTTTGCAAACACAACACGTATGCTCTTGTACAAGTAATGGCGCCCGCGGGAAGGACAGCAAATGTGCAGGTGGACCAGGTAGCGTAGGATCGGCCGCTCTGACAGGGACAGGTTGGACAAAGCCGGCACGTTGTCAATGATCGGACCGGCGGAGTAGCTGCGCTGGCGGATAAACGTCTTGGTGCCCGGCTCCATGTCCGTCAGATCATACGGAATCAGGAACAGCTTCACGGCCGTTTTGTTCTGATTCTTGATAATGATCTGGAGCTGCCCGTGCGCTGGAATGCGGTAGGACCCTCCTGGTGGCGCTCTATTGCACGGTCGGCGCTTTTGCGAGCGAGCAGCCGCCGATGTGGACGGTGGCACTTTGAGTGTCGCTCCATCTTCCTGGGCGTCTTCCATGCCCACATCTTCAGCCCGTCCACCGACAGTAGTGCCTTCGACAGGCTTCTCGGCAGTCTGCCCGCTTGATGTTGCACGGGATTGCATGCGCTTCCACTTGGAGCGCTGTACGGCTTCTTGGCTAGTGAGGCCGTTTTCCAAATCAATCATCCCGACATACGGGCTAGGGCCGTCTTCGTCTTTTGTGCGGCCGTGAGGGGTGGAAGCGTAGCTGTAAAAGACGGCCGAAAACGGGAGGGTCACATGCGGTGGACAGCGCAGACTGGGCTTGCATTGAGCTCCTAGTCCAAGAACACCAATCTGGGCCAAGAAGTCCAGCGGCTTGGACGGAGTCGTCGACATGCGCCCACGCAAGATGCTCTCTTCGTATGAACCGACCATGGAGGCATGCTGCAACGCGGTGTCTGAGGCAAACGAAAGACGCCGGGGTCGGCCGAGCGCGGGCGTTTGGGGCGTCGATGCGATAGAGGACCGTTGCGGAGAGAAACTGGACGTGCTTGTCAGAGATCGCCGAGGCTGATGAGCTTGGTAAGGAAAGGCGTGTTCACGCCGAAAACTCGCGGTATGTTGTCGCGACTGTGGAAGCGGCAGCGTTGGGAACGGACTGTCAAAGGCCGAAGGAGAGTAGCGGAGTGGAGAGTGTGCTGCCGAGGCGAAGGTGTAGCGTCGTGTGCTGGGCCGTAAACCGCCCGCCAACGGACTGTCGACCATGGAGTAGTCATTGCTGGTATCGTCATCGTCGTTGTTACTCTCAGACTGCACGAGCGGACTCGTCGGAGGCTTGTAGACGAAGCTGGACGAGATAGAGGATGACAACGATGAGATGCTCGCGCGGAAAGCGTCCTTATCGGCCAGAGACGGCAGCGGTGGCGACTGGGGCGTGAAGACGAAGGGATTGTATTGGCGAGGTGGCGACGTCGCAATCCATGGCATGCTGCCAGATTGTAGGCGACCAAATGCATCATTTTGCTTCTCGGCCTTCTCGTCGTCCTTTGCTGCCGACACTGCCTCTCCTCGAAGAGCATCAAAGCGGCCGCGCTTTGGTTTTGTGGGCGTGGTGTCCTGAGTGAAGTCGCCGCTGTGAAGAGCCGATCTAGGTCTCTCAATGTTCGAACCGTCCCGGCACCGCTGCGCAGCTTCAGTATCGCGATCGCTGCCGCTCTGTTCCTTCTCTGGAGTGATATCCGCTGCCGGTAGCAAAGCTGTCGCTGCCGTGTTGGAGGACGGCGGTCGCGAAGATCGTGGAGGGGACTGAGAGTCTTCGCGGTGCAATATAGATTCAAGCTGTCATGTTAGCGCATATAAAACTGCCACCAGAAATACGCATGCCACGAGTCACTGTCTGCGGGTTTCCCGAACATACCCGCCGGTTAGGGACCCAATTCGGGCTTTCGCCTCGCTTTAGCCGCTCAATCAGCTCTGCTCTGTCGTAGATCGCCGCTGATGCTACGCCCTTGAGTGGCGTAGTGGGCTGTGTCTGGTGTTCCGCAAGAAACCCGTTTCTCTCCAGAGACGAGTCGTTACCATAGTCGTAGCCATATGCACTGTGCGTCTGGGGCCATGACGGGGGGCTATCAGAGACGGGGCCCTCGCAAAGGTCGGTCCGTATGCTCTCTTCTGACTGCTTTCGGGACAGGGCGAGAGCTGTTGGGCCGGGCACTATAGGCCTCGGTTTAGAAGGCGAGCTCTCTCGTTTAGCAGGCTGCTGCGCTGGTAGGTTTTGCAGAGGCTGCTGGGGGCGGTCGTCGCCATGGGTTATACCCAGGGCATCCTCGAACATCGGCATTGCGGTGGCTGAGCATTCGGTCGAGATACAGTGCGAG
This sequence comes from Grosmannia penicillata, assembly GCA_002778075.1. NCBI lineage: Eukaryota > Fungi > Ascomycota > Sordariomycetes > Ophiostomatales > Ophiostomataceae > Grosmannia > Grosmannia penicillata. Next base: position 1,015,187 of record PCDK01000001.1, on the reverse strand, counting down.
ACGTGAAAAATGAGTAGAGGAATCTATCGGAGGGCTTTCAGCCCCTTTATGAGATATTTCAAGCTGCTCCGACGGGCATGGAAAGGCACGCATAGCACAACAAGATCGCCAAGTCAGCCGTTACAACTGTGAGTCAAGCGTGGCTGAGAATCTGCTGGGCAGAATAGATAAGCGCGGCCGGCTTGTTAAATGGCCGCCTCCGCGCGTGCGGGAGATGCCGTATATGAGGTCGGACGGCACGTGGGCGCGTGTTCGGGCTTGACAGGCGACCTGAGACTTTGGGCAGCCGTGCTGCGTGTGCAATACGGCGTATGTCGTGGAACAAGGAAGTTTGTCTGGCCGTCGGTTGCAGAGTCCAGGACTCGTTCTCGTGGATGAAATTAAGGCGGTCAGCTGGATAATCCACGAGCGGTTTAGCGGCCAGTGATCGCGGCACCGCTTTCGGAGACTTTGCCCATTCAGGTGGAGCAGCACGAGGACGGCAGGCGATGGATGGGCGTCATGGATTGCGATGCTCTCAAAAGAGCGCAAAATGGCGCATGTGAAACGAATTGAGGTTGAAATTGAATGACAGGGAAAATGCTTGAGAGATTTATTGGCTGCTGGGGGCAAAAGAAGGTGACTGCCGCGATGGCCAAACGAAATGATACAAACAGCAGGTGCGACCGGAACAGCGTGACAATGGGACGCCTCGCGAAAACAGGTGACGTCAGGCTGGGTCGCAGCTGCCAATTTTAGTTTTACGCGCCTGAATGTCGGCGCCACTTCGTATTTCGTTTGATTTGAGGGAATATGGCGATTGCGCTTGATTACTGCATGCTTGTACGGAGTAAAGTGTAAAGAACAGATATTGCGAAAAATCGCATACTCATATCACTGCTTGTGCTTGTGCTTGTAGGTGTATTGACCTTGGCATTATTTAGTGTTTACTCGGATTTCCAGATCGGTCTTCTTGGGGCCTTCTACTTGGTGCTTCCTTATACCAGTATTTCAATTCGCAACACTCCTTGTGTTGACTTATATCTCTTTACTTCCCCCTTTTTGCAAAATCGAATGCTCTTATTGGTGACCGGCCTCGGACAAAGCGGTTGCAATGGGCCTTTAGTTGATAAGTATTCACTTGCAGTAAATCATCCGCAGCAAGATCTAGTGTAGCCTTGATGTAAACAAAAGAACAGTGAATATACGTTCTGGACATGCAAACCGAAGAGACGAAATGGGATAAAAGGCTGGAACGTAGCTCATGATTACGATCCTTGCAACCTACCATTTCCCTCAACTGTAGCTGCAAAGTCCGCAATTAAGTTTGTCGAATACAGTATGCCGTGCATTAATGCAGTTGCCGACTTGCAAAACCAACAAAAGAGCAAGAAATCTACCGATGAGAACCCTCCTTCGTGTCTTCATTGCGGCATTTTTTTCGAATCCCAGACTGCCGTGGATAGGCACCAAATTCTCGATGGGCATAGGAAGGACGTGGTGGAATCTGAAATAGTAAAGCAGGCGCCATTCAGTGCCTCGTACAACTACATTGGGCAAATGTTCAACAAAGGGTGGATGCACAAAGGAAAGACGGCGACCATCCAGTCGATTTACCTTTGCAGAAGATACGGAAACATTGCAGCCGGCATTCCCGGATGGAAACTCCTGTTTCACGGAACCAAGAGATCGTGCCTTGTTGGGGAATCGGGAAGTACCTTGACTCTTTGCAAAAAGGGAGAATGCTTCCTATGCCCGATAATCAGAGATGGCTTTAGCTTGGATCGTGCTGGTTGGTGCTTCACACGACCTACTCTCGGTGACGGGTTAGTCCTAACGCGACTTCTAGGTTCGGCACTCTATCAGGGTCGAGGGATCTATACGACGAACATTGCGTCGAAGGCGGACCGTTATGCTATGAACCATCGTGTCTGCTCGAGCCTCCACGGCATACTAATATGCATCGTCTACGTTGGCAACATTGAGAAAGTGTTTGCAGCAAACCACGCAAGGCAGTCTCCCAGCCCTGGGTATGACTCTGTGGAGGCGGCTACTACGGCTGAAGGCGGAGCGGTTTTGTACCCGGAAACGATTGTGTACAATAGTGCATCTGTCATTCCAATTGGGATGGTAATGTATACGCGGACCGGATGGAGTTGTACCTGAGCTTGAGTACACCTCGTGCGAATACCCCTTTGTTACTACTAAACGACAGACTTGCAAATTAGAGATCGAAATCAGAGTTGCGAAATGATAACTGGCTAAAAGGACGCATGCGGGACTTGAGTAGGCAAAAGGGTAGAAGGCAGTGCACTGCATGTCGCTTCATGACGAGACATACTGGTGTGAGGAAGTGTGGTGCACCGGTTCTGTTTGACTATTCCCCGCTCGCATAGAGGAGAGGAGATTGAGAGTACTGAGGCAGGGCCATGGATGCGGCACGTGGCTTCCATTCTGTCGGATGCATTGCGGCGGCATAAGCAATTGGTTCTGTCTAAGAAGCAGCGGCAAGTGACTCGGCAGCTTCCGACAGCTCATCTCGTTTCTGGCACGAAAGAAAGAGGCTCGAGGCTCAGAGCTCGCAGCCAACAGCTTAAACATAATACCACGAACCAAGACCGGGAGCCTCGGCGTCAGACAGCAGTCAAACAATGCCTCTCGAAGTGGCCATCGTCGGCGGCGGTATCACTGGCCTTGCGCTCGCCATTGCTCTGCATCGCCGGGGTGTGGGATTCACAATTTACGAGAGCGCGGCAGCTTTTGGCGAGATTGGGGCTGGCGTCGGCATGCACGCCAACGCCGTGCGAGCGATGCGGATCTGCGACGAGCGGATGGTCGCGGCCTTTGAGCGCGTGGCGACGCGCAACGGCTGGCCGGAGAAGCGCGCCGTGTGGTTCGACATGCTCGACGGCACCAGCGACGTGCCTGCAGCCGATCTGGCGCCGCTCTTTACGGTCACTGGCCCCGAGGGCGGCCATGCCGGCTGCCACCGGGCGCGGTTCCTCGAGGAGGTCGTCAAGCTGCTGCCCGCCGACGTCGCGCGCTTCGGCAAGCGTCTGGTGCGCATCGACTATGCCGGCGCCGATGCGGCCGGCCGGCCGGTCATGCACTTTGCTGACGGCACCTCGGCGACGGCGGACGTGGTCGTCGGCTGCGACGGCATCAAGTCTCGGACACGGGCGGCCATGATGGGCATGTCCGGGCCGGAAGTGGACGAGAGCGGCGACGACTCGCAGCAGGATCGCCAGACTGCCGCCTTCGATCCGGGCTACAGCCACCGCTACGTCTACCGCGCGCTCCTGCCCATGACGGCCGCGACGGCCGCGCTCGGCGACGAGCGCGCCGCCAACTCGTCGCTCTGGATGGGTCCCGGCCGCCACGTCTTGACCTTCCCCGTCGACCACGGCCGCACGCTCAACGTCGTGGCCTTTGCCTGCAGCGACGCCGCCTGGCCGGCCGGCGCGCCCATGACGCTGCCGGCCACGCGCGACGATGCCCTGCGGGACTTTGCCGGCTTCGGGTCCAACGTGCGCGGCCTGCTCGCCATGGCCAGCCCGCGGCTCGAGCGCTGGGGCCTGTTCGATCTCGCCGCGCGGCCGCTGCCCGTCTTTTTCCGCGGGCGCGTGTGCGTTGCCGGCGACGCGGCCCACGCGAGCACGCCGCACCACGGCGCCGGCGCGGCCCTGGGCATCGAGGATGCCGCCGTGCTCGCGAGCCTGCTCGCGGCACTCGCGCAGAGAGCGCAGACAGCGGACACTCAAACAAAAGTGGCGCCCGCGCTCGCCGCGTTCGACGCGTCCCGGCGAGCCCGCGGCCAGTGGCTGGTCGCCAGCAGTCGCCGCGCCGCCGACCTCTATGAAGGCCGAGCTGGCCTGGACCCTGCTGCTGTCATCGCCGAGATCGTCGCGCGCCAGGCCTTCATCTGGGACATTGACCTCGACGCCGCCATCGCCAGCGCGTGCGCCGACCTCGACCGGCGTCTCACCGGCATCGACAGTGCTGCGTCTGCGCTGCCGGACCCCAGCGTGCCCGCGCAGCCGGACAGTATGCTGCATCTTCGATGCATTCATTCAGATAGGTAGCGCTGCAGGCGGCGGTATAGCAAGGGAAACATGTTCGGGGCCAGGACGCAAGAAGAGAACGCTTCGTCTTCTCAGTCAACCAAACACGCAGAGGGTGTCATAGCTGCAGCCAGACAGTCCCAGCACTCAGGCACATACTCCATACTTTGTACGAGGCTTCGTAGAAGCGAGCTCAACACAGCATCCCCGGCCTGTTCTCGTTATCTCTTGCTTTTGCTTCACGTCTGGAACACGCTCAGAGAACCGTAAACAGTTTGCATACGTCACACGCGTTGGATGTACCGAGGCGATGTACCCACTTATAATCACGGTTAGCGTGCTTACGGTACCGATAGCAAAAACCTCTGGTTTCTTTATCAAATCTGTCCTTTCCTGGTTGCGCTCTGCCATCAGCAACTTGTGGGCCGACTCCTGAGACCGTAGAAGTGGAGCTGCATGTGCTAGATAGCGCCACGCAATCACGTGCCGTTCTGTAACAATCGCAGACAGTCGGCTTATCTCCACAGACACGCGAAACTGTCAACGGAAAAGGCGTCAATCCTGCGCTTTCGCACGACCACGCGCACCAGCTGTACTCTATACACTTTGTCCAATTTCTTTGCAGAAACTACTCCCTGTCTTCCGCTTCGCTCGCAATGGCGATACCCGCGTACGATGCGCACATGAGGCCGGTGGGCGAGGCCGAGCTCGACGCCATCTGCAAGAGCGCAACTCCTCTGGCGTCGCCTCCCTTTGAAGGCTGGCAGTTCAGCGACCACCCTACGGCCATGAGGATCATCAACAAGTTCGCCATGAACGCCGGATTTGCCGTCTCTATCCGCAGAACGTCCAACCAGACGGCCAAGCAGCCGGGCGTCCCGCGTCGCCTGGACATTGTGTGTGATCGGGGAGGCCGACCCATGGAACCAGACAATGCCGCGCCCAAATCTAGGGTGAAGGTGTCCCGGAATGTGTGCTGTCCGTGGAATGCCAAGGTCGTGTGTCTGCAGCGATTTGACGATCGATGGGTGTACGCGTGGCGCTCGGGCGAGCACAACCACGAGCCGACCCAGGACATCAGCTCTCACGCGATCCATCGACGACGTCTGCCCCAAGACCTGGAGCTCATCAAGGCAGCAACCAAGGTTGGCGGCATAAGTGCCGAGAAAATCGCCAGCATCATCCGGGCCTCGCGACCCGGGGCCTACATCACCAACAGGGACGTTTACAACGAGCAGCGGAAAATTCGCCGTGCCGAAAACATGCCACCAAAGATTGCGCCCAAAGTCACAAGGAGTCGGTATGAGTGGATTTCGAATTACACGGACCAGTAGCTCAGAGCGACCGTGAATTACTCCGTACAAAGTACATCTCACTGCGGTATCACTTTGCTGTATTTGTAGACGGGCTTCTTCTGGGGCGACCGTGTAGGGCCAGAACACTGTCTTGTTATAGGCATGTCAGACAAATGACGTCCGCACCGGTGAACATGCGATGACAATTAACTGGACTTTCCTTCCGACCCGTGCCTCTCGCTTGCAACTTTATACCTGTTTACGTGCACATGAAAATTCTATGCCAGATGGCTTGAAGCAGAGGCAGCCCGCGTCTGTTTGATCGACATATTCCGGAAGCCGTGGACGTTGGAGATGGCATACGAGTAGTCGAATGTGCTTGATCAGTCCAGACCACAGTCCCGTGCAGTGGCGTGCTCGTTCTAGTTTTACAAGTAGCTTGGCCGGAGGATGGCTGTGAGGCTGCCGTGACTGCTCACTTGGCCTTCTGGTGAAGACTGTCTCTTGTCAACCTCTTTCCACGCCATGTTCGTGCACGCGGCCTGCCCAGCATGAACTTCAGTTACTGAAGATTCTGGAGCTGACCCCTTAGATAGCACATGTATGCTACGAACAGAAATGGCTTTGCTGCAACTTGGAGCTGCTGAGCACCCCCCCGAAAGGTTGCGCGCAGAATGCGGCTCCGGGTGCAGCCATGCATGACTTGACTGTGGCTGCCGTAAAGCTCTTCCTCGGCACGGCCACATACGCGAACCGTCAAATGGAAGTTGACCTGATTACAGCAGCTGCCGCAGTCTGGTGGGTTTCATTCCCCAGCGGTCCCGCGACGCCGGTTCGGTGGATACTCGGGCCGACGCGGGCCGTGTCCACACTAATCCGGGTGGCTGACTAATACTGACAACCGCAGTGACGGTCACGGCCTGGACGCACGAGACACTGACAGCGGCCATGCAGGTGCACATGTCCGTTCAGACGCCGTACCGAGCCGCCATTGCCGCCGTTCGTCGCCCAGGTGCAGCAGCAGGCCATTGAATATGGCAGCATGGTCGGCGGCTCCCTCGACGTGGGTGCTGCCTGCGTCGGCATCGTCGTCTAAGAGTACACCGACAGCTGCTGCGGTGGCCGGCGCTGTGCTATTCTTCAATTAGCTTTTGGTTGTATGGCGGCAGGCCTTGTAGAATGCTATGGGAGTAGGCGCATTCCCTTTAAAATAACTTAATCCGAGGATCAAAACCCGGCTGCTGGGGCACTTCCAACAAGTACGGGTGAGACTTATTCAGCTAGACAAGCGCAGGACTGCCATGAAACGCAGAAACTTGATTATGGCTGTATGGAGTCCCGAGTCCGCTTTAGAAAACAAAAACGAAGTAATGAGCATCACGCGGCCTGGGAACGCTCACACAAAGAGTTTGACTCCAGCTGCCCCAGCTCGTACGAGTAGAGTGGGACAATTGTGAGTTTTCTGGCCTGTAAGAAAAAGTCGCAGGCCGCCAACACGCGGAGCTGAAAGTGTCTTTGTCCGCTGATCTCAGATACCGACTTTCGCCGCTTCTGGCCCCATTAAATCCTCCGTGGCCTGATGTGGATGCTGTGTTACGGGCGTCGCATGCCGGCCGTGCAGGGATGCCTGCTTGAGCGAAATGCAATAGACTCGGAAGGCACATTCAAATCACTCAGCAAGCCGCGGCCATTAGCATACGAAATTAATTTGTGTAGGCGCTGAGTCCGTTTTGGAAAGCTCAACGCTTCATTACTGAACGCTCAAAGCACGTTAGTTGTTGTGGATATTCTGTATCGAAGGGTGCAATTTCCGCAGCACGAGGCTACGCCAAACTGAGCCATGTTAAATAGATCACTCGGTGCTAAATTCAGTGCGCTGCCCTTTTGGTAAAGTTCCTGCAGTAGTGCAGCATATTTTGTTTTTTGTGATAGTCCCATAAGCACTTTGACCAAAGTAGCCAGCATGCACGATGGGGAACGGAAACCAGCGAGGGCTCGAGTATTGCGACGTATCTTACGTGCCAGTCCCGTACGAGGTTACACCCTTGTCTTGGTTAGAAACCTCTCGAATTCCGCCGTCATCCAGCCACTGTCACTCCGCATCCACCTCGACCCCTTGGTAATGTGCATTGTCGGAGACGATTGTCGGACGCAAGCTGTATCCACAATAGCCACGAGGCTCGCGATATCCAAGCTGGCGGGAAAAGCCCCACTGCTTTTGTCTTTTTAGGCATGCACTACGTCAAGACGAAAAGCCCTTCAAGAACTTTGCACCCCGTTCCCCCACTTATACTATTGCCTCGGTATGTCTCAATTCCTTCTTCTTCTCTGTCTTTGCCACACTTTTCTTTTCTTCCTCTACATCTTTCAGCTCTTTTCTTTCCTACGTCTTTCAGCTTTACCCAAAAATACCAGTAACACGAGCACTAACAATATCCCTCATATTTGCCCCGTCCAAGGACGCACAAAGCCTATGGACTACTATTGTTTCATCCTCCTTGATTTGTACTAGAGACAAGTGTTTTCGTGCAGCCGCTGCAGCCGCTGCAGCCGCTGCAAGGCCCGACATGTACGAGTACCCAAAGTGGCTGAACCGCCGGACCACGACGAAGCGGGTAGGATTGTACGCGCAAATATTTGAGCGACTTGTTGCAGATACGAACTCGTTCTCTAGAACAACAATCTTCATGAGATAGTCTGTAGCAATCTATTAAACAGATGGCAGCCTGGCTCGTGGGCGGCTGGTAACTAACACGCAAATAAGCCACGTTGACAGTATTCATCTTTGTTCCTGCGACCGAAGAATAGCAAAGCAGTCGTGGACAACGTCTCTTGTCTTCATATCTCGTCTACCCCATAGGTCAAATTCTGCAGCCCGGACGCAAGGCTCGGTATCCGAAGCCATGACCGTGTGTATTTCTCACTGGCTCTGATTTTCTTTTTTGTCTTATCCCACTCTTCTTAGCCTTTTCCACCTTCCTATCTCTTCAAACAAATAAGAAAATGTACCCCAATCCTCGGAGCTCGGGATGTTGTACTTAGATTTTGCTCATATTGTGGAGAACTTTTACGGTTACGACGAACGTGTCTCACACAAATGGAGCTACACTGAATCAAAAGGTTTTCAATTCAGAGTGGTGCTCAAGAACTTCTTACAGGATGCCATAAGGTAAGCTTGGCGCAAAGGCGAAGTAAGACTACACAGAACTCGGACGGGCTTATCCTTGTACTACTATTGTTTTAGAGAACGAAGCTGATGACATACAGCCAAGAAGTACTCGTAAGCTTCTAGAGCATAATTTGCCGCGAACCTTCTTTTTCTTGTACATGCTGTTTCTGCCTGCCATCTTCCATTCGGAACATTCCATAAAGCGTCTTAGGGAGATACAGCCGTTATATGCTCGGCATATGTTCCATATAGACGCACGTATGAGTACATGCACAAACGACACGCAGTCATGACTCGTGATGGGATGTTGACCACGTGTTGTGAAAACATGGTGCGGCCAAATGACAGTAGCCACGCACGTCAAATAGAGATTTGTCATGAGGCTTATTTGATGACGTCTGAAACAGTGACAAGCAGAAGGCTCGTAACTCGCAAATACAGAAATTATCTTATTTCTATCTTGATCATACATTCTTGGCTTCAAGACGACTCATGCACCCGTAAAAGGTCTTGCCAATGCGCTTGGCGCTCTTCTAGAATGTTAAGTGATCACCATCAGCTCGCTTTTGAGCCACTGAGGACCTACGAGAAGATGATACAAGATATACAAAAGGTACGACAAGCCCACGCTCTCCGGCCACGCGCCACGCGATGTCTTATCCCGCTCACCCGACGTCGTGGGGAACGGATGGGGATGCCACGGCCTGAAACGAGACATAGAACAGTAATATCGGTGACTAGCTTGGTTAGCCCACTCTCTTCGTAGGTGCCGCGGAAACCTGGGAATAGAGATGAGGCTGTGGCCGAGAACTGCAGTCGTATGTTGCCAGGTAGTTACGGAAATCCGAGGTGATGTTTGCTGAAGGTGACAAATATATGCCAGAAAGGGCAGGAAGTACACGAGACACCGAATTTGAAAAAGGAAAGAGAGGTGTAAAGTGGCAAGGTCACTACGTATTGAGAAGGGGTCCAATGGAAGGATTGGAAAATTCAGAGGGCTGAGACGGTCTATTCATCTCCGGGGTCCAGCTACGGCTACCTCCTTATGACACTACTCCGTTTTCTGTGTCCACCGGAACAATCGGTTGCCGTTCCTAGCCTATCTGGTATGCTAGGCATTTTTTCCGTCGTCTTCAATGCGTCGGTTGCCCCTTTTACCGTCTGTTATGTTTCTCTTGGGCAGACATATAAGAGTGGCCGGGGGTCAGGACTGGCGGTGGACGAAGAATCTCGTTTATTGCGACAGCCTCACACAAGAATCTTAAGACGTGTATAAGCCAGAGTTCTCGAAGCACACAAGCTCTTATTCTCGTCGAATCCCAGACGCTTGTCCTATTTTCATTGATTGCTGAGCTCCTTGCTTAGATCTGCCTGGGTGCCTCGACTGAAAGTGGCATTGGGGTGACCAAGAAAATTTATCTCCAGGCCTACGAAGTCATTGGTGGTAAGGTCATACGGCACAGAAGAGAGGCGGCGTTGACATTACAGGCAGCCCTCATATCTTTAAAGAGGGCGTTGACAAGGTTTCTCGACCGATACTGTACGGTCTGGCAGAGCTGGTCGTTTCTACAAACAGCCCTGATACCATATTTCTGCACCTTCGTTTGTCTGCGAGCATTCGAACCACTTGCTTCTGCTGCTTAGAAACAGGCCCCTGTAAGTAAGGAAAAACAATCGGATGCTGAATGCAAGCTGACCACGTATTGCTAGAATCAGACCTGCCCACTGAAAGATTTCCAGACAGTCAAAGACTATTGAGACTCGTAGCTGGTCCAATAATCAAACAGCCAGACAACTAGCAACACAACAGTTCACGCAGGCAGCATTGACCGGCATCTCTCATTTACCATGTGCACGTACTACTACCTCCACCACCACCACATTCCGCCGTGTGAGCACAGCATCGAATTTGTTGTTCATTACGGGTTCTGCGAGTCCGCGCCGGTGGACCCAAGCACCGGGCAGCTGATGCCGTGTGAGCAGCTCTTCTATGACCAGAGCCAGAGCGTCGATCACAGCAACCCGTGTGCCTCTGGAGGCTGCCTGGAGAGTCCTGAATGCAGTTCTGGCGCATGCTGGTTGGCCCAGTTCAACAACTACTGGATTTGCTGCAAGTGCCGGCGCGGCGGCAATGTGAACCAGTGGTGTGCACACCAGATGCGCTCCAGCCCGGACACTCTCTGCTATCATGTATGCTGTGCGAACTGCTTACCTGACGTGTAATGGCAGTGCAGCTGGTCGTTCGTCTAAAGATGAAGCAAGAGATGGTTGATGGTGGCGGATGGTAAAGGAAAGAAGTTGGCGAGATCATAAATTGGGTTCGAGAAAGACTGGATATTCGAGGCGAGGTGGACTGCAGTCCATCTGAGACGGACTGAGGTGATGTGATCTCTTTGAAGGTTTGAATAAGTGTTTGGCCGTTTCCTCATAGCTGTGTTTTACGCATAGGTGGTAATATGTCGGGTCTAGTGCTGTTGTGGGCAATCTTGCATTCTCAAGTTGTGTTTTCTTCGAGTTTTTCTCCTTTAATTTTCTCTCGTGGAAGAAGAATGACTTCTCGACAAAGTTAGAGCCAACAGTCTCAAGAAATACTTACTGTGCCTCGTTTCTTATACGTGCCGTAAATGTCGAAGCCAGCTGTACTTGAGTGTTGTGAAGCTAAGGCGGCGGGTGGAGGCACAACAAATCCGAGATGAAGAGAAAGCAGATCCCGGGGTCTTTAAAATCAATACGTGTAGTGTAACATATTCAGTTCAGCTTGCAATATTCGTATTACTTGTACAACAGTGCCTGGCCTCCCGGTGGAGCGACTTGAGATCCGAGGCGGCAAACAAGTAATCAGCCTGTCAACTAAACAGAGATGCAAAGCTTCGGTGATCTAGCCCAGCCGTGCGTATTGGACAGAGTTCAGGAGCCTGGTGCATGATTATCGACCAATAATTGTCCACGGCCGTATCCTCCAGACAGATGATGGCTTGACCAAAAGCAGCCATCAAAGCTGATGTGAGACATCCAACACAGCCATGAGAGGCGGTCGATCGATCGCTACCCGAGCAGAGGCCAGCGAACCGGCAATGCCCAACAGAAAACCGGGAAACGCCATGCGCCAGCCAAAGGCGCGCCATGAATCTGCAATATATTATCCGAAGTCAGATTTGATGTAGCCTGCGGGTGGGTTTGTGCCGAAACGTGACCAAAGCCACATGCCGGTGCGCCAGCACGGCTGAAAGAATGGGTTTCCGAGACCGAGGCCGGGACGGCAAGGGATGCTATCCGCTTTCTCTTCGTGCTTCTTCCGCCTATTGGTACCTGATGTGGGTAGACCGAGTTCCGCGTTCTCGCGTCGAACAAGTGGAAGAAGAAAGTGCACGTTGGCTGCGGAGGAACGGTGAGTTGCTAGCAGCTTTGCAACTCGTGTCTGCCAGAGGGCGACATATGACTAAAACACCGGGAAAACGCTACCGGCTCAACGACCGGATAGATAGGCTGGTGCGAAACATCGGGCTCCGGTATACGAGCAGGCACAGCTGCAGCTCTCACACACCGAGCCCGGTTTTCCCATAGACGCGCCACGAAGGCTGGCTCGCTTCAGCTGTCGAGGGGTCCAGAGGAGGTAATTCCCCGCGCATCGTGCTCGAAACGCCGCGATCATAGTAGTAGGCCACGCTTGCCATGTCTCCCGTCTGCACATCTAGCGCCGGCGAGGCATGGCTTTCTCCAGTCTCAGCAGCGATTGGCAGCCAAGGCCGGAAGGCATTGCTGAAGAAAGCTGGAATGCGTAGATTGATAACTACTTTGGCATAGATGAGCAACAAAGCACAAGACTCTCAGCTCATACTGCCAGTTCTGTCCGTATCGTTTCGGTGAGGTAGGCTTCTCTCGCAAGAAGGGTATAAAGATGAACAAAGACGGAAAAGAAACAGGGAAATTGCATATCTTGCATCGAGGCCGGCAGCCCAGACAGACGACCAGACAGTCCCCAGCCCAACAGGCAGAGCACGCGGCAAGAACAAGCCAGGCGAGCACGGAAAACTGCTAGCTACCACTACTTATCATTGGAAACAGGTAATCATTTGCCACTTCCACCGCGGCTCCTTCCGCAGTGGCATATGCGTCTGAACTAACTCGCTTGCACCAGACGTGAGCTCCCATCGAGCCTCGAGGCAAAGGCAGGGATATAGCAGGTAGCGGAAAACGGCCGTGGCCAAGCGGGAAAAAGAAACGAAACAACGCCGAGCAAGCTGAAAGCTCAGGAAACGAACGGACCATGTGCCTCCAAATCTCTTACACGCTGATCTGCGAACACGTTCGGACCCAGATCATCTACTGTGCCCATGCCACGGCGGAACCGGGGTCCTCTTCCGGGCCAAAGCGGCCAGGGGGCAGCAGCGGGAAGAAGAAAGCCGTATCCTCGTCGCGCCACGGGCATTCGCCACCGCGGCTGAGACCCTGCAGCAACCTGACGCAGCAGTCGTCGCCGTATCCCACGCCGCCGAGCTTCGCAGGCGACCCGCAAACCGCCGCCACGTCGCTGCTGGCCCCCAAGTGCCCGCTGCCCGACTGTCCGTTCGAGGCCAAGAACCGCTGCTGGAGCTGCTGCTGGTGCGGCAAGGGCTGGAACGACAAGGGCCGGTGCAGCTGCGTTATGATCGTGGAGGGAAACCGCGTGCAGTGCGAGCACATCTGCTGTCCCAACTGTGAGGCTGCGTGAGCGAGGGGCGACGGACAGAGGTCGGGCGAGGAGGACGACGGGGAGACGGGGTGGGGGTAGAGGCGTATGGGGATACAGCGTGGCCGCAAAGAGGTGGGCGGCTGGCGGCAGCGAGGACGGCGAAGGAAGAGTGCGAGACTGCAGAGCGCGAGGACATGGAGTGCACAGGTGCAGAAGCGAGGGCGCATGCATGCATGCAGAGAGCGGGCAGATGACCGCGAGACCCCAGTCAAGTTGCACTTGGCACGATGCATTATCGGTGGAAACATGTCTCGGCAGCCTGCAGCACCAAGACTACTTTCTTTTTTCCTTTTTTTCCTTTCTTTTCTTTCTCTTATCTCTCAACTTTCGTTTCTCCAGTTTGTTTCCTTTACGTTGCTTATTATCTCACGTGCGACGATTGCTTATCGGCTTCAGTTCTAGTACTTGGCCTGCCCTGTCCTTAATGCAGTTGTTTTAATTGTAATGCATCGTCGTCTCAACTGAAGGATGATTATGTCTAATACAACGGTGGTGGAAAGAAAGCAGACTAGTCTCATATTCTGTAGACTGCAGGAAATACAGATAGCAAGTGCAGATTACTGAACCAAGGAGACAAGGAACGCAGGACAAAACCCGATCGTTGTGCGAGATGTATCTGAGACGGACGCAGACAGAGGTGGTTGTGAAACAACCGTACACGATTGGCGAAAAGACCCCAGACACGGCACGGCACAGAGCCTCGAGCGGCCCCGGAGCCCAGGATCCGATGAAGATCTGGGAATTGGGGTATGACACGGTATGTTGTGTCGAGGGATGGCTAGCAGTTTGTCGGCTGAACAGTTTGTTCGTAGCTTTCTTACCTCTTTGTGCGTTGGACACGTTTGCTCGCTTTTGTCCCGTCGAACTTGCCAAATTGTTGTTTTCTTTGATTTCTCGGTGCCTTCTTCGGCGATGAAGCTGTGTCTCCCCTGGCTCTGCAAGCAGGTACTCGATAGTTGTTGTCTCGTCCATGCTGCCTCCGATCTGAGTGAAAGCGCCCATTGTTGTACGATCGGACGCTGCCCCGTCTTTCGTAGATTTGGTAGAACCAGAGGCTGCAGCAACGTCGAGGAAAGAGAGTGCACATGCTACTTTATGCTGATTTTCCGTGGTGGACAAAGTGTATGTGTGTCTGAGATATACATACACATCGCAGAGAGGATGGTTGTACCGGGCACTTTTGATTCTGCATGCAAGGTCTCGGTCAATATTACAGCGTAATCGGAGTGCGGGAAAGTCGCATGCGGGAATGTAACGAGGCCCAAGACAGGGCTATGAAAATCACAAACACGCTTTCGGGAGGACGACGAGGACAGACGAAGGGGGCATGGTGTGCCGGGATGAAAACACACGGAGGCAACGGCCAGCGAACAAAAAGTGCCTATTTCGCAGCGACAGGGAGACATTCTGAGACCAGCGGGAAGGCAGCCTTGGCCAGACGGCAACCTCGGTCCCATTGCAGCTATTGCGGCTGCTGGAAGAGACGGAAAGAGGCATACGCGCTTGTAGCACAGCGTGGCTGTTCTCGTTTGCATCGGGAACAGACAAACAGGCCGCCACACTCGCTACTCATGCAGTCACCATCCCTGAAGCTTGTCCAGAGTCACGGCAAGATGCAATCGGCCCCCATTCCAGGAAGCCGGAAACGTTGTACAGATCTTCGCACGGCGTATGCGGCAAGCATTACACGAGATGATAAGGCAGCACAAAGCTGATCTGGCGCTCTCAAGGCAGTGCTTGCCATGCAGGATCTACAAGGATCTCGCGAAGCAGGGCGGCAGAGATCGGATGTACAGGGGAGGCGGGGACGTGATGTTTGAATATATAAAGCCATCACAGCACCGAGCAGGTGGCAGAAGCAGTCCTGCGTACTTCCAGGCCACCTTGTAAGATTGACAACACACATCTCAGCTTGCGTCTTGATCAATAGCGACTGGCGAATCTGACACAGCGCTTTGCCTCCATCTGAACACCGTGGGCCAGACCTCGTCACATGAGCTGTTACTCGGAGCCTTGAGCTAGACCTCGTCACTTGAGCGTTACTCGGAGCCTTGAGCTAGACCTCGTCACTTGGGCTGTTACTCGGAGCCTTGAGCTAGACCTCGTCACTTGAGCTCATCTCAAAACCTCGTCCCTCGGAGGCCGTCACTTGGGTCGTCACTCGAAACCGCCTCGTCCGGTGTTCGTGCTCCGGTATAAGTGACGCCGCAAACTCCGTGCCGGCAGCACCAACGCCAGCATACAACCTCACAATGTGCAACGGCATCCCCAACCACCATCCGTGCGGCCACCAGTCGGTCAAGTGGCACTACTGCCCCCGGGCGGCCATTGACGTGACGACGGGCAACGCGACGATCTGCAGCAAGACGACGTATGCGACGTCGCAGCCGTCGCGCATGCCCTGTCCGCTCAAGCACTGCAACTTCAAGGGCGTCGGCGGCGTGTGGGACTGCTGCGAGTGCAAGCAGGGACCCAACATGGTCGGCTGGTGCACGTTTCAGAACCCGCGCTGGAAGCAGAACTACCAGACGGGCGCGGCCGAATGGGTCGAGGAGTGCGGCCACGGCTGCTGCAAGCACTGCACGCGCAGCGGTAAGTAGACGAGTAGACGCTCTGCTGTCCGTCCTCGGCTCTCCTGCTGACGTTTCGACAGCCAGTGCAGGCCCGATGCCGCCGGACGACGGCAAGAAGAAGAAGCCGAGAAGGTCGGACGGCGGGTCCGGCGGACAGTCGTCCACGGCCACAGCCGGCGGCTACGGAAGCTACAGTTACGAAGGAGCCGGTGATTACGAGTATGCAGGGGACTATGAATACGGCGAGGCAGACAGTCAGAATAACGGCGGCCACAAGTCGTCGCATAGCAAGTCCAAGGGCAAGGGCAAGGGCAAGGGCAAGTAGGCGGCAGTCGAAGCTGGCCTACTTGGACAGGCTGGACACGGAAACGGGAGGGGGACTGGCTGTTGGCAGGCAGCCTCTTGACTTTCTCTTTGATTAGAAAGGGTTTGTTTGAAAAAAAAAAAACAGCTTCAACACGCTTCGTCCATGCCTAGATCAGTGACCCTTGGCCCGGTTCATAGGCCCCCAGTTCTCCCTCGGGTTGATCTGGTACCGCACGAGCTTGCCGCCGCTGCGGGCGTGCTGGCGGCCCAGCTTGTCGTCGAAGACGACGTCCAGCTTCGCCGGCGCCGGCTCGTTCTGGCCTTCCGGGGCCGGGGCCTTGTCGAAGCCCAGGAGGTGGTGGGCCGGCGTGCCGGGCCGGATGCTCTCCGTCTTGATGGGCGCCTTCTGCCGCACCCATTCGCGCATCACGTCCCACAGCACCGGCCAGGGCGCGTCCGTCTTGATGCTGCCGGGCCGGCAGTGGCTGCGGGCCGCGCGGTAGCCCAGCCGCAGCAGCGCGCCGCGTATGGCGTCCTCGTTGGGCGTCATGCAGTGCAGCACCTTGGCCAGGTTCGCGGGCAGGAAGAAGAAGGGCATCGGGTCCAGCGTGGCCAGCTCGTCCTCGGGTGTTTTCGTGGGCGCCGTCGGTGCGGGCGCCGTCGTTGTGTCCGCCTCGGTGTCTGCCGCTTCTGCTTGTGTCGCCTCCGCGTCGTCGACCTCCTCGAGCGCCGTCAGCAGCATGCCGCGGATGCGCTCCGTCGTGCCGTAGACGTCGGTCGAGACGCGCGGCAGGTCGTCGAGGATGCGCCGGATGAACGGCGCCGACTGCAGCGGCCCGGCGTACATGGGGCCGGCCAGGTGCGTCTTGGTGCGGCAGTGCAGGCAGTGCTCGTCGGCGAGCGGCGCCGCGGCAAAGGTGTGCTTGTAAAAGTGGCCGGCGCCGCGCTTGTTGGGCTGCGCGCGGTTGCGCAGCAGCGGCTGCGTCGTCCAGGCGCCGCAGCCCTGGTCGCAGTTGTAGGCCGTCATGGTCTGGCCGGCGAGGAACTTGACGCTCGCCGGCGACCGCGTCACCGTCACGAAGACGCGGCAGTAGAAGTCGATGGACAGCGACAGCTGCGGCCGGATCGCGAGCCCGTAGCGCGCCGCCGACGCCGCCAGCGCGTGCAGCACCACGCGCAGCCCGGCCTCGTGCGAGTGGCTGCCCTTCATCGGCACGCCGCCGTACAGCGCAAAGCACTTCTCCGGGTAGCCCTGCGACGCCCACACGCCCGCATCCGTGCACGTCACGCAGAGCAGCCCGCCGTCGCTGCGCACCGACTGCACCGCCGCGTCAAAGAACACGGCCGCCGTGCCGTAGGGGTCCAGGTCGATCACGTCGTACTTGGCGCTCTTCGGCCGGTTCTGGCCGGCGCGCGGCCGTCCGCGCGCCCGGTCCTGCTCGTCCGCCGCCCCGGCCGCCGCCGCCGCCGACAGGTCGTGCGCCACCACCGTGTACATGTGCGCCAGCGCGTCCGACTGCGTCACGCCGATCTTGTCCGCGAGGCCGTTCATGTCCACGTTGCGCCGGATCGCCTCCGTCGCCGCCGCCAGCAGGTCGTTGGCCGTCACCGCCACCGGGAACGGCAGCTCGTGCGCATAGCGCAGGGCGCGCAGGCCGGTGGCCGAGAGCGCGTCGAGAATGCGGATCGGCGGCGGGCCCGAGGCTTTGGCCGTCTGGTCGTCGGCCGTCTGCGCCTTGACGTCGGCCGTGCTGGCCTCCGCACACTCGTCAACTGCTGCGTCTTCTGCCACTTCTGCCGCTTCTGCCGCTTCTGCCGCTTCTGCATCTCCCGCCACTGCTGCATCTTCTGCAACCCCCGCCACCGCGTCCGCCATGGCCACGTCGCCGTCGGCCTGCTTTTCCATCTTGGCCGGCCGCTCGCCGCTGTCTGCGCCGCCCGCCCGCTTGCGCTTTTCGGCCCCTGCGGCAGCCTGCTTCCGCTTCTTGCTGGCAAAGGCCTCCTTCTTCTTCGCAAACTTGGCCGCCCGCTCCTCCATCTTCGCCGCGCCGTAGGCCTTGATGGCGAGCACGCTCAGGTCGCGGTTGAACTGCTGGATCGGGTTGTAGAACACCTGCTGCGGGTGGTCCTCCACCGCCGGTCCGCCGCCGCCGTTCTGCCGCGACTTCTCGCCGCCGCTCAGCGGCACGTAGATCCGCGCAAGGCCCTCTTGTGCTGTGCGGTAACGAGTGCCATCTGGCCCAACTGTGATGTTTTCGTGCCCGTGATGGCTGGCCGGGCCCTGGGCCTGCTTGTCGTCCGTTGCCATGGTGCGAGCCGTTGGTGTCCGTGCAGTGGCGATCACAGCGCGTCTGCTTGCATGCCTCCAGACCGGCCGTGTGGTGCGAGGTAGCCAGGCGCAAAGCATGTACGTTGGTTGCCGTTTGCTCTCTTGCCCACGATCAGTGAACTTTTTTTGCCGTCAAAAGTCCCACTAGGCCGAGCGCTTATCGCGATAAGATATGAGATCTGTTACGTCAGCTCGATGGATAGCGCAGTGCGAACACACGGTATTGACTAGTATTCGTACTGTAGTTACATCTTCGTCCGGTTCAGAGGGCGCATGAACCGCGTGTTGGTGGCTACGTGCCCCGTACTCCTGCACAGTGGCGGGAGCCAAGAGGATGGGCCGATTGCTTGCGGAGTACTGCAGCGAAGACACTGGGGCTGCTGGCACAGCCTCGAGCCGGCAGTGCGCCGTGATCATTGCGGCTTCGAATTTCCCTATTCGGACAAGTAAACAGTCGCATGTTCACTCAAAATTCAAAGAACGAGCTTACATCCATCCACGTCTCAAGCTACCCACTGCAGCTCAACTGACAGGAGTACGCGCAAGTCCTAGGCAAAGTATCCGCGCGTTACCCACTTCATAAGTGAAGGGTTCAAGTGAAGGGATAGAGAGAGCGAGGTGGGGGCACGTGTTCGTTTCCTCTGATGAGGGAGTCCACGATGACGTTATGGCTGCCAGAAATGGCTTGTACTGTGTCTGCTCAAGGCTGCCAGGATATACATCTGTTAATAGAGCCGGCCGCTTCTGATCCCGGGGATATTCTCCCTAGGGCACACTTTACGTCTTTTCTGTCTCTACGGGCTGCGATTTTTCCCTCTTCCTCCGCAAGCTCTTTTGCATCCCGAGCTTCGTTCTCTCAGCCTTCGACTGCACCTCTATGTCTCCCCCATAACCAAGTACCCAGACCTACCAAAGACAATACCCTCCCCCTATCCACAGCCCTTGGACCTTTCACGCTCTTTTCCACTTTGCTTTCTCGAAACTCGCCCCAGAATGGCTACACCAAGTGGCTTCGGGACCCTGCGAAGTCGCGAGGCACGCCGTGCCAACGGCATCGAGCTTGGAGGCCATGAACACTCTAGCAGCGAGGGCGCGTCTGAGGCTGGGCCTTTGTTTCGCGATATAAGTCTCACAGACATGGGCAATACCGGCGAGCGCGTGGTTCACTGCCAAGGCAAGGACAAGCCGCGGCGACGGTGCTTCAGGCGCCTCACATTGTCTCGTTACGGGATGGCCTCTTGCTGCTCGGTGCGTCGCCTGGGGCTTGCTCTCTTTTCCGTCTGCCTCATCACTCTCCTTGTCAGTCCCGGAACGAGCGGCCATGCCATACAAAAGGCCAAACAGGCCATGGCAAGCTTTCCGGCTGCCTACTACCACTGGCGCGGATTCGGTCTGCTCGCGGACAAGGACGAGGACGAGCTGCCGTGGGTGAACTGGGACGGCCTGTTCTGGGTGCCCGAAGCGGCCAACGGAACGGGCGTGTCCGAAGAAGCCGCCTACCTCAACTATCTCGTCTACCGGTACCAGCTCACGCCCGACGTGCCATGGTTGGCGCGGCGCATGCGGGCCGACGTCTCGAGCTCGCGGCACAGCAGCGACGACAGCGTCCGGCCCGTGCGGTCGTCGCTGACGCGTGTCAACCAGAAGCTGGCCGCCGGTGGCTTCAGCACGGTGCGGGCAGAGGCGTCCGTGCTGAAGCTGGCGGCCGACAGCAGCGGCGCCGCGCCTGAGCCGACCCCCGTGCCGTCCAAGGCCGCCAACGAGGAGAGCTGGTCGACGGACGACCACGTGGCCGAGCCGCCGGTCGAGCCGGCGGTGCTGCGCGTGCCCGTGCAGCGCAGCGCGCGTCCGGACGAGGTCAACGCGTCCGCGCTCCTCTTCGGCATCAGCACGACGTACGCGCGGCTCTCCCACGACAACTTTGCGCTGGCCTGGGGCTGGGCGCGCTGGCTCACAGATGGCGCCGGCCACTCCAACGGCGCCGGGCTGCTGCTGAGCCTGCACCGCGCCGAGCAGAGCGAGATGGCCAGCGCCGCTAACGTGCTGTCGCACCTCGGCATCGACGCGCACATTGTCATCGACGAGGGCAACTTTGACAACACGGCCTCCGACTACAACGGCACCACCAGCTCGGACGAAGGACACAGCGACCTGGAGGGCAAGACACGCGCGGACCCGGAAGCCGTGCGCTACGCCAACCTGCTCCCCCTCCTCAAGGAGTACGGCGACACCGGCATGGTCCTGGGCGGCCACCATGTGCAGGCCCTTGCCCCTGCCCCCCCGGCCGCCGACCAAGTCCGTCCTGGTGCTGCGGAAGCCGCCGAGGCACCGGCGCCCGGCGGCCCACCAGCCCCGATAGCCGCAGGGCCGCCAAACGGCCAAGACATGGGCTTTGACGCTCCCATCAGCAATGACGCACCGCCGGCGCTCGAGATGATCGCGCCGGGCAACGGCGGCGGCATGGGGCGGCGCGACGCCAGCGCCGGCAGCGCCAAGAAGCGCATGTTCTACGCGCTGGTGGACGACGATGTCTTTTTTCCGAGCATGGACCGGCTGCTGAAGCGGCTGACGCGCGTCGCGGGCGGCCCGCACCCGCACGGCGGCAGCGGCAGCGGCGACGAGCTGTGGCTGGGCTTTCCGAGCAAGCGGGCCGACTGGGTGGCGGTGGACGGCGCGACGGCGGCGGCGCAGACGGCGAGTGAGCGGGTGGCGACGCTGTTCGGCGCGCCGGCGGCGGCGCTGGCACGCACGCGGCCGCCGCGGCCGCCGTCCATGTCGGCCACGAAGACGCCGGCGACGCCGCCGCTGGTGATGACGTACGGCGGCGGCGCCGTGTTTCTGTCGCCGCGGCTGGCCGGCCGCATGGCGGTGCTGCCGTGTCTGCGCCGCACGACGGACGCGCTGCACGCGGCCATGCTCGCGGCCGGCCTCGCCAGCGGCGACAAGAACAGCCAGAGCGGCGAGCCGTGGGACGAGCACCTGTACCGCTGCGCGATGGCGTCGCAGCACCCGGACATGCTCGCGGCGGCCGTGGCGGCCACGCCGGGAACCGCCGGCGCCGGCGCGCCGAACCGGGCCGTCGAGCCGGTGACGACGCATCTGCAGGTGGTGCCCAGCTTCTACGCGCCCTTTGACGAGGTCGCCTACGACCACAACGGCGACGTCGCCGCGCCCGACAACGGCGTCGGCCTGCTGCAGGAGTACAGCGGCGGCCTGCAGCCGTACACGCTGCGCGGCTACCAGCGACAGTACCGCTTCAGCGCCGGCCGCGGCCACGCCGTCGCCAGCGTCTGCGGCGAGGACTGCTTCCTGCAGCGCTTCGCCTTTGCCGACGGCTGGGTGCTCGTCAACGGCTACCGCCTCGAGCGCTACGACGGCATGCGCGTCGAGCCGCTGCGCCGGGCCTCGTGGGCGGCCGTGGCCCTCGGACCGGCTCCCAGCCCCGCGGCCGCGCCCGGCCGCCCGGCTCCCGGCTTCCTCGACAGCGTCGCCCACGCCCTCTTCGACCATCACGAGCGCCGCGACGAGCTCGCCAGCGCCAGCGCCGGGGGCGGCAGCCCGCTGACGCCGGCCGAGGCGCGCCGCGTCGCCTACAGCCAGCAGCAGGACTACTGGGCCAGCAGGCGGCTCGAGGTGGCCGACGCCGAGCGGCCCGCCGACGTCAAGGTCGTCCGCAGCCGCCGCGGCCAGCCGCCGCAGACGTGGGAACTCGCCGACGCGTACACGGCGGCCGACGGCGCGCTGTGGCAGGCGTACATCAAGCGGCGGCCGGCCGCCAGCACCGGCTTCCGCTCGGGCAATAGCCTCGACAAGCCAGAGATCCCGCCGATGGCCAGCACGACGGACGAGGTGGAGGAGAAGGACTCTGTGATTGTGTTGATGTGGGAGGCCCCGAAAAATTCGTGAGGAGGATGGGAGGATGGCGTGAGGGTGGTCGTGAGGGTGATCGTACCTGTTGGGTTGATTCTGCTTCTGTTCTCTTGTTTCGCTCCATAGCTTGGAGTTGGGTTGTGCAGTGTTGTCGGTTTGCAGGTTTGGCTGGCATTGGGTGTACATTTCCCTTGTCAGCAGGTTCTCGGTTCTCTCGTGTTTCGCGTTGT
Source organism: Grosmannia penicillata (assembly GCA_002778075.1). Taxonomy (NCBI): domain Eukaryota; kingdom Fungi; phylum Ascomycota; class Sordariomycetes; order Ophiostomatales; family Ophiostomataceae; genus Grosmannia; species Grosmannia penicillata. The sequence continues at coordinate 992,643 of PCDK01000001.1, read as the reverse complement.
TGATTCTACTTTGCTCTGTTGCTTCCTCAGAGCTAATAAGCGGCATATATACCCCATATATACTGTCTGGATAATCATTGAGTTAAACAAAAACGCTCCAGTCTGCCCTGATTCTCTAGTTGTCTCTTTGATACGGTCTCTCGGTTCTTGGCCTGTCTTGCTGAATTCCATGTCACTGAAATAGACCGCTCACTCGCACTTTGTACTTTGCCATCATGTGTTTATTGCCGATATCTGATCTGTTGAATACTATACCAAACGCCAGAAATGCACTTCTGTACTCTCTATTTTATAGTCTACAATAGGCATCTTCTGCCCGTCCATACACTTTTACCACGTATCCGGTCCAAAGCGACCACCCTCCGGCACCTTGAGGTAAGAACATGCGCGCCAGTCGCAGCCCTGGCGGTAGATTTCTGTCCCCCACCAGTGGAAGTTGTCCATCACGCCCGGATAGATAAAGGCAAAGAAGGCCACGACGATGCCCGACGCCAGGGCGGCGTCGAGAGCGGCGCTCAGGGTCATGGTGTACTTGGCCCACCAGGCCGTGGCCCGGTTCTTGATGTGGTAGTTGAAGATATAGCAGACAAGGGCCCAGACACTAAAGTTGAGGCCGGTGGCGGGCGGGATCCAGCCGAGCGAGCCAAACAGGACGGGCAGGTTGATCTTGCGCACGATGCTGTCGCGACGGCGGCGGGCGTAGAGCCAGAGCGGGATCGGGGCCACAGCGCCAAGGAGGAAGCACCACACCAGCGGACGGTAGGTGGCGCCCGGGCCGAAGAACTCGCGCGGACCGACCACGCCCCAGAGGATGGAGCCGTTGAAGTGCACGCGGGCAATGGGGCAGGTGAAGCCGTTGAGGGCGGCCGGCGTGCAGATGCCGGGGATGCGCACAAACATCCAGTTGAGGACGGCGATCTGCGTGACGGAGGAGACGATGGTGGCGGTCATCTGGACCTGGAAGAGGATGCGCGGCGGGATCTTCATGTAGTGGCCGAGCTTGAGGTCGGCGGCAAACTTGATGCCCTGCGCCGACGAGATGTAGCCGTACGTGACAAAGACCATGTTGGCGACGGGGCGGCCAGGGAAGACGGCGCCGCAGACGAGCTGGCAGATGAGGTAGATGCTGACGTGCTGGTTGGTGACGGCCATGATGATGCCGATGGGGATGAAGAGCACGGCGCAGATGGCGAGCGCGAGCAGGAGGCCGTACCACGGCAGGTGGATGGGGTAGTACTCGACGACGAACATGCCGACGGCCGTCATGGAGACAAACGTCGCCAGATACCACCACATGGGCGCGTCGGGGTAGCGCCGCATGAGGCGGTTGTGCACATCCTCGTGGCTCATCAGGTCGTCGGCGGACTGGCTGGTGGTCGGCCGCAGCGGCACGGAGCGGTCGGGCGAGCCGGGCGAGCCGGGCGAGCCGGGCGCGTCGGCCGCGTCGGCCGCGCCGGGCACGGGCTGGTAGACACCGGCGTGGTCGGCGGCGGCCTTTTTCTGCGCGGCGGCCTCGTCGAGCGAGGAGCGCCACTGGCGCCAGATGTCGCCGCCGTGCCAGCAGGCCGTGTGGGTGAGCAGCGAGGCGAGGCCGGCGAACTGGACGCCGTAGCTGAGGACGTAGGTGATGGGCAGAAAGACGCGGCTGTAGCGGCGGTAGGCGTCGCGGTCAAAGACAAAGTCGTCGGTGAGGATGCGGCGCACGTCGTAGACGCTGCCGGTGTTGTCAAAGACGGCGGCCGAGAGGATGGGCATGTAGGCGGCGTAGAGCCAGTTGCCGTAGTAGGCCAGCGGCGCGACGATCCACATGACGACGACGAGGCCGCCGACGACGTTCATGGCGGCCCAGAAGGGCGTCAGCAGGGGCGAGCCGATGTAGGCGATCTGGGCCCAGTCCAAGGTCAGCGGGAAGAGGCCGAGGCCGGACACGACGCCAAACAGGTTGGCGACGACGACGTTGTCGGGCGCGAGCCAGGTGACGACGTTGAAGTAGCTCAGCGCCGGCATCAGCAGGCCGGGCACAAAGTAGAAGCAGAAGGCGGCGAGGAAGACGACGTAGAAAAAGTGCCAGCGGCTGATGCGCCAGCCGTCGGCCGGCCGGTTGTCCTCCTTGTGCAGCGTCGCAAACATGGCGGCGGACATGAGCGTGGCCGGCCAGATCATGCCGCTGGGGCGCACGAGGAAGCGGCGGGCGAGGCCGGCAAAGGTGTAGCCGAGGATCTGCGTCGAGAGCGTGAGCAGCAGCTGGTAGACGACGCCGACGGGCTGGCGGTAGAACTGCGTCTGCTCGACGACGACGTCCGTGGCAAAGGCGAAGCCAAAGGCGACGTTGCTGCTGACGTACACGCACGTGTGCTCCTTCTCGTTCCAGCGGCCCTGCGCGAGCCAGAGCCGCAGCCGCCGGGCCCGGGACCCGCGCCGGTGGCCGGCGCTCGGCACCCGCACGCCGGCCACAAAGGCCTCGCGCGGGTCGTCGCCGTGCCGCAGCGCCCAGTCCCACGTGAGCCCGAGCGGGTGCACGAGCAGCAGCGCGATCACCGGCGTGATGGCCACGCTCGGGTACCGCAGCGAGAAGAACAGGTTCGTCGCCGAGCCCATAACCGAGAAGAGCGTCGACAGCGCCCACATGCGCGGCGTGTGGATGGACAGCGTCGTGTTGTCCACCGGCGCCACCGACGCCCGCACCTGTGCAAACGGCGAGTTGTCCGCCGGCCCGGACCCGGCGCTGCCCGCCGCCGACGCGCCCGCGCACCGGTCGGCGTCCGTGTCGGCGGCGTCGGCCTCCTCGTCCACGGACTCGGCGTAGCCGTACTCGTTGACGTCGTACGCGTCGTACGCGGCGCCGCGCTCCTCGCGCGCGCTGCCGCCGCTGTGGATGCTGTGGATGCTGTGGCTGTGGCCGAGCAGGCCGTCGTCCTCGTCGCTGAGCAGCGCGTCGCTGAGGCTCGCGCCGTCCACCGAGCCCGTGCCGGCCATGTCAAAGTGGCTGCCGCCCAGGCCGCTGAGCAGCGCCGACGCCTGCAGCTCCGGCGGCGGCCGCCGCAGCGACCCGCCCGTCACGGCGTCGTACTGCGCGTACAGCGACGACGCGTGCGATTTCGGGCGCCGCAGCGACGCCATCGAGGCCGCCGTCGACAGCGGCCGCCGCAGCAGCGTGCTGTCGCCGGCGCTGGTCTCCGTCATCTCGGCCGCCGTCGAGACCGGCAGCGTTTCCGTCGACGTGGCGCCGTACGACGGGCTCGCGAAGCCGGGCGTCGACCGCAGCGAGCGCAGTTTCGGAACCATGGCCGCCGTGCGAGGGCTGTCGGTGCCTGTGTGCGTGTATGCGCTGTCCGTGTTGTCGTCGTCGGCGTCGGCGAGTGCGTCAAGGTCGGCGTCGTTGCGGTAGAGACGGATGTCCGTGTCGGCGCCACGCGTGTCACGGCCAGGTTCCGGAGACGCTCGCACGTCAACCATGTCCGCGAGAGGGGAAGACGAGGCCATGGCCGGGACGCGGAGAGGCGTGTCGACCAGCAGACGCCACCGTGCCAGCAGCCGGGGCCCAGCGCAGGGAGACGCCGGGGGGCGCGCGTTGTGCAGTAGCTCGGGAGCACCTCGGGCACACGAGGGGGCAGAGAAGCAGATGGTCAGCCGGCAGCGGGTGGGCGCGGCCCATGACGGACGGCAAAGGGCCAACGGTCGCGAGCGGGCGGACAGAGCGAGGCAAGGGTGCGGTGGGTGCGATGTGGGCTCGATGTGAGGGACGGCAGCGCTCCGTAGTGAGTGGAGAGGCGGACGCAAGGCGAGGAGGCAAGGTATGTGGAAGTAGAAGTAGGAGGGACGAGAAGACAACAGAAACGCCCAGGCATGCAGACGCGGCCGCAGCGCGACAGCCGAGACGGAGCGAGACAGCCGGCGAGACCGCAGGGAGGAAGCGTCTCTGTGTCTCGGGGCTATGTCTCGGACTGTGGAATGGCCAGCCCCATTGGCCGCCCGCGCGTCGATGTCTGAGGAGGCCGAGCTGCGGAGGACGCCGTAGACGGGCCCGGATCACGGCGATGACGCAGCAGCGCCCGTGCGAGGGCGCGCAAAGTACACCCGAGTGGCACGCGCGATCGCCGCCTGCGTGGTCAGTGGCAATAGCAGCGCCGCCATAGGCTGCGCGCCAGATCCGCGCACAGATCCGCGCAGAAAGGCCGTTGTCTCGTTTCCGATGCGCGCGCAGAATTCCACATTAGGCTCTGGCGGCGTCGCACTAGCGCTCCCAGGGAGCCGGGTCGTGGGTCTGGCCCCTGCCAGTCGCCACACGATGATTATCAGAACTTGTTAGGCAAGCCTGACTCTGCAGCAGCAGAACGTCAATGTCCTTGACAGTCGACACATCAATGGCATACTCCGAAAAACTGTAGGACTGTGCAGACTCCGTGTTGCCTTGGCTACGCTGCTCAAAACGGCAATGTAGCTATCTTCGTAAGCAAGTCGCAACTTTTACTACAGCAGACACTACGCTTGCTTGATAATCAGGACGTTGGCGCAACGTGATGGCCAAGTCCTTTTGGTATCTGGCTCTCTAAGACTGAGTCGTAAGAAGCTGTTATGATCAGGGTTTATGATAGACAGACAAATAAGGGGAGTAAATTTGTTTTATAAAAAAGAACTCTAGCCTCTTCTCAAACGAATCGTACACTATCATACTGAGTGCAGCGGCCTTCCTGTTATATCCCATCTTCTTACCGCTTGGTTCTACGCACTGCTTCTACTATTGTTTTTACTATCGCTCTTCCTGCTTTCGTTGGCCGGTATCACCAGTACCTGCTTAACATTTTGCACCTTCTTGCGCTTTCCAATGAGAGACAGCGGGGGTCACCGCCTATCGATAGCAGGCGGGGCAGTATGTCGCTAATCACGCCGTTCTCTGGGCAGCCAAACCGACGTCCGGTCGCGCTTTCTTGCACCTGCATGCGAGGTCGCATTGCTGCATCGTCATGCTGTCCTAATGTTCTCGACTTCTACGGAGTAGTCAAGTGCATCGCAGCGGAAAGCAAGCCGAGCCAGTACACCGCCGAGACGACCACTCGCCGCACCGCCATGTCCGTCGACGTCGCCGCCGCCATCGCAGCCGCCAAGCAGCAGCTGCGCCAGCGCATGAAGCAGCGGCTGGCCGCTCTGCCGCCGGCACTGATCACCGAGCAGAGTGAGTTGTTGTCTTGTTGTCTTCTTTTGTTTCTGTTTCCTGCATCCTGCATCCTGCTTCTGCTTCTGCTTCTGCTTCTGCTTCTGCTTCTGCTTCTGCTTCTGCTTCTGCTTCTGCTTCTGCTTCTGCTTCTGCTTCTGCTTCTGCTTCTGCTTCTGCTTCTGCTTCTGCTTCTGCTTCTGCTTCTGCTTCCTGCTTTCTGCTCTCTGCTCTGCTTCTGCTTCCTGCCCCTGACTCCTGTCTGTTATCTTCTTCCTGCCGCTGCTGACCACCAGGCGCCGCCATCGCCGCCGCCCTGCTCGCCTTCCCGCCCTACGTCCGCGCCCGCCGCGTCGCCGTCTTCCTCTCCATGCCCACGGCCGAGGTCCAGACCGATGCCATTGTGCGCCACGCCCTCGCCGCTGACAAGCACGTCTTCGTGCCCTACCTGCACAAGCCGGCCTCGGCCCTCGCCCGGGCCGGGCCCCAGCCGCCGCCTCCGCGCGTCATGGACATGGTGCGCCTGCACGATGTCGCCGACTACGCTGCCCTCGCCCGCGACCGCTGGGGCATCCCGAGCATCGCGCCCGACAGCCTGGGCCAGCGGGCCCGCATACTGGGCGACGGCTCGGACGAGTCTGGCGCGGGGTCTATCGCGCACGAGACAGAATCCGGCCGTGTCCGCGACGCTGCTCTCGACCTCGTCCTCCTTCCCGGCGTCGCCTTTGACGTGGACCACGCCGCCGGCCGCATCCACCGCTGCGGCCACGGCCGCGGCTTCTACGACTACTTTCTGCACCGCTACGCCCAGCGTGCCGCCGCAGATCCGCGCCCGCCCCTGCTCTGCGGCCTCGCTCTCACCGACCAGCTGCTGCCCGGCCCGCCGACCGACTCCGTGCCTACGGGCCCGCACGACCGGCCTCTAGACGCCCTCATCACCGGCACGGGCGTTGTCGTAGCACCGGCGCCGCTGTAGTCGTCTATAGTGCATTCCAACGCGATCGTGCCGTCTCTCCTGTCTTCGCATGTCCGTCTCTCCTTCGCATATCCGTCTACTGCTGCGTAGTGGATGACTAAGCAAGGCTGCCGCCGGCCAGGGAAAATGAATCCTCCGCCAGGCTCGCAACAGCGCGAAATCGCAAAATGCAGGCGCCACCTTCAGTGGCCAGGACCCCTCCTTCGCCCCACCTTCCCGGCAACGGAGAGGCCACTCGTTCCTACGGCGCAACACGCATATTTTTCCCCCCAAACAAGTTTGCTAGCAATTTGGCAGCAAACGCCACAGTCCCTCCTCTTCTCCCACTGTCTCCAGCGTCACGGCCGACGCGACATCTCGACTTTCCGCCTCCCACACGCCATCCACCACCTCCGGTCGCCTGGTCCTGCTGCCTGTCTGCTGTCTACGCGTGCGACGCTCTGCCCGCCATCGCTGTATCTCCGGCCTGACGCCACGGCCTCAGCTTTTCAGCTTTCGGCATTTCCGCATTCCAGCTTCTCAGCTTGCCAGCCTCGGCTTCTTGTCTTCTTGTCTTCTTGTTCTCCGTGCTGTCCCTCTTCGGCCTCATCGTCCGGCGCATCGCAACGGCTCCCGGCTCCCGCTTCATCGGCTCTTGCGCACCCTCGCGTCGCCAGCCACGTCTCCGCTGCCTGGCTGTCTGCGTCGCCGTCATCCGATCCCGCGCCGCCGACATTTCGCCGCCGCCGGCGCTTCCAGCTTTCAGCTTCCTCCGGCCTATCCGTGTCGCTCGTCCGCTCGCCACTCTGGTATCGGCCTCCCGCCCCCCCGTCGGCACCGCCATCACCCACCATGGCGTCCACCGATGCCGTCGTCGCGTTCACGCCAGAGAACGTCCTGGCTGGCATGGCGACGATGCGCGGCAATGATGCCACCAAGAAGAAGGCTGCCATGGACTTTCTCGCCCAGTTCCAGAAATCTGTCCGTCCTCGCCTAGGCTCTACCTCTGCTCTCTCCGTCTCTCCGTCTCTCCGTCTCGCCGCCATCGCTAACCTGCTTCCAGGAGGCCGCCTGGCCCATCACAGTCGCCATTCTCCAGTCAGCCGTCGAGGCCGAAGCCATGCTGTTCGCCGCGACAACGCTCAAGGGCAAGGTACGGCTGCACCCTCCACTCTCTCCTCTCTCCTCTCGGCCGCCCGCCGACAACGCTCCGCCAGCCGTCTGGCCAACAAGGCTCGCAACGCTGGCAGCCCCCACGGGAGACCCTCCGGCCAAACCAATGCACATGCCCATCTAATCTGATCCTCGTCCACTCCTTAGATCACATTCGACCTCACCACCCAAGTCCAGCCGGCCGACGTCCCCGAATTGCGCAACCAGATCCTCCTGCTGCTGAAAAAGTTCGCGCCGGGTCCCCGCCCTGTTCGTGTCCAGCTCTGCGTCTGCCTCGCCATCCTGGCCATCCAGATGACCGGGTGGAAGGACGTCCTGCCCACCATCGTCACTGCGCTCGGCACCGATGTCGAGAGCAGCGCTTGCATCCTCGACTTCCTTCGCGTCCTCCCCGAGGAGGTCACCGAGGGCCGCAAAATCACGCTTTCCGTACGTCACGAGTCGCTCGCGGGCCTCAAGTTCACCTCCAACTCGACCACTGACACTGACGCTCTTGCAGGAAGAGGAGCTGGCCGACCGGTCCAAAGAGCTTCTGAACGACAACGCCGACCAGGTTATCCTGCTTCTAACCAACTACGCGCAGTCATCACGTACGTTGTTCCATGACCACGCCGCTTCCTCTCACCGGTCCCTCATCTGCGTCCCTCCCTATGGCTATTTGCTGTATCGTCACTGACACTTTGCAGCCGCTGCTTCAAAAAACCCCCTCCTCCTCGAATGCATCACCTCATGGCTCCGCGAAGTTCCCGTTAGCACCGTCGTCAACTCGCCACTCCTGAACATCATCATCGATGCTATCGGCGACGACTCCTCCATGCAGGCGGCCGCAGACTGCCTCGGCTCGCTGTGCCGCGAAACGAGAGACGTCGACGACAACCACGAGACCATTCAGACCCTGCTGCCGCGCATCCTCGAGCTGCGCCCGAACATTCGCAAGTACGCCGAGGAAGAGGATGTCGAGAGCTTCAAGTCCCTGACGCTCCTCTTTGCCGATGCCGGTGACTCCTGGGTCGTTGCCATTGCCCGCGAACCCATCCATTTCCGTCCGCTCGTCGATGCTCTGCTGGAGTGTGCCGCCCTGGACAAGGAATGCGACGTCATTCGCTACACCTTTGGCTTCTGGTATGAACTGAAGCAGTATCTGGTGCTGGAGCGCTACATCGAGTCCCGCATGCAGCTGATGGATGTCTTTTCTAAGCTCGTCGACATTTTGCTCCAGCGCCTGCAGTTCCCCCGCGCCGAAAACGGCGACGACAACAGCCTCGACCTGTTCGATGGCGACCGCGAACAGGAGGAGAAGTTCCGCGAGTTCCGCCACCAGATGGGCGATACGCTAAAGGATGCCTGCGAGGTCATGGGCGTCACCGAGTGCCTGCTCAAGGTGCTCGGCGCGATCAAGTTGTGGATGCAGACCTACGGTCCGCAGGCCACCGCCACCCTGGTGCCACACTGGCAAGAGCTCGAAGCACCCCTGTTCTCTATGCGTGCATTGGGTCGCATGGTTGGCCCGAAAGAAGAGACAGTCCTGCCGCAACTTATGCCGCTGCTCGTGCAGATCCCACCACACGAAAAGCTGCGCTTCGCTACCATTATGGTCTTTGGTCGCTACACCGAGTGGACGGCAGCACACCCGACCTTCCTCGAGCCCCAGTTCAACTACATTGTGGCATCGTTCCAGAGCGAGTCCAAGGAAATCATCCGGGCTGCTGCGCAGGCCATCAAGTTCTTCTGCACGGACTGCCGGGAGCTGCTGAGCGGCCAGGTTGTCCAAATGCAGCAATTCTACGACCAGATCCTCGACAAACTGCCTGAACTGAGCCAGGAGGAGATAACTGAAGGCGTTGCTAGTGTCGTTTCCGTCCAGGATCCCAGCGAGATATACAAGCTTCTGAAGCTGTACTGTGATCCTCTCATTGCACGTCTGATGCACAAGGCTGATGCTGCTACCAACGAGAGTGGAAAGTTGGCCGTGGCAGGTGAGTCCCCAGCTCCGAGTCCATTTATTCAAACAGCGTGCGCCTAGCACCCACAAGTCCATCTTGAGCTAACCTTTCATTCTCTCAGACCACCTGCAGCTGATCACCATGTTTGTGCAGATAGTCGTGCCTTCTATCCCCAGGGGCCAAGAGAACCCGGCAGTGAAGTACTGGTGCGAGGTTTTCCAAGTCCTGTCGACGGTGCTGGAGAACTTCTTTTCCTTCACTCCGATTTGCGAGCGCGTGTGCAGATGCTGGCGCTTTATGGTCATCTCGTATCGGACAGACATGACGCCGCTGCTCGGCCCTATGGCCAACAAACTGGCAGAGGGCTTCACCGTCTCGAAGCAGGGCTGCTTCCTCTGGGTAACGAGCGCCATCCTGCGCGAGTTTTCCGAAAACCGCGAGTTTGTGGATGCGCAGATTACCGAGAACATTTATGCGTTTTTCGAGTCGCAAGCGACGAGTGTTCTGCGCGTCATGAGCGACCTACCGCCCGCCGAGCTTCCGGATGTGATCGAGGACTTCTTCCGCCTGCTGGTCGACGCCCTGCTCTACTACCCGCACAAGCTCATTCCCTCGCAGCTGTTCACGCCCATATTCGAGGCTGCCATCTCAGCCCTGGCGCTGGAGCAGCGTGACCCCCTGTCGGCAACACTTCACTACCTGCGCGACCTGTTGACGTACGGCGGCTCCAACCCAGCACAGTCCGGTGGTCTGCCGCCAGACACGGCCGCCCAGCTGCGCCTGATCGTGCAACAGCTGCTGGCTGCCCGCGGCGAGGTACTGGTCAAGCAGGTGCTGGCCGGCATGATGATCACGTTCCCGCGCGACTGCTTTGCCGACGGCAGCGGAGTTCTCCTGGCCATGTTCGAGCAGCTCCCCGTGGAGACGACTACGTGGCTGGAGCGCACGCTGTTGATGTTGCCGGCCGGCACAGTCACGCCGGAAGAGGTGTCTCGACTGCTGGTCAAGATCCGTGACCGGCTCCAGAACCCTGCCCAGGGTGGCTTGCGACAGGTGCGGGCAGTTCTCCAGGACTTTACCAACTCCTACCGGCGGCGTTACATTGCACCGCGCGACGGTCTAGGCGAGCTGGAGGCCACACGCTTCCACTTTGCTGGCTGAAATAAATACATTAAAGTCGGTAGTCCACACTGGCAAAGATAGTAAATATTTTAAAAAAAATGATAAGAGTGCGGCGGAAGTTGAGGAATCCGAAAGGTGGATAATACTTCTACTTCCTGCCTCAGACGGCATGACACCTTAGCCGATAGAGAATACCCATAAACAGTCGTGGTGAGGATATGAACAAGGAGCACAAGTGACGTGGGTAAAGAGGAGAGGGGCAATAAACGGACGGACGACTGAAGGGGAAAGCCGGCGAGGGACATGAACTGGTGGTAGCCCCTTCACTGTTTGGTATTCGTAGCCCCCGGCATGCATTGTAAGGAAGTATCTGAATTTCTACGTTGGCAAGATGTCGAGGATAGCATGGACATCGCGGCGGCTGCTGATGGGGAGCCCATTTATTGACTGGCCAGGACATGGCGCCTGAGACGAGGCAAACATAATTGTGAAGCCAGAATAGCATAGCACAGCCAGAGACCCAAAGCCAAGGCAGACAGGACAGAATGGACAATTGGTATTTGGTATAGGAGAAGCTTATCGGGAATTGACGTGATCAATGCGAAGTAGCTCAACTTTGACTTTTTAGTAGAGAAATCTATGTTCATTCCTTCGCTGTCATTCCTTCGGCAGCAATGCTATCAATGCCATTGTCCGCATCCTCAGACTTTGCTGTGGACGCCAAAGTCTCCTCCTTCTTTCCCTTTCCCCCGGTCTTTGCGGTTCTGTCAACCTGCTGGTGCAGGATTCTCCTCTGCTTGTCTGCCAAGCTGTATCGCGCTTCTAATGCCTCACACACGATTCTGATGGAACTTTTCGGGAACACCTTGGGATGGGTGGCCACGTACAAGGCAGCTTTGTAGGCCGTATGCGCGTGGTGCATCTCCGACTCGGGCTCGGCTTGTATGAGCATGTAGACAAACCGGAATGCTGCATCCCGTGCTTTGTCCTTGTGGCCCGGAGTCTTGATCCTGGTCTTCGGATCCCAGGTCCCGGTACCACGCTTCATGTCGGCAAGTATACTGTTCAGTGTTTGTCCCCGAACAACGCCGACACCGTGGGCTTGAAGGGATCCACAAAGCGTGCGGTAGTCTGCAAGCTGCGGTGGTATGCGGCCAAAGAACTGCCGAAGCCCGTCGTGAAGGGCCTCGTTGATGGCGTCGTAGAAAGGCGTATCGCTGGGGATGATCACAGCAGGCGTCTCCTCCATCTCCGCCGTCTCTGGCAAAGCCACATTAGTTTCTGTGGCTTCCGTGGCTTCCGTGGCTTCCGTGGCTTCCGTGGCTTCCGTGGTGTTTGTTGGCTGGGTCGTGAGAGATGGGTGCTTCTTTCTTCTCGTCCTCTTCTTAAGAGGAACAGCTCCTGTGTCGGCGATGGGAGAGGCGTCTCCTGCGGCATTTCCCAGAGAGTCGTCTGTGCCAGTAATCGAAGCAGAACCCCCCCAAATGCCATAGATATCGTCTGGAAGGGCTTTCTGCTGCTGGCCGCGTATGATTTGCAGCCGGTCTCCGCCGCTATATTTCACAACGACCTTGCGGGTCTCGCAGCGCTGTGCAGTCTCGATGATCTGCTTGATCAAGGCCGAAAGCTTGAGGAGAGCTTCCTGGTGAGCAGCCTCCCATGCGAGGACATCGTGTGTGACATCGCGGAGGCGGACGTCGACGAACAATCGATCTTGGTGGTAGCCAACAACCAGTTTGGGCGTCTGCGCAATCCATAGTTGCGGAGACACCTCGCTCATTCTCAGCTTCCGCGTTATAATGCGGGTCTTGATCTCCAGCGTAGCCGACAGATCCACGGCCTTGTCTGCTGTTTTCTCGACAGTCACTGCCCGCTTCTTCCTGGAGTCGCCAAGCAGAGAGACGCTCAGCTTCCCCATAGGTGCCAAGAGCTCGTCGGCCCCGCGCGTGGTAGAATCTTGGTCCGCATCGAGCGCCGTTGCCGCAGAGCCCACATAGCCGTCAGCTTCGTATCGGACCAGAAACCTCGTGCCGCCAAAGTCGTAGCTGATGATACGGTGGTGTCCCGTACTCTGAGCAATGGTCTTTGTGGTGTAGGCAGCCTCAAAGTTGTGGCCAAAGCCTCGGAAGCCTCTGATGAACTCCGTCTTGTGGGCTTGGATGCGGGTGAAGAGAAGGGTCTTGTCGCCAGCAAGCTCGGCGTTGATATCAAAAGCCTCGTTGGATGAGGCAGTCACAAAGCGGAGAAGCTTCCGTATGTTGTTTCTGTCCGTGACGATGTCGACACTGCCAATATCAAAGCTGGGATGGACGGTATACAGCGCACGAAACAGGGGCTCCAAGGGAGACGACGGATTGCGCGCTGCATTCTGGTCGACGTACACCTTGCCAGAGTCAGGTTTGATTGTTGGTTGAGTGGGCGGCGGCGACCACAGCGGAGGAGAGCCTAAACAGCGAGTCAGGTAGGCGCTCTAAGAAAAAAGAAAAAAACAAAAACAAGCCTGCATACCAGGAACTGCAATGGTAGGCGCCCTGGAGTCTAGCCAGTTGTACGATGCGAGATGCCGCACATCCGTGATTTTGGCATCGCATCCTGGCGACGATTGGAGACTCGTCCGAGAAATATCGGCCAGCAGATCTGGGTTCATGGCCAGACTATCGCTTCCCTCGGCCTGGCTGTAATGGCGATAGTGTCGAGAGACCGGGTTGTGACGAGCGCAAAACACAAAGCTGGCGTTCCCATGCCGGGTCAGGGCGGCGAGATTCAGCAAGTAGCGGGTTGTCCGATGCACAGCCTGTGCGCAGAAATGTCAGAGGAGGGGATTACGTGTATAAGGCAACACACACGAAATGCCCAAGGAGTTGCTGTGAATGCTTAGTCATCCGCGGATGCGAACGGAGTTACCATACATGAACGCTCTTCTGCATCTTCCGCGCAACTTCACCCCAAGGCGGGCACGGCGATGGTCAGCGGCAGGTACATGAACCTATTCGCCTAGTAATGGTCGCCTGACACAGCGCGCTCCAACTCAATTGTGGCTGGTAGATGTTAGAGCTGCATCTTCATGGTGGTATTTGTTCCTGTCGAGAAGTGATATTTTATTTTGCGTGGGTCGAGTTTAGCCAATCAAGTGCATCTAGCTAACTACTTTTCTCTAATAGGTATCTACCCTCGACTTTGTGTGTACAATTCTGGTACAGAGTTGGTATTCTGGCTTGGTCTGATTGTACTGACGACAGTTTAGTAACGCGATGTTTTGTTTTCTTCTAACTTACCCCATAACCAGACAAAATGTGCTATCTCTTTACAGCAAGTCTTGCGACTTGACAGGCTACAACTTCACAAGCAAGAATGGATGCAGGAATCATTGACTGGTTTCGTAATTGGCGTAGCGTAAGTGCCTCAAATCTACTCTACGCGAAGCAAATGGCTTATACGGTCGCAGCTAGATCATCCGTTGCATGTCTGTATCAATCGTTCCTGTCCGATCAGTAGCCCTCCCGCCGGTTCACAATGTTGGCCAGTTTACGGCCCTCGCTCAGGCGGTCCAGGTTGTCGGCGAGGATGTCCAGCACCCGCTCGCCGTAGTGAACCGAGTTGCCGCTCACGTGCGGAGTGATGACGACGTTCTTGGCACTCCACAGAGGGTGGCCGTCCGGCAGCGGCTCGGGATCCGTGACGTCGAGTGCCGCACCGCGCAGCACACCCTGGTCGAGCGCTTCGATGAGGGCGTCCGTGTCGACGACGGGGCCGCGCGCAATGTTGCTGAGGAAGCCGGGGCGCCATGAGCCGTCGGCCTGCCGGCGTCCCAGCAGCTTGAACTCCTCCGCGCCGAGCAGATGCGCGGTGCCGTCCGTCAGCGGCGTGGCCACGACTAAAAGGTCGAGGCCGGAGCTCAGGAAGGCGTGCAGATCCGCGCGCGAGCCGCCCGAGAACCAGCGCGACGGATAGATGCCCTCGGGGTCGCCGGTGCCCGGCACGGCATAGCCGTTATCGCGCTTGGACTCGGGCGTCTCGCGCGGGTGCAGCGTGTAGGCATACACGTCAAAGGCCAGCGCCTTGGCCACGCGCGCCGTCTGGCGGCCGATACTTCCGTAGCCGAGAATTCCACTGCACGGTCAGCGATGCGGCAGAGGGCCGGAGAACACAGACAGACAGGTACGTACACCCGGTGGCCGACAGAGTCTTCGGGGGCTGGCAGGTTGCGAACCCACTTGCCAGCACGCTGGTAGTCCAGATACGCAGTCACTGCAGGTCAGCTCTGACGTAATTTTTCACAGCGAAGCAGAGAAGCCGGGCCACGTACGCTTGTGGTTGAAGGACAGATACGTCGCAATGATCCACTCGGTGATCTGAGGTCTATAGCAGTCAGTCGGTGTCAAAGGCTCCAGGTCTCGCTGGCTAGCGACGCAGATGGAGAGACAGCGCTAGCCAGCGAGACCTGGAGAGACTGGGCGGGAAGAGCATACCCGTGCACGCCGTTGGCGGTGGCAAAGATGATGTTCGTGTCGGCAAAGATCGGCTGCTTGAGGACCAAGTTGGCGCCGGCGCTCGTCAGCTGGACATACTGCAGCTTGGGGACGTCTTCGGGCTGCGGAAGGCCGATGCCGCTGCCGAGCAGCACGGTCACGTCGCTCCATTCGTCGTCGGTCAGCACGCTGCGCGGCAGCACCTCGTCGAACTGCTTCGCGCGGAAGATGATGCGCAAGCCCGGATGGCTGGCGTGCACGCGGTCGAGCCACTGCTTGGGCGGCTCGAACTGCGCGGTGATGAGCAGCAGGTGGCCGTCCAGAGCCTTGTTCGGCGCGGCAACGAGCGTTCCCATGGCGGCGGTATGCGTGCGAGAGGCAAAGCCGGAGGTGAGGCTGGAGGTGGTGCGCGATCTGGTGTCGGACGCAAAGTGGCCGGCGATGCTGTCTGTGCGACCCAGAGCGATGTGCAGTCGGAGCGAGGCCGAGGCAGGAATGTCTTCGGACACAAATCGATCCGCCATGCGAGCGATCGAGGGCGAGCTCAAGCTATCTACAAGTAAGATAGTGTATCGGAAACTCGTTTCCCGGCGGATTGGTGATATCGAGATTACGGGCCGGCGCACGTTGACCGAACTCAAGGTATTACAGCGGCCAAAGGGCCTGAAGCGGCCAAGGCATTGCTAATCAACGGCCCGCAGCAGATCACGTCAGAGGTGGGGGGGAAGACGACAAGGGACAAGGTGCACAGCTTGCGGCAGCGCCAGCTTCCTGTTGCGGATAGTGGGTTGTGCCTACGGACGCTGCGACGGCGCCGGTGTCCGGTCTCGGCAGCGCTGTCGGCTGTGTGCTAGTTTGCTAGCTCTGATTGATGGTGCTGCAGTCGTCAAATGGCTCGGGATTTCCCGCCCTCTTTGTACCCATGGTCAAGCGTATCGTGCGTGAGTACTTCAAGGGGCTCGTCCATGATCTGTCAGAACCGCTCCAGCACCCATTCGCGTTGCTGGGCCTCGTTGAGATGGCCAAGACTGCTCAGCTCCGCCTTCTTGACATCAATGTATCTCTGCACGGCCTCCGCACCAAGCAGCCGACTCAGGGTTGTATCTTGGGACAAGGCCTCAAGCGCTTCGTCGAGAGACTGTGGCAGCATCCGGGCGATCCCAAGACTGGCACGGGCACTTTCGGACAGCTTGGCAGGATCATCGTGGCAGCTCTTCCACGTCAGCTCCGTCCGATGAACAACGCCATCGAGCCCGGCCATGAAGACCGCGGACAGCGCCAGGTACGGATTGGCCAGGCCATCCATGCACTTGAGCTCCCAATGGCTGTCCTCGATCTTGCGCAGCGGCGCCTCCCGGTTTTGCTCCCCCCATGTCACCCACCGGCCGCCGGCCCAGCAGCTGTCGACCAGGCGCTCGTAGCTGGCCACGCCGCTGTACGTGTAAGCCGTGATGGCAGGCAGATGGTCGAGAATGCCTGCATAGAAATGCTCGTATGTGCTCTTCTCCACGCTCGCGCCTCCCACTTGCGAGATGGACATGTGGGTGTGGGCCGCCGTTCCGCAGGCATTTACGTATGGCTTTGGATGGAGCGTGAACTTGTAGCCGGCAGTCGTAGCCCGTGCCGCAATGGTGTCTCGTGCGTGAAGCAGAGCATCGACGGCCGCTACGGGCGAGAGCGGCGGGAGGACGAGCTCGAACTGGCCAGGAGCACTCTCGGCGTGCAGCTGCTCCGCCTCGATGCCAGCGTCGTCAAGGTCGTTGACAATGTCGCTTAGCAGCTTGGGAATGGCGGGATCCACGAAAAAACGCGATGTAGACCAGGCATGGCCGTCATGTTCCGTCATGGCGTACCGGGATTTTGTAGTAGACTGGGCGTCTGCCTCGCAGGAGCCTCCCAGCCTGCGTAGCAGCAAAAACTCGACTTCAAACCCGACCAGGTGTGCGATGTTTTGTTCTGCGGAAAGCGCCACGGTTCGGGACAGTTGAGTGCGCGGGCAAAGCAGAACCTCCGAGCCGTCCTTTTCACGGAAGTCGCCATATAAGCTGGCATGACCTTCAACAGGCCCAATTTTCAGAGATGTTAGATCTGGGTGAAGCCGGTACTCACCCACTGGAGTCACTTGCGGGATGGTGGTATCGTCCTGCAAAATGCCCAAGGCAACTTTTGTTACGCCAATATCCAGGGGCTTGCCTTCTCGAATAAGGCGGTTGAAGCGGCGAAACGGCACCATCCGCATGCGTGGCTTAGCAGTGTAATCTAGCCAAGAGATGCGTACAAAATCAAGTTTAGGGCTTCCCTTCACAAAACTGTCCCAAATGTCAGAGATGTGACCACCGAGTGTGAGCCTAGTAAGGCCGTCGACAGCCTGTGCCTCCCCATCCGGTAGAGCGGGAAGCTTCAAGTCCAGTCCGTAAATTCTGTTGGCGTTGTTGAAAAAGACATGTTGAATGAGACTTATGGCTGACTGCCAAGTTATCGCTCCCTTTCGAACGTAGTCCGTTAGAACCTAGTCGAACGATGTTAGCTACTGCCATAAAAGGAGCTGGGGCTATAGGCCGTACCGTTTCGAGCACCTCGCGGACTTGCATCACTGCGAGCAGGAAGGTCTCGGGAAACCAGTGGCCATCGGTGCTCCAGAGTACCTTGGACCAAGGACAGAGCTCGAAAATTTCGCGAACAACAGACTCTTGGCCAGCCTCATTGATGAACGGGAATACCTCTCCAAAATCGGCATAAACATTGGCGTACATGGTGGCCAAATAAGCCGTGTCCCGCACATATGGATATCCCGAATGAAGCAGCACAATAGGCACGTCAGGATACGTGCGAATAAAGTCCTGCAGATGAGCTGGCGACGACTTTGCAAGAATGATGTCGTTGTCGCCGAGCCCCGTGTGGAACTGGATAGGTTTCTTCAAGCTGCTACCAGAGTATCGGATGTGGATCGCAGCGCGGTGTACAATCAAGCAGTTCAAGGGAAGATGCTCCAGCCGGCGGAAGCGAGTACCAGAGGCACTGTAGCTTGATATAATTTCAGAAAATGACCGGCGAGCACCAGCGATATCTACGACCTCGGGTATATCCAGGCCAGTGCGGTAGCATATCACAGACTTGAAGCCCACAACCTCCGGGTCCGAGAGGCACTGCTTCATGGTGGTATCAAACTCGTCCAGCATTGTATCGAAGACAGCGTCGAGAGCTTCTGAGCCGTCAAACGCAATGCAGTAACGGTTGATTATATCGGCCGCCACGGCTTCAATGCGCACAATGCGCCGGCACGTGCTGGGCGTTACGGTGTTGTGCCATGCACAGTCGTGCACATCAGTCACGTTGTCGAGGCCATCATCGAGAAGGACTGTCTCGATGCCCTCGAGGCACTGGGAAACCCAGGCGAAATGGTCGCTGCGTCGCGTCTCAACAGCAGCTACAATTGCGTCCCAGTTAGGTTCGCAGCCAAGAACTCGTGCCAGCTGAGCCACGGCGCGGTGGTAGGCAAAGGATGTCGAGACATCTTGGAGCGCATCGCCGTGGGCCTCTGAAATGATGGTCAAAAGAGGGTAGCGGCCGAGGCAGTCGGGCTTCAGCAGAGGATGGGCGTGATGGTCGATGATGGGCGTCTTGCGGATAGCCCGCACGACCTGGGCAATTTGGGCGTCGGTCACTTGCGGCCCGGCATTGCCGGCCGTATTCTTGACAACCGTTGCCATGACGGGAGCTTGATTTGGCGTCACAGGAACTGTCACAAAGAGAACAATATTGGTATGAGATGGTTTAAAGAAGCAGAGTTGGTGACAGCTAGCGGCAAGTGCCGAGGTTAAGTAGGAGTGGGATCGATAACGCGGAGGCTCAGAGTAAAATCAGCTCGTGCAAGTCATGACGTCGACCTCCTAGGGTGGTGGCTTCGGACAACCCCTCAAGCAATGCGAAAGCAAGCAATGCGGAAGCTACTGCTTACAGCACCTACTGTAAGCACAGGAGGACCTATGATAATTCGATTGGATAAAATTGTACGCTAGTAAAAGCGTACATACTATCGTGTGGCCAATGGTGAACTTTCAGTCGAATGGCAATAGATGTAGCTGACGCAGTGCTGTTGGTGAACGGCGATCTGAGATGAAGTTAAAATTTGTTAAAAAGTAGCCCATACGTAGGATCGAGTCCCAAAAAAAGACAGGGAGTTATGGTGAAAGCAGAGGTGGTGACGATGTGGGAGGCGCACCAGACTTTTCGAGAACCTCGCAAAGTCAGTACCCCTGCTGCTTCCATTGGTTGAGGCATGGGGCTAGTGACGACATACTGCACGGTGACATGGAGTACTCGTAGACACAGGACGTGTAATAGCGGCGCATCGTAGAAAAGCAATGAAGATGGCCGTAACAGAAACCGAGATCTAAATGTGCTTGGGTTGCTGTTTGCTGGTGTCGCTCACATTGCCAACTCCGCCTCACTTTCGTAAATCACTTGTTGCCGGCCTACCGGTCGGCCCCGATCTCCAGTCGCGGTCGAAGGTTTGTCGCTTGCTTGGGAGAGAAGGTCAGAGATTTCGACAATGGCTCTCGACGCATCAAAAGAAACACAGCCAATGGCGAATTTACGGAAGAATGCATCGATCGCTCCTGCCGCGGGCCTCCTGCCTCCCCAACCGCCCACATCACTGACAATCACGTGCATGCCCAATGGCAGAACTATTCGTAGTTTTACATAGTGCGCAGAAACTTCTTCATCAACAGGCATGTATTCTCGTAGTCAGGGCCGGGTGTCTCACTAATTCTCATATCGTGCAGCGCACCGCGTCCGTAATAAGCATGCTTCATACTCCGTACTCGTACTCGTAGTTTTTTGTGCTCCATCGTCACATGCCGCAACCTGGAGTACTCCGTAAGATACGATGGAGACTCTTTTAGAGTTATTGGCCTAGCAACCCAAAGACTTCAAAATAGACGGCCGGCTGCCTCAGCAAGCATCTCTTCACTTCGGTCGCCCGAGCGCAGAGACGCAAAGCATCGTCGGCCGCTGCTGCGTCGTAGCTTCTAGGCAGAGGACATATGATCCCTAGATGACGTAAATGGCGACCAACATTGCCGGAAACTGCCACTACGTCGTCTTCAAATGCACTACGCACACCTACGCACAGCCAAGCGCTAGGCCATGCAGGAACAGCAGTGTTCCGGGAAACTAAAACGCAAGTGTCGATGCCCGGTACTTGTCGGCCAGATTTCTCTAGTCTGCG
This sequence comes from Grosmannia penicillata, assembly GCA_002778075.1. Taxonomy (NCBI): domain Eukaryota; kingdom Fungi; phylum Ascomycota; class Sordariomycetes; order Ophiostomatales; family Ophiostomataceae; genus Grosmannia; species Grosmannia penicillata. Next base: position 972,596 of record PCDK01000001.1, on the reverse strand, counting down.
CCGCCCAAAGCGCCAAGAGAGAACGCGTGGTCACCCGTGGCTGTCTTGGCCAGCAGCGCCGAGCCTTTGGATTTAGGAGGCGGATTCCGGAACCAGCGGGCGTTGGCGACCCCGTGTCTCCTCTGTTTTGCCCAGACTCTGCCAAGCACTGCCGAGCAAATTTCTCGGCGATCTTTACGAGCGCCAAGGCCTGCGTAAAGTGAGACGGGGGCGCAGTGCTTGTGCGAGTTGTGCCTCTGAAGGATAGCACTCTCAAGTCACTCTCAAGCCACTCTCAAGCAAGAGCAGGTTGCACGTCATCTCTGTGCAGAACTGGCCGTATTGCACTTGTGCTGGCTTTGAATGTGCCCATGTGGCAAAGAAGCCAAAAATAGCAAAGTAGTCTCCCAAGTCTAGTTCCGCATGGCCTGGCCGACTTCGTGCCGGACAAAGCGGCCTGGCGCCAACGCACCTAAACGCCAACACGGGGCTGCCCTTGGATATGCAGTGCCTGAGTACGGAGTCCTACTTTGTCTACTCGGCGTGTACGGAGTACGTGTAGTGCCCAGCGATGACTCCGGGTGTGGGCCGCTAACCCGTAGCCGCCAACTTACAACGCCTGAAAAGGGCTGTAAGAGGATGGCGAGAAAGGAGAAGGCTTGGCTGGTGAAGGTCGCCTCTTGGCAACATGCCAGCGCCCGATTCATTTGCGGTGGTCTGGGTTGTGTCTCCGTACGCGTAGCGCTGCGCAACGGCAGCTCTTTCCTTCAACGAAGACAAACGCTTTCTTCGCAGCTCGTCTTCCTATCGCGGTGCTGCTGTTATCGACAACCTCACTTACACTCGGCCGCCCTCCCGCGACAACGCGCCACGGACGACGACCACGCGACAAAGCAACAGAGCAACAGAGCAACAGAGCAACGCGACGTGCCAGGCGCTTCACCGACACGGCAACCGAGTGTGCTGGCCGCGACGGGGCTACTTCGCCATGCCGTCTTCCTTACCAAAGGCCGCGATCGCAGCGTTGCTGGTCGGCGTCGCGTCTGCTGCCAACAACTTCAGCATCGACTCAGCAGGTAGGCCGGACCGGAGACTACCTCCTGCGTGTGACTGAGCTGACCGCCCGCCCGCCAGATGCCATCCGGCAGACGGCCAAAACCCTCGCGGCCGACCTCCTGGAGTTCTACCACGGCGACGAATACGGCCAGACGCCCGGCATCCTGCCCGGACCTCCGCCAGCGGGGCCGTACTACTGGTGGGAGGCCGGTGCCATGTGGGGGACGCTGATCGACTACTGGCATCTCACCGGCGACGACAGCTACAACAGCCTCATCTCGACATCGCTGCTCTTCCAGACGGGGCCCCACGCGGACTACATGCCACCCAACTACACGGCGTCACTGGGCAACGACGATCAGGGCTTCTGGGGCCTGTCGGCCATGCTGGCCGCCGAGATGAACTTCCCGAACCCGCCAGACACGGAGCCGCAGTGGCTGGCGCTCGCACAGGCCGTCTTCAACACGCAGGCCGCGCCGGAGCGCCATGACACGACGTGCGGCGGCGGCCTGCGGTGGCAGATTCCGTTTGCCAACACCGGATACGACTACAAGAACAGTGAGTCGTGTGGGAGGAGAGCGCAGCGAGCACAGTGCTGACAGGGTTAGGCATCGCCAACGGCTGTTTCTTCAACATTGGCGCGCGGCTGGCCCGGTATACCAACAACAATACCTACGCCAACTGGTCTGAGACGACGTGGGACTGGATCACCAACGTCGGCCTCATCGACTCGAACTACAGAATCTACGATGGTGCCCACGTCGGCACCAACTGCACAGATATCAACAAGGCCGAGTTCTCGTACAACAGCGCCGTGTGGCTGCAGGGCGCGGCCTTTATGTGGAATCACGTATGTCCAGCTTCCGTCCGTCTGCATTATTCTTACTCCTCGCTAACAGCCCAGACCGAAGACCAAAGGTGGAAGGACCGCGTCGAGGGCCTGCTCAACAACACGCTGACGGAATTCTTCCCCGAGGGCATCGCGTACGAGGTCGCCTGCGAGGAGGTCATGACGTGCACGACCGACATGCTGAGCTTCAAGGGCTACGTGCATCGCTGGCTCTCCGTCACCGGGCAGATGGCGCCGTTTGCCCACGACCGCATCCAGGCCGTGCTCAGGACCTCGGCCGCGGCCGCCATCGCGCAGTGCACCGGCGGCGACAACGGGCGCACCTGCGGCTTCAAGTGGAGCAGCGGCGTCTACGACGGCACCAACGGCGTCGGCCAGACGATGAACGTGCTGGCGGCGGTGTCGTCGCTGCTCATCGACAGCGCCGCCGCGCCGGTCACCAACGACACCGGCGGCACCAGCGCCGGCGACTACAACGCCGGCAGCAACAGCAACGACAACCCCACGATCTTCAAGCCCATCGGCACCAGCGACCGCGCCGGCGCCGCCATCCTCACCGTGCTCGTGCTCGTGAGCATCACCGGCACCTACGCCTTTATGAGCACCGGCCTGTAGACGTGTGGGCTGCAGGGAGACCGCCGTGTCTCTCCCTGCCCAGCAGGCTGTGCTTTCGCTCTTTCTTCGGCGGTCGTGCAGGCCAGGCGTATTGTCTTGTTATTCATTTTGGATGGCGTTGGGAACAGCGAGGGCTCTAGTCATGGGGATCTTGTACTTAATCTAGCATAATGCATGCCACTCGCACTGCGCCGTGTTTGTTTCGTGGATGCACTGCTCATGCTGCATCGTACCCCGGGCAGTGGCTCGACACTCGATAAAAAAAGTCGGGCGAATGTAGACAGTGAAAAGTGACCTGGATCGCAGGCTGCAGATTGGCTTGGAATACGCTCCGCTTGTAGATTTCTCTTTTTCTTTAATCAGCTGTTCGGTAGAGGATAAGAAATACCGCCACCTTCTCGTCTTCCTACAGACCGCTACGTCATATACAAGAGCGAATAGTAAGTCGTAAGGTATGTCATCCCTTCCGTGCAACAAACAATGAGGCAGTAGTCGCCACAATAGGAACAATAGGAACCAGGACTTTCATCTAATTCATGACAGACTCTCTTTGTGACACTACTATTACTACTGTCCAAACAAGGTATTTCTTCGGCTGCAGGTGTTATTTTACCAAATTGTAACTCTTACTTGTTGCTCACTGTCGATCTTTGACTTGCTGCTCAATACTCGCCATTCTTTCCCCCCATTGTCGGTTATTTCACCGTCGCCTGTCATCCGCCTCGTTTTGTGATCGTCGACATCTTTTGGACTCATTCTTGGGTAACGGCAGGCCGCTGCGTGGAAGGGATGCGACAACAGGCTGGATTCTCAGCAATGCACCAACAGGTTTCACACAGTGGTCTGCCGTTCCTCTAGGAAGAGTCCAAAAGATGTCGTCTATCACGAGAGCATGGTGGACAACACCCAACCGGTACACGGACATGGATGTCAGCACTGGGTTTGACGATAATGAATTCCGCGGCTGTTTATTCATTGGGTTCTCAGAGATCAAATGTTTGTGTTATCCAGCAGTATGCATATTTTCTACTCCTCTCCTATTGACCCTTTGCAGACAGCGAATCGACTGCGTGGGGGTCCCCAGAGCTCTCTGCTTCCCGGGCATTGGCCACTGCCACAACGACCAAGGCGAATCAAACGTTTCTGCGGACATACCACCCGGCTTTTGTTGGCACGAAAGACACACTTGTCGGGATCGGCCTCCTTCGGGACGGGACACAGATATGGGTGGTCTCTTCCCTGTCCTGTCTTGTGCCGTGCACTCATGCTGGCGGCCTCCGAGTCCACCAGGTGCCGGCTACTCTCAAGTACGCGCCGTTCCAGCGTCTGGCTGAGACAACCCCATCTACACAAGCTCCGCTTTCACGGTCCTTGAACCCCAAGCGTCTGCTATCGAATCGCGATCTCGCTGCGCTACGCAAGGAGTTCCCCCGTTCTTGTGGCTGTCGAAACTGGCTCGGCGGCTGTGTTGAAGTACTGTTCTCGAACAGAGCTGCACTGGAACAAGACCACTGGGAAGAAAAGTCCAAGGGACTTCCGGGGCGCGTCATCATGTTCACAGTGCTCAACTGCTCGCCCTCCTCAACAGGACGCACCGAGATCGGCGATCAAGAGCCGTTCAACGGTGGTTGCAGCCTCGGACTGCGCCTCGTGCTCCCAGATGGAACCCCGGCGCTCACCACGGCCACGCACGAGTTTGTCCAACTGCCCCGGACCGGTGTTGTCGGCCGCGCGATCAACTACTTGTCGTTTGTCAAAGACGCCTTGCACGACTTTCCATCTCCAGAGGTCAGCTTCGATAGACCGGATGTGCGAGTACAAGATGTGCCAACATCCCATACGTCGCTCGGAAAGGACGTTTGGTCTTGGGGGGGGGAGGGGCGCATCGGTACGATCACGCGGACCTTTGATAGCCCGAGCCAGATCGCACCGTACCCAAGCGGCTACAAGCATGATCTGTCGCTGGTCACCAGCCCCCCAGACAACGCCTTGCCGTTCCCTGACTTGCCGGCCGGCTGTCCGCCCATCGACGGGTGGTCTACGATCATGGAAGCGCTCGAAGGAGCGCCTCTCTTGGTCACTTCCGCGGCGAGAACAACGCACGACGCCGTGCCAGGGGAGGAAGCACGAAACTTGCTGCAGGCCACCGCCGAAGGCATCCAGTACCTCTGGGACAAGGATTCGCTGTCGCAGTCGGTGTCTCTGCTTTGGCGCTGTGTGCCAGAACCCAAGGAGATATACGGGAGGCTTGACGAGGAGGCAGTGCGAAAACGCTGTCAAGACTTCCCGGGGAACATCCTCTGCCTCGGGCGTCCAACCGACGCCGTCGTCAAGGCTCTGGTCTTTCAGAACTTTGAGGTCGACGGCGAAGTCCACGACGAGAGCCGTCCGCTCTCCAATATCAAGGGAGGCTTCCTGCTGCCGTCGTTCATTTACAATGAATGCACGATTGATTGCGGGCGCCCTTGCGCCGATCTGGCGGCGGAGAGGGTAGACAGGGAGGAGGAGCAGTGTCAGATTCGACCTGTTCCGCGTCAAACGCTGGGAATCAGTGATTCCCAATCAGTGATTCCCAGCGGTTGACGCGGAACAGGCTGCACAGCTGCGGAGCCGAAGCATCCATCCCGTCCCTCCCTCGATTTCTTTCGCGCGCTCCGGCCGCCACCTCTGGTACACGAGAAAATTTGGGCAGTCTACGCCCTGCTACCAGAGAAGCCTGGGTGTCAGGCACGGCTGTACGTCGGATCAGCCACCAGTCAGACCACTGGCGGGGCATACGGCCGGTTCCGTGAGTACATCCGCCGGAGCGCTTGCCGCGTTTCGTGCAGGCCGCCCTCAACGAGGGCTACGGCATTACCCACCGTGGCCTTCTCTGCTGGGCTCCTATGCCCCCGGACGCCGGCGTGCCTGACGCCCGGGTAAGATTCCTGGCAATAGAGGCCGTGTTCTGCCACATATTTTTCGCCGCGGCGGAGACAGAGCTGGACGCCGCCTGGACGGTGTTCTTGCCCTGGAAACGGGCGGACAAAGCGCATTTGGTGGCATCGCATCAGAACGCACCACAACACACGAAGACTCTTGACACGCATACGCGATCCCATGCATGTGACAACTTGGTAGCAACTCCAAGTCGTCCTTCGCTACCCCCTCACATTTGTTTTACTATTCGCTGGACCGTTCCGCGCATTCTCACCAGTCTGGCTTTTCCGACTGTCCCTTTCTAGTCTGGCTATCCGACTATCCTCTCAATTCAGCTTCACCTATCTCACATACCGTCCCAACAAACAGAATCTGGCATCAACGACTGGCTCATCCATCCTACGAAGTCTTTCCTCATTTCCAAAATCATGTTCAAGGTTTCAAAGGGATTGGTAAGCCAACTGATAAGTCTCAAGAATAAAGCGACAGACTGTCTAGATCCCATAATCTGTCCCCCCAAAAATCGGATTACGAGTTGCTATAGACTTTCATGATTTTCATAAAGTCGGCCTTATCTCGTCCGTCATGCTGAGCGCTGAAGCACGTTCCGGCTTGGTGTTAGACCATTTCCTCAAGGATCGAACCACGGATACGGGCAGATGGAGGAAGTAGGGGCCGCTGCTGGCTGGAAGATGAACTACTCTGAGACCGGCCTGCTCCTGAACGTCGAGAGCCTACGTAATTTAGAGAAGTGACAGACAGTGTACAACGGACGAATTAAAGCGAACAGGCCATTATTGTGCTGAGTACTTACGGCAGTGCTCAATGTGATATGTCGTACACTCCTAGATAACAGAACATACATACAATGCGTCATGTGCTGCCCCAGATCGCCGACATTCCCCGAATCGCTTTGCATTCCAGCTTGTGTCCTCCGGCCCAGCCCGCCGTCTGGCATGTCTGCTCTGGTTAGCACGGGATGCATCCTACTTTGCACGCGAGGACAGCCAGCACGCAGAGCACAGATACGTACGCGGTTGCAGTACCACGCCTCTCCACAGGCCGTGCAGCGGAGCAGCTTGCCCGCTTGCGCTGCGCAGGCGTCGCATCGCCGGCCTTCGCCGGCCTGGGCTTGGGCTCGCCGCAGCCGCGCGGCGGCGGCCACCACGACGTCCAGCGTCGCCGGCACAGCACGCACCGTATGCGCCTGGCCGGCGTCGATGCGCACAAACGGCCGTCGGGCGGCGGCGCTCTGGACGGACGGATCCGGGGCGGGGGCGGCGGCCGGCACGGTGCGCCGCGCGCCAGACACGACGACGGTGGCGCCCTTTTTGCAGCCAAGGGCGCCGAGGTCGAGGCCGCTGTGGCCGAAGCCCTCAAAGAGGAGCGCAAACGCGTGGCCGTCGCGGTCGCGCAGGACCAGCGTCGGCTTGGTGATGGTCATGTTGTTCTCGACCTGGGCCAGCAGGACGGGCGCGCTGCCGTCGTCCGGGGCGGCGGCGCCGGCCTCCGGCAGCGCCAAGAACGGGGGGAACAGGGTCCGGTCGGCAAGGTCGGGGATCGGCATGGCTGTCGTGCTTCGGGGGTTGCGATCGTACTCTCTACGTTCGCAGCACAAATTGGGCGCTGGGCAGCGTTGCCGCGATCTGTGCTGAAACGCATCAGGGGCTCCGCAGCACAAGTCCGTTCTACGAGTCATGCTCCATGCCTTCTGATGTCGTTGCGATCCGAGGCCCACGCTGGCTTCTTTCCCACGCCCATTACGCGCTCCGTATGCTACAAGTGTACCGGCGTCCAGTCGAGCCGTTGGATGGCTTTACATTCCTGTTTGGACGCAGTCAGCACCGCATTCGCGTTCCAGTGGTAGACAATGTTCCATCCTGAATGCCGTTTCGCAGCATCTTGGCACCTGCAAGACTTTGTAGCAGGTTTGCGGCAGACGCCGTCCAGCCACGGCCAACGGCGTCCTCGATGGTTGTCGCAGCCCTACGTGCGCCGCGCGTTGAGACAACGGCCAGCATCTGCTGGAATGCGCGCGGTAGCACTTCGCACGGAGTATCTTGCGCCGCAAGACGGCTGGTCGGCTGACGCGCTGGCTCCGCTGTGTCTGCACGCCATGCCGAGGGGAAATGGGGCGAAGCAAGCACTGGCTGCAAAGCCGGCAGGCAGCTGTATTCTGTGATACAAAGCGGCCCACCCTGTGCTAGTGCCGGTTCCCCGCTGGAACAGTCGTTTTGTTGGGGACGATGGCGCCGTCGCGGAGCGGAAGCGCTGGAATCCGCTGGGAGCTGGCCCAAGCTCAAGCTCTGCCGCCGATCATCTGCCAAGCCAGGCCAGGCGTATCTTTTACGTGCAATACGAGTACGGAGTGCGAAGGAGCCCCAGTACGAAGCCTGCGTTCCTTGCCAGCACAAACAGGCAACAGGCAGCCGTGTCGGAACCAGGCACGCCAAGCCGGCGTGCCGCCGTTGAGACATGGCATGCCCTGGCGGCCGTGGCCAGCTGCTTGTTGAGGCCGCGCCTGACTCACCGCCTTTCAAAGGACGGGGCGGCTCTGAGTAAGAGGCCCGCTGCACCCCCGGATCCTGCCCTGATCCGGCAAGACCGCGCCGGCAGCTGCACATCGCAGCTTCCCGCGTGCCAGCGTGGATTGCAGCGCCGCCCATTGGCTGGCGGCCGACGAACCGTTCGTACTGTTCGGTACTTGTCCTCGCGCAATGGGCGCTGCACTCTGCCAGCACACATGCTGCAACGGCGGCCGAGTGGTGTGTCCATCGTACTATTCCTCCGCACTCCACACCACTCCGGATGTCTGGCGCGGAGAGTGTGCGAGCCAGCGAGTGCCGGGCCCACGGCCACACGCGTGCTGTCAGCCGGTACAAGTAGCCCGACTTTCCTCCTCGCCGGCGGCTCCGTGTGTTTTCACCAGTCATACTGCTCGTCTCGGACATCCGGCGACGGACCCCCTCAGCTTCAGCTTGCTTCTGCTTTTGCTTCTGCTTCGGCTTCTTCGTCTCCTTGCCGGCGCTGCCTTCTTATCTGTGCCCCGCCTGCATCTCTGCCTCTGCCCTACTCCCTCCCATCGCTCCCATCGTCGCCTCGCCTGCCATCATGACCCGCGTCACTGCACCCATCGCCAAGCTCGCCCGGTCTCTGGCCGCCAACCCGACCGTGGCCCGCCCGGCCTACCTGGTGTCGGCCGGCGCCGCCGTCTGGTCCGATCATGCAGACCGCGATGATGTACGTTGATGCCTGCTTCTGCTGTTCGACACCGCCGTCTCCGCATCGCCCAACATCGTCTCTTGCTAATGGCAATCGCGCAGAACGGCCGCCACTTCACCATGGACCACCGCCCCATCCCCATGCCGCTCCCGTCGCGCAACCGCATCGTCCCCCTGATGCAGACCTTCCACTACCAGACCAGCGCCCCCAAGGCCGCCCGCCTCGACACGAGTGCCATCGACTTTGCCTTTCTGCCCAGCCTGGACGAGCCCGCTCCGTCCGCCGCCCGCGCCATCCGCGTCCCCCTGCTCCCCGACAACTTCTTCCCCGACCGCTCCCAGCTGGAGGGCCACGCCCCCGAGGTCGCCGACGCCCCGCTGGCCACCCCGGAGATCTCCATCGTCGCCGCCCACCCCGAGCTGGTCACGCCCGCCAGCCCGCTCACAGAGATTGAGAGCATCGGCGTCGACGGCGTCGAGCTGCAGTTCGCCCACCTCCCCGAGACCCAGGGCGGCGTCGCCGCCAGCCAAGCCGACCGCGAGCCGGGCATGCTGCGCGACCTGTGGAAGGGCCTCGTCGCCGACGTCATGGGCTCGGCCCCCAAGACCGCTTAAGCGGGCGCGGGCGCGGGCGCGACAGCATGCGCTGTCGCGCACAAAAAGCAGGACGCCGGCGCGCCGCATGACCACGGAGTGGGGAGGATGCGGCATGCGCACGGCCACGACATGGACGGACGCGGTGCCTTGCACTTTGCGCTTTGCTTTGGCTTTGCTTTTACGAGTCTCGAGCGCGTTGTTTGTTCGCGGAGCCGGACTGTATGTTCGATGGACATCTGCACAGTCCCTGGCGGCTCCTCCTTGCTGATCTACGTTTCTGTTCTTTCCGTGTTGTTTCTGTCTCTACCTGTATGCTTTGTAATGAATCGGACGGCCTGGCCTACAGTGGCCCTTTGTGTCAAGCCATCGTCGGCCCATGCTTTGCGTGATTCCATGATTCCTCCGCAGCACGGTCGCAACCCCTCCGAGTGCTTCGTAGGGTTACGGAGTGCGCAAATCACTCGTATGCAGTGTCACCCGCACCGTGACCCCGAAGCAACGCTCGACCCTGGAACGGAATCGTGCTCGTAGGAATCCAATCCTTCAGACATCCCTGTTTCTAATCGGTTCCCTTGTACACGTACGGCCTGGCGCGGACTCGGTGAGCAAGGCGGGCACAGAAACAGAGCGCCGTGGGACGAGGCGGCGCTCGCGACACGCGATCGTCGCTGGACAGCCGCCGTGTTCATGCGCCGGTCGGGCTGGTGGCCACGAGCCAATCCTCTGTTCCGCTGGCACCAATGCCGGCTCCGAAACCAAGGCTAAGCTCAGCCAACAGAGAACGGTGGAAAGGGGTCCGTTCGACGCATCCTACAGGTACGGAGTACTTCCGGCGACAGGGCACCAAGCGCAAACCAAAAACCACGCGCGCGCCGCCCTGGCGCTGCTGCCGGGACTATGTCTGCTACAGGGCTGGCGCAATTGTGTGAGCCGTGCCGGCGAGCTGTGCATGAGAATGCTGCGGTGTACTTCGTACGGAGTACTTTGTGTGATATAGCCGCGTCCTGTCATCCTCTGTACTTATAATACGAAGTAGTCTCCCCGCGGTCTAGACTGGTTTCTCCTCTTTCCGCTTCCTCTTCGCCCTCCGTCTGTCGTCTGCCGGAAGCTTGCTCGGTTCTGTCTCGACACCATCGTGAGCGCCACCGGACAGTCTGCGATCCAGCAGCCAGGCTGATTCCGGCGCAGAACCCACCCGATTCCGCTCCGTCACGGCCATTGCGCAGGAGAGGCCGCCGCAGAAGAACACGCCCGGGCATAGCCAGTAGGAAGGGAGCACAGGGACCGGAGCAGCTGCGGCGCGAAAGCAGGGAAACCGAACAAGGAAGAACGAGACGGGAAAAAGAAAGTCGGGACAGCGTCAGGGGCCGGAACGACGGCGACAGGTGCCTGCCCCACCATGCAGAATGCGGCCAGCACGCCCACAGGGCCAGCCAGCGCCGCGGCTCCGTTCTTCTCGTCCCTGTTCCACGCAGCCACATTGGCCTCGACGACCACCCGCTCCCGACCCGGCACCAGCGCCGGCGAACAGGCCTCCCACCCTCCGCCGACCTCGCCCGCCCCGGCCGTGCCGGCCGTGCCCGCCCGTCCGTCTGCCGCCGCCGACCACCACGCCCGCCCCCACCTCCTGAGCAAAGACCGCCGCCCTTCGCTCAGCAAAAAGGCTTCGTTTACGCGCCGACGCGCCTCGTCCATATCCGGCGCCTCCAGCGCCGTCGGCTTCTTCTTCCCAGGCTCGTCGGCCGCGGCCGGCAGCAGCGCCGCTCACCCCCCGAACCCCTTTGCCGCGCCGCCGCCCCTCCCCTCGGCCTCGGCCGCCGCCAAAATGAGCAGCTCCTTGGGCGGCCCCGGCAACGCCGCCGCCGGCCTCGGCATCCACCCGGCTCCCAGCGCCGCCGTGTCCCCGGCCAGCGCCAGCAGCCAGCACGCGCCGCCCGTCCCCTTTGTCCAGCCGTCCGAGTCGTCCATCGTCGTCCTCCACATCCAGGAGGTGGCCAACAAGCGCATCTCGACCCTGGAGTACCTGCGCAAGGCGTAAGACCCCCCCCCTCGTATTTTCCTTCTACTGCCACCGAGCGCGGCTCGGACTGCTTGACTGACGCTGCCGCAGCCACGAGGGCCGTGTCTACTGGTTCAACACCCTGCGCTTCGACCGCCCCGACCTGTCCCGCATGTCCTACTTTGACCACCGCCGGCTCGCCCGGCGCGCCACCAACTACCTGCTGCTCGGCCTCTCGCTGCCGACCGTCGTGGATCTCAACTCCGGCTCGGCCCTCGAGCTGCTGCGCAGCCTCAACGCCCTGCTGGCCGAGTTCGACGCCTACCAGCAGCTGCATCCCGAGACCGGCTCGGCCAGCGCCGCCACCTCGCTGTCGCGTGCGGCCCGCCTGCCGCAAATGTTCCGCCGCGCCGGCCCTGGGATGAAGGGCCGCCGCACGAGCAGCAGCGCCGCGTCCGGGCAGGGCGACGCCGGCAGCGGCGGTATGGGCGGCGGCGGCGGCTTCGCCATCGGCTCGCCCGACGCCAACGGTGCCGACGCCTTCGGCGGCGCCCTGACCCCTGCCCACGCCGAGAGCGCCGGCATCAACGGGGCCATGTCGGGGTCCACCTCGGCCGCCTCCACGGCGTTTGTCACCTACTACGACAACAACGTCGACCTGCTGCCCGGCGAGGAGTACGCGCTGCTGCTCACGCCCAGCCTGCCGTTCGACCCCGACTTCTTCGAGACCTTTGCCACGCTGTGCGACGTGCTCATCGACTTTTACACGCGCCTGCTGAGCTTGCTGCCGACGCCGCGGGAAAGCTCGGGCTCCGTCGCCGAGCAGTTTGCCAAGGTGGACGCCCGCATACGCAAGCTCTTGGTGCAGGGCGTCGTGAAAGAGTTTGAGGAGCATAGCCGTGCCGGCGTCAAGACCGAGGTAGCCAACATTGGCAAAGTTGTTCTCGGCGGCCTGATGTGAATGTGCACCCGGTGGCTACGGCGGTACAGCATGTCGTTCTGTTGCGTTCTGTTCTGGGATTTACATGATGGCAAGGCGTATGTTTATATGATCGAAACGAGATACCTGGGTTAGCATTACACGGCCTGTTGTAATAGTGTACTTTCACATGCAATGAACGTCGGCATTTCAGAGACAATCCTGGACAGTAAATCAATTGTATTTTGTTCTAAACATCTTCCGCCTTGATTCTTGTCTACATAGAGACAACATGTAAACGACGCCGGCCACTTGGCTTCAGCAGTGCCGAAAGTCCGATCAGATAGGAGCGCTATGCGCTGGTCGTCATGATGGAGTTATACCCCAATCAGTGCTTGACTCTATTTTTAAATCATCATTGAACTTGCACTTCCCCCGAGCCAACATGCGTAAGACGCAGCCCCCAGAGCAACTAGGAGATTCTCCATCCCCGGGCCAGAGAGCAAGGAAGAGGACCAAGGACCAAAAGAAAAGCCCTCCTTAAAGGAAATGCTCCGCTCAGAGTGTCCAGCGTCCCGGTGCCTCAACCTCCAAGTCTCTGGCCAGGGACAGGCAATCGATCCCGACCTTTTTTCACAAAGGATGTGGTATGGCTGAAGCCCCCTCGCTCCAAGAATAAGCCCCATCGAGTAACTCGCCGCGACATTTCGGCCACGGCGAGCAATCGCATGCCTATTTATTTCGGACGAAGAATTCTCCAACCCGAAATACCAGAGGCCTCTCACCTCTAAATTCCAACCTCTCTCTACTCTCCCCCACTCCTCTCTCCTTCCTGTCCATCAACTTGCACCCCCAGTCCCCTCCACAGCCATTCAACAGCTCTCCCACCTCGCCAGGCCAAGCATCTGCTCCAGCGTCGTCTCCCCTCCCGCGACCCTTTGGACCCTTGCAATCCGCCATCGATGAACCAAGACTTTTGCACCCCTCCGTCGTCTGAGATCAATGCGCCCACACCCATCGACCCTATAGCCTCCAAGCCAAGATGAAACCTCCGACATACAGGAGCAAGAACAAAGAAAGGAAGCCACAAAGTACCGTCCGACACTCGTCTCCCAAAACCCACATGACTGACAGCGGACTCGTATCTTCGTCCATAGTGGTGCCACAATCAAGCGAGCCCCAGAATAAGAGAACCATCAGGCAACCAGCGCAGAAACCAGAACTTCAATGGAGCTCTGCAAGCCATCTTTGGCGACCTCGCAGCAAGGAAACAGTGACGACAAGCCGGCCGAAACCACAAAGGATCGTCGACCGGAAGAGAACTCCCTCAGTGACCGATAGGAGTGCAGCAATCAAGACCAGGGAGGAAGAATGCAAAGAAAGAGACGGAGAGTTAACGGAAAACAAAACCAGGACAAGCGCAAGACCAAGGCAGAGGCTTCGCAGGAAAGTGCGAGCAGAAGGAAGTTAACAGGAAAAGAAGCACGTCGTCAAGGGACGAGAAGACTCAAGGAATAGGATCAAGTTTCGTAAAAAGGGTGAAATAAGAAATAAGGAGGTCGATGATATTCCGTTCACGGTAGAGATAAGCCGCAGGTGTCATTACGGCGGCGCGTTTCCGCAGCGCTCTCGAAAACGAAAAGCTGTCCGGGGACTTTCTCCCAAAGCTTGATGCATGATGAGACGGATCCGAGGGATCTGTCTCCGTTTGGAGCTTCGACGGCGATTTGGTTGGGCGAGGGGGCTTGGAGGAAAAAAAAGAAGAATGGCTAGAAAAAATATTTTGCATTCCAAGATATCAAGCTCAAGAGTGGGTCTCTATTCTGCCTCGGGCGGTGAGTCTGCAAATACAGCTATGTCGATTAGTCATCATTGCTAGGTGGTGCTCCGTACGAAATACAGACTGAACAACATGAGCAGAGGCTGGTGCCCAGCTATCAGACATCCAAGGCCTCTTGCCTCTGCGTCGTGCATGTCCATTTGCCACGGGCCAAGGCGCCGTATCAAAGGCCTACTGTCCGTAGGCATCCTCGCATAACAGCTCCCCAGCCCCGTTTCCCATTTCGAGCGTCTCATCGCGCTAAGGAAATAATTAGAAAAACGGGCAAGGCCCAAGAACCGACAACGTCACAATCAGCTCAGCACCTCTTTTCGCGGCTCCAGGCAACACGCTATTGCGCGTCGCTACGCTCTCCGTCCGCCTGTCCTTGCTCCTGTTTTCGCAGCGCTCGCCCTATTGCGTATCCCGGCGCACGACGACGAGGCATCGGCGCAGCTGCCAGCAGGATTCGGCTTCTTCGCCTCCTTTCGCGACTCTTTCCTCGGACGTGACGTGACGCGCACCCACCATGTCCGGCCTCTTCTCGAGCCAGGCGTCGGCGGCGGCGACGAGCAACACGCTCGGCGAGCTCAAGAACGACGTGGCGGTGGCGGAGCCGCCGACCGACACGGTGACCTCGCTGTCCTTCAACCCCAATGCCGGGCCGATCGATCTGATGGCGGTCTCGAGCTGGGACAGCAAGATGCGCATCTACAACATTGACGCGAGCGGCAACGCCAAGGGCCAGTTCATGTACGACCACAGCGGGCCGGTGTTCCAGTGCGACTTCAACCGCGACGGCCGACGCCTCGTCTCCGCCGGCGCCGACAAGCAGGCGAAGCTCTGCGATCTCGGGTCGGAGAAGCACGAGGTGGTGGCGCAGCACGACCAGCCGATCCGCTGCGTCAAGTTCTTTGAGATCGACGGCACCGACATGATCGTGACGGGCTCCTGGGACAAGACGATCAAGTACTGGGACATGCGGCAACAGCAGCCCGTGGCCACGGTCGCGTGCCAGGAACGCGTGTACACCATGGACGTCAAGAACAACCTGCTGGTGGTCGGCACGGCCGACCGCTACATCAACGTGATCAACCTCAAGGAGCCCACCAAGTTCTACAAGACGCTGCAGAGCCCGCTCAAGTGGCAGACGCGCGTCGTCAAGTGCGTCAACGACGCCTCGGGCTTTGCCATCGGCAGCATCGAGGGTCGCTGCGCCTTCCAATACGTCGAGGAGAAGGACTCGAGGTACGTTCTGTTCTGCGTGGCCCGGACGCTGCGCGTTCTCGCCCGCCATCGACAGTTTTTTGGACCCTTGCCCTTGCCCTTTCCCCTTATTCGTGTGCTGACCTCCTTCCAGTAACAACTTCTCCTTCCGGTGCCACCGCGATACCCAGGGCAGCACGACGCAGGTGTACACGGTCAACGACATCTCCTTCCACCCTGTGCTCGGCACATTCTCGACGGCAGGCTCCGACGGCACGTTCCACTTCTGGGATGGCGCCGCCAAGCACCGGCTCAAGGGCTACCCCAACGTGGGCGGCAGCATCACGGCGGGCCAGTTCAACAAGGACGGCCGGATCTTTGCGTACGGCATTTCATACGACTGGTCCAAGGGCTACCAGGGCAACTCGCCGCAGCTCCCGATCAAGATCATGCTGCACCCGGTAGGACCCGACGAGTGCAAGCCCCGGCCGAGCGTGAAGAAGCGGTAGAATGGCATAGTCGATAAGCGGTCAATGGGAGCGGATGGGTGGCAGATCGAAGGAGAGGCCTGTCGATACTTGGCTAGATGTTTCGTCGCAGCTGCTCGACTGTATGGAGGAGCAGCGAGGAGGGACTTGTCCCTAGTCCACCATCCGCGTGGACAGTGTATTTCAGGCGAAAGGACTGGTTGTTCAGCGGAGTTTATAACGGGACCATTAAGGCACAATACAGAACATCACAGCACCAGCAGATTCATGGCTACATCGACGCACTGGCTTGTACGTTGTGTCTGCAGTAGACTGGCGCAATCAGCATATCGGCTGTAGATAGTTAATATAGCATCTCACGTGCATAATCGAGTCCTATATACGTATCTCTGGCGCGGGGCGAGGAGCTCTTCTCTGGAGCCAGAAGCTGGCGATGTGTCTGACGTAATGAGCTGCGGCCGACACGGCGAATGGTGGAAGCAGCACAACGGCTGCGCTGTCGCGCCGGCCACAGCTAAAATGCGTGCCGCAGCTTATACGCAGGAGAAGGGAAAGGCCATCGCCACGGCTAATTGGTGCTGCTCCACTCTTCCGTTACCTCGCCCGCGAATCTGCCAACTTGCGCGAACCCCTTTCTCTTCCTCACCGTCCGCTCGTCTGCTTGTGCGCTCTCCTGTCTAGACCTCGTCTTCCGCTGCCTCCCGCTCGCGCCCCGGCTTCGAACCCCCCAAGCAGACCAGCCATGGCCCCCGCAGACCACGAGCTGCCGCCCGGCGATGCGGCCCCGGAGCTGCTCGACGGCCGGCTCTGGGTCGACGGCTGCTTCGACTTCTTTCACCACGGTGCGTCGCATACCGGCCTGCTGCTGCCGGCCTGCTTGCGCGCTCGCTTCTGACCCTGTCTGGCCCTGACCCTGCTTCCAGGACACGCCGGCGCCATCTTCCAGGCCCGCCAGCTGGGCGACGAGCTCTACGTCGGCGTCCACTCGGACGAGGCCATCCTCGAGAACAAGGGCCCGACCGTGATGAACCTGCAAGAACGGTGTGTGCCTCCTCTCGCGCTCTCCTGCGTCCATCGCCGGCGAAGGCGCACATGCTGACAGGCTTGCGACGCAGACTCGCGGCCGTGGACGCGTGCCGCTGGGTGACGCAGTCCGTCCCCTACGCGCCCTACGTCACGCAGCTGGACTGGATATCCCACTACGGCTGCCGCTATGTGGTGCACGGCGACGACATCACCTCGGACGGCGCGGGCGAGGACTGCTACCGCTTTGTCAAGGCCGCCGAGCGCTTCAAGGTGGTCAAGCGCACGCCCAGCATCTCGACGACCGACCTCGTCGGGCGCATGCTGCTGTGCACCAAGACGCACTTTATCCGGTCGCTGGAGGCCGCGCTGGCCGGCAAAGAAGGCCCCGGCACGGCTGCCGAGCGCCTTGCGGCCGGCAGCGACATGGCGGAGCGCATCCGCCTGTACGCCACGGACGAGACGGCCAAGAAGCCGGGCGCAGACGTGTGGTTCTGGCGCGCCGCGCCGGCCGCGCCGCGGCAGCTGGTGGCCGGCCGTGGGCCGCAGGTGGGCCAGCGGGTGGTCTACGTGGACGGCGGCTTCGACCTGTTCTCCAGCGGCCACATCAAGTTTCTCGAGCTCGTCCTGGCGGCGGAAGAGGAGCGCGCGCGCGCCGACGGCTGGTACGCCGACGAGGCGGTCGCCGAGCGGCGCGGCAAGACGGCCGGCGACTACCCGCCGGTGTTTGTCGTGGCCGGCGTGCACGACGACGAGGTGATCAACGAGTGGAAGGGCATCAACTACCCGATCATGAACATTTACGAGCGCGGGCTATGCGTGTTGCAGTGCAAGGTATGGGGTTGCTCTTTTGCGCGTCTTTCTCTTTTTCTTCCTGTGTCTCCTTTCTCCTTTCTCCTTTCTTCTTTCTTCTTTCTGTCTTCGCCTTTCGTCCCCTCTTGCTCCATCCTTCCAGCGTCACCCGCTGACTGTTTAGTACATCAACGCGGTCATCTTCGGAGCACCGTTCACGCCAACTGGCGATTACCTGAAGAGGCTGCCGTGGGGAACGCCTGATGCCGTCTACCACGGCCCGACAGCGTTCATGCCGCTCACATACGACCCGTACAAGGAGACCAAGGAGCTGGGCATCTACCAGGAGATTGGCGTCCACGAGTTCGCCGCCGTCAACGCGGAGACAATCGTGGACCGGATCTTGGCGAGCCGCGACCGGTACGAGGCGCGGCAGCGGGCCAAGGGTGCCAAGGCCGACGTGGAGGAGGCTCACAAGCGGCGCGAGCAGATGGAAGAGGAGCAGCGGATAAAGGAGGCCGCCGCCGCCGCTACGGCGGCCTAGAAGCGAAAACGGTGTCTTTTGCGTTTGGGGTCTTTTTGTACTGCTTGGCGTTTACAGGCCGCACAGGGACGTCTGACCGGGCGGGTCTTCAACAGATCGGTCGAGGGATAGATGGAGCGAGCACGCATACGTTGCCGGATGCAGAGCCGCTCTGGTCCGGCTTATAGCCAATACTAGGGACTTGCTGGATGAAAGACGGCAAGATCGTGACACAGATGCAAGACCAAACGGACCGATGCAGCCATGGAGCGTCGCATCAATCTGGCAGGTGCACTGGGTCGTAGTTTCCGTTCGCCTCGCCCTCGGGACCCGCAGCGGCGCTTTCGCGCAACGGCTATTGTCGGGCTGGCGGCTACGATAGCTGATAGCCAGAACAATACCGAGGCAAAGCGCTTGCCTCTTGTCATCCAGGCAGCAGCCATCACAGGATATCAAGCCGTGCGCAAGGAATGGAAAGGAACTGTAAGGAGTTGCAAGAGGTCGCAAAAGGTCGCAAGAGGTCACAAGAGGTCACAAGAGGTTGCAAGAAGACAGACAGCTGTCGCCAGCGTAGAGTCGGTCGTTGGACCGGTGACTCAGGAACATCGAGCGCGGCTGGCGCGGCAACGACGCTCATTGCCAAGACGGTCAGAGCGGTTGCGATCTACGCCCTTCAGTTGACAAGCAGGCCAACCCGCGGCGATTGGCGCGGCTTCGCGGGCTCCCAGGATTCTCGTGGTGTGAACCCGTTGGTTGAGACGCCAACTCGACGAACAAAGACGGCCCTGTGGCGTAAACACTCGAGATTTCCGTGCTAGCAGTTATTAACCCAGGGACTGGACTTGGTTCCTGGCCCCGTCTTGCTCGTAGCTTCAGGCCCGCTGTCGTCCGCAAGAATGGCGCCCTTCCGCCTGATGACTCACCAGCGGCCGGCCTCGACGGGGCTTTGTCGGCGCCAAATTCGGACGGCAGATATGTTCCTGTAGCGCCCTACTCCGTATCTCGGCAGCCAAACCCAAATAAAGCCTGCGGTCCCTCTCTGTTCCTGCCCTGGTCGCTGTGTCTCCGTCTTGTTCATTCTTCCGAGCTTGTATTCTCAGCGTTCTCGCTTCCTCTCCCTTCTCCTCTTCTCCTCCTCTTCTTTCTCATCCCGTCATGGCACCTTCAGCAACTCCCGCCGACCAAGCCGCGCCGGCCAATGGCTCGGCCAAGACGCAGCAGCCGCTGGACGCCTCCAAGCTCACCGTCGAGCTGACAGCTAACCCGCAGCCCGTCCCCGAGAGCCTTGAGGCCGCGTGCGCCGGCAACGAGACCATTTGCACCGACCACATGATCACGGTCGCCTGGGACGTAAAGACCGGCTGGGCTGCTCCCCAGCTGCGCCCCTATGGCCCCCTGAGCCTTATGCCCACCGCTTCCGTCCTCCACTATGCCACCGAGTGCTTCGAGGGCCTCAAGGCCTACCGCGGCGACGACGGCAAGCTCCGCCTCTTCCGTCCCGACTGCAACGCCCGCCGCTTGCTCGTCTCGGCCGCCCGCATCTCTCTGCCTAGCTTCGATCCCGATGAGCTGGAGAAGCTGTTCGTCGCCCTGCTCGCCGTCGACGGCTCCCGGTGGCTTCCTCGCGAGTGGCCCGCCGGCTCGTTCCTCTACCTGCGGCCCACCCTCATCGGTACTCAGCCCCAGCTCGGCGTCCAGGCCCCCTGCCAGGCCCTGCTGTACGTCACCGCCTGCTATCTCGCGCGCGTCGACAACATCCCCGGCGGTCTGCGTCTCAACACGAACCCCGACAACATGATCCGCGCCTGGGCCGGCGGCTTTGGCTACGCCAAGCTCGGTGCCAACTACGGCCCCAGCATGCTCGCCACCATGGAGGCCCGCAAGAAGGGCTGCCAGCAGGTTCTCTGGCTCTATGGTCCCGAGGGCTTCTGTACCGAGGCCGGTGCTAGCAACTTCTTTGTTGTCATCGCTCCCAAGGATAGCGGCAAGCCGCAGCTCATTACCGCACCGCTCGACGATCTCTTGATCCTAGACGGCGTTACACGCCGCAGTGTCCTTCAGCTTGCCCGCGAGCGCCTGTCCGACGAGATTGACATTGTCGAGCGCAAGTACACCATCGACGAAGTCATCGATGCGAGCAACGAGGGCCGCTTAGTTGAGGCCTTTGCTGCCGGCACTGCCGTACGTGCATCTCCTGTTCTGTGCTCCTGTGCTGTGTTAACGTTGTTGCTAATTTGTTGTGAAATAATAGTTCTTCGTTACTCCGGTTTCGCACGTCATTCACCGTGACCTAGACATTAACATTCCCATGAGCCAGGGCAACAGTGGCAAGTTTGCGCAGGCGGCGAAGAAGATGCTGTACGATATCATGTTCGGCAACGAGCCGCACGCATGGGGTGTGACTATTGAGGAGAAGCAGTAAAGGGGCGATAGTGAACACAGGTTATGCCCAACGTGATTTGTTTATATTTGCGTCTTTCATGATACCTTTTAGCAACTTTCGCGTTCGGTAGGACAGCATAAAAGCAGGTAGAAACAGCGATGCGTCAAATACATGCAACTGTCAAGTCAAGCATTAGTAGTCTAAGGAATCAGGTTGTTTTTCGTACACCACTGCTTTATTGGTAGATTGTCGTACGATACAACTGCGTAAGCCCTCAGTCGTACTTGGACTGTCTCGTTAACATTGTCTGGGCAAGCTTGTTCTCCTCCGCGAGAATAATTTTTCGAAACGTCTGCCGTGATCAGCGGTTTGTACCATCGGAAGGGATTGCTTCTCTTAATGAAAGGGCAATTATGAGACACACCTTTTCATTTTCGCGCGTCTCCTTCAGGGCATCCATTGCCGCGGCACTCAGCTCCTTCTCTGCATCCTCTAGGATTTTTGAATAGCCCGTAGAGCTCTTTTTGTCTGTTCCGTCGCTCTCAAGAATGGCGTGCAGCACAGTCGAAGCCTCATCTTGTGCCTGGTCCCATCTCGCGTGGAGCTGCTGAAGATCGTTCTCCAATGCTTCTGCCGCTGATTGCATCTTGGCCACCCGGTCCGCCACTCGATCTTCCTTTTCCACGGGCACGCCACCACTGCTCTGGCCACGCGCCTGAATCCGGACTACCCACTCCGTCGATGGTTTATTAAAGAGGGCACGGCGACGACAAATGGAAGACAAAAGCTCCTTTTCCTTTACGGCCATATCGGCGAGCTGCTTATCAAGGGCATCGTGGGCGTCCGACAAGCGCAACGCGGCCATCCTGTGCAAGGTTTGCGCCCTTTGTGAGTAGCTTTCTGTTTGTCCGTCAGCAGCAGAAGAATACATGTATAGCGAGCCTTTGTATCTTTCACCTTGCAGTCCTTTCATGGCCGGACGCCCGGCTTCGACGAATGGCGAAACTTCGGCTATACTTGCAGCTGGTTTCGTCGAGACTGTCGCTTCCGCCTCATAGAATGAGGCTGCGTTGCTGCCATATTCTTCCAGTTGGTTGCCATTTCCTATCGAGCGGAAGAATGTGGCTGTCGGATCGCAAGGAGGTCGCTGATCCTCTTTCCCGACAGTCGGTGGCGGGGTAGGGTTGAGAGGGCCTCCGGTCTCTTTCTCAGATAGCACGGCTAGGAGCCGCTGCTCGAAGACTTCAGACCAGTCATTCATTATGAGCGCCGAGAGAGTATAGGACGTCCTTATTCGAGGTCTGAGCGAGACGAAGTGTCTTCAAGAACAAAAATGCAGAGATCTTCACAGAAGAGCAGAAGACAGTATGGCCTACATTTTGAGTACTAGTATGGCAGGCACGATCTATGGCGTGGCGATATACAGGAAGGAGCAGATCCTTTAATTAAAGAGGAAGGCACGAGTGTAGTTAGATACCTGTATTGCTATTTGCACGTCGTGCATCTCTCTTATTACCCGACTTTGAGAAACACAAGGCGTGGTTCGACATGAGAAAAGTAGCTGTGCGATGAGCAACAGAACCCTATGCGCATATATGCACCCGTTCCAAACGCCCTCAAGAAGTGTGGTCTTACAGATCAGCCGACAACAAAGGAAGTATAGGGGAGGGCAGTGAGGAAAGAGACAGAATTGTGGAATGACAAAAGACGAAATAGACAAAACAGACAAAACAGACAAGACAGACAAGACGTATACAGCACAACGTAAGGAATAGAGGCCTGCTTTGGCTTTGTATGCATAGATGGATGGCCGGCTGGCTGCTGGGCCTGCGCCAATCCGCTTGCTAGTTCACCACGATCCCATCTAGAAGTCCTGGTCCTCCTGGAAAAACGTGCCGAAGGCAATGATAGTGCCGTAGATCAGCAGACCGCCAATGATAGACATGACCATGGCGCCAGTCTGGATGAGGTTGGAGTGGGCGAGGACGATGGGGAGAGCTGCAGGTGTCAGCACGAGAACGACGTACAATACAGTAGGTGACAGCATATGCGCCATAACAAATCATACCTATGCCCATGACAACGAAGAAGCCGGTGAAGAAGCGGCCAACGTCCAGAATAACCGCACCGGGGCTGTCGACAAAGTCGTCCGGGTTCGCGCAGCGGCTTGCTATCCAGTTGGGAAGAGGCGCCACGACATAGGTGGCGACTACCAGCAACGGATAGTAGACATTGAAAAGGGCGCACGACAAAATAACGAGGAGAAATCCCACTGCGAGCACAAACGAGAGTGCAATGATCGTCTTCAGCCCGGCGGCAGGCATGGTGGCGGATTCTCACGGCGATGTCGGCGCGAAACGGGAGAGAACGTGCAGAGACCGAGAGGCAGAGGCAGGCAGAAGGCAAGCAGAAGGTCAAGGCGGGTGGTCTGAGCTGCCAGTATGCGCCCGGAGGAGGGACTTCGGCTCGTCGTCAGATTCGCTCGGGGCGATCGAAGATCAATGACGCACTGGCGAGCTCGGGAAAGGGCGGGAGGCGCAGGAGGGCTGCAGCTTGGCTCTATTTTTGCGCGTCGAGAGTCGCGAGATTCGGGGCAGGGAGGATGCGGTGGTGGCAGCGTCTGGCTGGAGAAGATTCGTGGGCGGGTGAAGCAGACGGTCGTCGGAGGCGTGGAAGGTGTTTCTGACGACAGGCGGCAGGATAATGGAGGGTGGCGTAGTCAGCAAGATGGCAGCCTCTTTCCGTTCGGGACTAGCGGGCCGCCGCGCGACGCAGTGGTGCTGCCTCAGGCCGAAAGGGCGACGGCCACGGTGCACGGGCCACCTATGCGTGCGAAAGCTTGTGCAGGTAGCAAACATACGAAAGCTCGAAGCTGCCTACGCCGACTTCGTACTGAGCAGACGGAGGCCAGATCCACGACGCAACCCGCGACCACCCACGATCACCACTTTGGCTGACACGCAGCAACCGGCACCCAGACGCCCTCACCGCTCCAGCTACGCAAACGACCGTGCCTGACGCGACGTCTGCTCAACTGCGTCTCCCCTCATTCCCGTGGTTTCGTACACTGTCAACGACCGCCCACCATGTTTAGAAACAACTACGACAACGACTCTGTCACATTGTGCGTCAAGACCGCGCTGTCGGGCCGGCTGGGGGGCGGCAGGGAAGGCGGGAGGCGGGATGGGATGGACCAGATCGGTTGCTGACTTTGCACACAGCTCGCCGCAGGGCCGGATATTCCAGGTGGAGTATGCTGGCGAGGCCGTCAAGCAGGGCTCTGTCGTCGTCGGCATTGCCAGCAAGACACATGCGGTTCTGGTGGCCGTCAAGGTGCGTTGCCTTTGTTCTGGGTGGCTGCCGTGTGTACGTGCTAACGCGGGACTCGGTACAGCGCAACGCCGAGGAGCTGTCGTCGTACCAGAAGAAGCTGTTCCCGGTGGACGAGCACGCGGGCATCGCGATTGCGGGACTCACGTCGGACGCGCGGGTGCTGTCCAACTTTATGAAGCAGCAGTGTCTGGGCCACCGGCTGACGTACGGACGGTCGATGCCGGTGCGGCTGCTCGTGGACATTAT
The DNA here is from genome assembly GCA_002778075.1 of Grosmannia penicillata. NCBI lineage: Eukaryota > Fungi > Ascomycota > Sordariomycetes > Ophiostomatales > Ophiostomataceae > Grosmannia > Grosmannia penicillata. The sequence goes on along the minus strand of PCDK01000001.1, from coordinate 948,628 downwards.
TGGCGAGAAGGCGCAGATCAACACGCAGCACTACGGACGGCGGCCGTACGGCGTGGGCCTGCTGGTGGCGGGCGTGGACGACCGCGGCCCGCACCTGTTTGACTTCCAGCCGAGCGGCATGACGGACGAGATGGTGGCGTACGCCATTGGCGCGCGGTCGCAGATGGCGCGCACGTACCTGGAGAAGAACCTGGACAGCTTTGCGGCGTGCGACCGCGAGGGCCTGGTGCGGCACGGTCTGCGGGCGCTCAAGGAGAGCCTGGTGCAGGACCGCGAGCTGACGGTGGACAACACGAGCGTGGGCATCGTGGGCGTGGTGCCGGCGGACAAGTCGGCCTCGGGCAAGCGCGAGGTCGAGCCGTTCACGGTGCACGACGGGCAGGCCGTCAAGGCGTGGATAGACAGCGTGGCGGACGACAAGGAGGGCGGCGCAGCAGAGGCGGAGGCGGAGGGCGGCGGCGACGGCGCGGAGGCCGCCATGGAGGTGGACAGCTAAGCGGCCGCAATGGCCGCAGTGGCAGCAGTGGCAGCAGTTGCCCTGCGTTTCTGCGCTCCTTGCGTGCTCGGGGGGCTGGCGGCGACACGCAGCCAGCCACAGACCACAGACCAAGACCACACGGTAAAACGACGGGCTATCTGTACTACTATCGACCCCAGTGATGAATGAAGTTTTTCCTTCTCTGATCCTCGGACATGGGCCAGCGCGATGAGTGTCCGTACGGACGAGATATGCCGGGCATCTGCCGGACGGCTGTCCGGCATCTGCCGAGGATGTCTGGAAGAACTGACAGCGAGAAGCTAGACAACGGATCGACAGTTCCGTGCACGGCGATCCTCGCATGACCCTCGAATTCGGGATAATTTCTGTCGCGCATATTCCCGTACAAGTAGACGGCCGGCCCAGGAGGAACTCGCCTCACTTGTACCTGTGGCTCTAGTCACCTAGTGTACAGTGGCGCAGAACGGCGCCTGCTTTGCGGCTCTTATCAGCGGCTTGGGAGGACATGCGCTATCTTTGGCCTTTGACGCGGATGCCAACAGACCAAGGGGGTCAAATGCGTCAAATGTGTCAAAGGCTCTTTATACATGCGCACGAGGACGGCGCCCATCCGCGGCAGCCCTGGCCACCATTGGCCACTGCCGTGCTGTCCGTCTCAGCGTTATCTCGGGTTGATCCCTCGAGATGCTGCCCTCCCTCCTGCCAATCAAAACTCACACGCCTTTGCCAGCTGTTATCTTGGCTGGAGTGCGGGACTTGCCTCGTCTCGGCACTCCCTTGACAGGTGATCGTACCGCGCCGTTGTACTTCTATAAGACGCCGGCATGCCGCTCGTGCTGCTGCATCGCTGAACCGTTCCTCGTAGAGGGTGCTTCCCCAAGTCTACACTGCTCTATTATCCCGCTGCTCGCACGTCATGACTGACAAGGCTGCCGGACTGCCGGTGCTGCCACTTACACGGCCCGGCAACAACGCCGGGCCGGCGCCCAAGTCGAAGGGAAGGGGGCCAACGCCGCTGGTGGTGGTCGTGGGCTTCCTGGCGCTCGCGTCGCTGCTGCTGCGGCTATCGCAGGTGCGGCCGTGGACGGACCGGCCGGAGGAGGCCCGGCAAGCGGACGCCGTGCCGGGCGAGTTTGGATGGGCGAGCGTGCGTTTCTGTTCTGTTCCCTTTTCTGCTTCGCCGTCCGTATCTGTTCTGCCGTACTGCCCCGTACTGACAGGCCAGCTCACCCCCAGCCGGAATCTCAGCTGGGTTTCCTGCTATGACGACGAGTTTGAGTGCGCGCGGCTCGATGTGAGTGGCAAGCCCCTGGCCAAGCAACCGCCAGACTGACCGTGCTGAACGCAGGTGCCCATGGACTGGCTCGACCCGACGGACGACGAGCGCGTGGTGCTGGCGGTGATCCGTCTGCCGGCGGTCAACCGCGCCGACTACCGCGGAGCATTGTTCTTCAACCCCGGGGTAGGCCATGCGTGTGCGGCGGCCCACGGTGCGCGGCACGGCTAACGGCAGCAGGGTCCCGGCGGCTCCGGCATCTGGTCGATGCGCGACCACGGCCGATTTATGCAGACGGTCGTCGGCGACAACCATGTACGTGATGTGAGCGTGGCGGTGCAGTATGGCGTATAGCTGACCAGACACAGGACATTATCACGTTTGATCCCCGGGGGAGTGAGTTTGTTGGATTGTTTGAATGTTTGAATTTGTTTGATATTCTCATCCGTTTCCCATCCTGTTTTGTCCTGCCCCCTGTCCCGTATCTTGTCTCTCCTGCTTCTGCTCACTGACACGGACGGCCAGTCGGCAAGTCTGTCCCGCGCATCCAGTGCTGGGAGGACTACCAGCGGCAGCACTTTTGGGACCTCCAGGAGGTCGACGTGTCGGACGCGCACGCGGGCGTGCTGTACGACGAGTTTGCGCGGTCCAAGGCGTTCTCGCAGATCTGCGAGACGGCCAACGCGCGGTCGGGCATCCTGCGGCACCTCAGCACGGCGTCGCACGCGCGCGACATGCTGGCGGTGCTGGACGCGCTGGGCGAGCCGCTGCTGCGGTACTGGGGCTTCAGCTACGGCACGGTGCTGGGCGGCACCTTTGCGTCGCTCTTCCCGGCGCGCGTGGGCCGGCTCGTGAGCGACGGCAACGTGGACTACCGCGAGTGGCACCTCAAGACGCACGTCAACTTTCTGCGCGACGCGGACAAGGTCATGGACGCCTTTTACGCGCTGTGCCACCGCGCCGGCCCGGCGGCGTGCGCCTTTTACGCCGACTCGCCGGCGGCCATTGAGGCGGCGCTGGCGGCGCTGCTGGCGCGGCTGCGACAGCGGCCGGTGATCGTGCCGGCCGGCGTCGGGGGCGCCGGCCCCGAGGTCCCCGAGATCATCACGTACTCCAAGCTGCAGAAGCTGATCGCGTCGACGCTGTACCGGCCGCACTACAACTTTGGGCAGTTCGCGCAGATCCTGGCCGGGCTCGCGCGCGACGACGGCTGGCCGTACCTGGCGCACATGGCGGCGATGCGGCCGCCGTTTGCGGCGATCTGCGCGGCCGAGGCGCATCTGCCGACGGAGCCGCCGCCGGGGCTGGCCGAGGGCAACAGCGACGCGTTCCCGGCGATCCTGTGCGCGGACAGCGTGCCGGAGCCGGACAGCCCCGAGGCCTTTGCGCCGGTGGCCGAGGAGCTGCAGGCGATCAGCCGGGCCGCCGGCGCCGTCAACGCGCTCTTCCGCATGGCCTGCGTGGGCCGGCGCGTGCGGCCCAAGTTCCGGTTCGCCGGGCCCTTTGGCGCCCCGGCCACGCCCGTGCTGTACGTCAACAACATGGCCGACAACGTGACGCCGCTCGTCAGCGCGCGCAACAACTCGGCGCTGTTCCCGTCGTCGGTCGTGCTCGTGCAGCAGAGCTACGGGCACACCTCGCTCGCGTCGCCGTCCACCTGCACGGCGCAGCACATCCGGGCCTACTTCCAGGACGGCCGCCTGCCGCCGCCCGGCGCCGAGTGCGCGCCCGACTCGCTGCCGTTCGGCCTGGCGTCCGCGCACGAGGCGCACGACGACCCGGCGCTGTCGGCGGCGGTCCACGAGCTGTCGCGCCGCGCCAGCCAGTCGCTGTGGCAGTTTGGGCCGCGGTAGACGCTGTCGCGGCCGGTCGTTTCCGGCATCGTATTATTCCCACGAGTGGCATGTATTTCCGAAAGATAAGGCATCTCATCACCAACAGCCTCCGGCTACAGAGTAAGCTATCTTTGGGCAGTTATCCGGCTTGTGCTGCGTGCTGCGTGCTGCGTACGACGTAGATATTGGACTGCTTGTGCCCTTTGTAAAAAGCCCAGATAAGGTGCAAGAGGTCAGCAACGGCAACTGTCCGCCTATCAAGACGACCTGCCTATCACGGACGGATGGCATCTCGGGTAGATCAGCTGTACAACCGCACAGGACCACTGGCAGGACGCCAGTCGACGGGTACATAGGCAGTGTCCGGTCTCCCAGCCTCGCCTGGCTGTTGGCAAGTTCGTTGCGTCCTGCTCTGCTGCTTTCCGCTCTGCCGCCCCCTCTGCCGCCCCTCTGCCGTCCTCATCCGTGTCTCCGTTCCTCTGCACTCCGTCACGACACGCCATGGGTCTCGCCGAGGTTGTGAAAGGCCTGCGGCCGTCCGGCAGCCATGTCGCCGTCGAGGAGATGCCGGCCGACCAGGAGCGCGGCCACGAGGCCAAGAAGACGGGCCCGAGCGAGGCCGTCGACGCGGGCGTGCAGTCCATCGAGGCGACGCAGGCGATCTGGGGCAAGACGGGCCGCTGGCTGGTGATGGCGGGGTGAGTACCCCGGCGCTCTGCGGCGCATCGAGGCGATGCTGACTCATCCAGACTGGCGATGGTGATGATCATCTAGTAAGTCGGGGTGTCTGCACGGCGGAGACAGAGGCCAGCGGGCTGACGGCCAGCGAGATTGACAACTCGACGGTCTACATCTACAACAACTACTCGACGTCGGCGTTCGGCGCGCTGTCGACGCTGGCGACGCTCAGCACGGCCAGCACGATCGTGTTCGCGGTGGTCAAGCCGCCGATCGCGAAGCTGGCCAACGTGATGGGGCGCGGCGAGACGTACGTGCTGACGGTGGCGGCGTGCGTGGTGTCGTACGTGCTGATGGCGTCGGCGCGGTCGCTGGGCGTGTACGCGGCGGGCATGCTGCTCTACAGCCTGGGCAAGTCGGGGCTCAACCTGATGAACGACATTACCATTGCGGACCTGACGACGGCGCGCTGGCGCGGCTTCGGCACCAGCCTGTCCTTTGCGCCCTACCTCGTGACGCCCTGGACGGCGGCCTACATTGTCGACAGCGTCGTGGCGCCGCGCGGCATCGGCTGGCGCTGGGGCATCGGCATGCTGGCCGTCCTGATGCCCGTCGGCGCCGGCCTCATCATCGCCACCCTGCTCTACTACCAGGCGCGCGCGCGCGCCCTCGGCCTGGCGCCGCGCCGCCGCCGCCCGAGCGTGCGCGCCTTCTGCGCCCAGATCGACCTCGGCGGCATCGTGCTGCTCAGCGGCGGCCTCGCGCTGCTGCTGGTGCCGCTGACCCTCGCGGCGGCCGCGCCCGCCCAGTGGCGCACGCCCTACCTCGACGTGCTCGTCGCGCTCGGCGCGGTCCTGCTCGCCGTGCTCCCCCTCTACGAGGCGCGCGTCGCCCGCCACCCGGTGGTGCCGGTCCGCTTCTTTGCGCGCCGCGCCATCGTGCTCTGCGCGCTGCTCATCGCCACCGACTCGCTCGGCTTCGCCTGCACGCACGCCTACCTCTACGCCTGGGGCCGCGTCGCGCGCGGCTTCGCGGCGCGCGTCGACACCTTTTACGTCTACACCAACGGCGTGACCCAGTGCCTCGCCGGCATCCTCGCGGGCCTCGCCATGGCCCGCTTCCGCCGCTACCGGCACCTCTGCGTTGCCGGCGCCGTCGTCCGCACCGTCGGCTACGGCGTCATGCTGCGGCTGCGCGGCGCCCGCAACCCCGTCGCCGAGCTGTTCGTCGTCCAGGCCATCCAGGGCGTCGGCAGCGGCATCATGCAGACGGCGCTGCTCGTGCCCGCCCAGATCGCCGTGCCGCACGCCCAGATGCCCCAGGTCACCGCCCTCCTCATCTGCCTCTCCTTTGTCGGCTCCAGCGTCGGCTCCTGCATCGCCGGCGGCATCTACACCAACACCCTCATGCCCGCGCTCTGGCGCCATCTCGGCGGCAGCGCCTCGGACGAGCTCGTCAACAGCCTCTACAGCTCCCTCAGCGGCACCGTGCCGGCCTGGGGGACCGCCCAGCGCATCGCCATCAACGCCGCGGTACGTCCTGCCTGCTGCCTGCTGCCTGCTGCCTGCTGCCCACCTGCTATGGCTCCGGCTGACGTGCCTTAGTACTCGGACGTGCTCCGCTACATGACCTACGCGGCTCTCGGATCGTCGGTGCCCGGCCTGGTCCTGACGTTGCTGCTTCCCGACGACGAGCTGCCGTACGTGACCATCTCCGCGTTTCCCTCCTTCTTTCCCGCGCGCAAGGCGAGACTGACGAGACAGCGATCGCAACAACCTCGTCGAGTAACGGCGGCACGGCGGGTGGGGCCACGTAACCTGTTCTATTGTAGAAATCTAGACTTGACCGAGAACCGCGAACCTCGCACGACGCCGTGCCCTTCACTCCTTGCCCCAGGCCAGCTTCAGCACGGCCGGCTGGACCTTGTAGTCGCGCAGCGCGCGGATGGCCTCGTCGCCGGTGGTGGCGCCGACGATGATGTGGGCGGCGCCGGGCGAGATGAAGCCGTCCTCGACGCTGCGGCCGATCAGCGCAAAGAGGCCGTCGTAGAAGCCGTTGACGTTGAGCACGCACACGCCCTTGTCGTGGATGCCGAGCTGGTTCCACGTGCACGTCTCGAGCAGCTCCTCCAGCGTGCCGTAGCCGCCGCTGAGCGCGAGGAAGCCGCTGCCGGGCCCGCCCTCGAGCACCGCCTGCGCCATCATGCGCTTGCGCGTGTGCATGTCCTTGACCACCGTCGTCTTGCCGTAGAGCTCGTGCGCCGGCACGGCGAGGTCGGCGCCGGCGTCGTCGTGGCGGGCGTCCGCCGTCGACGTGTACTTGGGGTCGCGCTCGTAGCGCACGAGCGCCTCGGGGATGATGCCGTGCACGGCGTCGGGGCCGGACAGCGCGACGAGCGTCTTGGCCACCTCGCCCATGAGGCCGACCGTGCCGCCGCCGTAGACTGGTGGTGAGCATGGCAGAGCAGAGGAGAAGAGCAGAGCAGAAGAGCAGAGCAGAAGAGCAGAGCAGAGCAGAAGAGCAGAAGAGCAGAAGAGCAGAGCAGAGCAGAGGCGACATACCCAGGTGGATGTTGTTCGCCGCCATCGCGCGCGCGAGCTCCCGCGCCGCCTCCATGTAGGCCGGGTTCTTGCCCGGCGACGAGCCGCAGTAGACGCAGATGACCGGGCGCTTCTCGGCGGGGGTGGGGCCGGATCCCGATACCGGGGGCCCGGGAGAGGCGCCGCCAGACTCCATGGCGAGCAGTGCTCGTAGCAAGGGGTGCAGTGGATGGTCGGGTCGCGGTGGAGCACGCTGGCGAACGTGTGTTGTTTGTGGGAGCAGAGACGACGGGAGGACGAGAGCCGCGCGGTCCAGTCAAAAAGCCGGCCGCAAATCGAGCGCGCCGGGGATTCACCGCCAACTGCACTGCCAACGGACTGTGTAGACTGCCCAATGTCTGTCCTCATGGCTCCACAGGCTAGAGTCTGCCATCGCCGCACGATGCAGCAACGGCGTCGGCCCAACGTCAGAAATGGCCAGGCCTGCCGCTCTCGTACGTCATGTCGCGCCCTCTGCGATATCGCCCAACTGCCCGCTTGATTATGTAATGGATGTACTTGTACGAGGAACGAAGCCTGTGCAGCTCGCACGCAGGCTTTATGAAGAACAGAGACAGCTACTCTTCCACGTACGGCCATAGATACTGGAGAACACGGGATCCCGTCCGCTCTCCCCTAGTTAAACCAGTAATCGGCGGATTAGTAGTTGGGTCGGTGACGACCAGCGAATACCCGCTGCTGTACGTTTTGCCTTTTTAGAGATATCTACAGACTTGCTGCCTCCTCGCCACGCTACCTGATCTCTCATGTTTTTTTTTACGTTATAAAGCCTACTGGCTGCCCACAAAATGGACCAGAGTCGGTTTAGTTTACTCTTCTCAACAAGTTTTCTTGATTCTTGCTTGCATTTTTGAGGTGCATCTGGCAGTACTGGCTCTGGCTTTGTCCAGAGATTATAGTATATATTGCTTATAAGACGCAATAAACGACAAGTCAAGGCGTCTAACTACCGAGTATTACAGAATAAGATACAGTTTGAACTTTGACTTTGTTAACTAGACAAAGGTTATTATCACCAAAGATATTGCTGCTGATCCAAGTTAATATGTAATGGTATGCTCCACAGTAGCCTTTATGTACTGTTTCTAAGACAACAAGTAGCTAATCGCAGTCAATCGGACAACTTTGAAGACTCTGCTGGAGTCAAGCTCTCTGTCTGCGTAGCATTGGGCCATACAACTCCAGGTTTACTACGATACTGTGGTGTGGGATGGGTCGTTCGGAAGAAGAGACTATCTGAGAGCCAAGTGAAGGCATACTCCTGCGTGTGGTCCGTGCACCACACGCAACAGATACCATACACCAATGAGTACAAAGTACAAGACTAGCGCCTCCCCGCATAAATCTTTTATCGGCGCAGAAAAAGTTTATCAGCGCAACGCAAAATCGCGACAGCGATACGCCACGAACAGCCGGCTGCGCTCTCAACCACTCTGTCCACGCCCCTGCTAAGAGCTCCGAGTGCCCGCCATGTCGACCGCCCGCTCACGACGGAAGCAGCCGCCCCAGGAGACGCCCGAGGACGCCGAGATGCAGGACGCGCCCGCGGAAGCCGTCGAGGACGTCGTCGAGGATGTCGAGGAGGAGGAGGAGGAGGAGGAGGAGCCACAGCGCGTGCGGCTGGTACGTCATGGAGTGGAAAGTCTGGCTATGTGGACGGCCCTCGGCGGCCAGACAAGTTGCCATGCGCGAGATTGCTGACCGGTCTAGCTTCCGGGCTCAACACCGACCGCCGCGTCCTTTGAGTTCCTCGACGAGGGCCACACCCTCGGCAACGCCCTGCGGTTCATCATCATGAAGAAGTAGGCAGCGCCCGCGCCCGCTCGTCCGCAGCAGCTAACCTCTCCAGCCCCGACGTCGAGTTCTGCGCCTACGCCATCCCGCACCCGGCCGAGGCCAAGATGAACATCCGCATCCAGACCTACGGTACATGTCCCCTGCTTTTATATATCCTCTTCCCGCTTTCCGCTCTACCCATTTCCTTTTCCTTTCCCCTTCCCCACTCTTTCCCTTCCCCTACACACTGCTAACACACGCCAGAGGGGACCGCCATCCAGGCGCTCGAAAAAGGCCTGCGCGACCTGCAGGACGTCTGCAACGTGGTCGGCGACAAATACTGGGAGGCCCGCAACGAGTACGCCAGCGCCATGAAGGCGTAGACGGCGGACGGGCTGCGGTTGCAGCGCTCATCGGTGGAAGATTCACGGTTCACGGTCTATGGTTCGGCTTCATGGTTCATGGTTTCCCTTTTCGTTTTCGTTCTTTGGCCCGTCTTTACATTGCACCCTTGCTTCGCAGGGCCAAAATCAAACCTGGATAAAATTGTAAACGTCCATGTCCTGCTGTTCGTCTGCGTCCCTCGGCCTTCCAGCCGTGCATGACAAAACGCCGCCGCGAATATCCTTGTACTCGTTTCCGCCATGGCGTAGACCGCCTGGATACCGACATCCCACTCGCTTTTTTCCTTTCTCTTTTCCTTGCACTCATCCCACCCCTCGGGCTGGCTCGCTAGTCCGTGCGTGCCTTCTTGTTCGTCGAGCTGCCGTATCCGTCGTTCTCCTCTTCGTCAGCCAGCCGCCGCTTCGTCGCCGACACTGCCGTCTTGCCGCTCTCCCGGTACTTTTGGGAGCGCGTCTCGAACACGCTCAGGATCCGCGCGTACTCGAGCTCAACGCTAACCAGCGTCTCCTCCAACTTGTCGATGCGCTGGCTGCGGTCGAGCTGGCCGAGAATCTCCTTGTTGTGCCGGTACAGCCGCTGCTTCACAAACAGCCGCCAGAGCTTGTACGCATGCTGCTCTTCTTTGGTCGGGGCCGGCACCGCCGCCTTGCCTGCACTCGAACTCTTGCCCTGGCCTTGGCCCGCAAGTGCATGTTCCTCGTCCGCCTCGTCCGCCTCGCCCAGGTCCTCCAACGTCGGACGCACGCTCGGCGCCAGCTTGTACATCAGGTACATCTCCACAAGCCGGTTGAACTGGCGCGGCGCGATCTTGGTCTGGCGCCGCACCGCATCGAGCGCTGTCTGGTCGACAATGTTGCGGGGTGACGGCCCGGTCTTGGGGATGACCACGGCTGTGTTGATGCGCACCGCCTCCTTAAAGGCCGGGACGCCGTCGAGGTACTTGAGGTCCGCAAGGTCGCGCACGTCGTCAAAGGCCTCGTTGGGGTCTTCGACGGTGAGCTCGACCGTCTGCGGCTCCTTCAAGTACTGCGCAAAAATGGCCCCGTAGAGCCGGCCTGCGTTGCCCTTGCCTTGGAAGGGCGGCAGGATGAGAAACTGGGAAAGCCTCGACCGACACGGTAGCTTCGACAGTGCAAACGCCGGCTCGCTGTCTGCCGTGTCGATTGGCAGCATGAAGTCTGCGTCCATCTCTTCTGTCTTTGCTGCCTCTCCCGCTTTTCCGCCCGTACCAGCGCTCCTGCTCACGCCAACAGGGAGTATGAATCGGTACACGGTGGAGTAGCCGGCAAATTCGTAGTCGAAGGCGTCGGCCGAGCCGGGCAGCTGGCGCGTGCGGAACAGAAAGAAGACGGTCCAGCGATCGGTCACGTCAGAGCCGTCGGTCTCGATAAAGGTGCCTCCCTCGATGAAGAGCGGGACAAAAATCTGCAGCCGGTTGACAAGTTGCTTGACAGCCGCATCGTCCAGGCTGCCCTTCCAAATCTCATACCGGCCGTCGCTGCTTGTATACTCCAAAAGGCGCTCGCCGGGCGGGCGGTACGTGCCCGTTGGGGTTTGCCGGATGGCGGCTTCGAACTCTTTCGGTTTCTGGAAGGCCACTACACGGCAAGCTGGGTTAGCACGCAGTCGGTTCACCGTTCACGGCAGACGCAGCTCGGGCGGACGGGCAGCATACCGGGCGGCAAGAACTCTTTCAGCACCTCGGGAATATCTGTAGCTTCGTTGCCACCGACCGGGAGCTTCGCCCCGTAGGATACGCGGAGGTTTGGGCGCATGTCCGAGGCATTGTACAGCAGGTGGATTTTGAGGTTCTGGTAGCCAAATATAGTCTCCTCGTCACCGAATATCGGATACGTAAACTGTGGTTGGAAGCTGGCGATGGTGCGGAGGCCGGTCACCGCAGGCTGAACAAGGCTGATCTCCAGCGCCTCGCTCGAGTTCGACACCCCTATCGCACACGGTTAGAAGAGAAACAACAGCCAGGATCCGTCAGATAGCTCTCGCTGAGGCTCACGAACACTCATCCATCGCGAAGTCCCGTGGCCGGTCTGTGGACCTCGCGCTTCCTAGTTTATTGTAAGAGTAGTTTGGAGTGACCCGTTCCGGAGCTGGGGGGATGCTGTGCCGACGCGGGTGCTGCGCGAGAAGAGCGGTTTGCGAGTGGCCGTGGCTTTGTTGCGCGGCGTTCGTCGCTCGGCGCAAAGATCTCTCGACGCAGTCGCGACAACGTGAACGGCGCGCTGCGTTAATGGGCGCGCACGGACCACGCACTCTGCGACGTTCTTGCCAGCAGATTGCGACTGACCCACTTATTTTCAGCCACACCAACCAGGGGCGCAGGAAGACACCACGACTGCACGTTTGGTGATGCGAAAGTGTTGATCGCCAACACGACCATCGGCTGTGTCTCTCGCTTGGTCTTTGCAGCTCCAGCATCGCTATACGAAGTACGCAGCACACGCACTGCGGGCCGGAAGCACGAGTCGAGAGCTGGCTTTCTGCGTGCAGACCGATCTACTGGTCGCATCGGCAGCTTCGCCATCCATCTCCGTCTGAACAAGCGCAAGATGGGCGGCCTTCTGCTGCTGCTGGCACTATGTGTATGTCGTTTCCGCGCCCCGATACTGTGTGAACGTGGCTAATTGTGCTGTCCACTGCAGGCTGTGATGGCGTTTGCGTATGTGGCCACACCGCTCCTCCATGCCCGTCACTGTCCCTCCGTCTGCCCTGTCGTTCTAACGTATCCACCAGCTCCTTTCTCGCAGGCGCCCTTCCGTTGTCGATGACGCTTTCACAATCACAGCTGCGGCTTGTCAGCAGCATCGGCGTGGGCATTCTGGTGGGCACGTCTCTCGTCGTGATCATCCCCGAAGGTGTCGAGGCGATCGCAGACACCAGCCGTGTTTCGACATCGACCAGCGCAGGCGCTGCACTGCGGGCACGCCATATTCCCGGCCTGCGCATGCCCAGCCCTGTGTCTGCGCTTTCTCGGTACCAGGGCTTTGCAGACGGCGTGGGCGACATTCTCGCGGACATACAGGTGCCCCAGTCGAAGCGCGCCACACCCGACGAGGACAGCGCAGCTGCTGCGCCGGTGGCCAAAATACCAGCTTATAGTGCGGACGGCACGACGCCCAAGGGAACACAGAGCAAGGAGCCAGCGAAGGAGCCGGCACAGGGTGCAACACACCACGACCACAAGGCGACCGTGGCACTGCCGACGTTCCCGATCGGCTTTGCGCTGGTGACCGGATTCGTGCTCATGTTCCTGATTGACCGGCTGCCGCGACATGCGGTGGACCAGCTTCAGACGGCACCGACAACGCGCCACATCAGCCTCGACAACATGGTGCACGAGGTGGACGCGGAGCCGGACGAGGAAGAAGGGTTCCTGGGCTCGCTGACGCCGTCGCCGCGGCAATCACGTGGGCTAGCTACGACGGCGGGGCTTGTGATCCATGCAGCAGCAGACGGCATCGCGATGGGGGCGTCTGCGACTACGGAGGACATGAAGCTGGGCCTCGTAATCTTCGTGGCGATCATGCTGCACAAGGCACCAGCAGCGTTTGGGCTGACATCGGTGCTGCTGAAGCACGGACTATCGAAGCGGGCGGCGCGAGGCCATCTAGTGCTGTTCAGCCTGGCGGCGCCGGCCGGCGCCCTGTCGACGTACCTGTTCATCAAGCTGATCTGGGGCAGCAACATGGAGGGCGAGAGCGGGCAGTACTGGACCGGCATGCTGCTTCTGTTCTCTGCGGGAACGTTCCTGTACGTGCTGGTAGAGGCGGAGTGTGCCTCTGTCCCCCTCCCTCTATACTGCGTTCCATTACGCCCCTTTTCTAGGTGGCTGCTAACCGTACCAGATACGTGGCGATGCAGGCGATGCAGGACGAAGGGGCTGCCCACGAGCACCATTCGGGCAGCGGCTACGGCGAAAACGCATCGCAGCGGAGGCAGAGCCGGCCGCAGATGCGGGACACGGTGGCGACGATTGCCGGGATGCTTCTGCCGCTGCTCACGCAGTTCGGGCACCACCACTAGTATGGCGGGCACGTTCTCTTACCTTTCCAGCGTGGCTACTGATGCTGGGGGCGTATGCTTGCATTTTGGCCTGGCTCAGTAATGTGCGATTTTGAACTTGGAATCTGCTTCAGGCTTCTTTCATTGGGTGTATTGTGTATTATTACGGCTTTCGCACCTTGGTCTCGGTGGGAACGGAGACGGACTGGGCGGAAAAAACGAAAAGGGCGCAGGACCGCCGTGGAAGCGCAGCGTCGGCACAGCGTGTACTGGGCGTATTGGGCGTCTGGGGTGTGTTTCTTGCTTCAACCCTGCACGACATACCTGCAGCCCATTTTTCTTTTTCTTTCTGATTAGAATAGGAGGCGGCGATAGTTGCATTCTGGGGCTGCACGCACGGCAGGCGCATGTGTGGCTTGGAGCGCATTACTATTGAGTAAAGTATTATTGCCGGCAAGACAATGTATTCTTGGCTCTGGCTTGCCGGCTGAAGAGAGAATGGGCGTGTATCTGGGCAACGAGTAGCCTTGTCGGAGCACGAGGCTGTTGTCGACTGCTACCTCAGTCACTTTCTTATCGGGTACTTTCTTCTTATCGGGCCAATCGCACGGACTACGGTATTACTGCCCTGCGTTTCGCTACGAACGGCCAGGCTGGCGGCCAATCTGATGGACAGAGCAGCACAATGCAAGACGGTAGGCGTTGCATCAGGCGCTTGGGGATGGGCGTCTCGCGCTGGCGGGCTCAGCCGGTGCAATAGCTGTGCGTCGGTCCATGACAGGATGAGCTGACAGACAGCCGAAAAAGCAAAACGTGGACAAAACCAAAACGGCTGTTGTAGAGGCACAGTGCGAGAGCGATTACTCGTACTGCACTCGTTCCTGCGAGGCACGTCGCGGCATTGGCTACGCGCTAAGCGGGACGGCGCTACTGGACAGGAGGTGAAACGTTACGGAGCCGGGCCGGCAGCTGACAAAGCAAGCTTGGCGCAGACTCCGGCATTCGAGGTCACGTCTACGGTACTTTACGGAGTACAATGGCACGCATCTCGATATCAGGTCAGTCCGTACTCACGTACACTTCAGCTCGTACTTTGCGACGCATGCACTCGACGGACTCGACCGCAATTGCGAGTGTTTGTATGCCGAAGGGCCGACGGAGCACCAGCGGCATTCCAGCGGTGGGCGGCAGGCCGACTGCGAAATACAGAGCACGCACGCTGTAACTAGGATTTGGAGGATTGAACGTATAAAAGAGATACGGTGAACGGCGCTCTCCTCTGTCTTGGAAGGCAATGTCTGGGCCTCTTGCGTTGCGAATCAAGCCTTCCACGATTGAACAGACTGAGCCTACGGTTGAGCCTCTACGACTATCCGTAATACGTCGCATGCGCCGGCATTCTTTCCTTCTTTCGTACCCGGCGTCTTTACTTATACTTCGTACCCTGGCCTCATCTCCCTGTACCCATAGCTTATGCCCTGAAGTAATACGATCTACGGGACGTCGTATTGCTCCGATAGGGGCCAGGCGCTGTAATGCTCGTCCTTGCCCGAGCATCCTCGCAGTCGGCGGTCCTTGCCGTCATCTGATTCGACACAGACCCACTCTTGCCTCAGCTAGGCCGCTTGTCCCCTTCTCCTTCCCACTTGGAGCGTCTTCCTGTCGCGCCCCTTCCTCTTTGACTTGTCTCGTCTCGCCGCTTCCAAATTCCCAGATTCTCGTTCCGTTTCCCATATCCGACTTCCCGCCATCGCACTTTTGGTTCACGGCCTCACTCTTCCTCCGTCTGCCTCTGTTTTTTCCCGTCTCCCAGACCGCGTCCGACGCAGCGTCCTCTCCTTCTCCTTCGCCGCCCGTCGCTGCCACCGCTCCGCCAGTCGCCTCTCACCTCGCACGTCCGTTTTCCGTTTCGCGGCTTCCCAACTCGACGCCCAACTCTCGACTGACGCATCGCCGCGATCGTGCATTCACTCTCTCGCTCTTCTGTCTGCCTTCTGCCTTCTGCCTGCCCGTTTTTTTGCTCTGCGTCGCCCGCCACCTGCCGTCTGGCCTACGCGTCGTTCTGCCAGTCGTCCTGCCCGAGAGTCTCCGTCGCGCCTCCTCTCCGTGCCGCTCGTCTCTGCCGGCTTCATATTGTGTTGTCTCGGGCGTTCTAATTCGGCCTCACTCTCGTTCGCCGGCCTGCTCTCTTTTTGGCTCTGGTTCACTGCTTCCTCGTCCCCAACGCCATGTCCACACCCTTTTAGCCGTCGTCCGCCTCTTTCCAGCATCTGCCTCCATTTAGCGTTCGCGACCTCTAGCCAGCAGCAGCATCACGCCTTGCTTCTTTTGCCTACCCTTCTCGTCTCTCTTCTCTCTCTCTCTCTCCTTCTCGCCTTGGCCGCGTTTGTGTCTACGTGTCGGGCCGCTGTCTACCGCTCTTCCCCTTTCAGGGCCGCCCAATATAGCACCCTGTGCCGCTGGCCACGCCATCTCGCCCTGTGACTGGCCATAACTCTCCATCCTGCCGATGCCCAGTGATTGCTCCGTCTCGCAGTCTCAGACTCGGCGCCCGACGTCTGCTACCTCGTCTACTTCCATTCGCTCTGCTGCCACACCAAGCCGAACCCGAAGCAGCAGTGTCCGCGCCTCGGTTCACCGCGCTGTCTCGAGCGCTGCTTCCTAAAGCACATATAGACCAAGGACGCCTCGGCCGACATCTATCGAGTGTTTCGTTCATCCTGTGGCTCACTTTGTCCAAACGACCCGACAACGCTCTCGGCACATCAGCCATACCGCGTCATGTCAAGGTACAATCGACCCGCAAGCTTCTCAGACCGACGGGGTAGCGCTTTCAGCTCTGACGAGCTTGCTCTCCACGGCACCATGAAGGCACCTACTCAGGCTCGGCCTCCTAGGGGCCCCCCGACCCCGAGTATGACCACCACCGCAGCCGACTTCGACCAGAGCTTGACTGGCTCACCGCCGCCACCGCCCACCCCTGCTGCTTCGCCCGGACCCTCCCACATCCAGCCCGACTGGAGCGATGCCGCTGCCGACGAGGACTTCTTCCACGCCAAAGTTCGCCAGCACTTTAAGAACTGCTCCAGCTCCCAGAGGACCCGTCTCCTGGCCGACTTGATGAATCTCTGCACCAGCCAACAGCTGAGCTTTGTTCATCAGTATGTCAGCCCGCTGCTCAAGAAAGATCCCTTTACGAGCCTGCCCGACGAACTATGCCTTAGAGTATGCCTTCAAGCCCCTTTGCAGTTTTTGCAGTGCCTGCCGGTGTGAACTGAACTAACTCCTCGCCCCAGGTTCTTTCGTTCATCGATGACCCCAAGGTCCTGGCTCGCGCTTCCCAAGTATCGCGTCGCTGGCGGGACCTTTTGAGCGACGACATGACCTGGAAGAATCTCTGCGTCAAGCATGATTACGGCCGTCGCCTGTCCGAGTTCATGCCCACCATCCCCTCATCTGTGGCAGTTCCGGAGGAGCCAACCTCCGCCTCGCTCAGCATGCCTGACACTGGCTTCGCCGTTCACGCGTCCTCATCGCGCGTCTCGGAAGACGAAGGCGTCGCGATGACGGTGTCGCGTAGTCTCGATGGTGGCGGCAGCACCTTGGCAGGGAAAAGACGCCCGGCTATGCGTTCCTACAAATCTCACTTCAAGCAGCGCTACCTGGTCGACGCCGCTTGGCGATCTGGCGGTCAGAGCATTGCCAGGAACATCACACAGGACGGCGGTGTTGTCACCAGTCTCCATCTTACGCCCAAGTACATTATTGTTGCCTTGGATAATGCCAGAATTCATGTTTTCGACCGAGAAGGCGAAAACCAAAAGACACTACAGGGCCACATCATGGGTGTCTGGGCCATGATCCCGTGGGACGACATTCTCGTCAGCGGTGGTTGCGACCGGGACGTCCGTGTCTGGAATCTGGTTACTGGGTGAGTGCCTCCGGTCGGTTGTCCTACCAGCGTGCTCGACCTCTCGGTCATGCTCGCTGCAACTTGGGCTATGCATTGCTAACATGGCGCAGAGAATGTATCCACGTCCTTCGCGGCCACACGTCCACTGTGCGCTGTCTGAAAATGTCCGACGAAAACACTGCCATCTCGGGCTCGCGCGACACCACACTCCGCATTTGGGACATACGTACTGGTCTTTGCCGCAACGTCCTCGTTGGCCACCAAGCCAGCGTGCGCTGCTTGGAGATCAAGGGCGATATTGTTGTGTCCGGCAGCTATGACACGACTGCCCGGATCTGGAGCATCTCCGAAGGCCGGTGTCTGCACACATTGCAGGGCCACTACAGCCAGATTTACGCTATTGCCTTTGACGGCGTGAGAGTGGCTACCGGAAGCTTGGATACCAGTGTTCGTATCTGGGACGCCTCGACTGGGTAAGTGGCTGTCTTCCATCCGAAGCTCACGTTTCGACCGTTTTGACCGCCTACAGTCGTGCTAATGTGCAATAATGTAGTGAATGCCAACACGTCTTGCAAGGTCACACCTCACTTGTCGGACAGCTACAGATGCGCGGTGATACGCTGGTGACGGGTGGCTCGGATGGATCTGTTCGCGTGTGGTCTCTGTCCCGCCACAGCCCCATCCACAGACTCGCCGCCCATGATAATAGTGTTACGAGCCTGCAGTTTGACGACACGCGTGTCGTGAGTGGCGGTAGCGACGGCCGCGTCAAGGTCTGGGACTTAAAAACTGGCCAGCTCGTCCGCGAGCTTATTTCCCAGGGCGATGCTGTGTGGCGCGTGGCTTTTGAGGATGAAAAATGCGTGGCCATGGCCCTGCGCTCCGGCAGAACGGTCATGGAGGTAAGCTGGCGCTTGTCCTTTCCTCCCCTTCTCTACTCGTGCCGTGGCCGAGTGTTGGCAATTGCCTGAAGCTGACAATGCCTAGGTTTGGTCTTTCTCTCCGCCGGAAGAGGCCCTCGTGGAGCAGCCACTCTCGATTCCTCCCTTGTCACTCGAGGTGTCTGATGCAACCCGTCCGATGAGCGCAATGGAGCTCGACTTCAGGCGGTCGCAGACACTGCTTCCTGGCGCTCCGCGGCGCGACAACGCGGGCCAGGACGTCGACATGAGGGACGCCGGCCCGGCTACAGCGCCGTTGCAACAAGGCGGCGCTACATTTTTTGATGACTAGCTGCACCACCCCGGCCATCAAGCAAGCGCGTGCGCGGCTGAGCGTGCGAACCAACACTCCTTCTCAGCTGCTCTCGCATACACAGTGGAGAGCATGCATTTCCGGGGCGCGGCGGCGTGTTTTAAACATGGTATTTCCAACATCCGGTCGGCATGGATAAGGACACTCCGGACTCACAGGACGTGATCCGGCAAAAGAGCATCAAGAGCATCGCGCGGTGTCAGCAGACGGGAGCCCATTGACAACCTGGGCGGACTTGGCTTGGACACATTATCATTTGTCTATTGTTTGATGCGCTGAACGAAGCATGGGACGGGGCGTTTTGGGCGGGTTATTACAGTGCACTTTTGACGGGACCTAGGATTATCGCGAGAACGCCGTTGTAACGGCGTCTTCTGCTGCTACGGATATATGGCTTGATGGGAGCGCCTGCTTATGTCATATTAACTGCAAGACTCGTGCTGGCGGGGCAGGTGGCTTTAGTGTTAATACGTGTGATTGAGAGTCTGCCATGCCTGACCATCGGTGCGTTTGGCGCTGCGTGTGCTGTGCTGTGCCTGTGTCGACGCGCCGCTGGGCGGCTTCTTGGCGACTTGTGCCGCGCAGTTGGCAGCAATCTCGCGATCTCGCAAAACGGAGCGGAGACGGCGACGTGAGGCACGTTGTTGGGGTGGGCCTGGCCCAAAACAGGCTAGTGCGGCAGCCCGGCCGCCAGCGTGGAGACGAAAAACGGCGTCCACCGGCTCTGATTGGCCGCAGGGCTCTGTGCGGGCGTCTGTACTGCCCCGGAGGTCCCTCAGCCAGTCCGTGGCGCTCCGTACAGCGCTGGCAGCGAGCAATTACGGAGCAGATAGGAAAAAGCTGTCCCTCTATTTTTTCCTCGCCTACTCTATAGCGTTTATTTCTCATCCCGTCCGAAGCATTCCGCAACCATCCAATCGGCCCTGCGTGTATCGTCGGTCGAGCTTCTGTCCTGCCACTTCATTTCGCGGTCGGGCACGATCCTCGTTTTCGGCTTCCTGCATCGGTGCCTTTATCCGCCCCCTCTCACGATATCGCCAGGATGTTCTCGCGTGCTGCTTTCCGCGCGGGTCGCGCGGCCGTTGCGGCGGGTGCGCTGCGCACGGCGCCGATGACTGCGGCGCCTGCTGTGCGCCGGTCGGCTATGGCGGGCCTCGGCGCGCGGAGGACGGTGACGACGGACGCGGCGGTGGCACACGTCGACAAGAGCACGATCCCGGCGGCCGACGAGGAGCCGTTTACGATTACGCTGAGCGACGAGAGCTTCGAGACGTACGAGCTGGACCCGCCGCCGTACACGCTGGAGGTGACGAAGAAGCAGCTGAAGGAGACGTACTACAACATGGTGGCGATCCGGCAGCTGGAGATGGCGGCGGACCGGCTATACAAGGAGAAGAAGATCCGCGGTTTCTGCCACCTGTCGACGGGCCAGGAGGCGGTGGCGGTCGGCATTGAGAACGCCATCACGCCCGAGGACGACGTGATCACGTCGTACCGCTGCCACGGCTTCGCCATGATGCGCGGCGCGTCGGGTCGCAAGGTGCTGGGCGAGCTGCTGGGCCGCCAGGGCGGCATTGCCTATGGCCGCGGCGGCTCGATGCACATGTTCGAGAAGGGCTTCTACGGCGGCAACGGCATTGTCGGCGCGCAGGTGCCGGTGGGCGCGGGCCTGGCGTTTGCGCACAAGTACAACGACCGCAAGAAGGTGTCGATAGTGCTGTACGGCGACGGTGCCAGCAACCAGGGCCAGGTCTTTGAGGCTTTCAACATGGCCAAGCTGTGGAAGCTGCCGGCGCTGTTTGGCTGCGAGAGTGCGTCCTCTTCCTCTTCATCCTCTTATGTTCTTCCCTCTTCCTCATCCCCCCCTCTCCTTGAACCGCCCTCTTCCTCTTCTTCATGCTCCCCCTCTCCTTGAACCCCATCTAACCAACTAGACAACAAGTACGGCATGGGCACCGCGGCGGCACGCTCGTCCGCGCTGACCGACTACTACAAGCGCGGCCAGTACATCCCCGGCCTCAAGATCAACGGCATGGACGTGCTCGCCGTGCAGGCGGCCGTCAAGTACGCCAAGGAGTATGCGGACGCCGGCAACGGCCCGCTCGTGCTCGAGTACGTCACGTACCGCTACGGCGGCCACTCCATGTCCGACCCCGGCACCACGTACCGCACGCGCGAGGAGATCCAGCGCATGCGCTCGACCAACGACCCCATCGCCGGCCTCAAGCACCGCATGCTCGACTGGGGCGTCGTCACCGAGGACGAGCTCAAGGCCATTGACAAGGACGCGCGCGCCTACATCGCCGCCGAGTCCGCTGCCGCCGAGGCCATGGAGCACCCCGTGGCCAACCTCCAGGTCCTCTACAACGACGTCTACGTCCCCGGCAGCGAGCCCAAGTTCATCCGCGGCCGCACCGCCGACGAGCTCCGCTACTTTGAGTAGGGCGCGCACCTGCTGAAGCAGGGGCCGTTGCGGCTGCGGCTGCGACTGTGACGGCGGCTGCGGCGGCGGCAACAGCGCATGGGCGAGCCGTCCGCGGAAGCAGACGCGGCAGCCGGCCCGGCGGCGCGTCCGGCCAGCCGTCGCGCTGATCCCGGGCTTGATGCTGCTCTTGCTGCGTCAGCCTCGTTGTGCTGTCTTCTTCGCCGTTGTCCTTTATCCGCATGTACAACTAGCCCATCTACATAGAGAGTCTGCGTGAGTGAATGAGAATAATGCTGTGCACGTGCGAGACAGGGCAGACTGTTTCTCATCCTCTGGGCCGTGACTCGCTGGACGAGTACGGCATACGGAGTATGGCAGGGAATCTTCTCCATTCAACAAAGTCACGTGACCGCGCTCTAGGCGCCACAGAATCGAAGACGTCAAAGCGCGTTTTGCGTCCACAGGCGCGTAATGCTCTGCTAGGTACCACCCGAGGCGGAACAGGACGCACATCTCCTCTCCGCACTGCGCACTTCTTCTCAGCTCCGCCTCTGCCGCATTACCCTTTGCCGACGGTCACTGTGGCTTCCCGACAGCTTCTCCGACTCGCGCCCGGCGGCCCGCGACGATTCTTTGCATCGTCTTCTTCCCGGCTTCGCGTCTGGATGGTCTTCGGTAGCGCTTCCAAGACTTCCAAGGCGCCCAGAGGTCCCAAAACTTTCGCTCCCCAAGCTCCCACGGCTCCCGAGGCTTCCACGGACCTGCAGACTCCCGTGCGGCGCCGCCAAAAGAAGCCGGCGTCGACGACCATGGCGCCCAACAAGCAGGCGACCCTGGGGTACGTCAAGCCGTCGCAGACCACCTTGGGGCATGTGCCCGTCTCCCTGTGCCCGTCTCTTTTCCTGTCTTTCCTGCCTTGGCTGGGCCGTGGCCTGGCTACCGCTAACCGAGTTCCCCAGGCAGTTCTTTGGCACACCCGGCACGGCGCGGCCTGCGCCGACGCAGCAGACAAAGCTCTCGTTTGCGCCGCGCACGGCGAACGGCAGCGGAAGTCGAACGGCCGCCGGAGACGGCGAGAGCGCGGCCAAGGAAGAGGCTGTGACGCCAGAAAAGAAAGGTATGCACGGAGCAGCAACGCCCGCATGGACACTTCTGACCGACGAGCAGATGCCAAGAAGCGGCCGTCAGCCAAGGAAGATGCCGCAGCGCCCGGGGATGAGACGACGGCGGCGAAAGACGAGACGTCGGAGCCGCTGGCAAAACGGCCGCGCAAGGCACGCAGAGTAGTGGAGGACGACGAGGACGACGAGGCGGCGACAGTGGTCAAGAAAGAGGACGAGGCAGTGGTGATTAAGGAAGAGAAGGAAGAGAAGGAAGAGAAGGAAGAGAAGGAAGAGAAGGAAGAGAAGGAAGAGAAGGAAGAGGAAGAGAAGGATGAGAAGGATGAGAAGGAAGAGAAGGAGAACGGCGTCGATGTGGCTGTGAAATCGTCGCCGGCGTCGGAGCGGGCTGGGAAACAGGTCAAGACGGAGAACAGCGACGACAAGGATATCGACGCAAAGGCGGCGTCGTCTGGCTCGGAAGCCGAGGACGAGGACGACGATCTGCTCGATTCAGACGACGACGTCGACGCAAAGAAGCCCCGCGTGGCAGCCAAGGCCGTCAAGGCCGTCAAGGTCGCCAAGGCACGCCAGGCGGTGCAGGAAATGCTTGCGACGGCCAAGGACGACGCATATCCGGACTGGAAGGCCGGCGAACCGGTGCCGTATGCGGCGCTGTGCAAGACGTTCTCGCTGGTGGAGCTGACGACGAAGCGGCTCGTGATCATGGAGTACTGCTCGCTGTTTCTGCGGCAGGTGCTGCGGCTGACGCCGGGCGACCTGCTGCCGACGGTGCTGCTGATGGTCAACAAGCTGGCGCCCGACTACGCGGGCATCGAGCTCGGCATTGGCGAGTCGCTGATCATGAAGGCCATTGGCGAGACGACGGGCCGCAGCCTGGCGGTGATCAAGCAGGACCAGAAGGAGATTGGCGACCTGGGCCTGGTGGCGGTCAAGTCGCGCTCGACGCAGCCGACCATGTTCAAGCCGAAGCCGCTGACGGTGCAGGGCGTGCACAAGGGCCTGATGGCCATTGCGACGGTGTCGGGCAGCGGCGCGCAGCAGCGCAAGGTGGACGGCATCAAGAAGCTGCTGTCGGCGGCGGACGCGGTCGGCGGCAGCGGGCGCGTGGACATCACCAAGGACAAGGGCGGGCCCAGCGAGGCCAAGTACCTGGTGCGCTTCCTCGAGGGCAAGCTGCGGCTGGGCCTGGCGGAGAAGACGGTGCTGGTGTCGCTGGCGCAGGCGGTGGTGCACCACGAGGCGCAGGCGGGCGGGCGGGCGATGGCCAGCGCGGACGAGGTGGAGCGGGCGGAGGCGATGCTCAAGACGGTGTACAGCGAGCTGCCGAGCTACGATACGATCGTGCCGGCGATGCTGGAGCACGGGATCATGCACCTCAAGGAGAACTGCAAGCTGCGGCCGGGGATCCCGCTGAAGCCGATGCTGGCGAAGCCGACCAAGGCGATCACGGAGGTGCTGGACCGGTTCGAGAACCAGACGTTTACGTGCGAGTACAAGTACGACGGCGAGCGGGCGCAGATCCACTACGTGGCGGCGGACGCGGCGACGGGGGCGGGCGGGCTGACGGCCATCTTCTCGCGCAACTCGGAGGACCTGTCGAAGAAGTACCCGGACATTCTGGCGAAGCTGCCGACGTGGGTGAAGGCGGAGACGACGAGCTTTGTGCTGGACTGCGAGACGGTGGCGTGGGACGTGGCGGAGCGCAAGGTGCTGCCGTTCCAGCAGCTGATGACTCGCAAGCGCAAGGACGTCAAGATCGAGGACGTCAAGGTCAAGGTGTGCGTGTTCGCGTTCGACCTGCTGTACCTCAACGGCGCGGCGATCGTGGAGCAGCCGCTGCGGGCGCGGCGGGCGCAGCTGGCGGCGGCGTTCGCGCCGGCGGAGGGCGAGTTTGCGCTGGCGACGCACATGGACGGGCGCGAGCTGGACGCGATCCAGACGTTCCTGGACGAGAGCGTGCGGGCGTCGTGCGAGGGCCTGATGGTCAAGATGCTGGACGGGGCCGAGAGCGGGTACGAGCCGAGCAAGCGGTCGCGCAACTGGCTCAAGATCAAAAAGGACTACCTCGCGGGCGTGGGCGACTCGCTGGACCTCGTCGTGCTGGGGGCCTACTACGGGCGCGGCAAGCGCACGGCGGTGTACGGCGCCTTTCTGCTGGCGTGCTACAACCCCGGCAGCGACACGTACGAGACCATCTGCAACATCGGCACGGGCTTCAGCGAGGCCGAGCTCGAGGCGCTGCACGCGCAGCTGCAGGCCACCGTCATCGACCGGCCCAAGCCCTACTACGCGCACAGCGCCGGCGGCCAGCACCAGCCCGACGTCTGGTTCGAGCCGCGCCAGGTGTGGGAGGTGCGCACCGCCGACCTGACGCTGAGCCCGCGCTACAAGGCCGGCTGCCGCGAGGGCGTCGACGAGAGCGCCGCCGCCGGCGAGAGCCGCGGCATCAGCCTGCGCTTCCCGCGCTTCGTGCGCGTCCGCGACGACAAGAAGCCCGACGAGGCCACCACGTCGCGCCAGGTCGCCGAGATGTTCCGCAGGCAGGAGAGCGTGGCCAAGAGCAAGGGCCCGGCCGTGGACGACGACTTTGAGTATTAGGAGGGTTGTGCATGTATTAGGCGTTTAATATGATTTACGGGACTATGATTTACGGGACTATGATTTACGGGACTATGATTTACGCAACTGACTATGATTTACGCGACTGATGCTATGGTCTACGCGACTGGTCCTATGATTTACGGAGACTTTCCTATGATTTAAGGAGACTGGATTCAACCCTTGTTATCAGCTATCCAAAGCGGTTGCTCACAAGATGGACGCGCGCTGCGCGGCGGGGATGCCGTCCGCGTCGGAGCCAGGGTCGTCCGAGGCGGTGCTGCCGCGCGGCAGGGCGGCGGTGGACCGGCCATCGCGGCGGGCCTCTTCGGCGCCGTTGAGCACGTACCAGACGTCCTTCTTGGTGAGCAGGCCCTGGAGGACGCCGCGGTCGCTGAAGAGCAGGTAGCGCAGGCCGAGCTTCTGGAAGTAGTTGACGACGAGGTGGAAGCGGGCGGCGGAGGGCAGGGTGAGGGGGGTCTGGTCCATCCAGGGGCGCAGGTCGAGGGTGGCGCGCGGGTCGGCGAGCGGCTGGTGGACGAAGAAGGCGGCGGCGTCGGGCGGCAGGGAGCGCGGCGGCTGGACGGCGGCGCGCAGGGCGTAGGCGAGCTCGGCGCGCGAGATGTAGCCGAGCAGGACGGCGCGGCGCGGGTCGGCGACGACGGGGAAGCCGCGGTAGGGGTGGCCGGGGCCGGCGAGGACGCGCTGCAGGCTGGCGACGGTGTGGCCGGCGGCGGTGAGCACGACGAGGTCCGCGACGCGCGTCATGACCTGGGCGGCGGCGACGTCGGGCGTCTCGTCGTCGTCGTGGGCGTCGCCGCCGGCCGCGCCGCCGAGATCGAGGTAGGGATACTCGTGGAAGCGGATCCAGGCCTCGTAGATGCCGCGGCGCGCAAAGGCGTCGCCCACCCACTTGCTGAGCATCACGGCCACCATGATGGGCAGCACGTACGTCAGCGCGCCCGTCAGCTCAAACACGATGACCACGATCGACACGGTCACGCGCGTGACGCCGGCCAGCGCCGCCGCCGCGCCCACGATGGCGTACGTGCCGGGCGTGA
The DNA here is from genome assembly GCA_002778075.1 of Grosmannia penicillata. NCBI lineage: Eukaryota > Fungi > Ascomycota > Sordariomycetes > Ophiostomatales > Ophiostomataceae > Grosmannia > Grosmannia penicillata. Next base: position 923,164 of record PCDK01000001.1, on the reverse strand, counting down.
CGCAGGCCTCGGCGCGGCCGCCGACCACGCCGCTCTCGGGCGCGCAGGCGGCAAAGGCCACGAACTGCGGGTGGCCGTGCTGCCAGATCTCCATGACGATGCCGACGGCGCGGCCGGACAGCGCGCCGATGGCCATGGACGGCAGGATGATGCCGGCCGGGATCTGCAGGCCAAAGGTGATAGCGGCCAGCAGGAAGCCCAGCACGGCGGCGAAGAGCAGCAGCACAATGGTGCCCGCGGTGGCCGCGCCCGTCTTGCAGAGGCCGAGCGGGTCGTCGAGCAGCGTCGAGCACTCGGCAAACAGGTTCGAGACCAGCTCCGACGACTGCGCCCGCATGTAGAAGTTGGGGTAGTTGACCAGGGCCGTCAGCAGCGCCACGAGGGCCACCTGCACGACGGGGCCCGGCAGCCAGCCGGCGTTGGCCTTCTTCCACGCCGCGACACGCATGTTGGCCTTGATGAAGAGGCCGCCGTAGATGCCCTGAGGGTTAGTGAAACAGTCAACAGTAATATCAAACACAATAGTCAACAGTCAACAGTCAACAGTCAAACCATAAACAGGAATAATCAAACACAATAGTCAAACAATAACCAGTAACAATCAAACACAATAATCAACAACATCGAACGACATCGAACGACAGCCAAGATAACAATCAACCAAACAACGGCAAAGCAACAACAATCAAACAGCCAAACAACATCACCAACTCACCCCTAAAATGCCCAGCAAGCTAAAGGGCACAAGCTCAAAGGCGTGCCAGCCGGTGGTGTACGTGACCTGGTACAGCACGAGCTTGCCCGAGCGGAAAGGGTCGAGGACCTGCAGCACAAAGGCGGCCGTCATGGCGCACACAAAGCTCTGCCACATGGTCTTGTCGGGGAAGTAGTAGGAGAGGGTCTGCGATGCTGAGTCAGCAACATCGGCCAGGAAGGGGGGGAAGCAGACGCACCTCGAGGCTGAAGAGGACGCCGCCGATGGGCGAGCCAAAGGCGACGGAGATGCCGGCCGCGGCCGCGGCGGAGAGGACCTCGCGTTTGCGCGCTGCTCGTCAGCAACAGGGCCCAGACACGGCGGAGCACGGGACGCCTACCTTCGTTGTTGTTGATGCTGGGGAAGAGCTTCATGAACAGGTTGGCGCAGCAGCAGGCAACGTGGACCAAGGGGCCCTCCTTGCCGAGCCACATGCCCGAAGCGACGGCCAGACACTGGCGAGTCAGCAGGGAAGCAGACGGAAGACAAACGCAACACAACGCAAGGCGCGGAAGCAGACGGAACAAGAGAAACGCAAAACGCAAAACGCAAAACGCACGAGGCCGAGCGACTTGGTCAGCAGGGTCCAGGGACCGAGGAAGCGGCGCATGACGAAGCCGGCGAGGATGGTCTTGATCTCGGGGATGCCGCTGTGGCGGGCGTAGGCGGCGTACTCGCGCACGAGCACGGCGGCGCCGACGGCAAAGGAGACGCTGCAGAGGACAAAGGCGAGGTAGGCGACGAGCCACTGGCCGGCGGCGCGGCGGACGCCGAGCGCGGCGGCCCAGGGGCGCCAGCCGTCGCACTTGGCGCCGACGTCGTAGCCCATGCAGCAGAAGCCGTGGTTGAGGTAGAAGGCGCCGCCGTCGGCGCCGCCGGCCGCGCAGTAGCCGGCCTTGGTGTCGCCGAGCCAGTCGCTGACGACGTCAATGGCCGCCGCCAGCGCGCCCGCCGCCACGCCCGTCAGCACCAGCACCGCCCACACCTGCGCCGCGTCGAGCCAGCGCCGCAGGTGCCGCAGCGCCGGCCCGGCGCGCGCCGTCGCCGCCGCCAGCGCGCGCCGCCGCTGCCGCTCCTTGCCGTACTCGTAGATCCAGTCGATGGCCGTGCGGTCCTCGTAGGCGACGCGCCGCCCGGGCCCCTCGGCGCGCCAGTCGACGCCCGGCGACGCCGCCTTGTCGCCGCCCTCCGCCGCCCGCCCGGGCCGGCTGCTCGGGTCGCTGCCGCCCTCGCCGCCGTCATCGGCCACGTCCAGCACGTCCATCGCGTCGCGCGCATACCGCGCTGCCGCTGCCGCCGCATGACTGCCTCCGCCGCTGCCGCTGCCGTTGCCGCTGCCACCACTCATCGCGCCGCGGTGGTCCATCGTTGTCGTAGCCGGGCCGTCGAGACGACGTCGCGCATCTTTTCGCACCCCGGACGAGCCGCAGGTGCGTCGGCGTCTGTGCGTCGGTGTCGCAGCGTCGTCGCGGAGAGAGCGTGCTGCCGGTTGGTCGCAGCGTGGTGGGCGCTATGCTGTTGCGTCGCGGCGTCGCTGGTCGTTGTTATCCGGCAGAGCTTGGCTGCGGCCGACGAGGCGCAAGCTTGGTGTCGGATCATGCATCTACCCGCACGGAAGAATATGCATCAATCGAGCATTCACCAAAGACATATGCATCACCGCGTATCAGAGGGATTCTTCGGTGCAGCCTTGCCGACCGTGACCACGACACGAGAGCCTCCACGCCGCCGCCCGAGATGTCTTTTCCGGAGGCTTCCGGCGTACCGGACGCGCAGCCAGCGCCGCAGCGGGAGGCGCAGCCCGAAGCGACAGCGGCCGCCGCGGCCGGATCGCCCGTCGATGCCGACGAGGCTGCCGTCGTGCGCATCGAGCAGCTCATGCGCAGCCGCGACGACACGGCGCGCTTTGTGGCGCTGGCGCTGCTCAAGGCCGTGCTCGACCGGGAGGCGGGCCCGGTCGCGCCGGCGCTGCTGCAGCGGCTGTGGCGTGCCGTGCCGGTCAAGTTCCTCGACCGGCTGCTGAAGGCGCGGCCGTCGTCCGGCTCCGAGACGGCCAAGCCGCGGGCCCCGGCGGACGCGGTCCACATGCGCAGTCTCGCCGTCGCCGTGCTGCACACGTTTGTCGTGCGCCTGGGCGACAGTACTCCCCAGGACGTGGGCGCCCGACCGCAGCTCCAGGAGGAGGACGACGACCCGCTCGAGGACCCGCGCCTCGTCCGCCGCATCCCCCTGCTCGTCGCCGCGCTCGTGTCGGTCGACGCCGCCACGGCGCGCCTCGCCCTCGAGACCCTCGCGGCGCTCGCGAGCCGGCCGGCCGGCGCCCGGACGCTCGCCGGCGTCGCCGACCTCAGCCCGCTGTACGAGCTGGCGCCGGCCGAGCCGCTCGTGCTGACGGCGCTGCTGGCGGCGTGGACGGTGGATGACGACAACGGCGACGACGACAGCAACAACATGTTCGACAACACCCGCCTGCCGGCCCTCGTCGCCGCCTTCCGCGGCACCGACGGCGTCACGCTGCTCGGCTTCGTGGCGCCGCTGCTGGCCGCCGCCGCCGCGCGCGGCCAGCACGTGGACGGCGGCCGCTGGCTGGCGCCCGTCGTCGCCATGGTGCGCCGCCTGGCCGTCCGCCGGCCCACGGCGGCCGCGCGCGCCGCCTCGACGCACGCCGCCGCCGCGCTGCTGCGGACCTGTGGCGGCGCGGCGGCGCTGCTGTTTGGGGGCGGTGGGGGCGGTGCCGGGGGCGGTGCCGAGGGCGATGCGAGTCACGGCAACGACGCGCCCTTTGCCTTTTTGTTCGTCAGCCTGCTGCTCGTCGACCTGCGGGCCACCTTGCCCGGCCTGCTCGCCCGGCTCAACGCGCCCGACTACGGCGCCACGGCCGCGCGTCTGGCCGCCGCCCTGGACGTCCTCGCCGCGTTTATCGGGTATCTGCTCGGCGGCGACGACGACGACGACACTGAGAACATGCCCCTGGCCTCCCTCTCGCCCGACCGCCTCCTCCGCCTGCGCACCGCCATCGCCGAGACCCTCGCCGCCACCGCCGAGCACCTGCGCGACCGCTGGGACGCCGCCGTCGCCGGCGCGGCCGGCCTCCACCCGGACGCCACCCGCGCGCCCTCCGCCCTCGCCTGGGACACCGCCGACGCCGCCCGCACCGCCACCCGCGACCCCCTCGTGCTCGCCGCGCTGCAGGCCCTCGCCCTGTGGCTGCGCGAGGACGACAGTCCGGCCCTGCGACGCGAGGCCGCGGGCCTCGCCGACATGCTCGTCGCCCTGTACCGCGCGTCGGACGAGCCCGACGGCCTCGACTTCCGCCGCCCCGTGCTCATGGCCCTCGAGGGCATCGCCCTGGCCGACGACGACAGCGACGACGGCGACGACCCCAAGCCCTCTGCCGCTCTCCTGCAGCACGGCGCCTGGACTGTCCTCGCCGCCGACTTGGTCGCGATCCTGCGCGCCGGCCCGGACGCCGCCGCCGCTGCCGCTGCCGCCCACAACACCCCCGCCGACCGCGGCATCGCCATTGTCCGCGTGCTGCTGCTGTTCGTTGCTGCTGCTGCTGCTCGTCGCAGCGTGCCGGACGAGTGGATGGACATGGTCACCCACGTGGCCGCCTGGCCCGGCCCCGACAGCGATCGGCACGCCGGCTCCGACGTCGACACGGACCTGGACGCCGACGCCGACGCCGAAACGGCCGACGCCGCCGTCGTCGCCGAGTTCCACGTCGCCGTCCTCCAGCTCGTCGCTGCCATCCTCCACGCCGCCCATCCTGCCGTGCGTCGTCGCTACGTCCACTCCATCGCCGCCGTCATCGGCCTCGCCCAGCGCCTCCCCCCGCTCCTCACGCCCGCCCGCGTCGGCCACGCCAGCCCGCTGCTCCTCCAGGATCTCGAAGACGCTCTGGCTACGCTCCAGGGCCTGCGTTCCTGATATCCCTCGACACCGTGATCCTCTTCCGGCGTAAGAGAAAATACGAAGCACATGGCACGACACGACACGGCAAGAAGCCAAGGTCCTCCGCGCTGCTCTGTATATTCTGTTTGCTTTGCAACAATTCCACATCAAAATAATACAAAAATAATACAAAGACGCGCAATGTGTTGGCAAGACAGACCAGTCTTCTCTCTGCCTGGTGATACAGACTCTCCAGTCGTCAACATCCTCTTTGCTCCTCATAACGTCCATTGAACTGACAGTGATCCGTCAGACATGAACCAAGCGCATAGATACAAACCAACTGCTCCAGTAAAACAAGGTCCAATACACGGAGTACTGCAGACAAAATAACGTATTCCGTATGTCAAACGCAACGTCGCAAAGAGTCACCATATTCAAAATGTCCCACAAGTATTCAAAATATCGAACAACGAAGACAGATAAATCAAAAGGAAACTAGACAATGCGAAAAGCGTAAGGCGAGAAGGGGGAAATGGGAAATATACCAAGGAGCAATTACAACATCTAATCAATTTGTGCGTTGCCAGGCCCAATCCTTCTCCTGGATTTCCACGCCCCTAGGAACACAGGCCTAGTTCGCAACCTCCTCCTCCACCCACCCGTTCAGTCCGCCCTGGATGGCCAGACCAAACCCAGCACCCATGCCGCCGAAGCTGCCCTGGTACTGGTGGCCGCGCCGCTCGGTCTCGCCGTTGCCGTTCGGCCCGCTACCCGAGCTCGAGCCGCCGTTCTCAAAGCCAGGCGCAAGCACCGGCAGGCTCACTGCCCGGTTGTGCTGGGCCCTCTGGTTGCCCGGCGCCAGGAGACCGCCAATGGTCGTCGTGCCGTTCATCGACGTCGATCCGTTCGTCACGAATCCATTCGAGATGCTGGCCGACTGCTGGTGGCCAGACATGATCGGGCCCTGCGGGACCTCCATCTGCAGCTCGGACGGCGACGGGGTGGAGGAGCCGTAGAGGCTGGTCTGCTGCGCCACAAGCACCTGCTGTTGCTGCTGCTGCGCCGCCTGCTGCGACACGTGGCTCAGGTACATGGTCAGCGCATTGTTCGTCGAGTTGAACAGCGTGGCCGACGGCTGGCTGTTGCCGGGAGACACGGCATTCGTGGGCGAGCCGCTGTTCTGGCTCGAGCCGTTGGGCGGCGGCGACGGGATGGTGCCGTTCTCGCCACGCGGCGACTGCGCCGGCGCGCCCTGCTGCTGCTGCAGCTGGCGCGGCGCGTTGCCGCAGCGGTCCTTGCCAAAGTTGACCTTGAACTTCTTGTACTCGTCCTTGCTGCGGATGGCCTCGATGGCCTTGATGGCATTGGCAATGTTGGTAAAGTTGACAAAGGCGCAGCTCTTCTCGCGCAGCGTGTTGACCAGCTCAATCTCGCCGTACTCGGAAAAGTCCTGGCGCAGGCGCTCCTCCGTCCAGGTCTCGTCGAGGTTGCCAATGTACACATTGCGCGACGCACCGCCGCTGACGGCCAGGGCAATGGCCGGCGGCAGAGCGCCCGAGTGCTTGCCCCAGCCAATCTTGAGGCGGCGGTTGTGGATCATCAGACCCTGGAGGTTGCTCAGCGCATAAAATGAGGCAGCCGCAGTCGGGTCGATAAAGGTCACGAAGCAGATGTGCTTGTCGGGGATGTAGCGAATGTGGTGCAGCAGACCGCCGCGGACCACGTTGCAGATCTCCTCAATGGTCGTCTCGGGGTGGATGTTGCCGAGGTAGATGGTCCGGTTGCCGAGATTGCTGATGCCGCCGGCCGTGGTGGCAACGGCAGCCGCGGCAACGGACTGCTGCGCCAGGGCATTCGAGATGATGTCGCGGTCGGCACCGGTGAGCATGTGGGCATAGCCGGGAGCAATGCCGAGGTACTGGGCGGCGTTCTGCTGCTGGGTCTTGGAGACGTAGGCACAGCGGTCCTTGCCGTAGTACACGCGGCGCGGGTTCTGCCACTTGGCCTCCTGGGGCAGCTGGGTCACAGCCTTGATGGCGTTGGAGATGGAGAGGAAGTGGATAAAGGCAATGTTCTTCTCGCGGACCAGCTTGATGGTGTCAATGGCACCGAACTTGCCGAGATCCTCGCGCAGCTCCTCCTCGGTGATCTCATCCGGCAAGTTGCCGAGATAGACGTTGCGGGAGGCGCCGGACTGCTGGACAGCGAGGGCCACGGACGTGGGCACCTGCGACGGCTTGCCCCAGCCGACCTTGACATCCTGGCCCTTGATGCAGAGCTTTTTCAAGATGGCATCCGAGTGGAAGTGGGTGGCGGAGCTGGCGTCCAGGAAGGAGATGAAGGCGCAGTTCTTGTCGGGCAGCATGCGGACGGACTCGATCTGGCCGCTGCGCACGTGGCCGAGAAGCTCGTCAGCGGGCGTGTCGGCCGGAATGTTGCCGAGGTAGACGGTGCGGCTGGTGCCGCCCACCATGCCGGGGGTCATGGGGACGGGCGACGTGGGCTGGAGCGGCACCTGGATCTGGCCGAGGTTGCCAAAGGCGCCGTTGGGCGACTGGGGGGAGTAGAACTGCGGAGCACCGTAGGTCGACGGCGAGACGATGGTCTGGTAGGCCTGGGGCGACATGGCCTGCTGGACGGGGCTCTGCTGGCTCTGGCCGTTGGCCTGGCCGTTGATCTGGCCGGCGGCCTGCTGGGCCTGCTGCTGCAGCTGCTGGAGCTGCTGCAGCTGATGGGCCTGCTGCTGGTAGCTCAGCTGGCCCTGGAACTGGGGGGCCGCAAAGGACGCAGGGGTGCCGGGCTGGAAGGGGCTGCCGAGGAGCAGCTGGGAGGGCAGAAGCGGCGTGAACTGCATGTCGAAAGCCGTGCCGGGGGTGGCCATGTCGGCGGTGGTCGCCGGGGGCGCGGGCTGGGACATGGACTGGGTGTTGATGCTGGGGATGTTGGCGCGGCGCGGGTGGCGGTCGCCAAAGCTGCTGATGTTGGAGGTGAAGGCGCCGTGGGAAAAGCCCGTGTCGCTGTTGGAGGGCTTGGACGCGTGGCCAAAACGGCCGCCGGTGGGACCAGAGCCCGGCTGGCCGACAGGGCCGTTGATGTCCTGCATCCCGAGCAGATGAGGAGGGACAAGGCTGTCCCGCGAAACGTGAGATAGAACCGCCGTTTTGACAGATGGACGTGCCCTGGACCAGGCACGAACGGACGGGGAGCAGGAATTCAAAGCTCAACGCTGGGATCGGCGAGCGAGGCGGAGGCGCGGTCGAGAAGCGGAGCGGAGCGGCAGGCAAACAGGCAATGGAAAAGGGCGAAGCCGAGCGGTGGTATGCCCAGAGGAAGATATTAGGAGCAGGCGGCGTGGCGGTGAATTGGGCGGCCCAAGTAGTCGAAAACGGTCGAAGCAGCGGCAGGCGAAGAGCGAAAGAAAAATACGGAGTGGGCGACGAGCACTGGGGTCGAGAAAGCCAGCGGCGGGCGAGCGAGCGAAAGAAGAGAAGAGCGAAGCGAAAAGAGAAGCGAAGCGGAAAGCAAGGCGGCCAAGGAGCCACGAGCAAGCAAGACGCACGGCAGCAGGCGGTTGAGGAGACGCGGACGAAGTAGGGCAAAAGAAGAGAAGGAAAGAGGAAAGAGGCGAAGAGGAGAGGGAGGGCGAGGAAAAGGAGAAGAAAAGCGGAGGGCGAGGACGAGAAAAGAGGAGAGGAAGAGAAAAGAGGAGACGGCGAAGAGAAGAAAAGTCCAGGACCAAGTGGCAGCGGACTAGGCTCTGGGGCCTACGCAGCAGCGAGCGCAAAGAACAGACTGGCGAACAAGCGAGAGACGAAAAGGAGTAGCCGTGCAGCGAGCGACCGGGGGGCGTGGGTTGGGCGCGGATCGTGCGTCGGAGGAGCGAAAGTGAGGCAGAAAGCGAGCAGCCACGCAGCGCAGCGCAGACCTAGGCCCAGGGACCAGCCCAGGGCCGCAGCGCCTCAGGGGACTACGACGTAGAGGATGGAGAAAAGGGGTGGGCGCTGCTCCATTGGTGTGGTGTCGATGGCCCAAAGCGGACAGGAGAATTTAACTGGGGCGCGCTAAGTTTAATGAGGCCCGTTCAGGGGAAGCAGCGGGAATTTGGTGGCAGCGAAATGCAGTACTTTGTACGAGTACGAACAGTACGAGTCGGTACGCGTGTGCCTACGGCGGCAGCGCTGGTACGTGTACTTGTATGCGTGGCAGCGGCGTGCATTGCGCGGCGAGTACGCAAGTCGTGCGTACGGCCCTGAAGTAGTGCTGTCGTGCTGCAATGAGCCGCAGATATATGGCATTGACTGCTTACCTCGCCGTTATTTGGCAACGGTAGTGGGCCGCCAGCGGGCGACGCTTGTACCGGTACGGCGCAGGCGCGGCAGGCTCGCAGGCGCGACAGGCACGGTACACTGCAATACGAGACGAATAGCTGTAAGAGGCAGGCGCGGCTGGACGGCAGCCGGCAGCCGGCAGACGGCAGACACAACGGCAGGAGCGACGGCGGTCTGCCATTGTGCCTCGATCGCCGCGTGCGGGCGTGGCGCCGTGCCTCGAAAAGAGGCGCCGGCCAAGGGACGTTTGCAGGGCCGAGCACAAAGAGGGGGAGGGGCAGGGCGAGTCTACAGAGGATGTCGTGGATGAGGCGGATACGACAAGTACGGAGTATATGGATGTGAGGCCTGGGACATCGAGTACGGACAGTACGACAGTACGGAGTATTGCTCGTACGGAGCAGGAGCGCATGAGGCAGGCGCCTAGCGCACGCCTCGCGGCTCGACGGCAGGAGCGCGTCGCGTCGCCGTCGTCGCGAACGGCAGCGCGACGCGGACGTGGCACGTGCGTGGCTGTCCTGTGATCGCCAGATGTCGACGTTTGTATTACGCACGGAATACGGACCAATGCTCCGATATCGTACCCGTTATGACCAACTGAACTACTGGCCAATACTCCGACTCGTACCCGTTACTGACCAACTGAACGTATTCGTACCCGTAATACCAATACTCCGACTGGTACCCGTTGCGGCGGCCGAGCCCAGACCGGCTAAAACACGCACGGCCGGCGTTCACAGATACGAGAGGCTGCTACTTTGCACTTGTAAGAGGCTGCGAGACGAGATCGAGAGTCCGTATCCGCACAGCGTATCCCGGCCTGACTCCGTACGCATCCACGCAGCTCAAGACGCAAGCACAGCTCAGGTGCCACTCGCCTGGAACGCACCCCTAGCGGAGCCGGAAAAGGGGCGATGCGAGCACGGAGTACGAGCCGTATCGGCACGTCGCACTCCAAGAGACGAAGTGCGGTGTGCTTCGTACGAGGCATACAAGTACGAGGATACACGCAGCTGTCAATGCGACGACATCCCTGCAGGAACAGACCACAGGGACAGAAGACCCGCCGCGGCTTGAAAAAGAACAGCGCTGATTCAAGCACAATTTACAGAGCATTGCAGCTGACTGTATTCATGCGAGACGTCGAGGTGTGTGGCACGTGACCGGCAGCAAGGCACAGTCGTGCAACTCAGCGTCGTACTCACACCGTACAACGGCCCGGCTGCATGGACAATAGCTACAAGTGCACATGTTTGCCTGCACTTGGTACCTGCATCGACACAATGCCGCTGCGCATCAGCCGCGGCAGCGTCGTGGCGCGCCCAAACTGCACATCCCGGCCACGATCAGCACCAATCTTACGGAGTAACCAGGATGAAGAGGATTAAACGTGCAATAGAGATACGCCTGCATCTGAGTATGGAGTAATACCAGTACTACCACATCTAGTAATGCAGCACTGCTCGTACACGTCTGAGTGCTAATACAGCACGTCTGAGTGCTAATACAGCACATCTGAACTAATAGCACATCTGAACTAATAGCACATCTGAACTAATAGCACATCTGAACTAATAGCACATCTGAACTAATAGCACATCTGAACTAATAGCACATCTGAGTACTCCATACGAACATACACCACATACGCACAACCACACGCACACCGAATGTCAAGACCTATGATTTCCATCCCTGCCAAAGCACTCCGTACAGCCGTGTGTTCCCCATTTCCCCATTCCCGCCGGCCTCGTCTCGTACTCTGTACGAAGTTGCCCCTCGACACTGTCCCCTGTCCGTCCTGCGTCGTGGCCTGGCCTGTTCCTGGCTTGTCGGGTGCTTCCCTCGCTTGCTGTGCAGCCGCTCACGGCTTCGCCCGGCCCATGAACCGCGGGTACAGACAGCACGTGCGCACCGTGTGCTGGTTGGCAATCCACGCCAGGAACCGCTCCAGGCCCAGGCCGTATCCGCCGTGCGGCGACGTGCCGTATCTGCTGGTCAGCAAACACTTGCGAAAAGCGAAAAGCAAAAGGCACGCAGACAGGACTCACTTGCGCTGGTCCAGGTACCAGTAGTACGGCTCCGGGTCCAGGCCCTTGCTCTGAAAGGCCGCCAGCAGCTCCTCGTAGCCCTCCATGCGCATCGAGCCGCCCACGATCTCGCCCACCGTCGGCATCAGCACGTCCACGCTCTCCGTCACCCGCAGGTCCGCCGGGTCCTTCTTCATGTAGAATGCCTTGACCTCCACCGGGAAGTGCGTCAGCAGCACCGGCACGTTGAGCGTGTCCACCATCTTGCGCTCCGCCGCCTCCGCAATGTCGTCGCCAAACTCGTGCGGCTTGCCAAACTCGTTGGGCACCGGCGGCTCCTGCGCGTTGAGCCACTCAATCGCCTCCGCGTACTTCATCCGCTTAAAGGGCCGCTGCGGCTTCACAAAGCCCGGGTTCAGCAGCTGCACCAGCTCCTTGCCCGCCGCGTCCGCCAGCACCGCGTCCACCACCGTGCAGATCATCTCCTCGACGTGCTCCAGCAGGTCCTCAAACACAATGCCGTCCAGCTCCGCCTCCACGTGCGTGTACTCCGACAGGTGCCGCCGCGTCAGGCTCTTCTCCGCCCGGAACGACTTCTCAATGCAGTACACGTCGCCCATGCTCGGCAGGCACGTCTCCAGGTACAGCTGCGACGACTGCGTCAGGTACGCGTCCTCGCTGTAGTACGGCACGCGGAACAGCGTCGAGCCGCCCTCCACCTGCGTCTGCACAAACGCCGGCGGCGACACCGCCGCCACGCGCCGCTCGCGGTACGCCAGGATAAACGACTCGTACAGGATCGACCGCAGCTTCATCACCGCCGACGCCTTGTCGCCGCGCAGCACCAGGTGCCGCTTGTCCAGCATGTCCGCCTCCCACGGGTCCTGCTGGCCCGTCGCCACAATGTTGGTGATCGCCTCCGCGTCGCCCGGCGCCCGCCCGTACACCTCAAAGTAGTCCACGTGCAGCTCGCGCCCGTCCGGTGCCGTCGCGCCCTCCGGCACCTTGCGCAGCTCGCCGTACAGCCACAGCGACGTCTCCTGCGCAAACAGCAGCGCCTCGTACGTCTGCGTCAGCGGGCCCGCCGCCAGCACGCACTGCAGCAGGCCGTGGCCGTCCTTGAGCGTGATGAACGTCGCCTGCTTCTGCGCCCGCAGCCGGTGGATGCGGCCAAACACCTTGACGCGCGTGCCCGTGACGCCCTGCGCCGCGTCGCCCAGCGGCAGGTCCTTCTGCCACAGCTTGATCTTCTGCGCCGCCGGCAGCGACGGGTCCTCCTTGATCGTCACCGACTTGGCCGCCTCCAGGTTCTTCGCCCGCTGCTGGCGCTGCTCCTCCTCCTTGGCCTGCACCTGCTGCGCGCGCGCCAGCTTCTTCTTGTGCCCGTCCAGCAGGGTCTGCGCCTTCTTGACCGCGCTCTTCGCCGGCGCCTTCCACTCTAGCCGCGCCGCCGCGTCCGCTGCATCGCCGCCCGCCGGCGTCGTTGTCGACGCCCGCGTCAGGTACTCCTTGGCCGGCTTGTCCAGGCCCTGGATGTAGGCGTGGGCCAGCGACTTGTACGGCTTCGCCTCGCTGCCGTCGGCCGTCTCGTCGTCGGCCCCGACGTCTGTGTCGATGTAGACCTTCTCGGCCGGTGGCTCCATCTTTTCGACGCGCACGGCGGGTTCCTGCGTTGCCATCGTGCGGCAAAGAGAGCCGGTACGGGGTGAGAAGGGGTAAGAGGCTAAACGGAGGGTTGACAGGCAGTCGGCTTTCCGGTGTCGTGCCAATTGCTCGCTGTTGCCGGAGGTGGCAGCAAGAAATGGGACAAATCGGGTTTGGAGGGGAAAAGGACACCAGACGTCGATAGTGGGGGATAGCAAGAAATAAATAGGGCCAGACACTACGCAGTAGAAATATGGCGGGGCTGAGGCAGCTGCGACCGGCCGGTATCTCTTTCCTTTGAGTCACCGATTTTCAGGAGTCGAAGCGGTCAGTTTGCGATTCCGATATTCCGATAGCCTTTGAGTCATTGCAACTGCCGTTACCAGCCCAATGCCCGCACAAGCCTGGCCGTCTTACATACGGCCTAGACCGCGGCAGGAACATCGCTATAAACAGGCTTAGCTCGCCGCCGATGGCTCTACCTAATGCCTGTCATCACGATATTGGCCTCCGACAGTGTTTTGCTCTGCTCGTCGCAACCATGATCCCAGCCTCCAGAGTAGCCCTGACAACGGCCGTACACCCTTACAGCTCCTTCATCAGGTTCTTGCCGGCCTGGTCGACAAACTGGAGGTCGGCAGCCTCGGCCACCTTGCCCATCTCGACGCGGCCGCGCTTGACCATGGAGGTCATGATCTCGTAGACGACCTGGGCGGCCGCCAGCGCGGTCTCCTCGCCGGCGCCCTGGTAGGCCGGCGCCACCTCGACCACATCGGCGCCGACAATGTTGAGGCCCTCGAGGCCACGCAGGATGCGGATGAGCTCGCGCGTCGTCCAGCCGCCGGGCTCGGGGGTGCCGGTGCCGGGCGCAAAGGCCGGGTCCAGCACGTCAATGTCGACGGACAGGTACACGGGGTCTTCGCTGTCGCCAATGTGCTGCAGGATCGCCTCGAGAATGCCGTTGGTGCCGAGCTCGTCAATATCGTCGGCCGTCAGCCGCACCCAGTTCTGGTCCGTGTCCTCGTTGTAGTCCGCGTAGTCGTCGCCCGTCAGGCGCGTGCGCAGGCCAGCGTGCACCGACGGCGCGCCCGTCGCGTTGCTCAGCAGACCCTCCTGGCCGGCCAGCCAGAACATGGAGCCGTGCGTGAACTGCGCCTGCTCCGACGGCCACGCCGACGGGTACTTGCTGGGGTGCCAGGTGTCCAAGTGAGCTGCATGTGGTTAGGGCTCAGGAGCCACGAAGAACACGAGTGAAAAAGAACAGAAAAGCAACAGAAAACCCACCGTCAAAGTGTATCACCCGGAGCGGCTGCTCGTAGATGCCGTGCAGAGCGCGCAGCGCCGGCAGCGCCAGGCTGTGGTCGCCGCCCAGCGTGATGAGCCGCGGCCGGGCCTGGACGGCCGGATGGGCCGGCGGGCGGTTGCCGAGCTCAGCAAAGGCCGCGCCCATCTGGGCCACAGCCACGGCGTTGTCGACCGGCGTGACGGGGATGTCGCCGCAGTCCAGGATGCGCGCCCAGCTGCGGTAGGGATTCACGCCCGCCCGGTGGTTGAAGCCGCGCAGTGCCGTCTGCCGGCTTGACGCCTGCCGGATGGCCCGCGGGCCGAACCGTGCGCCCGGCCGGTACGACACCGCCGTGTCAAACGGCGCGCCGATGATGGCAATATCGTACAGCTCTGACGGCGTCGTCAGGCACTTGGCGTAGTCGAGGTGCGCAAAGGCGCCGATGCCCGTAAACGTCCACTACATGGCAGTCAGCATCAGACAAAAGACGAAAGAGGGACGCCGGCCCAACACCGGGCCAGAGCCAGAGCCGCCGTCCGCGCCGAGAGTTCCGGATCCGCAGCCCGGCCGCACACGCCGACACTCGCCACCACTCACATCGGTTCCCCATTTCCGCTCCAGCTCCGCCAGCTCCTCCTCCGTGTAAGTCACGTCGCTGTGCTTGTGCGAACCGCACGCCTGCACACCCGTCAGGGCGAGGGCCGCCAGAAGCCACGAGCGAAGGCTGATCTGCATGATGCTGCTGCGTCGATGAGATAGGCGGATGTGCAAAACCAATGGCACGATAAGAGGCACTGAATACAAGAGAATCACTGTGCGCAGACGGCGATCTCTGACTGCGGAGAGAAGAAAGAAGCTCGCTGATGGCGCGGGAAACACAGAGATGTCTTAGCTCGCTCGACAACCGACAGCTCTTTGCCGCACCGATCCCGGCAGTCAGATCGCCAAGAAGCAGCTTTCTTCTTACGTTATGCAGCACGCGCGAGCTTCCGTTGGCTGAAAGTGATCCAGATTATCTATCTCCATAGCCGCTTACATAGCTCGGAACGCGGGCCAAAAAGTGTATCGGATGCACTTTCCCAAAGAGGCAAGGCACAAGCCGACAAAGCGCCTTTGCGATCTCGACGATTCAGAGGCCTTCGCCGCTATTCGCAGAGTATGGGGCGGCATCGGACCGGCAGTTTTTGGCCTTGCTATATAGCTCTATCCGCAACACCCAGCACTACTTTTCATCGAATGCATATCAAAAGCTCAGTGATCCCTCGAACCCGCGCATCCAATACATACAGATCAAGTCCAACGCAATCAAAACAAAAAGTAGGAACTTGATTCAATTGCACTCCAGATCGCCAAACTCTGTCCTATATTGAAGAAAACGGCAAACAAAACCAAAACCGAATGTTGCGCACAAGTCCGCTCACAACCTGCAAAGCAAGAGGCGTAAAACTGAAAAAAAAGCACCCGAATGGGGTTTGGTAAGGGGGAGTGAAGAGGACCAATATACGGTCCAATCATCACAGCAGGGGAGAAACCCAGCAAGTCTCGTCGTAAGGACTGCTTGACCGCCATGCCTGTCCACTGCATGTCTGCTCTTGGGTCTGCATACGGCCAGACAGCTTCGCCTCGGTTACGCTCTTGCTCTGGTCTTCCAATTCTAGACCAACTGGGCACTGTAAATGGCCACTGCGTACCGCTTCACGGGCAAGAGGCCCTCTCCATCTTCGCCTTTGGCCCAATGCTATCCATCCTCGGGGAAAAGAAAAGAGCAAAGATGAAGTGACTTCGCCCATTTTCGCCACGACTGCCAGCAATCTAAGCTCCTGGTCCAACGCACTCTTCTTTCTCAAATCAGAGTGTGTAGGTTGGATTTTAGTAGTAGGCAGCCTAGCTAATGAATGTCAACTCTCCTGCTTGACGGCACCATGGCTTATCCCACAGGCAGAAGCCATCTCAGTCCAGCTAAGGATAAGAAACGGCCAAGAGCACCGACGAGCAAGAGAGATGGGGAAATAAAAGCAGATGAATTGGGTATGGCGGTACAGAAAGATTGGAGCGACCAGAACGAGCAAAACTAAAGCACAAGGCACTTGTGTGACTTCTTCTTTGGTGCGGGGGGTTCCAGCGCTGCGACGATTGCCTAAAGACACGTTAGCTCAGAGTTGCAGGTTCAGTGCCGTTGCAAGAGGGCTTTCAGCTGCAGGGTAGAGCACGCCGAGCACCGCTTTGAGGTGGACATATGGAATCCGGGGCGGTCGTACCTCGTCAAAGACGTCCTTAAGCTTGTACTGGGTCAGAGCACTACACTCGACGTACTTCACGGCACCGAGATCCTTCGCCATACGCTCGCCGTCCTCCTTCCGTACCGGGGCCATCTTCTGCTTGGCCAGCTTTTCCCGAACACTCGAGTCGTCCCGCAAATCGACTTGGGTGCCGACGATGAGGCAGGGTACGCCGGGGCAGTGGTGGTGCACCTCGGGGAACCACTTCTCGCGAACGTTCTCAAAAGAGGCAGGCGATGTGACGCTGAAGCACACGAGGAAGACGTCGGTTTGCGGGTAAGACAGGGGACGCAGACGGTCGTAATCTTCTTGTCCGGCGGTATCAAACAGACCCAAGGTGTAGGGCTCATCACCGATCCTGACGACAGGGTCCGCCATTAGCATGCGCGCACATGTGACGGAAAGCAACCGGAAAATCTGAACGCCAGGCCGCAAGGGTGGCTGCAAGGGGCATTTGAATGCATCCGAGCTGGGCAAGGCGACGAAGCTGGCGAAGCTGGCGAGGCTGAAGGCATGAAGGCATGGCGCGACTCACATAACGGTGACGGCGTAGTTGTCGAAGACAGTCGGGACATATTCGGAGGGGAACTTGTTCGTTGTGTAACTGATCAGGAGACAAGTCTTTCCGACAGCACCGTCTCCGACGACCACACATCTAAGCAAAACATGGTCAGCAAGGCCAATTCCGAGATCGTTCGTTGCGTGACGTAGGAATGACTGGCTAGTGATGCGGCACCAGCGCCACCAGCGGCTGGACGGCGGTCCCAGCAATCGCACGGCGAGCTGGCGCCACAACGAGCAGCAGCAGTAGCAGGCCGAGTGGCAAATAGGGCGAAAGACCATCAAAGCGAGCAATGCGGAAAGCAGCGGCGAGACCGCCAGGCAAGAGAGAGGCAGAGGGAGGCAGAGAAGGGGGCGAACGGGCGGAGATGCACGTACTTGATTGTTGCGACAACCATGGTTGGAGACGGGAAATACCTCTTGCAGAGGACGGCGGCGAGAGCAGAGGAAGAAGCGCGAGACGGCGACGGGCTTTCGGTCGGCAGAAATGACAAGCAGGCAAAACGCAGCGCAGGGTGGACTGTGGCGGCGAGGCTTCGGGTCCTGGGTATGTGGTCGTCTGTCCTATGGCGTGCGTTCGGTCGGCAGTGAGTTGTCGTGTGTTTTCGGATTGGCGGATGGCAGACGACAAAATCTGGAGGCGACAGATAGGTCGAGCACGATGGAATAGGTAGGCGGAATAGGCTTGATGGATAAGGCAGCAGGCCGCAGGTAGGGTAGGATGGGGGGGACTGGGCAGGGCGGAGGGCAGAGACGGGGTGGATAGCGAAGCAGACCGCAGATTTGGCGTGGCTAGCCTCTCCCACAGTTCTCACTATCAGTTGTGCACAAGCAAAGGCCGTCCGAAGTGGGGAAATAGAAAAAGAGGGGGTTTGGCGGATTGGCTGAGGCGGCGGGAGACAGATCAAGTACTGGTACAGGATGTGTGCTGCACGCATGTACATGTACTCGTTGCACGGTCCTTGCTGAGAAGATGCGGCGCGAAGTTGAAGTTGGCGTCAATGAGGACGAGAAGTCGAAGAGGGAGGGTAAAGAAGAAGAGAAGAGGCAGGCAACGAAAATACGAAAAGAAGGAGCTCAAAATACCCAGATGGAGGGGAGATGAGGGCAGGCAAGAGCGAAAGGCAGCGAGCAGGCAGGAGCGGAAGACAGCCAGAGCGACCGGAGCTACGGAGTAATATTTAGTACGGAGTATATTCGTACTACGGAGTAGAGCAGGGAAGGAGCAGAGCAGTGCCGAGACTACGAGCTCGGAAAGAGCAATGCGAGGTGGTTGGCTGTTGCAAAGACAAGCGACTGGATGAGGCGCTGCACTCCAATGACAGTAAGATGCAGAGACGACATCAGCCTCGTACTGGGCGTAGGGGGTGTGGCGGCGCGAGGTCCAAGTACCGGGGGCTAAATGGCAAGTACAGGTACGACTTGGCCGGTAGTCGTCGCGAATGCTCGATCGCTCGCCTTTGCACTCGACAGCAGTGCTAGGGCCTCTGAAGCTAGCTCACCGCCAAGGCAGAACCCGGCGCATTGAGCACACCGGCCGTCACGCTCCTTCCGTGTGGGATTGCGCCGCTGGCAGCAGGCACGGTACGGAGCACTGGCTCGCGCCTTCTTTACGAGTGCGACAGTGCGAACGGCCGCCGCTTCACGGCGGTGTCCAGCAGCAGAGCCGAGGCACGGGCGCAGACACGACAGTCTCGTATCGGATTATTACTCTGTACTTGTACGGAGACACCAATACGCGGCTGTGGCCTGAGGCAGAAATTGCCAGCAGCCGTGTTAACGGGCACGAGGCACGAATTCCGGCGAGTACGGAGCAGGAGTACTTTGTACGGAGTACTCGTACTCTGTACTTTGGTGCATACGAGTACTTGTGTGCAGCACCCTGTCGCCGCCCTCGGATTTGTCCCTGCCCGTTTGGTTTGTCCCTGCCTCCGAGGCCTCTGGCGGCCATCCGCTTCGTGGTGAAACGCGCCCGTCACTCAGCGGCGGTGGAGCTCTGAATAGGGGACGACGGGTCGCTCCGTGTGCTCGTGCTGGGAGAGCATCGAGCATGCGAGTGCTCTCCCCTGTTGAGAAACGCTGGCCGCAGCGCTGACGTCTCGCTTGGTGTCGGGAGCCCTTCCGGTGGCAGATGACAGGCCATGGGCTCCATGATATTGCGGCTCCCGATGCCACGAGCAGATGGCAGAGGACAGGTGATGCGCAGGCCTGTCAAATCGGCAGGGTCTTGCTCCTTCCAGGCCATCCCGTGCTATGTTGAGATACAGACTACTCGTAGAAGCAGACTTCTTCGTACGAATAGGCAAACGAGGAATTGGATTGGGCTGATGCCGGACCATCAATGTCCAAGTAAGCTCACGGGCTGCATAGATCACTCTACGGCGTTCTGTCACCGCCTATGTTGTTGGGCACAGCAGTCTTCACTCGTATGTACCTGTACAAGTACCGAATAGGTGCGTCGTACGTCGTACGTCGTACTCGACATGTCTCGCCGTTATGCTGTGTCGGTGCTTGACTGCAACACCACTCTGTCTGTGCTGTCGTTCACCGGCAACGGCCGTCTCCGGTTGCTGCTGCAGAGCAAGCATCAACCAAACACAGCTACTCTACTCCGGCCGAGGGGAGAAACAAGCCAGCCACACGCTGCTCCCAAGACATGGCAGTCTCTGCAGGCACTTGTGAAGTATTACTAGTACTCACAAGCATCATCATGCAACAGGTTGGCATGGACCGGCTGTCGGCCCGTGCAGGTCGTCTTGGCCGCAGCGGCATGCATCTTATGCATTATGTGCAGAGCGCAGAGCAGCTGCGAAGTACGAGTACGAGTAATACGCGTACTTTGTACGGAGAGTCGACCGAACGTTCTCGTGCTTGTGCCATCTGTACGACGTATTATGTGCCACTTGCTCGTCTCTTCCATGTCGTACTTCTTCTCAAGACGGAAACCTGCATGATCGCCAATTAAACGTGCATGGATAAGATTCTAGAAACTGCAGAGTGAAAGCACTCTGTCGGATGCTTGTCCTGCGTGCGAGTACTTTGTACGCGGCCAATACCAAATCCCTGTTCACAGCCACTCTGAAACGATGATCCTCGTCTTATTTTCCATCATAGGACAAGCTCTCTTCGCTGAAAGCCCTCAATCCGGCCACCGTCCGGCCTCGCAAAGCGTACGAGTACGGAGTACGGAGTACTTCGTACAAGCACGTACGATCGTTCAGAGTACGCAGCATTTTGTACGGAGTACCAGTAAATTTCATCTGAGTACTCCGTACATACACGTGCTCGTCGTTTTTGTAAGTCGTACTTTCGTGCTATTCAGTGAAGAGAGCAAGTGAGCGCGCATTCAGTTTAGCCCGGCTGGGGTAAAATTACGTGAAGTGTACGGGATAGCTGCATATTGTTCAATCCGATAACTACTTGTTCTGCTTATTGCGATGTGATCAACATCTACCCTTACGAAGGAGACAACGCACCCTGCACAACAAGACGTCTCCGCCGGCCATTACCGCAGCCATGGCGCCGGAATCGATTGACGACCTCCTTGTACGCTACCTTGGCCTCCTGGACGAGTACACGCAGCTGCGCACTGCGCTGGCCGCCCGCCAGGCGGCCATGTATGGGCATCTCGCCCGCGCCAACTTTGCGGCCGAGCGAGGCTTTCGCTACGGCGCCGACCACTTTGATGGCCGTATGCAAGCGGTCGCTCGTCTGGAAGTGGCGGCCGGTGCCGACGAGCCGCCTCGGTTCACCGTCGTCCGGCCGTCCCGGGCTGGAGAAGACGAAAAAGGCGAAAAAGGCGAGGCGGACGACGATGAGGACAAGGCCAAAGCGAGCAAGGCCGCCCAAGGCAAAGACCCTTTGCAGTGGTTCGGCGTGCTGACGCCCATGGCTCTGCGCCAGGCGCAGAGCGAAGCCATCGCCGCCGTCGATACCATCGCCCCGCAGCTCGCCTCGCTCAGCGCCGCCATGGCCGCTGTCGAGATTGAGGTGCGGCGCGCGCGCAAGAAGCGGTCGCGGGCGGCCGCAGCGCGCGAAAAAGAGCAGCAGGCTGTGGAGGGAGACAGCGCTGGCCAGGTGCTTGCCACTTCCGCATGAGCTACGGCGACATCTCTCGCCTCTGGTCACAGTTGTACCCCATCACAGTCCGATGCTTCTAGGCAATCCGTGCCATCTATAGGGACATCTTATAGCGTACTCCAACTGAGAAATCAAAGAAGCAACCGCACGATTTCTACTGGCATACAAAACGTAACCTTGTTTTTGCAGTAATACGGTGGAAAACCAGGTATTTTGGACCGTTTCCCCGTGCTTTAAGATATGTACAGCCGAAAGATGCGACCACATACGTGCCTCTCTTGACTTCAGAACGAAAAACACTACATCAGTACCAGCACACCACTTGGGGCTACAAACTAGTAGCCGGCGGTCTCCGGTTTTGCCGGAACGGATGGCGTCTTGAGATTGGCCCTGCACTGCTGAGTCCAATCGTGCGGCGTGTACTTGTCCACGATGGCTTTGAATGCCTCCTACCAAACGTCAGAACATAGCAGAGGCAAGCAAGGCACAAAAATAAAATAGAGTCTTACCAGAGTGCAGAACGACTCGTCGCCGTCCAAATGCTTCCCAACCGTGCGACATCCCGGGACAGTGACCGGCTCGTCATTGTAGCGGATGCGGACGTAGTAGCCGTCCATTCTTCGCTTTTCGGCCTCCGTCAGCTCTGGCGTCGGCCGGCGTCCAATTCCAGCCGGTGCCGCCGGCTTGCCGGAGAAGACCGAAGACGCCAGCGTCGACCAGCTCGATCCCGACGCCGGCTTGGGGGTGGCCGCGGCAGCCGGGTCGCTGCCACTGGGCGCTGGCGAGGCAAGAGGTCCCTTGAACAGCTCAATGGCGATATGGCTGGTAAAGGGCGGCCAGTTCGGCATGCGATTGCCCAGGCTCGTGAGAATAGCGGCCAGCGTAGTGTCGTGGCAGCCGCTGAGGCCAAACTTGAAGAGGCCGCTGCTGCCGGGGATGGGGGTGCCGACCGTCGCCTTGGCCTCGGCATGGCCGACCATGCGGGCGACAATGTCGCCCATGAGGCCGCCGATACCGAGGGTGCGGTACTCGACGGACTCGTAGAAGCCGTCGAACCACTCCTCGACGGCGACCTTGTCAATGTGGCGGCGGCTCTGGGCGTCGTAGAACGCGACGGGCAGGCGCGTGGCAGGGCCGTGGGCGAGCGTCGCGTTGACCGTGTCCATGATACCGGACAGGCGCGGCTTGCCGTCGACGGCGACGCGCGGGCGGTCGGGGGGCAGCCAGCGGCCGATGCGGGAGGTGACGTAGGCGAGCTCGTCCGAGTCGTTCCAGCGCTCGGCGGCGCGCTGCGCAAAGGCGCGGGCCATCTCCGCGAAGCGGCGGCAGTTGCTGTCGTTGGGGAAGAGCGTCTCGTCGCCGGGCGCACGCGAGACGATGGTG
Source organism: Grosmannia penicillata (assembly GCA_002778075.1). Taxonomy (NCBI): domain Eukaryota; kingdom Fungi; phylum Ascomycota; class Sordariomycetes; order Ophiostomatales; family Ophiostomataceae; genus Grosmannia; species Grosmannia penicillata. The sequence goes on along the minus strand of PCDK01000001.1, from coordinate 900,923 downwards.
ATGGGCGGCAGGGCCGGCGGCGCGCCGGGCTTCTGCACGAGCTCGGGGTACATGCCGGTGAAGGCCTGCTGCAGCGACTCGACGGCGCGCGGCACAAAGGTCGACCGCAGCAGGAAGAGCCGGTCCACGTCGGCCGGCTGGACGGTCGGCGGCAGGAAGCCGAGGCGGTCGACGTAGAGCCGGCGCAGCCGCCGGCCGAGCCGCAGCGTCGTCGCGCGGCCGGGGTCCGTCAGCATGCCCATGTCGCAGAGCGCGTCCAGCTCGCCGTGCGGCCCGGCCGCCGGCACCGCCACGTCGCGGGCGCCAAACGTCTCGAGCCGGCGCCGCCAGGCCAGCCCGGACAGCGGCTGCGTGGCCGCCGCGCCGCCGCCGCGGCCCACATCCACCACGCCCGGGTCCGCGTCGTCGGTCAGCACGGCCGCCCGCAGGTGCTTGGCCGCCGAGCAGTACGGCCAGAACGCGCTGAGACCGGCGTTCTCAAACCGCGCCGACACCGGCGTGCGCTCGCCGTGGCGCATCAGCACCTGCACCTGCTGCAGCTGCAGCCCGGCCGGGTAGAGCCGCCGGAGCTCCTCATCGGAGTAGGGCGTTCGGGGGACGATGCTGGTCATGGCGCTGGTGGGCGAAGCAGTCCGTCGTGCTCGTGCAGCCAGATGAACGGCAGGTCTGCTGCTATCCCGATGGCGTGGCCGAGCTAGCTGTTAGTCATCCCCGCGGAACCGCACGACCGGCGCCTTCCTGCTCAACCTGGTAGCTCCGGGCATCCACCGCCTTTCGATCTGCGGCAGAATCCGCCCATGGAGAAAAAACGCAACGCCTCGGCAATCCGTCAGCCCACCGACATCGACGACATCGACACCGACGACGGACGACAGTACTCCCGGTGGCGCCGACACTCTTCGTTTCTGCCATGCGAGATGCCCGGGCGATATGTCTGGCCTGCCGCTTGCAGCTCTCGCTAGCACGCCAGCCGGCAGCGGCGGCAGCTCTGAGGGGAAGCCAACGTCAGCTTTCCCGGCCATGGCACACAACCGCCGCCTTGACGGCGAGGCCGATATCGACAACTGCCGAACACGGCGGTGAAGCGGCCGGCGCAGAGGCCGATACGAGAGATGCGCCCGGCCGGAGAATGCAGGCTGCCGGGGCTGCGCAGCGGCGGCCGACCCCGAACATGGCGGCCCCTCCACGGAAACGACGGCCGAAACAGCCGGACGACGGCGCACTTGCCGTCTTCCGCGACGTGGTAGAGAAGCACCAGGAGGACAGCCAACACCAACGCCTGCCGCAGGGACGGCAGCTCGCTGGCAGCTCCGATCTCTACGAGCAGCTCGTGAAGCTGGCGCAGCTCCGGTCCGAGCCCGGCGTCTCGGTAGCCACACTCTACGCCTTCTTCGCGGAGAACATGTACCCGCAAATGGCTCGCTCGCCGCGCGACCTGCCCAATATCTTCAAGCATGCGGTCCAGAAGCTCGTGCGCGAGGTGTCCGCCGCCAAGCAGGACAACCCGGAGGCCGCGGGTCTGCCGTCCGTCGCGCGCATTACGCAGATCCGGCGCCAGTTTGATCTTCTCACGATGCCCGACTCCTGGGTACCACTCGTTCTTGATCTGATCGAAGAGATTGCCCAGACTGGCAAGACGGTGCCAGCTGACAAGAACACCGCCGGTACCACTGCAGAACAACCGCTCCGCCCGGCGCAGCTCGGCGACTTGGTCGATACGTGGCGGATATTCAGCCTTCCCGACATTGCTCTCGCGGACTTGGACGCGCGGGGCCCGGACTCGCCCACTGCCTCCTCCTTCCGGCTTCCCACGCCTGATTCGATGCTGCTCGCCAAGTACGCACGACTCGGCAACCTCAGCCTGGCGCTCGCCCAGCTCTTCCCCCGCTACGCGCCGAGATCACTGCCCTGTATTGCGCCAGCGCTCGTTGCCACGTACGCAGTGCTCACCGACCCCGATATCAGCACGCCCGCGGCGAAAGAGGCCGCGCACGAGCTTCTCGAGGCCGTTGCTCCCATTCTCGCGGCGGTGCCGATGGAGCGGCAGGCCGTGGCCGACCTGTTCCGGCATCGGCCGCGCCTGGGTGCGTATGTGCTGAGGAAGTGGCCTCTCGTGGAGCACGACGGCAGCACAGCACAGGCAGCCGCTGCCAAGGCGCGGCACTCCTCCTTCCGCAGCAACCGGTACTCCTCGTTTGAGGACATACACCGTCGGCTGAGCCAAGCGCTGCGGGCGCGCAATCTGGAGACCTGCGAGGCTGCTTGGAACACATTCTGGTCATCGGTGACGGTTCCAGACGCCGAAGGCGCCAAGCGGTTGCGCCACAGCGCGGAGATGTTTGATTATTTCATCATGGTCTTCACGGCGATGCGCATGCCCGAGCGGGCGATTGCCGTGTGGAACCTGATGACGATGGCCGGCGTGGCGCCCACGCTGCGAACGTGGACGTCCTTTATGGAGGGCTGCAAGCTCGCGTCGAACCCGACGGGCATCCGCAACATTTGGGACAAGCTGGTGGCGTCGGGCGTGCAGATGGACACGGTCGTGTGGACGGCGCGGATCTCGGGCCTCATCCAGGGGGGCGAGGCCGAGGCAGGCATCCAGGCGCTGGAGGAGATGCAGCAGCTCTGGGAGGCGGCGGAGGCAGCCAAGGCAGCCGGGAAGGAGGCGGCTGCGCGCCACGTGGCCGTCAAGCCGACGATCGAGCCGGTGAACGCGGCGATTGCGGGCGTGCTGCGGCGCGGCAACCTGGACGCGGCGCGGCAGATTCTGGCGTGGGCGGGCAGCCGGGGGATTGCGCCGGACGTGATCACGTTCAACACGATCCTGCGGCCGCTGGTGCGCGAGAGCCGGGCGGACGAGGTGGCCGGGCTGCTGGGCATGATGCAGCAGCGCGGGATTGCGCCGGACGAGGCGACGGTGACGGTGCTGCTGGAGGGCGCCTTTGGGGACGGCGGCCGCGCGCGCAGGGCCAGCGGCGGCGGCGACGGCCGCAGCGCCGAGGAGCAGGTGGAGGCCGTGAAGAAGGTGCTGGCGGCGGTGGAGGCGGCGGGCCTGGACGCGAACCACCAGACGTATGCCAAGCTGGTGTACCTGCTGCTGCAGGGGAGCGGCGGCGGCGAACACGACCGCGAGGCCCTGGCGGCGGCCGACGCCGCCGTGCGCGCGGTGCTGACGCACATGGAGGCGCGCGGCATGCCGCTGTCGCCGCAGCTGTGCACGATCATGGCGGAGCACTGCTTTGCGCGGCAGCCGCCGGACCTGGACGCGGTGCGGGCGCTCATCGAGGGGCTGCCGCTGGACCAGTCCGGCGCGCACGGCTCCCGCGGCAGCCCCGTCTTTGACCGCGTCTTCTGGGAGCGCATCGTGCGCGGCTTCGCCCACGTCGGCGACACCGCCAGCGCGCTGCGCTACTTTGCGCACATTGCCGACTCGCTGGCCATCGCGTCCAACACGCTCGAGGATCTGCTGCGCGCGCTCATCCACGCCGGCGAGTGGGACGCCGCCGCGCAGCTCGTGGCCAAGGTCCAGGCACAGAAGATGCACCTGTTGCCGAGCGGCGAGCCCGCCCGCCCGTCGGACGGCCGCTTCTTGCGGCACCGCTTCTGGCACCTCGCCGCCGAGCACGGCCTGCTGCGCGAGTGAGTGGACGGCGCAGCCAGAGGCCCGCTGCTGCGGATGCGGCCGTGCTATCTGCAAGTAGAAACGACAATCCAAGCATGTTTACTCCCGCGTTCGTGTTATTCATACATGCATTTCCATCTGGCCATGGACATGGCATCCGCCCATACAGCGCCAGCCAAGGTCCATCACGATATGTACATGCGCGCAAACAAGCCTCCGATATTGTGCACGCAAGCAGGCCCAGTAATCCCAGACGCCAATGCCGTTCCAACCATCCCGTCTAGACCCAACGCCTGCCCAACGCTCGAATGCAGCCAAACAAAACTCCACGCACCGCGCCGATCCTCAGGACTCGTCCATGACGTCGCCGTCGTCTGCGTCGGCTGCTTGCGCCGCGACTGCCGCGGCCGCCGCGCCGGGCGCCTTGTGCTCCCGTAGGATGCTGAGGATGTTGGTCAGGGCCTCGGGCTCGACGGCAGCCTCGCTGGTGCCGCCGCCGGCACCAGGGCCAACGACCTCGCCGTTGCGGCCGAGCCCGAGCCCACGCACGCGCTCGAGGTGTCGGCGCGTGCCGCCCTCGATGTACTCGAGACGCTCGCGGCGCCAGGACTCGGCGTCCTTGTCGCGGGAGCCGGCATCGGCGTCGGCGCGGCCGTTCTCGTCGGCCAGCCCGGGCGCCATATGCCGGAGCACGCCCGACAGCTGGCGCAGCGCCGGAAGCTGCGACAGCGCAAAGGCCGTCGTGGTGGTGAGCGGCGCGGCGGCGTCGCTCTCGGTGAGGGGGCCGCGGTCGAGCAGAAAGGCGAGGGACGCGCGGTGCTCGGCGTCTGGGTCGGTGTTGTCCTTGTCCGCGTTCGCGCTGCTCCGCCGGTCCGCCTTCTTTCCGTCGCCCGCCAGCGCGTGCAGCTGCGCCAGCAGCGCCTCGTTGCGCGCCGTCTCCGCCGCCAGCAGCACGCCCAGCTGCAGGCTCGCCTGCAGACGGCGGTGCAGGTGGGCGATGCCCGCGTCCGACAGGTCCTGGGCGCGTTCGCTTTGACTGTCTTCCGGCCCGAGGGGCTGCGGCAGAAAATGGCCCTCGTCGTCGACGGCGTCCAAGTCGAGCCCGTCGTAGTGCGCCAGCCGGATCCAGTCGCGGTCCTCGGGCCGCACACACAGGATGTTGCGCATGGCGTACAGCTCAAACTTGTCAAAGTTGCGGTCGATGGACGCGCACAGCAGCGTCTCGAGCTGGTGCGTGCCGTTCTCGACCTCGTGGCGGTGCGCCTCGGCGGCGGCGGCCTCGGCGGCCTCGACCGACCCGGCCGCCGCCACGGCCTTCTTGTCGGGCTTGAAGCCGAGGCTCGCCGGCGGCCGCCGCAGAAGCGCCTGCTCGACGCTGTTGAGGGCGCGCTCGGCGAGGATGTTGACGCTGTTGATGACGTCGTCGAGGAGGCTCTGCCCGTCCGTCAGCTCCCAGCCACGCCCCGGCTCCTCGGCACGGTCTTCACAGTACTGCTTCCGTGTCTGCGTTCGTGCGTCCTTCCTATCCCCTTGTCCGCATTCCTTCTTCACTTTCTGCCGCCGCTTGCCGCGATGTTCCGTGTGCCCTCCCTTCGCCCATCTTCACTCCGGAAGCATTCGTGTACGTACCACCGGTGGATAGCCAAAGTGCTCCGTCAGGAGCTCCGTGTCAGTGGTGGCGGCCATGCTGAGAGGACGCACGACCGGCAGAGTGCGCAGTGGTGGTGCTGTGAAGCTGTTTGCACGCGACGCGTCGAACGCACAAATGAGTGGAGGGGCGATTGGGTGCCTGAATCGCAAGGCGCTGCTTTTGTGCACGTCACTAGCGCGTCGCTAGCGCCTCACATGTTGTCTGCACGAACGTTGTACCGAGTACGAGATCGACAAACGGAGTACGCCATCTCATCGAGTGTTTGCACACCCGGCTCTGCTTCCGCAACCTCTGCGTCTCGCCGTATCTGCCGCCTCCCAGCAGTGCAGCCAGAGTCCGCTCGCCCGCCATGTCGTCCTCCCTGTCCGGCCTTTCCAGCTCGCTGAAGAGCAAGTTCAACAGCGAAAAGGGCAAAGACCTCAAGAAGCAGGTGGTGAGCCATGGCTGCTCCCGTTCTGCCTCCTCTCGTTCGTGGCCTTGCCCGCCGGCTGACTGCTAACGTGCTCGCAGATGGGCAAGCTCAAGCGCGAGGACAGCCACGACAGCAGCGATAGCTCGTCGTACTACAGCAGTGCCACGCATGTCTCACGGCCGATCTCCTCGCTGCGGGATCCCTCGTCATTCGGGCCGCCGCCGCGACATGCAGCTCTCGGCGGTGGCCCCAGCAGCAACTACCAAGGCCCGGGCGAGCGTCCGCCTTCACTGCCGTCCCGTCCGGCGCTTCCGGGCCGTCCGGGAAGCAACATCAGCGCCAGCAGCAGCAGCAGCCACTCGACAGCCCTGGTGGTAGCCGGCGACAGCGAGGCCCCGCCGCAGCCACCGCGACCCTACCGTGTCGACACCTCCGGCCTGGCCACCGGCCATCTCCCGCCGCCGCCCAAACGCATAGACGGCGCCGACGGCCGCTCGCCGTCGCCGCAAGACGCCCACGCGCCCAGCACGGCGCCGAGACCCCGACCACCGGCTGCACCGGCGGCCGCCGCTCGCGCACCCAGCCTCCCTCCCCGACTGCCGCCCCGGACCTCTCCGGCCCCGGCAGCCCCGTCCGCCGACAGCCTACCGCCCCCGGCTGCCGCACGCACAGCCAGTGACGGCTACCTCAACCAGAGCGCCATCAATCGGCTGGGCAATGCTGGCATATCCGTATCGGCGCTTGGCATTGGCATGGGCGGAAACAGCAGCGACGAGAAGAGCAGCAGGCCCGTGCAGCCGCCACGACCGACGGCTATCGCGGCCATCACGTCGTTGGCCGCCGCTGCGCCGCCGCACGCGCCGCGGGCTGCGGCTGCGGCGCTCCAGCAGCACGGCGCCGCTCCCCAGCTCAACGAACTTCAGCAACGGTTTGCCAGGATGGGCACGGGTGCCTCCACCACCCCGGCACCGCCGACCTCGTCGTCAGCAAAGCCAGCGCCGCCACCGCCTCCCTCGACAGCGTCCCCGGCTGCCGGGAAGAAGAAGCCGCCACCCCCGCCGCCCGGCAAGAAGAAGCCTGGCCTTGCAGCTGGGCGGCCGGCGGCTCCGGCTCACGATGAAGACGACGACGCGCCGCCACCGCCTATTCCCATGGCAACTCGGCCGCAGCGATGGTGATGGCGATAGAGCATATGTACCGATGGGTGCGCGGCGTTTGGTATCGTATTCCTGCTAGACTGAAACATGGCCCATGGACTAGATAGCGAGTGGAAACATGAAGCTTTATGCATTGCCACACCCATGCCTCCAGTATGCAGTGCTGGACCTGAACGCGAGAGACGAGCGACTGTGACTATATATAGACAACTGATTGCATCACATATCACATACGATCATGGCTTTGGTACGGTAAGTTGGGCGTGAAAAGGACGATGGCCAACAGATGGCCTTTTGATATTGGGTGGCTGAAACAACACGAATACGATCAGATATACCAGGGCCAAAGCACCTCGCACAGAACTCTTCTAGCAGTGCCAGCTTTAAACCTTCATCTCCTTAAGACCGTGCTTCCAGACGATGACGTAGGGAGTGGTGCCATCCTCGCGGTAGTTCAGGAGAACAATCCTGGCAGCAGTTAGTATCGGACAGGCAAACGCAGGGAGAACGGTGGAGCGTGCGGTGGAGAGATACGTACATGGCATCGGGGTTCATCGACTCGCCGGTGTAGAACTCGTAGTCCTTGAAGTTGGGCAGGAGAGTCTCCTTGACGAACTTCTGGGCGCCGGTCTCAAAGGCCTTGATCTCGTCGGCAGACTTGCCGGCCTCCTGGAGAGCGGCCTTGACGGCCTTCATGTAGCCCTTGAGGTAGGTGAGGTAGGACTTCTTGTCGAAGGAGGTAGACTGCAGGCGGAAAGAGTGGACGATGTTGTTGACACGGATAGCGGTGTCCTCGGTGCCCTCGTCGGCCTCCTCGGCGGAAGCGTTGGCACCAATGTCGACGGAGACGGCGCCCTCCGTGATCATGGCGCAGTCGGCCTCGTAGACGATGCCGCCGACCTCCTTCAGGTCATACGAGTCCGAGATGATCTCGTCATCGCTGAGAATGTCCTGCAAGCGGCCAAGATTAGCGACGAGCGGGCAGTGGCGGCGCTGGACTGTCGGCCAAGGCGGAGACGCCAGGCGGCCAGGAAACCAGCAAAAGGAGCGACGAGGGGAAGCCGGTCACAGACGGCGGCATAGTCTCGTCGCGGCTGGGTAGACGTACCTTGTAGATAATCATGGTGGCGGTGATGTAGAGGTCCGGAAATTCGTTGGTGATCAAAAAGAATTAGGGAGAGACGGGGAAACGGGGATTTAGGCGGACGAGAAAAAGGTGAGGAAAACCTTCTTATACGGGCTAAGCAAATCTAGAAGAAAAAATACACTACGGTCGTAAATAAAAAAATCATAGGCCAACGAGGGGCAGCACGGCAAAAAATCGCCCAAATCGCCCAAATCGCCCAAAAAGTGGGAGCGCTGAGTTATCAGCGATTTTGGCGGGGTATTCCGCGGTCGAAGCCTCGAACCTGTGCCGCACGAAACCTATTACAGACTAGCGGCTATACTGTAGCAGGCCAATCACGCTTGACTGCAAGCGTGGCGATAGCGTGCACGTGTCGATAAGATAGAGTTATCGATAAGCAATCACGTGCAGCATTCCGTGAGATCATGTGACGAGCGCTCCGTATTCACATGCTTGGGATGCCAGAGTGGGGCGACGACGGTACATGTATTTACTTCGTACGAAGTCCGGCGACATCGGCCGACGTGTCTGGCGCGCCAAGCAGCTACAATACTCCGTATGGGCGCGGCAAGAAAGGGGAGACGTCGCAGCTGCGACGGAAAGCAGAAAGCGGTGAAGACCGGGGTTCAGAGAAGCGGCAAGCGACAAGACACAGAAGAGCTGTGAACTTGCACGAGTCAAAGGCAAGAAGAAGAAGAAGAAGACGCGACGGGCTGCATAAGGCGGTGACGCGGTGACGCGTGGGCGCATGATGCGTTGGCAGCGGCGTCGTTGAGTGAGGACGGCCTGTCGCGGCGATGGGCCGTCGAGATGGCACGGCGACCTCTCCAGACCCGGCATGGAGTGGTCCGACGTGGAGCAACGACGTCAGAAACACGAGAGAAATGGGCTCGTCGGAACTGCGGCTGGCCGACATAGCGAGACGCGCCCGTGATTTAGCCGGCAAAATTACGGAGCATCACTCCCTGCACTAAGTGGTCACGTGCAGCGCGGCGCAATGACTAATACGCGGGTACCTTGCTTGGCGGGCGGCGCTGGACCCACCCAAAACTTTTTTCGTATTAATGCGCAGTTGGCGTGAGTTTCAGGCACTTTCGGCCAGCTAAGTATGCGTCTGCTGCTGCTGCTCACGTCATCCACTCCTTTTCTCTCCGATTTTCCCTCTCCTTTTTATCCTCATCTTCCTTTGTATCGTCCACACCACCGGCCTCGACAAAGCGTCGCACGACTGCGACACGCCAACCGACCGATTGCCGTACCACCTGGTCGAGCCTCGTGCTTCGCACCGGCTGCTTTCTACCATATTGGCAGCGATTCTTGTCCAATCCGGGCGTTCCGATCCTTCACTCTGAGATTCCCCTCACACCATTTCCGCAAACTCGGAGAGTATAACAGCTTTGGCCTCGCCGCAGCTGCTCGCCCTCTTTCTTCATCTCTTTCTTTTTCTGTCTCTGTGTCCATCTTCGCCTGTCTGCCTGCCTCGCCTGTCCGTCTTCTTCACTACGATCCCGTCGCTTTCCTCCAGCCTTCGGCTCCGTCGGTGTATTCGAATTGCCCGAAGATCCACCGTTTGCGTCGCGTGCCCGATTCCGTTGCGTCTCGACTTGCCTGGCAACTGCTTGCCGGCCGACCCTTGACCGGTGCGCCCTACCCCCGGCATGGGCAACATTACGGTCTTTGACATGGCCAACGCCACGATGGCCGGCGATCTACCGCCGCTGCCGGCCTACACGCTCGAGCCGATGCCCGACCTGCTGCCGTTCATTTCCGACTTTTGGCTGTCGTCGCTGCTGCACCATGTCATGTACTGGGTGCTGTCGCTCATCTTCTACCTCATTGACGTCTACGACCTCTTCCCGCAGTACCGCCTGCATACGCCCGAGGAGATTCAGACGCGCAACCACGCGACGCGCCTGGAGGTGGCGCGCGACGTGGTCGTCGAGCAGGTCATTCAGATCGCGAGCACGATCGTGCTGTCGATCACGGAGCCGCGCCAGATGACCGGCATGGAGGGCTACGATGTGGCCGTGTGGGCGCAGCGCATCCGGCTGGCGCAGCGCGGGCTGCCGACGGTCCTCGGCTTCCTCGGCCTGAACGCGGCGGCGCTGGCCAAGAGCATGTCGACCTCCCACCCACTGCTGGCCGGTGTGCTGTCTGGCGGGCACTATCCGTTCCTGACGACCACGATCGCCACGGCAGAGGCGATGGGCAGCGCGCAGGTGCCGGCGTTTGCGACGTGGGAGTTGCTGGTGGCCAAGAGCATCTACTGGGGCCTCATCCCGCTCTTCAAGATGTGGCTCGCCGTGCTGGTGCTGGACTCGTGGCAGTACCTGTGGCACCGTCTGATGCACGTGAACCGGTGGATGTATGGTATGTATTGGGCTTGGGGCGCGGAGTGACAAGGGAAACACGCTGACGATCTGGCAGTGCACTGGCACTCGCGCCACCACCGGCTCTATGTGCCGTATGCGTACGGCGCGCTGTACAACCACCCGGTGGAGGGTTTCGTGCTCGACACGCTGGGCGCCGGCCTCGCATACAAGGCGGCGTTCATGTCGCAGCGGCTCGGCATTGCCTTCTTCGTCTTCAGCACGATGAAGACGGTCGACGACCACTGCGGATACGCGCTGCCGTGGGATCCGCTGCAGCACATTACGAGCAACAACGCGGCGTACCACGACATCCACCACCAGAACTGGGGCATCAAGACGAACTTTTCGCAGCCGTTCTTCACGTTCTGGGACCGGATTCTGGGCACGGAGTGGCAGGGCGAGACGAAGCTCAAGTACGCGCGCAACCGGGAGAGTGCGGCCAAGAAGGCGGTGGCGGCCAAGGCAGGGAAGCCGACGATCGTGGCGCCGACGTCGGAAGACGTGACGGAGCAGCCGGAGCCGGCGGAGGAGCCGGTCAAGGCGCGGGCCGGCAAGGCGCGGACCGGCAAGGCGCAGTAGAGCTCGTCTCGGCAGCTCGCGGCGATGGTATTTGCTTCTCTCTTCGATTCTTCGTCCTGATCTCCACGCACCTTGGAGAGACCAGTGTCTACTGTTTACACATACGCTATTTAGTGCACTCTCGCTTCGCTTCGTGTTTCTACTTTTGGGGCCACGCTTGGGCGCCTGGACAGGACATACCGGGCTTGTTGGCCCGGAGCAGCGTGGTTTCGGACGGGAAAGCAGACATGTTGTTTTTTCTGTTTTTTGGACACCGAGCAGGCGTTGCATCTTTGAGTTTATGAGTTCCGTTCTGTTTATCTTCGGCTCGGCTCGGTTCTACTCGACTCGCTCTGGTCATGGAGCATTAGAATACTGGAATTTGTATGACAGGCCGGGATGACAGCCTGACGGCGGGCAGAGGTTGTAATATGGCCCACGGGGCGGAGGGCAGAGAGTCCTCGCATATAATGATAATATAGCCGAGCTGCGTGTTTGGCATCTGTGAACGCAGTATGTCTGATCTGCATCTATGTGGCACAGCTATGATCGCATGTGGATTGGATGGGCGCATCCATCGCACCAAATCACAGCACGTGACACGACTGAAATTCGCAGCCATCACGTTCTCCTGCTGCGCTCGCAAAGTGTTCAGCTGCGCATGCGCTGCACCAACACAACGCCTTGCCGTGCCTACGTCGTATATTGGATGCGGCCCGACGAGTGTTTCAGTGCTGTGCGTGTCCTGCGCGTGTAGGGCTCTCCGAAGCGCACCCGCGGCTGCGGCGGTCTGCTCGCCGGCCATGGCTTCGCTCGACGGCCTGCCGGACGACGTTTTGTATCTGATCCTGGCGCACGTCGAGACGGCGCGCGACCATGCGAGCCTCGCGCGGACGTCGCGCCGGCTGCAGCGGTTCCTGGCCGCGCAGGGCTGGCGCGCCTTTGTGCTGCGGAGCTTTCCGGGCGTGGCGGCGACGGCGGCGACGGCGGCGGCGGCCTGCGGCGACGATGCCCCGGCCACGGCCACGGCCGCTCCGCGCTGGGACCGCCTCGCCGACTCGCTGACGTGGCAGGCGCGCGCATGGGACCGGCGCGCGCTGTCGTTCCAGGCGCTGGTGCCGCGCGCGGACACGGCGCCGCGGCGCAACACGCGACAGCCGGCGACGTTCCGGCCGCCGCTGGCCGTGCACTTCCAGGCCGACGGAGGGGGTGCGCGGGGCGAGGAGATGGTTGTCTGGGGTGCCGGCGAGGACGTGGTGGCGCGGTTCCGGCGACGGGGCGCGGTGAGGGAGCCGGAGCCGGAGCCGGAGCCGGAGAGGGAGAGGGAAGCGGACCAAGACGATCCCGCGGCCGTCGCGCGCTGGTGTGTCTACGACGGCAAGGCGGCGGGCTGGCGGGCCGGGTATGACGACGTGCGCGGCATCGCCGTCGTGCCGCACGCGCTGGGCCGGGCGCGTCGCGGCATCCTGGCGGGCCGCGACAGTGGCGACCTCGCGCTGCTGTCGGGCGAGCCGGACGCGGCCTTTGGCCGGCGGCTGGTGCGCTTTGCGCCGGGTGCGGACGCGGTCGACGGCGCCGTGGTGGACCAGAGCCGCCTCTACTCGCTGGACGTGGCGGGCGCGGCGGACGCGGTCTGGCGCGGCGGCGCGGACGGCGGGCTGGCGGCCGTGGCGACGACGTCGCACCTCCTGTTCTACGGGCTGGGCGGTGACGACGACCCTCCCGAAGCCGTGCGGGCGCCGGTCGCGGGCTTCCACATGGGCGCGCGCGGCCTGGACGGCAACGGGCGGCGGCGGCCGTACGCGGCGCGGTGGCTGGCAGACGCGGCGCTGCTGGCGGTGGCGCTGGGCTACGCGGACGCGGACGGGCCGCTGTGCTTCTTGGCGGCGGCGCCGGGCGGGTTCGCGCTGACGGCGGCGGCCAAGAGCCGCGCGTTCCTGGCGCGGTTCGGGCTCGCGGCCACGGCGACGCTGCTGCCGAGCGCGCTGACGGCGGTGCCGGCGTCGGCGGTGACGGGCGGCCGCGGCAGTCTGGCGCTGACGGCGTGGCGCGACGGCACGGTGCGGCTGCTGGACGTGCGCGCGCCGAGCGCCTGGGACCTGGCCTACCAGGACAACCTGCTGCCGTCGCAGTGCTTCCAGTCGCTGCTCGTCTTTGGCGCCGACCGCTTCGTCGCCGGCAGCCAGGAGTCCGCCACCCTCAAGATCTTTGACCTGCGCTGGCCGCGCCGCTACCACCACGCCGCCGCCCTGCCCTGCGGCAGCCGCCCGCCCTTCCCCCCCGAGCCGCCCGCCGTGCTGTCCGGCCGCCCGCCGCCGCCGCCGCCGCCGCCGGCCCGCGCGCGCTGCGACCCGCTCACCGACGCCCTCTGCGCCTGGCACGCCGGCGCGCGCCGCCTCGACGCCCGCCCCAATGCCAACATCTACCTGCGCCGCCCGGCCGCGCGCCCGGCCGCCGACATGGGCGTCTGGTCGCTCGCCCGCGCCGCCGACGACCCCGTCGCCCCCAACTTTTACGCCGGCCTCAACAGCTGCGTCGTCGAGGCCACGCTGTCGCCGCTGTCACCGCTGTCACCGCTGTCGCCGCTGGCCCTGCCCACGTCGCCCGACGACGCCGCGCCCGGCCTCGCCGCACGCCCCCGGCCCGTCCGCCTGCACGACCCCTACTTTGCCTATCCCGACGTCCTGCGCCAGCGGCCGCTCTCGCTCGAACCCGCGCCGCCGCCCGCCCACGGCCCCGAGGTCGCCGCCGCCTGGCAGCGCCGCCTCGCCGCCCGGCGCGACCGCCATCACTACTACCGCACCATCGATCTGGCCTGGGACCTGCACGAGACCGGCGACGGCCTCGTCGACGCCTTCAACGACCTGCGTCCGCGCCGCCTGGCGCCCATGCGCGAGAGCCGCCAGTTTCGCCGCGGCGCACTGGAACACGGTGCCGACAGCAGGTCTTGGCGCCAGCGCCGGCCCGAGGCTGCCGACACGGCCGCCGCGGCTGACGTGGCGGCCGCGGACGGCTTCGACTCGGGCCTGGCTGCCGACGCAAAGGACGCGCACCACATCCGCCTGCGGTCTCTTCCTGCCGAAGAAGAGGACATCGACGCCGTTCTCCGACGCCAGCACCGGCTGGACTATAGTTTGCAGCGCGTGGCTGATTTTAGCGATTTCTATGCTAGATGGTAGCATCCGAGTTTATGAAACAATAGACATGGACAAGAAAGGGACAGGAAATCAAAAGTACAAAGATATTCGACCAAAAGTCGTAGAATGGGGAACGATTCAACGTAGCTACTTATAGCTACGTATTAATTATGCAGGCCGGACAGCAACGGAGGCCTGCCGGCCATGGCCCAGAGTGCCTCCTCGGTATTACTTGTACACGTACTTCCCAACAATTCCAGCATCTCAACATATGAAATATGGTGGGCGGCCGTCATCAGAAGCCTTCAATGTAGCAGCCCACGCCCTTCTTGCGCGCAAATTCAATCAAATGCAGGCCGACGCTCAGGTCCATCAGCCCCAGGCCCACGCTCTTGTAAATGACATTGCCACGCTGCAGCCACCGCGCCAGGTGGTCGTCCTGCTTCTTGTTCTTGCGCCGGTCGACCGACACCTGGCTGGAGCTCCGCTGGTGCAGCGACTTGAGACTGCTCATGTTGCTGGTGCTCGGCGTGCCCGAGAAGCTCTTGCGCGACGGCGACGACGGCGACGAGTGCCGGCTCAACGAGCCGGCCCGCGAGTCCTTCCGCAGCGCTGTCGCCAGCGCCGACGACTGGGACGACAGGTCGAGCTTCTCCAGGTCGAGTGACGGCGCGCTCACATTGCTGGGCGTGCTCGTACCGTCCGATGAGATGTCGTCGTCGTCTGGCAGCACCTTTTGCGACAGCATGACCAGTTCGCCGAGTCTTTCGGTCAGCGGTGGACAGAGACGAGAGAAAGACGAGGACTAAGGAAAAGGGAAAGGAAAAGGGAGAGGAAAAGAGACGTGGAAGAAGGAAAGAAGGAAGGGAAAGGAAGGGAAAGGAAAAGAGACGTGGATGGGGAAAGAAGGGAGGAAACAGGCCAACATACTCAACGAGCTGCCGTGGTGTGAGACCGGCGTCCTTGATCTCGCCCGACTCCTTGAGCGCGCTGTCCAGCGAGTCGACGACGACGACGCCGCCCTCCACGGCGTGCTTGTGGTAGTGGAAGTGGTTCTTCTCCGACACCTTGGTGGCCTGGCGCAGCAGCTCCGTCGGCAGCTCGCGCACGTTGTGCTTGAAGGAGCCGATGGCGACGATGAGGCGGCCCTTGCGGCGGCCCTCGTGGCTGGTCAGGATGGTGTGGTCGAAGAGCGGCTCGGTCGAGGGCGTGCAGCAGTAGATGACGTCGGCGCTGCGCAGGTGGTTGCTCAGCAGGCGCGCGTACTCGTTGTACGTCGGCGCCAGCAGGCTGAACTGGGCCTCGGCCCAGCCCTCGCGGTCCTTGCGGTGCTGCGGCATGCCCAGGAAGCGCTTCATCATGTGCTGCGTCGAGTCCGAGAAGCGCCGGCACACCACGTTGACCTTGCGGATGGTGGCGCCGCGGAACAGCAGCGCCAGCCGCACGTGCCAGTACGCCTGCTCGCCGCTGCCAAAGACTGTGATGCTCTTGACCGTGTCGCGCTTGACCAGCAGGCAGGCCGACGACAGCGCGGTGCGGAACGCCGTCAGCGTGCTGGCGTGGAGGATGCCGATCGGGTCGCCCGTCGGCGAGTAGAGCGTGATGGCGCCCGTCGGCCGGATCGTCGGCTCGTCGTGCGCATCGGCGCGCTGCGGCGGCGACAGCGTGAGGACTGTACGTTAGCAGTCGTTCGCCGCCATCTCGCCGCCATCTCGCCGCCACTCGCAGCAACAACAGCAACTACAACCGCAGCAACAACCGCAACACAACGCCACGCCACCTACCCTTCATCCCCACGCCCTGCTGGCTCCACGAGGGCACAAACAGCGTCGTCGCGCCCGTCAGCGCCGACGCGACCGACGTCCGCGGCGGCTGCTGCACATCGTCGACGCCCGCCGTCTGGGTGCCCGTCGAGTACTCGTGCAGCGTCGTCGTCAGCGCGCGGCGGAAGCCCTCGGCCTCGTCCAGCGTGAGGTCGTCCAGCAGCGCGGCGATCTGCTCGTCGGTGAGCACGGCGAGGGACATGTTGAGCACCGTATCGGCAGCAAAGAGCAAAGCAAGAGACGGAAACGGTCAGTCCAAAGAAGCAAAAGAAGCAAAAGAAGCAAAAGAAGCAAAAGACAACGAATCGAAAGTAAGTCGAAAGCTCAGTGAGCCTTAGCTGCGCCAAGCCGTGACGCACAGCAAGCTACCAGTACGCGCACCTTGGCGTCACCCTGCATGCAAAAGTGCCTCCGGTGGCTGCCGCGCAGGCAGTTGGCCGTTGGCTCGCTCGTCCCGTCGCGGATGTGTGACTGGCGATGTCCAGCTCGTCTCTGCCCAGACTTGGCTGCCGCGAGACTGGCCGATAAGCTGGACGCTGCTGGCCAAGGTGGCAGTCGCCAACCCCGCGGCCATCCCAATCAGGAAGGAACGGCGCACGGAGTACGGAGTCTTACGCCGACGGCTTCTCGGCATGCATGGCCCCACATCACGACAAGAAACGCGCATGCACGGAAGGCGCAGCCTGGCAGCCTGGCGCTCGTTTTGCCACTGGCTGATTTGTGCAGACCAATAGAGCGGCCGCGACACTTGACACAATTTGTTTACTCTCACGCACATTGCACATCGCACATCACATCGCACATCGCATCACATCGCACATCGCACATCACATCGCACATCGCACATCACACATCACATCGCACATCGCACATCGCACATCACATCGCACACTGCACACCATTGGACCCTGCCAGCCAACATCGCTGTACAGGACATTGCTTCAAATTGTCGTTCGTAAACTGCCAAGCCCATCGGGCCAGTGCCAATGCCCATGATCCTCTCGGGCGATCGATGCCCCCAAACCTAGTGCTATGTATATCCAAGTCGCTTTGCTGACCACTGAACATCACTGAACATCACTGAATATCGCTGAAAATTGCCACGCACAACATGTGGTGGGCCGAGCCACGCGCTCCCGGGCGACAACCCAAAGCCCCCTGACCAAACCAAAGAGAACAAAAGAAATCTCGAAATAAAACCCACCGGCAGCTGCAGACTGCTCCAAGCCGCTGCAAATCGACGCGGTAACACTGACCGGTCTGCTGCGCATCCGAAACGCCTCCGTAGTTATATTTTTTTTTCTTTTTTTTTCTTTTTGAATGGAATGCGGTTTCGCATCTCATCGCACCGCCATGGACGAGTTGCCGCCGGCAAAGACAAGCGCGGCGTGATGGCCGTGTACGACGTCGCCGACAGCGCTGACAGCGCCGGTCTTGTAGGAAGTACCCAGGCCGAGGTCGCGGAGGCGGCCGCAGGCGAGATCGAAGAACACGCCGTGCACCTCGAGGCCGCGGGACTGGATGGCCTCCTGCACGACGACGTTGGCGAGCAGCACTTCCACACCGGCCTCGACGTTCAGCTCGGCGATGCGGACGGCGCGGTCCTTCTCGTCGGCGATGTTGCTGAGCTCGTCGGCGTGGGTTCGGCGCACGGCCTTGAGCGGCGTCAGCCAGGTGTCGAGAACGCCACCGACACGGCCATCGCTGAGGGCGGCAGCAGCACCGCCGCAGGAGGAGTGGCCGCACAGCACGATGTGCTTGACGCCAAGGTGTACGACAGCGTACTCGATGACGGCAGACGTGTTGATGTCCGTGGCGGAGATGATGTTGGCGATGTTGCGGTGCACAAAGACGTCGCCAGGCTGCAGACCGAGGATAGTAGTCTCGGGGCAGCGCGAGTCGGAGCAACCAATCCAGACTGAGAGGTGTTAGCAAGCCTGCACCTCGGTTGTCCCCTGAAAGGTGGACCTCTGATGGCCGGAGTATCCGAGCTGGCGTACGGACAGCAGGAAGTGCAGTAGCACGAGAAAGCAGAAAGCAGAAGCAGAAGCAGAAGCAGAAGCAAAACAAAAAACAAAAAACACTTACGGATGCCCGGCTTCTGGCTAGTAGCCAGCTGCGGGAAAAAGGACGGGTTCTGGTGCGCTTTGTAGCTGGCCCAGGCAGCATTGGAGCTCATGGCATAGCGGAAGGTGTCTCCTGTGGCAGAAAGAGTCGGTCAGCATGTCTGGCGCGGCAGCGCAGAGGGGGTATTTCGAAGACGACGTACGGTCAGCCATGGCGGCGGGCGGGAAGAGGCGGGCGATGCTAGAATAACGAGCGGCAACACGTCGACGGGACTTTTGCGTGAGGTACGAGGCGAACGAGTCGAGAAAGGGACGGCTGAGACGGGCAGCAGTGAGAGGCTGCAGCAGGAGTCTTATAACAGGCAAGATGCTACCCCACCAGATGCGGCTTTCGGTCCAGGTGGTGATGAGATGGTGTACGCCGTGAGGTGATATCAGCAAGCCCAGGAACCACGGCCGGACGAAAACAGCTGATGCCGGTCGAGGGGCGGCAAGATATAGGATATGGGCGAGAGACAGGACAGGGAGTGTCGGCAGAGGGCGGGCGCGCGGGATTTTGGGGGGGGAGGGGGGGGTGAGGCGAGCGGTGGTGTGCGCTCGTACGGCGTGCGGCGTGCGGAACGAGGCGTGCAGCGGAGGCCAGTGGTGCAGGGTGTTGCCTCGAGCCGTTCGCGAGCCGCCGATGCAGTCGTCGGCTAGGGAGGACAGAAGCCAGAAGCCGAACGTGCGGCGGTCGGGCATGCAGGAGCTGTGGAGAGCAGGCAGGGAAAGTGCCGTACTCCGAGTGCGCACTGCGTAGTCGTCAGAGGCGGACCAGGGACGGCAGCAACGCGGTGGGAGCGATGGCCTGAGATGGTCAGACGGCCGGGGACAATAGCGCGGCAGCAACGCAGCGAGGCCGCAGCGCAACGCAGCAGCGCAACGCAGCAAAAGGCGCGAGAGCGAGAGCGAGCCGGGCGAGAGCGAGCGACGCCACGAGCAGGGGCGCGGGGCGGAGCAGGGGAGGAGACGGTGAGGCGGTGGATAGGAGCGGGTGGTCCAGAGCAGAGCAGACGAGGCGAAACGGGCGCGTAGATGCAGCAGGGAAGAAGGAAGGCAAGAGATGCGGACGAGGGGAGAGCGACGATATATAACGGAGCCGCGGCCTCGTACGAAGTATTGCGCTGCAGTACGGAGCATGGACGGAAGGGGCAGGGGCCGGGGGCGACAGCCAAGAGCGAATCTGGCAGGAGCACTGCCCAGGAATGCGGCAGATCGCCGTCCCAAGACATACGGAGTACGCGTGCCAGCATAGGAAGGCGCAGGCCCAGAGGCCAGGCGACTATCTTGCTGTAGCGGGCAGATGCACGCTGTCGGCGCAGGCGGAGCTCCGGGCGAGACTCCGTAGGGCAGTGTCGTACGTAACGGAGGATTGCGACGTGCTTGTGAATAGCTCGAGTGCCTGTTTGCCTTATTCTTACTTTCTGTATACTCGTATGTTCTGCCTTTATCTTACTTTCTGTATCTGTTTTCCTTTATCTTACTTTCTGTATCTACAGTACTCGACGCATGTGATGCTCCGTATGCCTTCGAGATATCGCAGGCGATGCAATCCGGGGCTTCACTCGCACCGATACGGCCAGACCGGCCTATCTCCCGTGTCGGTACAGGCTCCCCGTGTCGGCTGTACTCGTACGGAATACAGTACTCGTACAGCAGAAGCGCCAGGAGATGCGCGCACACGTATCGCGCGTGCGCGTACAGTACCTTGCGCATAAGCACTCCATAAGTGGACGCCGCAGCCAGGGTCCGATAGTGGGTGTGCATCCGTCTGTGCTCCGCACGCTGAGCAGTCATACTCCGTACGGAGCAGCTACGGAGCAGGGTGCCATTCCCGAATTGCCGTCCTCAGGGCATCGGATTGTCGTCCACACGCCAAGACGGCTGCCGGCTGTGTTCTGGCGGGGAGATTGCACTGCTTGGCAGTGCCTGTTTCAGCGGCTGGCATGTGTCGTGCGCGCAGCGCAAGATCGTGAACGGTCTCAGACGTGGCCGTATCGCACGGACAGAGGGCTGCCGGAAACGCCGTCTCCGTATGCGCGATTGCGTGCGGCTGCCATATGTGTACTTGCCGTTGTACTGTGCTCGCCCCAAATCCGCCTCCCCAGTCTCCGCAAATACGGACTCCCCAGCACCCAAAGCGCTCCGTGCGTGCAACCCGGCTCTTCGCCTATTAGCGTGCCTCCCACGCCAAGTGTCTGCCTCCAGGGGCGTAATCTGCGCGGGATGTCTCCTGAAGTACGGGGCATACGATACGGAGTAGGAGGAGTAGGAGGAGCGACTGTATCTACGAGTATATATTCGTATGCATACAAGACACTGCACGAGTATCTCATTCACTTTTACTCCGTACTCCGTACAGCTGTCATGGCGAAACCACCAGCCAGCGCCTTATCTAGATGCAGGCGTCGATCCGGCGTGGGATGGCCAGCGCCTCCCACGCTGCACAAGTGCGACGGAGTAGGCGTCAACCCCGTCGCCCATAGACTACGCCTGGCGTGGCCCCGTGGTGCCCCAGGCCCGCCGAACAAATTTAGATCGCCGACACCCCAGAGTATCATCTGTCCCAAGTAGCACTGTAGATGCGATATCTCACGCTCGCACGTGCGCCATTCCATGGCGGCCACCACGCCCAGACAAGCCACCCGCCAAGGCTTGCCCAGGCGCGGTGCGTCTGCTCGGCGCCCGTTCGGGCAGTGATCGCAGGCCATCTCGCTCATCTTGCCGTCTCGGCGCCCTCTCCGCGTCGTCTTTGGCTCATCTCTGGCTCCCCTCTGGCCCTCTGGCCCCTCTCTGGGTCTTGACAGCGCGCGGCAAGTCATTTCCCTGCCAGCGTCGCCCAGCCGCCATCGTACGAGTTCCAGATCTCCCGAGTCAGCCGGCGGGCCCCATCCGCTACATACAGAGTACTCTGTAGAAAGACTTCGTACGAGTGCGCGGCGAACGCACTGCCCGTTCTCCGTTGCGCGCCCATGTCGCCGCCGCCCACCGCGCCCCATCCAACGATACCTCAACCCACAGCCTGCTGCCCGGATGAGTACTTGCACGCGGACACTGCAGACCGCTACCAGGCTCGGCCAGCCGGCTCTTCGCACCCTCGTCCCCGGCCGCACGGGTTTCATCACCTTGCAGCGCTTTGTCAGATACCGTCCAGGATGACTCCGCACTCTGTGCGCCGCATGCACGAGAATGGATGCACAACCAACTTTATGCCCGCGCTTGCCACGGCGGACGCAATACCCGTACATACTCGTATGGCCGAAGACGCGAACGAAGCGACCGGCATCGATCTCGTCCTCGGACTGCTCACCTCCGGCTTACGTCTGCAAAAGGCGGTAAGGAGGATGTTGGTCTGTCGTTGCATTCCATTTTCCTGCTAGCCTGTTCTGTCATGGCGCTCCAGCCGAGCTGCTGAATCATCCGTCACACTCATTGGTCAGGTCGTCACAATGGTACGCGGAGTACGTAGATACAGAACGGGTGTAGTCCTCATGGATTTGTACGCTTTTCAATTTTTAGGGTTTTATCGTCCTAGCCAGGACGCCAGCTTTCCCAACCACACGCCAGTCCGTTGTTTCATGATCCGGGACGTCTGAAAAGGTATAACACAAAAGGACAGCACCACAGCCCGCGCGACCGGGCCACATCTAGACCTTGATGGCCGTCTCGACAGCCTTGCGCTTCTTCTCGATGCGCTTGTTGGCCTTCTCGCCCATAATGCCGCCACCCCACTTCTTGCGCGCCTCCTCGGTCTTCTCCAGGTAGCCGTCCTTGATGGCGCTGACGAGCTTCGACAGCTCCGTCTTGTCCTCGGTGCGGACCTCGGTGATGGCGAGGACAGCCGCAGTCTAGTTTGTTAGCCGACGCTCAGCAGTAGTCGTGGTGCCGTTGTAGTCTTACCTTCTTGTGCACGACAGTGCCGAGACGGGCCTTGCCCTTCACAATCGCGTAGGGGACGCCCATCTTGCGGCACAGCGCCGGCAGGAAGACAACGAGCTCAATGGGGTCGACGTCGTTGGGGATCAGGACCAGCGAGGCCTTCTTGTTCTCCACCAGGCCGACCACGTGGTTCAGGCCGTACTTGACCGTGTAGGGCTTCTTGCTGACATCCTCCTTCTTCTTGCCCTCCTTGATGGCCGTGGCCTCCTTGACGAGGCGCTCCTTCTTCTCGGCCTTGGTCTCGGGGCGGTACTTGTTCAGGAGCTTGAAGGCCTGCGCAGCCGTGTTGCGGTCCAGGACGTGCTGGAACTGCGCAATAGCAGGCGGCACCTTGAGGCGCAGGTTGAGGATCTTCTTCTGGCGCTGAAGACGGATGTACTCGGGCCACTTCACCATGCGCGAAAGGTTCCGGCGCGGCTGGATGTCCTGGCCGATGCCAAAGTTGCGCGGGCGCTTCTCAATGAGAGGGTTCTGCATATCCCGTCAGCATGTCCGTCACGCCAGCCCGCACGGGAAGCCCAGCTTGAGAGGGTGGGGTGGGATGTTTACTGACCTTGGGAGCCTTCTTCGCACCCGCACGTCCCTGAGGGAACGGGGCCGGGGCCACCTTCTTACCGGAAGCTTTCGGAGGCTGTCATTGAGAAAAAGAAGACATCAGTATGTTGAACGTCTTCGTTTTTGAACTCTAAGAGACCCATCGCACCACGACAGACGGCATTTCTGCGCACTGCCGTCGTGTTCCGGGCTCCAGCCATGTCATCACCCACAAGCACCCCTCCTCCCCTTCCGCCACAGTCTTTCGGCCGTGGGCGAGTCGGGGAGAAGCGGTGTTGATCGGGCGGAAAATGCACACAGGCTGCGAAGTCCATCGCAGCCTGGCCGTTCTGCGCCGAGGCGCATACTAGACAAGGCAAGAGAAGTCGCTTTCGATGCTGCTCAAATCAATAGCTTACCATTGTCGTTGGTAGTGGTTGTCGACGGGTTGGTGGTAGTGAAGTCGGAAAAGAAAGTGCAGCCAGAGAAAAAAGATTTCGAGACGATTAAATCAGCGTCCCACAGGAAAATTTTCGGCGCAAAGTGGAAATCCTAGGGCTGGAGGGGCTGCTCGGAAAAACCTGCGAGCGAGCCACGGATTAATACTAGACTTTGGGGACAGCCAATAGCAGTCACGCCGCTTCTGATTGGCGGACATCGCTTACAATGCGCTACAAGACTACTTTTTCGGGACCAACACCGCGAGGCTCACCAGCCGGATGCCCAATATAGGCCGCAGAGAGAGCCTGCCGCTGATGCGCTGACACGGCAAGAGGAGGCAAAGCTGCAAGCATG
The DNA here is from genome assembly GCA_002778075.1 of Grosmannia penicillata. Classification (NCBI taxonomy): domain Eukaryota; kingdom Fungi; phylum Ascomycota; class Sordariomycetes; order Ophiostomatales; family Ophiostomataceae; genus Grosmannia; species Grosmannia penicillata. Next base: position 877,689 of record PCDK01000001.1, on the reverse strand, counting down.
GCCCCGGCGCTGTGCGTGCTCTGCCACACGGAGCGGGCGCTGATCAAGCGGCCCAAGAACCACCAGAAACTGTGCAAGAAATGCTTCATTGCCGTGTTCGAGGATGAAGTCCACCACACGGTCACCTCGTCCGGCCTGTTCCACCCCGGCGAGAAGGTCGCCATCGGCGCGTCGGGCGGGAAAGACTCCACCGTCCTCGCATCCGTCCTCCGGACCCTGAACGAGCGCCACAACTACGGCCTGGACCTGGTGCTGCTGAGCATCGACGAGGGCATCAAGGGCTACCGCGACGACTCGCTCGAGACAGTGAAGCGCAACGCCGTGCAGTACGCGATGCCCCTCAAGATTGTCGGCTACGACGAGCTCTATGGCTGGACCATGGACCAGGTCGTCGAGGCCGTCGGCAAGAAGGGCAACTGCACCTACTGCGGCGTCTTTCGGCGCCAGGCGCTCGACCGCGGCGCCACGCTGCTCGGCATCCGGCACGTCGTCACCGGCCACAACGCCGACGACGTCGCCGAGACGGTCCTGATGAACCTGCTGCGCGGCGACCTGCCGCGCCTGTCGCGCAGCACGAGCATCGTCACCGGCGGCGACCACTCCGCCGTGAAGCGCAGCAAGCCGCTCAAGTATTCCTACGAGAAGGAGATCGTCCTCTATGCCCACCACAAGAAGCTCGACTACTTTAGCACCGAGTGCATCTACAGTCCCGAGGCCTTCCGCGGCAGCGCCCGCAGCCTCATCAAGAACCTCGAAAAGGTCCGGCCGAGCGCCATCCTCGACATTGTGCGCAGCGGCGAGGACATGGCCCGCCTCGTGCCGCGCGCCGCGCCGCCGGGTGCGTGCGCGTGTCCGGGCGCACCGGCGCCCGCCACCGCCGTGGCAGCGCCGGCCGAAGAGGGCGAGGATGGCGGCGGCGGCGGCTGTGGGTCGACCGGCAGTGCGCCGGGCGGCGAGCTGGCTGCCATGGAAGCGCAGCTGAGGAGCAACGAGACGGCCGACGCCGAGAAGCTCGAGACCGACGTCGCCGCTGCGCTGCCCGTGCGGAACAAGGACACCAGCACAGCCCCGAGCACGAGCACCAGAAGGAAGCCGGGAACCGGGTTGCCGGTCGCCGGCCGGCCACCGCCAGCAAAGCAAGTCCTGGGGACGTGCGAGAAGTGCGGGTACATGTCGAGCCAGGCCATGTGCCAGGCATGCACGCTGCTCGAGGGGCTGAACAAGAACCGGCCACAGGTCCAGATAGGATAGGCACACGCGTAGGGGAAACAAGATATCAATGCATATATACGGCACGCCCGTCTGCCAACGCGCTGTACATGTGTCCGGCCAAGCCTTGGCGTGCCGTCCGTCTCTTCCGCCGTCCGTCTTCTGTCGTCCGCGCCAGTGCTGCGTAGGTCCCACGTAGCGCCCGGTATGACTGGCCAACGTGTGCAGTCCGCCTCTGCCCGTGGGCTGCGCGACGCGTCTATGAGAAGCGTTTCTCGACCTGCAGGACGCCGCGTCAGCCAAGATCTTCCGCTGCATGCGAAGCGCGATGAGCAGCCGTTCACATACTTTCCACGGGTTGTTGAGGTCGAATCCAGGGGGCGCAACTGCTGCGTCTATCTGCCCCCGTTGCCAGCCGGTGAGTCTCTGGTCGCGGTCCATCACTGTATTGCCGCCATGTCAGCGCATGTCCTCCCGAACACGAATAAATTGGACGGTCGACTTGGCCGCGGTGGAGCGGCTCGGTCTGCTCGGTTCTTACTTTGCTGCGCCGACTGTTAGCAGAGACTCCAACGGTGACCTTCCGCGCCGCAAAGACATACCTTGTCCCACTGGTCTACGTTCCGCCGCGCCCGCTTGCCGCCGTTCTGCATGTTCCGAACCTTGGACAGGCCAGCGCCGGACACGCCGAACATCTAAAGGTTTTCAGTACACAAGCCCAGCCATCGGGAAGGCTCGTCGGGTGCTCCCAGACGTACCACAGTGACGATCGCATAGGGGATGAGGGACTCGAACGGGACAGGCATCCTGGGCGATGTGGGCAGCGAGGTATCCCGATTGCAAGTTGAGGTGGTTTTACCGACTTGGGTGGACTCGATCGGATGCTTCGTTTTGTCGTGGATGTGATTGACTGGAAAGTTTTCGCCTCAGGCTGCGATAATTGGGAAAGTGGGTACATAAGTACAATTATTACAGAATAGGTATAGCGCGATTTTGGGTACGATCTCGACTGTAGATGGAACAAGAGACAGGTAAGCCACATCAAAACAAACTGTTGGTTTTTATAGATTCCGTTTATGAAACCTCGATGCTGTTACTGTAATCCAAGCTACCTTTAGAAGACATTTTGGCAGGGCTACAATATACTTTGAGTATCGTGTTGGGACGGCGACCCATAGTTAGCAGAGGTCAATATCTGCTCTTGCGAAACGTTCTTTATTTCTTAAGGGAATCATGCAACTCCATGATAGCTTTTGGCTTGTCTTCATCTCCCGTACGTAACTCTGAGCTCACAGTTCCTGTCACTTACTGTGCGTCACTTACTGTGCATCCACTACATGCCTTCACAATCGCACGTTGGTGTCTAGCAATCCTGATAAGCTGTCGCAGAAATGCACTGGGACGAAGCGCTATGAACAATGCCCAGCCAAATCTTTACGCATGTCTCTGCGAGCTAGACCTGCTCCCCTACATAAGAAGAGCTCGATGGCCCTATGAAGAAAACGTACAGACAGATGCAACGTCAATGAGGGAGAAATATACAAAATTGATGAATGGAGCTGGCAGTTCGGGAGAGTCTGTTACTTCGTCCCGAACTTTGCTACCTTGGTGTGCATTTTTTGGCTCTGGTAGCTGAAACTATCACGTTACATCCATTGTTCCGTCTCCCAAAATACACCTAAGCAGAGCTCACCACCCGAATCACGGGGGATAGCCAGCTTTGGTAGGACGAACCCTTGAGGATGTCACTTCCCCACCTGAGCACTCTTAAGACAGCCCGATAATCACCAGGAGGGATGTCTGCATAGTCCCCATTATAGACCTGAGGTCCCAAGTACCAGACGTAGCCCGAGGGACGCACAGCCTCGTACTGGTCCTGCAAAAGGCCGAGAGATGTCATGCCGACGGAGGAGTAGTTCAGTGGAAGATCAGGGTAGACAAGGGGAAGAGACGAATTGGGAACACCGTAAGGATTTGAGTCATTAAAGGTAAATCCGTAAAAGTCGGGGACAAAGGTCGTGTTGTACGGGACAAGGTCAAGACGGAAGTACTCTGAGCTTTGCAAAGTCACCCATTCGAGGTAAGGATATCCAACACCGCTGATGTTGAAGTCGAACGATCCAATCTCCGGGATTGTTGTGCTGAAATCGTGAGAATTGTACAGCACAGGAAGCACCATTCCAGTACTGTTCGTGTGGTCAATGTAGTCGGCTTTCTGTCTGGAGTACGGCTGTCCAAGGTAAGTGACGGTCAACGCATCACTGCCGCTGGTGACGTTGATGAACCCGGAGTATACGGGCAGGTATCTATCCGGAGTGTCCGTAGGAGGGTGGAAGGTCGCCACAAACGTGGCGGATTCCCCAGGGTTTACGACGAGCGAAGTAGCCGAGAAATCAACAGTCGCATAGTGGGCATACTGTCCTGGAAGGTCAACAGCCACAGAAACCCCCACCACGGTGTATTGGTTGGGCAGCAGATTGGCCTCGCCTGCCGGCGCATGTGTTATGGCTATACAAATTTCAAATTAGTAGCTTGTCCATCCAATGCTGAATCTGAGAAAGGCGGCCTACTGTATGTCTTTGGGGAAGGCGAGTGGTTGGTGACGGTGATGGTCTGGGGACTGAGGTCATCCAGATCACCAAGGTTAAGCTCCGACGGGGAGACTGTCGACGAGGTAAAGGCAGCGCTGTACACATCGATAAGGCCAGCTCCCTGCTGTGTTACCGCGTCTAGAATAGTAGCATCGGACGAGTACAAAGTGCTCTTCGAGTTGCTCTGCAGCCTCTCGCGTATCTGCTGGACATTTTCGTCGGGGAACTGGGACTTGACAAGGGCATAAGCTGCAGCAGCATAGGGAGTTGCCATAGAGGTGCCACTGAGAATTGCGTATCCAGTGCCACTCAGCGGCCAGGTTGAGAGAATGGATTCTCCGGGTGCGGACAGCTGAGGCTTGATCGCCAGAGTATCAGACGTGGGGCCGGTAGACGAGAAGTAGGACATAAGCCCGGCAGTCAGCTGCGTATCTGATGAAAACACTTTGCTGTCAAAGTAAAGCCTGTAGTCTCCGCCATCGGCAATACCCTGGAGAAGCTTTTGGCCGTCGTCCACGTTCATGGTGATTCCTTCGTTTCAATGTCAGCCACGTTCATGTCTCGCAGGTCATGTTGCGTGTCAGTGAAGAACTGTACCATAATGAGGCATATCAGGCTCCTGAACATTGTAGTCCTGGTGATAGATATCGACGTCTGTCATCGCATAAACGATTGAATACGAGAAGCCGTAGGATATAGCAACGGTGATTTTAGCACTCCAGCTGCAGTCAGAGCTTGCAGGAACAGCAATGATTGCATTGGAAATGTCAGAAACATTTCCTGCAGCCATCGCCCAAGCACTGTAGGAGCATCTAAACTGAGTTAGAGGAGGCTAACAAACACAGACTGGAGAGAAATGACATACCCTTCGGGGGAGTTTGAGGTGGCAGCAAGCTTCGCGAAATCATAGACCTTGAGGCCACTCTTGGGGGCAGCAACAGGCCAGGGGTTGCCGGAGTACTTGAAGTAGGACCCCTTTGAGTCTTTTGCAGTGTAGATGGTGGGGAACTTGATGTTGTCCACGGATCCCACAGCGAGCACTTTTTCTCCGAGAGCGGGAGAAGAAGTCTCGGCAGGCCCGCCGTTGTTTCCGGCAGCAACAATAACGGCAATTCCTTGGGCTTCCAATGCGGCAGTAACGTTGGCAAAGGGACTGTGGGCGGGTTAGTGTCAACCAGCAGGGACGGCTCTCGGAAGCGGACGTACTCGTCTAGCTGCCATTGGTCTATTGACCCGAGAGACATGCTCAAGACATCGACCTTGTCATCGGCAGCTTGCTGGAACGCGAGCAGCATAACATCGGACGCCGCTCCGCCGCTACAACCGAAAATACGGTACATCCCCAGAGTAGCTTCGGGCGCAACGCCGACCAGGCCGAATGTCGAACCGGGCCGGTCCTGCATCCCGATGATGCCTAGACAGGGACAACGCATTAGTCGGTAGTCTCAAAGCCTGGACAGCGGACACTGGCCTACCTGCAACGTGGGATCCGTGGCCTCCGCCAGTGCACGTAGCAAGGGGGTCGCTGCTCTCATTCGTCTCGCCGGTCGAGCCATAGTTGTCATCGACAAACGCCTTTCCGAAGGAGAATTTGCAGCCAGAGCCAAAGCAGCCGCCCAAAGCAGGATGACGCCAGTCCACTCCCGTGTCCATGATGGCAATCTTCATGCCTTTGCCCTTAATACCAAGGGCGTGCAGCTTGTCGACGCCGGTCATATGGTGAGGCGAGTTGACATCGGCACCTGTCGACGAGGGTCAGCAATGCTCGATGCATGTGTGGGAGCGCCGGCCGAGCTACTCACCGTATCCAGCCGTCGCATTCACATGGTATGTCGTGTTGCCATCGACATAAACACCCGTGGGATTTCCCAGGGGGGCTGGTCGTGGAAATGTCTTGACGGGCCAAACCTTGACCACGCCCGGAATGTTTTCGATGGCAGTAGAGTTGCTGCCATCCTTCACCTGGATCGACAGCCCCAAGAAGACGCTCGGGTCCTTGAACTCGTGGCGAGTCGTGTAGTCAATGGACTCGGATGCCCGCTTGTGGAAAGCAAAGTGCTCATCGGCGATGACGGCGCCACTTCAATCCCCTGTCAGCGTGGACTGGCAAATGGAGACGCAACGGGCGCGAGGCCGATTCCGGTTACGCCGTAGATAGTCAGGGGACCTACCGTCTCTTCAGGCTAGCGCCGGGCGCCAATTGAACGATGTAAGCGTGAGGCACAATCTTTGCAGAGCCATTGGTGGAGGCCACGGCCGTCTCTACCGAAGACGGAGCGTCTAGCAGCGTTGGGGGCGCTATGAACTTTAAAAAGTCGTCATCGCTAGACGACTATTCCAACCAGATCAGCCTATGATTTTCCGTTCCCCTGTTGGCAAGTCTCACCAGTCTCAGCAGTCCCGGATGGGCTTCACTGTAGGCTTTGAATTGGTCGCCGAGATTGGCGAGCGCAGTCGAGAACGAGCTGCTTGCCACTGCAGCGTACAAGAGGTTGATGCCACGCATCGTGAAGGATGGTGGGAAGATGGCCGGCTCGTTGCTGTCCAGGTAGAAGGGCTGTGCATATTCAGGCGGGAGCAGTCGACGTTTATATCGTGGGACTCCCAGCGAAGACCTGGGAGCTCTGCACTCGAATTGGACTCATGACGGGTTTCCTCGAGGACTGCCAATACCCGTACGGCCATCAATTGACGCTGCCCTAGATTGAAAATGGCAGGTATCAGTCAGGTTTCTCCACAGGACGTGACGCTTTTGGCTCACAGGTCACCTTATCCCGCACGTACGTCGTAAGGCGAGCTCCTCTATCCGAACTACCGTGGGTATGCATATTTGACGGCCCCGAATACGAAGTGCGGCTATCAGCAGGCCTTCTCCACCCACACCGGCAAACTGCTCGAGTTCGTCAAGGGCGTTTACGAGTACTGCGAAGTACGAAGTAGAACCTACTACATGGATTTGCATGATGAGTGTTGTAGGCTCGCTGTCTTCTTGGCTTTGTTTCTGGCACTACGCCTAATCACTATGCCTTGCTACCACCTGCCAGATTACGCTGTCTAACCCGTTATCTCGAACTGCAATACCCGCAATTCAATTCTCAATCGAGAGGTCAAATTGTAGATCATCTCGACATTCACGAACAAGTGGTGCTATTCCCAGTCCGAGACAGCTTGTAAGTGAACAAGCAGGTATCGGCAATCGGCAATACTCCATACAGTAATTGTGGTTTGGTCTGTGCTTGTAAGGCGCGAGTGTTCCGAGACCCGGCTGTCGCCCTCTTGTTCATCTCTTTCCTGTTATTCGGTCGGAACTATGATTCGGTCGGAAAGCCGACAACTAAGTAACGCAGGACACAGCAGCCAACTACAATTCTTCAAGGAAAGTGCACGTAGAAGACAAAGTAACACGCTTGCTTTAGGCCACCTGCCACAGTGGTAAGAGCTTGTCTTGGCAAGACGATTTACAGACGCAGCCATTACTATTTTACAATGGCTTTGTCTATTCTTTACCTCCTCATCCCTTCTACTTCCTATTTCGGCTGCTTCTTCTAAACGAGGTTGCCGTACACTTGGCCTAACAAAGTTAGGTAACAGTGTGTAACCTAAGTGTTCTACTGCGCCTGATGTGTTAGCGACTTGCTCTGCTGCAATGCCTGATGTGCTAATCGATTCGTGCATATGTGGCATAGGAGTATGATCCGGCCTGAAATCATTCTAGGCCTGCCAGAAACACGGCAAAAGCATGGACTTGGAAACACTGAAAGCGGCTATGCAATGTAGATAATATACGCAGAGCGTGCATTGTGGTGTTTTGGAGCGTAATAGACAGACAATGTAAACGGGCACGATGTTTTGTATATTCTTATCTACATTCTTTGAGTATGTAACCCGTATTATTTGCAGTGTACCTTTCTTTATTAAGCATAGTCATTCGCTCGTATTGTAACTAAGGATTAGGACATCTATAATCCAGATGGACCTTATCTTTAAACGAAGACTGACCAAACTGCACTACCGTCTTCCGAGAATTGCAATACGAGACAGAATACATTAGTTTATTGCGGCATTTATTAAACTGCACAGCATCATACTTTCCTTCCTCTTTAACTGCTTGTCCGAATCGTGTTCGCTGTGTCAGTATGCCCGTCTGTTGGAGTTGAGAGAAGAGGCCGTACAAAAGCATGTATGCGATATTCTACTTGTCGTATTTAGACACGAAAAGGGAAAGTACAGCACTAGCGAACCAATAGTTTAGAAAACTAGCATGGGATTAGACGGACGTGTGTGGGATAAGTATCCCTGGCAAAAGACGATGTAAAAGGCCTGGCATCTTGATAGACAGGCTCACAATCGGGGTGCAATTCAGAGTCTCTGCCAAGTAAAGAACGTCAACCTCGTATAGCCAGATGATGATAAAGGTGCCACCAGTGCAAGTGGGGTCGTTTGAAAAGTCGACAGTTCTCCTGTTTAGTACTAGCAAATAAGAGGCAGAGGTAAGGGACTTACAGCTGGTCTGAATAAAAAAGCCTACGAGGGCATCTCTTTGCACCTTTGTGTAGAATAAACTTTCCGGACAATAACTGGCGACAATAGGCATCACAGATAAAGTCGAGAATGTAGTGAGGCGTAGCTGCAGTGTTTTTGTTTTGTTCATGAATAGCTGCTATAAGAAATGGCCAAAAGCAGACGCAAGGAGTCGGATCAGGTTGCTGATGATTTATGGGTCCAACCTCAGCACCCAGGTCCTCAGAACGCTTAAAGCTGCCACAGCTGTTACAGACCTTTTACTGATGTTTTGGCTCTTCTAATTCTGTTTTTTACCTGCTCTCGAGTCCGCGTTTGTGTCCGCCTTTGGGTCTGCCCTCGTTTCGCGCCCGAATAGTTGAAGACAGTCGAAAACTGGCATCATGCCTCTGACGAATTTAAAGATACCAGGATTCGGAGGATTGTCTTTATAATAGAGATGCAGAAGTTTGCAACTAAACCTGGAGCTGTCAAGGGAAAACCAGCACACAAAGTGCTGTTGTGCTGTTTCGAGGAATTTGTCCGAACCGCCGGAACTTGACTACAATACAATATTCCAATAAGAGCTAGGGATCTGAACCATACTCAGTTATTATTTGATCTGTTGTTTTTGTTCCCTCCAAAACTTATCTGTATCGTTTGTTACCAACTTCGCATCACATGACTCGAAGAGTGACTAAGGCTAACTTACCAGATCGGGTTAGCTGAGGGGCCACATTGGCATCGACACAGACTCCCGGACATGCGTAAGGCTCAGAAAAGATTGCGATTCAACGAGCACAACATCTGTACGGCTCTCCGACAGTAATGATTTTACGCGTATTTTATCCCTAAAGTCGCGTCTTCGAGGAGCCAAAACGGGTTCTCGTCTGAAGCAACCGGAAAAAACGCGCTTTTCAATCGCGCAGACGCCACAATCTGCCTTGGCGCATCTCCATCGACATTGACAACTCACATCGGCATTGGGTTCGCTTCGATCAGTCTTGCGTCGCAACCCCTTTCTGCTGTGGCCAGCTGTGCTCCAGCCGGGGATGCAACTACTGGGACTTTCCAACATTTCGACCATGCCCACGCTGGCATCGAGCCGATCTACAAGCATACAGCCAGGACAATATTAGTACATCCACGTCAGCCTTGCGCGTCGCAACGGTGTCGCAATATCGTTGCCATGGCGAGCGAGCAGCTTATCAAGGAGGAGCTCCAGAGCAGCGTGGTAGTGTCTGAGGCCGACGCCACGCCAAGTCTCGACGACGACTCCGGTGCTGGCTCTCGCGAACGCGCAGCTCAACTCGGCATGACGAACGCGGCAACGAGCAGCTGGCAACGCGTCGGAAGCGAGGACGTTTCTGGAAAATACGAGGATGACTTGGAGGATGCAGAAGGCGAATCAGAACCGGGGATGGACGCCGATGTGCACGATGAGGAGGAAGGCGACGAGGACTCCGCTGATGGCGATGACGATGCCTACGAATCGGAGAGTGCAGGCGATGAGGACGAGGAAGACGTCGACGGCGCCCACCCATCGAATCGTCGCACACGAATCAAGAACGAGTTTGGAGAAGAGGACGAGGATGAGGATGAGGAAGAGGACGTCGAGGACGTCGAGGATGTCGAGGACGCAGATAGCGACACCGATCCTGACGCTGACATCATTGAAGATGCGGAAGGTGTCGGGGCCGTCAAGATACGTCCAGGCGAGACGGACGACGAAGAGGATAGTGAAGCCAGTGGCGAGGTCAGCCAGTCCAGTGACGACGAATGGGACGACAATGCAGCACACGACGGCGACGATGATGACGAGGAAGAGGAGGCGGAAGAAGAAGATGAGGATATGGAGGGGGCGGAGGAAGACGAGGTAGACGACGAAGATGAGGGCAATGGCGCAGCTCGATCTACCTTGTGCGTGTACTGCAAGCACGACGGGGAGCATGGCCCTAACGAAACACACAACCCTTTCCGGGCTTGTTCTGTTTGTGATAGACATGGTAAGTGACTTGTACAAGAGGCAAATTCGGGATAAGTTGCTGACGCCTGCAGCCCACGAAACATGTGTGCAGAAAAACAACGCTTTGTTGCAGGATGAAGGTAAGATATAGCTCTTTCTGCCGAAAGAAACATGGAAGCACAGAAGCAGACAACTGATCTCTTGGCAGATGATTGGAAATGCCCCGACTGCCAGTCAAGAGCCATTCCACTCACGGGCGACAGTATGGACGTCGATATCGATGCAGCAACAGAAGCAAACGGTGCAGGCGGCTCTGCTCTGACATCACTAAAAGCGACGCCCAAAGCGTCGCCAGTACTGCGGAGTGGCACGGCGAATGCCGAGTCTCCGTCTGAAGATAACGTCTCGAGATCCCTGAGAAAGCGGCGGACGTCCCCTGTTGCAGTCGATGAGGGCGGCATGGCATTGCGAAAACGGCGGAAAAATGCAGCAGACGATCTGAGCATAGACGGTTTCAGCAGCACAAGAGATCTGGCAACTCCTTCGTCCGCTAGGTCGCTGAGAATCAAACCGTCCTCTTCGTCGCTGGTGACTGTTGAGAGAACTCCGTCAAGTCTAATCCTGAAGTTGAGAGTGAATGGCGCCGACCTCCGAAGAATATTTCCACGGCGGAAGTATACGCGAAAGAAGCAGAGCAAGCCCGAGAATGCAGATGCGGCTAGGGTTTACGCCACACCGAGTGTTGCTCCGCCATTGCTTTTGCCCGGTGCTTACACGCAGCCGTTCTATTCCTTCTTTGACAAGGAAACGGAAGAGCTGAAGGGCAAGCCGTACGGAGGGATTCTGACGGAAGCCGAGGCAGACACGACGAGAACGTTTCCTGCGCCAGAGGATCGGAGAAAGTTTGGCGAAGCCAAGCAAAAGGCCGAGGAGAAGTGGCACGAACGCCTGGTTGCAGCACAGAGCGAGTTGGAAGCACCGAAAAAGAAACCCAAGAAAACTGCCGACCCAGCTAGCCAGATCGAGTGCATCGAATTTGGCGGCTGGGAGATTGATACGTGGTATGCGGCGCCTTACCCCGAGGAGTACAGCCGGAACCGGGTCCTTTACATCTGCGAGTTCTGCCTCAAGTACATGAACTCGGACTACGTTGCGTGGCGGCACAAGCTCAAGTGCCCGGCGAAGCATCCGCCAGGCGACGAGATCTACCGCCACGGGTCCATATCGTTCTTTGAGGTGGACGGTCGCAAGAATCCGGTTTACTGCCAGAATCTGTGTCTACTGGCAAAGCTATTTCTCGGCTCCAAAACGCTATACTACGACGTGGAGCCATTTTTATTCTATGTTCTCTGCGAGCACGACGAATTCGGCTACCACTTTGTGGGATACTTTTCCAAGGAGAAGCGTGCAAGCAGCCAGAACAATGTCAGCTGCATTTTGACGCTGCCGATTCACCAGCGGAAAGGCTATGGAAACCTGCTCATAGACTTCTCCTACCTCCTGACGCGTGTGGAGCAGAAGACTGGCTCACCGGAGAAGCCACTTTCTGACATGGGGTTGGTCTCCTACCGGAACTACTGGAGGTTGGTGATGTGCCGCTACCTCCTCACGGCAATGTCCACTGCCGAGGACGAAAAGCTTGGCCTTTCCATCAAGAAAATATCCGACGACACCGGCATGACGGCAGACGATGTCATTTCCGCTCTAGAAGGGCTCCGGTGTCTCGTGCGTGACCCGCATACTGGCCTTTATGCGTTTCGCGTGGATTTGCCGTACTGCCGGGAGTATGTTTCCAAGTGGGAGTCGAAGAAGTATGTCAAACTTCGACCCGACGCGCTGACATGGACCCCGTATGTGATGGGACGGGGTAATGCAACGAACTTTGAGCTAGGCCCAGCCTTGACAGCCATTGCACACCGGGATGAAGAGGACGAGCACAAGCCGGCCGAGATGGTGGTCAGACTCGCCAATGGAGTCAGTGGCTCAAACGAGCACAAGCTCGTCAATGGCGATGCTAGCGATGCCGGCGTTGCCAGCGAGGCAAGGCATGCGGACGACATGGCTCTGGACCCGGTAGCGAGCGTGCTGGAGTCGACGGAGCCGGATGACCGCGAACAGGATGGCGTTGTCGTCGATGAAGTGCATGTGATGGCGGCCGACGAGCACCTCGACCCGGTGTCTACAACCGATTTGGACGGCAAGCCAGCAGAAGCAGCCGAGCTTACGGGCCACGGCGCTTTTGCTGCCGAGAGCCGTGGCAGCACGACAGACGCCAAGAGCAGAGGCAGTGGAAGCCACAACGATGGGGGTTTCTCCACTCCATCGACCGATGACTGGGCAGCGGCTTACGCGGATGTCCCGCCAACGCGATTTGTGGTCTTCCCGCCGATATCGACCCGGCGTCTCAACTATGGGCGTGCTGCGGTCGGGCGCACACCAGGGTCGCGAATGTCCAGCGGCATGCGCGGGCGAAGTCGATATGGCTCCGGGAGCGTCCGGCGAGCGGTATCGACCCGGGCCAAGCCGACTTCGTCGAGGAAGAGGACGGGGGGCACAGGCCGAGGGCCGGGACGCTGGCCGAAGGGAACTAAGAAGAGCGACTACGGAAATGCGGACAGCGGGCCTGGCCTGCCGCCGGGATGGCGTCCGGAGCGGCAGGAGATCGGGGACGAGGAAGGAGGCGAGGCTGGTGCCGCCGAGAACAGCGGCGCGGACGCGGCCCCGAAAGACGGCTTGGACGCGCCAAGCGAGCCTCCGCCCGAGGACATGGTGCAGGTGCACACGCCGCCGGCCAAGCTGAGGAGCGGTATGAACGTCTCGGTGACGTTCTCGGGCAAGGGCCGGTCATCGCCTCGGCGAGGGAAGAGCAAAGGGCTGGTGGCCGAGAGTGACGACACGGTGATGGTTGGTGGGAATGAAGACGCGTGATGTTGCCTCCAGGGATGGATGGCTGTTGGGTTGTATCTGTACAGTAGCATTATTTTCGACCTGGCTGGTTTTGATTGTGAATACCCCGTGAATGGAGAGTCTTTGGATGCGTTTGAATATGATCGCACTTGTCCCAGCGACACAGCTATGGCATGGCAAACAGTGTGGGCAGATGATAAAGCGAATTAATTTGACAAAATCAGAAGCCAGATGCAGTCTTTCGCATATGGATCGCATATCGTGAGACTGCGGATCGCCGTCTTGGCAGGTAGCGCTACCAAAGACTTTACTCGAAATCAGGGATGGGCTACAGAAACTTTCTGAAGTAGTGGCATGACAGAGTGACAGAGCGATGTGGGTCACATAATGCTATGCAGCGGCAGCGCCAGATGCTTATAAGCGGGACACGACTCGAGAGCAGCGCTGCTCTTGGCCTCGGCCTCGGCAGTGCCTGGCACATGCGCGGCCGCGAGCGCAAGTATAGTCCGTGATAGTCCTGACTACGCAGACGATGCAGGCGTTCGGCGGCCAGTTTGAGCGACCGAGCAGGCGAAACGCTCTCCAAACTTCACAGCCACGGCGGCCATCCGGGCGGCCCGGTACCGGCGTATCCGATATGCGAATAAGCGGGCTCCTTTGGCAGGCCTCGCGCAGGCCGAAGGGGCCGCTACGCCGTAATACTGACTGCCTCCGGGGGAAAACGTAATGGCTTTCGCCACTCGAGCGCACCGTAAAGTAGGCACGCCCCTCCGGATTTCGCGCCAGCGCTCCGTAATAGGCCGCCAAAGGGCCGCCTAAGGGCCGCCAAAAGGCGTGCCTGGGCCAGAGCAGCCAGACCAGCCATTCTTTATTTGACAAGAAATTCATCATCGTCAAAAAAGCCCAACTGGGCTGTCCCTGCGCCGCGAGCCTTCTTCCTCCTTCTCCCTCACATCGGTCGCCTGTCTGAGCGCGCGCCGTCTTTGCGTCCACAGCCGCGACTGGGTCTCCTTCTTCTCGCGCAGCTCGGACCGTCCGCATCCTTTTCGACGTCGCCTCCTATTCTGCCCCATTATCACTACCAGCATCCCAGTACTTTGTACGGAGTATTATCGCCCTCGAGCAGGCCGCACAAGTCCGCGCCTGACCTCTTTGCTGCTTCCGTCAAGCCATTGCACGATTGCCGCATCGCCGCGCCGCCGCCCATTCGCTGCCTCTTTCTGCGCATCTGACTCGTCGCGCCGCCGTTGCACGCGATCCCAACCTGCGCGCATTCTACTCATACTCGGCTTGCCATTGTCGCTACTGTCGTCGCTACAGCAGGGAAGAAGCGCGAGAGCGGCATCGTCCACTGCACGCGACGCATCGCAGCTGCTGCACGCCTCATCGTCTCGCCGTCTCGCCATCGCGCCGTCTCGCCGCAGACGCCGACTCGCCTTCTGCCGCCCTGCCGTTGCGCCGCATCCATCCATTTGTCGTGAGGTCCGCCGGACCCCGTCGCCGTCGCCAAGATGTCCAAGGTGATGAGAAGCGTGAAGAATGTCACGAAAGGGTACTCTAGTTCGCAGGTGAAGGTGCGCGAAGGTTCGTCGTCTCGCAGTCTGTTTACCCGTTGACCCGAATCCTCGACTGACCGCGACTGCAGCCACCAGCAACGACCCATGGGGCCCGACAGGCACGCAGATGAGCGAGATTGCTCAGCTCACCTTCAACTCGTATGTCGGCTTCGGAGCCAGTAAACCGTCCTGCCATCGCGACCGTGCTGTGTGCTGATGCTGTGACAGGGCAAACGACTTTCGGGATATCATGGAGATCATTGACAAGCGACTAAACGACAAGGGAAAGAACTGGCGACACGTCCTGAAGGCACTCAAGGTGCTGGACTACTGTCTCCACGAAGGCTCTGAGCTGGTCGTGTCGTGGGCGAAGCAAAACCTCTACATTATCCGTACTCTCCGCGAGTTCATGTACGAAGACGAAGAAGGGCGCGATGTCGGCCAAAATGGTGCGTGTACCCGGCGCTGTTTCCGTTCTTCCGTCCTTTCTCTTGCTGCTTTTCTCGTCTTTTCTCTCCTCTCTACCGCCCCTTTTTTGCTTTGTCATTTCCCGAGCCTCCGCTCGGGCAGTCCTCCGACGTGCTGCAGGCTAACACGTGCATGGATAGTGCGCATTGCTGCCAAGGAGCTCACTGCTCTCATCCAGGACGACGAAAGACTTCGAGCCGAGCGCAGTGATCGGAGATCGTGGAAGTCGCGCGTGACCGGCCTCGACGAATATGGACCGCAGTACAACGAGCCGCAGCCGCCGCGCCGCCGGGAACGGAGACAGCGCGACGACGAAGAGGACGCAGAATACAGACTGGCCATCGAGGCCAGCAAGGCGCAGGAGGAGGAGGACCGCCGAAAGCGCGAGAGCCGGGGCGGCGAGCCTGTCGACGACGACCTGGCCAAGGCCCTCCAGCTGAGCAAGGAGGAGGAGGACCGCCGTCGCCGCGAGCTCGAGCAGAGCAACAGCGTCGACCTCCTGTTCGACCCCGAGCCGGCGCAGCCGGCGGCCCAGCCACAGTTCACGGGCTTCAACCAGGGCTACCAGCAGGGCAACCCCGTCGACTTCTTCGCCAACCCCATCAACCAGAACCAGATGCAGATGCAGCCGACCGGCTACAACATGTACGCCAACTACGCGCAGCCGACCGGGTACCAGAACGGCTTCGGGGCGCAGCCGACCGGATTCGACCCGTACGGCCAGCAGCTCCAGCAGCAGCAGACTGCCTTCTCGAACAACCCGTACGGCCAGCAGCAGCAGCCGCAGCAGCCGCAGCAGCCGCACGAGCAGCTGCTGCAGCCGGGCAGCAACAACCCGTGGGCGCTGTCAAACGACAACGGAGCCCAGGCGTTGCAGCCACTGCCGACGGGCTCGAACAACCCGTTTGCTGCGGGCGCTGGGGCGAGCCGGCCGGCGCCATTTAAGCCGGCCTTCTCGTCGTTGTCGAGCCTGCCGGAGCAGAAGACGCTGTCGCAGTTTGCGCCGCAACAGACGGCCGCGCCGGCGCCGGCGCAGCCGCAGCGGGAGATGAGCGAGCACGAGGCGCGGCTCAACGCGCTGCTGGCGAACGGCGAGGGCATGGACACCTTTGGCAACACGGGCCAGACGCGCATTCCGGCGCAGCACACGGCACCGGGCAATTTTGTCAACAGCGCAGGCTCGGGGCTGAGCCGGATGACGGCGGACGCGACAGGCACGAACCCGTTCCTGCGGACGCAGTACACGGGGATGCCGACGGTGTCGTACGGCGCCAGCGCGAACCCGTACGGCATGCAGCAGCACGGGCAGCAGCAGCAGCAGCCGAGCCAGGGCGACCTGATCCAGTTCTAGGAGGACGACGTGCCGGCTGGGTGGCGGCCGGGACGGTGACGCGTCGCCGGGCCGCGTTCATTCTTTGCTTTCTTTCTGTGCGTTCCTTTGTCTCCTGTGATTCTATTCTTCATCTTCATACCCGCTTCGGAGCCACCACTCGGTCGGAGGACGGTTTTGCTTGGCAGGTGGTGGGAGAAAGACCGGCTTCCGTAATCTGCGGCTTTCTGCGCGGTGCCTCTCTTTTGCCTTTGCCTTTGTATATTGGGTAGCAGCATCGATCAGAGTACCATATATCATACATCTTTTATTGGACGAGACACGGGGCCGTGCCGCCGAGCAGCCGGCAGCCACGGGATCTCACGAACAACCACAGCGAAAACGCTGTGGTTCGTGAGATCCCGTGACCACGCCAGTATTTGCGCAGCGCAAACGATTGGCGCGCCGGCCGCTGTGCACTGCGCGACGACAGCGCTAAGGCGCCTAAACATGCACTGCTGCAGGTGAGCCTGTAGGCCAGGCAGCAGCCCGCTCTGCTGCGAAATTGGCCGTGATTGGTCGGCGGGAGCTGTCGGCCAATCACAGCGCAGGTGGACGAGTGGAGGCTGCTGCCTAAGACGTCCGTCTGAGCCTGCCGCGTCCTGCACAATACGTACGGTGCAAAAGCCAGCCGCGTGAATGCGAGAGGTCCGCCGCTCTTTTTTTTATTCCAGCGCTATCCCCTTTTCGCGCTGCCTGTCTGGCTGCTCGTATTTTTCCTCCCTCCAGTCGTCGCTGCCCAATTTTCTGCACGTCTGCTGTTTTCACATCCGACTTCTCGTTCTCGTCAGCTTCCTCGGCGCGTCTCTCCTTGCCTCTCTTTCCATCTTCCGTCGTGCAAAGGGGCGGAGGACTACCCTGCCGCCTTCTCTTCCGCGTGTCTCCCGGGCATTTTCCGTGTCCGTGCTCTTTTTGTGCCGCGTCTTGAGACATACGTGCCTCCTAATCCACTCGTTCCCTTTTATTTTGCGACATCCAAACATCGCGTCGTTTCTTCTCGCCACGCTTCATCGACAGACGGCCACGGCATCGACGACGAGCCTGCCGAGTCATGCATTGCGGCAGTCTGCACTTTTTAATGCCCTATTAATCCGCCTCGCCCGCAGCTTCGCTACGCGCCCCTAGCCGCTCCAGAAGCTTCTCTCAGCTTAGCTTCCGCTTCCGCTTCACCTGAGCTTCGCTGCTTTCGCGACGCTGACGACGCGCTCCGCACGACAGCTTCGGCGCGTCGATCCCGGTCGCGCATCACCCCATCCTCGGCCGTCGAGACGCAGCGAGGACCGAGAGCTTGCGCCCCTAGAACGCGCGCTCATCCTCGTCCAGACGGCAGACCCATCGCCAACATCTACAAGTCGATCCCAGACTGTTTCTGCGTACCTGCACGCACTTGACATTCTCCCGCACCCACGCGCACCCCTTTATCAGACGGGCGCACACCCTCAGAAACCATGTCGTTCGGATCTGGCGGCTTCGGCTTCGGCCAGCAAAACCAGCAGTCAACCGGCTTCGGCTTCGGCGCGAACAACAACACGCCCACCACCGGTATGTTTGCGACATTTTTCATTAGCCGCTGGCGACGTATCGTTCGGACCTCTCTGCGTTTCCCTCTTTGCGTTCTCTCTTTGCGCCTCTTTGCGCTCCATAATCTACGCCTCTCCCCTTCTCGCTTTGCTCTTCGCTCTGCCTTCCATAGACTGCACGGTTTGCTGTCGTCCCTGAACATATCAGGACTAACGAGATACCTTTTGTTGGCATTCAGGTTTTGGAGCAACCAGCACTTTTGGAAGCACTAGCAACACAGGTACTGGCCTCTTTGGCAGTAACACCGGGGGCTCAAGCTTTGGTGCCCCGGCTGGTACGGCTTTCCTGCATTTCCTATCTACCACACTTCTTCCGCGGCTGTCTTTCCTAGTTTTTGTTTTCTTGCCCTGGCGCTGTTCGTTTGAGAACAACACCGATTCAGCACGATCTGTCTGCCTTGGCGTGTGTAGGGACTAACACTACATTTAGGTGGCTTCGGCTCTACCAACACCGGCTTCGGCGCGAAGCCCGCCTTTGGTGCCACAACCACGGCTGGCGGCGGTCTGTTTGGGTCGACCACAACCGCAACCACGGGCGGATTTGGCTCCGGAGGCGGCTTTGGAGCAGCGGCAAACACCACCGCCTCGCCGTTTGGCGGCAGCAGCAGCGGCTCTCTGTTCGGTGCCACGGCCAACAAGCCTGCCTTTGGCGCTGCCACGACTGGCGGCGGCTTGTTTGGCAGCAGCAACACCGCGGCTACCTCGACCTTTGGTACCAACACGTCTGGTTTCGGTGCTACCGCGAATCCCGGCATCGGCAGTGTCGGCGACCCGCCCGGCACTGCCGCCGTGCCGTTCCAAGCCTATACCGAGAAGGAGACCACGAATAACACCACGAACAGCTTCCAGAGCATCCTGTTTATGGATCCCTACAAGAAGTGGTCAGTAGAGGAGCTCCGTCTCGTCGATTACAACCAGGGTCGCCGCTTCGGCAACGCTTCTGGCACCGGTGCTTTTGGTGTTGGCACGAGCTTTGGCGGTTTCGGTGCGAACAACAACACGGCAACAAACACAAGCTCTGGTGGCCTCTTTGGCAGCAACAACAACGCCACTGGTTTTGGCGCCCAGCCGGCCAACACAACCGGAGGGTTTGGCTCGACAACGAACACGGCTGCTGGTGGCCTCTTTGGCGCAAAGCCAGCGACAACTGGCGGTCTCTTCGGCACGCCCACGACTCAGCCTGCAGCAACCGGCGGCCTCTTTGGCAATACCGGCACCGGCGGATTTGGCACAAACACCGCTACCACCACCGGCTTTGGCAGCAACACCTCCACGGGCGGCGGCCTTTTCGGCAACAATGCTGCCCAGAACAAGCCTGCCGACACTGGATTTGGCTTTGGTGGCACTGCCCCCCAGACTGCAACTGGATTTGGCCAGGCGGCACCCGCCAGCGGTTTTGGCACCAATACAGCATCGACTGGGTCAGGCTTGTTTGGGGCCGCTGCTACGAATACCGCGAGCACGGGCGGCGGACTGTTTGGAACGGCCACTCAGCCAGCTGCCGCCACCAGCGGCTTTGGTTCGAACACTGGAACGGGGTTTGGCGCCCAGCCCAATGCTCCTGCTTCTGGCGGCCTCTTTGGCCAGAAGCCTGCTACCGGCGGTCTCTTTGGCACAGCTGCTACAAACACAGCTGCGCCTGGTGCTACTGGCGGCGGACTGTTCGGCACAGCTGCTACAAACACCGCCTCGCCGTTCGGCGGTGCGACCAACACGCAGTCGTCCTTCCTGCAGCAGAAGCCGGCTGCTTCTAGTGGCGGACTTTTTGGCACCGGCACCGCCCAGCCACCGGCTTCCGGTGGTCTGTTTGGCAATGTCGGCCAGAACACGCAGGCCCAGCCGAATGCCCAGCAAGGCTCTCTGTTCGGTAACACCATGGGCCAGAACCAGCAGAAGCCGTCGCTGTTTGGTAATGCGCCCGCCCCTGGTGGCTCGCTCTTTGGCCAGCAGCCAGCTGCCCAGCAGCAAACCGGCAGTCTATTTGGCACTGCTCCGACACAGCAACCGGCGCCGCTCGGCAACTCCTTGTTCGGAAATGCAAGCCAAGGGCTGGGCTTGGGAGCTTCGCAGCAAGGCATGACGACAAGTCTCTCCGACGCCGGTGCTTACGGCGCGCCGTCACTCTTCCAGAACTTGGCCACGTCCGAAGTTCAGAACCCCGGCCCCCTAGCGACGCCCTTGTCAAACAAAACCAAGACATCGCGCCGCAGCTCCATTCTTCCCCTGTACAAGATGAACCCGGGGTCGGCCTCCAAGTTTGCTACTCCGCAAAAACGCGGGTACGGATTTTCCTACAGCACGTTTGGCACACCCAACAGTGCTTCTGCTAGTACTTCAAGCACGCCTGCTACTAGCTTGAATCAGAGCCTGCTTATGGGCAGTGTGGGCCGGGGTGGTTTGGCCAAGAGTATCTCCTCGAGCACATTGCGCAGAACCTACAACCCCGAGGACAGCATCCTGCTTCCTGGCGCATTTTCAGCCAGTACTAGCAGCCGTTTCTACGGTAACAACGGTAGCAACAAGAAGCTGGTTATCAACCGCGACATGCGCTCCGATCTGTTTTCCACCCCCACCAAGCTCAATGGCTCATCGTCGGGCCAGCTGATTGCCGGCGGTAGCGAGCGCAAGCTGGCCAAGCGCGTCAGCTTCGACACGGCTACCAAGGACGGTGTGCCGGAGACCCGGCATAGCCCTGACGAAGAGGGCTCTGGCTCGGATCTGGGCTACCTCCGCCCGCAAGCCCGCTCGACCAACGGCTCGGCGTCGAACACGAACGGCAACGGGACCAAGTCATCGATGAGCTCGGCGTCGGCGGAGCCTGAGATGGTCCAGGTGACCGGCAAGGAACTGGCCATCGTCCACGAGGAGGGATCTCCTTCGTCCAACCGTTGCCTCCCCGACAACTACACGGTCGACAGCAAGGAGCTGGGCGAGTATTGGATGTCGCCCTCCAAGGAGGAGATCGAGGCAATGAACAGGGTCCAGCGCCAACAAGTCGCCAACTTCACCGTTGGCCGAGTCAATGTGGGCCAGGTCCGGTTCCGCGTCCCGGTTGATCTCACCAAGATCGATCTCGACACCATTCCCGACGGAATTGTCACTCTAGTTATCCGGTCCGCGACCGTGTACCCGGATGCCAGCATGAAGCCACCAGTTGGCCAGGGCCTGAATGTGCCTGCCGAGATCATGCTGCTTCACACCTGCCCACGCAGCGGAGCGGATGTCCCCCCCGCCAAGCTGAAGAAGCACATTATGCGTTTGAAGGGCATTCCGGACACGACGTTTATCAGCTACGATGAGAAGACGGCTGCATGGACCTTTACTGTGGAGCACTTCACCACATACGGCTTCGACGAGGATGATGATGATACGGATGCGGCGAGCATGATGACGATGGACAAGGACACGACGGCTGCGCCCGCTTCCGCACGCGTTCCCAGCTCGGCTGTGGAAGACGAGGAGACGGGCGAGCGCCGCAAGCGTGCCTTTGTCCCGGGTGCTTTCGACAGCAACAATGGCATGCTGGACGATGAAGATGAGGAGGCTGTCCAGCAGCCTTTTTTATCTAGTCGCTCCGCGGAGACAAAGTCCCTTGCCGTTGTCCCCGTCCAGTCGACGGAGTACGACAGCGACATGGAACTGACCCAGGATGGCCTGACGAAGGCTGAGATTGAGGCATCTTACTCTCTTCAGCGCCACCCTGCCGCGGAGCTCGACAGTGACAGCCTCGAGGATTCGCCACCTGTGGCCGGCCTCATCTCTACTGTTCCGGAGACACCGGGTGGTGTCATGCGGGCTCGCATGCGAGCGATCAAAGAGACATCAACGCCGCTCAAAGTTCAAGTTGCCGATGGCGACAATTGGATGGAGATGCTTCAGAAGACTGTCAGCCCGCAGAAGCGTGACCGTGCCGCTCTGAAGGCACTGGGCGATGTCGACCTCAACCCTGTGGACTTCCGGGCAAGCAGGGTCAACTTTGGCAAAAAGTCTGTATTCGACGCGTCGATCGGGCCGCGAAAGCAGCCTTCCAATGACACTGCAGGCTTTGCCACGAGCATCGATCTCATGAACTCGCTTTTTGAAAAAGCCAAGGCACCGCCTGCCAAGGCGCCGGAGAAGATCACGACGGCCAAGGGGCTCATGAAGGTCGGTACTAATGCCCTCTATGTGTAGTACCTCGTTCGCTTTTGCTGCCTTTCCCTGCCCTTTTCTCCCTACCTCTTTATTTTGTGCCGTTTTGCATCACCGTCTTCGCCGCTTGGTTTCTCGGATGTCATTAGAATGATTTCATGGACGAGTCGGAGCTGGTTGCTGCTGTATTGGCCCCGGGCAATTTCCCGGCACTTTCTTGTACTTGTATCGTACGAATTTCTGTTGTTCTCACCCCTAGTTTTGTCACATCAATATAATACAAGCGAAGACCCCCCAGAACGAGCGAGCGTTGCAGAAAATCATGCTAAACGTTGTGTGTTTGTTCTAGTGGCCGTACAAGAGACAAAGCAACGCGGCCGAGGAGGACGAAGACAAGATGGATGCCACAGAGCGCGCCTATCACGAGTCTACGAAGCCAGCCTGGTCAGCCGACGGCTCCTGCATCGTTGTTGATGGACAGGGCGATGACGGCACTGCTCTTGCCTTGAAGCGGATCTGCATTTTCAACCTCAATGACTCGATCTTCGTCGATGTACGTATATGCAACTGCGTCAGAATGTCGACCAACCAACCAATGAGGATTGCAGAAGAAAACAAAGAAAATACTAACGGCATTCTAGGATCTGCTGGACAACATCGCAGAGCACAAGGATGCTGTTGAAGTGGAGCTCTCCAACGGGGTGCCTTTTGTGTCGACTCGCCGGATGCCGCCAATCAAGGCCTTTGCCGGGTTCTGCGAGCAAGCGAACCGGCAAAGACCTCAGCCAACACCCATCGCCCAGAAGCAAGGTGCTTACGAGCAGTCTGTTTGGGAGCTGGCAAGCGTTCTCTTTGACCCAATTGACAACAAGCAGGCGACCGCAGCAGAGACCGGGCGGGCTCGCAAAGAAAGCCTGTCCCGGTTCTGGGCGAAGCTTGTGCAAGATACGATGTCCAAGTCGCTGGAGCTGACGCAGTCGCCCGAGGAGAAGGCTGTGCTTTACCTGGCGAGCCACAAAATCCCAGAAGCATGCCGAGCTCTCGTGGACAGCAAGAACTTCAAGGCGGCGACGCTGGTGTCTCTCATC
This sequence comes from Grosmannia penicillata, assembly GCA_002778075.1. NCBI lineage: Eukaryota > Fungi > Ascomycota > Sordariomycetes > Ophiostomatales > Ophiostomataceae > Grosmannia > Grosmannia penicillata. The sequence continues at coordinate 854,324 of PCDK01000001.1, read as the reverse complement.
GGCACAGGCGATGCTTTCAAGAAGGACATGCGGGAGCAGATGGACGATTGGCAGCAGGGCGAAGTATTGGCCGAGTTCAGCGTGCCTCTGCGGGCGGTCTACTCGCTGCTTGCTGGCAACGTGGCTGTGTGCGAGGGCAAGAAGGGTGGCGGCGTGGAGAACCGGATGGATTCGGTTGTCCTGTCCGACTGGTTTGGCCTGGACTGGAGGCAGGCCTTTGGCTTGCGCCTCTGGTACGGCATCGCCGCCGGCGACGGGGTCGCGGCGGCCGTGGCCAAATTCGTGGAGGACGTGGAGCAGGGCCGCGTTCCGCAGCCGCGGCCCTGGTACTGCAGTGAGCGTGCGTGGGTCAACGCGCAGCGACCGGCTCGCGACGATCTGCTGTATGGTCTGCTCAAGGTGGCGGCCGGACTCGCCGGCCTAGAGGACGTGCTGGAGCCGGAGAGCGCGCAGCCTTCGCCCTTCCGGTTCCGGCTGGGCTGGCAGGTCAACCAGGCGCTGTCGGCGGCCAGCAGCATTGCCATGTCGCGGAAGCTGTCGGCCGAGAAGGCGGATGCGCTGACGAGCGCGTATGCAGCGGAGGTGCTGTACCACGACAGCCAGGCACATGGCGGCAGTGCGTGGGTGCACGCGATCTGGGTTCTCATGCACCTCTCCGACCCGACGTCGCGGGCACAGGCGATCCAAGACATTCTGGGACGCCGTGCCGGGCTGCTGTTTGAGCCCGGGCCCGACGGGGCGCCGAGCGAAGCCAACCTGTACGAGCGGCTGGTGGAGGACCTGCAGATCCCGGCGACGTGGGTGTGGCAGGCGGCGGCGCTGTACTGGCGGTACCAGCAGAAGCAGCCGGCGCTGGAGGCGGAGTGCCTGCTGCGGGCGTCGGCCTACACGGAGGCGCACCAGATCTTTGTCAAGGAGCTGGCGCCCAAGGCGATTGTGGAGCGCAACTACGGCGAGATTGCGGCGATGCTGGCCAAGCTGCAGGCGCACCGGCACCAGATCTCGCAGTGGCCGCTCGGCGGCGAGGTGTACAGCCGGTTCCTGGATCTGCTGGCGCTGCAGCGCGGCAGTGCACTGGAGAGCAGCGATGGGGGCTTCCGTGCCAGTGCCAACGGCGGCGCTGCCAGCACGGCGCCGCGCACGCGCGGCCGGCAGCAGCAAGCCAAGACGGGCGCGGAGGCGGCGTCGCTGCAGCTGGCGGGCGCGGTGGAGGCGCTGGTGTCCAGCCTGCCGGCCATGTACGAGAACGCGGGCGATGCCGGTCCGACCGAGGTGGCGGCGATCACGGAGATGGCGGATGTGGTGGCCAAGGAGACGATGGCGCTGGCGAACAAGGGACGGGTAAGTCCTTCTGCCGCACAAGGATGTTGTGAATGCTGTGCTGACTGTATGCAGATGGACTTGGCCAAGATCTCGCGTCTGCCGCTGACAGAAGACCGCCGCCTGCGGTACTCGACGGACCTGGCACATGCGTACTACCGAGAGGTGATGACGGCGCATTAGAGGCCGGGAAGAGCGAGCCGTGGAGGTTGTGGATGGCGGCCGGCTTGGCTTGAGGCTGCTCGGCCGCTGGTCGACTGTCGAGCGAGGGATGGCACGGCGGATCGAAATCAAACGTGTGGATAGCCGAGGAGGGAGTCTGTTCAGCAGAGCAGCTGTAAGTGGTCCTGTAGATAGATCAAGCACGCGATAATACTATGCCGGTAACAATATACCGATACTATGTCGACGATGCCGAGACGGCGGGCTCGTTCTGTAGGCCAGTCTGCGGTCTACTACAAAGTCTACAAATAGAGCAAGCCCATCGCCGTACGTACACAGACGAAAGCCACGTATACAGTACGAAGGAAGAGCACATGCACAAGCGTCTGACGTAGGATGAAAGCGAGTCTGATGTTTGTAATGATGTCCTTAAGACACGAGATATACTAGGAGAAACGGGAAGGGAAAGGGGAAAGCAAAAAGCAGAGGCAGCGAGTATACAAAACGGTAACAATACAGGCAACGGTCCGTCTCTTCGTGTGTAGTTTGTGCGCAGCTACAGAGCAGAGAGGAGCACGGGGAGGCCAGGGCAGGCCGGGCTAGGTGCGCAGACAGGACTCAGGCCGTCTTCTTCCACTGGTTGTAGAGGCCGATTAAGCTGCTCACGGTGCCGCTGAGGCCGACAAAGCCGTCGTCGAAGCTGGTCCAGCCCAGGCTCGAGGTGGTGATGATCAGGTCGCACGCGTCGCTGATGAGCTGGCGGTGGCTGGCGTCGCGTTCCCTGGACGGTTAGCGGTTGGGAAGAAAGGAAACGAAACGAAGGAAACGAGACGAAACCAAAAACCTACAGGGCGATGCGCTTGCTCTCGACGACGCCCTCACCGTCCTTGCGGTCGAGGCGGGCCTCGCGGGCGCGCAGGCGGCGCAGGGTGTAGGACTGGGCGACGACGGAGCAGAGCAGGCCGACGGTCCAGAAGCGGAAGGCCTCGCGGCGCAGGCGGGTGGCGAGGGCGCGGTTCTGCATGGGCTTGATGCCGAGGGCCTCGGGGATGAGCACGAGGTCGAGGGTGAGGTAGCCGGCGTAGCCGAGCTGGCGGCCGATGGTGGCGTAGCGCAGCAGTGGGTCGCCGGCGGCGGCAGCGGCGGCCAGCTTGGGGTCGGCGGCGGCGACGGCGGCGGCCTTGATGTGCTCGACGTTCTTGGTCGCCATCAGCAGCTTGCGGGCCTTTGTAAACTGGGTGCGCAGGGCGATCCAGGGCGCCAGCTCGGCGGCCGAGGCGTTGGTGCGCGTGCGGTACCAGATGTAGAAGCGGGCAAAGTACTGCAGCGTGCGCAGGACCTTGTCGCGGCCGACGGACGTGGCGGCGAAGCGCAGGTAGTGCGCGACGGCCGGGTGGTAGACGAGAGCGTCGACGACCATGGTGGTGGTGGTGCGGTGGTGGTGGCGGACGAGTAAAGGTGACGGTGGCGGGCGAGTAATGGCGACGCGCGGTGACGGTGCGGCAGCGGTAACGAGTAACGGCGACGGCGACGGCAAAGGCGACCGACAATGGCGACCGACGGCGACGTACTCCGTAAGTCGCGGTCGAGATGGATCAAGTGGAGGCGAAGCAAAGTGAGGCTCAATGAAGGCTGCGAAAGGGCTGACTGCGAAAGGGCCGCAGGCGCGGTGCAAAGGCGTGTCGATGACGTGACGGCGAGCAGGATCGGTAGGTGCAGGGATCGCGCGGGCGGCGGAGGAGCACGATGGACAGCGTCGTGCGGACGAGAAGCGGAACAGATTATCGCAATGTCGATGCACGGTTTTCGCGCAGCTCGGCTGTGATCACGAGGACGGCTTGGCTCATGCGCTCGGCTGCTCCTGTCCCCTCAGTGTCGGAAGACACCTGCCGAGGCACGGGCAGGCCGGGATTGGCTCGGGATTGGCTGCGCGCTCAGCCGTGGCGCGCTTACTCAGCGTGCGCGACTGGCACGGGAGACAATGGTATTACTCCGTACTTGTGAGTCGTTTCAGGTCAGCAGCTGTTGCGGTGGGTGAAGATGTGTTTGTACGAGCACTCCGTATCTACGGAGTACGGAGTATTACTCGTACGTCGAAGTAGTATGAGTAGTACTGTACGGAGTAGGATACAATATCGCGTATCTTACCATACAACTGCGGTGCATGTTCATGTACTCGTAAACCAGCTTCATAACTACTCTCCATTCATAACCATTCATAACCATTCATAATATGCGAGACTACCTCACGTCAGCGCCATCAGCCTCACTGGCACGCATTCGGCCGCACTTGGCCAGCTGAACAGGGATCGACAGCCGTCCGGAGCAGAAAAGAGGGCCCTGGCGACGCCGGCGACTCGACGTGGCCTTCTTTGTCTGCGGCAGCGCCTGCGATTTGCTGTGTCGTCATACCTGTAAATTACAAAGTCCTGTAGTCCGACGAGCCGTCGGTCTGGTGCGAAACACGAAACGCCGATGGGGCCGCGCCCGTATCGTATATACAGGGCATGGCCGTCGTGCCTGCGTCTCTGTGTCGTCTGTCGGTATCGTGTCGCCTGCTGTGTCGCCTGCTGTGTCGCCTGTATCGCGTCGCCTGCCTTTCGTGTCGTGCTGCCGGCTTCTGCCATCTGTCGCCTCCGACCACGGCTTCGCGCCAGCCTTTTCTCCGGCTCTCCGGCTCTCCGGCTCTTCTGTCAAGGCTGGTCCTTTCGACAACATAAACGCGTACCTGCACACGAACTCGCGCCGGCCAGTCCGTCTCCGCTCCGTCTGGCAGCCGTCCGCCGCTTGGCGTCTGCCGCCAGCCGTCTGCCGTCGCGACCTCAGCTCGATCGCAGCCAATCGCAGCCGCTCGCAGCCGCTCGACTTGTGTCGCCGTCCGCTCGCCGCCACCGCGCGCCCGTTGGAGCATCTCGTAACCGTCGCAGCCCGTCGCCGGTTTCGTGCTATTTGCGGCGCCGCTCCACCGCGCATGCTGCCCGGCGTCCGGCGGCTAATCCGTTTCGCACTCGGCGCGCCAGCTGGCTGCTTTGCACCGAGTCAGACTCTGCACGCCCACGGCGCGCCGTCATTGGCCTGCGCCCTCGGACCGCCGACCGGTCTTGCCTGTTTCTGGCTGCTGCGTGCATGCGTATGCATCGTCACTTATAGCCATGGATCCGTCCACGACGCTGGTGACGTTTATGCTGTACGTTGGACGGGCCACTCGACGGATCGTTTTTTTGCTCTTTTTTGCGTTGTGTCTGCTTGTCGTTCCACTCTCCATCTCCTTGTCGTTTTCGCCCTCCTCTGCGGGGTACCGTTCGTTTTTCCGTTGCTACTCCTGCCTCTTTCCCGTACTCCCTTTTCTGCGCATCGCTCTTTCCGCTGCTCTGCATCGCGATCCATCTTTCGTCATTGCCATTCTCTCGACGATTTCTGTTTCTATTTCCATTTCTCGTCCACTTATTCTCCGCCTCCCACTCGTTTTCGTCTCTGCTCATTTCTCCCGTTCCCTGCTTCATCCACATCGCTTTGGCCACAGGCTGCGCCCGGCGTACTGTCGTGCCCTTTATCGTGCCACCGCCCCAGCTTACTCGTCACCTCGTTCGGCGTCCCCTTGGGAGCGATCATCCTGGCGCGGGATTCCTGTATGTGTCTTCGCTTCCACGTTGAATTCCACGTTGGCTTCGCGCCGGCTTCCATTTGGCTTCCATCAGGCTTCCACGCCCTTTGTTTCTCCAGTTGCCCGCATTTTCTCCATACTCCGTCCGCGCTGCTCCTCCGCCACTGCCACCTTCTCTCGCTTCCACCGCCATGCATCCTTCGTCTCGGTCGGCTGTGTGATGCCAGCTGCATCACCATCGTCTTCCCCGATCAATCTCCGCTGCAATGTGGCGCCGGCATCCCCGTCTCGACGAAAGACACAGTACGCGGCCGACAGCCACATCGCCTCTTCAACCATGGCCGCGGGACTTTGCGTCGTACCTGTACACCATCCCAAACCCCTGTCCCACCACCCGCTTCGGCCCCTGCAGCTGCGCCTCTCATAGGTCCACCGTCTGCCGTGCTGTCATTTCTGTCATCTCGGCTGATTGCTTTCATTCGTGCCCTACGTCGCATGCAGCCCGCGATCTGCTTCCTAACGTGGCCTAGCTGGCCTGCGTGCCCGTCTTTGCTGCATTCGCATCGCGCAAGCTGAGCGTCTTGCCTGGGTCCCGGCACTTTTTCCTCTACTTTGTCTGCGTGCATCTCAGCTTGGTCCATCGCGGTTAGCCCGCGTTCTGCCTATTTCGCTTTGCTTATTCTGCTCATTGCTCGTTGCTTATTCCGTGCCCTGCTCGTTCCGTTCCCCTTCTGCGCTCACACCCATGCCGCTCATCATTTGCCCCAGACAGCCCTACATGGGCCTGCCCCAGCGAAGCGCCGGCATCTACTTCGTACTTTGTACGCCCGCGAGTCTGAGCAATGAGCACCATTCCACTCTGTCTCGACTACTGCCCCGTTGATTGCTGTGTCTCGCGCACGTCCGCTCTGCCGCCTTTGCCCGACTCAGCTGCATCATCGTTATATATTCTCCCGTCTTCGCTGTTTCCTGCTCCACCCTCTGTCCTCAGCCTTCCGTTCTGCTTTGCTACCATATTTCCAGCTTCTTGTTTTGCCTTCAGCTCTGCTTCCTGCTCCTGCTGCCCGTCCTTTGCTCGTCTCCATTATGAGACCCGAGTGCTAATACCGCCTCCTTCACTCTCGGCAGATCCACGCATCCTTCTGTCCAGACTGTCTGCCTTTTCGGCTCCTGGGACAACTTCACTATGCCCTACCCTATGCAGCGTGATAGCCGCCGTGACAACGGCCAATGGCGCGGTTGCCACGCCTTTGAGAACATCATCTGCGACGGCGACAGCACTTGCCCGCCGCGCTCTGGTGCCCTGAAAATGGACAGCACCTACTACTACTATGTATGTCTCCGTCTTTGATTTCTCTCCTGCCTGCCGTCCCCCGCGTCTCCCGTTCTGACTGCCTAGTACGAGATCGACGGCACCTCTGAAATCCATGATCCCGCCGTCCCATCCACTACCACCTGTCCCTACCTACCTGGCCAGCGCGTCAACGCCATCAGTATTCCTCGTGAAGAGCCTACTCTGCGCCGCCGCAGTGCCTCCGTCAGCTCGCTGCGCCAGACCGACTTTGCCACCCGCAACCCGGACGACCGCTATCTGCCACCACGGCCACCGACCGCCGTGCCGGAAGGTCGTAGCCCGCATCCGCATCTGCGTGTGCGCCATCTACAGACGGCTCCGTGGGCCGAGGAATCCTTGTCGGGGCGTCCTCCGACCGCGCCGTCATTGGCACGTGCAATCCCTACCGGGACATGGTCGCCCCGCCGTCTTTTCCCAAGCCGGCCGAGCGCGACTAGCAGAGGCCCTGCGAAATTGGCGCCAGTCGAGATGGACACCGCGCTCACCATTCCAGACGACGTGTCCACGCGTGACCGAGAGCCGGCACCGCCAGCCCCAATTTCCATCTCGTCGTCGCCCGCCGCCGCACCTGCCAAGTCGCGCATCGTCTCTTGGGCGTCGGCTTCATCGCTGACGTCCCTGCGCCGTCCCACCGGCACGTCTTCCCACCTCGGCCCAACCCCGCCACTGCGTACGCAATGCTCTGCCGCATCGCTACGCACACAGAGTAGCGGCGGTGGCGCGAGCAGCCGGTCCCGCGATATCTCTCCTGAGTCGCTGCGGCGGTTCCTCGTGGACGACGCCCCGGCGAGCAGCGACGGAAAAGCAGCCGAGAGGAAAGCTTTGGCTGCCTCTGTATCGGATGACATTGACGATGACGAGCACAACTTTGCCTTCACCGACATCGTGGAGACGGCAGCCGAACTGGCAACGCGCACGCTGCTGTCTCCGCCCCCGCCACCACGCGCGGTTGCGGATATGGCAGCGCCCGTGGCCGAGTCGCGGGAACGCTCCAAGTCTACGCGGTCACCAGCGCCGGTTCCGGTGCTGTTGTTGTCTCGTCCTCCTACCAAGGCAACCTCGCCTTCTTTGTCACCGACGTCTTCGGTGTCGCCCGGCCTGCACGTGTGCGTGTCGCAATCGGAGACAGATGACGACGTTGACGTCGATGCCTGGGACCTGCCGCCCATTAGTGCTTGTGTGCCGCTGGCGCCCATCCACGTTGGACTGGGCGACCTCACGCTCGGGCGCAAGACGGCGCAACACCACGAGGATTTCGTGGCAGCGCTCGGAGCATCGTTCCCGGGCGACAGTGCGAGCACGGTGACCCTGGCTCCGGAGCTGGCGACGGACGGCACAAATGGTGGCCTGAGCAGCCTCGTGGACGAGCTGGGCTGGATGGCGACTGCGATCCGCGACTGATCGCCGTTCTCGTCCCCGGCTGCTCTTCTACCCAACTACCACGCCTTCTTTACTTCTGCGCCTACACTACTATTAATCACTACGTTACTACGCTCTCTCAGCTCATGTTTATGGTTTCTTTTGTTGGCTACAATGGATTTGGCTGGGCGGACTTTGCATTTAGAAGGGCGACGGGGAAAGGGAAAAGGGGAAAGTCATAGCCTATAGGCCGGGCTATATGGGCGAAGCACGGGCAGCTCGGAACGACTGCTTTTGCCTTTTGCCTTTCGGATGGGGTTTATTTGGTTATATTTTCTTTTGTCATCCTGGATACCCACGAGTTCAGACGAACAGTCAAGAGGCCAGTATATGGCAAGCCATAGACGCGTACGAGTATGAGAATGAAGGAGCGGCTCGCTCGAGACAAGTTATCTTAATTCTCATTTGTGTCTTTGTTTTGCTTAGTGTCCATCGTCATTTCCAGTCATTTCCGGCTCGTTACTTGCTCGCTTAGGATACGAGTTGCTTTGTATGTAAGATACGGGAGTACGGGGTATGTACTCCGTACTCGTACTGATACAGAGCTGGTAGTGGCAGAGAGACAAATTTAAAGATAAGATGCAATCCACGTGCTCCACGCACGATATCAGGCGCAGTTCGATGCTCTCCGAGTAATGGACCGGCAGCGGTGATTCCCATGTGAATCGGCACAATGGTCTGGCCGGGCGCAGACACAGAGTCGCCGTAGGCGCCGTGGCATACACAGCAGCGATTAAGGGGACGACGAGCTGTTGGCACGACCAGCCCGGGCTACAAAGTCTGAGTTCAGGTAGACTCATAGGTATGTATGCACTCTGCTTGAGCGGTGCCTGCAGGCTGTCATCGGCACGGCAAGATCTGAAGTCCGATCGGTGTGCGGGCGTGAGCAATCTCACGGGGCAGCACGCGCAGACACTAGAAAAGACGGCACTGACCGCTGCGGCCTCGCTGCTTGCCGGCTTCGTCTGGCTCGCCAAGTGCGCGAGCCGCGCCCCGCGAGCAGTCACTGCATCCCGATGCGGTGCCGTCGGCGTCAAGCTCTCCACGATCCCGCCCCATGACCAGCGCCAGTCCGGCGGGGCGTTGCAGCTGCCGCACGGAACACCTTCCGGCCCGAGCTCCCAGTTGGGTCCGGGTCCGGCACCGGATGCGCAAATGATATGGCAACTTTGAAAACTTCAAGCCAAGAGGTCCTGTGACTAATACACAAGACTGGCTAGACGGCAGGTGCGGTCGATGCAGCCATGATTGGTGCTAAGTGCGCACCTTCCTGAACAAGTGCATCGTACGGTATCCAAGCTCAGACGCGTATTTCAGTATTTTTGGCATCGTAGCATTTTGCAGCAATTTGCCTATTTTTACAAACGCGATACAAAAATCCACGAGTACGAGAAGAGCAGGTCCGCACATACGAGTACGGGGTAATGCTTCGTACTCCAGGGCCGAGTAGCCGGCTGGCCCAGCGTCAGATGGTCATATATACGGGCTCGCAGCGATGCGTCGTAAGACAGTCTGCTGATGACGCGTCGGATTAGGGGGCGCAGCATTCTCAACGACGGCCAGGCACCATCGGATCGGTCTGGGAGCTGAATTCTGGAGCTATGAATAAGCTTCGGCAGCTAACGGAGGTGTCGGGCCGGCGTTCTGGCTATTGCTCTTCGTGGCTGTGTTCCTTTGACTTTCTCCTCTCCCCGTCCATTGGCTCCTCTATGGCTTCTTGACTTTGGGTCTCCAATTGTCTTTCGATCCTTCAGGTCTTCGATTGTTCTATTTCTTTATTTCTCTGAAGAAAAACCGCGGCTTCTTGTCTCGGCTCCGGCTACCGCCTCGGCCGAACCCCGTCTTGGCGTCGACTGCTTCGCTCACTTCTAGCCTGCCATCTCTGATGCGCTCGCCATGTTCGGCTATCTGATTATCACCATCATCGCCATCGGCGTGTTCTGGCTCGACCCCATCCTGCGCGCCGTGTCGCCCTCGCTTGTGTCGGACGCCCCGGTCATTCCCTGGACGCCGCGGCCGCCCATCAACGAGTCGCTGCTGGCTCTCGAGGGCGCGGGCCTCGACAATCCGGGCGGTCCGGCCTCGGAGACCGACGATGCACACTGCGAGGCCGACGCCTACACGGTGCACATCTACAACAGGGCGCCGTTGGTGCTGTACATTGAGGACTTTTTGTCAGCGACCGAGCGGCAGTATCTGCTGGACCTCAGGTGCGTGCTTGGAGTCGGCTGATCTCGCTCCGATCTTTTGCTGGGCGCGGTCCCAGCTCTCGCCAGATCGTGCCAACTCGTGCCAGTTTTGCCAGCTCGTGCCAGCTAACACTCCTGCTTTATGTAGCGAGCCTCTCTATGCCCCAGCCACTGTCACCCACGACGGCAACACCACGTTGCGCAATACCTTGGTGCGCGACTCCGAGGTGGCCCTCGTGCCGCGCACCCAGACGGTGCGCTGCATCGAGGCCCGGGCCCGCCGGCTGCAGGGCTGGCGCGAGGAGATGTGGATCGAGCGCTTGCGTGTGCAGCGATACGGCGCGCCGTCGGGGCACTACGGCTTCCACTTTGACTGGAGCCGCTCCGGCGCCGCTACGGGCGGCTGGGGGCGCGTCTCGAGTCTGATGGTGTTTGTGGACGACGGTGCTGCTACCGGCGAGACGCTTGTCGGCGGCGGCACCTACTTTCCGCGTCTTCCGCGACGTCGCGACAGCCGGTGGTGCCGGTGGATCGGCTGCGAGACGGAGTCCGACACGGAACGCAAAGCCGGCTCCGGCACCGGCTCCAGCATCGACCCCGAAATCGACCCCGACACGTCTGCCGGCGTCGTATTCCAGCCCATTCCGGGAAATGCCGTCTTCTGGGAGAACTTTCGCCCAGACGGCACCGGACGCGCCTTTGAGGAGACCTGGCACGCGGGTCTGCGCGTGCGTCAGGGCGTCAAGGTTGGCCTCAACATCTGGAGCTGGGGGCGCGTGGACTGAGCGCCGTGGACGGGGGGCCGGCGGCTACGGCGGTGGCTGCTGACAGCAGACGAACACAGGGAGCACCTGCTTATGCACCGGTGAAGAAAAGAAGGCTGTTCGTGAGGCTGGCGTCGTTCTTTGCTCGAGCCACTTTTCCGTTCGGGCCGACCGCCTGCACAAAACAGCGCACTCTGTACCTTCACACCCTCTTCCACACTTTTGCCCCATGACCAGGGCCCGTGCCAGCTCTTTGCGCCCGGTCTGGCCCTGGTGGCTGGCCTGTCACCGATTGTTTGTCGTCTGGCCTGTGTGTGACGTGCTCGTCCCCCGTTTTGCGCTGTCAGTTGTCAGTTGTCAGTTCTCACGCGCTCCGTCCTGCCTTTCAGCTCGGGCACCTGTTCATGCGTGTTGAGGCCAAGCCCGGCTGGCGATTCTGCTGGCCGTCTGACATGCCTCGTCGCGCGCTAGGGTGGTCGGCTGCAGAAGCGAGAGGCGTCAGTTGTCTGGCCCTTTGCTGGCAACGTTGCACGCTCCTAGCACTCGGGGGCGAAGACAAAGGGACGACGCATCGCACAACCACAAACACGGTCAGCAAGCATGGGCAACACGAGCCTAGAATGCAAGCGTGCATATGCTGGTGGACAGCGGCCAGCAAGAGTGACCGCGAACGGCCAACAGCTGGCAGCCAACAATCAGCAGCCAACAGCCAACAGCCAACAGCACGCTGCACAATGCACAATGCACATTGTGGAATGCAGAGGTACGGAGTAGAATGCCACTCTTGGTGCGCTGGCAGTGCTACAAGTCTGCGGCCTGGCGCCTGTCACCGCTGGCGGTTCCCGGTCGAATAAGCTGTCAGGCTGTTGCCGGCTTGACCTCCGCGCTCCGGCCGCTACAGATCCCCAATACAACCCTACTGCATGGTGTGGGGGAGGCCGTTCGGCCAAGTCTGACGGATGTGATACAAGTGCACTGTACAGAGTACGAGCTTCGTATTTGCCACGCAACACGGAATGCAAGATACCTATCAATATGCTCTTTGTCTGCATGCTTTCCTCGGGGTGCTCTGCGGTATCCCTGCCCAGGCCAGCCCGAACCGGCGCGTGTCCAGGCTGCTGGATTTTCTTTTTCCTGGGCCTGACCGCCTCTGCCAGGCTGATTGCCGGCATGCCGACAAGACCGGCATCCGTCAGCCGTCGGGCTTGCGGCCAACAGCAGATGGCGAGGGACAGGGCAAAGACAGCGTTGGGGGCCGCGTGCAAGGCAGACTCGTCCGGCTATCGGCGCGACATTCGCCGCTCTGGTCGTATTTGCCTCTTCCTGGCAGGACGGCGCGGCTGATGTATCAGTACAAAGTACAGATTACTCTAGATTTACGATACCGATCCTTCGCGCCGTCCGTCATTCTCCGGCACCTCGATCATCGCCATCTTCCCTCTCCCTTGCGACAGACAGGGATGTTTGATTATGCTCGTGCCACTGCAAGCCGGACCTGCTGTCGAGGGGGATAGGACGGAGCGTGCAGCGCGATGTCTGCCCCGGTGCGCCAGGTGTCTCGCAGCGGCGCCTCGCTGGCGCTGGCCTGCATGTCTCTTGTCTCTGTGCGACGAGGGGGAGCGTGCCCACCTTGGTGTCTTGAGCGGTATCACTGTCGTTGACCGGTCTCTACGCAGTTGTCTCTGTTCTGTCTCTGATGCAGATGTCTCTGGCAGATGTCTCTGATGGCCGCTGTCCGCCGTCCTGTCCGCTGTCCGCTGTCTGCTAGCGGTCCATGTTTCTGATGCGCCGTATCTGTCGCGATCTGGGCCGACGCGCGACTCGTACGATACGTGACAGAAGAGCGGGAAGCGCTGGAATGGGACGGATCGTCCATCCTGGCGCTTGCTTTCTTTTTCCCTTCTTTGTCTGGTTCTCTGTTCTTTGTTTCTTTGTTTCTTTTCTGTGCTCAGGCTCGTGCGTCGGTCTCGCTGGGCTGGCTTCGGCAGCCGTTTGTTGAGAGTCGAGAGCAGGACGCGGTGGCTGCCAGTCACCGCCTTTTGGCCATCCTGCGATGCAGGTTTCGCGCGTCAGCCTGTGCGATACGTGTCCGCAGCGCTGCCTGGACACGTATGCGCCGCTGCTCTTGCCGTTGTGCATGCCGTGTTGCAGCTGAGCAAGGCGCTGAGCCTCGGGGTTGTCATTCCCATATCTCCGTGCGCTTCGCAAGTACGCTTTGTGCGCGTGTTGCACTGTCTCAGATGCTGTCTGTTTTATCTGTTCACGCCAGCCTTCTTTTTCTTCACGCTTCTTCCGTGGTTGAGCGCTCTGGCGCACGCCCTATCTGACCGCCTCGCCTCATCCGATGGACAGCCCTAGGAAGAAGACAGCAAGCCAGCAAGACAAGACTGCGACGTGTTTGAATTTGGGTGTGGGTGTCGGGGTAGCCGCGACAGTGTGCTGACGCAGGCTGCCTGCTCGAGGTACCCGTTCTCTGTGACATTGGGCTACATGCTGCTCACTGCACAGCTGTATTCTGTAGGACAAGACGGGCCGTCCAGGCTGTCCAGCGCTACCCCCCTTGTACCTCGTCTCGTTCCTTCATCCCTCGCGGCACGGCTGTGGACCGTTGCTCTTCTGCCTGTCCCTTCAGTCGCCTGACAGCAGCACGGGATATCGATGGGATGGAACGCGGTGCCCTAGTCCCATGCGGCATAGCAGGCAGACCCGCCGGCCTGCAGCTCCCACACACTCGCCTGCGCCGTACTCTGTACATCTGCACGGCGGCATCGGCCTCTGCTTCTACAAAGTACAGAGTACGCGGCGGATTCGGCCTGCCTGGCCAGTCTGTCGAGTACATTGTCCGCTCCTTCGCCGCCTGCTTCGTCCTGACCGTCCAGACCGCAAGGCATAACGGCCTGGAGCTGCTGTTCCGTGCCGTTGGACAGAGCACAAACAACACCGCTTCGTTGCCGTTGCGCCCTGCTCTCCCCGACGAGTCGTGTCTTGCTTCTCCCTGTCCCGGCGCGGGCGTCCGTCGGTGGCGTGCCACAGGCGCACGAGCACGGAACGACGGCTGCCTGTACGGCGTATACAGAGTGCGTGCGCGGAACAAGGCAAGACGTGCGCGCGTGTCCGAGATCCTTCGTCGCCTTGGTGTCTCGGCGAACATGCCAGGCCGCGCTCGTGCACGCATTGCCGTGCCCTGCCGTCCTATCATCCGGGGGGACACGGCGGCACCTGGCTCCTGCCATGCTGGCCGTGGCCGGTCAGCCTGTCCCAGTCCAGCCCGGAACTCTCGACGGTGTATCCAGCTCTGTACGAATTACGTCGTGTGCTTCCGTGCCTGCAATCCTGCGCAACAGGGAATACGGAATACGGGATACGGAATACGCAGCAGACAGACGGCAGGCAGCGCCGAAAAATGCCTCTTCCGTGCCTGTAGTAAGCCGTGGCGACACTCTGATGCGGCCCGATTTCGGCACCCTCCAGCAGGGAGGGTGGACTCTGGCCGGCGGAGGGGCCTTCCGAGCAGCAGCGCCGTGTCCGTATTGGCTGAGGGCTGCCGTCTCGCCGAGACCGTCGTGTCCAGGCCCCGGGACACGCGGGTTACCGGCGCACCAGACACCAATGACATGCATATGCGCGCTCCCGGGCACAGCGCGTGCTCCAGAGAAGGCCAGAGACAGGTGGCGTGCATTGGGAGGGAAAGGCGGACTAGGAGCACAGCAGAAGGACCGTATCACTGTGTACGCGTGAGCAGAAGACAGGGGCACAAGGGAGCACGGAGCAACGGTCAATGGCCGTGTCCGCGCCAGCCAGCCGTCGTCTTTGTCGTACTTTGTGTGGGAATACAGGAGCAGATCGGTACGCCGGAAGGACGAGGAAGACCACGTATGGCACGAGGATGACGCCAAGAAGCACGCCGCAGGCTACCTGCTTGCTTTCCGTCTTTCATTGCGTTTTGATTTATGCTTGATTTACGGTCCTTGGCAAAGACAAGCCAGCCAGCATCGCACGCAAGAGTAGCCGTTCGTTCTGATATGAAATGTCCAATAACTTCTTATTCCGGTAGCCGTGTCCTTTTCCGTGTCCCGTTCCCGCCGTCCCAACCCGTTCCCATACTCTGTAGCTCCTTGCAGCTTCATGAATCATTACCGGTAAAAAGCAGAAATGACAGTAAACCCAGCACAAAAGAAAGAACTTCCTGTAGATCCAAAACCCGTGAGCACCGTATTCCAAAGACCGTGTGACAAAACCCCGAAACATGTCCGTGGACAGGCTTCACTGCTCCTTTCGCCATTTTCCTGCACACCAGACGATAACGCCAAATCCCTACTTGCTGTTGGGCAGTACCGATATGCCAGTCAAGCAGCGCCGTGGAATGCCAAATAGAATTTCCAAGTGTTTTTGTGTATGATTTCCGTGTCACTTTGTGATTTTGTGCATGCCCTCCAAGGTCCATCTACACACTGCCTCGCTTCATGTGGCCAGAGTGGTGAGGAATGTCTTCGTAGTCGTCCTCGCTCATCGGGCTACCGTGTGTCGCTTGGTGCTCACCATAGTGAGGCATCGGCCGTCCGGCACTGGCCCGTTCGGTAGTCGCCATCATAGTACCGGTGCCGTTGGCATGCATGTGGTTCTGGCTGTGGCCGTTGCCATGGCCGTGGACGTGACCCTGGACCTGCATGTGGTCGCTGATGCTGCTCCCGCGCTGATGGAGATGGTGATTGCTGCCGGGATGGTCGCTGGCTAGGTAGCCGCCATGGCCGCCGTCCACAGCGGTAGGCCCGCGAGCCAGAGCGCTGCTTTCCGCTGCGCGGCTGGCAGCCATGGTTGCGTCTGCCTCGATGCGTGCGTTGTTGATCAGGCTTGGAAGCTGGCGGCGGCGAGCGTTGATGAACCAGTTGGAAATTTGGTCTATAAGTCAGCCAGAATGTTCACTCGGTGTCTCAGGCACCCAGACAAGCTAAACCAGAGACGTACTCATTTGGAGACCAGTCTTGCGCATCAGCTCCTGCTTCTCGTCTTCCGACGGATACGGGTGATGCAGATGATTCACAAACCAGGCCCGCAGCTTGTCCGTGGTCTCTTTGGGGAGGTTGCCGCGCCTCTTCCGTTGGCGCGGGTCGCCGTTCACGCCGTTGGCACCCGCATTGATCGGGCCGTTGCTGCCACTCGTCATGGCAAGACCGCTGTACTCGCCCACAGAGACCGAGTCTCTATGGTAGGCTGTCGGCGATGTGGAGTGTGGGTGGGCATAGCGCACACCGCCGTTGGTGTTGCCGCCGGACGACGGGAAGGCAGCACGATCAAAGCCGTGAATCGATCCCAAGGAGTGCGACTGCGTCCGCGACGGGTGGTGCTGGTAGGAAACTGGGTAGCCATGGCCGGCGTGAGGCGGCGGCGGCGGCGGCCCGGGCGGCTGCTGAGACGTGCTGTGCCGCTGGTAGGCCGCGGCCCTGTCTTGCATGCTGCTCGTCGGAGCGTAGCCGTCCCTGGAGTAGGCCGTTCGCGGGAGAGGAATAGGGGCCGAGTCGCGGCGCTCGTAGCGGAGCTGCTGCGGCATAGGCAGGCTGTTGCGTACGTTGCTTATGCCGCCGGCATCGAACTGACTGTCATGGCGGCTGGCGTACGGCAGAGAGCGGTGGTTGCCGAGGGGACGTCCGGTCGACCAGGCTTCAAGAGTGGCTGAAATCGGCGGTCCGGTCGAGGAAGCCGAAGTCAAGGGGGGCGACAATGGGGTAGCACTCATGGGGCCGTGGGGCGTAGTCGGCGAGGGGCCTGGACCGGCGCCTGGCCCTCGGGGACGGTCCAGAGGCGAAGAACCTGGACACAACCGGGGAACCTGGGAGCCGTCGGGAACGCCAACTCTCAGGCGCTTGTTCGAGCTGGACGGCGAGTGAACATACTCCTGGGTCGCCGACGAGACACTGAAGTTGGGCGACGGGAGAGAGTGCGTGCCAGACTGCATGGCTGGCAGAGCTGAGTGGCCGGCGCCATGGCCGTGGGTCTGGCACTGGAACTCCTCGGGGAGGGCGTCTCTGATGGACGGAAGAGCTACGGCATCCAGCTCGTTTCGCGGCCTATCACGGACCAGGTCCAAGTGCGGCGGACGGCCGTCGAGCTCCCAGGTGTAGCCGCGGCGGAACGAGTCCTGGGGAGGCAGTTGGTAAACAGTAATGGCAGACATTCTGGGCTGCTCGGAAGGATGTGGTCGATCAGAAGAGCTGGTGTTGTGCGGCGTCTGGTGCAGAGGGTTGAGGGCCATTCCCGAGAGACCATAAAGCAGGAAGGACCCGGGCCTTGGGCGCCAGGGGAAGAGCAAGGGTTGCAGAATTCGAAAGAAGGAAGCACGGCAGAGTCATGAAAGGGCCGCCGTGCAGAGTGTATATGTATGTCCGTGTGTGGGTGTGTAAGTGGCAGGTATGAGTGAGTGTGTGATGTGAGTGAGCGGATATATATTGGAAACTATGCAGAAAGTATGCAGTCTGGAGTCTGTCTGGAGTCTGGGCGGCGAAGAAGACAAAGATCTGGCAGGTGTCCTTGTAGCGTAGATCTGGGATCTCCAGTGGTGTGGCTGAGACAAAGGTGACAGGACACCGTTGAAGAGCCAACGAACGGAGGAGAGCACTGTAAGCAAAGCGGGAAAGCCGGGCGCCGGTGAGTGGGCGAGCTGGGCAGCTAGACGGCTAGCGGGCGTTGGCCTGTAAGAGGCGGGTGGCGAGGTGGCAGACAGAAGGACCGGACGAGAAGGAGGAGCCGGGGGACTAGCCACGGCGACGGCGGGCGCTGGCACTGGAGGACTGGCTGGCTGGAGCGGTGAGGACGGGGATACAGCAGCTCGCACAGAAGCCCGGCGGCAGGCTGGACGGGAACAGAGGTCGAGGCGCGAGGGGAGGAGAGGAGAGAAGTCGAGCGTGGGACGGACTGGCAGATGACAGTCTTTTTGTATAACTCGGGGCGGCCGTGTCTGGGCGGACGGGCAGTTGATGTCAGGAAGAAGAAAGGCAGGCAAGGTACAGGGAGCGGGAGGGAGAGCACGGAGCAGGGGAGCGATGTACACGGGCAGCGAGGAGGCGTGAGAGGGCGTGTGGAAGGGCTGAAGGGCGCTCGAGGGGGTAGATACTCGACGAAAGTACCTGGGCGCGCTGGTGCAGCCAGTGTGTGCCGCCGTGTGATTGACGCAGACACAGTCAGGGTAGAGCCGGAAGACAAGCAGGCGAAGGGGCAGACAAAAGAAAAGAAAGCAGACGAAGAAAAAGAAAGGGGAGAGGCAGGGAGGAAGAAGCGAAGAAGAGGAGGGGGGAAAGGAAAAGGAAGCAGACGAAAGTTGAGTTGAAGAAGGAAGCAGAGATTCAGGACAAGAATGTATGACCCAGGACAGGCGCAACCGGCACGAAGGAGGAGAGACAAGGGCCAAAGAAAGACAGAAGTACCTGGCTGCAGCCAAAGACGTGTACCGTCACAGCGAATACGAAGTACACGCACAAATACACAGTACACAAATACCGCACAAACATGCACAACGGGCCCGAAAAGGAAGAGTCGGGAGCCGCGGGAGTCGGGTAGGAGCACTCTGGACCGGCAGCCGAACGATCTGGCGGGACGTGCGATGGAACCAAACGACACTGCGTGTGCTGGAGAGCTGTTGCAGGACGGGCGTTCCAGGATCGAGGCCAGGAGGGGTGAGCGGACGAGATGCACAGTACGAAAGAGAGAGCCGCACCACGGCACAGGCACGGCAGAGACATGCCAGCGGCGGACGGCAGAGCGCAAGAACGCCTGGGGAGTGCTGCAGGGCCGAGGGGTGGCCCTGGGAAGGGGGGGGGGGTGCTTGTGATGATGCAGTCGTCAAGCTGGGCGTGTGGACGGCGGATCGCAGGCCGCGGGCAGGGCTAGGCCACGACGGGGAAGGAGCCCTGAATAGAGTCGGACAGGCAGCGGCAGAGGTTGGGGAGGGGGGGGTCTCTCTGAGAGTGTCTGGGTGGTCTGGGTGCCGGTGAGTCTGAGCTAGATGCACCTGTGCATGTGACCCATGTACGCGAGTTGATTCATGTACACTACGGGCGTCTACTCGGAACTCCAGGCCGCAGCTAGTCGATCCTCCAGTTCTCTAGTGCGAGAACCAGGAGAAAAGGAGACTACCAGGGAGAGCCTGGTGTAAGGCTCCGAATCCTACTACGTAATACGGCCTGCCGACTAACAGCCGACGCGAGCAGCTGTGTTGGCAGTGTCGAGAGTTTCGGAGATGCGAGGTCGTCGATATGGCGGCCGAGACGGGACGTGCCGTGAGCCAGCTGGCTGGGATGGGGGAACACGAAGGCGAGGACGGGCGAGGACGGGACGGAGAAGAGGACGGGACGGAGAACGGAGACAAGAAGGCAACGGAGACGAGAAACGGGGGTGGAGACAGGACAGAGGAGAAGAGACAGAAAAGAAGAGACAGAGAGAAGAGACAGAGAGAAGAGACAGAGAGAAGAGACAGAGAGAAGAGACAGAGAGACAGAAAGAAGAGATAGAAGAGAAAGCAACAGACAAGAGTAAAAAAAGAGACAGAAGGACGAGATAGAAAGACGAGATAGACGAGACAGAAGACAGACAAAAGACAGACAAAAGACAAGTCGGAACGAAAGACAACACCAGCATCCTCCAGCGCGACAACGAGATGCAGTGTTGCAGCCGGAGACTTGACGGGACGGGCATCGCGTGGCTGGCATCGAGCACGGCATACGGCAGGGGCATGTTGGTTGCAGTGCTGAACAGGGCGAGTACTTGTACTTTGACGGGACTCTGTAATATCTCACAATCAAAGGTCGCAGCACGCGCAAAGTACACTGCAACACTATGTTACTGTCACGTGCACTGTCACGGCGACACAGGCTGTGCAGATGGCCGTGTACGCACTGTGTTTGCACAGGCCCAAACGAGAATACGAGGCGCGCGAGGAAGGAGCAGCCCGGCCGAGGTAGCGCCTGCCGCGCATGGCGGCGCAGACTACAAGCTCACAAAGTAGCCGTAGGCAAGAGCGACGGCGCCGGGCACCTGCCTACTTTGTACCCGTACCGCATACGATCACCGCGACCAAGACGAAGTAGCCTCTTCGACACAAAACGGAAACCAAGAACGGAGTCATGATCGACGATCACCCACCATCACGACGCTAGGACGGCTAAGCACACAATGTGTCACTGCGGTCCTTTTTTGGCGCGGCATTCCAGCAGTAGAGTATGCAACTGACAAAAGACAAGAGAAGAGACGATAAAAGACAAGTTTACGATAAAAAAAAGACGAGTTCGCAGACGACAAAAAGACGACAAAACAATGACAGGCAAAAGCAATGCAAAACAAAAACAATGCAATGGCAGAAGCTGACGGCAGAAGCAGACAGCGCCCAAAGACAAGAGACGACAGCTCGCCGCTCGGCTTGGGCAGGAAACGGCGAGATGGACGAGACAGCGCCAGGCCAGGGGACCAGAATAAAGTACCAGCTGGCCGAAAGGCGCGCCGAGGTCTCCATTCCGATGCCCCCGTACCGAGTACGGGAATACAGAGACACATGCACAGGCGCGGTACCTACGTCGTGCCACGGCTCGCGGGCGCGAAACAAGGTTCAAATCGGTACAAAGTGCGGAATGTGACGTACGAGTACAAATACACGAATACAGCCCACAAATGCCCGTCTTCAGCTGACAGCCCAAGGCCACAAAAGGACTGGCACGGCTACGTGACATGCTAGCGCCCGTCCCTAGCAGATCGACGGCCGGGGCACCCTTGCAAGTGACTCGCGGAGTGGGCGGCGTGTCTTCCTGACTGCCAACGGCACGACACGGCGTGGAGACTCTTCAGCGGGGCCAATCCAGCCTCGGCGACTGCGATCAAAGGAGCTGGCGGCAGACACTGGAGGGATCAATGAGAGCTGGCAGACACTGGAGGCCGATCAAAGAGCGGTGGCAGACACGGAAAGAGGCCAGGCTCTGCGACGAGGACCCAACCACCACAAGACCGTGAAGCTCCACGCAGCCTCCGCCTGAAACTGTCAGCCCATGACAGCGTCCAGAAGCAGACAGGGAACGCGCGTGATTGGCGGCGTGGAACGGCAGCAGGAACTGACAGATCCTTCCATCCGCCACAGCCTCGATTCTTGGCCGTGGTCTCGTGCGTGCCTATCTCCTTGCGTGCGTGCCTGTGTGAGCATGGCTCTGCACGGAATGCCGCGTCGCACCGCTACGGCCCAACCGGAGCACGCCGGACGAGTTTTGCTAGTCCTGACTGGACGAGATGCGATTGGCACTCCAGCCACGCGCTACCTGTACGGAGTACGGAATGATTGCGCACACGGGCACAAGGTAGGACTGTACTCCGTCGTACCCTACAAAGTATCTTACGCTGCACCTCGCTCTCCGGGCGGCGGACGCGCAACGAGCGGCTGTCATTTGTCATTTCCAGCAGCAGATCGACCGAGGGCTGTTCTGGGGACGGTACGGGTCATACAGCACGGGTACGGAGTACGGAGCAACACTTGCGCTGCCGCTTGCATGCGACCCATCTCGGCAAGACACTGCGTGGCGCCGTCTTTTGGGAGTTTTGGAGTGCCAGGGATGCACCAACGCCAGTGTCACAGCCACGTCTCCGGGATTTCTCGAAGCAGCCACTGCCTCTCGCCACCTACCGGCCAACCTGGCCGCTAATGCAGAGTTCTTACGAGCTCGTCGCTTGCCTCGGATGCGCGAGGTTGCCAGACCGGTCACGACGGAGACGGGCGACACCAAGGAACGTGGCAAAGGCCAGCGATGACACGGAAGACGACGGAAGATGCAATGCGGCAACCGGAACGGCAGACAAGGAACCTGACAGTACATCGGCGCAGAGACCAGGTTGGTGCGTCGCGGCCAATCGGCACTCGCCATTCTGCAGCCCCGGATATCGTCTGCAAGCCACTCCAATGGCGTCGAGCATGTTAGCCGCACCGGTCAGAACGCGGCCGGTCTGTCTCCCTTTTCGCCCATACCCATAACGCCATGGGCAAGCACGCCAACGCATCCGAGTGCCGGTCATCCTCCCGTCACACAGCTGCCACACGCCCTCACGCTCAAAGGGGACGGACAAGTCGTTCCGCATCCGCACTCGCTTCCACACCTGCATCCACCCCGGAGCCCGGGGCGGCTGAGCGCCGGAGCAGAGATAGGTCACGGGGCGCGGATGCGGCGACAAAGCAGCGACGATCGCGGCTACGGAGTACGTGCGAATGGCCGCAAGCCACAGATCGCCGCGGTCAGCTCTTTGTTGGCGCCCGGCACTGCGACAGATGAAACGTACCAGCAGGACGCATCGCCAGGTTGCGATTGGCTGCTTTACTGGTCCTTGGCTTGGAAGACCGGGACCGCAGCCGCAGCTCTAGTCTTCTAGACCCTTTGGTACTGAAGCAGCCTGGCGTCGCTGGCAGCCCGCCCAGGCCCGTGCCCGTGCCAGCGGTGGCGCCGGTGCTATCAGCGGGCGACGACGTGTGTCTGTGCCGCGGCGTGACAGCGTTGCCTGCGCTGCCGCTGAGAAGCGCGCGCCCTGGCAGTGCAGCAGCGTCACCGCAGGCGGCAGGCGGGGCATGCAAGGCTGCCTCGATGCCTACGAGAATGTACGAGGCAGCCTGAAACTGCGCCCTGTGGTAGCGTGGTCGCTGGCGTGGCGCCTTTGTTTCAGGCTGGTGGCTGCCGCTTCGGGACTACGGTATCAGAGCTGGCTAGTGGTTGAGCTTGACGTGTTTCGCCTCTCGCCGCTCGCCGCTCGCCGCTCGCCGCTGGCCTTTGCGTTGGCTACGGAGTGTTACGGAGTGCGGACAACGGACTACGGACTACGGAACGCACTACAAAGTACCTGGTATCGACGCGCCAGATCGGCAGCGCCAGCCTGGCGGCAGAGGTGGACGCACGGCGGGCAACCCGGGGGCGGATCTCGAGTGGCGATCGAGTCCTGTGACACAGACGGGCCGTGGTCTGCTTGGCTGCTCGAAGCAGCTAGGCGCGCATGCTAACCCGCCAGAAGGCCCTTCTCAGCTGTTGGGGCTCTCGATGCGGCATCGCGTGCCGTCTAGCGCAAGTCTGCAATTCCGCGGGAATCACATGGGCGCACAGTGGCTTGCCTGAAGTGAGTGGTGTGCTGTGGTATTGCTGTTATTGGTTGTACTTAAGACTAAAGTAGAGACTTGTGTATTTCATCTACCACTTTAGGCTGTAGTCTTTTTCACTGCTATTTACGTTGGCAGACCTTGACAATTCTGGTCAAATCTACTTGGTCAACTACTTGATTAGGTCAACTCAATCGATGAATATAGGACGCGCCTCTATTCAAAGTAGGAACTTTAGGCTCAGTCCAACTCCTTCAACTTTGTCAGAACCCCTTCGTCCTCTGCTTTCCATGACAAATAAATTGAATGGAGAGTTACAACAAACTAGCAGCCTTCAACCGTTCGACAACCTTTGTCATGCGCCCCAAAGCAGGCATCTTGCTGCACATGACATAGTCAAGGCCACACACTACGTCGTGGCCGTTGCAACACGTCCATCACACTCGCTGCACGCCCAGCATAGCGTTCCGACACGCCACTAGCTACCCGTAGTTGGCAATAGCTTCACCAGTACTCTTTGTCCCGACATCCGACCATGACGCGCGCTCGCACTGACGCCTGCCGCACACCGTAGTCGAGGACGATTGCAACGGCGATCTGCCGGGTCGTGTGCCTGCTTTGTGTTGCATCGTCATCGTTGTCGCAGCATCGTCTCGATTTCCGCATGGCTTCACAACGGCAGCAGAAACAGGCGCGGATCACGACGGCGCGGCGACCGCGTTGGATCTTCACATGACAGCACCAAGTGGCAAACTGCGTGCGGACAAACCAAAGGCCGTGGGACCAGGCCTCGTCATCCGTCTTCGCTCCCCGGGCTGCTGCTGCCACCAGGCGCATCCGTACTGCTCTGCCCGACTCGCACACGCCTGCAAGTGACAGGGAAGCCGTCCCACCAGCGGGCAGCGCAATCTCGGCCCGCATGTTGCTCTATCGCCTTGGGCCTTTCTGCATGCTGCAGTACTGTATCACTGTGACGGCAGCTAGCTCCATGCAGGCCGACGAATGCAGTGCGTCGTGTGCCTCCGTGGCCGAAGAGAGCGCCTGCGGCGAAGAAAAAGAAAAGCGCGGGAGAGGACGGCAAAAAGAAAAAAGAAAAAAGAAAGCGAGGCCGCGCGACAAGCGGTACAAAGCAGTTCCCGCTTCCCGTCTGCCCGTCTCCAAGGACACGGCCAGCTCGCAGACGGGCAGTGCCGCGTATTCTCTCTCCTGCTGCTGGCCGTCCGTCCAGACGAACAGCTGTCTGCGCCTTGTCCGCAGTCGCCAGCGGCGCCTGCATTCGCCGCCCGACTGGGGTCGCCGCCCTTGCTCGCCGCCGCGTCGGCACGCTGGTCGCTGCCTGTCACATCTCATTTCCTGATGCCCGATCCATCCCAGGCGTCCGGGCGGGATGATCTAGCAGAGAGCTGCTGCACGCAGCTCGCACGAGCACAGGTTGGACCGCTCGTGCTCGCGCGCCCGCGTCTCTGCGTCTTGTGCGCGACGACCGCCTGTTTCGCACGTGCTGAGCAGACGCTGCATCGCCGCCAGCCAGACCGCATCGCGACGGCAGGACAGGCAAGACAGCGCGAGCAGCCCAGAGACAGGACCAACACGCGGCGTGTGACAAGATCGATGCTTGTCCCCGGCCGAGCCAGGTCTCGCGCATGCCCGACGTCTGTACTTTGTACCGGTACAAGGCCGCACACAGATAGTCACTGCGTACTTTGTTCTGCCAGCGCCAGCAGATGTGTGATAAAGTGTGACGGCGGTAGGGGTTGCATGCAGCACGCCGTGCAGCGCCCGCCTCCCGACGCAGCTCAGCACACTGTCCCCGTCTCTGCCCCGAGCCGTGGCCGCGACCAGCCGGCGCAAGCTGATGCTGCTGCGGTATGTGATGTGGCTGCCAGGCATGGAAGTCGTCCAGCCTCCTCATCTGCATTCCAGCAGTCCATTGCCGTTTCGTTGGCACTCTCATCTCGCGTCTTGATTCCATCTGTCTTCCCTGGCTTTTCATTCCCTGGACTTCTGGCGTTCTTGGACTCGTCGGACGGCCAGGCTTCCTGGATCGTCTGGATCAACTTGGCTCGCTGGGCACTCGTCTCGCCTCGCCGCATGCCGGCCGCGCGCCTCTTGCTGCCATCGCCTCGCCGTCGCCGCCTGTCCCTGTCCAGCTCTCTGCGCCGTGTGCCGGCCCTCTCTGCATGTCATGTAGCATCGTTGACCGCGCTGGGAGCGAGCCAGCGGCCAAGCCCACAGAGGGACCAACAGGACACGCTGCGGCGCATCCGGTGCGCATCCGGTGCGCGTCCAGGACGAGGCGTGTCTTGTGCTCTGCTGCTGCTGCTGTGCTGCCGTGCTGCCGTGCTGCCGTGCTTCTGTAGCTGTGTAGCCGTGCCGCCGTGCCCCGGTGTGCATGTACACCTGTCCATGCAACCGGCCGCATGTACGAAGCAGCCTCCACCTCCACCGGATGCGCGACCACACCCTCACCCGGACCCTGACCGCCCGCTCGTCACTCTCCCAGCCATTGGCCGTCCGACGTTGTGCCCTCCACGAGATGCACCGATGCATCCTGCACATCTGCACTGCTACGCCGACGGGCTAGCACAGGCCGTGCTGGACGGGCTCAGGTCTGATGTCGCGGCCTTGGCTGCATCACACCCATCTTCTCTCCCTGCCGTTGCTGCTGCTGCCGTTGCCGCTGCTGCTTGCTCCTTTCCCCTGCCATGGCTGCCGCTGCCCTGCTCATGTCATCTTGTGTCGCTGCCCGCCCACACCGCTCGTCTTGGGTCACATCACTTCTGCCTTTTGCCTCCCCCTTCACGGCCCTCGCCAGCTTCCCCTCCGAGCAGCGCTTCCCTGCCATGTAGCAAGCCACCGTCGTATTCTCCCCAGACGACCACAGCATGCAGGCCCATGTGTCCGACTCGGAGTACATGTGCGCCAATATAATGTATATGGTGTATATGCATCTAATATAATGTGGTAACATTCTGATGGGCTCCTGCATATGCACACCGACACATGTCCGCCGCCGCTTTCGCACCACGTTGCAGTGAAGACAGAAATAGCAGTGTATGGCTGGGCGTCTCCCATGGGAGAACCCCCCCGGAAGACAGCCTTTGCTCAATATTGCTTAGATAGAACTGCGCCTTTTTCCCGGCCATGGATATCCAAGGCGTAATGAGGCGGGATATATGCAATGCAAACCAAAAGTAGGGTATATACCAAAACCTAGTAAAATCAATCCAAGGAAACGAGCTTCGTAAACAACATAATCGCCCAAGAAATCATCCAAGAGAAGCAGTCTTTCTAGACAGGCCAGCGCTTTCCGGGCAGCGCACCGCATCAAGCGGAAATTGCTACTGCACAGCCATGCGGCCATGTGCCCAAGTGCCCAAGTGCCCAAGTGCCCAAGTGCCCAAGTGCCCGAGTTCCCGAGTTCCCATGCGTCCATGCGCTATCGGCGCACGCAACCATGTGTCTAGCCACGCTGTCCGGTCGTCTGTACGCTTCAGGACGCACCGGGCACTCGATTTCACTTGTTTGTCCGCAGCCGCTTCCAGAACGACCGTTCCCGGCTTCGTCGCGGGTCTGTGGGGCTGTCGCTTCCTCGGCTTGCTTCGTCGTAGCTACCTGCTTTGATGAACGCCGGGTCGTCTTGGAGTTGTTCATCGCGGGGATCGATCTCGTCAAAGTCGTCAAGCCCCATCGCGCCCGAAGCATCGTTGCCTTCGTCGAGCTTATCATACCCAGGTGCTGTGGCTTTGTAGGATGACTGGCCCTGCATCTTCTTCAGTCCACGTGCTAGCGGAAGCACAAATTCTACCCGGCCCTCTTTCGAGTCCTTCAGGTCCTTCTCCCTCGACGGACAAGTGATGGCGCCAATCCCGGGGAGACGCTTGCGTGGTGGTGGCCGTAGTCCCATGGCCTTGTGGTAAAGCACCGGGTTCCGACGTTGCAGCTCATCTTCAAGCTGCGCCTGATGCATTTCCACCATCTGCATTCGCTCGTCTAGATCGGCCGGTGTTTCAACCAAATGCGCCCTGCTTTCATTTTCTACCAAGCTCATCCACTCGGTGTATTTTTCTTCCATCTCAACAGTCTCCTGCTATACATCACCCTGTAAGCTCATGTTTTCCCGGCACGTGGTTTCGTGAAGCTTGTGGTGACTTACATGGGTGAGGGGTTCGCGCTGACGCAGGCCGTCGACGTAGTCCTTGGCCGTCTGTGTCATCTTATCGCCTGTGATGTACTTGTCGAAAGACGAAGAGAACTCGCGGTAATGACCTTTGAGGACATAGCAATCGCCATGCCAATCGCTTCGTTCTCGCATCTGTCGTATCAGTACGTCGGCCACTGGACACTCCCATCCAAATTCGACTACTCGATCGTAGAATATAACACAGCGAGAAGACGGGCCTCTGGCAAAGCTCCTCCTGCTCTGCTCGTCGGTAAATGCAAGGCTTAGAAGATCGTAGCTTTGTTCGATGAACGTTGCGGGAGCCCGCAAGTTCACCGCCCCGTAGATGTGCGACTTTTCAAAGTCTGTCGGGGATCGGAGATCGATAAATAGTAGCATGTTCGGCGGGAATATATCAAGCAGCATATTGAGATGTCCGGGAAGAATTGTCTTGGGCCCACTCGTCAAAAAGCTCTCGGGAGCAGAATGCTCGTCCATTCTGAGATTTTGCAGATTCAGCCTCGTAGACTCTTGTTGACGTCTCCGATGGAACCATAACTGTGTCTGGGTTAGCTCTGTGTTTGAAATCATACAAAGGCGGGAAGAACACTGAAACTCACATGAATATCGTTTGCATCTACACCTAGATTCGAGGCAAAGAACTCGGAGATTCCTACGCTCGGATTTGGCTCGCTCTGGAAATACTCCTCCAGCCGACCCGTGATGTGAGGCGCAAAAGCCGGTTCGTCGAGAGAATCGTTGGCAATATCAAACGTCTCCCGGTGCTGTTCTCTTTGTTGATGCACCAATGCCTTGGACGAGGAGGCACTGGAGTCCTGGGTGTAGACAGACTTTTGCTGAATCGCAAGAGATTGACCGGTGTTTTGAGATTGGCTATAGTAATGGCTAGTCGAGGCCAGACCTGACCGTGAGACAGCTGAAGCCGATGCCGACGGAAACTCGGAGGCTGTCGAAAATCTAAAGGATCCACGCGGTGAGGTCACCAATTCAGAGCGTGGCATCCTCAAGCGTCTTGGCGAGCGGGCATCCTCCGTGCTTGCCACGGCGGTGCTGGCAATACTCATTCTGATACTAGGCACCTTTCCTTCGGTCGGGCTGAATGTCGTTCCCGAGATGACGGACACGGTGTCCTCGTTGCCGTCGCCATTATTCTCGTCGGCATCGTATTCGCTAATCAAGACGTCCTCACCGGCGACATCGTTGCCAACATCTGCCGCTGTGCCGACATCCATTTTTTGACTCTCTGCAACAGGAACCGGAACAGCAGTTTTCGGCTGCGCCAAATAATTGTTTGAGCGAATAAATGCCACAAAGGAGCACGCACGGTTTTCTGGCAGGAGGTCCCACACCATGACGGGTACGGATAGCAAGAGCAGGGTGGAGTGGCTTTTGAATACACCCTGGACCTTGACGTGCTTGGCCAGTGCTGGAAAGCTGGCCAGCCACGTCTCCCAGGCGTTCAGATCCAGGTTCTGGTCGTCTTCGAGCGCCAGCGAAATCATTACGTGCGGCTCATCTTCGTTTGGGTCTTTGACCGGGCCGCCAACCGGACCCCGTCCTCCCGAGGGCCCGTAGGCGTAGTGATCATCGACTGGCGGTGAGGGAAGCTGTGGACGCCTCGGGAGTGTGCGGCCAATTTCAATGCTCGGTGCGCGGTGATTTGACGTCATCATGAAATGCACCGGGGTTGAGCGGGCCTCAAAATACTTTCCGTTGATGGTGATGGGCCGGGGGTGTTTCAGGCGTGCCAGGACTTCTGCGTGCAGCATGGCCGCTGAAAATATGCGGTGCTGCCATTCCTGGAGCACTTCAATCAGGGCATTTGTGAACGAGTAGCGACCCGGATCCGGGGCGATGGCATCCCAGCTTGATGCTGATATGGTCTCGGTGATACTCTTTCCGGTAGGAAAAGTAGCACTGGCTGCACCGGCACAGCAGTCCAGTAGAATCAGGGTGTCGGAGACAGAGCGTTCCAGAAGAGTCTGGATAGCAGACCACCTGTGCTTGTTAGCGGGCGCTGTACGACAATACTGAAATCGGACGAAACATTACTCACTGAAGCCACGGAGAATTTGGGTTGCGGGTTCTGTTGGATAGTTAGTCATCGTGATAATACATGACTGTACGGAGCATAAAGTCGTAAGAAAAAAGAGAAGGCTGAATGGGACAAGACTGGATGACATACGCGCACCACGTGCTCTGACGGGACTCATCGATGCGTGCATGGCCGCCGTAGTACACGATGAACAGGGTGTCTGGCGATTCAAAGTCTTTGATCATGGCGCCCAGGCGCAGCATCAACTCGAGGTGGGAGTTCTCAGACGGGATTGAGAACGTGTCAGTCTCGAAGCCGTAGTCCTCGCTCATGCACTTCTCGAGGTCCTCGAGTTCGGGCAGCACGAAAAGATCATCAGACTTCCAGTGCATAAGCAAGGCCTTGACTCTGGTGTACCGTTGCTGTGACCGGCCGCGGTTGGGAAAGGCGCGGCTGGCAGACTGATCGGGCCGTGTGTTAGCACATGCGTACAAGTCGCGATAAGAGTGCAGAGTGTACGGCACACGTACGTCTTCCAGAGACTTGGCAAACGAGTCGAGATGCTTCACGTGATAGTTCACGCGGCTGATATCGTGGGTCATCGACGGCACGGAGTAGTCCTGCACTGTTAGCGACGGCAGAGCGGGAGAGCGAGACGAGAGATGCGACGCACTGCCGTAGACGCGCTGGCCATGCTGGTTCCGCTGCCGGGATTCATCCTGCTCCCATTGCCCGTTCCGGTGCTGCGCGTCCGGATGGTCAAGTACGGCGGCTGCAGGTCGCTCATTGTAGGAGGGGTAGAAGCGCCTTATAGGCGGCGGCGAGGTGGCGGTTCGGTGATGCCGGGGGCGAGGAAAGGCGGCAGACGCGAGCCTGGATGCGGAGGACAGGCCAAGTCAGAGTCGGTGAACAAGCTGCGGCCGGCAGACACCATCAGGCGAGGGCTCGGTCGTCGGCCGTCTGAAAAATGGAGATGACTGCGGATGAGTTGGTTGGGTGTGCTGAACGCTGGCAGCGCCGATCGATATGACATGTAGTGGCAATACGGAGCAGGACTCTGACGGGCGATGGCGTCGGTCGCCCCAGTCAAGCCTGGCAGAAGCGTGTCTGTCGGGCTGTCGTTTGTTGGTTGCCGGATGGTGAAATCAAGTCAGAGGGCGCCGATGCAGAGAACGACTGGCGCATATACGAGCAGATAGGGCAGCGCAGGCGAGGAAGGAGCAGAAAACGGCAAGTGCGAGCAGCACCATACTTTTCCTCGATGCTCCTACTACATTCGTCGTCCGGGCGCCCCTCCAGCGTGTCGTTCCTGCCTCGTTTGGTGGCTTTCTCCGAGAGCGTGGATTCTGGGCTTACGCTGTCTGGGCCAATCAGCGCGGGAATCCGGGGATTCCGCCAAGCGGGACGATTTCGGCTGTGCGAGTCGGTAGCAGATGGGGTTTAGCGCAGATCGACCCAGTCGGTCAACCGATGCGGCACTGAACCAGGGGCGGCTGAGAGCGGGTGCGGCGCGGCTGCGCCGCAGTGTCTGCACGGGAATTCCGTAGGAGCACGGAGTCCTCCGTATGACTGCCTGCGCAATCGCCCCGTTCGGCGTGGACGTGGGCACCAGTCGGACGGGTGGCTGACAGATGTGCCGCCCAGCCAAACGCCCATGTCTTCCAGCTGAAGCCTGCGGCCACTGTGTTGAGCGCGTAGTTGCTCGCAAAGCCCAGGCAGGGTGCGATAAGCGTGTGCAGACCAAAGGAGCTGGAGCTGGAATACGAGTCCGCAACATCTCGTGATAAGACAGCACGGCCACGGACAGCACCACTCACGACACCGAGCCAACGCGAGAGACGGCGAGCGTGAGACATGGGCTGCGCGTCAGTTGCGCAGGCCAGCTGGCAGGCTTAAAGTCGTGTAAAATGCCCGTATTCTTTACTTGTTACAGACGTTGGACACTGAGAGGGAGGCCCGGAGGCCCCAGTGGATTATGTCAGCCGGCAGCCTCAGAGCGACCAGACGCCGAGTGGGAGCCGGTAAATGGGCATTTCACAAGGGTACCCACTTAATAAAGTAATGCTGTAATACTATTGGTTAATAACATAGCGATCAAAAGATTGTCATAGAAAGCCACGCAGTTGCTGTTCATCATACAAACGTTACTAAATGGCAGTGTCTTCTTCTATCAGTCTCTCCAGCCTAGTAGGGTTAGTATCACGACGTTCAGACGTTACGTCTGCTGCTACTACTATGCCCACCCACGTCTTCCTTGCGCTCCTAGTCCAAAGAAGCCATCGTCTCCTCCCTTATCTAGTCTCGACCCTCTGGTGGCCTGTTTATGCTTGCTCACTTGACGCAGTACATCGTCCCTTGCACAGGCATAAGATCTATGGCTAATAGTAGGATGGGTTGGGATGGGTTGCAGCTTTTTGGTATTTCAGAGCAATATATGCTTAGGTAATGCAATTGGGCTTAGTCAACCAATAATATTACAGAATTACTTACTAAAGTGGGGACCCCTTGAAATGTCCAAATTCCCCCCTGTGCATTTACCGGCTCCCACGCCGAGTGCGAGGATTACGTCATCACGGCTCAGCACCGACCTCAACGCACCGCCGACGGCACCGACAGCACCGCCGCCTCGCCGCTCCCGCACCGCCATCATGCGCCAGCGCACCACCTTCTTCCCGCTGCCCGAGCGCCCCGTCGACCCGGCGCTGCTGCGCCTGGCCGACGGCGCGCTGACGGGCCCGACCGTCGAGGCGGTCCGCGAAGACCGCGTCACGCTGTCGCTCGACGAGCTGCCGGCCGAGCTCGCCCGCCGCCTCGCCGACGGCGTCCACGAGCTGCACATCCGCTGGGCAGGCCCGCGGCCAGCAGCCACCGTCAGCCCGCTGTTGGCGCGGCTGCCGCCGGGCCTGCACGTCTTTTACACGCCGCTGGCGGGCGGCGACGAGTACGTCGACCCGGCTCTCCTGCACGCACGCGCAGACTGCGTGAGCTAACACCACCAGAGACATTTGCCGCCTGCTGCGGCGCCTCTTCGGTCCCCGCCTCGACTGCCGCTCGCTGCGTGTGCGTCCTACCCGTCTCCGTCTGTGACCGAGACCCGCTGACGGTCCAGGAATCCTTCACAGCCCTCGCCGGCGGCCGCTTCTCCCACGCCGCCGCCTTCCAGTACTACGCCCAGCTCGACGACCTCGACGGCATCGCCGACTACGTGCGCACCGTCTGGTGCGCGCCGGGTGCCGCCGCCGCCGCCTGCCCCGTGCAGCTCGACCGACTCCCGGCCGCCGCCGCGCTCGACGTGTCCTACGACGCCATCGCCCACGCCCTGCAGCTCACGACCGTGTGGCCGCTGGGCGACCAGGCGATCGACGTCGCCGCGCCGCGCGACGCCCGCACCGAGGTCGGCGTGCTGGCCGGCAACACACCGCCCACGCTCGAGCCGCACGAGCTCGGCATGGCCGGCCACGTGGCCGTCCTCGGCCAGGACAGCCGCCCGTCGCCCGTCGCCTTTGCCTTTCCGTCGCGGCACCGCGCCGCCGTCGGCCGCGCCCCGTCGTTTGCGGCCGCGTTCCTGGCGCCGACAGGCCTGCACCCGACGCTGCAGCTGCGCCTGAACGCGGCTGCCGGCCGCGCGCCGCGCCGCGACGACACCGACGACGACACGGCCTCCTCGTGCCGCCTGCACGCCTACGCCACCCTGCCGCGCCACATCTTCGCCGACAAGTACCAGCTCGGCGATCCGCTCTTTCTCGCCTCCAAGAACCTCTCCGCGCTGCACTACATCTCCCAGCCGGTCGACCTCGAGGCCCCCGACTACACCGTGCACAGCTGGGGCTCCGCCGTCCTCGTCGAGCTGGCACCGCCGCCCTACGCCCGGGACGCCTGGACCGCGGAGATACCCCTGCACCTGCGCTACCTTCAGCCGGCCGACGGCGGCTACCGCGACGTGGACGTGCCGTACCCGGTCCTCTTCTGGGCATGCAATGCCGAAGACGGTACCAAATTCGCCACCAACCCCTTTGACCGCGTCAACCTGGGCTACGACGGCCTCTTCGGACCGCGCACAGAGTTCTGGCATGTCACGCCGGACCCGGCGTTGCCGTCGGGCCGGGCGGCGGCACACGTGCCGGACGGCCTGCTGCTTCCGGTGCGCGTGCCCGTCCTGGACGCGGGCAAGGCCGCGTGGGTGAGCAGCGGGACAGCGGCCGTTGTGCTGCTCGGATTTTCCTGGGTGCTTTGGAAGCTGCTCGCCGTGTATCGACAGGCAGGGTATGGCCAGACGCCCGCGCCCAAGACCGTTCGGCCTGGGAAGAAGACCCAGTAGCTTCGCTGCGTGTGAATGCACGTTCCTTTAGCATAGTTGTCATGTCTCATTGTACACGAAAAGTATGATACACCAAATACGGCTGTTACTAATTCGTTTTCCGGGACAAGCAGTGCTTGTGAACTTTTGTCTTTTTTTCTCCGGTTTCCACGGTTGCTCGCAAACCCAGTGCAACTTCTGAGCAGCACATTCCCGCTAGGAACCGACCTACACAATACGATCGGTGGACGTTGCGGCTCATCCGCGAGCTGCCGAGACGGCGAGACGAGAGTGCCGCGCCCGCATTGTCTGTTCGTGTGGGAACGGGCGCGGGCGGGGCAGTGGTGTGCGTATGTGCTTAAAAGGCAAACACCTGGTCGGCGAGCTTGCTGACGGGGCGGGCCTTCTCGAAGCCGAGGCTCTCCGCCGTCTTCTTGAGGCCCGAGACCATGGGGGGCGGGCCGCACAGCAGGATCTTGACGTCCGGCGCAGCCTTGGGAAGCCATTTCTAGAGCGTGTTAGCATCGGCATTCCTTGTAGCTGCCTGCCGACTACTTACGGTGAACATGTCGGCCGTGACGTAGCCGACGCCGCCGGTCCAGCCCTCGGGCGGGCGGTCCAGGACGTAGTGCACGCGGATGCCCTTGTCCTCGGCGGCGAGCGCGTCGAGGTCCTCCTTGAGCAAGATGTCCGCCTCGGTGACGTTGGCGAAGATCAGGTCGACCTCGGTCTTGTCGCCCTGGGCACGGCCACGCACAATGGCGCGGATGACCTGGAGCATGGGCGTGATGCCGGTGCCGCCGGCGATCATGCCAAAGTGGCGCACCATGTTGGGGGTGTACACGAAGGCGCCCTTGGGGCCCTTGACGTTGATGGTCTGGCCGACGGTGAGGGTGGCAAGGTGGCGGCTGATGTTGCCCTGGGGGTAGGACTTGATGAGCAGGTCAAAGTAGCCGGGCTGGTGGTCGCCGCTGATGGGGGTGTACGAGCGCAGGATGGGGACGATCTTGCCGTTGGCGTCGGGCAGGTCGGCGGCGATCGAGATGTGCTGGCCAATGGGCAGACCGAGGATGTGACGCGGGCTGGGCAGGCTGAAGCGGTAGCTGCGGGAGTCAGTGGCAGGCAGACGAGGGGCGAGCAGAGGAGGCAGGGAAGCAGCTTACATGGCCACGTTGTGCGAGATGATCGTCTTCTCCTTGAGCTCAAACGCCTGGAGCTTGGCCGGGTCGAGGACCTTCTTGGGCTCTGCGCCCGGTTAGCGACGCTGTCATGGAAGCGGCCGCGAGGCTGAGCAGGCCGAGCAGCTGCGCAGTCCACGGTCTGGCCCGGAGAGAAGACCCAGAACAGGCAGAGGGCGCAAATACTAGACACATACTCATGTTGAAGAACTTGACGGCGCCCAGCACCAGCGCCAACAGCGCGGCGTACGGCACATACTCGCGCTTGACAATTAGCGTGCCGACAATCAAGAGGCTGGCCGGGATGTAGATCCCGTCAAAGTGCTGCTTCGTGAACGACGACATGGTGGGCAGAGCGAGAGCTGGCAGTGGCGTGATCGTTGCGCCGTCGTCTTTGCGTTGCGCGCGCAGATTAGAGGGGAACAGGAGATAAAATAGTGGTGTGCTAGGGCACTCTGCCCAACGAAAATGCCGAGTACGTACTCCGTCCTCCGTCCTCCTATTTTTTCTGCTCTGCGGCCCATTCCTGCACTGCGACGCCGGCAGTTTTTCCCCAGCCGCCGGGCGGTGAGCGGGTCGGCTCGATGCTGGCTGCGGCAGAAAACCGAAGCGCGGCCGACTTTCGGCGTTGAGCCGTGTGGCAGCCAACCACAGCCAGCGCCGACAGATTGCAGCATCGACACGCTGTCTCGCCGGATAACATTTCCTATTCCGACAGAACCCGGCTGCGCTCCCAATTCGACCGCGGCCGGCCAGCGACACCCAGCCGCGCCCGCGCCACCCCTCCTCGACGCCGGCACCCGGCTGGCCACCCCGCCTGCTCGTCTGCTTAGTCAGCACACTCGCCGACCAACATCCGAGAATGGCGACCGCTGCCGCCGCCGATGCGCCGTTCCCGCTCACCGACACCGACCGCTGGGCGCTGGCCCAGCCGGACGAGGCTTTCGAGCTTCTCGACTGGGCAGGCGTGAAGAGTATTGTTGGTGCGTAGCCGTGCGGCTTTTCATTGTCGCGCCCAGCCATCGCTCTTCTCTGCTCTTCTTCTCTGCTGTTGTTTCTTGTTCTCTACGCTTCCTTTTCTCCGACAGAGACAACGATTTGGCGTCGTACGAATAAACTGCTTGATCTGTGACTGATACGGATACCCGTGTGGCTGGTCCAGAGAACAATGACCTTGCTGCTCTGAGACGGAAGCCCTCCGACCTGCGCCGCTATATGAAATGGACTGCCGACACCAACGCCGCCTACGGCTCCATCACCAACTATCTGCTCGCCCACCGCCTCCCCCCGGTCTGGGGACATCCGCCCTTTGTGCCCGCGGCGGCCGTGCCTTTTGAAGATCCCAGCGACTTCAGTGTGCTCCGAAACGAGTGGCCCTACGGCCTCACCCCGGACATCACCCACATCGTCGTCTGGACGCGCACAATCATCCCGACCGACCCCGATACCGGCGACCTGACACCCCAAAGCCGCGCTCTCGTGGCCACCTTTGTCCAGCGCTTCTTCGCCGATCGCCTTGCGCAAGATGGCAAGGGCAATGGCGACGGCGACGACCGCGTCCTGTGGTTCAAGAACTGGGCCCAGCTGCAGAGCGTGCGTCAGCTGGACCATGTCCACGTGCTGGTCCGCAACGCAAGCCCGCTTCAGCTACAGTCCTGGACCGTTGTGCTCCCGTGCCACCAGGTGCGAGGCGACGAGCGCGCCTGATAGACGGACGCCGTAGAGAGCTGATAGATGTGTTTTGTAGCGAAGTGCTGCGTCCCATATCCCAGGTGTTGCGTTCCATTTCATACTGCGTGTCTGCTGTCTGCCGTTCTGCCGTAATGCCGTAATGCCGGTCTGTCATCGGCCGTCGGCCCCCGGCCTGGCTCTCGTCTAGGCCATCCGGCGCTGCTTGCGGTTGTTCGCCGCTGCCGGTGCGTCGGCCCCCATGCCCTGGAGTCCCTGCATGCCAGCCATCTGCCGCGCCGAGCCCAGCAGGCCGTACGCTTTGTAGGCGCCGTACGCTGGGACAACCGTCCACAGAAGCCACACCTTGTTGCCGAACAGGATCACAAGGATCACCGTGCCCCATGTGACCCAGATCACGTCAAACATGTACTCGGTGAGGCCGGCAGCACTGAGGTCCTCTCCGGCCGACCGGAGTGCACCCGTTGCGGCATTGAAGCTGGGCCGCCCCGTGCGCTCTAACATGAACTCGCAGACGAAGCTGGGGATCGACAGGGCCAGGTAGAGACCGAGCGAGCGCGACTGGAAGACAAAGTAGAAGAGCAGAAAGGCAACGTTGACGATGAGCGCGCCGATGTGCAGGCTGTTGAGCGAGGCCGCGTTGGCCTTGGCCCGGTCCTTCTTCGCCTTCTGGGCCATGTCGAGCTTGCGGGGAGTATGCCGACTGTCGGATCGGTGCAGGTGCGGGATGGCGCAGACCGGCTGGATGACGCGCAGAGCATCCCGGTCGAGGTGGTGCGAAAAGGACAGAAATACTTCGTAGGCTCTGATGGCCAGTGCTCTGTGTTAGTAATAAGCGCCAGCAGTTATTTCGGGCGAAAAGCAGCGGTCGGCCCCTTGTACCTACTGGTACAATTTACAGGACGTGGTACAAAAACGTGAACGGGCGAATAAGAGTGGGGCTGTGTTGCTGGGGCTCTCTCGGCTGCAGGCTCCAGGAGCAGCACAGCCAATCACAGCTCGGCCTGGGCTGGGACTCACAACATCGCAAAACAGTGCAACGCACATAAGGTTGCCGCCACATCGCCAAACATCACGACACGCAGGCCACGCAGCGCTCGCCTCTCCACCGCTCGCCCTCGTCGGCACTCTTCCTCCTCACGCCTCCTACTGTCCCCGATACCCGGGACGCTACCCGAGCCCGCTGCCCTGCAAGGTTGCAGCCGCTGCATGGGCGTCTCTTAGCCGTTCTTTTGCTTCTTCAACAGCAGCCTCACCTGCATCCTCCCGCTCGATCGCCACACGGCAGCCACGGCAGAACGTGGTATGCCGATCACTGCGTCTCGGTTCTCATCCAAGACGCGGCCCCGAAGTCCACTGCAAACCGTCTGCCTCATCGACGCGCTTTCTTAGCATGGTTCTCGTTGGCGGTCTTCCTCGGTACTAAGGCTCGGCAAGGCAGAAGAGAGAGGGCAGGAGGCGAGACTGTGGCTCTTGGGGGCGCCGCTGTTTCTTCCCGACCTATTCAGGGTATCAGTAGCCCGGCCGAACGCACTGACAGCCAGACGAGCCAGGAAAAGGGCCGATTCCAAGGGTCTGGGTCTACGAAGCGTTGGGTTCACCTTCTCCTCACTTTAGCCACAGCGGAACGCTCCATGGCTTGCCTAAGCCTGAAATCGACGTCACGATCCAAATCTTTTCACCCTCTCTCGACTTTCACACGAGTGGCTGTCTATTCACCACCATGGCGCCCAGCAGCGACGATACCGCAGGCATCCTAAAACAGGCGGTCTATTACCATCTCGACAACGGCTCCTGGGACAACGCTCTCTTCTTTGCCGAGAGACTGTCGGCCCACGATGCTCAGTCCTTCAAGCCGGTCCAGCACGAGACGGCAACATACGAGTCTACATACCTTCTCGCTCTCAGCCATCTGCGACGCGGTGACCACCGGTCCGCATTCGAGGCCAGCAAGTCCCTTGGCTACCGGGGCGTGCACCTCGGCAGTGCCTTTGTTTTCGCACAGAGCTGTCTGTCCCTCAAGCGCTACCGCGATGGCGTGCGGGCTCTGGAGAAGTGCAAGAACCTGTGGTGGCAACGATCCAGTCTCGGGAAACACTCGGCAACAACCCGCACTGCGTATCCCGACGCGGCGGCCGTCAACTGCCTGCTGGGCAAGCTGTGCCGCGGCATGGACGACCGTAAGGCGGCCGCCTCCTACTTTGAAGACGCACTTCGCGAGAACCCGCTGATGTGGGATGCCTTCACTGCGCTATGTGACATGGGCGTCAACATGCGCGTCCAGAATACCTTTGTCGTCAACGACGCTCTCGTTCGCAGCTTTGCGCCAGAAACACCGCCGCCTACTAGAAAGAAGGCTGCTCTAGTGCCGCCTGCCGAGCAGCATAATGCCGGAAAGCGCGCAGACCCTGCAGCATCCACGTCAGGAAGGGCCGCCATGCTTGAGATGAGCGACCCTTTTGACCACCAGCAGCTCCAGGTCCCATCGCATGTCCAGCAGCAGCGAGCTGCAGCGGCACTCCAGTCGAGCAACACGACCAGCGCGAGCGAGACCGAAGAAAACGACTTCATGACGAGGATATTTGCAGCTCGGTCGAGAGTAGGGACTGGTGGCACCGGTTCGAGCCAGCTTCCCGATACGATGTCAACGCCGCCCGGAGGCCAGCAAGAGCCTCCACACGCACCTGCTCGCCGACGAGCAGGTGTCCAGACTGGAGCCGCAGCCGACGCTGCGATGCAGCAGCCCGGTGCGCCATCTAGAATCATTCACCGTTTGGGGGCATCGACACGGCGGGCCCGGCACATGGAGGGCGGCGATGCGGCCATGGCACCAGACCAAGCCCCGTCGCTGCTGCGGTCTACAGCAGGCACTATTAATGGTAGTACGGCGTCGGCGGCAGCGGCAACGACACAGTCGTCCACGACAACAACCACAACGGCGGAGAGAAAGCGGACAGCGTCGGGACATCCCGTGGCGCCACGACAAAACCTGCCGACGGACGAGGCGGGCGTGCCACAGCGGAGGAGCGCGCGGCTCAACATGTTCAAGGCATCCGGGGGCAAGGTCTCGGCGACTGCTGCGATCAGCGCGAACGGGACACGCGAGCTGAAAAAAGCACGGCCACCCGTGTCTCGCATTGTCCGGCCCGGCTCGAGCGCGTCCACCGTTGGACGGGTTGTGAGCGGGAACCGTAAGCCGGTAGATGACGGTGGCATGGACGTCGACACGATGGAGGGCCCACGGGTCCGCGACGCAGCAGCACCATCGCACCCGGTCCCAGCACTGCCAACAGCACCGGCGGTGTCGACAGCTCCCGTCTCTGCCGCGGCAGCCGTGGCCCAGCCGACTCCAGCGGGTGCCGTGGCACAGGCGCACGCGCAGTTGCGCGAGGCGGAGATGGCCCGGGTGAAGGAGGCGATGCGCTGGATCATGGACCTTATGCGAAAGCTGGGCGGCGGGTACTTTGAGCTCGCGCAGTTCCGGTGCTCGGAGGCGCTCGCAGCGTTCCACTCCCTGCCGCCGAATCAGGCGGAGACAGCGTGGGTGCAGGCGCAGATGGGCCGGGCGCAATACGAGCTCGCGGCGTACGCGGAGGCGGAGGTCTGCTTCCGGCGGATGCGCGTGCTGGCGCCGGCGCGGCTGGAAGACATGGAGGTGTACTCGACGATCCTGTGGTTTTTGAAGCGCGAGCCGGACCTGTCGTTCCTGGCGCACGAGCTCGTGGATGCGGCGTGGCAGGCGCCGCAGGCGTGGTGCGCGCTGGGCAACGCGTGGTCGCTGGCGCAGGACCACGAGCAGGCGCTGCGGTGCTTCCGGCGGGCGACGCAGCTGGACGGCACGTTTGCATACGCGTACACGCTGCAGGGCCACGAGCACGTGCTGAACGAGGAGTACGATAAGGCGCTGACGGCGTATCGGCACGCGGTGGCGGCGGACAAGCGGCACTACAATGCCTACTACGGCATCGGGCGCGTGTACGAGAAGCTGGGCAACCTCGACAAGGCGTTTGAGCACTACCGCGCGGCGTCGGCCATCCACCCGACGCACGCCGTGCTCATCTGCTGCATCGGCAAGGTGCTCGAGCGGCAGAAGCAGATGGGGCCGGCGCTGCAGTACTTTTCGCGGGCCACGGACCTGGCGCCGCGCGCCGCGCAGACGCGCTTCCGCAAGGCGCGCGCGCTGCTGGCCATTGGCGACCTGGCGGCGGCGCAGCGCGAGCTGACGGTGCTCAAGGACCTCGCGCCGGACGAGGCGGCCGTGCACTTTCTGCTCGGCAAGCTGTACAAGACGATGAACGACAAGAGCGCGGCCGTGCGGCACTTTACGATTGCGCTCAGTCTCGATCCCAAGGTATGTGCGCCGTCCTGCTTGCGGCGAGTGTGGACTAACGGGGCAGGCGAGTCAAAAAATCAAGCAAGCGATCGGAAGTCTGGAAGACGACGAAGACGGACTCGAGGACTATATGGTGGCATAATGACCGACGTCTCTTGCTTTGTTTGCCTTGGCCTCTTGCCTCGATCGACATCGGCTTGATAATGCATAATGGTATCACGTGGACAGCCAACGCGACATGAGAATCACGGGCGGGCATCTTGGTCTTGTTTCGGGCCGGCGTGCCATTGCATGCGCGTGCGGCAGTCTGTTTCACGTTTGCCGGGGGAAGGCCGTTTCCTGGGGTTGGGCGGCTGCGATGCTGGCTTGCGCGGCATCACCGGGCGAGACGGACTGGGCGGGCACTCTGTAAGACTACGATACAACCACGGCATGGACACTGGAGTTTGGGATGCAGAACGGCCGGTGGAGGGCAGCCAACGCGAGGCCGCGGACAGCCTCGCGCGGCGACAGCCTTGCGAGCATAGATACGGAGCATGTGTACGATACTGCGTGGAAGGGGCTATGCGGGCAGGGCTGAAGCACAGGCTTAATAAAAGCATGCATTAAGCGGCATGCGGCGTGGGCGGCCGTGAGCATGAACGAGTCGGGGCGTGCACTCTGCGCAGTGTCGTGGTGCGATGTGGTGTTTACGGAGTACTTTGACGCGACGCGGGCTGCTGAGTAATACGGGGCGCACAGCTTACCGACAATACGCTGTACTCGTACTCCGTACTCCGGACGGGAGTGCAGGCCGAATTACGATATGCACGGCCGGGCACGATTTTTGATTGGCCCAAAATTGGTGTCCACGGCGATCGGACCACGCGGCCGGAGCTGGCAGCCACGACCCGGGACCAGAAGGCCCCACAAATCAGCAAATCAGCAACAGCAGCAAGCAATGCGCTGTCCCACCGGCCGAGCAGGAAAAAGCAGCAATAACGCGAGCAGAGAAATGGGCGAGAAATGGCACACGTCCGGACGTCTCCAATGCCCTGAAGCGGCCTAGCGCTGCGCGCCCGGCTTCGATCAGTCAATCTGCTAGCCCAGGCTGAGGGAGACCGCGCCGCCAGCGCCCACCGCCGGTTGTGTCCCTGTGCCTGCTGCTGCCTGTTTCTGTGCCCTTTTAAGGCGCCCGTCTCTTCTTCCCCTCCTCTTCTCTTCTGCTTTCTCCATTCACACCATCCACTTTCATCCACGCAACCACATCGCGTCTCGCGTCTTCATTACACATTACCAACATCTTCAACCACTCCTTATCAAGATGACTGGACGTAAGTGACTCGTCCCTGCTGCCTTGCGTCGCGTTTGCTAGGCTCGGGCCTGTTGTCGTGATGCGTGGTCTCGATTCCAGGCTACAGCCTCGGCCTTCGCATCCACTCATCGCGACGTCGACCATGCCGCATCAACGCGTCTGCTTCGGTGCTCGGCCCTCCTGCATGACTGTTACTGACTCTGCATAGGCGGCAAGGGCGGCAAGGGCCTCGGCAAGGGTGGCGCCAAGCGTCACCGGAAGATTCTCCGCGACAACATTCAGGGTATCACCAAGCCCGCTATCCGCCGTCTGGCGCGCCGTGGTGGTGTCAAGCGTATTTCTGCTCGTACGTTGTACCTGGGACTGTTCTCGCAAGATGTTCTGTTGCTAACGTTCCCAGTGATCTACGACGAGACCCGTGGTGTCCTCAAGTCGTTCCTCGAGGGTGTCATCCGTGACGCTGTCACCTACACTGAGCACGCCAAGCGCAAGACTGTCACGTCTCTTGACGTTGTCTACGCCCTCAAGCGCCAGGGCCGTACCCTGTACGGTTTCGGTGGTTAAGTGCCTCAGCACGCCACTTTTGCTTTTCGAATTACAACACGGATATCCATGTCGAGGAGATGTTGCGATCTTCGTATCAGGGCGTTCAGGAGGGCGTTTTCCATAGGATTTACACTTGTGCTTCAGCCAATGCGATGGGACTGTCGATGCATTATCGGCATGCACTATGAATACATACACATGACCGCGCCTCTATTACAGTGATGTAGACATGCTTTCTCGATGAACTGTAGTATGATGTAAAATTACAGGTACTTCTTTCCGGCGGCAACGACCCTTGCGCGGAACACAGGACTGCGAATCTGCATGTTGGTCTTGTAGAAGGGACTCATATTGGCCTTGACCCAGCTCTCGTACACCTCGACAAAGAAGTTCTTTATTGCCTCCTCGGTGGCTGCGCTGGTCGGGTTGGCGCCGATGGAGGCCGACGCACGCGACGACGTGGAAGCTGCGGCCACGGACGCGCTCGAGTTGCCGCTGACGAGAGAGCCGTTGAGGCCGGGCGTGTAGGCGTTGGCGGCCGAGATGGGCTGGTGAAGGAGCAGGAATTTGGTGTTGGAGCCGGTGACGAAGCAAGAGACGTAATTCTGGAAGAACCTGTCGACGCACTTGAGGTACCTGGGAGGGTTAGCTGGCGGAGCAGCAGACCGCAAAAGTGAGACGGCAGGGGCAGTTGATTTTAAAGCAGAGAGGGCAGAGGGAGAGAGAGGAGAGAGAGGAGAGAGAGGAGAGACACGGACATTTGGCCGTTGCCCCATTGCACCTCCTCGACGACGTCGAGGCTGCTGTGGACGATGAACTGGTTCAGGTGGCGGGCCTGCTCGGCAAAGTGTGCCTGGCCATCGCCGCCCTGCTTGGACGTGCCGAACTCGTACTCGAACAGCGGGTTGTCCTGCGTGCCGACAATGGCAAAGTAGTACGACATGGCGCGAGATGGTTCAGGCGGAGAAAGCGGCGAGAAGGGCGCGATGTCGCCGTGATGGAGCGCGGCGCCGGCGTTGCTGGCTCCGTGCGCGCTGGTGTGCTGGCTCGTCTCGGTCCAAGGCCAGCTCGGATGGCGCGTCTGCGGTCGTCGTCAGAGTGCGCTGCGATCGCCGTGGTCGATGCTGTGCCGCTGTTCGTGGTCCGGTGTCCTGTCTGTCGCTGAACAGAGCGATGCAGCGCGACTTGGTGCGATAAGATAAGCGCGCATTGTCACGTGACATACTCACGTCGGCCTCTCCGCGTCTGGAGCACCGCAGTCTGCGATGTGACTACGACGCACGGAGATCAAGCATACT
Organism: Grosmannia penicillata; assembly: GCA_002778075.1. Lineage (NCBI taxonomy): Eukaryota > Fungi > Ascomycota > Sordariomycetes > Ophiostomatales > Ophiostomataceae > Grosmannia > Grosmannia penicillata. The sequence continues at coordinate 810,559 of PCDK01000001.1, read as the reverse complement.
CGTCCAGAACTGGGCATCCTCTGCCTGGTAGATTGACTAGCACGACCTGGTAGATCGGCACGAGCGACTCGACAAGCGACGCTCGGGTGCGGTGCTGTCTCTGAATGCTATTGGCCAGGGGTGCCCCACATTCACATCCAATTGTGAGAGCCTCAAAATTTGTGATTTACGCAAGACAGAAGGGCAGCCTCGGCAGCACAGCAGCCCAGACACCACTGCGCCCTCGAACCCGCCATGTTCGGACTCGGCCCCTTTCGTGCCACCTCTGCGCTGAGCAGTGGTCTTCTCTGGTAATGGACTCGCTGCGCACGGTGTTGGGGGCCCCAAGCTAACGGCCACGCAGGAAGAACCCATGGCGGCTTTCCAAGTTCCAAAAGTACCGGCAGCGACTCCGTCTCCGGGCGGTCGACACCGTCGTCGCGACATTGGACGCGGCTCTCTCTAAGCAGGGCGCGACGATGAAGGCCCTCGAGCAGTGGAAGACGGAGATGCCCAAGGAAGGGGAGATGCTGCCGCGCGACAAGTACACGCTCTTCGACCGCAAAGCGAAGAAGTACCGCAAGGGCATTCACAGTACGCTCTTATCCCTCTTTCCCTCCATCTATTCCTGTGGCGATATGCCTGTGGCGAAAGACGAGCAAGGACTGACCGGCCGAACAGAGCTGCCAAAGTGGACCAGAGTCTCCCAGAGAGTCAACCCGCCGGGTTACTAGACGGCGGAGGATGTGTACGATTACCGGCGCAAGGCGCTGTACATGGCCACGAAAAGGACGATTCGGCCGCAAGGCACACATGGGAGGAAATGAACTCGGAGTATATGCCAATTGTTTTGTCCGTGCAAACTTGCAAATCAGACTGCCGTAAACCAGTAGAACGCCCGAGTCGGTGGATTTCCGATACAATGACAGCACAGCCCGCCGTCCGTGTCGCCGCCGCACGACCACCACCGCATCACTGGATCTCGAAGCTATCGTCCAGGCGTTCGCGGCTGCGGTCACGGCGGGCGCGGTCGCCGCGTTCCCGCTCGCGGTCGCGCTCACGGTCACGGTCGCGCTCGCGCTCGCGCTCTCCGCGGCGCTCGCGCTCGTTCTGCTGCTCGAGCAGGAGGGCGCGGCCGAGGCCGCCGCGGCCCTCGTCAAAGTCGTCGCGGTACTCGTCGCGGACCTGGCCGCCCGACTTGCCGCGGCCGTACTGGCGGCCCTCCTCGAAGCCGGGATCGAGATCGGTGCGGATGATGCGCTCGTCCAGCTTGGTGCCGCCAATGTACTTCATGCAGTCGAGGGCGTCCTGGTGGGTGTAGTACTCGACAAAGCAGAAGCCGCAGGGCGTCTTGCTGAAGCGGTCGAGGCCCATGATGAGGCGCTTGATCTCGCCGCACTTGGAGAAGAGCTCGTAGACCTGCTCCTCGGTGGTGTAGAAGGAGCTGAGCGGGCGGTTAGCGGGCGCGACAGCAAGGCCAGGGGGCAGAGGGAGCATATGGAGCGGAGAAACAGAGACGTACAGGTTGCCGACGTAGAGGGTCGTTGCATTGCGCAGAGGGTCTTCGGGCTCGACGTCGTCGGGGCCATCGCGGTTGTGGCGGCGCTTCTGTCGGTGTGTGAGCGACGTGCCATGCATCAGACGCATAGAATAGAGGGAGGAGACGAGGGTTGCGAGGGATAAGGCTAACAGGATCGATAGAGAAGCAAAGACGATACAGAAGACGAAGAGAAGACACAGACAGAACGCATGCGCTCGCGTGCCCGCGGTCGGCTGACTCACCTTGTTGGAGAAGTAGGCGCTGGGCCGGTCCAGCCGCTCAACGGTGCTGCGGACTTCGTGCATCGTGGCCATGGTGCGGCGTGCGGCGTGCTGCAGTCGGATCGGTGCCGTGATCGCGATGGCGAGGCGCAAAAGCCGGCGCGATCGAGGAAGAGCAGGCGTGAACTGCCGGGCGGTGAGCGGGAGCTTGGGCCACCACCCAAGCGACCGCGCCTTCCTGGGCCGACGCGCTGCAAAATACAGAGTATACGAGCCAGTGCCAAAAAGGCTCCAAAATAGAGGCAAGAAGCAAGCGACGCAAAAGATCATCACGACAACCAGCGAGGGCCGGCCACACTGCACCATCACGCCAGCACGCCCGGATCGATCGTCGTCGCACGAGGCCGCCATGCCCGCGAGAGCCTCCTAGCCTTGATCCACGCCCTGTACTCGACTGCACCGGCCGGAGCATCGCCGTCTCAGCTCGGCCTCACTCGATTTGGACTGTCGATTGGGCCTGTCGATTTGGACTCGTCGACCGCATCCTCGCCGCCTGTTCCGACGCGCCCAGCCTGACGGGAACGGGCTTGCATCTCGTCCGCCGCTCTCTACTCTGTCGTCTGCTTCGACGCTCCCGCCATGCCCAAGGTCAGGGCCTACACGCCGCCGTGGCTCGCGGCCGCGTTCCCGGACGGCAACAGCCTCTTCACGGCGGCAGGGCCTGCGGCCGCCGGCAGCACCCCGCATCCTGCGGCGTCCATGGCTAGCCCGCGGTCCTCGCTCTACGCGGGCCGCCGGAAGCAGACACCGCCCGTGCCGGGCCCGCGGCGCACGATCGCGCGGCGCGGCACGGAGGTGTTTGTGGCCGTCGGCAAGGAGATCCGCTGGGCAGACCTGGCGGCCATGAAGGGCGCATGGGATGCGTCGCATGACGGCCGCAGCAGCGTGATGCGGATCACGAACGGCTCGCCGCATCCGAAAGCTGCCTACCGGGTGAGTCTGGTCTGGTCTTCTGGTCTTCTGATCTTCTGATCTTCTGATCTTCTGGTCTTCTGTTTTGATTCTGTTTTGTTCTGTCTTGTCGTTTTCTTTCTCCGTCTTTGATTCTCGTCTTTCTTCTGTTTTACTCGTCTTGTTTTGTTCCTGTGTTCTGCCGTGTTATGCCATGTTCTCCCGTTCGCTCGTCTGGCCTGCCGCTCATTCTCTTCAGATCCTCAAACCACCCGTCGCCGACGACATCCGCCAGCTCGTCGTCTCCCCCAGCGCGGAGTACATGGCCATCCTGACCACGCACACCGTCCACATCTGCGTGCTCCCCGACCGCGCGCACCTCTCGGCGGCCGACGACGCCGACGTGCCGCTCAAGGCGCGATACTTTTCCCTCGGCCCCGTCACACACGTCACCACGCGCGCGCCCGTCGTCGCGGCGCTGTGGCACCCGCTCGGCGTCAACGGCTCAGCCCTTGTCACGGTCACGCGCGATGCGGCCGTGCGGCTGTGGGAGATCGCGGCCAGCGACCGCTTCTCCTTCGACTCGCCGGCGCTCAGCATCGACATCCGCAAGCTGGCCGACGGCGCCTACCTCGACCAGGACTTTGGCGCCTCCGTCAACACCAACACGGGCTTCTCGCCCGACTCCTTCGACATGGAGGTCGCCGCCGCCTGCTTCGGCCCGCGCAACGCCGGCGGCTGGTCGTCCATGACCCTGTGGATCGCCATGCTCGGCGGCGACGTCTACGCGCTCTGCCCGCTGCTGCCCCGGCGCTGGGCGCCGCCGCCGACCCTGATCCCCTCGCTCTCCGTGGCCGTCGTGGCCAACGTCGCGGCCGTCGAGGACGACCCGGCCGTGACGCCGCGCGCCAAGCAGCTCGCCCAGCAGCAGCTCGACTGGATGTCGCAGCTCGACAGCCAGGAGCCGACCGTGCTCGAGTCGCCGTCGCGCTCCGTGCTGGGCCAGCCGCCCGTCGAGGTGTACACGCGCCCGTCGCACCCCGGCACCGTTCCGCGGCTGCAGGGCCCGTTTGAGATTGATCTCCTCGACGACGACGACGATGACGACGACGACGACACCGCCCAGCTCTGCGACATCTTTGTCATTGGCGAAAAGGTCGACACGTCCTTCCTCCTGGGCGTCGAGGACGACGGTCCGGCCTACGAGGCCCTGATCGACGAGGCCGACCGGGAGGGCCTGTCGCTGACCGTGCTCGCGCTCGTCTCCAACCGCGGCCGCCTGTTCGTCTGCCTCGACCTCGTCGGCGTCGAGGCCCAGTGGCTGCCGGCGCGCAGCCACGGCTACAAGAGCAGTCTGGGCGGCCGGACGGCGCTCGCCGACCCGGCCGGCACGCAGGCCGGGCTCGTGTCGCGCCCGCTCTTCACCTTCCAGATCGTCGACCTGGTGCGCGGCAGCGAGCAGCGGCCGGACGCCTGGTGCTCGATAAGCCCGGACGTGCTGTCGCGCTACGCCTTTTTCGTCACGCACCCGGGCGGCATCACGCACATTTCGCTGGCCAACTGGGTCTTCCGGCTGGAGCAGGAGCTCGACGGGGGCACCGACACGGGCGCCGACTTCCGCGTGCGCCAGCTCGTCACGGGCGAGAACACGACGCGCCACCGCGTCTACGTGCACAAGCGCGACGACGTGCTGGCGACGAGCACGGCGCTGCTCGACCCGGACCTCGGCTACCTCGTGCTCTCGGCCACCGACCACGGCCCCGTGGCCGTCTGCTTTGAGCCGCCCGAGGGCGCGGCCGGCGGCGACGACCTCGGCGCCTCGCTGCTGCGGCAGACGGTGCGGTCGGCGACGCAGTCGCCCACGCGGCCGGCGGCCGGCCCGGCGGCCGGCGCCGACGGCGGCGTCGAGGAGGTGCTCGGCGCCGAGCAGGCGCTGGCCGCGCTGGACCTGTGGCAGGTGCGGCCGGCCTTTGCGATCCCGCCGGAGCTGTACGCGCCGTCGCAGCTGGCCAAGGCCAAGAGCCTGCTGTTCTCGAGCCGCCACCAGATGCTGCAGCACCAGGAGGTGCGCCTCTCGCCGGCGACGCTGCACATCTTTACGAATGCGCACAAGCTCGTCGGCCGCGAGAGCGGCGTCACCGTGCAGGCCGTCGCGCAGATCTTCACCAAGCTGCAGGACATGCCGCTCGACCTGCGCGAGCAGATCCAGTCGACCGCGCGGCTGCACCACCGCATCGACCAGATCGCCGGCAGCGACGTCGCCGCGGCCGGGGCCGGGGCCGGGGCCGAGGCCGAGGCCGAGGCCCTCACCGACGACGTGCGTCTGCGCCAGCGCCTGCAGGCGGCCCAGACCCGCCACGCCGCGCTCAGCGAGCGCCTCGAGCGCCTGCGCCGCACCTACTACGCCGCCGCCGCGCGCCCGCTCAGCGACAAGGAGCGCGCCTGGTCCCAGGAGGTGCGCGCCCTCGACGCGAGCGTGGCGGGCACCAGCACCAGCACCAGCACCCACAGCAGCAGCACCACCGGCGTCGAGAGCGAGGACGAGGGCTCGGCCGTGCTCGTGCCGTCCGCCCACGCCGCGCGCACCGCCGCCGGCGACGTCGGCCGGCGCGTCCAGCAGGTGCAGACGCTCTGGGCCCTCCTCGCCAAGCAGGCCGGGGGGCTGCTGCCGGGCGCCGCCGGCAGCGCGGACAGGACGGCCAGCGCTGTCGCCGGCGAGGCCGCCGCGCGCGCCGGCACGCCGCCCGCCGACGACCGCACCGTCAAGGTGCCGGCCGACGTGCGCAAGGCCAAGATGGCGCAGGTGTCGAAGCTGCTCGAGCGCGAGACGGCCATGGTGGACGCCGTGACCGAACGGCTGGAGCGGCTGGGCCTGCAGGCGTGAGGACGCGGCGACGGCCCGGCAGAACGCCATGGCCGCGGGCCACTGCGGAGAACCAGCGGAGGACTGTATATGGAACTGGAAACTCGGCACAAACGTATTGAGCATGGCAGGGATGTAGCTTGCATTTGGAGTGGCCGACGCGCAATCGCTGGAAAGGGACACTGGACGATGTAAGAGTAACGTAATCAATAGCACGGCATGGCCCACAAGACACGGAAGCACGCATTGGAGTCGTGGGGACGGGCAGCCTTGCTTGGCTCCGTCCATCTGGCGATGCAGTAGAGGAACGCCCGTCCACAGACGAGGCTGTGGGCCACAATGTGGACACGGAACGGGAAAGATCGAGATGCTGGAATTCGTACTCGCGACATATATACCAAGCAGGAAGAGAGCGGCCCAAGGCAGAGAGCCGCGATGAGGCGGCTCGCAAAACGCGCCCGGCCGGCGCTGATACCCAAGAAAAAGCAAGTATCGACAGGTGCAGAACAGAACAGAAAAGAAACAAGAAATAGCACCAGCTTGGAGACGATGGAAAACAACACGTCCTCCCCGCCAACATATCATGCCCATAAGAAAACATGTCCAGAGTCTAATGCCACGCCCCCGGCGTCCCACCCCGTGTATTGTGAACGAGCTCCTCCGCCACTTTTGTCTGCCCTTCCATCTCGCTCATCGCAGCTGTACGGAAACGCCGTCCCAATGCCATAAAACGCACCTCCGCCGTCGTCAAGACGTGTCTTTTTGTCCGTTGCTTCTTTGCTTCGTCAAATCCACAGCATGCCCGAGCTCCGCGGAACGCTCTCGCTTTGCTTCGTTCTGTCGCTTGCTGTCCTCCTCATCTTCGCGTACTCCGTACTGTCCTCTAGTAGATACCCTGCGTTCTGTACTGGAAGGTGTCGTATCTGCAGTGACGTCAGTATGCTGTGCGCTGGGAGATCATGGTACGTCTTCTTACAGTCTGGTGTAGTAGCTCCCCAGCGACTTGGCCACCAGCTCGGTCTCGACAAACTGCTCCGCATCCTCGGCGCTGAGGTGCAGCTGGAACCGCTGGCGCAGGTTGGACGTCGTCTGCAGCACGCCGGCTGCGAAGCAGGGCATCTTGGACTCACGGCCCATCATGCTCACTAGATCAATGATATTCTCGGCCGATTTGCGAAGAGCTATTGTCGTCAGCAGAGGGCAAGGTGGCAGGGCGGGCAGGCAGGACGGGCAAGTCCCAAATTCAAACACGGATCACGGATCACGGACACGTAAACACGAAAACACGACAACAAACACCAACGAAAAGGGAAGAAACGCACCCTGGAATGCCTGCTTGCACAGACGCTTGTAGTCGTCAAAGTCGCTGGAGCTGGGCCCGCCGAGCACGTCGACGTACTCGTACGTAAGCTTAAAGGGCGCCGCCTCAAAGGCCACGGAGCCGGGCGAGTTGGAGAGCATGAAGCCAAAGTCGATGTGGATAATGTGGCCCTCGTTGTCCACCAAAACGTTGCCATTGTGGCGGTCCTTGAGCTGGAAGACGTACGAGATGACACTGTAGGCGGCCAGCGAGCGCTTAAAGGCATCGACGCCGGCGCGGTAGGGCTCGCCCGTCTCGTCGGCACCAAAGGCCTTGACAAAGTAGTCCTTGAGCGTCGCGATGCGGCGGCGCGGGTTCTGCCCCGACTCGATCGACGACAGCGTCAGGCTGCGCTTGATCGAGTGCAGCGACACGCCGTTGGTAATGGTCTCGATCAGCCCCGACGACTCGCCCGTCACGAGGATGCGCATGAGCTTCACCCACACGCCCACGCCCGCCTCCCGCCAGATCCGGTCGCACACGTTGATCAGCTGGCAGGCAAACGCCTCCTGCCGCAGGTCGGCGCCCGTCTTCACAATCACGCTCACCAGGTCCCAGTTCTTCATCCACCCATACGGCGACGACCGTCGGATGCGCTCCCGCTTCAGGTCCCAGGCCTCTCCGAACACGGCCGCACTCGGATCGTCCCGGTCGCCCTTGCGTTGCAGACCGCCCGTTTTGAAGTCGTTCTCCATCCGTGCAATGCCCGCATTCGGATTGACAGCCGACGCGGATGCCGCCGCCGCCGCTGCCGCTGCCGCCGCATCGTCCCCATCCTCGCTGCCACTTCCGTGGACTGTCGGCGCCGGCACATCAGACGAGTTGTCTGCTGTTGCTTCTGATGCCGCTGCCGCTGCTGCCGCCGCCGCGACCGCATCCGCTGCGTTCGCCTTGGCAATGATCGTATCGAACGTCGGGCCCTGGCCTTCGTCGATGTCAAAGCTCTGCTCCTCGAGGCTCTGCATACTAGCAATAATCTTGGCACGGATGGCTGCCACCTCGTGTCGCGGCCGCTTGCCGCTTGTCGCGTCCAGCTGCGCCAACATCTGCGACGCCGTCCGCATGTGCGTCGCCAGCGCTGAGAAATCGGGCTGATCCGGTGCGTTTGGCCCACGACTGATTGGAAGCGTCATCTTGCGCGGCACGGGCGGTGGCGTTGGCGTGTTGGACCGAGACGTGTTGGCAACGGAGGTTCGTGGCGTGCCGTCCGAGAGGCTCGTTGTCCCAGCCGTCGTCGTCGTCTCCGTCGTGGTTGTCGATGTCGTAAACGTCGATTCAGACGCCGATGCCACGCCGGCCACGGAAGCGCCGCCGCTAGGATGCCGACTGGATGGCGCGCTCTGCATGCTGATGCCCAAGCCTGCGCTGCCCCCAAGCTGTAGCACGTTCGGCGGCCGCATCACGCCGTCCTCCTCGTCGGACGTCGGCTCAGACACACTGTCCGCGGGGGCGTCTGAAGCGCGCGGGTAGCTGCCCATCTGGCCCGAGTCGGAGAGATCGAATATGCGCCTGCGCGAGCCCTGCTCTGCGGCGAGCGAAGCCAGAAGGCGCTGGTTGTCGGAGGAGTCTGGGTCAAAGGTGAAGTCCTCGCGCAGAATCTCCACCATGAGCAAGTACGGCACCTTCTCGGCGCTGTTCAGCACCGTTGCCTCGGCCGGGTTGACGCGCACAATGCGGTGATGCCGACTGCGGCGGGGCAAGCCGTTCGGCAGCATCGGCGGACAGATAATCGGAATGTCGACCTCGGCGGGCAGATCACGGGAGATGAGCGCGAGCTCGGCGCGCAGAGCACTGAGGCGCGCCGGCTTCGGCACGGCAACAAGGCGGTTGGAAATGTCCTCGAGGGCGCGCAGAAACTGCGTTTCGCAGCGGAAATAGTTTTGCCGCAACAGGCGGACGCGCTGCTCCGAGGTCATGTCGGCGACATTGCCCTGGCGCGACTTGACGTGGTGGGAGTGCCGGCGCGAAAGAGACAAAGTTGGGCCGGCGTCGAGGTGGTGCAGACTGGCCGAGGCCGGTGTCGGCGGGCGCGTGGCCATGTGCGGCGTCCGCAGCTCCGGCAATGGCAACGAGGCTGTGCTGAGACTGGCGTCTGCCGAGATCGAGCTGAGATGGCTCGCGGCGATGGCGGGAGGAAGGGCGCGCAGGTGGCCCCGGGGCTCTTGGATGCGCGGCGAAGGCAGCACACCCAGGCTGGACGACGAGCCGGGGCGCGACAAGGACAAGGACTGCGGCTGCTTCGCTCGGTGCTTCGACTTGGAGTGCGGCGGCTGTTGTGGCAGCCTCGGCGACTGCGCCGGGTCTATCGCGACCGGCTGTGGCCGGCTCAGCAGCACGGGAGTAGTGGGAAGGCTGTCCTTGGCGCGCCGCGATTTGGAAGACGCCGACGTCATTGTCTGGGAGCGCGTCGGCTTCTGACGCACGTTGGACGCCAGGTCTTCGGAGTCGGAGCCGGGCACAGCGGCGGTGGCCGTGATCGGCTCGGGCGGCGATGGCTTGTGGGCCTGGGCAATGGCCAACGGGCCTGCCCAGCGCGGCAGCAGCGGGACGCCGACGCTGGCCAGGACAAAGCTGGCCAGGACGGTGACCGGCAATGTGTTCTCGGTGATCCTTTCGCGGCGGGTAGCATCGGGGAGGCCAAAGACAACATGTTGGACCTTGTTGTAGACGCGTCGGCAGGTCTGGAAGGCGTCGGTCTGTGGATTCGAGGACAGGTCATGCAGGTAGGTCTGGAAGAGCCAGAAGGTCTGTTTGGTCAGCCTGGGCGGCCGCAAAGCAGGAGCCGAAAGACAGTAGGAAAGCAGAAGAGCTCGAGACAAACGAGGGCAGACGCACAAGCAGAGCACCGGTCACAGACTCCTCGCACAAGTCGAGGAGGAACTCCTCGAGGGCCATGGACTCATTGTTGACGCTGATCACGAGATGGCAGAGCTGGGGCAGGAAGAACTCAATGTCCGCGTAGGGGAACTGGCGCAGCTTGTTGCAGAGCACATAGTGGATGCCCACGTAGTCGGCATAGCGGCTGGATGTGGTCAGCAGGCGCAAGAAGGCTAGGGGCGGAATGTGAGACTCACGAGAGGTACGAGACGGAGAGGAAGGGACTGGAGTTGAAGACGTCGCTCTCGAGGAATCGCTGCAGCAAGTCCCACGACATTGGCGGAAGAATGGATGGGCCAGCCAAGATGAGCAGCAGGCAGACGTGTGTAGGAAGGAAGAAGGGCAAAGCCGCCTGGCAAGAGGCAAAGCGGTAGCGGCAGCGGCGAGGACGCGGAAGAGCTGCCGGGTCACGCAGACGCGGGCCGAGACGATGACGCCGGAGAGCAGGCGGGAGACGAGCGGCGGAGAAGAATGCGCCGAGACGAGCGAGACATCGGCGAAAGACAGGCGAGAAGCGGCGAGCAAGCGAACTGGAGGTGGTGCGGCGGGCGGAAAGGACACTGACGGAAGAGAAGTCGGATCGAGCCGACAATGTGGTCGTGGGGTGTACGGAGCACAGCGTATTCTGCACAGGTACCGTGTGCGTGCTCGTACTCGGTGTGGTGGGCAAAAGGACAGCAGGTCGATATTGGGGGGGGGGGATATCGATCAAAAAGGAGAAGCGGGAAAAGGAGTCGTCTAGTCGAAGTGGATCACTGATCACTGGGACAGAGAGCGACACTGCCGGCACGGGCAGCACGCCAAGCAGGGGCAGGCCCGGGGACAGCCGACAGGCACTGAGCGAGCGCGACACGGAGAGCACGGGGCCGGGCTGGGGCGTGAGGCGCAAGGCGTGAGGCGTAAGGCGGATGTGGAAGATCGTGAAGAGATGACAAGCTGTTCAGTCGCGAGGCAGGAGCAAGAATACTCCGTCAAAGTAGGAAGCCGGGACGGACAAGTCATCCGCTACCGTCCCGGGCAGAGCGTACTCGTATTATCACTAATACGGCAAGAGCGAAGAAGCGGGTGGTGGGGCCAGTGCTCCGTTTTGAGGCCTGGCCCCGCTATGACGGAAGGGCGACAGCACCAGTGGCTGGCGTGGCGGTGCGGCGATTCTTCAGACGAAGCTCCTCCGTTTTGTGCTCCGTTTTGCAGCAGGCGAGCCGGCGACGCGCAAAGCACGCACAAGCAGGCGGCAGGGCAGCGGCAGGGCAGAGGCAGGGCAGAGGCAGAGACAGAAGTCGGCAAGAAGCACGGGACATGGCCGTCAACGGCCTCGGCACGCGTGCTCATGGCGTGTCAAATGGCGGTGGCCCGGAGCACGATCGACAGCAGAGCTTCGTATTCTATGCGGCGCTAGCGCCTGAGCCGACCGTCTGGAAACGGTGTCTGCACTCTGTACGCGTAGCGGTGTCTGCTTTACGAGTACTCGTATTACACGGACGAGAGCAGGGAAAGGTCAGGCCAGAACAGATACGTAATGTAAGATGGGTATTAATGTCTAAAAATCGCTGCTTTTTCACTCCGGCCGGATGCCCGAGCGTGTAGATATGTACTCCGTAAGTAAAAAGACCGCCGACCGTCCAACCGATCTAGAGCCCATACAAAGCCAAATGCCCAGTGCACAAAAGAGCCAGACGCAAGGCGGCGTCTGCGTCATCCGCCGAGGTCAAGTCCCGTTTCGTGTCGGCAGGGCCCCGTCTCCCTCCCGGGTCACGGCCGCCTAGACCTTCTTCTTCCGGCCCGGCCGGCCGCGCTTCTTGGGCTGGTCGTCGTCGCTCTCGCTCTCGGTTTTTGCCTTGCCGGGGCCGACGCCGTCGCCGCCCGTGCTGCCGCGGCCGGCGGTGCTGCGGCCGGCCTTCTCCTCGCCGTCGATCTTCTTGACAATGTCGCGCAGAAAGTCCCACTGGTCGTCGGACTCGACCACCTGCTTCAGCATGGGCGCCGTGACGCGCTTCGAGTTCTTGCTGCGCGCCACGTCGGCGCTGCGCGACACCAGCGCTACCATAAAGAGCTCGAGCGCCTTGCCCACCGCGATCGGCGTCTGCTGCGAGACCTTGCCCACCTCCTCGTCCGCCTGCATAATCCGCTTGATCCGCGCCGTCGGGAACTTGGTCTTCACCGGCGACGGCGCCACTTCGGCGCGCGCCGTGCTCGGCGCACCCTCGCCGGCCGGGACAGCAGCCTTGCGGGGAGGCATGGCGGCGGCGTCGTGCTCGAACTCTGCCTTGACCGCCTCGTACGGCTGTTGCAGCGGCTGGTCTGGCGGGCGCTGCTGGTAGGGCTGGGGCTGGGGCTGGGGTTGGGGTTGGGGTTGAGGCTGGTAGGCGGAGGGAGCGTAGACGCCCGGCTGTGGCGGCGGCTGCGGAGGATAGCTGTGTGGCAGGCCGAGCTTCTGCTGCTGCTGCTGCTGCTGCTGATACTGCACGCCGTAGCCTTGGTGGTAGGGCTGCGGCGGCTGATGCGGCTGCTGAGACTGCGGCGGACTCGGCGTCGCGTAGAATGGCGGCTGCTGTGGCGGTTGTGGTGGTTGTGGCGGCGGTGGCTGTAAGTGTGGCGCCAGTGGTTGTGAAAGGCGCTGCTGGTGCGGCGGTGGATGGAGATGCGACGGGTAGCGGGAGGACTGGAAGTAGTGCTGCGGGCTCGGCTGCAGGTGATGCGGACGCTGCTCGGGCGCTGGCGGATAAGGCGCGGGCGCACTGGTAAAGGACTGCTGGGGCGGCTGCGAGTACGGCGGGACGGAGACACGCGGCGGTGCAGCAGCGGAGTCCGGGGCCGCGAAGAAGGACGAGAGGTCGGGCGACTTGGGGGCGTAGCTGCCTTCTCCCGACATGGCTTTTTCGCTGGGGGCCCAATAGACTTATTTATGCGACGGCACAGCAAAGCAGCAAAGTGGGCAGGGAGGCCCAGTTGGAAAAGTCCGAATCCTTGCTGCTTTTGGCGGTGGGGTGCAAGACGCTGGTACGAGATAAAAGGCACTAACACGCGCTGGCGAGCGCTGACGTCCAGCAGCTAGCTTGCCGGGAGAGGGCGGCTTAAGGCTACGCCGGTGGGCAGTTAGCACTGGAGGCTGGGCAGGAGAGAACGGGCAATGCGGGCGCGGGTGGTGCATGGTTTCAGGGACTGCGTCTGTACTTGTGCAGAAACAGGAGATGGCGTCGGATGGACGGACGGGATAGGATGGAGAGGAACACGAGGCATTGTACGGAAGGAAGACAGAAGGCAGAAGACAGGCAGACGGCAGAAGACAGGCAGACGGCAGAAGACAGGCAGACCAGAAGACAGGCAGACGGGCAGGCAAATATATGCAAATACAGGCAGCCAGGCAGAAACGCAGAAACGCAGGAGGCGAGCCAAGGCAGAAGGCAACACACGAGCACAGTCAACAAGTCAAGGCAAGGAACGCAGACGGACAGATGACACGCCGCGTGCGCAGATCAGAGTCGACCGCGCTCTGGCACAAAACAGCAGCCAGCCAGCATGGATCACGTACCTGTGGGCAGGAGCAGTAACACGTCGGCGTATGCGTGCTGAGTCAGCCGATGGAAAGCGCAGGTCGAAGCTGGCAGCTGGCGAAGCGGCGCGAGGGCTACTCCGTATTTAACAAGTGAACAATACGGGCGCAGCGTGATAGGACAGACGCGTCGCCGCGCAGCCGCGATTGGCCGGCGAGGCAGTGTGGAGGGCCGGCGGTGGAATCTCCGTAAAACCGACAGCCGGGAATAGAAAAGGAAGAAAAATGGGAAATGGAAGTACGAGTACAAAATACTTTGTACGAGTCGCCGCGCAGAAAGAGCGGGGCACGGATCCCAGGCGCAGCGCGGGTCCTGACTTCTTTGTTTGCCGATTTTCGATTTCCGCGTTGGGCCTGCTATTCAGAATTTTCCTGATTTCGGGAGCTTTCTCTGTTTTCCCTGGCGGCATGGACCGCGGATTTTCGTGGGACACTGCGCCCGTTTATATGCGCGACGCGGCACGCCATGGCGCGCGACGGCCAAACAAGGCAAGAGCGGAGGGGTGCGCAACGCCGGCCACTGATTGGCCCAGCTGCCGGGCGTGAGCAGGGGCAGGCGCCAGTCAGCAGTCGCGCCGCGACTACTGTACTGTGTACAGCCTCTTCACTCGTTCGTGGCCGTAAACAACGAGGGCAGGGCCTGCGTCCAGCTGGACGCCCGCTGCTCGCTCACGCCGACAGCACGCGGGTGCGGCATGACGGCCTCGTGTGCTCGCATTCCCCGCCGAGCCTGTGCATTCCCGCATGATTCCCGCGCATAACGGACACAGCGCTGCCCGCAGATCTCGCCCTGTGCTGCCCGTCCCATGTATCGGCACCAACGCCTCTTCCGGGCTGTCGGCACACTGCCTGCAGCCGCCGGGCTGTGTCTGCTCGTTTTCTGCCGGCACACCCAGGCGTCGTCGTCCACGCCGTGCAACATGAGCACATCCGCCCGAGGACACGTATTCCTGCGCGTGAGATCTTCACTGCCGCCTGCTGTACGGAGGAATCTGTACCACAAGGGCCGATCGCCGGCTGAGCTGACAGGAGTATTACTCGTAAAATGTACGGAGTCTCACGGAGCGCTCGCAGTCTTACTTTGTACTTCCGTGCAAGACCAGCCGCGCGATTGGGCCGCGGTGTAAGATCCAGTGTCACGTGGTGCGTAGTAGCGCTTCGCTTCGACATCGTGACACGGTAGATGCGGCACGTTGTGCGCAAGCCGGCCTCCAACTTGCCAGCCCGCAAGCTTCGTGGCCGACACGATGCTGTTCTGGTGGCCGAACAGAAGTCTCACGGCACCGTTGGGACTGAGCGACGTCAAGTGATGACTAACACGTTGTCGTGCCCGTAAGCTGTTCCTCTTGTAAAGCTACATTCCCCAGTCTCGCCAGCGAAAAATTGCAATGTCTCTCTGTGTATGACATGTAAAAATGGTGATATCAGTAATTCACACCACTAACTTGGCGTAACGCAGCCGGAACGTTGTAGCAAAGAAGTCATAGTGGTTGCACACTTTTCGTGTCACGTGATTCTGCCAAAAAGACAGCTACGTAGAGGTCACTGCCGACAAACATGAGATTGAACGGCCTGGACGCAGCCCCAATGCGCACACTGCCGGAACCGCACCCTTCTCTTGATCGACACATTGCTGCCACCTCTACTCTGCTCGTCGTTCTCCCTTGCCCAAAATGGGGCGAGCACAGCAGGCGTCGCCCTTCGCAGCGGCACCAACATCCACGACAGCCTCGTACGATCCCTATCTTGACCTCGGCCGTCTGCTAGGCAGGCTCGAGCAGAACATCCTGCGATCCGACAGCGAAAAGTGGCGCCGGCTGGTAGCGGACGAGTTCCAGCGGCTACAGGCACGGTTCGACGTTGCGGCAGCGCGCAGTCTGCTGGCGCGCATCGAGCAGGACGCCGCGGCGACGGGAAGCAAAGCGGCGCTGCTGGCGCGGCGACAGGAGTGGCACGAGTGGCAGAGCGAGCTGGCACGGCGGCGGCAGCTCGTAGACCGGCTGCAGCAGCGGCTCGACGACCTCGACGCGGAGGCGCGCTTGCTGGACGACGGCAACGACGAGGACGAGGACGAGCGAGAAAGCGGCTCCGTCGAGAACGGGCAGTCCGAACGAGACGCCAGCCTCAGCAGCGCGACAACAGACGGCGCGGTGCGTGGGATCCCCACGCCGAGCGAGAGCCTCGACGCGCGATCGACCGACGGCAACGCGGGGGGCCGCGCAGAGGCGCAGACGCCCGTCGCCACGGCTACCGCCACGGCCACGACAACACGAGCACCCGCATGCACGCCGGCCTCCGCACAGACTTGGCCGGCGCAGGCCACGGCAACGGCGACACCGCGGCCCGCTGGCGGCAGCCGGCGGCCGGCAGCAACGCAAAAGACCCGGAGAGCACGGCCGGCGGACGGTGCCGGCAGCCGCAGCAGCAGTGTGGCCGGAGCGCAGGCCGTGCGGCGGCGTGGCCCCGCGTCCTCGGCGCCCTCGGCGGCCGGCAAGAGCCTCGACGTGTCGACGACCACGTCCGCACACGTCGAGGGCCGGGAGTCGACGACGGCCCTGCGCCACAGCCTCCTGTCCGCCCACGACACGGCCGGCTCTGGCATCGCCGCTGTCGCCACCGAGGAGGTGCTGCTCGACCACCACCGGCGCGAGCAGGAGGCGCTGTCGGAAGACATTCTGCGGCTCGCGCAGGCGCTCAAGAAGCAGTCGCTCGCCACGTCGCGGCTGCTCGAGGACGACAAGGACGTCGTGGACCGCGTGGGCGAGGGCCTGCACACGACCAACGAGCGCCTGACGGCCGCGAGCCGCAGCATGGCGCTGCTGTCGCGGATGACGGAGGGCAAGGGCTGGTGGGGACGGCTGCTGCTGTACGGCATGGTGTACGGGCTGATGGTGGTGCTAGTGCTGCTGTTTGCCTTTCTGCCCAAGCTGCGACTGTGAGCGGGCAGGCGACACGGGTGCCGGGCAGTCTCGGTCGCCTGGACAGCACGGCAATGGTAGAACGAAAAAGGAGGGCCGGCGGCCGTGTAGGATTATGACTAGATTGGGCTGGGCCGGCTGTCTGCGTGCGCGCGACACCGCTGGACCACGGTTCACGAGGAAGAAGCACTGCGGCGGCAAGCATGTCCCTCTTTCCATCTGTCTGTGCCATCCGTCACCATTCCGTTTGCTCGTCTTTTCCAGTGCGGTCGCGCGCACTGCCGGCGAGCTCGCGCTCATCCGCAGTGTCCGTCTCGTCTGGGTCCGACGTCGTTCAGCCGCAGCCGCTCCGTCATCCCCGGTCCCTCCTTTCACCGTTTCTGTCTCCACCTCCATCTCGGATCCCGCCTCGGCTTCCGCTGTTCGCTCTGGGCGACGGGGCCCATTCGCTGGGTTCTCGATGCAGCCCACCGGCATGCCGCGCGCCTGTGGGATCCGGTCAGCGGTACCCCATATCGGCGCCCCAAATCAAACAAGAACAGGGCAGACGGCCTACCGGCTGCTCATAGCAAAAGTAGGTCGGCATCTCCGACTCGCTCAGCTCCGACGAAGAGGAAGCCGGAGCCACGGCCACCAGCCGCGCATCCCAGGCGACGCCGGTCTTGCGAGCGAAGAAGGCGCAAAAGTGCGCAAACTCGGTGGCAAAGATCTGGCAGCTGACGCTGGGACGGAAGTCGCGCGGCTGCGAATGCTTGCAGCTCTTGTAGTGGCGGGCGGCAAACCAGTACAGATGCGGCCGCGCGTTGGATTCGAAGAGCTGTCCGCGTTAGGCGTGCCCATGCCCGAAAGGACAAGAAGAATCAACAACCGCGCAGGCAGGCACACGTACGTAGAGCACGTATCGCTCGCCTACGATGCCGGCGGCAGCGTGGTCGCGCCGGATGGTGGCTTTGTACACGAAGCCAGTGGTGTCCCGGTAGACGTGGTAGAGAGCTGCTGCGCAGTCAGCCTTCGCCCATGTTCGTGCTTTTTTTCGGCGGCGCAACAGACTCGTGTCGACAAATGTCTCGGCCTGGAGACGGCCCTTGGCGCGCTGCTCGGCCAGGCGAACGTCTGCGAAGCCCGGAGCGGCCCGGCAAACGTTGCGGAGCAGGTAGTCCTTCTCGCGAAGGCGCCTGTGCTTGTGCAGCGAGTCTTCGAGCCAGTCTTTCAGGACGATGTACACTTGGCGGCGACCGCGGCGCAATGCCGTCCGCAAGTTCGGATGTCGAGACTTCCGCGGCTTGTTGAACTCGTCCGGCGTGCAGAGGAGGTGTGTGACGGCGTCCGTCAAGAAGGCGGAGAAATGGCCTCCGTGATACCCCATCCATCTGGCAATGTCGGCGTCCGTCCATCCTTGGCCGAGACAGCCGACAACGGCTACAGTGACACCACCGAGAACATTGTCCACGGGCTCGGGCATGTCGAGAAGCTTTGGGCGTGATGTGGTTCGAGTTGAAGGCACAAATATGCTGCCCAACCCCAATCAGAGTCCAGACCTTGAGCAAATATATATCAGATAGTCCGCCAGATGAGATCAAAGTGGTTAAGCGATGAGTGCAGAGATAGATCAGATTCACATCAGATTCACGACTAGCCGGACATCGACGCAGAGCATCAACCAGGAATGCCTATGAATTGTAGATCACTATGGCCGATGCTCATTTTGCGCACCCAAATTTGTTTTGCTCCAAAAACATATGAACAGAGAATACGGATCAGCCGATCAGACGAAACAAGACACAGAGCTCTAGCGGGGAAACTGCTTAGCAGCCTGAACAAAGGCACGGATCTTGGCCAGGTCCTGCCGGCCGTCCGTCTCCACGCCACTGCTGACGTCGACACCGAGAATACGGGCGTTGTCGTCGCGCAGGGCAGCCAGCATAGCCGTGACATTGTCGGGAGTGAGGCCGCCGGCGAGCAGGAAAGCCAGGCCAGGATCGCGGTCGAGATCGGCCTGGACGGCGGCAACGTCAAGCTGCTGGCCGGAGCCGCCGCCAGAGTCGAGCAGGGGAGCGACGTGGAAGCCACGCTGGGCCAGTGCAGGCTCGCCAGGGCGGAACTTGTGTAGGACAGGCACGGGGATGGAACGAGCCCATTCCACAGGCTCGCGGCCGTGCAGCTGGACAATATCGAGGCGGTAGAGGCGCTGCTTTTCAAGGACCTCGGCGAGCGGCTGGTTCATAAAGACGCCGACGAGCAGGGGGGGGCCGAGGCGGCGGCGCGAGAGGGTGGGACGGGCGAGGGAAAAGAAGTCGGTGGCGGCGGCGGTAGGGGGGGTGGCAGCGGCCGCAGAAGAGGGCGACGACGCGTCCGCAGGTGCGTCTGGGTCCGAGAAGCCGTGCACGGCGGCCGAGATGGCAAGGGCGGTCTCGTGCGCGACCTCGCGCTTGGTGCCGGGCACGAGGATCATGCCGACCATGTCGGCGCCGCTGCGAGCGGCCTCGAGGGCGGCCTCGGCACTACGCGTGCCGCATATCTTGACGAGTAAGGACGGCGCAGCGGGCGGCGAGCGGGAGGGGGGGGGCGCACCTGAGCAGAGCTGGCGGATGAAGGCGGCCGGGTCGGCGGCGCGCATAATGGCCTCGCCGACGAGGACGGCGCTGACGCCGTCGGCCTCGTTGGCGACGACGTCGGCGCGCGTGTTGATGCCGCTGAGGGCGCACAGGATGGTGTCGTCGGGGACCATGCTGCGCAGGCGGCCGGTGGTCTGCAGGTCGACCTCGAAGCTCTCGAGGTTGCGGTTGTTGACGCCGATGACCTTGGCGCCGAGGCCGGAGACGGCGCGGGCCATCTCGGCGGCGTTCTGCACCTCGACGAGCGGCTCCATGCCGAGCGACTGGCTGTAGCGGTAGAGGCGGGCGAGCGCGGCGTCGTCGAGCATCTTGACGATGAGCAGCACGGTGTCGGCGCCGGCGAGGCGGGCCTCGAGGATCTGGTACTCGTCGTAGATGAACTCCTTGCGCAAGATGGCCGGGCGGTTGGGCATGTGCTCGAGCACCTGGCGCACGGCGCGCAGGTCGTCGATGCTGCCGCGGAACCAGTCGGGCTCGGTCAGCACGGAGATGACGCTGGCGCCGGCGAGCGCGTAGGCGCGGGCCTGCTCGGGCGCGCGGATGTCGAGCGCAAAGACGCCCTTGGACGGCGACGCGCGCTTGATCTCGGCCATGAGCGACACGGCGAACGGCGACGCGCGCAGCCGGTCCGCGAGCGCCAGCGCCGGCGGCGCCGCCCCGAGGTTGTACGCCGCCTGCAGGTCGGCCGGCCGCAGCCCCGGCACGAGCTTCTGGTCCTCGACGCGCTCGCGCCGGCGGTTGTAGATGCGCGTGAGAATGTTGGGCGCCGCCGGCGCCGCGGTCGGCGCCGCGGCCTCCTCGTCGCCCGGCACCTCGGCGGCGGCCGCCGGCGCCTGCTCGGCTGCCGGCACGACCTGCGCGGCCACGGTGCGGCCGCCGAGCCGCTCGTTCTCGGCCCAGGTGCCGCCCTGCGTCAGCAGAAAGTTGCGGATCAGCGCGCGGCCGTCCGCCGACAGGATGCTCTCCGGGTGGAACTGCACGCCCTCGACGGTCAGCTCGCGGTGGCGCACGCCCATGATGATGCCCGGGCTGCCGTCCGGCCGCGCGATCCACGACGAAACCTCCAGCACCGGCGGCAGCGAGCCGTACGTCCCGGCCAGCGAGTGGTACCGCGTCACCGGCAGCCCTTGCGCCAGGCCCGCGTACACGCCGCAGCCGTCGTGCGACAGCGGCGACGTCTTGCCGTGCAGGATCTCGCCCGCCGAGCTCACCGTGCCGCCGTACACCTCAAAGATGCACTGCTGGCCCATGCACACGCCGAACACCGGGATCTTCCCCGCAAAGTGCCGGATCGCCGCACAGCTGATGCCCGAGTCGGTCGCCGGGTGGCCCGGCCCCGGGCTCACCACCAGCTGCGTCGGCTTCAGTGCTACCAGCTCCTCTAGCGTCGTCTGGTCGTTGCGGATCACCGTCACGCCGGCCCCCTCCAGCACCAGATACTGGTAGACGTTCCACGTAAACGAGTCATAGTTGTCGATCAGCACCACGTTCGTCGCCGTCGAGATCGGGTCCGCGGCCTGCGGGTGGTGCGGCGAGTGATCGAAGACGTCGGTCGCGGACGACATGGTGGGCACGGCTGGTGGGCACGGCGTCGGTGGCAGAGTAGCGACGTGAAGGAGGATGTCTCCGGCGCTGCAGGCCTCGATGCTTTTTTCTGCTTCTTCGTGAAGAGTCATTGGCCAAAGAGGGAAAAGCCAGTCCGATTAGTCACCCCCGCCATGCACTGTGCCACCGCGCATTGATACTGTGCTTGCCTCTTGTCTTCCGTTCGTGGGATTGACGTTCGTCCGTGGGAATGACCGTTCCGTCCGATAAACATATTCCTACGTTCTTTATGTATTCAGTACCATGGCTGCGGTGACATGATCAGTGGCCATGTAGCGAAAGGAAACAAAAGTAGGCGTTCGTAGTTATGATGTAGAGTGTAATATGACGGACATCTCTATTATAAAGACAATCCTCCGAATTGTATACATAAACGTAGGCAGCGTGTTTGATTCTTGAGAACTTCATATTGCTATTCGGATCTTGGCCGACTGTCACGGAGTCAATTGAATATGTTTGCGTTTTTTCGTCTGTTGTGAATATTACCCTTTTTGCATTTCTGTATCAAACATCAAAAACCTTTAAACGAAGACTCGGCTGATTCACGAAAGCGGACTGATATCCACAACCAATTACATAATCGAAGCCGCACGGAATCTTCAGAACACGCATCTGATTTTCAAGCAGTCGTAAGGAACGACCTACAGCAGCACGTTGATGCTGTAAGGCGTGAAGAGGAAGGCGCGACGAGGCTCACAAGCCGATAAGATAAGAGTGCTCAACGCCTCCAGCTGCAGTAGCAGCGTGCTGCCACACGATAGGTCAGACAAGCTTGAGACCCACAAAACAGCTGGCGCTAAGTCGCCAAAGCTCCAGCCGCGTCTTTGCACTTGCCAGTTTTTGGGCCTCATATTTTCTGCTTCTGGTGTTTTGCTGCGTTTTGCGCTTCACAGGACGGCCATAAGACGGCATACCGCACGAGAATCGACGACTCCACGCGCCCCGAAAGCCGGACAAAGACGCCTGGACACGCGCGACGACCACAGAGAGACGCGCCGTCCCTGCCGATGCTCGCTGCTGCGGCGCAACCCTGCACGCAAACGCAACGATGGCGCCGCCGCCGGACCTCGTCTACTTTCCGCCGCTGGAAGAGCTGCTGAAGGGAGAGACCATCCTACTGTGAGTGCTGCGTGTGGTGCTGCATGTCGGGGCGGGCCCGTTGAGGACGGGGCGACTTGGGGATACGGGGCGCGCAAGCGGCGCGCGGCCTCGACATCGTCTCGACATCGTCTCGACATCTCGAGATTTCTCGAGATTGCCCGAGATTCCCCCCTTCTGGACCACCTAGACCTGCCGACCCTCGTCTACAGCAGCAGTTAGGCTGGCCGCGACATAGTCCAAGCACCCGGGTGCTCTGAAAGAGAACGCACACACTAGGAGGCACTGGGACGGAGAACGGAAAGGAGCTCCTGCTGACAGACCAGGTCCTGGAAGCACATCGCCGCCGCGCTCGCCGACCCGTCCGGCAGCCGCCTCTCGGCGCCCTCCGTTGTCGAGTTTCTCGCCGACGCCCACGTGCGCGCATTGCTGGCCGACCCGGCCACCGCGTTCACACCGCCCTCGGCTGCCACGGCGGCCGAGCTGTCCACAAAGACCGCCGCCATCAACGTCACGCCCACGCCGAACGACCACTACGATATCGCTGGCATCAAGGCTGATGCGACCTGGCTGAGCGCCGCCGTCGGAGTCAACGAGGTTGTTGCGCTGCGCCTGGTTGTCGTTGAGCGCCAGGCGCGTGATGATGCCTTTCTCGCCGCCCCCCTCTCGTCCCAGGACGCCGCCAACATCCACAAGGCCGCCGCCGGCAGCATGACCAGCGTCATGGCTGCGTCTGCTGAAGCCGTCGGCCAGCCGTCGGCCGACGCCGAGGACCTCTGGGCCGACTTCGGAGGCACCGACGTGCAGCGACAACGCCTCCTGGGCACATATCTCTCGGAGCGACGCTGCTTCGCAGCCGTGGTGCAGATGAACAGCTCAGCCGGCCCCAATCCTCCCGACAAGGCTGCCCTCCCTGCCTACATCGCCGAGCTCCGCAGCTGCATGAAGCGTGCCGAGGCCGGCGTCGACGGCACCCTCCCCGAATCCGCCGCCGACCTGCTCTCCGAGGAACTCGCGCGTGCCTGGGTTCTCACCGCTCTCACCGAGGCCGTCCACTACATGTCCGTCATCTTTGTCGGCCTGCAGTCGGCCGGTCCGCCATTCCTACCACCAGCCCTCACTGCCGACTGGTTCGGGCTCGTTGGTGACTACCGCTTTTTCGACGAGCTAAACCCGGCCGACGAGGCCATGGCCGAAGTCATTTTGCCGCTGCGCACACTCGCCTGCGTCAACTCACTGCTGCTGCTCAGCCTCAACCGTGCCATTGCCCTGCTCGACCACGAGCTCGAGCTCGAGGCCGACGAGGAGCCCTACATCAACGACTCTGACGTGCTCGAGGTCATCCACGCGGCCATCCTCTCCGCTGCCGACGACGGGCTGGCGACGGCGAGCCCGGTGTTCCTGTCCTGGTCGCTCATCCTGCACCGCATGAACGTCTCCTACCAAGAACGCGCGGAGCGCCGCGACCTCACGCAGAACCAGAACGCGCAGGCCGGCTTCGAGCACAACAGCAGCCCGCAGCCACTCTCCTTCGCCGCCCAGGCCATCCAGCCGCGTGGCCGTCGCAGCTCTGTGGGCAGCATCGTCTCGATCGAGGCTGCCCGCTACGATGGCTTCCTCAGCGAGCACGTGCTGTCCCACAGCGACGGCGAGGCCCTCGTCCCTCGCCTGGCCATGGTTGCCACGGAGCAGTGCCAGGTCTTTGACGTTATTGCTGCCATGGCCTCGAGTGCCGGCCCCGGTCCTACCGCCGCCTTCCGCCCAGTCCTCGGTGCCCGTATCCGCCCCGTGTTCCTCGAGGTTCTCCGGGCCAGCTTCCCCATCATCGGCTACCAGTCCGACCCTGTCAATGCGCTTGTAGCCGTCCTGTCGGGTGGCCACGAGCCGTGGAATGGGCCGGCAGCCGACAAGGAGAAGTCGGACGCGCAGCATGCCGATGTGGCTGCCGCAATCCTGCAGGACGAACAGCTGCTGCAGTTTTACGTGTACAATGCGATGAGCCGATTCCCTTTTGAATTTGCGCCGTTTGTCTCCATCAGCCGCCTCCTGTCCGCCTGCACCGACGCCAACCTCTCGGACGCGGCCTTGGACCTGCTCATGCAGACACCCAGTCTGACGTTCCAGCTGCCGGCAAGTTTCGACGGCTACACCATGGTGGACGAGCCGAGCCACCCGACGGCGACGATGCAGACGACCGTGGACATTCCGCTCTTCCCGACCGGCACAACAAGACGACGGCTCGCCTACGGACAAACGCAACAGCAGCAGCAGCAGCAGCTTCAGCAGCAGCACGACGCCGCGGTGATCCTGGCAGGCACTTATGGCCGCTTCATGATCGACGGCAGCGGCATTGTGCACCTGGACTACGAGCACTCGACCATTGCACTGTTGGGCAAGTGGCTGGACGCGAACCTGACGGACCAGCTGTACGACCCGGTGCTCGGATACCTGGAGCAGGGGGATGCTGCGGAGGCGATCCGGCTCCTGGTGGCGATTGTGCGGGTGCGGGCCGACGACGGGCTGCAGGTGCTGCAGGAGGCGAGCCGGCACCTGGATGCGGCCAAGGACATTGTGTCGGTGATGAGCGACTACCTGGACACGCTGATGCAGGACGGACCGGCGGAGACGGACGAGCCGCGGCTGGCGGTGCTGGCGGCATGCATGGACTTTTTCACGGCGGTGCTGCCGCTGTGCCCTGGGCGGGTGTGGTCTTATATGGCGCGCTGCCAGCTGCTCAACACGGAGGCCAACGCGGGCCGGCTGTGCATCCTGACGAGCGCGTCCGACGTTGTGGGTGAGCGGTTCAACTTTCTGATGGAGGCAACTCGCTTCTTGGAGGCCCTCGTGCACGGGGCAGTGACGAGCGCGGTGCAGCGCAAGGTGGCCGGCAAGCTGGGGAGGCCGAACGGCGGCGGCCAGTCGGGCGCCGGCGGCAACCGGCAACTGCGACTCGCCACAGCAGCCTCTCCCGACGACAGCGCGTGGCTCGGGGCGTCGGACCAGATGCTGGGCCGCGTGTGTCTGGCGGTGGCGCAGACGGTCATTGACCTGCACGAGAACACGAGCACGTGGAAGTTTGCGTCCGAGATGCATCGCACGAGCCTCGTGGCAAGCGTGATTGGCATTCTGCGGGACGTGGTCGTGACGGCGTCCAGCCTCGAGGAGGGAGAGGCGAGAGAGGCGAGAGAGGCGAGAGAGGCGAGAGAAGCGGGAGAAAAAGAGCCAGCAGAGCCAACAGAACCTCTGCTTGGCTTTCTCGCGCCGGCGGCGGACTTTGTGGTGGCCGGCTTCCTGGCATCGTCGTCGGCATCGCTGCGCTTCCAGCCGCTGCTGACCACGCTGCTGCTGGCGCAGGAGCTGCTGCAGTCAGGACAGACGCCGGCAACGCTCTACGCACAGCGAGAAGCGCTCGTGGTGCAGCGGGCGACGGCGGCGCTGGAGCTGGCGGCGTGTCTGCTGCGGGTGGCCGGGGAGCAGGAGGCCACCAGCGACGGCGGCAGCGCACGGAAGACGGCCATTGAGACGCAGATCTTCCAGGTTGCCACGCTGCCGGCGCGGCTGTGCGCGACGGCGGCGCTGCGGCGGCCGGCGCTGGACCTGTTGACGGACTTGGTGGTGTCGGCGGCGGCGACGACGGCGTCGACATCGAGCGAGCCGCCGTCGCTGCTGGGCTACCTGGGCCCGCACGTCTCGCGGTCGTTCCTGGGGGTGCTGTCGGCGATGGACAAGCCGTTCCAGCGGCCGGCCGAGACGGCGCGGGTGTGGAAGTTCTTCTCGACGATCCTGCGCCACCGGCAGCAGTGGATGGCGAACTGCCTGCTGACGGGGAAGACACCGCGGGAGGCTGTGGAGGGCGCCACGGCGCCTGTGGCCGGGGCAGCGGCGGCGTCGGCGTCGTCATCATCGGACTCGGCGCTGGCTCGCGCCAAGGAGGCCCTGCGCACGATCGGCACGCGCCCGCGCGAGGAGGCGCTGGCGGTGCTCGACTTTTTCTCGGCGGCGCAGAACTACTGGCCCTGGACGATCTTTGCGATGCGCGGCGACACGGACTACCTCGACAGCATGCGGGCGTATGTGCGGACACTGCAGCCGGCGGCGGCGACGGCGCGCAGCGATGCGGCGGCGGCGTTTGGCGAGGCGCGCATCGCGGCGTACGTGGCGGAGATCTTTGCGATGCAGCTGTACCACATGCGGCAGATGGGCACGGAGCAGGTGTTTGCGCGCGGCGTGGTGCAGGACGTCGACTACTTCCTGCGGGACGGCATCGCGGTGGGCGGCTACAACGCGTCGCTGCACGCCAACTTTGCGCGCAACTTTGCCGGCCGCTACCCGGGATTTGCGCTCGCGCAGTTCAAGCGGTCGCTGGTGCAGCCGCGCGACCTCGGCGACGCGTTCTACTACGCGCTGGACCTGGCCGACGGCATGCTGGCCTTTGACGGCCACTGGGGTCGGGGGTCTGCGAAGAAGGCGGCGGCGGGCCGGGGCGCGGCGACGACGTTCCGCGACGAGATGGCGGCGGCCAACCGCAACCTCTCGCTCGTGGACGCGCAGATTGCGCTCTACCACGCGTGGGAGGTGCTGCTGCTGGAGCTCAGCGTGTGTCTGCTGCCGCAGAACCAGCGGCTGCCGGTGGTGCTGCTGCAGGTCGCGGAGCAGTGCCTCGCGGCCAACCAGAACAGCCAGGGCCCCGAGCGGATCTTTGCGCAGCTGGCGCAGAGCCGCGCCAACCTGTGTCTGCTGCTGCTGCAGCGGCTCGCGGCGTACGGCCTGCTGCCGCGCGACGCGTCGCCGCTGCTGCTGTCCGTGTACACGAGCATCCGGGCCGTCGAGGCGCCGTGGTCGGCCGAGCAGGCGCCCTACTACCGGACGCTGCTGCGGATCCTGTATGTGGTGCTGCGGGGCGCAGCCGCTGGGGGCGCGGGAGGGGACAGCGCGTCTGGTGCCGGAGCCGGGGCCGGCGCCGAGGCCGGAGCCGGGCCGAGTCTGGAGCGGATGGATGTTGCCACGACGCAGACGGTGCTCCGCGTGCTGGACACGGTGGTGGCGCAGGGGTTCCGGACGGTGGTGGGCACTGTGCACGACGCCAACGCGGATGCGGCGGTGCAGGCGCAGGCGCCGGGCGACCTGGCGCTGCTGACGGCGGTGCTGCAGGCGTGCCTGTGCGTGGCGGGCGTGGCGGGCCAGAGCGACGCGCAGGTGCTCAACATCCTGGCGGGACACGACGTGCTGCACGTGGCGGTGTCGCTGTGGTCGTGGTCGGACAAGCTGGTGGTGGACGGGGGCGACCCGGTGTACGGCGAGCTGGCGCTGCTGTTTCTGCGGGAGGTGTCGGCGCTGCCGGCGGTGGCGGAGCAGCTGGCGTGCGACGGGCTGCTGGGCCACCTGACGTCGGCGGGGCTGGCGGCGCACATGCGGCGGCCGGGGGTGTCGGCGCTGGCGGAGTCGGCGGGCGCGCAGCGCTGCTACAGCATCTGGGCCAAGGCGGTGCTGCCGCTGCTGGTCAACGTGGTGATGGCGCTGGGGGCCAGCATCGCGCCCGAGGTGGCCTACGTGCTCAACCAGTTCCCGGCGCTGCTGGACGCCAGCGTGCAGCGCTTCGAGACGGCGCCGACGCGCGTGTCGTTTGCGGCGAGCACGCCGCGCCGCGGCCCGTCGATCACGCTGCTGTCGGTGATGGAGGTGCACTCGCTGGCGCTGCTCACGCAGGTGCTGGCGGCGCTGCGCGCGAGCTACGCGCGCGACATCCCGCCGGTCGCCTGGGACGCTGCCGCCGTGGCCGAGAGCGCCGAGTACTGGCTGGCGCGGCCGAAGCTGCTGCGCGAGCGGCTGGTGCCGCTGGGCGCGCGCGAGGCCGAGTGGCGCGCGCAGGAGCCGGCGGCCGGCGCGGCCGGCGCGGCCGGCGCGGAGAACCGGCTCGAGGAGAAGGTGCTGGGGCTGCTGGACGTGGTGCGCACGATCCTGAGCGAGGACGAGGAGGAGTAGCGGCGCCGGCGGACGGGGAGCGCGCCCGAGGCGGCCGTCGAGCGGCTGACTTTCGAGCGGTGTTTGATTTACATTGGCATATTTAGTACGTAGGAGAACGGAGTGCTCGTTTGCTCGGACGGCCGGCCGGATTCATAGGGGACAAGGTGCGGCTGCGTAAAGAAGTGATTTGCTTTTGTATTCTATGGCAGGGGCGGCGCGAAACCAAGAGCCAGGAGCCCGGAGCTTGGCATAGGCGCTCCCGTGCCTGCGAGTGCCTGCCGTTCTATGCGGACCAGTCTATTCGTACAATGCCATGCGCGTATTTGCCCGTGCCGGCACACGGCCCTACCGCTGCTGCTGGTTCATGTCGGCGCTGTGCTCCTGGAAGCGCTCGGACAGGCGCTGCTGGGTGGCGAGGGACTTTTGCACGCAGCGCGCGATGCAGCCGCTCTCGCGGTTCGACACGGTCTTGGAGGTGAAGTCGTCGATGCAGGCCGTGAAGCAGTTGTCGACGAGGTTGCTGAAGAGCTGCAGGCGGTTAGCGTTGGCGGTGTCCCTGGCGCAGCGCGGAGGCGCGACGTACCCCGATAAACTCCTTGACCTGGCGCTTCTGCAGGCGCTGCTCGAGCTCGCGCGACTCGGCTTGGGTGAGGCTGACAGCGTTAGCAGGCAGCGGATGTGGCAGGGCAGCAGGTAGGGGAGCCGTACCCGTCCATGGCTGCGATGTGTCTTGGCGGTGGGTGCGTGAGCGGAGGCGGTGCGTCGGTGCCCTGGTCGGAAGGAGCTGGAGGTGGCGGCGTGTCGTGGCGATGATGGGAATTGGATCACGGAAAAAACCTGGAGCATCAGCGTGCGCGGACCCCACTTGCGGTCGCCGTGCTTAGTCAGCAAATGATGTGTCAGCGGCCGGCGACGGGTGCCTGCGCTTGCTGGACTTGCCTCGCTGCAGGCCGAGACGTGCCGTAGCCTTGTTTCTGGCAGTCGTAGTGCGGACGCTGCCGCTTGCGTCGGCGGCGCTGTCGCTGTGCCGACTGTGCCGACTGTGCCGACTGTCGGCGGCCGACCGACACATGAGCCTGCAGGCCGCAGCCCGCCGATTGCTCGGACGGCGAGGCGATGTATCGTTGGCAGCGGAAACCGAGTACGAATACGTCGGCGCGGATTCGAACGATACTTTGTACACTGTGCTCCACCGGCCGCCGCTTTACTCCGCGTGCGACCTGGCTTGGGACGTCTGGTCGCTCCTGCCGCGCATTCCTGCGTACCCGTACAGACCTTCCGCGCGAAAGGGCGGCTTACATAACGCGCCCAAACACATCATTCCACGCCTCTTCCCTCTTCCCTCTTCCCTCTTCCCTCTTCCCTCGTCCCATTGCCTGTCGCCTTGCCCGAGAGCGAGTACCTGGGCCGCGGCCGGCTCTGGCCCGACACGGTCAAAGTACACGTTCCGCCGCCCGCCTGGATAAAGGATCTGGGCGGCACGAGACCGTTGCAGGGCCATGGGTGGGCATCGGCAGCCATTGGCCGGGGGCTCTGGGCCCGAGCTAATTTTGGAAACGCGCAGCGGCGATCTGGACGGTGCCCTGTATTCGGACTTGTACCTGTCCTTGTACCTGTCCTTGTACCAGTACTTGCGGCAGTCTACGTGGTACTCCGTACAGCGTACTTCGTACGAAGCTTGTTCCCCGGACTTTTTGTCTCACAGCCCACCCCTTCTTCGCGCCTCCTGGCCCGCAGGCCGCAGGCAGCCGGCAAGCACTACTTGCAGTGCGTGGGCACAGTACGGGCACAAGTAGTCAGGACGCAGTCCACGCAGTCTTGTATCTTTCGTCGCAGGTATCCGACTACGTACATAAATGGCAGTACGGAGCATCTACGAGCATCCACGGAGTATCTGTAGATCTGTACTGGTACTTTGAGTACGACGCCGCCTCATGCGGACTGCCGGCTGCCGGACCTGCGGTTCCAGCATACATACGAGTAGTCATCAAGTACGGGTCACTCGTATCTTACACACGCAAATGCCAGGCCGCGTACCGGTACAAGCCGCGCTGAGGACCTGGCGCAGCGGTCCATATGATCGACGGCAGATGAGTTCGCCGGGGGCGTGATCAGGCGGACGAGTCTGATGTGCGCACGCGGCCTCCACGAGTACAGACTACCGCACTCCGTAGCTGCGAACCGGACGCCCACTGTACGATACGCGTACGCCAGACAAGGTCCGGCGGCTGCGGAGGAAGAAGAAACGAAGCAACGAAACAGGGCGAAGCCGTACGAGTCACTCGCCCACAGGGTCTCTGCGAGTATTGTCTTGGCATGCGGACCCGCCCTGAGGGAGAGTAGGATTGCAGAAGCAACGGCAGGAAAGACGAGGGCGGGCGCGTTGAGCACGAGGAAATGAATGTGTAATAAGGGCCGGGCAGCACGATGGGATGTTGGGTTTATGCTTATGCTAGATTGCTATTAGTCACACGTGCAAGGCAAACTAGAAAAAGGCAGAGTCGTGCTCGCAGTGGGAGCCCCAGCGGCCATACTGACACGGACAGACTGCGCCCTAGCAAAGTACAGCATACGGCAAAAAAGTACAGCAGAAACAGGCCGCACCCCGTAGTTTAGAGTGCTCGTACCTGCCCTTGGGCGCTGCCCAAACCCAATGCTACGCCGCCCAGGGACCGTCGGCGCTATTGCCAGGTGTTTCGAGCTCTGGAACTGCTCCCAGCGCCACGCTAGCCGCTCCACGCCTCGAGGCGCTATCCCCCGCCCAATCGCCGCCTCGAGGACGCTCCGGACGCTCGCCCTTGTAGCGGTACCTCCTCGCACGGCCGCTGCGCGCGCTGGGCCCGTACTGGTACGCGCTGGCCCGCAGCATCTGTACGAGTATGGCCAGCCATGCGTCGCAGAAGCCAAAGAACCAAGAACCAAGAGCCAGAGAGCAAAGAGCCAGAGAACAAGGGAGCCCCCCTCGCTCCTTCCCCGTCCGTCTGCTCGGCCGCAACAGCCCAAAGCTCTTTCCATCGTCGCCCCTTCCCTCCGCAGCCACACGTCGCTTTGTATCCCGCTGGACGCTACGCAGCACTCTGTGTGACTCTGCACTGGCCCTGGCTCCTGGCTCCTGCCCTCTGTCTCTTGCTGTGCCACGCTCCTGCTTCCTCTCGCTTCCGCCTTTTGCCGCCGCCCAACTTCTGCCTCATTTTTGCACTCTCTCGCTCTCTCTGCCCGCGTTCTGCTCGCGTGTCTGCTCGCCGCCTCGCCCGCTCGCCGTCGCCGTCTCGCCGCCCTCACTTCCGCCGTCCTCCCCGTCTCGGCCGTCATTGCCGCGTGCGCTCTGTCCCGCCGTTCACTGCCTTTGCGCCCGCCTTTTCGTCACGCCCGCCTTTCGCTTTCGCCTTTGCTTTCGCCGTCGCTTTTCGCTTTTCGCTCTTCGCTCTTCGCTCTTCGCCTCGCTCTCTGCTCCTCGCCGCCCCTCGCTGTCCGTTTTCGCTTTCGTTTTCGCTTCGCACCACATCCCGCCCCGGCGCTCGTTGCACCCTCGTCACCCTCGTTCTCGCTCGTGCGTCGTGCGTCGCCTGTCGCCCGCCACTCGCCTTCCCCGCCACTGAACACGACCGCGCGCGCGCGTCCACAGACCGTCCGTTCTACCGCTCGCGTTGCCCCAACGCAGCCACACTGCTCGTTCCCCGTCTTCGAGTCGGCCCCTCGACGCTCGCCGCTGCCCTCGACCTGCTATCGCGACCTGCTATCGCGACCGCGACCGCGACCGCGTCCCTCCCGGCCCGCCGCTGTCTCTTTCGCACATGCAGCGCTTCTGAGCGCCAGGCTGCCCCCGAACCGATCCACGACGCCCGCACAAACGTCACAGCTACGCCCTGGCGGCCGTCTTCCACATCCTCGCCCATTCGCGTCCCGACACGCCGACGCGCTCCCCGACGCACAGTCTCGACTAGAGCCGACTAGAGCCGATTCGAGCAACGGGCGACAAAGTAGACGCGCACGCGGCTCCCCGGGCCTCCCGCCTGCCTGTCCACCCCCTCCCGCCTGCTCCGAACCCTCCGTTGCGGTCGGCCGAGCCAGTGCCGCCGCTCGCCTTCTTCGCCCATGACGACCACCGCCCCCCCTCCCGCGCCGCCGTCCGCGCCCCCCGCCGAAGTCCAGCACTACGTCCAGCCGCAGCCCTCGGCAGAATCACTGCCGCAACCGCCGTCACAGCCACCACAGCTACCGTCACGGACAATCCATGCTGTCCCGGCCACGTCGGCGGCACCGGCAATACCAACCACGCGCACACCGGCCGCCGCGCACGCGCACGCCGCGCACCTTCAACCCAACACGCCCAATACTCTCCGCAGCCACAGGAATATGAACGCCGTCCTGCCGCTCAGCGTTGCCTCGCCCGCTGCGAACCGCCGCGACCTCAAGTCGTGGTGGAAGAGCTTCAAGAGCCAGGCCAGGAACCACGATGAACCAGGTACGCGCTTTCCTTGTCTACCCTCTGTCTTTTCTGTCACCAGCCTCCGCCCACGTCATCGCATGCAGCGCGGACAGCACAGGAAGCCCTGTTGCGCTCGTCGCACACTTGCACCCGCGGCAGCTGTCGCACCGCAACGAGGGACTGCCGTCTGCGTCCGTCCGAGTACAGGTGGCGAAACTGCTCCCTACCTATCACAGTGCCTATCCCACCATGGCAGCAAAGGCTACAAGGCTGGCCTCGTCACACTGCATCTTGTCGCCGTATCTGCCTTGGCCTACGGTGACGTGGGCGGGGGATGCGGCTCGGGGTACACGAAAAGACTGAATGGTAGATGGAGATAGGACAGTGACCCAGTGACAGATTGGCAGATGACAGTGACAGAGTGACAATGACAAGGTGGCACAGCAAGGGATAAAACGAAATAAAAAGCTGACCGTGCCATTCTCCCAGCACAACATCCTCAGGGCATATTCGGGGTGCCTCTACGACAGAGCATCACCTACGCCAATGTTGCCATCTCCTTGATCGACGACGACGGCAAGAGCTATATTTACGGCTACATTCCCATCGTCGTCGCAAAATGTGGCGTGTTCTTGAAGGAAATGGGTATGTGGACGTTCATTGGTCTCGGTTTGGCCTCCTGCTGATCATCTTGATCATCTTGATCGCCGTGATCGCCTTGCTAACTCTGCGCAAGCGACGGGCGTCGAAGGAATCTTCCGACTTAGTGGCTCGGAAAAGCGCATCAAAGAGCTAAAGCTTGCATTCGACTCGCCTACACGCTATGGCAAGGGCATGTCATGGAACGGATATACCGTTCACGATGCGGCCAACGTGCTGCGTCGCTATCTGAACGATCTGCCGGAACCCGTCGTTCCGCTGGACTTTTACGAGCCTTTCCGCACGCCATTACGCCATGCCTTCCAGCCGGGGGCGAGCGACACCGAAGGACCTCACTTTCTCGCCTCCTTCGACTCCAGCGCTGCCATTCGCCAGTACCAACGTCTGATCACCGAACTGCCGCCCCTTAACCGCCAGCTTCTGCTCTACCTCCTCGATCTACTCGCTGTTTTCGCGGCCAAGTCCGACGTCAACCGCATGAACTCGCAGAATCTGGCTGCCATCTTCCAGCCCGGCCTCCTCTCCCACCCCAATCACGACATGGCGCCCGAAGAGTACCGCCTGAACCAGCTCGTCCTGGTCTTCCTCATCGAGAACCAAGACCATTTCCTGATCGGCATGCGGGGCACAGCTGCCGATGAGAAAACGGTCCAAGATGTCCAGAGAGGTACACCACCAGTGACGCCGAGCGTCACTGTGGAAGGACCCAGTGCTATTGGCGTGAGCCGCACCGCATCCAACGCCAGCGCGGGTGCTGAAAGTGTCTTCCGCGACGGAAAGATCCGTCGCAACCGCTCGACCTCCTCTCGCACGTCGCGCCACTCGCGCCACTCGACTCGAGAGTCCCACGTCTGCCACGTGCCAAGTCCTCGCAGCAGCAGTCCAAGCCTGGTGTCTACGCCGGTTGTCACGACCTCTTCTAGTAGCGGCCTGTCGCGGAGCAACACGCTTCCGGCGCGGTCTCCTGGCCTGGCCCCGGGCCGCTTCAAGCGGTCCGATGCGAGCGGAAGCCCCGTCTCGCCTCTCACCCCTATTATGCAGCACGCTTCTCCGCATTCTCCGCGCGGTATCGAACCGGTAGAAGAAGTTGTCACGCCCGCCGAAGACGCACCTTTCAGCGGTCCTTTCTTTTCGTCTGCTGGGGGTGCGGTGACGCCGTCGAATACCGGCTCAGCAGGCAGGGAAGCTGCATTGGGTGATTCACATGTCAAAGTGGCGGCGCCTCTCGGAGTGTCTGCGCCGAGAGAGACGATCATCTTGACTCCCGTAAAGGACCGCAAGTTTCCGCTGTTCCAACGCTCTCCGACAGCCGACGGCGAGCTCCGTCCTCCACCGAACAAGCTCCGGAAGAAGCGGCTTCCGAGCAGCACCAACGCCAGCGCGCAGAGTTCCACTGCTTCGCTGGGACCGTCCGCCTCCTCGGCCACCGGAACGCCGAATCACGAGCCCACACCCAATCCCTTTGACGACCACATAGCCCTGAGGGGGAACCTGGCCCGTCGCTGGGAAGATTTCTCTACACACCACAAGAGCGGCGCCGCGCCTGTCGAGCACGATTCCGGGCTCGACTTGACGCCTCGTGCATCCCAGGCCCCCTCTATGGCTATGGCAGCAACACCGACGCCTAGCGCCACGGCAGGCCCTGCTCCAGGCCATACTCCTAGCCCAACTTCAACCCCAGCATCGCCTCCGACAGCGGATGTCGCGTCGGGCACGGCGTCGGAGCCTTTGCCGACCGATGCGACGCTTCGGCTGCTGCACAGAAAGTCGCCACCGGTGTCACTGCACAGCTCCTTCAACGACGGATCCGACATTGACCAAGCCGAGGCGGCCAGCGGCGGCAATATGTCGGACCCGTCTGACTCGCACTCTGATAGCCCAAAGAAGCACGTGTGGCGGCTGTCCAAGCGTCGTGATGAAGCGCAGCCGACGCTGGCGTCCCTCGTGGCGGTGGAGGCGGCCCAGCCCTCGACGAGCAATCTGAGCTCCACGTCTACGGCACCGCGGCCGCCCCAGAGCGTCGGGTCGAATGCACATGCAACGATCAGTACTAGTTCGATTGGAAGTGGTGGGCCAGCCTTGGCCGGCATGGCAACCTTGTCGCAGACGGGCGCGAGCGGCTCTTCCGACCCGGCGCTAGCGAATGCCGATGCGCATGCATCGCAGGAATCATCGGTAACGAGCAGCAGTAGGGAGGGGAAGGACGGCAAGCTGTCGTGGCTCAAAAACAAGTACCGGGAAGCTAAGGGGAGTGCCGAGATTAGGCGCACCAAATCGCCGACGCCAGCCGACGCTTCGACATCCACCAGTTCGGTTATTTCCGGGGTTGTGCACTGGAAGAGCCCCGACCACCACTTTGCTGACGACGAGAAGAAGGACTGAACGACTATTTTCTCTTTTGTGACTTGACTTTCTCCTTCACCGTTCTCGGCCTTCTCTTGGGCTGTTGTGCAGCCGACTTCAGCGACAATGTAACACCAAAGAAAATACGGAAAAGAGGGCAAACCAGGAGTGGTTCTTCTGCCTGACGATATGATATGTCTGGACACGACCAAAAAAATCGAGAGGGGGACTGGGAGTATGGATACAGCGCGCTCTAGGGGAGCGTTCCGGGCCTTTTTCCCGTTTATTATTATGATGATGGATGTCTTCTTTTTTCAGTTCCGGGCTGTTGGGATTTCGGTTTCTGCTTTCCAATTCCCATTTTCCTCTTTTCTTCTTCTTCTCTTACTTTGGCGGTGTATCTGCAACAAGGATACCCCCCAGGACGTTTTCAGGACGTATTTGCTTGGGTTTGGAGTTTTCGTTGGTATATTTGATGTCTTCCTACCGTCTCTATGGCAGCCTATAGAGTTCCTTTGGAATACTCGTATGGATCTAGACAGATGACTGAATGTTAAAGGGCCGGGGTGAATGATTAGATATGGCACTGATCTTCTTTTGGTATAACGCATACAATGGGATGGAGGACTGCCTGGGATGGCCTGTATGTAGTGCCTGTCAGAATTTAGGGTCTCTACGAAGTAAAAGAATTGTTACCAGTCGGTGCTGATGGGAGTATCCGTGTCGATATGCCGTGTTGTTTACCCGACTCTGACGGATAGCACATTGCCAAGGCAAGCCACAAAGCGGTATGGACGGTTTGACAGATCTAGATTGGTATCTGGAGTATGAGAACTGCCAAGAAAAGCCTATGCGACAACGCGGCTTGGCCGTGATACAAGCATTTTGGGCCGGAGAGTCTACTTGGCAAGTCCATAGCCAAACAAGTGCGGGTTGTCGGCCGAGCCGTCGTGGCATGGCAGGAGCCATGCCTGCTAGCACAGCTCGATGGCCCGAAAGCGGAGCGGAAGACCTCTACGAGTACTTGGTAGCCGCCGGTCGGCCGTTGCCATTTGCCCTTTGCCATGCCTTGCCAGACCGGCCGCGTGCTTTTGCCCTGTTCGTGCTAGCTGCTTTTTCCTCGTACATTTTTCGCAAAATTTGCCCCGTCGTTGATCACTGCTAGTCCGACGCTCACTGTTTCCCCCCGCTATGGCCGTGTTGGGCTAGCCTCAGCTGTGCGTCTCCGCATTTGTGGGGGAGCCCAGGAGAAAAAGGACATGCAGGGCTGGCGCACGGCGTCGAGGCCGACGACGCAACGAGTCCGTGGCGGCGAGCGAGGCCGTCTGCGCCTATTCGAGGTCTGCAGGGATGAGTCCGAGTCAGAGGCCAATGTGCAGAGCGAGAGAGCATGATCTGCACGTGTATTCTTTTACAATGTCCTATTCGTTTTTACATGTCCCATTCGTCGTAATAGTCACGAGCTGCAGGGCAGGAACGGAGACGAGTGAGCCGGCAGGCACGATGGCGGTGGCAGGTCGCTGCTGCCGGAGGTGTGTCGCCCTGCGGCCTCATGCCAGCCTGTGGATGGCCGTGGATACTCCGTGCGCGGGCCGCTCTCGATTGGGACGAGACAGCGTTCGTGCCTGCCTCATGACTTTTGGATCTCCGTGGCTGTTGGTATCTCCAGATTGCGAGCTGCCACTTTCACAACCCGTAACTACACTCCGTGCACTTCGACTTGGCCGCTGTACGCGCCGCCTAGTGCGAGCGCGTCTCGTCTGGCTGCGGACAGCGATCACTGCCCTGTTCAATTGGGGTCTTGAACAATCTTACACCGGTCAGCCCCTGCTCCCTGCACTGGTCGGCTCGCCAGACATAAGACAAAAGACGGGAAAAGGCACATACGGCACATACGGCACATACGAGTACGGCACAAGACACAAGACAGGACGCAAAAGACACATACAAGAAGCTTTGCACAAGGTCGCAGAGCCCATCCCCTCACTTCCGACCGCGGCTGCCCGTTCGCCCCATTTCTCCACCTCCGAACAGCCGGACACGACACGCATCCTGCGCTCGTGTTGCTCGAGTCGAGTATCCGCCTTCAGGCGGAAGCAACACCGCCTCGAGCCAACAGCGGCCAGACAGCCCGGCGGTATCACAGTACGTAGGTTACATCGCCCCTCGCCTCTCCGCATCCTCAACCCTGCTGTTGTCTTGGGTCGGCTTACTCCCTTACAAGTCCGACGTTCTCGGACTTCGTTTTTCCGCTTCCTGGCTCTCGCCTTCCCGCCAGACCTTTCGCCTCCTCTCCTGTCAACGGAGCAGTGCTCCACTTCCCTCTGCCCGGCTCGGGGGTCTCGTGGCCTGCCTCCGTCCTACTTGTACGGACCGGCGCTGTCTGTTGCTCTAGTTTGTCCTTCCCGTCACATTGCGCATCGCGCATTCCCCACATCGCCTGCCCAGCCTACCTTAATCTGTACGAGTACTTTAGTTCCGCCGGCCTCTGACTCCTCTAGCTCCCTCGTGCGTCGAGCTGGTGTCCGAAGACGGCACACCTCCCTGTCCGCCCTTTGTCGGCTTGCCATTGTTATAAGCACTGGGCCGCCCGGCCTGCTGCGAATCTGCAGATCGTCAAGCCACGGCCATCAAGATGTTCTTTCGCAAGTGTAAGTTGCATAGGCGCATTCTGGCGCACTCCGGCGCATTCTGGCGCAATCTGGCGCAATCTGGCGCCACTCACCTGCTCCAGATGACCGCCCGCTAACACACCTCAGCGGCTAGCGACAACGGTCGTGCCGAGCACGACGATGGTGTCGACGGCTTCCCCAAGGAAGATGCCAAAGTCATGGCCGCCGGGGACGTCCCGCCCGGCGCTGTCGGCTTCATCGGCGCCGATAACGAGCTCGTCCCCGTTCCGCCACACACCACCGAGGCCAAGCTGATGCGCCGCATCGACTGGCACGTCGTGCCCTTTCTGGCCCTCCTTTACCTCGTGGCCTTCCTCGACCGCATCAACATTGCCAACGGCAAGACTTTCGGCCTCATTGCTGACCTCGGTCTTACGGGCGTGGAGTACAACACCGCTCTGACCATCTTCTTCGTGCCATACGTCTTCTTCGAGATGTTCTCAAACATTCTTCTGAAGCACTTCTCGCCGCGGGTTTGGCTCAGCATCTGCGGCATGGGCTTCTCCTTTGTCACCGTCATGCAGGGCCTCGTCCAGAACTACAGCGGCCTGTTGGCCACGCGTTTCTTCCTCGGCCTCTTCGAGTGCGGCATGTTCCCCGGGTGCTTTTACCTGCTCGGCATGTGGTACCGCCGCGAGGACGCCCAGCGCCGCTACTCCTTTTTCTTCTCGTCCACGTCGCTGGCGGGTGCCTTTGGTGGTCTGCTGGCCTCGGCGATCGGCAAGAGTGAGTGCGCCTGTGTCCTGGCGGCTTGTGGCTGCCACTGCATCCAGCGCTAACAATGGCAGTGGATCATATGCATGGCTACCGTGGCTGGCGCTGGATCTTTATTCTGGAGGGCAGCCTCTCGTTTGTGATCTGCGCCATATTCCTGTTCACGTTCCCGTCTTTGTATGTGCCCCTCGTCATTACTCTGGTGCTCAGTGCTCCGCCCAGCTAACAACACCAGCCCCGAGGAGGCCAAATGGCTACGTGAGGACGAGCGTGCCTACATCAAGGCCCGTCTCGAGGCGGACCAGGGCCACAATGCTGCCGAGCGCAAGATCACCCTCCGTGATATCGGCATCGTGCTGAGCGATTACAAGATCATCCTGGGTGGCTTCATGTACTTTGGACTGATCGTGCCGGCCTACGGCTATGCCTTCTTCAGTCCGACTATTATCACGACCTACAACTACGGTCTGATTCAGACCCAGCTGCACGCCGTTCCTCCCTGGGCTGGAGCCTTTGGCTTTGCCATGGTCGTGGCCTTCCTCAGCGACCGCACCCGCCACCGCTTTCTCTTCAGCATTGGCCCTATCTGCATCGCCATCGCCGGCTTTGCCATCCTCCTGGCTGTGCACGACAATCACCACGTCGAGTACGCCGCACTCTTTCTCATTTGCGCCGGCACCTACTCGGCCATGCCGGTGATCGTGTGCTGGTACAGCATGAACCTCGGCGGGCACCACCGGCGTGCCATTGGCATTGCTTGGCAGATTGGCTTCGGCAACATCGGCGGCATCATCGCGACGTACGCCTTCCTCGCCAAGGACGCACCTTTCTACACAAAGGGCTACGCCATCAGCGTGGCCTTTGTGTGCCTCAGCTTTGTTTCGTGCTGTCTCTACTTCTTGGCCCTCGTGCACGAGAACCGGCGGCGCGACAAGACTGTGCGTGATGTCGGCCTGACCGACTACGAAAAGACGGAGCTGGGAGTGAGTGTCCCCCCAACCTATGGGCGTGAAAACCGAAAGATTCTAACAAACGCAGGATCTGAACCCCGAGTTCCGTTATATGCTGTAATGTGATTTGCAGTTTCATTTGAGTGTCGTTTGTATGAACAAAAAGTAAAGGGGTTGGAAAAACTACTTGGAAATGAGGGCATCCGAAATCTGCCAATTGGAAAATAGAGAGGTCAGGACTTGAAAAGGTGTATGAATTGGGGTGCATGGACGTTGCTTGTGACTACGACGTCCGGTCTCGGGTGTTTAAAAAAGTTGGCCCCACTGGTAGCGCAATGCATAGTCGTATTGTATGAAATACCACCATGTTTGCTGAGACTCCCCGATGAGTTTGGGTGCTGTTCAAAGTGCGTCACTTGCGACTGCTTGGACTTCCATACTTGGACTCACGTTGCAGTTTGCACGGGAATAGCTTTGCTTGTATGTACATAATGAATGGCAGGTTTTTGCTCGTACGCCTATTCGTACGCAAACTGCCGGCGCAGCTCCTCGGCATGGTCTTGGTCGGGATGGCTGGCGTTGGAGTAGACGCCCGTATCCCAGACGACGAGCGCGCCGCGCCGCCGCTCGTCCTCGTTGAAGAAGCCGTTCCAGCCGGCCCACACGCGCCGCAGGGACACGCCGAGGTCTGCGCCGCTGCCGGCCGCCGCAAAGTAGGCTTCGAGCAGGGCCTCGATGCCCTCGAAGCCGACGAGAAAGCGGGGAATCTCGCCGTGCCGGGCGCCGTCTGTCCGCGGCCACAGCTCCTCGTCCAAGAAGGCGAACTGCGCGGCGCCGTCCGCGGCCAGGGCGTCGTAGAAGCGGTCGGCCTCGTCGCGGTAGGCGGCCCGCTCGGCCGACCGCGGCGGCGTGTGCAGCGGCGGCTCGCACGTGAGGGCGCGCGCGCGCAGGCCGGGGTAGACGAGGTGGGAGCGCCACGGCGTCGAGTGGCACGGCATGAGGAACAGGGCGAACAGCTCGTCGCCGTCGCCGTCGCTGGCCCGGGCGGACACGGGCAGCGGCGTGCGCCAAAAGTCGTCGGGGTAGACGGCAGGGGCGGGCAGGTCGGCCGGGGCGATCTCGAGCCAGTCGGTGTGGATGCGCTCGTACTCGCTGCGCAAAAAGGCGAGCACGGACAGCGGGGCGGGCTGGTGGCCAACGGAGAGGTAGGCAGCGAGGAGGAGGTGGAGGCCGAGGGCGGCCAGGAGCAAGGGCCGGCGGCGCAGGGGCGCCGCGGGCCCTTGCTCCTGGCCGCGGAAAAAAGCGACCACGTGCGGCGCGGCCAGCACGTGCAGGATCGGCAGCAGCGGGGACAGGAAGCGCGCCTCCTTGTGGGCGACGAGCGAGAGCGCGACGGTGGTGGCCAGCGCGGCAAAGGCGAGCGCGCGGGCGGCGGCGGACGCCACGGCCGGACGCGGCGGCGCGACCAGGGCGCGGCCGACGCCGGCGACGGCAAAGGGAAGCGCGGCCATGGTCAGCAGCGGCAGGCCCTGGGACAGGTAGTAGTGCCAGGGGTGGCGGCCGTAGAAGACGGCAATGTCCTGCGTCACGTTGACGGCGAAGAAGGTGTACGCCGGCAGGGTCCAGACGCCGTAGAACAGCCGGTCGGACAGGGCCGACAGGGCTAGAACAAGGCTGCCGCAGCCGACGATCTTGGCGGCGAGGCGCAGCAGGACGGGCAGGGGCAGGCCGGCCGTCCGCCCGCCCGGGCCGGCGGGCGCCACAGTCCCGGGGCCGGCCGGCGGGTCCAGGGTCATCCGCGTGGCCGCCACGGTCAGAACGGCGGCCCAGATCAGCAGGTTCGTCGGCCGCAGGACGACGGCGACAGCGGCCAGCAGCAGGGCGAGGCACAGACGATGCACGGCGCGCGGGCTGTCGGGGCCCGCGAACAAGGCGGCGGCGGCGGCGGCGCGGGCGCCGGGCAGCTGCTGCCAGGGCCAGCAGGCCAGCGCGGCGGCGGTCAGGGCGGTCTCGAGGCTGTTGGAAAAGGTGCGCGTGCCGACGTACCACTGCCAGGGGCTGGCAACGCCGATCCAGAGCTGGTGCGTGAGCGGGAGGACGGCCGACAAATCAAGAGAACAAGAGAACGCAAAAGGCAAAAGGCAAAAGGGGACGGCCGAGACATCCAAGAGGGAAAGTGGACGTACCGCTGCCCAGGATGCGTCGCCGGGCCCGTAGAGCTGCCGGGCCAGACGCCAGACGGCAAAGTCGGTCAGCGCGGCGAAGACGGCCTGCACGAGCGACGGCAGACTCGTCAGGACGATGGCGCGCAGCGGGCCGACGCAGTGGACGAGCGCCAGCAGCTGCTCGGCGGCCCCGTAGACGGCGGCGAAGAGGACCGGGTGCAGCGACGTGCGCAGGCGGTGGCGCCACTCCCAGGTGAGCCAGGCGCCGCTGGCCGGCCCGTGGGCGAGCTGCCAGGCGGGCTCGAGGGCCTGGAAGTACTCGTCGGGCTGGAAGTAGGTGCGGATACAGAGCGCGGCGACGCCGCGCAGCAGCAGCAGGCCGGTGAAGACGTCGGCGGACTGGGCGGCGAGCACGTCGGCGTGGAGCGCAGTGGCCGTGTTCGGGACCGGCGGAGCGGCGGCGGCACCGGAAGACGGAGCAGGCGGCCGGGCCGGCAGCCGGGCCGACGCCGGGGCCGAAGCTCGGGAGGCGCCGGAGGCCCGGGCGGTGGCCGGGGTGGTGGCCGGAGTGGTGGCCGGAGTCGCGGAGGCCATGGCGACAGGCAGAGCGCAGACAGCTGCCGCAGACGGAGAGCGGCGAGCACAGAGGCACCAAGCAGAAACGGCCCAGTGTCGCGGCAGCTGATGAAGTTGGAGCTCCGTTGCAGTGTCTTGCTGTTATGAGTGTCACGTGGTAAATGTCAGCGGTAAATGTCACGTGGTGTTCCATGAGACGCATACACAACCCTACTCGTACGTAATAGGATGACACATCGCGCCGGCCGGCCAGCCAACCAGCCGGCGCCGATTCGATTTACGTGCACCACGCACGTCGGCTCCCGCGCGGCCTGCAGCAGGCTGCCGGGGCCGAGCACCAGGTGGTTGCGACCGCACTGCGCTCTGCAAGCACGTCCACGCAGCCGAGGCGACGCGCC
The DNA here is from genome assembly GCA_002778075.1 of Grosmannia penicillata. Lineage (NCBI taxonomy): Eukaryota > Fungi > Ascomycota > Sordariomycetes > Ophiostomatales > Ophiostomataceae > Grosmannia > Grosmannia penicillata. The sequence continues at coordinate 768,108 of PCDK01000001.1, read as the reverse complement.
GGCGGCCGTCGCTGCGTGGCCGCAGCTGGGCGCCGATGCCGCCGGCGCCGCTCAGACCGCGCGACGGCGACGGCGTCCGTCCAGCAGCAGCCAGCCTGGCTCGCCAGACACTCCACTCCGGCCGCTTTGCTTCGGCATTGGCGCCGTCTCGCCGCCTGGCCTCCTGCTACGTCACTAGAAGAGGAGACGGGGCCAGGGGCGAGCTATGCCGTTAACTGCTGTGCGCGCTTCGATCGATCGCGTGTACTTGCACTTAGGGGTTTAGATGCGTTTGGCCGCGCATTGTCGGCGCCCTTCCTCTTGCCTTGCCTTTTGCCATTTCGCCTGCTGCCTCGTGCGCCGGCTGGACCTCCTCGCAGCTCTTCGTACTCGTCTAGTGCGGCTGCATGCGGCGTAGTGTGGCTATATATACGGCGCCGTTCCCCCTCCGAAGGGACACTGCTGAGACACGAGACACCACTGCTCTGCCACCGCCTCTCGACGACTCGTGCACTGCCTACCATGTCCCGCTTCCACGCTGCCTCCACCGCAACGGCCATCGCCGCCGAGGAGAAGTATGCGGCGCACAACTACCACCCGCTGCCGGTGGTGTTTGCGCGCGCGCAGGGCGTCCACGTCTGGGACCCCGAGGGCAAGCACTACGTGGACTTTCTGTCGGCCTACAGCGCCGTCAACCAGGGCCACTGCCACCCGGAGCTGGTCAAGGCGCTGACCGAGCAGGCCGGCCGCCTGACGCTGAGCTCGCGGGCCTTCCACAACGACGTCTTCCCGGTGTGGGCCGAGAAGGTGCGCGAGACCTTTGGCTTCGACATGGTGCTGCCGATGAACACGGGCGCCGAGGCGGTCGAGACGGCCATCAAGATCGCCCGCAAGTGGGCCTACAAGGTCAAGAAGGTGCCGGCGGGCAAGGCGCTGGTGTTTGGCGCGGCCGACAACTTCCACGGCCGGACGGTGAGTGCGCGGGGCGACATCATGGCGGAGGAGCGTCGGAGACGTCGGAGACGGCGGAGCGTATGCTGACACCTGCAGATGGCGGCGATCTCGCTGTCGACGGACCCCGAGTCGCGCGACAACTACGGCCCCTACGTGCCGAACATCAGCGCGACGTCGCCGACGACGGGCCAGCCGATCCGCTACAACAACGTGGCCGACCTGGAGGCGGTGCTGGCGGCGCACGGCACGGAGACGGCGGCGTTCATCGTGGAGCCGATCCAGGGCGAGGCGGGCGTGGTGGTGCCGGACGACGACTACCTGACGCGGGTGGCGGCGCTGTGCCGGCAGCACAACGTGCTGCTGATCTGCGACGAGATCCAGACGGGCGTGGCGCGCACGGGACGCATGCTGTGCCACGAGTGGGCGGGCATCCGGCCGGACATGGTGACGCTGGGCAAGGCGATCTCGGGCGGCATGTACCCGGTCAGCGCGGTGCTGGCGTCGCGCGACGTGATGCTGGTGGTGGAGCCGGGCACGCACGGCTCGACGTACGGCGGCAACCCGCTGGGGTGCGCGGTGTCGATCCGGGCGCTGGAGCTGGTGGCGGAGGCGGACCTGATCGCCGCGTCGGAGCGGCTGGGCCGGCTGTTCCGCGACACCGTGGCCGGCTTCCGGTCGCCGGTGGTGCAGACGGTGCGCGGCAAGGGCCTGCTGAACGCGGTGGTCATCGACGAGGCCCAGGCCAACGGGCGGTCGGCCTGGGACCTGTGCCTGCTGCTCAAGAGCAAGGGCCTGCTGGCGAAGCCGACGCACGGCAACATTATCCGGTTTGCGCCGCCGCTGATCATCACCGAGGCGGAGATGCGGCAGGCGCTGGCCACGATTGGCGAGGCGCTGCAGGAGCTGCCGACGGTGGCCAAGGCGGAGGGACACTAGATACGCCAGCAGATACCAATGGCAGCCCGAGTAGCACGGCGTGCAGCAGCGTGACCCGAGCCCGCCAATGGAGCGTAGGAGCAAGCCGGCGCTGGGCCGTCTGGACCGATGTCGGGCGCTGTAGCGGCCAGACGGGGACCAGTATAAGGCGCGGTCCAGGGCCAGTGCAGGCGGTCTGACCGTATCGATGCAGGCGACTGCGGCAAGGTAGCAGAGCACGGCCGCACGGCAGAGCAGAGCAGCAGACTGCGCTGCAGGACCGCCGCAGAGCCAGCACAGCGTCGAGCCGCGAGAGGCAGCCACGTCTGCGCCGGCCTCCACCCACACCTCGCGGCGCTTTGTACGAGTACGGAGCATGGCAAGATCGGAGTGACGGAGCGCGGTTGGGTCTGGGACAAGCTGTCCCGGACAACTGATACGAGGCGTTGCGGGTGCAGAGCACGATACAGCGGCTACAGCAGTAGCGGTTAGCGGTTTCAGCGAGCGCAGTACGCGCTACGGCTGTCTCGGCGAGCTGGGCTGCAGTGAGCGCAGGACGAACCGGCGGAGAGTCGCCGAAAGGCGGTGTGACCGGGTCACTTGGCCGTCGATAAGCTGCAGTGCGTCGTGCATTGATGTATTAAGTTGCTACCCGTCGTACTCTACAAGTAGTCTACTCTGTACTCTACTCACTCGAGCAATCTACGTACTCTACTCACTCACAACCAAGTAATCTACGTACTCTACTACTAACAACTAAATAATCTACGTACTCTGCTACTGACAACCAAGTAATCTACCCCGTACTCTACCACTCGTAACCTACAAGTAGCACGTCCATGCACATGCCCCTGGACGACGCTGCCTGCTCGCATCGCCGGCGCACAGCAGGCAGCCGCCAGGCAGCAGGGTGGGCCGGTGGGCCGGAGTACGAGATGGATGAAGCTCAGTACGTACGATAGAGATGAGCTCAGACGGGAAGCTCAGGACGGAGTAAGCTCAGGACAGTTGGATACGTACGGAGTATTACGATCGAGCCTTGCATCAAGTGATGCCGAGTGACGAAAGAAGACGGAACAAAAGACGCGAACTGATCGACATCATTTTGCACGAGACTCGTGCTTGACGAGTGTACGGGTAATACCGTAAGTACACTTGCTGCTACTCATCCACCCTTGCGACTATGCGGCTGCCCGGAAGACGACTTCGACTCTCATCTATCACAGATAAGAGCGAAACAGCCCATATCCACAGTGCTGGCCAAGCCCGTTATGCCGGGCGCAACGGCGGTGCCGAGGGCGCACGTAGAGTTGTGCGTGTATTGTTACTGGCTGTGATAGTAATGGCTGTGACAGTACTGCTCCGCGATAGTACTGGCTGTGATCGTATTGGCTCCGCGATAGTACTGGCTGATCGTATTGGCTCCGCGATCGTTACGAGTACGGCTCACAAGTACGCTCGACTCATCGCGTACACAGAATGGAGCGCCCGCCTGTTCTCGTACATACGCCGGCGGTCGCGGACCGTCTCTGGCCTGCGCCTCGTCGGACCAGCTCATGCATTGCCGGCCATGCTTTCGATGCGGAGGAGCAACTCCGACGCATCATAGCGCCAGACAGTGTGATCCCTCAGCACGCACGGCGTGGTCATGCGCGAGATGCGCGCACTCAGTAACGCGCGACTACACAGTGCGCACGTTACGAGACGAGTACGCATCTCCGTACGAGTACCGATCAGCGACTCGACGTCGCAGCCAACCGCCAGACCAGCGACCAGACTCGACGTCGCAGCAACCGCCAGAGCAGTCTGCTCTCACGCGATGCCGTGTTGCTGTACTTTACTCACATTCCACAGTGCCCGCAGATCCACGCACCTGCCCCGCTGACAAAGCTGTCAAATCCCGTCACGCTGGCGTGCGATCGTGCTATCGCCGCCAGCCTGCGCTATCGCTCGCGCCGCCTGCGCCTGCCGTTGTCGTTACCAGGCTGTCGCCCTGCGCCTGCCCGCTCGCCGCGTCACGCGCCCAGCCAGCCGTCGTCGTGCTAGTTCGTAGTCGCACCTTCCCTTTTTCCTCTTGCCCACCTTCCCCGGCCGCCTGCCGTTCTGCCACCTTTATCTGCCGCTTGACTCGGCCTCATCTCCTCTCTTCCTCTTCCCTCTTCCTCGCTCTTTCGCCTTTGCCTTTCGCCTTTGCCTCTCGCCTCTCGCCGCTGCTACACCCCTACGAAGCCGTCGTACGCCGCCTACAAGTACGCTCTCGCCGCCTACAAGTACGCTCTTGCCGCCTACAAGTACGCTCTCGCCGCCCTACGAATAGCCCCTGTTCTGAGTCATTCGCTTGCGCTTGGACAGCCTCACTATCACAGTCGCCCGCCATCCCCGCACAGTACGTTCGCGCCACCGGCCTGCCCCTGCACAGTGTTTGCACCGTGCCCCTGCGCCCTTCGCACGCCCCGTCACCCACCGCCTTTGGTGCTGCCGTTCTGCCTCCTGGCCGCTCCGTCTTGCCTGGCCTTCATCTCCCGGCCGTCCCCTGCTCGTCTGCCGCCGGCCTCGACGCAGGTCGCCGACTGTGCACTTTGTGCGCCACGGATCGCACTGACATCGCCAGCTCCCACGAGCATCTTCCTCCTCGCCGAGCCCTCCTCGTCGTCGGCGCATCAGCACGACAAGAACAGCCGTCCCCTCTGCTGCCACTCGATCACAGCCAACACCACATCCAACGCCAGTCCACGCACATCCACACCTGCTGCCACCACCACTCCTGCGTCCTGCAGCGCCACAGCTCCTCCAGACTCACGAGGTAGCTGTCCTCGTCCGTCGCCCTTCCACAGCTTCTCGAATCTCCACCGGCTCCACCAAACCCGCTGGCCCAAACACCTCGACCCTCTCTTCCGGCACTCCACGACATCCCGGCTCCCCAACCCTGCTCTGTTCATGTGCCTGCCCGTGCACAGAAACAACAGCCACAACCAGACTGCTCTGTATTCTGTGCAGAGAGCAGAGGGTACGGGTACCGCGTACTCGTACTTTGGCAGAGACACAACAACAACCGGCCTCCAGGCTCCCCAGACCACAGCCCACAGCACGCCGTCGTTTTAGCCTGTCCGCTTCTCGTCGCCTCATTCGTCGCTTTCTCGGCCTCCCCTTCTCTCCTCCCCCCCGTCCCCGTCCTCTTCTTTCTCTTCCTTCTTCCATCTCGCTCCTCTCCTCCTCTTCCTTCTCTCGCCCGCTCCATCCGCCCTCGTCGTCTCTCTGCCTCTCTGCCTCTCTGGCCTCTTCTCGACGCCTCCGCCCTGCTGCCACGGCGCCGTCGCATTGCAGCTGCTCCATCTCACACGATCCGCCCCATCTTATCTGTATCTTCTTATCTGTCACTCGACCCAAACGTGTACATGACGGCCGAATCCACCCAGCTGTTAGCTGCCGCGTCCTTTTGAGCCCATCGGGGCTGCTCCCGTCCACACTACTTTGTACCCGACAACAGTTGTCTCGTTGCTCCCGACTTTCACGCGCCTCTTCCCTCTCCTTCTCACCACCGCTCTCCCCTACGTGCCGCCCTGTGTCACAGGGCTCTCTCTACGCAGCCATGTCTACGTCCTCGGCCAGACGCCATCGCCTGGCCGCAGACGCCGTCATCGGCCAGTTCGTTGTCGGCGGCGAAATTGGAAAGGGCAGCTTCGCCCAGGTCTTCATTGCCAAACACAAGGTGCGCTCGCCTGCCTGGCTCAATCGGCCCGTACCCTCTCGTATCTGTTTCTGTGTCGTGTGTGCTGCTCGGTGTTGTGTGTTGTGTTGTCTTGCGCTTGTGTTCTGTGTTCTGCTGCTCTGCTCTGCTGCTCTGCTCCGCCGCTCTGCTCTGCCGCTCTGCTGCTTACTGCTGCGCGGCCACAATGACCCTCTGGCCCTCTCCCGCTTTTGCTGTTTTGCCCTTTGCCTCACTCGTCGTTTTGTCATCCCGTAGCTGCCGCCGTCGTACCGCCACCTCCCCATGCTGACTTCTGTCTGCCAGGTCTCCGGCGCTGCCGTCGCCGTCAAGTCCGTCGAGCTTGCTCGCCTCAACCGCAAGCTGAAAGAAAACCTCTATGGCGAGATCAAGATCCTCAAGAACCTGCGCCATCCACACATTGTTGCCCTCCATGACTGCGTCGAGTCCTCCACCCACATCAACCTCGTCATGGAGTACTGCGAGCTGGGCGACCTGTCCATGTTCATCAAGAAGCGCGAGAAACTCTCGACCAACCCTGCTACCCATGACATGGCCCGCAAGTACCCCAGCGCCCCCAACTCGGGGCTCAACGAGGTCATCACCCGCCACTTCCTCAAGCAGCTTGCCAGCGCCCTCCAGTTCCTGCGCGAGGGCAACTTTATCCATCGCGACGTCAAGCCCCAGAATCTCCTCCTCCTGCCCTCTCCCGACTATCGCGAGGCCCACAAATCAAGCCGACCCATCCTCACCGCAAGCAATGACTCCCTCATTCCTGTTGCCGGCCTGCCTTCGCTCCCCATGCTGAAGCTGGCCGACTTTGGCTTTGCCCGCGTCCTGCCCTCCACCACCCTCGCCGAGACCCTCTGCGGCTCGCCGCTCTACATGGCTCCCGAGATTCTCCGCTACGAGCGCTATGATGCCAAGGCCGACCTGTGGTCGGTCGGTACCGTCCTTTACGAAATGGTCTCCGGTCGTCCGCCTTTCCGTGCTAGCAACCACGTCGAGCTGTTGCGCAAGATCGAGAACTCCGCCGACGTCATCAAGTTTCCGCGCGAATGCATCAGTAGTCCCGAGATGAAGGCGCTCATTCGCGCTCTCCTGAGACGCAACGCTGTCGAGCGCCTCAGCTTCGAGAACTTCTTCAACCATGACGTTGTGACCGGCCCCATCCCTGGCCTTGTCGAAGACGACATCCCTCGCGCCGAGCGCCCGCCTCTGGAGCGCGTCCCCGAACGCCGCTCGTCCAAGGAACTGCGCTCCACTGCAACCGCCTCCACTGCGGCTCCTCCGACGGCCGAACCGTCAGCGCCCCGCCACAGCCATTCGTTCCGCCGCTACCACCTGGAAAACTCTGGTGCCGGCGGTCCCGACAGTGATCGGGAGGCTGCCCTGGCAGCAGCGGCAGCCTCGCCCGTTTCTGGTGCAGGAGCAGCTATCCCATCCTCGCCCCGTGAACGGTCTAGCCGGCCGGATCTCAGCGGCCATCGCTTGAGCTACTCACCAAGACACCCCGACGCTGCCGATGGCCTCGGAACGCGGGCCCGCCCCTCGAGCGTTCAAGCTTTTCACGCAGCTCAGGCAGCCCAGGTGTCGACATCCGCCCCTACCCGGCCCACGCTGGGCGAGCGGAGACACAGTCGCCTCTCCAACGCCTCGCTGAAGCAATACCATCAAGGTCAGAACCAACAGCAGCCAAATCAGCGGCCTCCCCCCCGGCCCACATCGCCCCCCGAGATCGGACCGGCAGCTAACGAGACTGAACAATTAGAACCTAGAAGCGTCAGCAGACAAGGCACTGCCGACGACCAGGATAATGCCGCGCAAGACATCGCCTTTGAGCGAGACTACGTGCTCATCGAAAAGAAGCACGTCGAGGTCAATGCGTTTGCCGACGAGATGGCCGCGAGCCCGCGGTTTGGCAACCCGTACCACGGCACTTCCGGTGGGCGGTCTTTGACGCCACCCAAGATGGGGACTCGCCGTGCTACCCAGCAGGGACAGCCGACGTTATTGACGGGCGCGGTGGCCCCCACACCATCGCGGGCAATGCAGGTAGCGCAGGGCGCACTGGCCAGACCGTACCACGACCGGCAGAACTCCCTGTCTGCCAGCCCCAATTCCACCACGTCGTTCATCACCAAGGCGATTACGGAAGCCAGCTACCGTCTCCGGGGTGTGAAAAGTCCCAGTGCATGGCTTGGCAAAGGCGCGTCTCCGCCGCTGTACAGCGCCTTCCCGGTCCCATCCTCGGCACCCACGAGCGGTCTTGGTCTGCTCACGGATGGCAGACACGGCGGTGCCGACGGCGACGGCAGTGGATCGTCACCCGCCGACGGAGATGTGCGCGTGGCGCAGCTCATAGAAGACTATGCGACACGCAGCGATGTCGTGTACGGATTTGCCGAGGTCAAGTACAAGCAGCTGGTGCCATTGGCCCCGTCAGCAGAGCACGACCTTGGCGGACTGTCGGTAGCAGACAAGGCGGCCGACGACGACGACGAGCTCACACTGGATGCCGTCGTTGTCTTGTCGGAAGAGGCGCTTGTTCTGTACGTCAAGGCGCTGTCGCAGCTGGCCAAGTCGATGGACATTGCGAGCATGTGGTGGACGACCAAGATGCGCGATGCACCGGGCAGCCGCAGCCGCAGCCAGGGCGACGGACACGCAGCGGTGTCGATTGTGCGCGACTCGGCCGTGGGCCAGCGCATCAACGCGGCCGTGCAGTGGGTGCGGTCGCGCTTCAACGAGGTGCTGGAGAAGGCAACGTTTGCGCGCGAGCGGCTGATGGAGGCCCAGAAGCGGCTCCCCGAAGACCACCCCGGCCACCCGAGCAACCACAACCGGGACGGCAGTGTGAACGAGGCTGCCAACGGCGGCGTCAGCATCGACGGCGTGTACCTCAGCAATGGCGTGAGCGCCGAGAAGCTCATGTACGACCGCGCCATGGAGATGAGCCGGGTGGCGGCGATTGGTGAGCTATCCAACGACGATCTTGCCGGGTGCGAGCTGTCGTACATGACGGCCATCTGCATGCTGGAGGCGGTGCTCGACACGGACGACGAGCCACCGCGGCGCAAAGTATCGGGGGCCTTTTCTGGCGCGGGCTCGCAGAACGAGAAGCTGCCGCGGGAGGACGAGGGATGCATGAACGCGGAGGATCAGAAGACAGTGGAGCAGAGTATGTTTTTGGTCGTGCTCGCTTGTTTTTTTTTTTTTTTTTTTTTTTTTGTTGTCGCTAACCTTGTCAGTGATCGCTATGATCCGGGCCCGCCTGGCGACTGTCCGCAAGAAGGCACATCTCATCTCGAGCCACTCGCGTCTTCAGCAGCAGCAGAACCTCGTGCGGCGCCGCAGCGGCGACGTGACGCCGCGCAGCGTTCCGTCGCACGCGTCCTAAGGGCGGCTATCCGAGAAAGCCGAGCAAGCCAGTCTTTCCAACAAAACACTGCGACGCTACGACAGTAGCATGGCAAACGCATTACGACCCAGGCACAAAAGCTTGCAGCGTGAAAGGCCACAAGCATGCCGCCTTTGCCTACTCATGGACCGGAGTTCATACGTTTACACCCAACCATTTTATTTCGAGCTCTTTCCTTTTAGCTTTTCGATTTTGTTTCTTGTTGTCCTAACTTGTCTCTTCGGTATGCCTTATAATTGGGTTTTCGGTTTTCGGTTTTCGGTTTTATACTAGGGCCTCACCGCTCCAGTATGGTTTCGATGATGTCGTTTCTGCACGCTATTCTCCGCTTCTGTTCAGTGCTCTTTCATTCGACTGATGTGTCTCTTGGGATTGGGTCATACATGGCGTTGGGACGCGGACTCTATGCTTTCATGTTGGCAATGGCGAAGTGTCTCCGGGTCGGCACCAGAATTCGGGTCTCCGCAGCATCCTCTTTGTCAAGGGATAAGGGTGGATGGGAGACGTGTTGCGAGACACCACCAGGCATGCCGGACCAAGACGGGGCGAGCGCTGGGTCTTGCCCTCTGCGGAACATTGTGAGATACGTGTGTTTACGAGATGATTTTTTGTCTATCCGCATTTGGTCTTGCGTGTTCCTGTTGGTGATTTTGGGCGGAACTGGGGCCACGGAGGCAAACGATGGGAGTTTTTTCTTTATTCTATTGGATGGAGGCGCGGAATGCGAACGGAAGGGGACAGCAGGAGGCAGAGGCTGCGTGCCTTGCCAGAGACTGCAGGCCCAATGGCGGGAACCGACTGGAGTTTTGTTTGCCTAGATTGTGAAACTCGTCTATTTACCTCGACAATTCGCTGCTCAGCCATTTGTTTTTGTTTTGGATGAGGCGGCCATGCCTCGCATGCTTCTGCTTCTTTGCTCGCTGCTCGTCACTTCTGATCCTCTTGCTCGTCTCTGTTCGTCTTCGTCGTGTGCTTCAGTCCAAGGCATTTGTATTGGCTACCGAGACCGGCCGTGTTGCCCTGACCATGGAGCGAGATCGTGAGGAGCGGGCACTATTCATCGTGACCGAACGTCTATTCAACCGGCAGTACATTGTCTTCGCCACGGGACAGCACACATACTCTGCCGTTCCTCTGTCCGACTATACGAGTGGCGTCGGCCAGCCCTCCGACGGGCTGCGCATCCGCCTCTCGCCGCACCACGTCCGGCCATCACTCTTCCGGGCCCGTGTTCCGTGGAGGCTGCCGCAGCCGTGCTACCAGTGCCGCGGCGTCCAGTGGGTACAACGGGGCTGCGCTTTCTGTGTCTATCTCGGCGTGGTTTGCGTCCTGGTTCTGAGTTTGGGTCTGCGTCTGGCGCTGGTTGGGGCCTGGATCGGGGCCTCTTGAGTCGCCCGCATACTCTGCTGCCAGCGCGGCCAGCTCGGCGGCCCGCTCCGGGCACCGCGCCGTCAGCCGCACCACGTCCGCGGCGAACGCCGCCGCCTCGGCCGGCACGTCGCGCCGCTGGCGCTCCGCGGCGAGCGCGGCTGCGATGCCCGTGCCGGCGTGGCCGGGCGTCGGTGTCGCCGCGGCCCAGTCGGTGTGCGCGACCATGTTGCCGCGCCGCAGGAGCACCACGGCGTCGGCGAGGGGCTCGGGCGGCGCACCGCCGTCGCCGTCCTCGGCGTCGATGCCGTGGTCCGCCCAGCCGGCGACGCGCGCGAGGCCCGCGTAGCTGTCGTCGTGGACGACGCGCGGCGTCAGACGGCGGCCGATGGCGGGCCGGTCGCGCGCGGCGGTCGCGGCCGCCGTCGCGTCCTCCGCGTCTAGGTACCGGGCCAGCACCCCCAGCCGCGACTGCGCGGCGTGCACGGCCAGCACGACCAGACACACGCGGTAGCCGGCGCGGCGGAAGGTGCGCGCCACCGCGGCGACGTCCTGCGGGAAGCGCGACGCCGTCTCCACCAGCATGTCGCGCTGCTGGGCGGCCGCCGCGGCGCACGCGCGGGCCAGCCAGCGGCGCGCATCACGGCTCGCCGCGGCCGACGCGAGGCTGGGCGGGCTCTGGCCGGCGGCAGCCGCCGCGGCGAGGCGCGCGTACGCGGGGTGGTAGGGCTTGTGGGCGTCGGCGACGAGGTGCAGAAGCGGCGGCCCGGGCGGGTCTGTGCGTGTCCCGGTTCCGGCCCCGGTCTCGGTCCCGGTCCCGGTCTCGGATCCGGCTCCGGCGCCGGCTCCGGCTCCCAGCGCGGCCGCCAGCGCCGGCGCCGCGTGCGACTTGCCGGCGCCGGTCTGGCCGGCCAGCAGGATGACGACAGGCGGTCCGGCACCGACCGGCCGGACCAGCGACGCCGCGGACAGGCCGAGCTCGACCGGGCGAATGCGCTGCTCAAAGATGGCGGCATTCTCCTCGTCCGAGAGGACAAAGTCGCTGGGCGTGGGCGCCGCCATGGCCACTGTGCGCCGGCGTCGGCGCAGTCTCGGCTGTCTACTCGGGCGCGGAATCGCAGAGTCGGCTCTCCGTGCGTACTGCCTACAAAGTATCGCGCCTTTGAGTCGTCCTGATCTCGACTCTAAAGCTCAAAGCGGCAGAGTGGGGAGTTCTGGCTAGAAGCCGCGAAACGGGGCAAGAGCGGGAGAGGACGGCAGGCGCGGTGGAAGAGACGACAAGAATGCACAGCGATTATAGATTAGATAACAGCCGTTATGTACGGAGTATTCCGTAGTACTCCATATACTCCGTTTATGCTCCATACTCCATTCCGTAGATCTCTACAAACAAGTCAGCACTGCCGTCGCATTCCGGCCCTCCATTGCAGACTCACGGCCCTCTACCACGCTGCAGCCGCTGTTTTCTGCCAGCCAATGCCGACCCAAGCGTGTCTCTTCGGGCCTCCAGGCCAGCCTCACCGTCCCCTGGCTGGCCGCTGACCTGCGCCAGCCTGCTGCTGATGCTGCTGAAATGCTGAGATGCTGAGATGCTGGACGAAGCGTCAGGACGCAAGTTACTGTCTGCCGCACCGCCGCCCAAAGAGACACCCTCCCGTCCACTTTCGCTCCTCAGACAGCGCAGCGTCGCATCGGCGCGCACTCCATACTCCGTACTCCATTTCTGCACGGAACCCGTCACTTTCTGCCGCCCGTCGCACTTTGTACACGTCCTCGTCCGGTTGGCCCAAACCGCTGCGCTGTCGACGCACGCCAGGCCGTCAGCACCAGCGCCAGCCAGCCGACCGTCTCCAAGCCTCGCGCCCAGCCCGCATGTCTCGGATCGCCCCTCCGCTGTGGCTCCCTCGGCCGTCGATCGGCACGTCCACGCGCTCCAGAGCATCTGACGAGGTCGTAATTCCACTTATGCGTATACTCCGTACGAGTACGATACGTACGTCCCAGAATAGCACCGGCCTGCCGTGTTGGAGGCCTATCTGCATGTCTCGGACCCCCCGAATGCCAGCATGTCAGAAGCAAGAAGCAGGAAGCAGGAAGCAGGAAGCACGTCGCGTGGCCGTCGAACAGACGATGGTGGCGCGAGCACCCACCTCGGTCGCATCGAGGCGGAGGCGTGAACGTATGCCAAGTAGACGCAAGTCGACGCAAGTAGACGGTACTTCTCTGCCCTCGGTCCGCTACGCAAAGCAGTCGTCCCAGCGCCCGCCGCTCCGCGCAAACGCCAGGCTGTCGACGAACCGGCTCAGCGTGCACCGCCCCAGCGCGTCGGCGCCGCAGTTCGCCAGCGGCACGACCCGGTCGTTGACCAGCACACGCACGAGCTCCTCGCGGCTGCTGTCGTCGCTGTCGCCGCCGCCGTCGCCGTCGCCGCCGCCGTCGCCGTCGCCGTCGCACACCATCTTCTCCACGTACAGGCGCGCCGCAAACGGCACGACCCAGCTGGCCGCAAAGCCGCGCATGGCGCCCGGCTCTGCGCGCGTCGTGTTGCTCGGCCGCAGAGGCGCGTCGCCCGCCGTGCCGTTGTAGAGCCCCAGGGCCGCAAAAATGTTGGCCATGTCATTGTCGTGGCTAAAGTCGGCGTACAGCGTCGCGTTGAGCGGGAACGTGGCCGTGTCCGCGTCCAGCGTGCGGTTCGTCGTCGTGTGGTCGTCGACGGGCGTCTGCGTGAGCCGCGCGACGAGCTCGTTGACGAACCCGACGCCTTGCGTGGCCCCGAGCGCGCTGCCGTCGCCGTAGCCGTACCACTTGCCGAGCGTCTGGTAGTAGTCGTAGGCGCGCCACTCGGCGTCGCTGAAGAGCTGGCAAAAGGGCGACAGCCGCGTGCCGCCGCCGCCAGCACCAACACCCACGTCCGCCACCGTCTCCAGCGGACACATGTCCATGAGACCGACGGTCTCGCGGTCCGTCAGGTTCGCGCCCGGCAGGCCGCGGTTCAGCCGCGCTGTGATCGCCGGCACAAATGTCGCCGCAAAGGTGCGCTGCGCGCGCGCGCCGTCGATGCCCGAGAACGCCGGGCAATTGCCGTTGTAGCTGAGCGTGTTGTTAAAGCCGCGCCGCTCCGGCAGAACCACGAGGGAGTGGTGGGGCGTGGGGGCCGCCGGGGCCGCCGGGGCCGCCGCTGCTGCTGCACCGGCCTGGTCAAAGCCGCTGATCCAAAACATGGCCGACTGGAGCACGCGGTGCTGGCCGGCTGTGCGCACAAACGGGTTGCGTGCCGCCGCGGCCAGCTCGGCAGCCAGAGCGCGGTACCGCCGGAAGAAGTGTGCGCCCGAGTGGACCATCTGCAGCTCGCCGAACCGCGTCAGCTCGTCGGCGCCGAGCCGGTAGTCGTAGCTGGCCAGAAAGGAGAAGCGGCCGTCGGGGCCGTCCACGAAGCGCTCGACAGAGTGCTGGAGGCGCGCAATCAGGGCGCCGTACTCGGCAGACTTGCCGGCCGTCGGGTCGCGGGCGCCATGTCGAGACAGCACCTGGGCAAATGTGAAACGGCACTGTGGCGGCAGCGCGGCCGACAGCGTGGCCTGGCCCGTAGCGGTAACGGCGGCCACGTCAGCCTCTGCGCCGTCGTCCTCGCCCTCGCCCTCGGACGGCACCGAGAAGAAGGGCGCGTACTGGCCCCAGTGTTGCGCCAGCGATGGGTAGCATTGATAGCCGTGGTTAACCGAGTCGCAGGAGGCGGCCGGCTTGCCCGCTGCAGAGATGCGTCTGCGCGTGTCAGCCGGTTTGCAAACGTGACCACAGCACGAGAAACGAAATCCCACGACACAACACAACAGACAACAGACAAAAACTCACGCAAACGCAGCCGCCAGATAGACCATCATGGCGACCATTCCCAGCACAAGGCTCACCCGCAGCAGCCGCCGATTGCCACGCGCCCACGCACTCGACAGCACCTGCTCCTCGACGATCAGAAGAGCATCAGTCGAGCGTCCCAGCCCTCTGTCCGAGCGGCGGCCGTCTTTGCCCGCGTCGGCTTCGCTATCGTCGGCAGTGTTTGCGTCTTTCGCTGTGGCGTCGGCCAGCCGCCGGTACCGGTAGTCGCGGTCGAGCCAGGCCCGCGCCGCGTCGATTGCAGAGGCCAGGCCCATGGTGCCGGACGGCGTGCAGCGAACAAGTTGGTCGGACACGCAAGAACTCTCCCAAGAGGCAATGAGCACGGTGAGGCGATTTCGTGAGAACAGGTGCAGGAGATACGAATAGCGCAACAGACGTGTCGTAGCCCGAAATACCTTGGCCCCGAAGAGGAAAGAGCTATCCCTGGCCATGGCAGCTGCAACCCAGCGACAAAATAACGTAATGCACGGGCGGCAACACAGATCGCAAAGCCGGCCAATCACAGAGCAGCCAGTCCCTGTTCTCGGCCGTGTTCATTACAGTTATGTACGAAGTAATATGCGCCCATGCCCTTTTCCTCCAGCCCCGTTCTCCGTTTCCTCCTTTCCCTCAGCCCTGCCTTTCCCGCACGGCCTGCCGCCGTCCTGGCTGGCAGCCGGCATCCAAATGCCCTCCTACTGTCCGTGGCACAGCCTGCAGACACTCCGTAGACGTGCCCTGGTATCAAGAGTACAAAGAAAAGAAACAAGCCGCCTAGATGTAAGATACAATGTAAGGAAATCTATTGTCGTGGTGTGTGCAAAGTCGGGGGCCAGCTCGGACTCAAAATGCGACGCCGACGCTCTGCGGCCGATGGCCGATGGCGCTGACGAGCGCCGCCGCCTTGCTGACCGGCGGCGCCATAGCAGCCACGGGCGTCATGGTCGTGGCCGTGGTCGGCGTGGCTGTGTTCGTCGCAGCCGTAGGCGTGTCCTGGTGCGACGCAAGCGAGCTGAGCGAGCTGGACGAGCTGGACGAGTTGACGAGCGGGCCAGGGCCATCCCGGTCGCTGGATGGGCTTTCCTGGCCCCGAGTGTCCTCGTACCCGGCGACGACAGTCCCGTAAAGCGCAGGCCCAGCCTCGCGTTCTGTCGTCCACGTCGAGAGCGTATCGACGGTCGATATGGTGTCGAGGCTCGTGCGTAGGGCACCGTCCCGGTTCCGGCGAGGCGGCGGCACGCACTGATAGTAGCCGTCCTTCTCTTTCACGGGCCTCGGGAGGTTCGTGACAGAGTCGAGGCTGATGCCGCGGATGTGACCGCCGATCAGATTGGCGACGTTCTCAGCGCCCTCTCCGCTTTGCGTGCTCTCGGTGCTCTGGCCCGGAAACAGCCAGTGGGAGACCCGCGAGAATGACTTCTTCTTTCGCAGTGGCGGACGCAGCGGCGCGCGCAGCACAAGCGGCAGCGGCGGAGCCATCGGTACGTCTGCCGCTGATTTCGCCACAGCCATCGGAGCCATCAGCGGCGCAGGTATCGTCAACGATAACGCCGGCGCTGCTGCTGCTTCTACAATGGCACTGTGGCGAGGCGGCGCGGTCTTGGGCCGTTCGGTGCTGAGGCGCTCGGCAAAGGAGGGTGCGGCAGGTGGCAGAGCTGGGATACAGCTGCCCACGCCCAGACCAGACAGGCTGGAGAGCCCGGACAGTACGGACAGCCCGAGGATCTCAGGTTGGCCCGGCTCTCCGTGCGCAGTCGACGGACGGCTGTTGGCGTAGATGCTCTGGCGCTCGATGACGGAGTCGATCTCGGCCTGCAGGCGGTCCATCTCGATCATGGCGCTGGCGATGCGCTCGACCATGGACTCGGCGGCGGGCGACGACAGGGCGCGGAGGCGGGAGCGCACGGGAACGGGGGGCGTGTGAGGGTGGCCGCGGTCTGGCCAGTCGCTGCGGGCACTCTTGGTGCTCTTGATGCTCCTGGCGCTCTTGACGCTTTTGGCGCGCCCGTCAAAGCTGCCGGCGCTTCCGACGCAAGCGCCTTCGGGCAGCGGGCGTCGCGGCACGTGGAAGGACACGGACGAGTAGCTGCGCTCGTGGACGTGAGCCGAGGCGCTGCCATGCAGCGTGGTGCTGGCATCGCTGGCATCGCTGCCGCCGCGGACGTGTGCTGGCAGCGGCACGGTGATGCCGTCGTCGTAGTCGTCGTCGTGGCCGGCAGCCGAGCCGCGATTCAGGGCCGGGCCATCCAGCGGGACCAAGGGCGAGAGGCGCTTGTGCGAGCGGTAGATGCTGAGATCCAGAGGGTGAAAGGGAGCATCGTGGCAGCTACTCTCGACGGGCAGCGGCAGCGGCAGCGGCCGATCGGGCTCCGGGGTCAGCGGCGGAAAGACAAAGGTGTCCGACTGCAGGTGGCGAAAGTTGGAGGGCGCAGAGATCTGCGGACGGCGCGAAGAGAGCGAGAAGAGCGACTGCGAGAGAGACGTCTTGGGCCGGTGGCCGCGGGTGCGGCGGCGCACGGAGTGGCTCCGGCGGGAAGTCCGGTGCAGGCTGGCCGCCTCCGGAAGAGCCGGCGGCGATGTAAAGCCGGGCTCGTCGGACCAGACGGCGGTATCTTTCTCGGGGTCTGTGGTGTCAGAGGGAGAGGGGGGGAAAGAGACGGAGAATAGAAAGAGAGAGAGAGAGAGAGAGAGAGACGTACTAAAACCCTGAGGACGCGGCGATGAGGGATGACAACAGAACAGCGATCCGAACCACGACAGCGAGGCGTCCACAACCATGGCAACGGATGATGGCCTCAAGGCGGGATCGGCATGAGAGGCAGCAGAGACGGGAGACAGAAGGCGAATGTTGGTGTAAGTCGAAAGAAGGCAGTCAAGAGAGCGGCCAGCGACAGTCGAGAGCACGGAACGCGAACGAGCAAAAGAGCAGAATATAAGCAAAGCAGGGGCGAACGAATAGCAAGAGTGAGAGAGTGAGCGGCAGGACTGCCAGTGCGACGGATGCCTGACCAGATCTTGGGCGCGGCGGATCGGACGAACGAGAGGCGACGAAAGGACCGTTGCCGTGAAGAGGACGAGGCGACGGGACGAGGAGGCAGGCCGTACTTATCACCGCATGGCTCGCCAGCGGCAGAGAGCGGGAGTGGAGACGAGGCGTGGGCGAGGACGGCGGGCCAGACGGGAGAAAGACGGAGGTGTAAGAGGAGGCGGAAAGTGAGGACCTGTCGCGACGTGAGAACAGACGAGCTAGAACGCCAGACCAGAACACGGGGACGGCAGGTGGCCTGGAGCGGGAGTGCGTGCAGCGGGCGGGGGAGTGTGTGGGAGGGCCGCCGAGACGTGAATGGGTGGACGAGGGCGTGTGCGAGACGACGCGCAGATGAGGCCGGCTGGGCGGCCGCTGGCTTGTCGGCGAAAGCGGGTGCCAGCGTCCTGCCATTTCCTGGGACGGCGGCGAGCGGCTGGGCGATCGGCAGGTGGCAGTGGGCGACGAGGCGCGATCGAGGGTGTGCGTGTGAGGGCGTGCGCGTGGGTGTGGACGGCGTGTTGGTATTGGTGCGCGTGAGATTGGGTTGAAAGTGGCAATACGTCGCATGAAGAGAAGCAATGAGAAAGAGAAAATGGAATAAATGGAAATACTCCAGACACAAAAGACAGACAAAAGACGAGACAAAAGACAAAAGACAAAGAGAGGCCACAGAGACGGGAGACAGCACGACAGGACAGTCGTCGGGATCCCATTCGATGCGGCTCGTGCCAGACCGGCAGTGTTTGATTCGAGGCTCGGCCAGATGCTCGATGCGAATGTCGCGATGCTCGAAGCAGGAGATGCAAAGTCACGTCGACAGCAGCACAATCTACGGAATAGGCAGGATCGAGCAGTACAGACAGCAAACGGCAGCGGCGACCGGCGCCGCGATTCTCTCCACGCCGGCAAGGAAAGAGCAACCTGCCAGACAAAGAACGGGGCGTCGACGCCAGGCCACCACGCCCGCTGATTGGACGGCGCGCCGCTGCCGTCAGCCAGTCGGCGCTTACAGCAGGGATTGGCTGGGACGCGGCGGCGAATCGCAGGCTAGCACCGTTGCAGGGCCGGTGGATCACGGCGGCGAATCGCAGGCTCGCACCCGTTGAAGGCCGGTGGATCGCGGCGGCGCACCGCGACGCATCGCGCGGACTGGCTGGCAGCCGGCCGCGACGGACACCCGCGGCCAGCCGGCGGCCAATCGCTGGGCGGCCCAGGCTGCGTGTCTCAGCTGCCGGGGCCGTCAGCCCAGGCGTCGTGCTGCAGAGCCGTTTCGGTGTGGCAGCGGCGTGGCATTGCTGTCGTTGTATTGCGCAGTACTTGCAGAGTACTTTGTTGGTTTGCTTGTGTCGAGGCGGCTCATCCCGCGGCTGGACGGCGTAGCGTCAGTTGTCACGGACGCAAAATGGATAAAGTTGATTGGGTTTCAGGGAAGTCGGACAGGGTTCGGCAGTACTTGTATGGATGGGCCAGGGCTGACTACCAGGATACAGGGAATTCAACGTAACAGTAGACTACGAGTAAGTAATCTGCGGACGGCCGGTGCAAGGCAAATGGGAGGCCAGAAACAAAAGGGTAATCAAAAGCAGCCGTAACTAATGTCGTTGTCCGGGACGGCAGTCTAGAGCCAAGGCACAAAGGAGGCACAAATCAGCAAGGGATCAGATGTACGCCAGTCGTCCGCCAGTGTCATTTCGCGAGCCATGAGAAGCGTTTCTGTGTCTTGACAGTTTGTTTTCTTCATTTCCATTTTCTCATTCACATCCCAATGCCAGTCTGTGCAGGTTTGCGTTTCTCGACTTAATTTTTGAATTCTGTTTGTGTTAATCTTCACGGTCTCTACCATCTTCCGTCTCACGTGGCTCCTCTGCCCCTACCTCCTTCGCGTTGTGGAAATCAAGCTTGCTGTTCTGATCAAGTGTGTGTGGCCGCGCTCCTGTGTTCACCTTTCAGCCGCCTTTTGCTCTGGGTGGTCCAAACCACAGCACGATGGCCTGCTCTGTAAACCAACCGCTCTCTTGCCTGCTCTACAGATCTCAACAGGCAAGAGATCTCGTAAATGCCGAGTCTCGAACAACATCTATTCTTACTAAGCCGACTATTTACAACTGTCCTCGTGTGATGCAATCGGTATCGTCACAGCCAGTATATCCGACTACCGTAGCGCAGCGAGATCTGCCTGCCTCTGTACCTCTATCCCAACTGCTGCCCATCTAGATGTCGTCTCTCGGACCAGCCTCGCCGTCTAATGCAGCCGCTTCAGCTCCTCCACAATGTTCCGCACGTCCTCCACAGACGGTCCCAGGCCCTGGACCACCGCCGTCTGCACATCCTCGTCAAAGTCGAGGAACCGCTCCAGCAGCTGGCCGTCGACAAAGCGGTACGGCTCCGCCGCTTCGCGCTCCGTGTTGCGGAATCCGCGGTACGACAGGAAACTCGTGTTACTAGGTCCCTGCACATGCTCGCTGATCTTGCTTTGCAGGCCCATCAGCAGGTCCTGCGCGGCCGGCGCCACCGTCCCGAACACGTAGATGGAGCCCTCCACCTGCACCGTTGGTCAGTATAAAGAACAAAGTATCGGACGAGAGCCCAGCCGAAGACCAGACCAGACGTACCGTGCCCAGAAACGCCCGCGGGTACACCATCGCCCCCGGACGGGCCTCTACTGCGATCGGCCGGATCCGGTTCACCATCTCGCCCAGGTTCATCTCCCCCGTGGCCTTGAGCCGTCGCCGGTCTTCCGGCGTCACCCCGGCCACGTTGCGCTCCAGCACCGACAGGTTGCCGAACCCGTCCGCCTCCAGCCACGACTCGCCCTCAATGTGCGCCACGGCCGTCGCCCAGCTCGCCTGGTAGTGCCGCGCCCGCTCCACCAGCCGGGCCTCGGCGGCCTTGGCCCCCGTGGCCTTCTTGTCCTTGCCGCGTCGCGCCCGCCTGCTCGCGCCAGCCGCACTGTCGTCCACGGCCATTTTGTCCGCGCCGTCCGCGCCGTCCGCGCCGTCACCCTCCTCCGCGACCACCGCAGGGACAAACTCCACGAGCGCCGTCGACTTCATCATGTCGCCCACGGCAATCACGTTGCCCTGCACCGCCACGTCCACCACGTATGTCGCCGTCCGATAGGACGCCACCTTCTTGAGCCGCCCGGACATGCTCGACGTCTCCGTGTACTGGGCCACAATCACCGTCTTGCTCAGCCCGACCACAAGCAGGTCGCCCAGCATCGCCAGCGCCCGACACGGGCCCCGCATGCGGTGTGCCGAGACCAGGTACGGGCTGCGCGTCGTGCTGTCCACGCCGATGACGAGGATGCGCCCCTGCGTGTCGTCCTCTGCGCTCTCAGCCGACGCTTCGCCCAGGTAGCTCGTGCCCACGAGGAAGCGCTCCACGGCGTTGCCGTGCACGTCCTGCAGCTCGGCGCGAATCACGCTCTCCACCATCTCCGTGCCGATCTCTTCGAGCGCCAGCGGCTGGCCGAGCGGCTGGAAGACGACCTCGTCGACAAGCTGGATCGAACTCGCCACCATCTCGCGCCCGTCAGACAGATCGCGCTTGATGCAGCCCAGCGCAAACACCTTCTCGCCCGGCGAGTACGCGATCCGCCGAATCGTCTCGCCCATCGGGATCGTCTTGATGTGTGTCTGCTGCCGCGTGTCCGTCCGCGCCAGCTTGATCTGCGTGTCCGTCGCCACGGCGATCGCGCCCGGAAACGCGGCGGCGTCAAAAGAGCACACAAAATTCGCGTCGTCCGCCGTCACCGCCGCATAGGAAATGCGGCCCTCCGCGCCATAGATCAGGCTGGGATGCTCCGTCGTGGCAAATATACTGCAGACGCCGCTGGCTTGCGGCAGCAGGTGCAGGCGCGCATGTCGTGTGCCGAGAATGACGCTCTTGCGCGCCGAGAGCGACAGGTCCCCGGCCGACACACTAAACGTGACCACATTGCCGTCGTCCATGGCCACAAACAGCGTTGGTCCTGACTCGTTTGGCGGCAACACCTGTGCCAACACCATGCTCCGCGGCACCGACGCCTGGTCCTCCTTTCGCCGCAGCGACACGCCGCTGTGTTTCGGTTCCAGCGTCGCCAGGTCCACAACCGTGACCGTCCCGGACGACCACAGTCCGATGACGCCCGCATGGATCAGCTGTGGCGCGGCATGTACGCACGCAATCTGGTCTGCCGTGCCAAAGTCCTTTTGCGCCGCTTCTGCCAGGCCTTTGTCGAGGCTGAGCGACACGAGCGCCGTGCCCTCTATCGACAGCAACACCCAGCGCGTGTTGGCAGATGCGCTGGTGATGCTCTTGCCCGCCGGCGGTAGCCAGGAAACGGCCGCATTGCTTGCCGTATCCGTCAGCGTCACAGCGGAGGGCGTGATCTGAAGGATGCGACTACCGCCGCTGGCGCCCGCCCCTGCTGCCACGTTGGCCGCCAACAGTGTCTGCTGGTCCAGAGCTAGGCCGGAGAAGGTCTCGACCTCTTCAATGTCGCCGTCGCCACCAAAAACAAACACGCGGGTTTCTGTCAGGAAAGAGGCCACGAGGGCGTCTACCATCTGCGGGTCGGAAGGAGCCTGCCATGACCGCACAGAGAAGAGACCGCGAACACCGTCCAATTCGCCCAGAATGCCAATATCCTCCAGTCCCACGCCGCAACGTACACTGCGGAGGCTGCCGTCCCGAAAGACACCACTGGCAGTGACGATGCGGGCCTGCCCCGAGCTGTACTCGTTGGCCAGCTGTTGGTCGTCCTCGCGGTTTCCCATGTCCATGACCGTAAAGTCCAAGATGGGCGCAATGTTTTGCAACACCTGCCGCTCCTGCATGTGGACAGTAGAGGTCTTCAAGTCGACCGTAAAGAGCTGTGAATTGCCGTTATGCGATCCAACAAAGAGCAAGCTGCGGCCAGCAAGGTAAACAAGGCTACTGGCCCGCGAGGTCTTGCCGATCGGGGTGACGTCCATGTTGTCCACGACGACACCCTTGACCAGGATGGTGAGCAGGTGCAGAGTACCGTACTCGTCGGCCAAGAAGTAGTGGGTGGCGTCGTAGCGTGCCCAGGCGACGAAAATGGAGGCAGAACGCAGCTGCGAACGGACGTGGCGGTGGGTCGTGGCGTCGATGTAGAGCAGCTCCGTCTCGCCGACGACGAGCAGGCCGCCGAGGTTGGCCGTGGCTGAAGCGGTGTTCCGGACGTTGTGGCGCTTCTCGTCCTCGACAGTCTCGACAGGAATGAGCAGCGCAGCGCCGGGGTCGTCGATATCAAGGGAGATCTCGCGGTCTTTGTTGGGATCGAAGCGCCCCGTGTCGACGTTGCGGTCGCCCGTCGTCAGCCGGTACGACGACAGCTTGGACTCGGCCCGGTCGGCCTGGGTCTGGTACAGGAAGGCGATCTTGGGCTGGCCCGTATCGGAGTGCAGAAAGGTGGCGGCCTTGATGAAGAGCTCGGAGAGGCGCACCTGATCCATGGGCACAATCTTGCGCGTCTGGTCGGGGCGTGCCTTGTCGCGGCGGGTCTGCAGGCGCAGCACGCTCAGCACGCCCTCCCACAGCAGCATGGCCATATAGCGGCCGGACGGGTCGACAAGACAGCGGTCCTGGCTCTGCGAGTCGCGCAGGTGCTTCTCGCCAAAGTCGTGGTAGACGTCGACCGTCTCGAGGCTCTGGGTCGCGGGGTCCCACATGAGCGTAAAGTATTCGAAGCGGTCCGTGCCGACAAAGAGCAGCTCCGTGTCGTACTCAAGCGGCCGAAGCACCTGTAGCATGGATATGGTGCCGAAGACCATGCGGGAGTGGAAGAGAGTCATGTGGTCGTCGTCGGCGATGCGCCAGATCTCGATGAGATTCGCCTTGCTGCACAGTGCGGGTCAGCTCAAGAACGTGCAGACAACGCTGCACGAGGCAGCGCAGGCAGCGGGGGCTCACGCAGTCACGATGCTCTCTTCCGTCGCCGACAGCAGCTTCATGTGCAACGCATGCCGGATGCTGCTCGGGCGGTGAATGGGGGCGATGTACGCCATGGCGACGGCGAGCGCGGCAGCAACGCGGCGAGACGACAGCGACGCATGCGCGGGAGGCCCAGCAGTCACCGAGAGTCTACTCCGTAGGTTCAAGGCAATTGCCGGGCGAGCGGGGGCAGTCGGGCGAGGGCGAGCGAGGTGGGAGACGAGGATCCGAAAGTGACGCCAAAATTACTGCGATATCGCCGTATCTGCAAGAAACAGAGTAAGAGCACCGCGGCCTGAGTTATTACGGCAGCGCTTGCCGGAGTTAAAGCGCTGTCGTCACGTTAGCCGCGGCGCGCCGCACATGGAAGCTACAACCCCGCAATGGCGTTTTACTGAATTTGGCAACTACGCAAAAGAGCCGACAAGTCACACGGCAGCGGCGTTCGGCAAGCGCGCATACGGCGTATCGCGGTAAGAACGAAGAGCTCTATTCAAATTACCGTCTCTATTCATTTATATTTGCATATACTTGTACTTCGTAGCAAGTTCCGGAACCGCTTTATGCAGACAAAGGCAATCAATCACCTGCTAACACTTACACCGTCCGATCCCCATCGCCTTGTGCAGTCTTGGCACGTAGGTCTTTCAGGCACGGCGCAAAAAACATGTCGCCGGTCAATGCTAGCCGAACAGTCTTTGAGGCAACGATCGTCCAAAGGAGAAGCACAGCTACGGAGAATAACTGGAGGCCGCGTGTTAGCGAGTGTTTACCGCTGCTTTGATTTTCAGCAAGAGACGCAACATACCTCCGTCACAACTTTTAGAAACGGGCTAGACAGCTCCGTGGCCATCAGGCTCGTGCAGGTGGTGAAGACGCCGAGCGGGAACGTGAAACCCCACCATCCCATGTTGAAGGGAAACGACTTGGTCGTCAGGATGGAAAAGAGCGCAAAGGCCAGCCACCCCAGGGCAGCACCCCACATGAACAAGGCGAATACGACGCCCATCATGTACAGGACGACACCGCCGTTCATGGCACTGGCAGCCAGGGCGGCGCTGCTGCCGCTCTCGATGCTGACACCGTTGAAGGCGGCGGTGGCCGGGAGCACCTTCATGGCGACCTTGCCGAGCTGCTGAATGGCGAAGCCGCCTTGGCCGAGCGGTCCAATGGGCAGAAATACGGACACGATGGCTTCGCGTGGCGGCAAGTGGTGGACCTGCAGGCGCAAGAAGTAGATGCACATTATGAACAGCGAAAAGGCCTGGCCGAGACCCCATATAATGTAGGACACCACGATGGTAATCACGGCGTGCTCCGCATTGGGTAGCTCCTCCGCAACGATGCCGCCGGTGCCCGCAGCGACGATGACGGGCACGACAGGCAGAAGAAGAACGGCTGTCATGTTGGATAGCTGGTTCTTGTGGTGATGGACGCTGGTTTGTTAGCAGGCTGCACACGCGAACACAAAGTAAGTAAAGGAAAGGGCTGATCGTACATTACAAAGGGAATGGTCAAACACGTGGCGCAGGACATGGCGACGTCCAGCCACCACATGCCCCAAGCCAGATAGACGGCCCAGTGGCCCCAAGACGCGCAGACAAACACGGTCATGTTTATAATGGTGGCGAAGCCCATGGGAATGCATCCAAGGAACAGCGACTGCGTTGGGTGGCGGATCATGACGCCCCAGATCTCCGGGTACAGCAGGTACCGTGCGACGGTGATGGCGAAGAACACGGAGAAGAGGCCGATGTTCAAGACAAAGATGCCTATGGCGATGTACTTGACCCAAGCGGCATTGTACGGGAGGTTGTGCAGCAAGACCGACACGATGCCGGTGCCCATGTTGACGGAGAACCACCTGGGGGTCAGACGTGGACGGAGCATGACGACAGGGAGAAAGCAGAGCGGCGAAGAGCGGAAACCAGAGCATAGACGGAGGCAGAGCACGAAGCTTACGAAGGCGTGAAGTTGCGCACGATCCGCCGCCAGCCCGTGTTCTCCTTGGCCGGGACAACGGTGCCGCACGGCAGCACGGTGGCACCGCACGGCAGCACCCGGGGAGCGCAGGCTGGCGCGGCTTCTGCCGGCAGCTGTGTCTTCTCGGACAGCATCGCCGCATTCCGTGTTTCGGAGCACGGCGTCGTCGTGCCGGACGAGGTGGGCGCGGCGTTGCAGGCTGTGGCGTCGGTCATGTCGACGGTGCTTGAGGCGCACGGCGCTCCGGTCGACGTGGCGGTGACAGTGGCGAGCAGGGAGGGAGTAGCACTGCTGCTGTTGCTGGTCGCTCACACGGGGTCGCGAGTATCGCGGATGTTTGCATAGTCTGGAGGTTGAATTTTGTTGGTGAATGACGTCGGCTGCGAAGTACGGAGTAGACTAACACGCCCGGTCGCAGTTGCCGTTGAAAAATATGAATTTCCCGCGCCTCCTACTTGGCGCAGAGCCATAAATGCATTTTTCGAGACCCGCGACGCCTCGTCGCCGGGGCCCCCGGCTCTGTTCAGCTCCATACCCGAGGCCCGGATATCGCTCTTCGATGCCGCGCTGATGGCCGCGTGCGACGAGCCGTGTGCCGTGAGCCGTGTGCCGTGTGGCCCATAAGCGGCTGTCGGTCGGCTGTCGGCGCCACCCACCTGGAATGCGTCGCTGCTTAGTCAGCACACGACCCAGTAAAACGGCCTTCGTATTGTCCGAAAATCTCGCTGTGTTGCCACTGCCAACGTTTCTGCACACTCCACCGTGCGCTTTCTTCGACTCACATGCAACTCGTAGCTTTCTTAACTCACATGCTACTCACTCGTACTCGTAGTCCTCTAGTTGCTTCTCCGTGAAATTCGTATTCAACTTCGTAGCCCCAACGTGCTTGCGCTCTCGTCCAGCGTGACAGGCCTAGTATGACACAAGTCTGTACTTATTTTCGCTCTAGCCGTCTTAGTGCGTGCCGATTTATTGATAAAAATGGGATTTTAGTCAACACGCTGCCATATCCCAGCCTGGCCGGTGTTTTCTCTCTTCTTCTACTGCTTGTGATTTCTACACCTCATCGACCAAGCGACCCCGGTACTAGCATATCCGGCAGCCTCTCCGCCGCCCTCTCGTTCTCTTCATACCAAAGTGACAGCAGCATACAGCACATTGAAAGGAGTAGCAGGAGCACTGGCCTTCCGCGCCGTCCGCCAGCCGTCGACCGTTCTGCATTACCATTGGCAGTCGGCGACCCACTTCCGATTTCGGCCACTTTGTACGTGACCTACGCCGGAGGGAAACCGAAAGCCGGACTACTCGAGTGTGTCCGGCCAGCAGAGTCTAAACAGCAGTGGCCTGATTGCCCGGCCGCGCTTGGGCGCAATCCCGACGCCAATCCTCGCCTAGCAGCGAAGCAACCAAGCAGAACGAACAGAAAGGCCAGTCACCCAAGAGAGAAGAACGTGCTGGCACAGCGGTCCTTCAGGTCGACTGCGCGTGATTTCCACAAGCAGAAAGGTCGCTTCCTGCGCCATCTCTCGACTTCCGAGTCCCACGTTCCCGACCGAGTGCCGCCAGATAAGACCGGCTGTCGATCGGCAGCACAGAAGGACACGAAGGCCTTTTCTTTTTTGGACCCCGACAGTCCCTGACGCTCAACTCCCTCACCGCCACATCGCGCACAGCAATCATCCATCGGTGATTCGATTCCTGCAGACTTGATTCTTCATCCTTCAACCTGATCCTGTTTCCTTCTTCAAGATAGAGGACCGTGCAGAAGAAAGCCAGCAATCTCTGGGAAAGAAACGTCCACAACAGCAAGACACAATGTCCGTCCGCGTCCTCCCCGCAACTTCCGCCGATCTAGGCATGCCGCCGTCCATGAAGACGTGCGTCGCTGAGGTATCGCGCTTCGAGCGTCTCGTCCAGGGGCTGAAGCAGGCGCTGGGGCCGTCGTCAGGCTTGACTTCGGATGATGTCGATGTCGACCACCTCACGCGGTTGATGGAGGAGTACAATGCAAAGGACGAAGGGTGGTTGCCGTACAAGTTTGGCGACGCCAGCCGTGGCTACACCCGCAACCTCGTCGATGAGGGTAATGGAAAGAGCAATCTGGTATGTCCCCGTTCGTGCGCGTTGTGTCTGCCATCTGCTGCCTGCTATGCCATGCACTAGCATATCCTTCCAACTTCGATTGAATTGTATCAATCGACATAGTAACACTCGTTGCTGCAGCTTGTGCTTGTCTGGTCGCCCGGGAAAGGCAGTCCTATCCACGACCATGGTAACGCCCATTGTCTGATGAAGATCCTGCACGGCAACTTGACCGAAACCCGCTATGCATTCCCCGAAGACGGCAAGGAGGGACCTATGACGGTCACGTCCGAGAAGACGTACTCTGAGAATGCCGTGGCCTACATGGCCGACGAGCTGGGTGTGCACAGAATGTGGAACAAGGGCAGCGACTTCGCTGTATCTCTTCACTGTGAGTACCCCACGACGACGTGTAGTTGGACAGACCAGGACTCCGGGCAGTTGCAGATGGCTGACGAAGAACAGTGTACACCCCGCCCAATGTAGCCAAGGGAGGATGCAACATCTTTGATGAAAAGACTGGCAAGAGCTCTCATGTCACCAAGTGCGGATACTACACCGCGTATGGCAAGCTTCTGAGGGAGTAGAGGGCGACCACAGGTGGAAACGGGTCGGGATCGGTAATGAGTTATGATAACAGCGAGCCGGAAGAATGGAGAGGGAAAGACGATAGAATAGTTGTTGTGCTGGTATGCAAATAGATCGAGTATAACCTATGCCTGCTTGGGCCGTGGCAAGACGAATAGAAGACTGCAAACCTCAAAATTCCGCCTCCCCTCGGCCGGCACGGGCAAATTCGGTAGAGTCGTGGCAATCGACACATATTCGAGCGATAGAGAGGCGTCTTCGGAGTATGAATCAGCTTGGGTACGGCGCCGGTGTCAGCCACCACCCACCACCAAGCACGGTCCAAAAACCCCGGAAAAGAGCGGCGTAGTGCCCGATTATCGCCATCGACAGACCAAAAACCACACAAATGAAGAGATGAGGTTGAACGCCAGGATCTGGCGGCGAGACCCCGACATTTAAACGGCAAGCCCTGACAGATCTGGCGCCATCTGATTGGCTCCCAAAAATTGCGTGATTCTCTAGACGCACAACGAGGTATCCACTTCAACCAATGAGTGATTCTTGTCAAACTAGCAAGGCCCGCTTGTTTGCTCCCTACAATACCTCGAGGAAGGAGCGCTTTTAGCTGGGGAAGGTGCTACCTCCTGCTCCTATGAGCGGATGATTCAGAGACTCGAATAACTCAATAAAATATCAGTATACCTTCACTTCGTTGATTTGTTTCGTGGAACGCTATCGCCTACTGTTCTCCTCCCGCATTCCATATATGGTCGTGTTTTTGCTTGTCGACTCTCGGCTCCTCTTGTCACGCTGGTCTCAGCATGGCGCACAACAAAGATAATGCCATACAATAAGGCATGCGAGAAAGTAAGGCGACTCGTGTTAGATCTGTTTTCTTGGCTGTTGAGTACTCTTTTCGAACTCACTTACCAAACGATCTCTCCGTCAGTTTTCAAGAGCACAATGGTAATTTCCAAAGATGTTGCAAATTTCAAGTCCTCGCCAAGACGAAGAAAGAGGCTGTAAATGCATCCGTTGCGTCTTCGCAAACACACCTCGCTCCATCACCCGAATTCCATCGTCACCTCTGGCAGCACCGCCTAGAACGGCCAATACCACATCAGATGTAAATACGGGCCCATCAAGAGTGAAAACACTCTTGATGGGAAAGGGTTTAGCCCTCCCAGCAGAAATCCTGAAGCAAAGACGACGGCCAACGCTTTCCTCCACAAACGTCACCAGTTGTGACTCCTGTCACAAGTCCAGCTTCTCAAAAGCCCAGCGCACGCCCAGGACCACCCTGCGCCTGCCCACGACCCCATGCACGCCCAAGACCCTGCGCCCGACCAGGAAGCCGCGCCCGCACCGGGAAATCTTGTCGCGGAGCGTGCCGCGGCCAAAAAAGAGGTAGCCCGGCTCAGGAGTCTCTAGAGAGGTTAAGGGGGGGGGGGGGGGGGGGCAGATGGTAAAAGCTTGACATCATTGATGCCAAGCTATACCATTCTGAACATCCTTAACAAAATGCGGCAACACTGACGCCGATATCAAAGCCCATTCCTTGAAGTTCTGTCCAGTCTGTGGACAGGTTGTGGTGTGGATGTCATCTGGCCTAGTTGGTCCACAGTCTGGACAGAATTTCAAGGGTTGGGCTTTGTTGATGTTGACCCAAATTGATATGTGCCTCGGTATTATTCAACTTACTTCTTTGACAAGTCGTAACTATGGGTCATGTCTGGATTAAGAGCGAGTCCACACTTCGCGTGGTATTTGAATGAGCCTCGGAGACTGCGCCACGCGTACTTCAAACTACTGAAAGGCTCGTCTCAAATTTGACAGAGTCATGGAAAAGGCGGACTATTTGCAACAGACCAAATACGCAGGGCTTGACACGGATCACAGGGGATGACAATTGCAGGTCGAGGTGACATTTTAGAGGAACATTAACATCATGCACATGTACAGGCTACCAATTTAGAGCTGGCCATGCCGGCATATGAACACATGAAAAGTTTGGCTTGTATACAAGACCTGACCGGACCTCCCTGGTGGCCACACATAGCAATTCCTGGCAGAGTGGCAGACTAGGACATATAAGAAACTATAGCAGCAAGGCCGGCTAATAAGATTGCTAGCAATGTCTCCTTGAAACTGCCATATTTGTGTAGGCCTATGGTTTGTAGTTCCTACGCATATGCCATGTGCTATGCCTCATCCATACACCCGGCCCAGATTGGTAGTTTGGCGAATGAAGCAAACGAGGCGAAACTCGTCAACGTCAAGACGACGTCCGCAGCCGCTTTGCACGACCAACAACATGGCGCTTGCTGTCCTTGCTGCCGCCGACTGCTGCCGGGATCGGGCCGGGCACGGGAGCCTCGATCTGCTGCAGCCGCTGGCCGGCGTCGGGCGGGCCGGTGAATCGGCCAGCAGCGCAGGCGGCCTGGATGCCCATGCACTTTGCGTCCCAGACGGCGCAGTTGGCGTGGCCGGACGGCGGTGCCGCGGCGTAGCATGCGGCCTCCTGGTCGAAGCAGTCGGCGGACGCGTCCCAGCAGCCGGCCTCGGTCGTGTAGGCGGGCACCTCGACGCCGCACCAGTTGGCGTTGGTGATGAGGCAGGTCTCGGGCACGAGCAGGACGCCGGCCGCGTGGACGGCGGCGTCGATGGCGTTGATGGCGGGCTTCTTCGCTGCCGCCGTGCTGCTCTGGCTGGCGGCCGGCGCGAAGACGGGCGGGCCGGCGAGCGGGTAGGGAAACACGGGCGCGTAAATGTCAAACGTGACGGACGGGTCGCCGGCGGCGACGTAGCCCGGGATGGTGGCCGCGTACAGCGGCGGCACGTCGAGCGCGGCGCTGCGCGGGCTGCGACTGTCGGTCACCAGCACCTGGGCGCAGCCGACGTAGAACTGCGGGTTGCCGACGGCGGCCTCGTGCAAGGCCAGCAGCTCCGGCCGCACGAGGTAGGCGCCGTTGGGCAGGCCGGCGGGCAGCACGACCGAGAGCAGTCCCTGGGCGGCGATCAGCTTCTCGGTGCACCACTGGCCCGCGGCAGCGTCGTAGCCCTCCTCCCAGATCTTGAACCAGCTGGCGGCCGGCGCTGTCGTGGCAGCCGCCATGCGGGCGACCTGCTTGACGTAGACGGCACACGGGCCGCGGTGGGACGGGTCGAGGGCGCCCGGCGCGGCGCCGTCGGGATATTCGCGGAACTCAAAGGTCAGCGTGGCCTCGGCGGGCACGGCGCACGTAAACTCGACGGGGGCAAGGCCGTCTCTGCCTGTCAAGATGGAATGTCAGCTGTGGGTGCAACAGTCAAGGAGAACCAAAGGGGAAGGGGAGAGAAAGAGGCTGCAGAGCGCAAGACAGGAACAGGACACGCACCGCACACCATGTCGGCGCTCGCCAGATCGGTGACGGGAAAGGTCGCCGTCTGGGGTGTCTTGGGCTGGCGGACGCATGTGCCGTCGCCCTGGTTGACGCCATTCACAAAGAGCGTCGTGAACGTCGTGTGGGCGCACGCGGCCGCCGCAAAAGCAACGACGCAGAGCAGCATAGCGGCCGGCAGACGCGTATGACGCTGTGGCTGCGGATCGCGGTGGGACAATGGATGGCGGCCTCGGCGCTGTATCAAAGGCGAAAGGAGCGTACTGTTTGCACGGTGGCCAAGCGGCAGGGCAGATGTGTTGATGCTCTTGGTCGGCGGCCGATGTCTGTCCTATACGTGTTTGTCGACGTCGTTCGCACGATCCAGCGCGTGAACTCGACAGAAAGAAAGAGCCGGAAAGAGGCCGAAGACGCGTGAAAGGAGAGAGGAGCGACGGGAATCAATCCGCCTCGCTTGTTCATGCAGAAGTGGTAGGCCAAAGGAGTGACAGAGCGTAGGCAACGGCCAACGAAGACGAGAAGGAGGGAGAGAACGAAGAACACGAGAACGAAAAACGGAGAACACGCGGAGCCAGAATGTATGGATCGGCCGGCTGCTGTGCAATGTGTCTGAGAAGGATCCAGACACGGCGTCACTTGAAAGTGAGCGCGCGGTCAAATCAGCCAGATCCGCTGCTCGCACAGCACCAACGACGCGTCTCGCAACGAGCTGCCACGCAGGGCCTCGGACTTCGTAGCCAGACTCTCCTTGCGCGCTCGTCACACAGCTCAAGGTCCGAATGCTGTTTCATGTAGATGGTCTGGCAGCTGCAGCAATACGTCAACGGATACCGACGTGACGTGAGGCCCGACACCATGAGCCAGAGCTGGCTTCAAGCTATTCATCCTGCTGATGAAGGCCAGCTTGCCCCTTTGCCTCTTTGCCTCTTTGCCTCTTGCTTGGAGCCAGTGGTACACCCTCCTGCTCACTGTCTGAAGAACGCCTGCCTAGATCGTGGAATTCATTCTGCACCACACCAAGACGCGCAGCCGCCGTGGTCTGCTATATATACATGGCGGAAAGCGCAAAGCGCAAAGCGCAAAGCGCACAGCAAAGAATCAGACACCCAAACGCCTGTCCGCCGCTTCGCGTGCCACATGTTCACGTGGCAGCACCGCAGCTCGCCCTCCGCCGCCGCCGCCGGTCCTAGTCCTCCGACAGCGGCGACATCATCGGGCTCTTCAGCCGCGTCGGGCTGGCGGCCCGGCTGCGCCGTCCGGCGTTCAGCATCATCAGGCTCGACGTCAGCCGCTCCCGGCTCTCCGTCCGGACCACCAGCCCGCTCCGGTCCATGGCCGACCCCGTCCGCCCGTCGTCGTGCAGGTCGCCCGGCCGCTGCGGCGTCGCGAGCCCCGACGTCCGCGCCAGCCGCTGTGTGGCCGACGTGCGGCTGCCCCCCGTGCCCTCGCTGCTGTCCGAGCTCTCGTTCTCGTTCTCGCCATCGTCGGCCGAGTCCATGTCGCCCAGCTCAAACGCCAGCCGGCCCTCCTCCAGCACCCGGTCGTACTCGCGCGAGCGCCGTCCAAAGAGCGTGTTGGCCAGACTCGAGAACACACGCCCGGCCTTGCGCGGGCTGCCCGGCCGCCGCGACCGCCGCAGCAGCGCGCTGCACCGGCCCGCCAGACGCGCCCGCCGCTCCCGCTTCCGCAGCAGCAGCACCACCACCGCCACCACCGCCACCGCGAACAGCAGCAGCCCGCTCGACGTCGGCCGCCGCCGCGCCTGTCCGAGCAGTCCGTCCGGGTCGCCCCACGCGTCGTCTTCGTCGCTGCCGCTGCCGCTGTCGCCACCGCCGCTACCCAACCGCAAGCGCGACCAGTCCGACCCGGCATACGTAAAGTCGTCGGGCGTGCTGCCGTCCGCCGTGTTGCTGCCAAAGCCCACCGCCGCCTCGCGGCTGGCGTCCGCCGGCGGCACCTGTTCTGCTGCGTACAGCAGCATGCGGCCCAGCGTCCAGCTGACCTCCACGTCGTCAATCGTGTCCACCGGCCGGAACGACGAGGCGAATCCCTGCTTCTTCGCCCTCTCCAGCGCCTCGTGCGACACGTTGAGCCCGGGCACCCTGTCCAGACCCACGCGCGGAATGCCGATGCCCTCATGGAGCACATTAATCACCCACGATGCTTTGAAGCACGCCTGCTGCGCGTCCTGCAGCTTGCGCTCGTCCGTCTTCTTCCGCGCCGTGATATCCGCAGCGATACTGCTCCAATCCTGGTCGCAGAACGCGAGCACGTTCGCCTGGTAGGCGGCAAAGTCGTACGCATGGTCGCCCTTCTCGCCGAAGAAGCCGTGCGTCGAGTGGTAGTACTCCGACACGCCGACAAACCGGTTCACATTGAAGTCGATGCTCGGCACCGGGTCGTGGATCAGGCAGGGACCCGATCCCTCGCCGCATGGGTGGTCCTTGGCCAAGAGAGGCCTGGATGCCACGAGACAGCTGGTGAAATCGCCCGTGCCAAGGAGCGTAGGAATGTCGCCCCGTCGCTTGCCGACTGCCGCTGCCGCTGCCGCCGTGTCGCTGCCGACAATCGTCCCGTCCAGCGTTGTCCGCAAGCCCTTGGGCATGCAGGGGTCGGGAATGGCGCCTCCCTGGGCCAAGAGGTCGCCGTGTTGGCTCGTCAAGGCCGTTACGTACGACTGCCGCGCCTGGTTCACCCCGAAGCCGAGCCAGGAGGCCGTGAACACGCGGAACTCCTCTGGAGTGCCGTCGAGCGTGCGCAAGCGCACCAGCTTGAGGTTCTTTGCATGCTCCACGGCCTCGGTCGTATTCGGCGCAAAGGCGATCTGCGCAGAAGCGCCGCCCATGTCGAGGAAGCCGTAGGTGTGGTGGTTCTGGCCGTGGGCATGCTCGGCCGGTCTGTCGAAGCCGCCGAGGAGATAATTGGCAGCCAGCCAGCCGAAGAGACCCTCGGTCTCGCCCGAGATCACCTGGACATTGTCGGCGCAGCTCGACATGCGGAACCCGGTGTTCTCGGCCAGATACGAGCAAGTCTGCCGCACAATTGCATCCTGCTGCTTCTGCGATAGCAGACGCATGCCGGCGGTAGCCATGACGTAGATGGGAGTGTCGAAGAGCATCTCTTCCGGGACGACCTGGAGCGCATAGTCGATCAGCGGCTGCAAGTGGTCGACGCCGACCTGCTGTGGCTTGTCGCCGAAGGAGGATATGCCGGGACGGATCTTCTTGGTCCATTTCGTCTTGATGGTCGGCAGATGGTGCAGGTCCTTGCCACTTGTCGCTGCGTCCTCGATCACGCGATAGGCATCTTTCCAGCGGTACACATGGACACGGCTGCCCGACGAGCCGGCGTCAATGATGACACCATAGCGCCCTGCGGAAGAGAGTTAGCCACGGAGCGATGCGCCGGCCATGCGCAGGCCATCGACAGCATAGATAGGCTCACATTTCCTCCCCATGAGGGAGCACAGTCGCCGACGAGGCGGCAAGATGCGACTGCTGACCGCGTCGCCTCCGAGAGCCGCTGCCTCCGTCTGTTGAGGGCGGCCCGCCCAGATAATGCGGACGGAATAGGCGCGTTCGGCTGGCCGCGGGAAAGGAGCGAGAGGATGAGAAGGGTCGCGAAATCCAGAGGATCCGAAGATGCAGGTGGATTTATGCTGTCGAGTCGTGCTTGACGCGCCGCTGATGCCAGAAGGTAGCCAAGGACGCTGAAGGGCCAAAAAACGGCGGTAAACGAGCGACAGGGTGCGAAGAACAAGGCGACAAGTCCGCTTGTTCTCTGGAAAGGCCGCCGGTAGAGAACAAAGTACGAAGACGAGCATCCAGTCGACGTTCACAATGAATACGAACGTGACGACAGGCGATAAAGAGACAGTAACCAGACGAGCTAGCCAGTAGAAGACTAGTGCGTCTGGCTGAGTAAGAAGTGGGCACTCTGGCTGAGTGATCTTGTCTGGTGGAACACGAGACGGACACGCGTTTCGGGCTTCAGTCGAGTCTACGAGTCGTGTGCGCGTGAAACAAGCGTCGCATGCAAGACACGTCATGCAGGGCTCGCTTGATCTCGGCCGCGGAGTTCAGCCGTGCGCCGCGGGGTGCGGCGCATAAGTCTGGGAGAAGCAGAGACTGCAAGTACGAGATGACGCCAAAGCAGGGACGCAGCCGAAGCCGTCGGGCCATTGTTTCACGGGAGCAAGAAACCTGCTTGAGCGTACGCATGCTTTGCCGGCGAACAGTGGACTGAACTTTGGTGGACAAAGGCTGCTGGACACGATGTTGTGGCTGACAAAGCACTGGAGTTGGGATCGAGTCTACGAAGCAAGACAAAGGCGACATGTCACAGAGTCAAATACAAGGCTAGGTTCGTGCAATCGTGTTATCGTGTGAATGTATCAGTGGTTCAATCTAAGCGGTCAGAGCAGGGCGAGGGAGACATACCGTGGGAAAGACGAGAAACAGGGAATCAACGGTTACGGCAGGCTGGCCGCAGCTTTGAAGGCGGCCTCGCGGGCGTCTTGGACGATGCTGGCCAGCACGGGCGTGTTCGGGAAAGAGAGCGGAACAGACGTGACAGACGTGGACGGCTCGGGGTCCGTCACGGGCGTCGGGACGCCGGCAGCAGCACTGCCGTCCCGGAGCTGGACGGCGTACCACTTGAGCAGGGCATTCTGGGCCTCCAGCGTCTCGACGCGCCGGCGCATAAAGTCCACGGCGCCCGAGCACTCCTCGACCCGGGCGCTGAGCGCGGCGTTGATGGTGAGCAGCTCGTTGTGGGCCTTCCAGCTGTCGAGACAGCCGGCCAGGACGGTCTCGAGCTGGCCCGGATGGTGCCAGTCCATGGAGTGCTCAGTGTTGTTCTCGTTCTCGTTCTCGTTCTCGTTCTCGTTGTTCTTGTTCTCGTTAGTCTCATTCTCAACGTCTTCATCGCCGGTGTCCGTGGCCGTGGCCGTGGCCGTGGCCGTGACCGTGGCCGTGACCGTGGCCGTGGCCTTGGCCATAAAGGCCACAATCTGGTCCAGCAGGCTCACCACACGCCCGGCCTCGGCCGTGGCGCCGAGCGCGTCGTCTGCATCGGCCACCAAGGGATCGCCCGTACCAATCGTAGCCGTATCAAAGGGCTGGCGACTGGCGCAAGGCTGCGCCATCCGGACACGCGAGTGGACCAGGCGCATGTAGATCCTGCGCATGTTCTCGCGCAGGGCTGACACCCACTGGGTCTTCTGGTGGAGCTCGGCTGGGCTGGCGCTGTCGTCGAGGTGGCTGCCCAAGAGGCTCGGCGAGCTGCAGAAGGTGTCAGTCGGCGAGTTGCTGCTGCTGCTGAGGCTGCTGACGGGGATCTCGAGCGTAATCGGTGCCATTTTCGTGATGGGCGTAGAATGGAAAGGCGATGCTCTCGCAATATGGTATCCAAGTGGGCAGACGGACCAACTGACGCTGGTCAAAGTAGATGGCGATGCGGACAACAGAACACCCATCGGGCTCTCTCTCTATATACGCAGCAGCGCGACCGGGCTTCTCTATATATATGCAGCGCACGAACACGACGCTCTCGCCGTCTTGTTCACACAATGTTCAGCACGCTGCCGAGCACTCTCTCGAGGCCAGCGGCCTGTTCATCGCGGCCGGCCATGAGGCATCCGAGTCCGCGATGTTGTTCATCTGATGCTCGTTGGCGTGCCGGCGCCTTGTTCATTCTCCGCGCCGTCGTCCTGTTCGTAGCGGCCGCCCGCCTCGCCGACACGCACCCGCCACCGGCTGACCGTCTTCAGCGTCTTCTCGGTCCTGCGCGTGCCTGCTGTGCTCGGTATGTCGTGCTCGCCGACCTCTTCGCTCGATGACGTCACCGGCCGCCGTGTATCTTACAAAGCACGAGTAGGCAGCCACTTAAAGCCACTTGCAGCCACTCGGAGACAGCGGCGGATTCCCGGCTGTCTGCGCGCCAGCTGCGTTGTCCAGCAGCGAGTGCTGGCGCTGCAAGCCAGCTAGCCAGCTAGCCAGCTACATAGCCACTGCGTCATGCCGGCCCGCCACTAGCAACGCTATAAGAGCTTCCTGCCCGATCTACTGCCCGCAATCACTCTCTGCTCCGACATACTTTGCTTTCTCTAGACTGCATCATCGTGTGTCTCTCTTGTATGTGCTCGTCGACTGTTGTCTCTATCGTGCAGTTCAGTGTCCTCTAATCCCAGCTCTCCAGTCTCCGTTCCAGCTTCTACTTTTCAGCCCTCACGTCGCCAGCTCCCGTCAACATGCCGACCTACATTGTGAGTACAGCAAGATAGGATCCTAGATTTCACTAGAAATCCAGTTCAGGATCCCTGAGGATGGCAAGACAGAACACGTAGGAAATACACTGCGCAACAGCCGCTGACAGTTCAGGTTCAATGCAAGGAGGATGCCACTCCGGACGAGGTGGCCGCGTAAGTTGCATCTCGTTTCGGCTGCACAGCCCTTTGCTTACTTGCTTACTTGCTGACTTCCTTTTCTCCGCCGACAGCGCCAAGAAGCATGCCACTGAGCAGGGTGGCACCATTGAGCACGAATACAATCTCATCAAGGGATTCTCGTACGTACTTCTATCCCGAGGGGGAGACGGCAGGAGGCGGCAGAAGTGGAGGCAGACGGACTATACAAGCCAGTTCACAGCTAACTCCTCGCAGAGTCAAGTTCCCCAAGGACGCCATTAGCACGCTTTCGAGCCATGAGCACGTCAAGACGGTCGAGCTCGACCAGGAGGTGAAGATACAATAGGAGGCAACTAAGACGGCCACGAAGACTGATCTGCGGACGGCCTTTGCAGCTGCGAGGCGGCTTCCCTGGGCGACTGCCCTAGGCGACTGCCCTAGGCGACTGCCCTAGGCGACTGCCCACTAGACATGTTATGCCACATTGTGTCCTCGATGCCAAGCTGTGCTTGTTGACTTGTGCTGTTGTGCTGTTGTGCTGTTGTGTTTGCATGGAGTCGCTTTGCGTGGCTGTGTTGGCATTCCTGTGCCTTTAGTGCCTTGTTGTCCTGGCCACGGTCCAGTTCGCTACAGAGTTGCACTGCCCACGTATTGCCATTTACAATATGTCCATGCTCGTCGTGCATACGCGTATCTTGCATGGCTGCTGTTTGCATCAACTCGAACCACAGCTTTGCCAGCGGTTGTCGTTGGAGCTGATGCACGTAAGATAACGACCCCTCTTTCCGCCCGATCGCACGACACCCCGCAGTCGCTGCAGGCGCACGTGCCACCGTGGGCAGATTGATCGTTTCGGCGCCCAGCCTGGTGCTGGGCACGTGCTATCTCAGAAGAACGAAAAGGGCTCGTTAGCGCCTTCCTGGTCCACACTGGAGCTCTTGCTTTCTACAGCAGAGCATAGAAGAGTCTGACTCACGCCGACTGCAAGAAGCTATTTTGATTTTGTACGGCCTTTCCACTCCTTACGCTTCATCGCAATGCCGATATGAGAAGCTTCACGCGGCTATTGAGGGCCGTCCGGCCCATGGCTGCCCTGCTGACGCCTCGTTCGGGCCGCCCGCCGCTGCGTTCCCCGTGCTCGAGGAGCGCGCCGTGTCCGCTGAGCTCTGCGACTTTTGCGCATTTCCGACGATCCGTCTCGACAACACATCACGGCCACCACGGCCACCACGGCCACCACGGCCACCACGGCCACCAGCAGCAGCAGCAAGCCTCGCTGCCGCATCAGCCGTCCGGCGAGTCGCCCGAGCTCCGCGACGAAGACATTGCCCGTCTCGCCAAGGAGCCGCTGCACCAGCTGCGCCTCGCCGACCTCGTCAAGTACTGCCCTCTTCCTTCTTCCTTTTCGTATTTTTGTCTCCCTCCACGTCCCCATGCACGCCAGCTTTCCTTCTCCTTCTCCTCTCGTCCCGATCCATCTTCTCCTCTCATCCCGATCCATCCCGTACGAGCAAGCTCTAACCCCCAGACACGGCTGGCCCCCCCTCAGCGAAGAGGCCCTCCGCCAGAGCGCCAACTTCTCCCTCGACCTCATTCCCATCCGCCTCGCCCGCCGTCTGCAGGCTTTGCGCAACCTCCCCTTCATTGTCGTCTCCAACCCGTACGTCCGCAAGATCTACGGCACCTACTCCCACAGCCTGCGCTCGCTGCTCCCGCTGTGGGAGCGCCGCGCTGGCGGCGCCTTTGCCGACTTTGACGACGAGATCGCCTTTACCGAGTCCCTCGCCGACCTCGTCAACACCCACCAGAACACCATCCCCTACCTCGCCCAGGGCTTTCTGGAGTGCCGCAAGTACATTGCGCCCGCCGATGCCACCGCCTTCCTCGACGAGCACTTGCGCGCCCGCATCGGCACCCGCCTCATCGCCGAGCAGCACATTGCCCTGCATCTGAGCAGCCGGCCCTTTGCACAGGACCGGGAGGCCAAGGCGGCCAAGGAGGCGGTAGATGGCAACGAAGCTGCCTCGTTTGCGTCGTCCACGCCGCTGCCCTCGTCGTACATTGGCATCATCGACACCCAGCTCATGCCTGCCCACACCATCGACAGCTGCGCCGGCTTTGTCGCCGACATCTGCGAGCTCAAGTACGGCGTGCGGCCGGAGTGGCGCATCGACGGCGAGCCCGACACCACGTTTGGCTACGTCCCGATGCACCTCGAGTACATTGTCACCGAGCTGCTCAAGAACACCTTCCGCGCCGCAGTCGAGAACCGCATGCACCGCGAACCCGTCGTCATCACCATCGCCCCCGAGCCGCCCCAGCGCCCGCGGCCCCCGGAGCCAGACAGCCACAGCGGCGCCGCGGCTGCGCCCAAGAAAAGGCCCATCCTGCCGCTGGACGAAAACGCGCCGGGCGTGACCATCCGCATCCGCGACCGCGGCGGCGGCATCAGCCCCGAGGTGCTGCCCAACATCTGGTCGTACTCCTTCACCACCTTTTCCGAGTCCGGCGCCCCGGGCAGCGACGAGTACGGGCTCGGAGACGACGGGCTCAACATCATCTCGTCTGCCAGCGGCGGCAGCAGCTCTATTGCCGGTCTCGGCTACGGCCTGCCGCTGAGCCGGGCGTATGCCGAGTTCTTCGGAGGCGGCATCGACGTGCAGAGCCTCTACGGGTGGGGGACCGACGTGTATCTGCGCCTGAAAGGCGTTGGGAACATTGAGTAGCCGGACGGCCGGACGGCGGACAGACGGACAGGCGGCTGGACAGGAAAAGGGTGAGGCGTTTCGGCTGCGAAGATATCTCGGGTCATTTATGCAGGGCCGCAGACGGATCCATGCAGTGATGTTTTCTGTTTTTCTGTTTCCCTGATTACTTTCAGCTTTCCATCCATTACGCCACATGCTGCCCGTTTAATCCCCGTCCACTGGTGGAAAGCTCTCGGCCGGCCGGCGAAATGCGGGCCGACCCCGCAAGTTCGAGTGAGCTGCAAGTGTGACAGACGCCGATGAGCTCCGGCTCCGGTTCTGCCAAGCTGCACATAACCCAAGCAACCACTGGCTGTTTCCTGCCAGCCGCCCGTCCTGCCAGCCGCCTGCCATCAACCTCGCCGTCCTGCCATTTCGCCAACATGGGCAAGATCGCCGCCATGGAGTATTTTCGGGTGCCGCCTCGCTGGCTCTTTGTCAAAGTCACAGACGAGGACGGGAACGCCGGCTGGGGCGAGGCGTCCCTCGAGGGCCACTCCCAGGCCGTCGAGGGCTGTCTGGACGCGTGGTTTGAACGCTACACGGGCTTGGATGCCGAGTGAGTGTCCCGATGCCAGCAGCCGGAGCGCCAAGGCTGACAGACGCGCAAGCGACATTGAGCACATATGGCAGCTGTCGTGGCGGACGAGCTTCTACCGCGGCGGGCCGGTGTTTATGAGCGCGCTGGCCGGCATTGACATTGCCCTGTGGGATCTCAAGGGTACGTAGCAGTGTGGTCTTCTCTCTGCTCTCGTCTGCTCTCGTCTGCCCTCGTCTGCTGTTGATCTCGCGACGCCCTGACAAGACATTGCCGTCTGCCAGCGCGCAAACTCGGCGTGCCCATCTACCAGCTGCTCGGCGGCAAGCTGCGCACAAAGCTGCGCGTCTACGCGTGGATCGGCGGCGACCGTCCCGGCGACGTCGAGAGGCAAGCGTATGTTGTGTCTCCCCCGGCAGCCAAGCAGCCTGCTCATCTGCTCATGGACCTACAGGCTGGCCCGTCGCGAGCAGGGCTTCCGCGCCGTTAAGATGAACGCCACCGAGGACCTCGGCTGGCTCGACAGCCCGGCCGCCCTCGACGGCTGCGTCGAGCGCGTGCGCGCCGTTCGCGCGCTCGGCATGGACGTCGGCGTCGACTTCCACGGCCGCGTGCACAAGCCCATGGCCCGGCAGCTGGCCCGCCTGCTCGAGCCGCACCGCCCGCTCTTCATCGAGGAGCCGCTGCTCTCGGAGCACGCCAGCGGCGTCGCCGCGCTGGCCGCCCAGACGGCCCTGCCCATCGCGCTCGGCGAGCGGCTGCACTCGCGCTGGGACGTCAAGCCGTTCCTCGACCACGTCGACCTCCTGCAGCCCGACGTCTGCCACGTCGGCGGCATCTCGGAGCTCCGGCGCATCGCCGCCATGGCCGAGACCCACGACGTCGCCCTGGCGCCGCACTGTCCGCTGGGCCCCGTCGCCCTCGCCGCCTGTCTGCAGGTGGACGCGGCCAGCCCCAACTTTGCCATCCAGGAGATGAGCCTCGGCATCCACTACAACAGCCAGCTGGGCGAGCAAGACCTGACCAGCTACATCCGCGACCCGCGCGTCTGGGCCGTCACGGACGGCTATCTGCCGCTTCTCACGGGCCCTGGACTCGGCATCGACGTGGACGAAGAGCAGGTGCGCCACCTGTCCAAAGACGTGAAGCCGTGGGTGTCGCCGGGATTCCTGGGGCCGGGCGGCGAGGTGCGCGAGTGGTAGGACACCTGTCACGGTGTATCCATAGGTCGCCACAGAGTGTCATTGCAGGTATAACAAAGCTAGGATAGAAGAAGAAAAGGAAGCCCATGGACGAGTATGAGGGCCGGAAACAATAAAGTAAAAGAAGCCGATTTCAGGGTATAATAGCCCCCATCCCAAGCAAGCACCCTGCTTGCAGACTCCCCGCGCAGAGTTGCCGATAATATGATGAACAAAACAAATCAATGGGCTGGCCATGTCCCCATGTCCGTCACGGAGACCATGACAGTCGTCGGCGAAGCGGCCCGCTCAACTCCATAGACGCGCTTCCCGTCGTCGCCGATGCGTCTTTCGGCTTCCACACCGGCGCGACCAGCAGCTCTTCGTGGTCCGAGGCATCGAACTTGTCGTCCCCATCGTCCTCGCTGGCGCCTTCCGTATATTCGCTGCTGGCGTCGTTCTTCGATGTCGCAATGCGACCGCCGTCGCTGGCTCCGCTGTCGATAGCAAGCCCACCGGCTGCCGCGCTGGGAGCAGCAGGGACGGCGGCCAGCACATGCGAGCCGCCGCCGCCCCCCTCTTTCTTGACAGCCGGGCG
The DNA here is from genome assembly GCA_002778075.1 of Grosmannia penicillata. Classification (NCBI taxonomy): domain Eukaryota; kingdom Fungi; phylum Ascomycota; class Sordariomycetes; order Ophiostomatales; family Ophiostomataceae; genus Grosmannia; species Grosmannia penicillata. The sequence continues at coordinate 725,439 of PCDK01000001.1, read as the reverse complement.
GGCTGGAGGCGCAGACAGAAGAGACAGAAGTATAGGCGGCTCGTCCTCTTCGGCCTTGATGGCCCGTCGCCGGTTCTTCAGCGGCGGCACCGGCGGCCGTGTCGAGCCGCCCGTGCTGGCGGCGTCCGTGCCGGCGCCGCCACCGGCGGGCCCGCTCGACAGCAGGCCGACGCCCGCAAAGACGACGACCATGGCCAGCGCCTCGGCCAGCCAGAAGGCCGTCGTCAGCACCAGAAACGCCGTGATCTTGTGGTGGAACATGAACCAGCGCAGGCCGCGTAGGCGCGCCGCAAACACGATCTCGGCCGCGTACGTCTGCAGCTCCTGGGCGGCGCGGACCTCGAGGAAGAGCACGGCCGGCGGCGCGGCGCGGCCAAACGAGAGCGACTCGGCCATGGACACGACGAGGCGCGTGCTCTCGGCCGCGCCGGCCGGCGCCAGCAGGTGGTACGGCAACAAGAGCAGGCGGCCGGCCGTCGCCACGAGCGGGTCCGTGTAGGCCAGGAGGGCGGGCCGCGCCGCCGCGTAGAGGATGCGGCGGCCGCCCGACTCGAGGAAGCTCCGGGGGGCCAGCGGCGGCAGCCGCGCCGCCGCGGCGATGGCGTCGGACGGCGACGCGCCCGACGCCGCCGACGCCGACTCGGACTTGCCCGCCGTCGCCAGCACCAGCTCCACCATGATGTTGCCCAGCGCCGTGTTGCCCGGCGAGCGCGGCAGCGTCAGCGCCACCGAGACGTCGTAGTCCTGCGCCGTCGTGAGCTCGAGGCTGCGCAGATCCGCCACAGCAAACGGGTGCTGCCGGTGGAGGATGGCGTCGCCCAGGGGTCCCCGGAACGGCCTGCCACATCAGTGCCATCACAAAAACAAAAAACAAAAGTGCCACGGCTGCCCGCCCGCGCCTACTTACCCGTATTGCAGGTGCAGCGGCGCCGAGCGCACGCGGTGCGGCACGTAGTCGCGGTAGAAGCCCAGGTAGCCGAGGACGGCCACGCCGTACAGAAGCGCCGACGTCAGCGTCAGCAGCACCGCGTAGACGTAGGTGCGCCGGGCCGTGCGGGACGTGAGCGTATGGAACGTGTCTCGCAGCATGGCGCGTCGTGGGCGGGACGGCTGGTCCTGAAGCGGCGATCGTGGCCTCGGCTGTCGCGAATAGCTTCGTTGGCCGGCGCGAAGTCGTGACGTCGTTAAGCCGTGTATGTGCTTATCTGTGTAGACGCTTAAACGTGTCTCAATATCTGTCTATCCGATTTCCCATCTATCGACATGCAGGCATCATTCCTTTCTCTCTCGCTTCTCAAGACAGAGACTGCGTGCAGGTTCTATGAGTTGAATTATGCGTCTATGGCCGAGATCTATGATGCAACCGTCCTCTTCTAGACGCCTTTCTGTGCTGCTGTTTCTTGTCGTGTGGTTGGCTGACTAAGCAATCAATAGTACTTCTTCTGCATCAGCGCCGACCGCATCATGCCCAGCCGCCGCATCTGCTGCCGGCTGCGCGCGTCCAGCTGCGCAGCCGGAAGGCCGGTCAGGGCGCTGCCGGCATCGCCCCCGAGGGCGGACCCCAGGCCCGGGAGCCCGGAAAGCGGCGCCGACGCGCCGGGGCCGCCGGCGGTGCCGTGCATGCTGACGCGCTGCAGCTTGTTGAGCTTGACGAGCCCATACCAGCAGACGAGCAGCGAGAAGAAGGCCGACGCGGCGGTGATGCTGCCGAAGCCCCAGTTGGTCTCTTCGATAAAGTTCTCGAGGTTCATGCCGTAGAGGCCGGCCAGGAACGTGCCCATGGCGATGCCGAGGGTGCCGATGCTGAACTTGAGGTCGAGCAGCATGAGGGCATTGCGGTTGGCGTCGAGGATGGCGCGGATTCTGTCGGTCAGCAGTGTCGGGGGGGGAGGAAAGAGGAAAGAGGAAAGGGGAAAGGGGCTCACATTTCTTCCGTGTTGCGGATGCTCGAGACCAGGCTGCCGGCCTCCTGGGCGACCTCGTCGCAGATCTTGTGGTAGGACTCGAGCAGCATCTCGACCTCGGTGTGGTCGTCCTCGCCGCGGAAGAGGTCGTGGCGCTTCTCGGTGAGGTACATGGCGGCGAGGTCGTCGTCGGCCTCGAGCAGCTCCTCGATGGCGTCGCGCATGAGCTTGGCCTTTTGCTCAAAGGTGCCGACCTTTTTCGAGAGCACCAGCAGCACGCGCAGCCGGTCGCGCGAGATGTCCTCCTCGAGCGCGCTGAGGATGCGCAGCACGGGCTCGCGCACGGTGTCGAACTCGGCCTCCAGCTCGGACGTGACCGAGAGCAGCACGGCCTCGAGCGCGCGGAACTCGTACGGCAGCGTGGTGCTGGTGCCCGAGGTTGCGGCCGCGCTCGGGCTCGGGGACGTCTTCTGCAGCCGCTCCTGCAGATCGTACATAAAGGCCGACTGCGGGTACGACGTCTTGGACCCGTACACGTCAAACAGCAGCACGCGGTCGGCCTTGATCAGCACCTTGAGGTGCAGCAGGTTCAGCAGGATCGCCGCCGGCCGCACCAGGATGTGCGGCAGGTTCGACGAGTCGATCTTGCGCAGGTCCCGCGGCAGCAGCCCGTACTTGGCAATCAGCTCCGTCTTCTTGAACTCGCCGTCCACCAGGATCACCGCGCCGTTCTCGTCCACCTCGGTGCACCGCAGCCGCGGCTCCAGCGCCGCCTTGGCCGTCTGCAGCCGCCGCGCGTTGAACATGACCGACGCAAACTCGGCGCCCGCCCCGTAGGCCGGCAGGTCGCCCGGCAGTAGGCCCAGCCCGTCCGCGCGCGACTCGTTGCCGTAGCTGCAGCGGTTGGCCCGCCACGCGCCCCGACGCCACCAGGCCGCCAGCTGCGCCGCCCACCCCGGCGCCGGGCGCCGGCCCTGGCTCGGCACGGCCCGTCGCTGGCGCAGCCGTTCTTTCTGCTCTTTCTGCTCTTTCTGCTCTCTCAGCGGCTTCCTGTCGCGCGCCGCCTGCCACCAGGACTGATCGGCCCGCGCCGTCGAGAACGCAGCCGCCGAACTCACGGCGGCCCCGCGCACGCAGACTTCCCGAGGACTGCGCGCGCGGACGTCTACCACGGGCGTGAGCTGCCGCTTCCGCCGCCCGTGGACCACATCGGCGCCCGGCCCTTGCACGCCCATGACGTAGCTGTGGCCGTTGGTGAACACGCTCTCAGACTGCTGGCGGAGATACCGCAGCAGCCCGGGAGACGGCACCGGAAGACGGCCCGGAGGCGGCCGCATCGTGGAACGCTGCCAGAGATCGTTCCGTGTCGCAGTCTTCTCCGTCCGCCGCCTCGTCCCGTTTGTCTTGTCTTTCTCCTCGCCGTCCGGCTCGCTGTCTTGCCGACGTGGGGCTCGTGTCGATCAGCCGGTCTCGACAGCCGCTTGTCGGTATGTTACGGCGTCTGTCGAGTCGCCGACTTCGTTCTCAAGGGTCCGGGCTTCGCCGATTTGGGTGGTCGTGATTTTCTTCTCTTGACTAAAACTTCACTGCGCCTTCAGCTGTTGGCTGCCAAAATTCTACTCCAAAGAGACTCATCTTCTACGTAAGTGGCGCTAGTCCTATTTGGGATGGCCAATCGCAGGCACGTTTTCCAGCCTCAAGGCAGCCTTGTGTTGCCTCAGTATTCCGCAGCCGTTCTACGACATGTTGCTTCCGCGCACATTACGACTGTCCGGCCCTCAGCATGCGCACGATCGTCTGGAAGCAGGGCCCTGCGGGATCAGGGCTGAAGCAGCGGTGCCGCCATCCCATACGCCAGACGGCCGCGGCTTGCCACAAAAAGTGGAGACTGGCGGAATATTATGCCATGGCCAGAGAAATCGGCGCCGAGTCGACGGCGACACACGCGCGCTCGACCGCATCGCTTGTCCAGTGCGGCGGATGGCGCCGACGCCGATCAAGGTCCGCGGCAAGCGCAAAGCCAGCGCCGCCGAGCTGCCCGGGAAGCGAGCGCGGACGGGACCCGCCGCGCGCGCGGCCGACCGACCCGGCCATGCCGTGGTCCCCCGGCGCGCGCGGCCCAAGCCGGTGCCGCTCGACCGGCGGCTGCCGCTCGAGATCCTCGAGCGCATCTTTCTGCTCTCGGCCAACGTCAACCTGGCGTGGGCGAGCCCGCTGCTGAGCGTGCGGCTGTCGGGACACGGCACGCTCGTCGAGCTGGCCGTGGCCGCCTTTGCCGGCACCTGGGCCGCTTGCGCGTACGGCCACGACGACGACACGCCGCCGGGCCGGGCCGGCGATCCCGCCTTCCAGTCGGCCGTGCTGGCCTGCCCCTGGGCCAAGGCGGACCTGCTGCTCGACGCGCAGCAGCTGTGGCGGCGACGGCACGGCCGCCAGCCGCACGCGCACCTGCTGGCGCCGGCATCGTCGGCCGACGCGACCGCCACACGGCTCGCCGGCGTGGTTCAGGACGCCGCGGCGCTCGCGGCACTGCAGCGCGCGCACACGGCCCAGGCCGGGTGCAGCGGCTGGCACCGTGCCGACGCGCCGGACGGCCAGGACGGCGGTGGATATCGAGGAGGAGGCAACGCGCCGCTGGAAAGCACGGGACCGCCGCCGCCCGCCGCCCGCGCGCGGCCGCACGTCCGCACGTGCTTCGCGCTGGAGATGTGCCTGTTCGTCGCGGCAACGCAGATGCAGGAGGACACCGGCAGCCCCCCGGACGTCCACGTCTTTGGCCACGGCGACGGGCGCACGACTCGCGCCGACGTGCACCCGCAGACGCGCATCCCGGAGCGGCTGCTGGGCGGCCCCTTCCTGGCCGGCCGTCTGCGCCACGCCGCCCACACGCTCTTCTGGCTGGTGCGCGGCGGCGCGCGGCTGCATCCGCTGGACAGCTGGGAGGTGACGCGGCAGGGCTTCCGGGAGCTGCTAGAGGGGCACTGGGACGGCGACGGCGACCGCTCCGGGACCAGGGCTCTCGACCCGGATCCCGCCGCCCTCTCCCACGCTCTCTCCGCCGATCTCTCCCCCGATCTCTCCCCCGACCGCCTGGCCGCCGCAGTCGTCACCCTGCTGGCCGCCCTCGGCGTCTTCGCCGTGCAGTGGCCCGTCGGAGAGCTGCACGTGGCCCGCAGACAGGTGCGCGCACGCGCCGCGGACGACGCGGCCTTTGCGCGCTCACACACGCGGGCGAGCATGGAGGCGGCACTGGCGGCCGGCCTGGCCATTGCGCAGGAAACGCTGGTGAACAGCGCGTACACGGTCTACGGCGCGCGCCTGGCGGCGTGGTACGGGCCGGCCGGCCGGACACCGGGACAGCGACAGCTCTGAGGCCAGCCTGCAGCGACATGTACTTTTACAAAGGAGATCCTGTACAAGAAAACGACATTGACGGCTGGAGCAGGCCAGCTTCCGGTAGCACATGGGTGCGCTCTTTGAATATGAACAACATACTAGTCCAACGCGACGGAGAACGGCCTGACAGCAGAACCACTCTGACGCAGGCTGCCACACCCCGTGAACATTACAATTGTAATCATATTCTAATCATTACTACGGGGGCGAGGCCATGCCGCGCATGTCTCACGCTCGTGCATCGTGGACCCCAGTCTCTACCGGGCGTTCCGCGGTCGTCTAGACCTACCATAAGCGTCTGCTTCGTATGCTACGGGTGCTTTGAAGTGCTATCGTGATCGCGCGCAGGCGTCTCCATCGTCGCAGAGATTCACGGCCACATGATCTACAAGTGCTTGCACGATACCAGGCAGCCAAGCGGCCAAGTCCCACACATCCACAGATTTAGGGCGCCGTCTCTACAGTCGTGGCACAAGCTGGCCGCGATACGTACGTAAACGCACACGTGCCGGCCTTGAACCATGCACAGACAGCCTGTTGAGTGCGGCCGCCGTTCACGCCGACACGGACATGAACACGCGATGCCAGCGTAGCATCGTCGCCGCCGTGGCCACGATCGCCGCGGGCAGACATCCCTGTCGCTAGGCAGCAAGCACGCCGGACCCCGACGCGTTCTCCAGGCCTGCACGCCGCTACCCGGAAGCCCTCGTGGCAGCAGCACGCCGCCAAGCAGACAAGCGGACACGCAGAAAGCAGAAAGCAGAAAGCAGAGAGAAAGCACGCCGCCAGGTCCACTTGGGAGTCACCGCATCGAGGCCAGCGCAAGGCCAGCGCCCAACCCGTTTGTAGCCACACGCCCCCCCGGACGGCCACTGCATGGAAGAAAACAAACCGGGGATGTGACTCACCGCTATCGTGGGTCGTGGGCGCCGGCGCCATCACACCGCGTGGGCGACAGCCTGTCGGCTCCGACGCCGGCTGCCTCGTTTGCCGCGATAAGCCGCTAACGCCGTCGTTCGCCGTCGCCGCCACACGCTAGCCACAGCACCGCCACATGCCGAGCACGACGGAGAGCACGCTCTGTCCAGCACTTTCAGCACCAGCACTTCCAGCACGTCCAGCACGTCCAGCTCAACCCTCAGAACATCGTCCTGGCCGCTCGCCGGTGCGCCGCGTCCGTAGTCACTCATTCCATATCCAAACACAACTTCCTCGCAATCAGTGGTATCAAACAAACGAGACAATTATAAAAGGATGTGGTAGTGGTAATACACAAAGCCAAGCAGACATCCACAGCTGCTGCTCACTTCATCACGTATCTACATATTCAGCTCCAGACAAAAGGCACTCCGACAGTGTGCCGATTGCTCCTGCTGCCCCCATGGTTTCCCTTGCTTCCACTGCTTCCGCCGCGCCAGTAGCTCCAGTAACTCTAGCAGCTCCAGCTCCCGTTCGCCTCCTCTTCCAGTAAGTCATAGCATGGTACTATCGACAAACACCACGAATCTCAAGACACTTGCGTGTCCATTCCCTCTCTGCTTCCCACAAACAATAGAAAATAGGGGATAGAAAAGCAGACAATAGAAAATAGGCGGAAGACAGTAGACAATATCCACCCGGGCCACCACAGGCCCAATCCCATCCTGTGCTCCAGATGCATCGACGGAGACAGCCCTCAAGTAAGTGTAAGATGTAAGAGAAAAAGGGGCAGTAATACCGAAGAGATAGAGCAACTCCCAACGACGATGCCGCCCCGGAAACCACAAACACCCGCTCCCAAACTCGACACGCCAAAAATGCCTCAACAGTCCGAAGGCTCCGTGAAAGTCCCGAACGTACGTACTTTCACGTCGTCTGTTCGCTTTTGAACTCTGTACAAACAATGAGTATGAAAAAAAACTGCACGCCGCCCATGTTCCGAGGGACATGTCGAAATGGGCCTCAACCCATTGAATTTTGATTGCTCTTGTTCCTGGTTGGTTCCTTTTGTTTTTTTCGTGACCGTGAGGTCTTTTTGTTCGTCTTTTTGTTTTTGGCGTTGTAATGGGGAAGACTTAGTTGATGATCCCTTGCCACATGCCTGGCCCGTAGTGCCCGCTCATCGACGGATGCTGCATATCTTCGAATGAGCACGGCATCACCGGCGGTGCCGCCATAGACGACGCCGTACGGCAGAGCCGCTTGCGGCTGCCCGTCAGCGACGCTGCCCGCGCCGCCAGCTGAACATCGGCTTCTGAATCCATCGCGCTGTAGCCCGAGAGAACTGTCTCATTCGCTCGCGGCCCATGGACCAGTGCATCGCACTTGCTGCTGTCCGTATTGCGCATGCTATCCCGCAGGAGGTCGCGCACATTGTCATGCAGAGACGCATCCACCGACAACGGCCGGCATCTCTTGAGCGCTGACCGCGGACGCTCCACATACGGCTGCCCGTACGCCGTAATTGTCGTATCGCAGAGCGGCTGCTGCTGAAGCTCTGCTAGGGCACAAGCGGCCGCCGCCTCGTCCATGTCGCTCGCCTGCCGATCGTGCGCCTCCTTGCCTGCAGAGCTGGTGTAGCTCATCTCCGGCGAGGCGTAAATCATCGGGCGTATACTGCCAGTCTCGTCATCTTCGCGCACTGCCGAAATGATTGTCGGTCTCAGACCGCACTTTTCCCGCATGCTGCTCCCGCTGTACTGGTGCTTGAGATGGCGATACCGCGCCTGGCCGTCCAGCTTCGAGAGCTGGCCGACCGGCGCGTTTAACGACATCCAAGCAGAGGACGCAGAAGAAGAGCGGGACACGAGTGACATATCCGAGATCATCGATTCGGGCGACGATGCCGTCGAGACCGAGTTTGCCAGGGACGACCGGCGTGCTGGAATGCACCCAAGCGGCGACGTCGACGGTACGGGGACAGGCCACCGGTCGAGAAGCTGGCCAGAGCAGTTGTTCGACTGGGTCACAGCATAGCACATGGACGAGCGGTTGCCCGCAAGCATCTGCGCCATGGCGCCCGGGGCGGGCAAAAACGTACCGGGCACAGGCGGAGCGAGCTTAGGCGTTGGCAGGAGGCCCAGAGCGGGAACCTGGCGCGCTGGTGTGAGAACAGCCGGCGTGGCAGGAAACGGCTCCATCACCGCAGGGACTCCGGTGCTGTTGAACCCGGCAGCCGCATTGGCCTCCATCGACGGCGGGCTGGTAGCCTCGGGTGATGAGCAGACCGACATGGGGGAATAGGCACCGCTGAGCATCTGGCACGAAGCACGGCGGCGGATGGAAATGGGAGTGCAGGGCAGGCACAGTTCGTCCAAGTTCTCGAGTGTCGGTGACAGCTTCTGGATGAGAACACGAAACTCCTCACACTTGCGCTCAAAGCCTTCGGTCACTGCAGGACTAGGCGATGGGGGCAACTGTGGGGGGTTAAACTTGTTTACGCAGTCAATCCAGCGGTTATAGACATCGTTGGTGATGTGGAGGCGCCAGTCGACAGCATGCAGGAACGCGGTCTCGTTCTGGTTGATTTCGACGGTGCTGAGACCGGAAATCTTGCTCCAGGCACGAGCCGAGTAGTTGCGGTCCTGCAGGTACTTAGAGGCTAGAATGAGCGCAGCCAAGAACATGCGGCGGCCGCACTGCAACGCGCGGCAGGCGTGGCTGTCGGTGGGCTGTTCCATGGTGAAGTTGTGGCTCGGCAAGCGCGGCTTGATCAGAAGGAGGTAGTACAGCGCGACCTGTAGGGTCGAGTAGCTGGCCCGCGAACGGCGGAGAGTCTCCTGAATAAAGGTACGCAGAGGCAACAGATAGCTGCCACTGGAGCCAGAGCCACTCTCACCATGTCCGATAACAGACGACAGCGGCCAGATGGCCTGTACAATCTGCGTGGACGCATCTGCAGGTAACAAAATCTCAACATCCAGCACGGAGACGAAGCATAAGAATACCAGATCAAAACGTACCGACAAGGTGGTCAACAAAGGTGGTGCGGCGCTCGGATTGGCGAAGCAGCGTCGGGACGGCCGCGGACGCCGCGGTTCTCCGGGGATTCTGCCGCAGTTGGCAGGGCTGCTTGGGCTGCTGCTGTTGCTGTTGCTGCTTCTGCCACGCCTGGGCGGAAGCGATCTTTTGCTGTCCGAGACGCAGACTCGCGCAGCTGTCGAGACTGCTGATGGACGTTTGCGAGGAGGCGAACGACGCGTAGTCGGACGAGTCATCGTAGGACTGCGACGACTGCGACGACTGCGACGACTGAGAGGACGCGCAAGAGTCATTAGACCAAGCCGACGCGGCCGAAGCGGACGCGCGGGTGGCTACTGGAGCGGAAGAGTAGGAGAGGGAGGGCACCCGCAGGCGCGGGTGCCGGGGGTTCGCAAGGAGCGATGCATAACCGTCGTCCTCGTTCTGCATCGTGTGTTTGGTTTGGTGGAAAGAATTGTTTGGATAGGATGTTGTGCTGTTATTGCATGGATGGTGTGCGGTGGTTATTGGGCGAATGAGAAGTCGGTATGCATGAGAAGGAAAGCAAAGCCTCCAGTCGCGTGCCGAAGTCGAGAAGTATCGCCGTGAGCCGTTGACCGATCGTGAACCTGAATCTTGCGCTTCTCGTAGTTCTCGTCGCGGACGTCCTGGGAGGAGGCACGGTAGGAGAAGAAGAAAAGAGGGAATGAAGATGCAGGAAGCCGCTAGACAGAGTGTGCAGCGGGTTTCTCACGAATGGCCGAGCCGGCAGAGGCAGATACGGACTGGACGAGGCGAGCGACTGGAGCAAGAAGACGTCTCGCAATAATCATCGTAGGCCGGGATATATACCAAGGGGTGAGGGGAGAGGGGGGGAGGCGAAGCGCGAACGACGACGCGAAGAGGCAGCCAACCAAGGATAGGGTGGGCGAGATGCAAGGTCGGTCCGAGGAACGACGAAGTGCAGTTGTAGGATTACCGTTGAATAGGGACCATATAGCTAGACCGGGTTGACGGGCGGCAGGTTGACGTGGGGCTGCGTGGACGCGACAAGCGATGCGTTCACAGGATACCGTAGAGATGCGAAGACATATCTTAAGTAGCCGAAGAGGGGGGTGATTAAGGTTAGATGGGAGAGTGATGACACGCGTGCCTAGAAGCGGGTGCAGATGCAGATGCGTTCGCAGGACCGGTTATGCAGGGGCAAGCGGAGGACGGGTCGATCGATCGCCGTGACTGACACGGGGACTCCGGTACCGTGACGACGAGGGGGCGAAGCAGCAGGCAGAGAGCGGGTGCCAGCGGCAGCGAAGAGTCGAGAGGCCTCAGGAAGACGTGGATGCGAAGGCGAAAAAGGCGAAGCGCGAAAAAGCGAAGCGAAACGACAAAGCGAAACGAGAAAAGGAGAGAGCGGAGAGCGGAGAGAGCAGAGAGCAGAGAGCAGCGAGACCAAGTGACTCTTCTCGTCGAGGCTGAACTCGGCTCACGAACTGACGACAAAAGGAAACCTAAATGAGAGAGGTGCGCGTAGAGCGTATTTGTGAGTAAAAGGGAGCCATGATGGATAGTTAACGATGACTCCTCTCAGCCAGAGTGGAAAGAAGTGTCCATATGGAGAGTGGCGAGAAGAGGACCCGCTTATTGGGCGCTGGTGTGGCTAGGACAGGATGGCTGGGGGTGGAAAGTGGGTAATATCAGAGGGCGTGTGTGTAACGGGACACGGACTTGGCCAGGTGGCTGCAACTGGCAAGCAAGACCGAAAGCAGGCAGGCGCGATAACAGGCAGACAGGCAGAGCGGCGAATGGCCGGGAAGATGGAGGGGTATTCTGGCTGGTCTGTGCTCCGACGGCCAGGGTAGTGTGACTCGGCAAGGTGGCAGCCTGAAATGGGTCCGCGGGTAGTGAGGTAATAGTAAGATACAAATTACACTGCAAAGGCAGGCGTTCTGCCAGGCGGTATGACGGACGGCCGGCTTCACAGACGAGCGCAACCAGAAGGAGCGGCCGAGTGCAGCTGGCAGCAGACGGAGTGAGGATTGGGGACAGTCAGCACAGCAAGGGCAAGCGCACCCGCCGCGCCTTCTCTGCACGCTGGCTTGAGAGTTGGGTTGGGCAGGTATGGCTCATCGGAAAGGCAGCGCTGTGGCACATTCCCATAGCAGGCAGTAGCCAGCCGGCAAACGTGCTGCCAGGTGGCAAGAGGCAAGAGGCAAGAGGCAAGAGGCAAGAGGCGGGAGTGGAGATGGGGTGGCGGCAAAATACGGAGCAATGAGTGGCGGAGGCAAACTAGAGAAATGGGCAAAAGGAAGAAGAGATCGGAATTGTAGGTGCGGGCAAGAACTGGATAGCCTACCTCGGTGTTCTTGCTGGATGTCTGTTTGTTTCTGAATGTGGTCTGGGGATGATCGTAGCGGTTGTTTTGCGCATATATATGGGTGCTGGGCTTCTTGTGTTTGGGCAGTCGTGCTTGCGACTATTATGTTGGCGCGGTGTTGGCGCTGATTGAGGTTGTACTTTAAGGTGTCGTGATGACTAGCAGTTGCTATGCTGTCGGAATGGCGGTAAGCGCAGTCGGTGAGGAGCGGTGCGTTCAGCGGTCGCTGTCACGGACGGAGAGAGCGCATGCAACTCAGCTGGCTGGGTCAAGAGCCGTTGGTGTCCACGCGCGATCCGATCTGTCGCAGGTGCAAGTGAATCCCTCGACAGCCGCGGGGTGCGACAGCGCGACAGCGCGATAGGCAAACTGGGCGGAGAGTCCAATGATGCAAAAAAGGCGGTGGACACGGCGCCGCGTCGTTCCGACGGGGCAAAGAAGGAATAGAAAGGTGCTAAAGACGAAAATGGATAGAATAGGGAAAAAGGGCATGGAAACAAGGAAACGGGTATCTGGCTATCGTATCGTCTACTTCGTGGCCGTTCGGCGTGGCTGTAGGTGAATGGCTGGGTACGGGTATACGGTGTAAGATACAAGAGAGCGCCGAGAGGGAGACAACTCGTGCTCCGTAGGCCGGCGCGTGGAATCCGGGGACAAGAATGCGGAGAGCCGCGGCTGCTGTTTTCTAGATCGCCGAGTCGAACATGGCTGCGTTCGTTGCGGAAGAGGAAGAGAGGAGAGAAGGAGAGGAAGGGGCAGAGCCTGGGGAAAAGAGGGAAAGACCACGGCCGGCGCCCGTCCGGGCATAGCGGACGCTGCACGTTGCGCCGGCAGCGATTGGGGACTCGACTTCTGCCCACGTCTGCCACTCGCAGCACGGTTACGACTACGACGCCAATAAGCTGCAGGCCGCATGCCGCACTGCAACCCGACTGCAACCCCTCGCACAGAAGATTCGAGCCATGTGCATGGGAACTGCATGGCCGGGCTGCACGGCACCGGCGCTTGAGGGCTTCCGGCATCTCGTGGCGCCAAATGGCCTCACGGCCCAGACGCCGGCTATAGCGCGGTACAGCGTTCTCGCAGTCGCACGCTGGCCCTGGACCGTTGCCGTCTGTTGGCCTGGCCGTCTGCTGTCTCGGTCTCGCGATGAGCCTTGCCCACGCCCTGCTGCTGCCTTCGCCCTGCTTACTCCGTGCTGCTGCCTCGCGTCAGCCCTTGACTCTCAGCTTCGCCTTGTCCACAAAGTCTGCAATCGACACATCCGCATAGCAAGACGGAGTGCGACGCATTTGCTGCTGCACTGCAGGGAACAGGGACGCTGCACAGCCGCGCGTGCGACGGCTTACAAAGTACTTTGTAAGGAGCACAGGCACGAGAGTGATACCGCACACACCACCCATCACGCGCAGATACAAAAGTCCCTGCGACGGCCAGCCTCTCGGTCACAGGCGGCACCATGCACGTCCACACCACCGGCGCGATGTCTGTGTACGAGATACGAGTATGTTTGTACACTGAGTATTGGTATTGCTCGTACTCTGCTACAAACAGAACTGCACGCACAGCCTGCCATAGATCTGCGGCTGCTGTCTCGCCATACGGAGAAGGGGCCGGCGACTTGACACAGGGGCCGCTGCCAGCTGCGCCGCGTTCGCTCCAGTGAGTCTCGTGTCGTGCACTGCTACGAGTACAAGTATGATTACAGCGTACGAGTACTCCGTAGAGTGTTACTTGTTCCCAGTATTATTACTCGTATTACGAAGTACGCGTTCGGAGGACGGAGAGAAAAGCGGGTCGCGGTGTGGTATTGCGCTGAGCCAATCGCATCGTCTGTCCAGTCCCTGTGGTGCATTTAATAATCTCGTCAGACGATGCCCGTCAAGCAATGAGCTTGACGGAGTATGTTGCGCCCGGCGTGCTCGTCTTCCCGTGCCAGTATGTGCGTCTCTTTATGTGCACTTATGTGCAGAAAAGTCGACTCAGCGGCTGTCTGTGTAGATTTGACTCGTTGTGATTGGCTGCCACTTCCGCCAATCGAAACTTTCCCGCCCATACCACCCGACACGGCTTAGTACAGAGTCCGTATTTTATGCCCCATTATAATCGGTGCGCTACCCTGAAGCAGCGTAGCGCCCACTGCGCCGTTGCCCACAGTCGAGCGTGAGGAACTGCACGGTTGAGTTGAGGACGAAATTGCACGAAAACTGGAAGGCTCCCACTCTCGCACATTGCCTTTCTCCGGCGCCGCTCGCCTCCTCTCCTCGGTCTGCCGACGCGGCTGCGATCGTGCATTCCTAGCTAACAGCCTTTGCTGACGCTGGCTCGAGGACGTCGGTCCAAAAGACGGCCGAGGTGTGCCGCTATTGTCGGATGGTGTGAAGCCCCTCGTGCAGAGATAGCAAGCATCTCACCGGACCGGACATGGCACCACAACCTGTCGTGCTCGTCTTTTGCAGCCGTCGTCTCAACGGGCCCGACATGCCAGGCAGTTGTGCCGTCCAGAGCTGGCCAGAGTCGGCCAGAGTCGGCCAGAAGTCACGGGTCCAGGAACACGACAACGGCCTGGACCAAGGCCCGAGGCCAGAGCGCCACGGCCCTGTCAGTGCTAGTGCCAGCGCCAGCGCCAGTGCCAGTGTTAGCCGGTTGCCTCGCTGCGACCAGCCAAGCACGAGCAAGATACGCTGTAATACGGAGTACGGGTACGGGAACTGCGCTGCGCCCGGCTCCGCGTGGAGTCGGCCACTGGGACAGGGAACACAAAACACGGTGCCGCCTTGGGCACGGGTACGAGATGGTGCACACCCACTCGTAGCGCTCGTGCTCTAGGCACCACCGTGGCTTTGTTCACGGCCTCTACGGCTGTCTAGCCTGCCTGCTGTGAAGCTGAAAACACGTCTTTGGCTTCGGCGGTAAGGCGTCATTTGACCCGCGCAGTCGCGAAAATAGAAGGCGCCAAGAATCCACGAGGCAGGAGCGCAGGAGCGCAGGAGCACCGCCACGCCGCCCACCGGAACATTGCTAGCCCGGCGTCGCCAGCTGCGCCGGGCACATGACCCGCGAACTGGCAAAAATCCAGGCCGCACCAGACGCGAAAATCGGCGTCGCCGTGACACACCGACACCGGAACCACGCAATGACACAGCCTCCTGCGTGTCGCTCTGCGCGCGTCACCCCATCGCGCCGCCCCCGTTCCGCGTGTGTCGTGATCGCGCGCCAGACGACGGGGGGCCCGCAAACCAGAGAGCAGCCTGGAGTGGTGCAGAGGCAGCCTGAAAAGGAGAAAGGGAAAAAGAGGAAAGAGGACAAGAGAAACCCCGGCATCCTCACGAGACCAGCCTCTTCTATTGCGGGGCCCCTCGTTATGCCGTCGCAAGCCATGGCCAGGTGGCCCGATGTCTGCAGCCGTTCGCCTCGAACTGGCGAATTCGTACAGAGCACGGAGTCAGAGCCGGTCGGCTGCGTGCAGAGGCGAGCCACAGATCTCGTGTCCTCTGACCGGCCGTCTCGTTGGCCAGGGCTTCCAGCGCGTAGAACAGAATACGGGTACAGAATACTCTGTACGAGTAAGATACAATACGAGTACGAGTTCGAGTGGGTGCGGGTAGACGGAGCAGACATGGTCACTGCAGATGTTGAGCTGCCAAGCAACTGCCGAAAGCATGGCACCGGCATTTCAAAACAAGCGCGACCAGGTTTTGGGCCGTCTGAAGCAGGGCGCCTCGTATGGCTGCTCGATATGTAGTCGTAGTCGTATTCTGGAGAGCAAGGGGCGAGTCGCTTGCCTGGCTCGTCAGCCTCACGGCCGCTTGCTGACTGGCGCCGCCTTGGGCGTCTGGATGAGTAGTTTGGCTTGTAGGCAGCAGCAGGGCCGTCATCGAATCATTGCTCGTGTCAGATAGCAACCAGAAACGCCCGTTGCCACACTTGTAATCCTGACTCACCTCGCTTACTCGATTGATTGTATTGATACCGTATGATTAACTTTTGTTATGCCTTGGGACGTGTGCCTGTATTGTAGTCACATATCGTGGCGGTTGTGTAGTGAGGCAAAAAACATACAATACGGAGTACTCGGTATCCCTTAACCGGCTACAGCATAAACAATCAGATAGACTAGTTCGCTACACGTAAGCGAACATAAATGTAAACAAACAGCACGTGTCTTCAAGAAAGCTACGAAACAGATCATCTCGTAGCTCAGAAGTTCACTGTAAAGATATCCTCGCCCTAATACTGACTGACTACTTTCGATCTTACAGAAACACCAACTAGCATATCCCCTGGCACCCATCACAACCTGGAACTTTTGACATTCTCTTCCAGCTCTCAATCAGTATCTAGCGAAAGTCCCGTGACGGTGAAGAGAAAAAAAGCAGAAAACCATCACTCAGAAACAGACAGAAAAAGCACAGTCGAGGCAGCAGATACTCGAAGCTACAACCATTGCTGCGTCTAAGAAGCCATGTAGGTGCTGGCGTCAATGCCATCCTTGGGGAACTCGCTGCAGAGGTGTTAGCATAGGACCACAACCCAACATCCATAGTTTAGTGCGTAGGAAATACGTACGGAAGCGCAACCTCGAAACGCTTTTCAATCGCCTTGAGAACTTCCTTGTCCTGGTCGTTGCTGACAAACGAGATCGCCAGACCCTTGGTACCGAAACGGCCCGCACGACCGACACGGTGCAGGTAAGAGTCGGCATCCGCCGGCAGATCGTAGTTGATAGCAAGGTTGATGCGCTCAATATCGATACCACGACCGAACACGTCCGTGGCAACGCAGATGCGCTTGTTGAACTCCTTGAACTCCTTGTACCGGCGAATTCTAAGCCAGTCAGCATGACTTCAACACAGCACCCAGACAGAAACGCAGCACGTCGGACCCCCAAGGCAGAACATATACCTTTCCTCTTGGCTGACGCCAGAGTGCACAGCAATGGATGGGAAGCCACACTCGCGCAGAAGCTTGTCTAGCTCCGTCGCGCGCAGCGTGCTCTTGACGAAGATGATCACCTGGTTGAACTGCAGCTCGTCCAGCAGCTCGTTGAGCTTGCGGTTCTTCTCCCGCTCCTCCAGCGCAATGTAGTACTGCTGGAGACCGTGCAGCGTCAACTTGGTGTCCTCGTCCACGTAGTGCTCCGTCGGGTTCTGCATGAACTTGCGGCAGATCGGCTTGATCTCGTCCGACAGCGTCGCCGAGAACATCATCACCTGCTTCTGCTGCGGCGTCGCACGGAAGATCTCCTGCACGTCACGGCGCATGTCTGTACCAGCGTTAGACCTCACATTCGAGAGCAGCAAACAAATCCCATGCACATACCAATCTGGTCCAGCATCTTATCGCACTCATCCAGCACAAAGATGCGGACGCTGCCAAGACGCAGGTACTTGTCGCGAACGAGAGCGTTCAGACGGCCGGGCGTGCCCACAATGATGTGCGGGTGAGTCTCCTTGTTACGGAGAATCTCCGCGTCCTTCTGGATCGGGGTGCCACCGTAAAAGACACCAGTCTTGATCTCTGGCATGTACTTGGAGAAGCGGTTGTACTCGTTGCGGATCTGGAAAGCCAGCTCGCGCGTGTGGCACATCACCAACACCGAGCACTCGCCAGCGACGGGCTCGATCTGCTGAAGCGTAGCCAGCACGAAGACCGCAGTCTTACCAAGACCAGACTTGGCCTGGCAAATAATGTCGCCTCCAATGAGGGCCTGAGGAATACAGGTTTGCTGAACTGTAGGGTTTCGTTCGAATGTCAGAATGGTCTGCTTGGAATGACTGGGGATAGCTTGAAGGGAACGTGAGGACGAGAAGAACGCGGTGAATGTATGATGCAAGAGGTCCGCCCATCGTCGTAGAAGTGAGACACCCGGCTTCTCACTAAACGAGAACGCCCTCTCGAGTTTTAAGCCCCTGTTAGGTCAATGGCATGCTCAGACTTGCCAACAAGAACGAACTAGAAGGACAGATGCAGCTGCGGCCCAATCTGCGATCGTGATAGACACCGCCCACTACTCAGGCGCGGCCACTGAAGCCATTTGGGCTAATACTGCCGCGTCCGTCATCGCCATCACGGCAGCGCGCACTTCGTCTGCTAGAAGCGGGCGTTTCCGACTCTTCGCCGTATGCAGTCGGGCCCGTTGCAGATATGGAGCATGCGCTTATCGCATAGGGGCGGTCTCATCAACGGTCGGCGAAACCAGGCTGCGGACTCGACCTTCACGCGGTATGTACCGCGTCCCCGTCTTCTCCATGTCATCGTCCTCGCAGTGCAGCGGTTGGAATGGTTTATGGCCCCTTTTCACGGGGTGACCACATCACCATACGCCGTGGTCGCAGGCGAGGAAACATCCGTCATCTCCAAACGAGGCATGGTCGCTTTCGCAAGGCCACATGAACCCTTTCGGGTCTTTGCTGCCCCGTTCAAATAGGTATGTATAGCTCCGCAATCTTCTCCAAAGCCAGGCTGGCGATGCAGCAAAGGAGGAGTCCCCAACGAAAGAGTACCTTTTCAGGCTCGCTCGCGGTGGCGCAGAAGACTGGAATATCTTCCATCAATTGCGTCCTTCTTGCTGGGTCTTTTTGTCCTTCTCCTTTCGTTCTTCCCGCGTCTCGTCATGGCTGGTCTCCATGCTCTCGAATCCTTCCGGTCTCGTTCTTCCAGATGATGGACGGATGCCTCTCTTGCTCGTAGTGTGTGGGGGAGAGGGACAAGGGAAAGAAACAAATCAAGCTGTGAAGAGCTGGGCAATCAAAAATAGCGTTGTGTTCTCATGTTAAGGACTGACCCTCCGATGGATGTTCGAAACCGCAGTCGGCGGTGGCGCGGAAAAGCTCCGGCTTCAGGAGAAAGTCGCGGAAACCAGTCGAGTGAATACCGACGTAGCTGCCCTTCTTGTCAACATTGTTGGAGCCGCCAGCGGCAGCGTCGCCAGCGGCCGCGGCAGCGCCCTTCTTGCCGTTGGAGGCGCCGGCGCCCTCCGTGGTGTTGAGCTCGTCATCCGAGTAGTCAATCAGATCCTCTTCGGCCGACATGATTAGTGCGTGTGAGTTGGCGCTGCTGTATGAGCTGTGGTAAACGTGATGAAGCAAGGCTTCGCTGTAAGGGGCCAGAGGCTGAGTTGGCTGGCTCGATGGTTGCTGTCGCGTCACGATGCAACCGGACGAACGCGGCGAATAGGCGTATTAAGCGGGGAAAGGCGAGCAGAATAGAAGAGAACGCGAATGCGATGAGCACTTTTAGAATACAAATCTGAAGAGAAGAGGACTGCGTCGTTCCCGATTCTGCGACTGGCTAAAACTGCTAGACGTGTTGTTTTGGGGATGACAAGGTCGGTTCGAAGCAAAAAGCGGCGAGGAAGGGATGGAAAGAAAAGGCGGCTCCAGGGCAGGGCGTAGCTACCGTGGCTATGGCCGGATTATCTATCTTCCAAAGGCGTCGAAGCGCACGGTCCACAACGGATGCCTGTTGTATTACTCAGCAGGTGGGCCTTTGATGACTAGCTTTCCACGAGCCTTCCGGGTGAAGCTGAGGCGACTATTACCGAAAACTGGGCTTTGGATTCATACTAGAAGCACCAGGTACGAAGAATGGCGAAGAACAAGGCCAACCCCGGGGCCGTAGCCAACAGACCGGCGTATTCTCGTGTGTCCTTCCTCTACCAGGCGGCCGCCTTATTGGCAGGACAGCAGACTTCAGCGCCGCAAACCAGCAAGACGGGCCAGCCAGCAACCGACACAACGGCGCCCCCTGCCGGGCCAGACGCTCTCCGGGGCATGTCTCGGCGCCTTCTTACGCAAATGCGCTCTGTTTCCCGGAAGACGAACATGCGCTTGCGTCCGGCCGTGAAGCGAAGCGTTTGCAAGTTCTGCGACACGCTGCTCGTGGAGGGCGATACGTGCTTGTCGACCGTCGAAAACAAAAGCCGCGACGGCACAAAGCCGTGGGCTGATGTTCTTGCAGTGCAGTGTCAGACGTGTGGACGGGTCCGTCGGTATCCGGTGGAAGCACCGCGGCAGCCAAGACGGCCGACTCGTGCAGAAAAGACTGCAGCATGAGACGAAAACGAGGCAATAGCATTATCACTAAAAGCATCCTTTGAATTTGCCACTATGACGGAGGCTTCGAAGCTGGGAAATCTACAAA
Source organism: Grosmannia penicillata (assembly GCA_002778075.1). NCBI lineage: Eukaryota > Fungi > Ascomycota > Sordariomycetes > Ophiostomatales > Ophiostomataceae > Grosmannia > Grosmannia penicillata. The sequence continues at coordinate 705,681 of PCDK01000001.1, read as the reverse complement.
GTACTTGTGATCCAGCCACCTGGTTAACTGAAGTTGGAAATGGTCACATATGGGGTCATAAAGGTCTTGCTGAAGTCCGTTCTAAGCTGCGGATTGGCCATCTTCCTGCTCAAACTGTAAAGCAAAACGGTTGCCATTCATACAAGGTTACAACACCGGGGCATGAAATGCCAGAGTGCTGCTAGCAGTACGCACTACTTCCGAGTACCGCTTCGAAAGGCTCTGCGGGATAGGCACTAGCATCTGTGCCTCCTAGCCGTCGGAGTTGTACCGCCGGGAGGCTGAGAGTTGCCTCGTATCTCAAGCTGGACCAAACAGTGTCTTCTGGGGTTGACTCTACGAGAGTGGCGGTGCTGGCCAGGGCAGGCAAGCTGTGTGTGGCAAGGCAGACCACAACACAAGACAAAGACCGAGAGCTTAACTAGCTGTTAATGAATTTTTGTATTCAGTTCATAACTCATTGCTTGGTAGCTCGAACCCTTCTCAGTTCAAATGGCCCTCCTACAGTGCGTGTCCTTCGTATATGCTCTGTCACAGGGCGCTCTTGTCCGCTCTTCCCCAACAAGGAGGCTGGTCTTGTTTCCAAGCACACATCTCGCACCTTCTACTACTCTGACTGTTGACTGGCATCTCGCGACTCCTTCCCGCTCTCCTCGCCAAGCACCTTGCTCGCGCCCATAAATCTTTTCGGTTAGCATATCCACATCTTGGAACAATGACATGAGCCCGGCGGGTCATACGTACAGCCCTGCGTGCCAGCTTCCCAGCTCCCGCAGATAGTTCGCCTGCGCTGCTGTCACGCGCACAAGGCTGTCCGTGTCGGAGAGGCGTGCAGACAGCTGTGCCAACTGCGACTGGAGCTGACCCTGCAATCAGTCAGTTTGCGAGGCGGGCGCATAGTCATAGCAGAAAACGGAGGTAGCTCAGAGGTGTGGTAGAGAAGGACGCAGGAACATGAGCAGTCATGAAAAACAGGACAACACACCAGCTGCCGGGCCTTCAGGGCTGGTCCGGAGGTCGTGGCCCGTGTCACGTTCAGCGTCGAGGTCGGCTGGCTGTTCATGGTGATGATACTGTAGAGCGAAATAGTCTGCCACACGTGAGGAAAGAGACGCGTCAACGCGTTGTGGGGTATTACGCGTACCTTGTCAGACACAGTATAAATCGGTATGACATACGGTGTATTACTCTTTGCTGTCATTGCGCGGCCACACAAGCGTCGAGATAGACTAGCAAGTATTGGTTGACACATAACAGGCCATTAACAAATACCTGGCGACCGTACTACGGAGTTTTACGCGTAACATACCCAGTTTGTGCTCAAGCAAAATTCCTTACAGTCTTCTTTGCCTTCCTCTGGTTGGCAGGATTCACAACACATGGCGATACGGCACTGCATGTATGAGCAAACCAAGAATACACAGGCGAAATAGTACCCGAAGACTTGCCGCTGCCAAGTAAACAGCGGCAGAGATTTACTGTCCTTCCTTCTTGCATTAAATGCCGCTGCGTTTTTGTATGTGGATGAAAAGCACGGCACGGTTTTGACAAAAGAGAAAAATAGGCGTTATAACAAGAAAACAAAGTATTCCCATGAGCCCCTCTTAATGCAGTATTACCAGAAAATAATGATACTTGCAGTTTCGTCGACGAATAATACCCTATGTACCAGGCTCACCTGATCCCAAGGAGAGCAGCCCGAAAAAGTGCGTGTACTGTTTATAGAAAAAGACAAAAGAAACATTAAACCCAAGCGTGTTGGAAACCGGCGGGCCCAGAAACCATGTATTTCGTTTGTGTCGCGACGAATTGGTGAATTCCCCAGACTCTTCAAATGAAGAATGGCGCGGGAGAGAATTGAAACATGTCGGTTGGGATATCTCAAGCGGCAAAGACTGTGCAATGGACAGCAACTATAGCCAGTGGCGGTTTATGAGGGGCGAGTTGTACAGAAGCAAGAGATTTTGTGTCGTAACAAGGCATTCGTGAGCGCGGCCGAAAAGCGTCTCACGACTGTCGTCCGTGTTTTGTTTACCGCACACCAATCGTAGGCCGCGGCCCCAGACTGCTCTGGCTGCTATGAGCCGATGCCTCCGAGTCGAGTTGGGCAGATTCGCCACTACCCGCGCTAGCACTTGCACTTCCCGTCAGACTTCGTACGTTTTTTCCATTAGGCGGCTGGAGGGTGCTCACCCCAGCGTGTTGTTCGACTTGCTGTGGTGCGACGGCATTGCCGTGACCAGGTGGATAGCGCGGAACAGGTTGCTGGACACCATTAGGTGGTGAAGGCCGGCCGTTCATCATGGGGCCGCCGTATCCATTGGGTGGTGAGGGCCGACCGTTAGGACCGCCACGACTGGGGGGGCCGTACGGGTTTCCCGGCGACTGGCTGGTGCGACGGGGGTAGCCGTTGGAGCCCATGGCGCCGTTGGCACCTTGTACATCCTCTAGGCGTGAAGCAGTCAGCGAGTTGGCACGGGATTCGGCGTGCATATGTCCGCGGTCGACATTGCCGTATCGGTTGGAAGTGAATGAGAGCAGAGGGTCATCAAGAATGTTGCCGTTCATCAAAGAGGCATGATCGACGGCCTGGCTTGAGCGGTTCCTCGAGAAGGGGCGAAACCGGTTACCCCTAGGTGCAGGTAGACCACCCGTGTCACCGCCTTTGCGTAGCTGCGAGGCATTGACAGTGTTTGGAGCCTTGCGGTTCTTCCGAGAGGTAACACTCATCATGTCAAAATTCTCGGGATCAACCATAGGTACCGCTGCGGGCATGTTCGGGTCGAAGTAGTCCTCTTCGTCATCTTCATCGTCGTAGACACCGACTCCATTGCCGTTGCGCGACGCGGGTGGTGGGCCCCGTCTTGATGGTGGGCCATTGCGACGCATCCTCAACTCTTGCTCCCGAAAAGCCAGCTCACGCTGGCGAAGCTGTAGCTCACGTTCTCTTACAGCAAGATCGCTGGGATCTGCGCCATGGCTAGCCTCACCGCCTTCAGGTATGTCATTGTTGTAGAGCATCAAGTGGCTGAACTCCTCGAGATCATTGCCTTCCATAGAGCCGCGTCTTGACTGTCCGCGAGATTGGGGTGGACGCCCATAGCCGTTTGGCGCACCGTTCATCGAGACAGGTGGGCGGCGGCCTTGGGGTCCCATGCCCAGCGGGCCCATCTGGGACGAGTTTCGTGGGCGCGGCCGGCCCATGCCGTTCATACCGTTGGGCATACCGTTAGGAGGCCCGTTGGGCATACGGCTGAGATTGGTCTGTGATGGGTTACGCGACGACATCATGGATCCTGTGCCCGTGGGCGACGGCGGGGGGCGTCCATTGGCAAAATCTCCCTTTGGCCGTGTTTGGTTGACGGTGTTGAGGCTGTGCATGATGGCGTACAGGGCTTCGATACGGGGTACTGAGACGCCCAGTTCCTGTGCGAGGCGAATAGGGGAACCGAGAAAAGTCTCAACCTCCATGGGACGTCTGGCAACAAAGTCCTGCCACATGCCACTCTCGGCTTGCGGCTTCAGCATCCCTGCAATCGTCTGTTCCCTAAATTCGGGAGAGAACTTGCAGCCTTGGGCAGTGGCCAAGGCCAGAAGCTCGTCCACGACGCCGGTGATAAGTTGTCGAACGCCAACCTTTTCGATCAGAACAGCGTGGTTGGGAGTCTCGAAAACGACGCTTGTGGGATGAAATGCGATGGGGCTGTCATACAAGAGTTAGAAAGATCTCGGGGCCGGTGACTCTGGCCTCGCCAGTAAGACCAAGCGTCACGAAAGAAAGAGCTGGCACCTACCCGATAAGCTTCTCGAATTGCTGTTGTCGAATATTTTGAGAGACTTTGCAGTCGACCTGGCCAGAGCACAGCGTCATAGCAAGAGCTTGGGCCATGTCCTCCCGTATCGAGTGAGGGATCCTGTCGCTCTTGCAGTTGGCGGGTCCAACCCAGATCTCAGCAGAGCCCTTGTGTTCGAACTCGCTTGCGCCGAGCTGCGTGAGCTCAGCGTTGGAAACGAGTGATAGGACAACATTGGTTGGGAATCGGTCTTCGATAGCGGCCTCGACACCCAGACTATGGGTAGTATTCACTAGAATGCAAGTGTGCTGAGGGGTGACGACGGCGTCGATGATAGAGGCGAGGTCGTACACGTCGGGCAGTGCTTTTATGCAGAGAATCACGTAGTCGTATGCACCTTCTCTTCGAGCCGCAGCATCTTCGGGAGATTTGACGACTATGCGAGTTAGCTGGAGGAATTGGCGGCCGAGCCAAGTTGCATCTGAGGGCGCGGCAGACTGGGACACGTACCATGACGCGGTTTGAAGCGCTCATTGCCAAAAGTCGGGGATCTGTAGGAGGTGCCGGTTAGTGGTGCGCGCTCGCAACAATGGGCAGGACACGTTTAGCACAACTGACTTGAAGGATATGCCGAATTGCGAGACGTGTTCGTAGCCGGATTTCCACACAAGAGTTACGTCACAGGCGTTGGTTGCTTGCAGGCGCCATGATAGAAAGGCAGAGACAGCATTGCCACCCACTGTAGCCACGTTCATTAGTTCATCGCCCATGACGAGATGCTGGCGAGCCGATTGCAAGAGCGAAAAGAAAAGCCGACAATTAGAAAGGCATAAGAGGCATATATCAGAAGATAGGGCTGGTGGGCAAACAGTGATGCAGACGCGGCAGTGAAACGAGCAGAGTAAATGGCGACGAAATCACACAACAGGCCACAAGATGGAAGGCAGAAACAAGACGAAGGAGGAAAGAGGAAAGAGGAAGGGAACGAATGTGACGGAGATGGGATCGGAGGAAGCGTGTCAGGGAAGAGGCGAACGAGAAGAAAAATTAAGTTTTGCACGGAGTAGTCCGAGGGGAAATAGGCCGATAGTCGAGGTACAGTGCGCGTCAATAGGTAAGGGGAGGTGCTGACAAAATGGGGAAATGATAGGACTAGCAACTTTCGTCCGAAGAATGTACTCCGTACGGCGGCCAGCAGAAGTACACGGCGCGGACAACGACTATCACTCCGGTAGCGCGAAAAGGTATGGGGGGGAGGGTAGAAGGCAGAGGGAATACGAGTAGTCGTACCCTCAAGTACTTCGTACGGGGCGGTAGAAAAAGCAAAGGCGATGAAAGGAAAAAGCAAGAAAAGCAAAAAGAGGCAAGCGTACCTGATAGGGCCTTGAGCCGGGGGTTCGTTGGCGCCATGGCAGACGGAAGAATACGCAGCTGGCGCGGCTACCGGACAGAGTAGTTGGCTGTGATACAGCGTATGGCACGTCACGCCGTGTGACGAGACTATGGAGCTGGAAGCTTTTCAGCTTTGATGCAAGCTGCAAGACCAATTCAAGGTCAACAGGGGAGGCCACAAAGATAGAGAAGTGGAGCGCGAGGCACGGAAGTCGTCAGCCGCTGTGGCTCGTTTCGTGGGGCGGATATGGCGGTCGCGCAGCTGGGACGGCGCCGAGTGAGCAGCGCGTGTACAGACAGCCTGTCACTGCCGAGCGCGGTCGGTGTCTCGAAGTCGACCTGCGAAGCAGTGAATCGCAGTCGGTCGAGTCGCAATGTCTCGACGTCCAGTGTCTCGGGGGTTGCGTCTTGACGCGCAGCCGACGCGGGCCTGGATCACGGGCTTGGAGATCTAGGAGGGCTATTAGGTTAGCGGCTTGTCCACCCCAGAGCTCCGTGTGCAAAAACTGCGCCTAATGATCCGCGGCCGAGGGTGAGTGGATGGTGGACGCCGCACGACCGAGGCTAGCGACGCGACAAAAGGGGCAGTAGTTTTAGCACTGGCCAAGTTCCCTGATCCATCTTGTCCTAACGTGGTTGGGCGCTGGTAGGGCTTTTCGCTCAGCAGCTAATCGGTAGCCCGTCGATCAGAAGGGGCGTGAGTGGTGGGTTGCCGTTGGCTGGCGGCGTGGCGGCGATTGGCGGAGCGGCTTTGGGTAGCTGATCGGGCTTGGAGGCGTGCTTGCTTACCCTGTCTCTCTGATGGCGCTTTTCGGGTTGGAGCGACCTTTGCGAATCCCGTTGGGTTCTTGGGTTCTTTCTTCTTGCAATCCAAGCACGTAATTGTACAGGAATGCGCGCGGATGTCTCACGACCGTGTTCGTACTCGTATGCAGCACGCTGCAGGACTAACGCACCAAGAGCGCACGACTAACGGCAGATCGCTGGCCCATTCGGTGATAGCAGGCAGTGTTGTGTCCGGCGGATATCTCGAGGATGCGCGGCGCAAAATTAAACCAGCAGTAGGGTCCGGAACAGCCGGTCTTTAGCGATGTGGAGATTTCTGCCCGGTTGGTATTAGCGTGGACTTTGCGTGGACTTTGAGTGGACGAGGTGCGTGTACTCCGTACCCGAAGTACTCGTATTATGCAGTCCTACCCGCCAAGTAGCAGTGTTCGGCGTCGGAGCAAAACAGCTGATGCGGATGCGGGTGTTTGCAGAAGCAGACGCGGTCGCAGAAGTGGATGCAGGTCGCAAGTGGACAGCCGCAGCTATGGTGAACGAATGGATGCAGATGCTCGTCTGCGCGACTCGTGACAGCTTCTGTGCCGCCGCGATGCTTGTGCTTGTGCTTGTGCTTATGCTGTGTGCCGCCTGACTGCTTCTCGGCTTCCTTATCGTTTCTCCTCTGCCTTCTGTTGCTTTAGTTGTGTTCGTGTCCCGTTATAGTACCAAAGTACCAACTAGCAGACAGTCGGTGAGCAGTGTGGAATGCCTGTGGCCGAGCGGATAGGCTTAGTAACGGAATGTCTCGACGGGGTTTGACGACTGTCCGTGGCGCTGGAATGACAACTGGCACGCGGCACGGGAAGCAGGTGCAAGCGCAAAACAGGGAGCGAGCGAACGACGACCGGAGCTGTCTGTGATGGCCGGTGGCCGGGGTGACTGCAGGCTGCAACGATAAGCGGTCAGTCGGTTGTACTCTGTACTTTGTAGCAGCAATGGCGACAACTGTAGCAGTATCGGTGGGTGAGTAGTGTGCAGCGGGTTCTTTTTCGGGGCACCCTACCACGAGTAAGGGATATGGTATTCGGCGAGCGCAGATTACGAAGAGGGGTGTATGCATGCAGCAGCAAGCTCGCCTGCACTCGTGTCTTACGTACCCGTATGTTCTTCGTAGGCGCCGGCGTCGAGGCGGAGAGACAGCGGCCAGGAGGATTGGGGGGCCTGCACGGCTGAAGCTGAAGTAACGGACCGGCAGCGATAACGTGGAGTCGTAGCGCGTTTTGCTCGAGATAAAAGGGGAGGCGGCGCACGACGGAATAAGAATGTACTGAACGCACGCTTGCGCAATAGAATGCCAGAAGCAATATAAGAGACAGGGTCCTCTCGGGTTGGACGAGCAATGAGCCTGTGGTTTTGGCGGGCAGACGGATGCTTTGTAGGCGAGGACGGTGAGGGCGGGCCGAACGGCAAGGTGACGAGGTAAGTATGCACTGCGTAGGCGAAGTGGTGGACGGGACAGACGAGGTCGGTGCAGGACGAGGACGGGAAGAAGAACAGAGACGATGGAAAGAAATGAGAGACGGACGTGTCGTACGTCGTGCGTCGCGTCTCGCGTCGGTCGGTGGCGCCGGCAGTCGTCGATCAGGCTACTGCGTATGGGGGCGTATGAGATGGGGAGGGCGAGGAGGCGGAGGCCGGGTCGAGGCAGCGAGAGTGAAGCCGAAGGGACAAGGTGCGGTCGCTGGACGGATGGCCGAGCTTCTCGATGCTCCTGTGGATGGCTCAGGACGTCTACGGGAGGAGGAAAGAGGGAAGGAGACGAGGGGAGTACGAGGACGAAGAAAAGGGAAGGCGGAGATGGCAGAAGAGGAAGGAACAGGAGAGGGGGCGATGCCACAAAGCCAGAGCAGGGAAGGCGACTCGTAATACTGCGCAGGCGACGGATACAAACGAGCGAGCGGCCGTCATTTCGCAGAGCAGACGGCGCGGCGAACAGGCGAGCGGACGGCGAAAACAGTGCAGCCCACGTCGATGCAACCCAAGCACGCTCGTGCATCCACCACGCGTACGAAGGAGCGCTCTCCTTTCCGGCTGTCGGATTTCACTTACGTCGGCCAGCACTCACAATATCGTAGATGGAGCCGTTGTGGTGGAGCTGTGGCAAGTATCACTGCAAAGTAAGTATCGAGTCGTCTGTACTCGTACAAGTACTCCGTAACAAGTACGAGCATGAAGCAAAGTACGAGAATCTGTACGAGCATGTCGTCACGTACATCGTGGCGGCATAGTACTGCGTACGAGCAGGGAAGTAGTTGCGGCAATGAAGGCGAGAGGAGGAAGGGTGCAGGGGATCAGAAGAGCAAGACGCGAGTCACATGTGGAAGACGGCAACAGCAAGGCTCACAAGCCAAGGTGCGATGCGACGCCCGATGCGCGATGCGGCGTACAAGTCCGTGTTGGACAGCGGCCGAGATACGAACGAAGTAACGTACGGGGTACGAGTACGGACGAGTACGGAGTACTTTGTTACGGAGTACTCCTCCGTACTCGTACGTGCAAATTTTGCACATGGAATACGTGCAGAGGCATCTGGAGTCTGGATGCGGTCCTTGTCGGCGGCGTTCCCCATTTGCGTTGATGCCAGCAGCTCGTATTGACAGGGGTCGCATGGTATGCAAGTAGGCGGTAGAGCGTGGGACCGTGAGCAAGGAGAGTACGAGTACGTTGCCTCACAGAACTTGTGCTCGTTGAATAAGCTCGTACGAATGCGTTGGCCGCGTACGTGTACGCCATCATGCCACCTTATTTGCAGGTGGCATGCAGTCGAGCAGGGTGGAGAGCTTTGCAAGCCGCGTGGCGAGGACGTGTTCGCGGGCATCCGTACAGAGATGCGTATGGCGAGTGGCCTTTCTGATAGGAATCTGATATGAACATCGGGAAGCCAGAGAGCCCGTGACACAGTGGCAGAGTATCTCGGGAAGCCAGAGAGCCCGTGGACACAGTGGCAGAGTATCTCATGTCAAGGCTCCGTACAAAGGAGAGCAGATCACGGCCAGACACTGCCAGACACTGCCAAGAAAGACGACAGGCGACGGCCATCCGCTGGGCGAAAGCGGCATGCGGCCGAGCATCGAGGGCGGCGCTGTCCACTCGAGAAGCCGGCGCGCGATGGTCGGTCAATGGCGGCGGTGCTGTCGCAGAGTCGCAGCGCATGCGTCTGGACGGAGCGCGCATCCACCCGCGGGTGAGCGGCAGCGGGACTGTGATAAGCGGGCGCAGTGCGGTTGGAGAACGGAGCGGCAGATGAAGTGGCAGCGGACTTGTTCGGAGGAGTATCGAGATACGCCTACTCCGTTCTCCTAGGCAGACATCTCCACCAGCAAGGCTTGGACAGCCTGCTCGCCGTCCCGTGGCCGTTGCACACGCGTCGACTTCCGCTGCACGGCGTAGTCCTCCGGAAGGAACGCGTGGCGTCGGCTCGGCTATGTGCATCTTTGTCAGTGCGGTTCGTACACCGTATTACTCCGTACTCGTACAGACTCGCGGAGCTCCCGCCACGGCAGTCTGCGTCACCCCTGCTCCTCCGGCGTGGCTGAGCCGGCGCCAAATTGCAGTCTCCTGGAACCCACGGGTTTGCGGCCACCGATGACGCCGCAGTGGACACGGATCGCGACACGGGCCACGGCCGTGGAAGCAGGTAGCTTCGATCAAAGGGAAGGACTGTGCAAGTGGGACAGATCCACACGGTTGACGCTCCGGTGCTCCTGGATGTGTTGTACAGAGGAGCATGTACGGAGCATGGAGCATGGAGGTGCTGACAGGAATGACTCATTAAATACGGAGTACTCGTACAGCCGCATGGATACTGGGCTCGACGGCAGACTTGCGTCTGTGATAATTGATAATCGAGTCGCGTACGCACAACGAAACTCAACGCATACGAGACGCCGTCTCTGCCAGGGCAAAACCTGTATTTGCCAGATTGCGCGGCAGAGCTATTCTTGTACTTGTGCTTCCAGTGCACGGCCAGGATGCGACGCAGGCCGGAGGCATGGCGACAGGACCAGGATTCGCCGGCAGGGGAGCAGCCAGCGTTGCATTGGCCGTCCCGACGCCGCCCATCGGGCGCCGACGACGCGTTCTGCCCCTTCGATCCGGCGATCGCCTACCGAGTACGCGTTCGGGAGCATGGCAGCCATACGCGTGAAGCGAGTGCACAAGGTCCGAATAGCAGTCGGCATAATCCGTACTTGCTTGTCTACGAGTACTCCGTATCTACTCCGTGCTCCGTACGTCTACCGACTCCGTACTTCTGTTTAGCTCGCCGTCGTGAGTCGCATTGGCAATATCAGACGAAGGATCGAGCTAGAGGCCGGGGAGAAGAAACAAGCCAAGACAAACGAGAGGGAAATACCACCCAAGGAAACAAGCGTACGGGTACTCGTACTTTCGAGAAACTAGACAGGCCAGACGCCCAGAGCCAAAGGCCAGTTGTGCGCTCGACCAGTAAATACGACCAGAAGACGAGAAAGTAGACGACTAGAAGACCAACCAGACTCCGGACCTGGCTGATAGCACGCCCGGAATAGCAACGCCTGCAGCTAGAGCCAATATTGTACCTCTGCCAGCCGCGCCAAGAAGTCAGGCACAGGAACAAAGCAGGCACGGGTAGGACATACGGAGCGCGTGGGTCGCGCCTGCCGACGTGCTCGTCGCTTCTATTCGCTCTCGCGCTCCAAGAAATACGAGTACGTCGAGATAATCTTAACCTCACGGCAACTCTAAGATACGGCGTATGCAGGACGCCTGTACCGACCACGCGCAATACGAGCGCACACTGCGTCCTCGCACAGGCTCGTATCCCAACCGCGCATTCCCGCGCAGACCACCGGAATGTGAAACCGTGCCACGGCCAGTCAGCTCGGCCAGGACGAAGCCGAGAAACAAGACGCGGGCGGCTGCAGTTTGGCTCCGTAAACACGGCGCACGAGAACCCTGCGCGATGCCTGTGTCTCGCCTCGTGGCGCCGTCGTTGCACGGCAGATCTCACGGCCTCGGCCTTGTGCGAGCGACAATGACCAGGCCTCACTCGGAACTGCCGCGAGCACACAGGTACAAAGTACAGAGTACAGAGTACGGAGTCTCTGTAGATCGGAGCGCAATGAGACCAGGCGGGCCGCCTGACAAGAGACAGCGCCGGGGCCGGCTCTACCGGGAATAGGTCGCGGCGTGTGCCTTGTCTGTGCTGCGCTGACTCCTAGCACGTCGTTTCTTTGCAGCGATGCGCGGATGTCTTTGATTATGGACGCACTACGAGCCTGTGAGAGCACGGCGCTTGCAAAGATCCCGAGGCAGAACCTCTCAGCTTCGTCCCTCATTGGACCTCGGTACTTTGTACTCCGCACTCGCACTCTGTAAGATTGTGCTTCTGCCGGCTCGCCGCGGACACTCGGCCAGTTCGCGCGAGGCGCTGTCGTGCGCGTGCGCTGCAGGTGCTAGAGCGCGGCGTATACGGAGTACAGGCCTTGTGCTCGACACCAAGCGGTCGGAGACTGCGGGAGGTCCCGTTCTGTGCTCCTGTCTATTCCGAGAGATACTCTACGCGCACGCAGGCACAACAGAGCGCTACTGCGCACTCCGTATGCAAATGCAGTCACTCGAAAAGCGGCCTGCAACGGGACACAGGTTTGGCCATTCTGCACCTGCAGCATGTGCGCTGGTCCCGTTGCAGGCAAGAATTACTGTTGCTGGATGCCGTGTCGTGACTGGGACAATTCCTGTTGCTTCTGGGCACTGGGGCACTTTCCACGTGCTTGTTTGTGTTTGGTGTAGGTTTTGTATTCAATTGTGTCTGCTGTTCGATTGTTTGATATTTGATGTACAAATCGTTATTACTACAGCAACTGTTTACAATAACATAACAAATATTGTGCAAAAATCACGTAACAACTTATGGCCAAGCATCATAAATTACAAAACGTGAATTAATTGTACAATAGGAGTATGCGATAATCTGTAATCTGTAGCTGCCGACAACCCAAAGCAGGTCAAGACCAGAATAGGCTCTTCTTGGTAGACAGTTCGCACTTGTCAAGGCCAACTTCAAGTTACGGCTACTCAGACTTCGTCCTACTGAGCGTCAGTACGACACGACACCAGACAAGGATGGGCTCTATGGAGTGCATTCCAGCTACATGCAGGCCACACAGCCGGTGCTCATACCAGTGTCCGCGGTCCACGTAGCGAGGCTAGCATCATCGAAACCAAAAGGGCGTCTTTCCAGTTCGCATTATCGGTATGGCATGTCCTGAACGTCTGCCTCCACTTGTCTCCCAATATCTTCCCGCCCGCGGCCTCGCCTCACGACTGCGCCGCCACCAGCTGTCTCTGTATCTGCATGCACCGCCGCAGGTCCAGCTTGGCGCCGCCGCTCGGCACGTGCTGCCCACTGGCAATGCACAGCACCGTCATGTTCTCGTCGTAGCGCAGCCCCGGCAGCAGCTTGGGCGTGATCAGAAAGTACTGGCTCGCGTGCTCGTGGCAGGCCACGTCCACCATGCGCTCGTGCATCATCCGCTCGTTGCGCGGGTCCATGCCCTGGTTGATCTCGTCCACCACCCGGAACGGCGCCTGCGCCATGCCCTGCAGCGACATGAGGTAGAAGATGGTGCTGACCGCCCGCTCGCCGCCCGACTGACGGTGCTGGTCCAGCTTCTGCAGATCCTCACTCTCGCTACAGTCCGTTAGCCGCTGTACTCCGCCGGCAGGATCACCAACACAGCCGTGCAACTCACCGAAACTTCACCCGGATGTCGATCGCCCACTTGTCAAAGTCCGCGTCCCGGTGCACGCTGACCTCGCCCGCGCAGTTGATCTGCTCAAAGTTGTAGCTGAACGCGTCGTTGATCCGGCCCACCAGTTCGTCCAGCCGCGGCTCCCATTTGCCCCGGACCTCCGCAATCTGCGCACTCATGTCCGCCTGGCCCTGCTCGTGCGTTGCCATGGCAGCGCGTAACTGCTCAATCTCCCGTCCGCGCTTGCGGTACGCCTCCACCACCGACGCGTCCACCACGCGCGTCAGCTCCAGCTTCGCCCTCTCCGCCGCCACCTCATTGTTCAGGTCCTCCATCGTCTTGTCCTGTGCCAGCTCCCGCAGCATCTCCTCCCGCTCCGCGGTACCGCTCGCTGCCTTCATCGCCGCCGATGCCTCCTCGCCCTCCCCCCGCAGCACATCCATCTCGTCCCGGATCCGCTGCAGGTCGTCCTGCTTTTCCACGAGCAGATTGGCTAGCTCCGCGTGCTTCTCCCGCAGGCCCTCGTAGTCGGACTCTGCCTCGAGCACGCGTACCTGCACGTCCACCACCCTCCGAACGGCTTCCCGCAGCTTGGCCACCTTGCTGGTGTACCGCAAAATAGCCCGGGACTTTTGCAAAGTCAGCTCGTCCAGACGGACAAAGATTGCGAGCCTCTGATCACGAAGAGCGGCGTGCTCCTCCGTGATCCGGGTGAGAGAATTCTTCTCAATCTGTATCTTCTCTGGAAGAGCACTCCACTTGCTGTACTCCGTCTGCAGCTGATTCTTCTCATTGCGTAAACGAGCCTACAACTCGTTAGATAGAGCCGCAAGTAGGGATCTAGAGCGGGAACTCCTTATACGAAGGAAGTTTCACAGAAAAACGCAGAGTAGAAAGAGCGAAACTCACAATCTCCCCGTCCAGATCAGCGGCCTTCTCTGCAGGTATTGCTGCTTTGGTCTTCAACTCCTGATACTGCTTCTGGATGACACCCAGTTCTCCCGTCAACTCGGTCAGCTTGCGTGTGAGTTCCGTCTTCTCAGACATGTCTGCCTGCTCTTCTGTCCAGTAACGGCCGGGCCGAATGTCTCGGACCATGGTGGACACAGCATGGGCACCATACTCGCGGCGCCGATTGACGCGGTACCCTTGGTCCTTGGATGCCCACGTGGAAATCTTGTCGCTGTTGATGAGCCTGTCGTACTGGTCCTGCCGCGGCCTCTCCAGGCCGACGGGGGACGCGTGCAGACGACGTTCGGTACAAAGCATGGCCAGCACCGGCTCGGGGCCTTCGAGATAGTCAATTGCAAAGCCGTCCAGGCCCAGGCTGGTGAGTTCCTCCGGCGAAAGTGCCGGCCGAAACTGGCCAAACGGCGTCGTGCAGGTCCGAATCGTGACAGACAGGCCCATCTCCTGGTAAAACACGTCACTGAGCTTGGTGTGGTCCTGTATGTTCTGCGCGGTAAAGCACAGAAAGTCGTCGTTCTGCAGCATGGACTGCACGAGGTTCGAGTACTGCTTGTCCTTGACCGCACAGGTGACCATTGGCGGGCCAAAGATTTCCATGCTGAAGCGATCCTTGTTCTGTTCCAGCCACTCCAGGCCGCGCGCTGCGTCAGGAGAGATACGCCTCAAGAGGCTGACTTGCTGACCGCGCCGGGACTCGAGCGCCTTGATGTCTCTCACAGCCTTGTCTTTCTCAAAATTGATTTTATTTGCTCGGATCTTCAATTGTTCTTGTTCCGAGATGATCTCGCGTCGCTCAGCCTCGGCTTCGCGCCGAAGGTGTTCTTTCTCACGCTGGAAGTCGTTAGCTCGTGCTTGCACCAAGACAGAGGACCAGAGAAGAAAGAGGTCTTACAATTTGCATGTTCCAGTCTGCCGCAACAAACTCTTGTGGCTTATTCCGGAGCCTTGCTTCTAGTTGGTTGATCTTTGATCGTATAGCCGATATCTCCTTCTTCTTGTTCTCCAGGGCGGTCGACAGCGTGGCGCGCTGGTTTATTGTATCGGACAGCTGTTCCTCCACCCGACCAATGCCTCCCAAGGCACGCTGTGCGGCTGCAGCAATGTCGTTGACAGCCTGCTCCCGACCAGCCACAGCCTGCTGGAGTTGCCGCTGGTATGCCAGCTTGTCGTTTACCGCCTCCAAGGTAGGGCCAGCGCGCTCCTGCAAAGCCTTGAGCTCCTTCATCGCCACCTTCTTCTGCGCCTTGAGCGCGCGGTACTTGTTCTGGGCCTCGTAAAAGCGCACCATTGGGCGGCAATCTTCCAGGTCGTCGACTGTCTGCTGGATGGCTTCGCGCTCCCGATAGCGCTCCACATCAGCCTGCTGGGCTTGGTGGCGGCTCTCGAGGATGCGCAGCTGCTCAGCATCGACATGCATCTGGTGTTTGGCCTCTCGCTGGTCTCGGTAGATCTTCTTCAGGGTCCCCTGCCACTCCTTCATCTCGACGGGGGCCGCGGCCTCCAGCGTCTTTGCCAGAAGCTCGACCGGGCTCAGACCGGCAAACTCGGCAACGCGGTCCTGCGGCAAGAACTGGCACAGATTGTCGACCTGGATGCGCAAGTTCTGCATCAGAGCCTGGATGCTCCGCAGGGGAGTTTCCCGGCCGTTGAGCCAGAACTTGCGACTGTTGTCCTCGCGGTTGATGCGGAGTCGCACAATAAAGTTGCGGCGGTCGCGGGGACCTTTCTGCAGTTCGATCTCGACAACGGCATGGGGTCGGCCGTGCTTCACAAAGTCGGCAAAGGTGGCGGCGCGGCCGAGGACGTTGCAGTGGAAGCCAAGGCCTAGGCAGATGGCACATACGAGCGAGCTCTTGCCCGTGCCGTTGGGTCCGATGACCATGTTGAGGCTAGGGCCGGGGCTGAACTCGGCGCGCTCGTACGTCACAAAGTTCTCGAGCAGCACGCGGACTATGGCGCCGGGTTGGAACGTGGGCTTGGATCCTCCGTCTCTCTCGGGTGCTTCGGCTTCGTTCTCGTCCTCGTCCTCGTCGGCACCGTTGCGGGCCGAGTGGAAGGTGTCGTCTCCCGTATCCTCATAGTTCGCCGAAGTAAGGCCATCCGCTGAGCTCGAAGGCATGCGTCTGCGCTTCGTGACGGGGCGATCCGGGGTGTCATCGTACTGATCGGCATCTTTGCCGACACTCGGTCTCTGTCGCCGCCGTGCCGACCCGACGGAGCCGGCATGACCGTTGGGCGTTCTTGCAGACATGGCGATGTGGTGCCGGTGGATCAGGTCCAGGGCGAGCTACTCGGACACGGCCGTTACGCGGACACCGACTGGCTGTGCGGTTGTCTCCTGCGTATCGCTGCTGTGGGACAAGGCTGCAAAAGAGGCCGCGACGCGAAGACAATTAGATGCTGCAGTTCGGCGGCGGGGCACGCGTGAAAGCGCGTCAAGTCCTAGCGCGCCTGCAGCCGACGGATCGGGCGGTGGCGGTGCATTGTGGCGCACATCCGAGCAGCGACCTCGTACTCGTAAAGCCTTCACACCATCTCAGAGTCGAGCATTGCTCGATAGCAGCACGGCAGCTGCAGTGCACGCTTCGGGACGCATCCTGAGCCGAAGGGTGGATCTCGGGAAGTAGCCGCAGGCAGGATTGGTGGCAAGATGCTGCAGAGGACCGCCAGTTGCGTAACGCCCGGCGCATGACAGCATATCTCGGCGTTGAAAGGTGGACGTGGGCTACTTCGAGCTACTTCGAGCTACTTCGAGCTCGCTTTTCGAGAGGCAAGGCCTGGCTGTTTACGAGACGTTGTTTACCCGGCCGCAAGCTGCTTGAAGCGCTCTGGCTGGCATGCATGGCCAGGACGGCGGGCTTTGCTCCTTAATCTCGAGCCTCTCAATCTCTTGCTTCTTCTGTCCCTTCGATCCGTGCCAGGCAATCTAATCGAATGCCAGTGAGGTGTGCCTGGTGTGCCGCGGGCCTGCTTTTTGGCTTGCATGCCAGACGGCCTGCGTTTCCTGATCGCGAAGTAGTCTGATGGCGAAGCAGTGCCAGGACGCGTTTTGCCAGCTTCGCCATCCCTTGCAGGGCAGCCATTGAGCTAGAGAAGCTATGGCCCAGCTCGCGATCTGCTTCCGATTAGCTTCTCTGGACGATGAGTCTCTCCAGCTGCCCTTGGTGTCTCTAGCCGGGTGTCTCCCCTGCTTCTGGCCATCGCTGGCTCCTGAGCCTTCGAGGAGCCATCCCAGGTTGGCCTACCGTCATTTCCTCCTGCCAATGCCCGCATTCCAGCCTTGCGAACTCTGGCCGGCACGCATTCTTCACCAGTGACATGCGCCGCGCAGCGCTTCGCTCTCTGAAGCAGGTACCCCGTGGCGCCTCCTTGTTTGAGCCAATCCCAGCGAGACAGGCGCATACTTGGAATTGCCCAAACGGCAAGAGCGCCCCGTGGCACCTCTTTCCTTCCCTCGATGGCGCCGGCCTCCCGGGCAACGGCCGCAAGACTCGTAAGTCCAGACGAACGCGTGTTATCCAGACTCACGCAATGTCTTCTCTGCCGTCTCTGGAATCAACAAAACCCGCCGTCTGCCCTCCCGTCCCCGTGCCCCCAGTTCATTCTCCTACTCTTCGCCGCTAGTGTCTGCGGGTAGAGCCTCGTCTTCGCATACGTTCGACCGTTCCCTCGCGTATCTCTGCGTCTCTGCGTCCTTTCGTCTCATCTATCGCATTTCCGGAGTCTCATCGTCTCAGCGTCTCTTCTCTGCCTTGCCGTCTCTCCCACATCACGACCTCTCCCAGAGCATGCTATAGGACTGCCAGCCGACACTCGCATCCGTCATGGCGTCGCATGCAAGACAAGCACGTCCCGGCAGCCGAGTGCCCCTGGGAGATGCCACATCGCGGGCCAACACACTCAACGTGCCACATGTCCAGGAAGACCACAAGGACGCGTACACGTTCTATGAGGATGCCACGCTGCCGTCTCCTCGCTCACAGCACACTCCCGCACCATACGCCGCCTCCCCTGGCGCGACATTTTCATACTCGCCCTCCTTGGACTCGTCGCCAGTTCCCAGCCCTGCTGCTCGGACATCGCGGCGTCATGCCGATGTTCCTGTGCAAGAGGCCCATCCAGCTGAGGAGACTAAGCGCCACTCCAACGCATCCGGTGCCTCGTATGTCTCTGTGGACTCTCGGCGAGCGTCCCAGTACTCGTCGTGTGACGGCTTCCCCAACAAGAAGTCCCATATTGGGCCCTGGCAGCTGGGAAAGACCCTGGGCAAGGGCTCGTCTGCTCGTGTCCGCGCTGCTCGCCACTCTATCACCCAGCAGCCGGTGGCAGTCAAGATCATTGCGAAAAAGACTGCTCGCATGACGCAGTCCGGCAGCATTGCACAGCTCGACCACTTTGACAGCAGCCTGCCCGAGAACGTCAACGGTGTTCGCCGCATGCCTCTCGCTATTGAGCGTGAGGTGGCAATTCTGAAGCTGATCGAGCATCCCAACATTGTCAAGCTCTACGACATCTGGGAGAACCGCAATGAAATGTAAGACGCAGTGTAGACTGTTTGACACCGCCAGGCTGGCCTGGCTTATTCCTCCATCTAGTTGTGTTTCGAGCTGTGCTAACTTCTACAGCTATCTCATTATGGAGTTTGTCGAGAACGGGGATCTCTTCACCTATGTCAGCCGCCATGGTGCTCTCACGGAAGAGGCATCTGTTTTCGTCTTTCGCCAGATGATGAATGCCGTGCAGTACTGCCACGCCCACAACATCTGCCACCGCGACCTGAAGCCCGAAAACATTCTCCTCAAGGCAGATGGCCAGATCAAGATTGCCGACTTTGGTATGGCTGCCCTGCACCAGGGACCTCGTTACCACCTGCAGACCTCTTGTGGCAGCCCGCACTATGCTGCGCCAGAGCTCCTCAAGGCGCGTCCCTACCGCGGAGAGAAGGCAGACATCTGGAGCATGGGCGTTATTCTCTTCGTCATGCTTGCCGGTCGCCTCCCGTTCGACGAAGATGACATGGGTCTTATGCTGGCAAAGGCGAAGAAAGGCATCTACACGATGCCGGCGCACTTCAGTCCCGATGCGAAGGACCTGGTCCATCGCATCCTGCAAATTGAACCCGATGTCCGTATCTCGATGAATGAAATGTGGCAGCATCCTCTTGTATGGAAGTATAGTTACCTGGACGACTATGGCTGCAACAAATTTGGCACCTACGGCGCTCGCAGTATAGACATGGGGCCTATCGATCTCGCAACCATCGATACCCAGATCTTCCGCCAGTTGCGCTCCATGTGGCATACCTTGCGCGAGGATGAGCTAGCCGGTAAGCTCGTTAGCAACGAGCAGAATGAGCAGAAGATGTTTTACTGGCTCCTCCACGGCTACCGCGAGCGCCAGCTAGAGAATTTCAATTCTACGCTCACCCACTCGATGAGCGACTACCATCACGTAAACCAGGCTTTTTCGAAAAAGGTGTCGACTCGCCAGTTCTCCCAGTCCAAGGCACCGGGGCACAAGCGGAGTGTATCGCGCTTCACTGTCATCTCCAATATCGCAGAGACCGATGCCAGCACAGAATACGGCACTGTTCAGAGCTACGACCCCTACAAGTCCTCCCTGCATCCAGGTGATATGCAGGCTAGCCACGCCAAGATTGTTGTGCACCGCAACAACTCGACAGTGGAAGCTGAGCTGCGGTCCATCGTCCAGGCGCAAACGCAGAGCGCTAGATCCGGCTCTGCCAGCAAAAGAGCCGGTGCCCATCAGCACCGGCGGGGATTACAGGCATCACGGGGCTCAATGAGCTCCATCCGCAGCATGCGGAGCACGCGAAGCTTCGGTAGACATGGGCCGAGTGGTGTACGAACTGCTCCGCGGTATAAGCGAGGCGTTGATTTCTCGAATGTCCGGAAGTCTTCTGTACACGAAAGCCAGCCGAGTGACAGCAGTGCCACCTTTGTCAAGTCTCAGGATGCTTCTGTGCTTTGGAACGAAGACCTGTCTGAATTCAGCTGCAAGATTGCCAAGGACCTCGACGAGGCTTTCATGAGCTCGCTTCTGACCGTGGACATTGGTGCGCAGGATGAAGGTAGAGACTCGCCGTTCTCTCTTCGGCTGAGCCCGGAGCCCCCGTCGCCGGCGACACACCTAGCGCCCGTCGAAGGAGCACCGGCAATCCACTCGAAGCAATCTGAGCCACGTCCTTGGGATTCCCGTCCTCTGCCTCCATCGCCTCCTCGGTCAGACTCTGTCAAGTTGGAGATTTTTCAAGCTGAGTCCGAGAGGGAGCAGCGCAATAGCATGCCTGAAAGCACGAAAAAACATGCGACTCGTCTGTCGTCGAGAGCTGCGGAAGCTGCTCCCCAGGCACGTCTGGCCGTTCCATATCTGGCCAATGAGCGGCGGATTGTTTCGGCACCGGCCTACAGCCATGCACCCAAAGGTCTCGCCCCTATTTCAGAGGTACACCCCGTGAACAACCGGATTGATAAGGACAAGCCGCGGGCTGTATCAGAGCCTTCCAAGAACCCGGGCTTGATTCATCTGGCTCGGGCGGAGGACACTATTCGCGTGGTAGTCTCCCCGACTGCAGCGAGAAATAGGAAGCCGGTCGTGCGACCACAGCCGCTGGATATACCAAAGAATACCAGCAGGGCAAAGGCTGTCGGTCCCCCCGTCAAGATTGACTCCCAGCCGCAGCATCCCCCGCCTGTGGTTGAGCGGCCTCGATCCCGTCTTCAGAGTGACCTACCTTTGCGGCAGTCGACGATCGTAGAGGAAGGCCCGCTGGAGTCGCCGACTAAAGACGTGAACGCGGTGCCTGCGAAGAAGTCGTGGCTGTTCCGCCGTCATTCGAAGCCCGAGGAGCACAGCAGCATGTATGTGCAGCCGTTGCCGCAGACGACCGAGTATGTGGAGCTTCGCACACTGGGCTTGTCGCGAAAGAAGAGCTTGCTGTCGTTTTGGAAGAGCTCCAAGAGCGACCCAAAAATCTTTCCTTCCGTCGCTGACGGGCTGGAGATGGACAAGGCCGACAACGGTGTCAGCCAGGGGTCGATCGCGGCTAGTCGGGCCAAGGCTGTGGTGACTGGGACAGCGGGCCAGGCGAAGAAGCGGTACAGCCGGGTCACAGAACCGGCCGGCTGGCACGATGAGACCGAGGAGTCGAACGCGCGCAAGATTGATCCGCAGCGGAACTGGCTGGCACGGCTCTTCCACGTGAAGCCTGCGCGGCGGCACCTGTGTCTGGCTATTTCGCAGCGGCGGGCACGGCAGGAGATGGTGTCGGTTCTTCGAGAGTGGCGGCAGTTCGGAATCCGGGATATTGAGGTGGACAAGGGACGCAACTTTGTGTTTGCGCGTGTTGCCTCGGACAATTGTGAGTTTGTCGTCCTGTTGCTCACGACCACGCTCTGTCCCATTTTTTTCAGAAAGCACATGCTGACGTCTGCAGATCTGGGTATCCGGGAGGTCTCGTTTGCGTGCGAGATCATCACTGTGATTGAGCACGGGAAGCGCAACCAGCTGACAATTGTGCGGCTGACTCAAGAAAAGGGATCAGCCAGCAGCTTCCACAAAGTGGCGGACACGATCAAGGCGGTGGCGCGCGAGCGGCATCTTTTGGTGACGGACAAGCGCAAGGCCAAGATGATGGTCAAGACGCTCAATTCTTAAAAACGACGGAGACATGGCTTCTCCCTAATGTCTAATGCTGGATTTTTGTGATTCATTTCCTGGCACTCCTTTTGGTCATTACCAGGTTTCTATTTGTGTACATTTCACTCTTTCCACTTTCACTTCTCCCACTCGCTTTCACCATTTTCGCTCCTTTCGTTTTGGCGTTTGGTACGCATCTCATCTTGCGCTGGCTGGTGTCTAGCAAGGCTTTCTATTGTGCCACATACAAGCATATTCTCCTCGAGGGAAGTTCCTTTGTCAGTTGTCCTTACGTTGGCCTTTTTTGTGTTTCTTGTTGTCTTGCACTGGCGGCTTGGAGCGTGATTGCGAGTGTGTATATCTAAAATCTACTTTGGTGGTTGAAAATGTTTAGACAATACATACTCTGACATGAAGGGGAAACTAAGCCTCAGGAAGCTCTTGTTCTGGTCACTGTTGATTTGATTTCACACTGAGCGCACGCAAGGTGGATGTGTGCATAGTTCCGGATTATAATGCTCTTATGATTCCGACTCGTGCACGGCAATGGCTTTTGCGATAAGGCTCGTGTTATTGATGTGTTCTTGGAAGCAAGACACAAAGAGACAATGCGGAAGAGAAGAGGATCTAGGCAATATTGCAAGCGAGCCGTCAATAAAGAAGTCGGTATATTGGCCGAGAAGTATGGGGTGGGAGAGACTGCGCCGAGTGTGAGCACAAGCACAGACAATATAGTAGGGATATAATGGACTGCTACAGAGACAGGGCAATCCGTGCAGGGGGTGTCGGGATGGCAGGTCGACGTTGAACTGTCTGGCAAAGAAGACACGGCAATGGGATGCTGTTCCGTGATTATACCCTTCTGGCCTGGCCTTGCCCACTGCGGTTTACGGTCCACAGTCTACGGTCCACGGTCTGCGGTCTGCGGTCTACGGTCAGTTTCTTGTGGCGGTGGTGGTTGACTCGCACAAGATGAGCGGAAACACAGCGCTAACGACAGGCATAGACAGCAGAGACACGCGAAGAAGCGTGGAAACACAGAAGCACAGACTGGAGGCAGACACAGCGGCACGGAAAGGCAGATGCAGGACATGGAGATGACAGAGGCACGGCCGACACGCAGAGCGTCTGTGCATAGTGTGCATAGCGGTGCACTCTGTATCCTACGGCGTACTGCGTGTCTTGGCGCAGCGGTGCTCGTGCTCTGGCAGGCCGTGCTCTCGGCGGCCGTGCTGGCCTGCGCGATGGTTGGCAGCACAGAGTAGAGTGAAACAGGTGACACGAGCTGCAGGCTGTGCAGTGTCTGCGTGCTGTGTCTGTCTGTGCAGTGTCTGTCGGTGTCTGTGCTGTGTCTTTGCCGCGCCTCTGCTTGTGCGAGTGCTTGTGCAAGCAACAAGGTGCGTGATACATGTCCCTGTACGCCGTACGCAGCCCAACTTCTCAGCAGGGACTGGGTGCTGGTCGGACAGACTGCGTCCGAGAAGGGCATCGGAGGCAGGCAGACTCGAGACATACCGGGGAGTCCATGACTGGTCGGCGTACGAGTGCGGAGTGGTCAGTGTATCTGCTCTCCTCTGTCGGGTCAGCAGAGGTGGTATGCCGCAGACCGCCGAGCCGAAAGCCGGAAAGGACGGCACATAGGCTGGGAGTCAGGAGTTGTAGAACGTATTAACATAAGCGGACAGAGGACAGAAGGAGACAGGACGGGCAGAGGACGGGCAGAGGACCGAAAAAAGACACAACGAGAGACAAGAGAAGCAGGGCCGAAGGACGGTTGGCCGGTCTGTATTCGCAAAAGAGCCGGGGAGCTGTCGAAGCTCTGCCGTAGTGATATCTGTCGTGATAACGAGAGCTTGTCTCTCTGGCCAGACACCGTGCGTCTGCACGTACCTGTACCTGGAAGATACCCTGTACTCCGGTGGACAGGCGGCTGTCTGTGTGTTCTGCAGAGCAGTAATACTGCACGGCGCAGGAGGTGCATTGCTTGTGTTTCGACTTCTCGTTCAGCCAGTCGGAGCAGATTGAAGGATGGATCTGCGGATTGCGTGGTCAGGAAAGGACAGGCAGGCGGGCAAGCAGACGTACGTACGGAACAGGCATAGAGACAGACACGACACAGGAGATATGCAGACAGCAAACATAAGATACAACGATAGAAGCCCAGACACAGGCTAAGTGTAGAGATAGCTGACGGCCTTAGATGGACGGGGAACGGGATGTTTGGATGCAACGGACGCAGACATGCAGACATGACATACACATTCGTCGGATAGCAAGCATGATCGGCATCGGATGTGCATGCGGCGGGCAGGGCACACGTACATGCACAACGACGGACGATGCACGAGCACGGGGTGCGACCGTCAGCGGGTTGGCTGGGCTGCTGCTGGCTGCTGTTGGCTGCGATTGCTGCTGTTGGCTGCTGTTGGCCCGTTTGCTGCTTTTGCAGGCATCTGTTGCCGGGTGTCGGGAGTGGTGGAACACGGCGACAGTGCGGCTGAAGTGGGCTAGCCGCTGCTACTGGTGCTTGTGCGTGCGGTGGTGTGAGCCGATGTGCGGGTACTTTGTACGCAAGAGTACGAAGTACTCGTACAGGAATACTTGATACCAAACCGGAGCCAAAATACGACGGAGTGCGGATGAGGTCGGCGAGGAACCGTTCCGCTTGAGGTGGCACGTGACATGACTGACGGCAAATTCGTGGGAAAAGGCAGACAGCAAAGACCAGTGGAAAGACCGCAAAGAACAGACAAGTACAAGACAGCACACCCGACGACACAGCTGGCAGCAATGTGACGGACGCAACGGCTGCATGCTACCCTGCATTGGCCTCCATCCTGCATTCTCTGTGCTGCATTCCTGGCTGCCGTACGACGCGGCGGCATCCACGCGAGGCAGCACGGAGTACTACAGAGGAGGATGGAATGAGCAGGAATGCAGCACATGTCGACACACGTCCAAGTACAGTAGAGCACGATCGGCGGACGGCCGGCTAGCTTCGACCGAAAAGCAAATCGGAGAGCGACGGCCGACCAGGCTACGATCGACCGCAACGTCCGGCCAGACTCGTCAAATTTATCCCAAAGAAGCCACGGGCCAGCCGGCGAGCGGCTCAGCGTCAGCTGCTAGTCAGCAGAGGCCTGTCCAGAGTACTCCGTACGTACCGCTCAGGCGCTCGTCAGGTGGCTGAACAAGGTTGGGCGGGGACTCACCATCTGGGCGATAGCGCACGGATGGGAGCCATGCCACGTTGTCGCTGGTCTTGTACTGGTACTTTGGCACGAGTCGGCCAGGGCGATGTGCATCCACACAAAGTAGCCGTCGAGGGCAATAGCGTGGCCGGGATAGCGGCAATAGCGCAACGATGCAGAGACGGTGCAGACTTGTGCGGACTACTCCGTACTGGCCTGAGCAGTGCTTTGTCCGATGCGGGCGCTGCTGACACGGACAGCACAGGACAAGGACGGCCATCGCGAAGCACGACGAGCCTCGCCCGAGTGCATTACCCTGCACGGCTGCCGTCCAGCCCGGGTCAGGCACGGCAGACCCAGCAGACGAGACGCCGCACGCCTCAACGCCTCGCCGAACTCTATTCGGGTGGGTCAGCGCCCAGGCAGACAGAGAAAGCATACTCCGTACCGATCTGGCACCGTTGCAACGGCCTTCGTACCGACGAGTACGGGTACGAGTCTCCAGTCCACGAATGCATCACCAAGACATCCAGTCGACCAAGCAATACGAAGGATGGGGTCCACCTGTCGCATGCAAATAGCTCCGTCTCGCGCGCTCGATCCTGATTAGCGCAGACAAGCGCTTGCGACAAAGGGGTGGCCACGCCGAGATGCTGCTCCGAAGGGCTCTCGGATGCAGAGCACGCGCTCGCGCCCGAGGAACGCACCGTACTCGCGTCGTTGCCTCCGTGGCTTGCCGTAAGGCTACGAGGACGCCTCTGCCGACCAGGGTCCCGGCGGTCCGGAAATCAGAGCATGTACGACGCGCGCGTTCTCGTACAGAGTATGACAGCACGGCGCACAGAGTGCTGTACGAGGAGCGAGATCCCGGCACAGCGGCACAGCGGCACAGCGGCGCCGCTCGTCCTCGACCGCGCCGCCATCCCAAGACAGGCCAGCGTCGCACCTGGTCGCCGAGCTCTTGTCAGTGTGTGTGCACAGCACTCGTGCGCGGACGCACACGGACGAGTGTGCTGCCGCATCGGCCTATCATTCGCACAGGTACGAGCGGAGAATACTGCGGACGGCGTGTCTTGTAGCTGACATAAGCAGTTCGGCCAGGACGAGGAACGACCTCGCTCCATCGCTCCGCCGCCACAGCCGCAGCCTGGCCCGAAACAATTTCCCGGTGGCATGACGTTGCTTCGCTCTGGCTGCCACGCGACCGAAAAAGCAAATTGGAACCCAGCGAAGCGTCGGGACGAGACGGAGTACGGCGCAGGCCTACGGAGTACTACGCTGCGAATACGACAACGTACTCCGTACATGGCCCCGGCTCCGTCAATAGTGCGCGCGGAATCCCAGGGCGAGTGGCTCGCAGAATCCTCCAACCAGCATCCAGAGCGCACCAGACGCAACCGCTAGTCCCATCCCGGCGCCGTGAGACCGCCCCATCACGTATCTGCGTGGCCCTCGGTCGGTAGGGTCTAGGCCCCGAGCCCGTCCCTTGGGTGCTTCCACTTTTCCACTCCCACATGGCCGAGCAGCGTCGGAGCGCTAGCAGCGGAACAGCGTCGAGTCTGGGCGAGGCGCAGAGCGAGGCCGCGAGACGCGAGGCAGGGAGGCCCGCCGCGGGTGGCAGCAGTGAGCGGGCCGTCTGGTGGCTGGCGGTTGTGGTCTGCGGTGGTGGTTTGCGGCGGGCGGTTTGGCGATATCGGGTGGCAGCTGGCGGTCGTCGGTCGCTGTCGGTCGCTGTCACTGCCCGGCTGTCAGGAGACAGCCACGTCTCCGCCCCCTGCGATGCAGTTCCAGTAAGCCGGTATTGCCTCGAGCTCACTGTCTCGCTAGCCAGTCGGACTCTCCCTGGCGCCGCTTTCTTTCTTCTTTTTCCTCTTCGCTCCCTCGCTTGCAATGGCCCCTTCCGGCCCTGGACTGCTCAGCTCCGCGTGCCGCGTGCCGCGTGCCGTCGCTGTCGTCCGGCAGAGGACAAACAGGCCTTGTACGCATCCTCGAGCAATGCAGCAGCAGCACGAATGGTCCGGCCAGTGCCAGACGCACCAATGCCAGACGCCATGCGTGACTGATAGCACCCGCGCCATGCCAGCAGCCTGATGTTCTGCCGACAAGCATGCCTGCTGGCGATCTCGTGCGGAGTCTGTCTCGATCCGTCGGCGACCCGTAGATCCTCGCAAAGTAAACTTGCAAGCTGGCCCGATTTGTCAGCCAGCTGAAGCCGCGATCCGGCTGCAGCGGCTTGCAGCAGGGAAGGCACGTCTGGTCGAAGCCCGCCTGGGTCTTGTGCTTCGCAGGGAAAGAGCGCCGCGCACAGGATACATATTGACTCGTATTATTGTCCGCCTGTTGTGCAGAGTCATACAAACCTCCCAACTGCGAGATTATCCCGACATCGACAGTACAGCTCAGTCTTGCGGCTTCATCTCGCGAGCCCCCGCAGCGCACGGAGAATAGTGCGCGCCGCCCGTGTCTCCCGATGCTCCGGCCAATGCCCATCTCAGCTGCGTCTCCGTGCGAAGACGAAGAACGAATCTCGCTCTCCACCCCCTTCGACACGCCAACCGCAATGCAAATGGCATCCTGTCTCTACGGAGTACTGACCCCCTTCCTATGCCCAGCACCCCTGCCTGCCACCCCTGTCGGCCACCCCTGCTCGAGCTGGCGCCGGCGCGGGCTCTGGCTATGGGTCTCTGGCTGCTGCTAGCTCGCCAGACCCCAAGACCGGGGCTGCAGCCTTCTTGGGGGTTCTTGGCTCTGGGGGCATCGGGCCTCTGCCCTTGTCTCTGGGTCTCGGTTGGCTGTTGGCTGTTGGCTGTTGGCTGTTGGCCGGCTCTGGCCTCAGTTTGGCTCGCGCCAGTATCTTGCGAAGCTCGGACAGCGCCCGCGAGATCCTGGGCCCAGAGCTACGGCGTACGAGTACTCCTTCGTGCTCGCTCGCCTTGACACGGCCTCGGGAACACGGCATCAGCCCAGCCAGCCACACGAGGTGGACTCGCCTCATCGTGGCCGTCTGCTCTGGCTGTGTGCGTAGCTGCCGTGGCGTGCAGGAACGATAACGAATGTCCTGCGGGAACGACCACCTTCCTTCTTGCGCACACTCGACGGCTCCTCCACCGACACGGCGCACCATGTTTTGCGCCGCCAGCTCTGTATCTTGCACACGTTTACCGCGCCACAGGATCTTTGATCTCTTGACAGCTCCATCACTGCTTCTCCTGCCGGACAGTTCGCTGCGGAAACACCACACTGTCCCGAGGGCGTCCGCCGCTTTTGTGCGGGCTTGTGCCTCTTGTGCCTCTTGTGCCTCCTGTGTCTCCTGTGCGCTGCTCCGCCGTCCCAGCTTTCAGCTTCCACTTTCCAGCTGCAGGCCTGCTAGCACCTCTTACGGAATACCCTGCTATCTGCAGGCACCGCTAGCTTCACTTCTCTGTCCCCCTCTCCGCTTCGCCTCTTCCCCATTCGGCCGCCGACACGCCAGCGCTTGCTTCCCCTCTCTCCCGGCCGTTATGCTGCTCCAGATTATCGAGCTCAGCAGTTGGACCACCTTTCAAAACGCGACGGCGGGTTTGTGTGCCGTCTACATGTGCTGTTCGGCTCTGGGTACCGCCGCTCTTCGTCTGACCAGACTCCTGGGCCGCGCCCCCTTCTACTGATCTCGCTTCTCTGCTCTTCTTCGTACGGCCGGCCTTCAGCCTTCAGCCTTCAGACCTTGTTGCGTTCTGGAACACCTGGGCTCGCCTCTGCCACCGCCTACGCGTAGTCCTCCCATCATCTCGACTCCGTATCGCTTCCGCACTCCATCCCCCTCGAACGCACTTATTCTTAATCTCAGCCTTTCCAGCCTAGCACTCTTATGGCTTCCACTACTCTCAACGCCTCACCTTCTTCGTCGCCCACCCCCCTGCCCCCGTTCTGGCCCCTCCTCCCTCCACCCCCTACATATTACAAGTCCTACCAGTCGTCCTACAAAGTACCCATTGCTCTTTTCCGGCCAAGGAACGGAGTATTCAGCCTCTTCGTTGCACGGCTTTGCAAGAGAAACCCCCTAGTCACCCGCTTGTCCTTCCCAGCTCTGTCCAGATCAGGGTAAGACCCGAATTATTCAAAATCGTGCAACAAACACTCTACTTAACCAGTCACGCCTCCCCATTCTCTCTCGTTCTCTCAGAGGACCACATCGGCGAGCATCCCACGTACTGCCTACCCTCTGCAGCCCATTTGTGACTTGTCGCCACCTTCCTGGACCCCCTCCTCGCAAAAGGGTGTCGCCGCCATTTATAACTACTCTCTTTCCCTTCGTCCTCCTCTCTCTGTCTCTTCAACTCCTTTCCACCTTCTCTTGAACCTTCAAGGAAGCATTCCCCTCGCCGCCGCCGTCTGTGCCTGTCATCTTGCACCTGCACCGTACGAGGCTTGGATCGACAACTCGGATCAGGCAAAAAACCCGAGATAGATCAAAGACAGATCGACAATTTCGACCACCCAGTGCCCAGTCTATCTCAGTCTCTACCCGTCTCTACCGATATCCGTCCGTCGCACGCACACCGGCACACTTGCCGCCACATTACCACAGGCAGCCTCTCCTCTTCTTGGTAATCCGCCTCTCTCTACATCTCGTTTCTATCCCCTGCTCTCTTTTCGTCGCTGCCCCTTCCTCTTCGCGTTCTTTGTCGTCTGGAAACTGTCGGCGCAAAACTCAGTGCAACGCCTAAGCGACTGCCCGTATTAGGAAGTCTTCGGCCCATACTAGGACCTGTCCGAGAAACCGTCCCGGGAACCAATAGCTCGGTCAGCCGAGCTGTTCGCAACTTCGTCGCCGCCGAACACCGCCAAAACCGTCGACCTGGCGGCCCAAATACTTAGCGCAGCGGCGTCCCAGCCGTCTAGCCTGTTTCGTGTGCCTGAGCCGTGGGATCCGACCGCAAGCATTGACTCCTGTACCACGCACCGATCGGGCCCATTGGCCGCCATGGAGCTGACCACGAGCTTTGCAAGCAGACGTTTGTCTATCCCAGCCACAGCTGGCCCACTCCCTGGCTTCTCTATGTGCTCGCCTGGACCGAGTCAGGACATTCCCAGTATGCAAAATCAAACCACCAGCTCTCGTTTCACCTTCTCGGATGGTACCTTGCTTTCTCTTTTATCCCCGTGGACGCTGGCTTGCCTACTTGACCGTTCAGGCTCTTTTCAAGTGAAAAACGAGAGAATGCGGATGAACAAGTGTGGAAATAAAATGATAAAAAGATGCAGAGATACATATATTCAATTGGACTCGCGGGCGGTTCTAATTTCCCAATTTTAGGATTTATTGGCGATAGATACAGCCCAACGGCTGTTCAGACCGGCGACGGAAGCAGCAACAGTTCACAGAGATCTTATTCAAACACGTCCACCTACTTTCCCCAAGGGCAGCAGCAGCAACAGGAACAGTGGTCGTCTGGGGGATCGCAGCCTTCATACACCACAAGCGGCAACGCGCAGACACAAAGAAGTATATCGTCTGCCGCATCGCCGTACTCGTCTTATCGAACCGGCCCGACGAGCACCAGTGAGGGAGAATCGGCACCGACTAGCCCATCTACATTTTCTCCGTCTTTTGTCCACACAGCCGATACAGCCGCCTCTAGTCATCCTTCTCTGCATCACCAGCAGGCATTGGGGCAGATGAGTGTTTCTCTAAACCCGCCCGTGTCCTTCGGCGGCCACTCAGCGCATGTTCAGGGGCATCTGCCACACTCCCATCCGGGTTCCCACAGCCATTCCCCCATCGGACACAGTGGGCATCAGCTTCAACACCCGACACAGTCGCAGACGCAGCACTGGAATACGGCGAGTTCGATATATGCCGATTCCGGCGCCTACAGCCATCACAGCACGCCCTCGCCGACTGCCCAGACTAGCCAGTATACGCACCGGGACGAAGGCGGCTTTCAGTCCAGCATGAACGGAGGGGGCGGCCATGGTGGAACTGACGGTGGAATGGGCGGCCTTGGAAGCGGCTCTGACCAGCACCGCTCTCAACAGCAGCACAACGATCTCTCGGCCTCCTCGCTTCAGAACTCGTTTTTGCCGCCTCACAACGGAACGTCACATCTCGGCGGCTTGATGCGGCAGAACGGTGGCAGCAGCAACGCAGATCCGTCTGGCATGGGCTATCGCAACCATTCCCCCGCCAGCACGACGGCCGCCTCGACGTACCTTCCGAAGCTGAATACGATGCAGACGCTGCCCAGCCAGCCGACATATAATGTCTACCAGCAACCAATGCGCCAGTCTCACTCGGATCACCAGAACCACGTAGCGCCTGCTCATGGCCATATGACGCCTACGACCGATGTGGGCATGCGCCTGATCCCGCCTATACCGTCGCATTCAAGCCTCTCCGGCATGCAACACATGGGCTATAACACGGGAGCTGGCCAAAGCCGTGATTATGTGTACCACCACGGTCAAGGACCTGTGATGTCTACTATCGGAAACCCAAGCGGCCAACTATCTCTTGTCCCGGGCGTCGGCAGTATGCCTTACGGTACCAGAAAGCCTTTGCTATATAGCAACCACCACCACACCCATCCGCATCTCAACACGACACATCTTGGACACCACCCTAGCATGAAAGGACCACAGTCGGCACATGAGCGGCCGTTCCGGTGTGACCAGTGCCCCCAGTCCTTTAACCGAAATCACGATCTGAAGCGGCATAAGCGGATCCATTTGGCCGTCAAGCCGTTCCCCTGCAACTACTGCGATAAGAGTTTTAGCAGGAAGGACGCTCTCAAGGTGAGCATTTCAACGGTGTTTTACCGCAGTGTTTCTCGAGCTTCTGTCATCTGAGACTGTACTAACTTCTGGTCAGCGCCATCGTCTAGTGAAGGGCTGCGGTGGGAAGATAGATGCAGGCGGAATGCCACCGTCGGGTGTCATGGGCATGTCCCACGGCGACTCGATGAGTGATGGAGCGAGCGAGCATCATGGCCAGAGATGAGGCTTATGGCGCCTATTCGAGTCTAGTTTTCAGCGTACGGGATTCTGCTTACTTGCCCATTTCTCGCTCAATGCTTATCCGGGGGCATTTTGCGTCTATTTTTGTACTGCTACTATTTGTACTTGCTTTTATTGGCCATGGATGAAGCAGTGTGTGTTTAGGAAAGGATGCACATGGATGACCAAGGTATATGAATCATCGCTACTTGGGGGCGAAAAGGAAGAAAGGAAGCAAACCTTTCTGTCTGATTATTTGGCGTTCGGTTTGAATTTAGGGTGCCATCTAGGGGTTCGTTAAGCTATGTACTTGGTTTTGTGGCTATCGTGGTTAAAATAGTTCGTTCGGCAGTCGCTCCGCTACTTTATTCTCGCGGTTGGATAGTACAGTTTCTCGCAACGAAATGAACAGGGGCAGGGTATCTGTATGTTACTCGTCACTTAAACGACACTTTATTAGAGCGGTGTCTGTAGGGATAGGACAATCGTAAAGCGCATGTACGGAGTACAGCGGCGCGTAAATCAGCCAGTACTACGCCATACATTGTATACGTATCCCCAAACTCGGTTCCTACCCGAAATACCGTCTCTTTTCTGTTCGCCGTCTCGTCCGCCGTGGCGCCTGCTATGTCGTCTGATATAGGGCGTAGTGTGCCGTCCCAGCTGCTTACGATGGCTATCCACCCAACAAGGCGCTAAAACGGTCAAGCCGTGGTTTTCCTTAACCGCCGTGTCTGCTTGGCAAGCCAACTATAGCTGTAGCCTAGAACCGAGCTCCAGACTACAGACTGGTCTGCGAGCACGCCGTGTCAAGCGAGCCTATATTTAGCGACACAATCCAACTACAGACACACTTTGAACAGATCAATTGATAAAGAGTTAAAGGCAATATCGCTTCGCGTCCCAATGTCCAGGCCCTGTCTCCGGAATCCCAATGTGTTTCTTTTCTTCGCGCGGCGCGCTCACAGCTTGGAGGCGGGCAAGGCGCTGCCGACGGAGGTGATCTCGTCGTAGAGGAGGGTGGTGAGGAAGTCGGCGTAGTCCTCGCCGGTGACCTGGGTGGCAAAGTACTGGGTGGCGAGGGCGTACTTGTTGCCGGGCGGGGCCTTGCTGGCGAGCTCGTCGGCCTGCTCCTTGAGCAGGCGCAGGGCGTAGTCCTTGTCGACGCGCTTGCCCTCGGCGGTGACGGTGCCGTGGCGCACCCACTGCCAGACCTGGGAGCGGGAGACCTCGGCGGTGGCGGCGTCCTCCATGAGGTAGTTGATGGGCACGCAGCCGACGCCGCGGATCCAGGCCTCCATGTAGCCGAGGCCGATGGACAGGTTCTTGCGGATGCCGGCCTCGGAGACGGTGCCGGGCACGTTCATGTTGAGCAGGTCGTTGGGGCCGATGCGGACGTCCTCGCGGCGCACAAACAGCTGGTTCGGCGTGGGCATGTGCTTGTTGAAGATGTCGGTGGCGATGGGGGCCAGGGCCGGGTGGGCAACCCAGGTGCCGTCGTGGCCGGCGCGCACCTCGCGCAGCTTGTCGGCGCGCACGCCCTCCATGGCCTTGTCGTTGGCGGCCGCATCGTCCTTGATGGGGATCTGGGCGGCCATGCCGCCCATGGCGTGGACGCCGCGGCGGTGGCACGTCTGGATCAGCAGCTTGACGTAGGCGTCCATAAAGGGCGAGGTCATGGTGACGGCGCTGCGGTCCGGCAGCACAAAGTGCGGGTTGTTGCGGAACTTTTTGATGGTCGAGAAGATGTAGTCCCAGCGGCCGCAGTTGAGGCCGGCGCTGTGGTCGCGCAGCTCGTAGATAATCTCCTCCATCTCAAAGGCCGCCAGGATGGTCTCGATCAGCACGGTGCCGCGGATGGTGCCGCGCGGCACGCCGACGTAATCCTGCGCCAGGTTGAACACGTCGTTCCAGAGGCGCGCCTCCAGGTGCGACTCCATCTTGGGCAGGTAGAAGTAGGGCCCGAAGCCCTGGGCCAGCGACTCCTTGGCGTTGTGGAAGAAGTAGAGGCCAAAGTCGAAGAGCGAGCCCGCGATGGGCACGCCGTCGACCGTGACGTGCTTCTCGTCGAGGTGCCAGCCGCGCGGCCGCACGATCAGCGTCGGCAGCGTGCGGTCGGTGCGCAGCTTGTACTCCTTGGCGCCCAGCTTGAAGTCGATCTGGCGGCGCACGCCGTCGTACAGGTTGACCTGGCCGTCGACCATGTTCTTCCACGTCGGCGCGCTCGAGTCTGCGGCTCGTCAGTGGGCGCTCAGCCAAGCCGGGGGGCCGTACTCACCCTCAAAGTCGGCCATGTACGTGTACACGTCCGCGTTGAGCGCGTTCACCACCATCTTGCGGTCGGTCGGGCCCGTGATCTCTACGCGGCGGTCGACCAGCCCCGGCGCCGGCGGCGCTCCCCGCCACGCCGCATTCTCGCGGATGTGCTTGGTCTCGGGCAGGAAGCCGGGCAGCAGGCCGCGGTCGATCTCGGCCTGCCGCAGTTTCCGGCGCTCGAGCAGCGACTTGCGCGTAGCGTCAAACGAGCGGTGCAGGAGCGCCAGGAACGAGATGGCCTCCGGCGTCAGGATCTTCTTCTGCGCGTCCGAGACGTCGCCCAGGACGGTGACGCCCTGCAGGATGCTCTCGACCGTGGCCATGGTGGCGATGGGAGGGATCGGGGATGTGGGAAGCAAGGGAGCAGGAGAGAGGAGAGCAGGAGAGCAGGAGAGCAGGAGAGCAGCGGACACAAGCTCAGTGTCAGAGTCGAGACGGCAGCAGACTGGGGTGCTCGGCGTGTCGGAGGATGTGATGGATGCTGAGGAGAGAGATGTCAGGAAGCGGATGACGCCCGGTTCATATACTGCTGCCAGCTACCCCGGCCTGCGCCCGGCAAGCCGTCCCGAAAAAAGGCCCATCATGCTAGCCGCACTAGAGCCAACTCCTGCTGTCGCTCGGGTGAGAGGACCTGCGCCCGCTGGTGGTGGCGAGACATGGCCGAGATGTACCTCTGGTACGAAGCTTACGGAGTACAGATAGCTCGCTTGTGATGAATGCTCCGTGCTTCGTACTGTGGGGCACGCGAGACAAGGGCGAGCTTGTGAAAGTGTGGGGTTCCCCGGCCGCTGGCTGGCTGCTACCCGCTCTGTGATTGGCCTGCTGCGAGAGGGGCTGCACCGGCACCGTGCGGATCCGTGCTCGCACTGCGCTGCTCCTGCAAACGGCTGCGGCTTCGTGCCTCGCTGCTCTCGGCCGTCGGCCGCCTGCCGCTGCCATGGCCGGCGCCGGTGGACCTGTGGCTGCCGGGAGCGGCGTGCGCTCCCAGACGCGCCAGCGAGGGAAATAGAAGAAAACGGCCAGCCGCGAAAACGCTGCAACACGGAGAAGGCTTCGTCACAGCTCGCCTCTTGCCCGTTTGGGCATAATTGCCGCCTTGGGACTAGCGCGAACCACTGCTAATGATGTCAAGCCGGCCTCGCGACCGAGACGCGCCATCGAGTGCGGGCGATTGGCCGAACCTACCCGCTCGCCGTTTTCTCGCCGATTCCCCGCCGCGCTTTCTGCTTTGCGCCGTATTTGCTCGTTACTCGTGCTGCTCTTCCTGTCCGAGGCGCCGGTTGTGCAGTGCATCTGTTGGTGTACAAAAAACGAAGCTGATACGGAACTGTGCCATCGCAAACGATTAGCGGCTTCGGAGTTGCTTGTCGGCACGGCTCTGCACAAAGTATTACTCCGTACGCATTAGACTCCTCGTCATTGGCAACCGACACGAGCCAGCTCCGCTCTGCCGAACCCGCAGTGCCGAGGCTTAGTGCCCTTGGCAGCTCCCGTCCCCCGGCGCAACCCAAATGCATCACGTGTCTGCAACATCGGCATTTGAAGCCTACGCAAGTGTCGGTTCGTTGAGCAAGGAACACCTGTATTGTTGTCTACGATTTCAGCCCTTTTCTGTCTCACAACCAAACCCATCATCAAGATCGGTCAGACGGGGTAGAGAGCTAAGCACAAAAAGAAGCCCGACACTGAGGCACTTGTATGTGGCAGGGTTACCTTCACAAGAGGAGGTTCCCTTTGACTATGCTCCAACGTAGACAACCACGTAGTTTTGCCGCTTCGGTGCCGAGGCGCCTTCATCCTTACGGAGCTAGCATCTTCCCCAGCACATTCCAGCTTGCATCACGTGTCCCCGGACTGCCAATACTAGTCATCTTGCATTCACTGCATCCTAACGATCTGCTATATCCCGGTTCAACATAGTACCTGCTCACCCCGTACAAGTACTCATAGCACGGGCACGTACTAAAATGCGTCGCATCTCGTTTCCTTCTTGCCATTTCCACACATCCCAGATCACCGCATATCGGTCCCAAAACTATCAGCACCCGTTTTCGGCTACCACCAATCCTTTACTCTTCTCTCACAAGCCTCCAAAATACATTGCTGCTCTCAGCACAACTGCTGCGCAATTCCGTTGACGCCTCTCTTACCAGCCAGCAGGTGCATCGTTGCTGCTGCTCTCCGGGGCCTTTCCGCCCGCTGCCCCAGTGTTAGGGACGGCGTTGCTATTCCAGGCATCATTAGCAGGAGCACCAGTCCAGGCATCGTTCGTAGGCGCAGCGTTTGCAGGAGCGTCAGTTGCAGAAGCACCCCAGGCATTGTCAGTGGATGCTCCCCAGGCATCGCCGCCTGCAGCATCTGCAGTGTCGCCGTTCTGAGACCCTTCAAAGTCCGAGTCAGCCTCAAACTTGAGGTTTTCCCGTGCTTCCCCCTCCGGAACGTATTGTTCAAGAAAGTCGGGAATCGGCTGCTTCGTTTCCAGGAGCGTGCGGGTGAGGACGCTGGCCAAGGGCTCGTCCCGCTCGTTGTAAAACGAAGTGGCCAGGCCGCGATGTCCAATGCGACCAGTCCGACCTGTAACACGAAGTCAGTGTCAGTAGGACAAATTGTATACCATCAGGACAGTGTCTTACCAATGCGGTGGACGTATTCTTCAATTCCGCCATGGTCAGCGCTGGGAAGGTCATAGTTGATGACATGGTTGACATTGTGAACATCGATGCCACGGGCAGCAACACCCGTCGCAATCAGGATCGGACAAACGCCGCTGCGGAACGCGCGCATGGCATCTTCGCGCTCCATTTGCGTACGTCCGGAGTGGACAGACGTGCAAGGCAGCCCGAGATTGTAGAGCAGGTCATCCAGCTCATCCGCTGTCTGCTTTCTATTGACAAAAATGATGGTGCGACTGGGCGGAATGGAGTTTAGGAGCTCGATTACGGCCTTCTTTTTGCTTGAAGGCTCCGTGTAAGAGATGACCTGCTTGATATTTCCGTGGCTGCT
Organism: Grosmannia penicillata; assembly: GCA_002778075.1. Classification (NCBI taxonomy): domain Eukaryota; kingdom Fungi; phylum Ascomycota; class Sordariomycetes; order Ophiostomatales; family Ophiostomataceae; genus Grosmannia; species Grosmannia penicillata. Next base: position 668,823 of record PCDK01000001.1, on the reverse strand, counting down.
GCCAGCACGACCCACTCGGAAATGGATGTGGTTGTTTGCAAGATACTCCTTAGCGAGGTCACGCAGAGGCTTCGGAAACGTAGCCGAAAACATCATGTAGTTGAGGTTTGCATCCTCCTGGTCTATTTGTAACATATTAGCAGCGCCTAAACAAACCAGAAAAGGACGACTTACCTCCTCCAGAAAGGATCTTGGTCAGTTCTTCACCCCAGTCATCGTGAAGCATCTCATCTGCCTCGTCAAGAACCATGTATCTGACGCGGCGCAGCGACAAGTTGTTGGGCCGGTTCATCATGTCAATGAGTCTACCTGGGGTCGCGACGAGAAGATCGCATCCCCGGCTGAGCTGTTCAAGCTGGCCATGGATGGGCGCGCCTCCGTACACAATGCAAGGACGAAGCATTGTGCGGTAGCAGAACTTGCGAGCCTCGTTGAAGATCTGAATACCTAGCTCACGGCTAGGCGAGACAACAATGACCAGAGGCTCGGCCCGAATAATCGGATCGATCCCAGGCTGGTACGTGGCAGGGTTCGGACGCGGAGCCGCGAGCTTCTTCGCTTTTCCCATGAGGTTATTCAGGATAGGAATAAGATAAGCTGCGGTCTTGCCCGATCCTGTTCAACAAAAAGCTGTTAAAATCTGGTCCACGATGATAGTCAAGCCAAAACACGAAAGAGGAAAACAAACCTGTCTGGGCGATTCCCATCACATCGAAACCCTTGACAATTGCCGGAAGGCAGTACATCTGGATAGGGGTTGGCACGTTGTAACCAGCCAGCTCGACATTGCGACGCATGGCAGGGTGGAGCCCGGCATCATCAAATGTTTGGATGGGGATGATGCGAGTCTCGCCTTCCTGACGGACGCTAATCTCCGCGAGACTAGAGACGAGTATTAGTTCATGAAGGCGATTGGTCAACAAAGAGTATGACAGGTTGGGACGAAACAAACGTGGAAAAGTCGATGCCAGAGCCGGTGCGTTTATCCGGATCGCCAAAGAGCTCGAGCTCGAGCTCGCGAGACTCTGGGCCGATGTCTCCTTCTTCGCCATCCCATTCGTAGACTCGGGCATTAGTTGCCCAATCTCTACGGACAACGGGACCTTCCGCGTTATATTCTTCGTAGTTGAAGGGGACACCCTCGACCCATCCAGCTTCCTTGATCTTCTGGCGCTCAGGCTCGAATCCTGGGAAGAGCTCCGGGTTGACAGCCCCGTCAGAGTTCTCATTACCCGCGCCATGTTGGCCAGGTCCGCTGATGCCCATTGCTTGCACCGCGGGTTCAATTCCAGTAGTCCCATTCTGGTCATTTGCATCCCAGACAGAGGGCCCTCCGTCTCCTTTCCACGCAGGAGTCGACATGATTCTTTGTGCGTAGTGTCAGTTTCTTTAAAAGTTTTCATGCGAGTGAGAAAATAAAATCTGCCGAAGCAGACAGGGACTGGGAGATGAAACGACTTACCAAGATTTGTCGTACGAAGAGAACCAATATCGATGTGCTCCAGGCGGAGGCAACCAGACTGACCAATGCTATGTTGTGTCAAATCAGTTTTGTTCTGGTGAATGCTGGATGGAAAGCCCCTTCAAAAGACGAAGTGGCCAGAAATGCAAATCCCAGAGTTTTCCGGAATGACCAGTGAAAAAAAAAGCAACAAAAAGCAAAGCAACAAGGTGTATACAGATCGTTTTCTCCAAGATAAAACGGCTACTCAGATGTAAACGGAATAGATTATGGTAGAGAGTGTGATGGTGGAAGAGGACGCGGATTTTGTTTATTGGGTTTTCATGCCGGAGAAGGAGAAGGGTGCGCAGAAACAGGATGGAAAGACGACACAAATGAAGGCTCTGATGTATATCGATGGAACGATGAATGAATACTTACGTCCGGTAACACTAATGAACCGAGCGTGCAGTCTGGACACGAGAGTGTATGGTTGATGGCTGGAGCAAAATTGTGATCAGACGCGGCGAGCAAGAACTGACAAAGAGGTAAAGGGCACCACCTGCATAAAAGAAAAAGACTGATTGAATTTTCGGCAAGAGCCACAGCCGTGAAAGGAAGGAGCCCTCTTTAATCTGGTACAGCGTCTGCCGGCTGGGGGGGTGTCCTCTTTGAAAAACAAGGAAGGAGCGTCCTGGCAGGCCACAGAGGACGCTCACACCGCCCAAGTGCATAAACGTAGTATTACTCTGTCCTCCCACCGCCGGCAGGCTAGAATTACATGTTACTTTATTGCATTGTAGTATCTGGCTCTTTTAGTTGCAGGGAAAAGTTGCTTCCCAAGTAGCAAAAGTAGCAAAAGTAGCATTCATATCAAAACTCGTGGCTCAGCAATGATTGGTACACCCCCGAACCGAAAGCAGGCGAGCATACGAGGAGAATACGCGGGCTGTATCCTATCAGGTCGTTGCAGGTATATATAGCAAGGCTGTACTGTTTTCGTTGGCACGAACGTTCTCATGGTTCTAACATACAGAAGAAATATAGCAAAAACGCCCATGAAGCTCCGAAACGCCTTCCATAGTCACTATGATCGCCGAGAAAGAAGACAATGCAGAGCCAGCACTACGCCCCATCTTCCATCTGCAAGGGTGCTGGATTCACCAACTAGAGAGCTGCTTCCGTGTCGTAGTCGGCCATGCCGTTCTCTAGCACTTCGCTGAGCGTGGCGGCAGCTCGTCCCACGGCACCGCCCTCTTTGCGCGCCTCGCTGATGCCCTTGGCAACGGTGGCATACCAGCGCTTGGCGAAGACGCGCTGGCGGTCCTCGCGGTCGGCGTACATCTCGCTGTCCTCGTCGCGCGGTGCGCCAAAGAGGTTGAGGTGCGCAAACGGGCTCGCGCGCGCCATGGTGGCGGCGGTCGACGGCGGCCGGTAGATGCTGTCCCAGAAAGCCTGCGGGTCGTAGGCTGCGGGCGCCTCGCGGCGCAGGCCAATGGCCAGGAACGTCGAGAGCGCGGCCATCTGGCGCGCGTACGACTGGCTGCCGGTCGCGAGCTTCCTGCCGCCGGCGCTGCTGCCCGTTGTGGTGGTGACGGCGGCAAACGACGACTTGGGCGCTGTGCTCCAGCCCGAGCCAGCGCCAGTGCCGCTTGCGCCGGCCGGCGGTGCCGGCACCCAGCCCATCATGGCGCCGAAGCCGTTGAGCGTCTTGAGCCAGCCGCCCGGGCTCGCCACCAGGTCGTCGCCGGCCACCTCGAGCAGCCACTCGAGCACGCCCAGCGCGTCCTCACGCACAGACGACGACAGGTGCGTGATGCCCGCGCGCACGTACAGCAGAATCTTGTTCGCGACCGGACGCACCTCGACGGGCGGCAGGGCGCGGAACAGCTTGAGCAGCTGCGCGCGCACCGGGCCTGCGGAGTCGGATATCAGCGGCAGCAGCTTGCTCAGGATGCCGACGGTGCCCACGGGGTTGCCGCCGATGCCACCATTGGCACCAGCGCCAGACAGCTGTCCGGTCAGAAAGGCCAGCGCATCGCGGCGCTGGTTGTCAGAGCGTGACGAGGCGGCCAGTGACAGGTTGTGGCGGAACTGCGCAGCAAGATCCGGCGCAGTCTCCGTGAGCGATTGCTGGTTGACAACGATGGCTGGTATAGCATGTTAGCGTCGCTGCTCCCTGTACCCGTTTCTGCATGAGCAAAGAGAGAGCGTTTGTACATTTTGCCCGGAAGCTTGTGTCCGTAAAGTTGTCCGCCTTTGCCTTTGCTTTGCCGACTTTCAGCTTTGCTTTCTGCGTTCGGAGCCACGTGCGTCAGTATACTGGTCGTCTAGTGATTGTCCTGGCCAATGCTGTGTCAGCTGCGTGTATATACCTGGAAGTCCTTCTGCTTCTCCTTCTTTTTCCGATTACTGGACCCCATGGTGCCGCGGTCCTTGCTTGATCGCTGGGGCCTCGGACATGGCAAACAGAAGAGACTATAAAAACCACAAGATCCAAAGCTCCTCCACCAGACTTTTTGGCGGTCGCGGACGGCAGAAAATGCAGTGGATCTTACTCGAACGCGGGAAACTGTGGGTCCCCACGAGGTGTGCCGTGTTCGGATCGCAGCGAGAAGGCGTGTCGCCTCCTCACTTCAGAGTACAAGCTGTCGGGCACCGAGTCACTGGCGTCTTTCCGCGACGTCCTCGCGCACCAAACGTCGCACGTGAATGGGAGTCTAGCCGCGCTAACTCGATCAATTGCGCAATATGGCGACAGACCTGCCGGTAAGCCAGCGTCTGGACGGCGAAAGATGGTAGTTGGAGGAAGCTCTCGATGACTTCACACCTGACTGACTTCTGCTTGCGATGTGCGCATTGTCTAGACAAGCAACATCAACGATGTTCTGGACGAGACGCTGGGCCGGCTCTCGAAGAAGGCGGGCGTGAAGGCCACCATCCTCCTGGACCGGGCGTCGGGCTCCATCCTCAAGATGGAGGGCCAGGTGTCCACGATTCGAACGGCAATAGGAAGCGCGCACAACGGCACAAGCAACGGCGAGACTGCGGCCAATACGCTACTGGGCGGACCACTTGTTGCCGACGCGGCTGGCGGCGGTCTCGACATTGACATTGTCGACGAGACGCAAGGAGCGCGAGAGCTCGCCGCGCTTGTTTGGAACTTTGTCAAGACCTCGGGAGACCTAGTAGAGGCTATCGACACAGAGGTATGTTTGAGCACGGGAGATGTCCTTGCGCTGCCCTGCTGACTGGCCTAGGATGAGCTGAAGCTGCTTCGGTTACGAACGAAGAAGCAGGAGCTCGTCATCGTGCCCGACCCGAAATACCTCCTCATTGTGGTCCACGACACGCCACCCGCGTAAGCGGCAGCCAGCATCTGAGCGATCGCGGAAGACGCGGGAGATGGCAAAGATAGCCAGTATGCGCCGCGAGAACGCGCAGAGATGTTTGCGGCAGGAGATACTCGTACGAGCAATATACCCCGGATTGGTTTCAATAGCAAACGCTGTGATTCAGGTTGCCGATTGTTGCAAACACCTTGAGGCACGATTGGCGGCTTCGAACCGCCTCGTCCACGGGGTACCCTGCCGCCTTCGTGGCACACTGCAGGGCATTAAACGGCCCCGACAACTCAATTACGGCCTGATACGCGCCTTATTTGTTCCCTGACCTGACATATTCTGCGCAGTGATGGGCTTTCGGCGTCGGCCTCGCCGGCTGCAACGGCTCTGCTCTCCGTAATGTGGCTGCGCCGTACTCCTCATGCTTCATACTCGTATGTACGAGTACTCCGTATCTCGTACGCTACGTGCTTTGGGCGAGCAAATGCCGATGAAGATGTCGTAGAGATAGTGTCATCTCGGAACGCAAATTAGAACCACTCTAGAGGGTTAGGATCATTCTAGAGGGGGGCAGCGGGCGAACAGTGCAGTGACAGGGGTCTGCCAATGATTGATCAGAAACGAGATGAGCGCCCTGTCCGGCAGATTGTCCACGATGGAAAGTACCGATCGCGGCTGATATGGCCTTTGCGTGTCGGCGTGAGCACGAGAAGCCGGGAAGTGCAGCGCGCAGCTGCTCACGGACATGTCGCTTGACCGTATCACTGGACACCTCGTATTTGCACGCATGCCGATGCGCCTGGCGAGCATTCGTCGCAGCCAGGTTGAGACTCGTAGAGGCGCATGATCGTCGACAGCTGTTTGGCGATTTGAGCGGCCCCGGGATCGCATCGTTCTGTTTTGTTTCGAGGTCCCATTCTTCTAGCTTGGCGCCTTCCGATTGTTTCTCCTCATTACTGCGCGATCGCCTCGTTTTCTCATTTCCTAGCCTCTGGTTTCTTCTTCTTCTTCCGCGTCCCCTTCCCTCTGGCCTCTCGTCTGATCTCGTGTGCTCTCCGCCGCCGTTCTTATTCTCTGCCGATTTGCATCGATGCGCTGATCTCCAGAGTCCCGTTCGATCTGCGAACACAGGCACGAGGCAGCACTGCCAAGCCCTCGAATCAGAATCAGCGCGTGCTGTATCGGGAGCAGAATGCCGTCCCTAGCCATCCTCAAGCGGTCTTCGCACGACCCGTCGCCGTGGTCGATGCGGTCACTGAAGCCGACACGGCCGTCCCCGAAGACGGTCGCGTCCGCTGTTGCAGCCGTCGTGCCGGCCGACGGCAGCGGCGACGACTATGGCAGCAGTACGGGTACAGCCACCCGGGCACGAATCAGCCGCGATGGCGGCGGTAGAATACGGGCCAACGGCCATGGCCGATTCGCTAAAGCCACTGCCAACGCTCCTGTCAGCTCGAAGCGTGACCGGCTCCACGGCCTGATCAGCAGGTCGATCCGTGGCGCGGGCCGCGCGCTGTCAGTGTCCTCACACCCAGTCCAACGCCGCGGCGATCCGCCACAGATCCCGTCCCAGCAGCGCAAGCGGTACCGTCAGCGCTATCTGCGGCCTGTCGCAGCCGCAGAGCGCACTACAGCTGCAGCTGCAGGCGCGGCCCATGCGGTAATGCACCTCGTCCCCGCTTTTCTTTTCTTTTCTTTTTCTGTTTGCCACCCTTTATGTCTCTGGTCATGAACTTCACGGCCTCGGCCGATTCCTTAGCGATGATTTTTCCCGTTAAAGCCTGCCAGCCAGCAGCCCCTATGCTCCTTCCGTTCATGCTGCCGTTTCTGGTGGCTATTCCTGTGCCTTCCTTCGTATCCCCGCGCCGCCCCTGCCACTTGGATCATACGAGCCGATTTGACTCTGGGACGGAAGGAGGGGGCGCTCGCACGCACCTATTCTTTCCCCTACACTGTCTCGAGCTATCTCGAGCTGTCTCTGCTCTTTTCCTTCTACTGGCATCCTCGCGCGTGAGACTCTTGGCTGCGTCGACACCGCATATCGGCAGTCTCACAGACTCACAATACGCGTCTTCTTTCCTCCACCGCGTGCTGTCTCTGACAAAGCAACCAGACTAACAAATACGCATTCGCCCCCGTCGGTACTTCGGCAATAACGAACTCTCCACCCCGAACAGCTTTGCAGACCGCACATCTGATATCTACAAGCAATTCGGCTGCCCAACCTGCTGCTCAGGCACATGCGAACAATCCGTCGTCGTCGCTGCCGCCGTCCGGGTGTGAATCGGGCGTCCTCCCCCCCGCCAAGCCCGTTCTGAAGCTCTCGCGCATCATGGCTACTCTCACCAGTGATGACATCGAGAAGCTCTTCTCGGGAGCTCCCCAATACTTTGCTCGCGCCGAGGGCCACTTCACCGGCGCACCCCATCCCAGTGTCGCCTATCCTTGGGACGAAAGCTTGGAGATCCGTGACCTCACCGACCATACCCGCATCGAGGACGATGCCTGGAGCTCCATGACAGCATGGCCCCACATTCCTCGCCAGAGACACCAGCACAACAGCAGCGCTGGGGTATTATCCGCTGCCGAGGCGCCGGTCGACGAGCCACCGCCGATTAAGAAGCGCGCCCACTATTACCCCCGCTGTCGCGAGCGGCCCAGCATGCTCAGCTCTCAGGGCCTCGAGAAGGGTACGATTGGCTACCAGGCCGCCTTGGAGCTCGCCGTGTCCGATGCGCTGCTGGAAGAGCAGTTCGGCTTCGACAGTGTTGCCACCCGACCGCCGGTTGTCAAAGAAGCACGCCAGCGCCTTCTCGAGCCAGCTGCCCATACGAAAGTCGCGGCTTCGTCCTCCACATCTGCGCTTGTGAAAGCAGCACCGAGCCCTGCGTCGCCGGGTGCGCCCTCTGATCCCGACGAGACAAGCAGCGTGAACTACGTCGGCGAGACAAAGATCCTCGAAGAACTCATCAAAAATGGCCAACGCTATGCTACCGGTAGCTTCCGCTCTACGGACCAGGGGCAGGGGTTCTACGATGAGCTCTTTAGCCACATACTCCGTCCTCCCGTAAAGCCCAAGCACCATCACTCTCGATCAGGCAGCCACACTACCAGCAGCGATACGCATAGCATGGGTCACCTTGCTACACAGATTGAGGCCCTGCTAGATGTGCTTGCGTTGCCCAATGTTTGGATAGACTTCTCTCATGTCGAGTGGCGTCTTCGGCTGGGCCAGGTGCTGTGGACATCGTCTGCCCAGGATGAGTTTCGTGATGACACTAATCAGACGAGTGATGGAGTTCCCAAAACACCAACTGCAACATGCGACGAGAGATACACGGAGCGATACTGGCTTCTTTTGCAGATTTTGCTGTCCACCGAGCTTTTGCTCCGCCTTGACGCCATCACTGACGGCGAAGAGATCGGGCTTGAATATGTCCGCCCGACGGAGGTCCAGCGCTTTGAAAAGGAGGCCAACCAATGCGTTCGGTGGTCTCTGATACTTGCCCGGGCCTGGCTCGAGAATATCGAGGTCGTTCGCGTGGACGAGGAGGAAAAGAGCGAGGACCAGTTGGCGCCTGCAAAGTCCAACAAGGAGAATGAGAACAAGAATGAGATTACGACAGCGCCGCTGCGCAGGCATGGAACCATCAACCTCGGCAGTCTAGCCAGGTTCAAGCGGAAGGAAGCAAACTCGAAACATACTATCGGATGGATCACAACACTGACACGGAAGCTGGCATTCGCCGACGGCCGCAATCACACTCCGGCCGCCCCCGAAAAGAAACACATCTACGCCATGAAAGCGAAATACGTCCAGCGCCAACGGCGAGGCATGGCCCACTTTGCACACGAATTAAGATGGCCCGAGGAGCTGATCGATCAGCTAAGTAAGAGCTGCGCAGAAGCGCGGGAGTCGCTCAATACCAAGATTCCTAGTTCTGTTATGGAAGCGGACCACACATGCGAACTGTTGGCCAAGGCCTGTGCCTGTGCCACGCCTGTGTCTAGCACAAAGTTGGAGTTCAACCGTCAGCTGCCGCGGCGCCGGAAGGTTGTGGCTGGTCTGCACGCCAATGGCTGGCTGTCGAAGAGCTATTTGTCCGGGCTGATACTGCCTGGTGATGGCCTTAGCAACCTGATGATGGCGGCGTTGTTGGAGAGCGACCCCCAGGCGATGGAGTGTCTGGGTCCAATTGCCCACTTGGGTGCTGGTTTTGTGTACCGTGGTAAGAGTTTCTGGAGTGCGTCTTGCGTGGCCGGGCGCGTGCTTGCTGCCGGCTCTGGTGCGGTAGAGTGCTTGGGATGGGTTTCGTCCGATGTGGTACCGCACGGCTTTGGCGATGGCTGGGTCAATATTGATGTGGACGACGTTGCTGAAGATGCTCGCATGACGGGCCGGCGCGGCCGTATCTGGGGCAAGAGAGCAATCGAGCGTGATTCGTCCGTCTTTGGCGACGGCGAGGCCCAGTCTGTGCTCCCGGCCGACTTCATTATTCCCTTTGAGGCCGTCTACAAGGAATGCCCGCCTGTCGAAACGCGCATTGAACTCCTCCGCTTCGAGCTACGTGTTCCAGGCAACACCTCGCAGCCGCCGCCGTGCCCACACAGTAGTGCCGCATCAACGAAGGGAGGTGGCGAAGAGGCGGAAACGGCGACAGCGGCGACAGCGGCGACAACGGACAAAGATACAGCTCGGCTAGCAAAAACATTTGTCTCGGAACTGTCGTTTGCTGTATCAAGCGATGGCGGGCCAGCGCAGACGCACACGGCCAAACTCTCCTACGACATCTGCTTTGTCACGGCTCACCCGTGCGTGCCTTCTCAGCACGTCAAGGTGCTCAAGTCTCCGACCAGTCCGACCATCCAACAGATCGACGTGACAGGTACCGGTCTCGCTGGCCGGAACGGCTCAACTGGCATTACCAGTACGTACTATCCAGCAACCGAGATCCCTTTTGCCTATGAGGTCACTTTGCTAACACAGAAAGGCCATCCATTGCACAAGTTCTATTCGTATGCGTCCATCCACTTGACTAGTCTGCTCCAAAATCGGCACAAAACCATAGAACAGCTGCTAGACGACAACGTCGCGTGTACGCATCGGACGTTCATTCCACAGGCTGCCAAATTTCTAGTGATCGACTGCATCACTGGTTTCCGTCCGCAGGCATCGGCCCAGGATATGCCGCTGTCGCCAACTGAGGCGGGCAGATCATCACTTGATAGCCCCTCTGTTTCTACATTCCCACCTTTGACAAAGGAGATCTCTCCTATACAAGCTCTATCAGGCTCCATTCTGGACAGCTCACCGCAGTCTTCTGGAGAGCAGGTAGTACCGGCTAGCTCAAAGACGGAAAAGTCGCCTGCCTCAACCAACACATCGCTGTCCAGTTCACCGCCGGGAATGCACCAAGAAACGAGAAGGAGACGTTTCGGCTCAGACATGGAGATCTTAGTGCGGGCCATTTGTGCTGAGAAGGGCTGGAATGCCTTGATTAGCCGGCGGCGGCGGGGTTGTCTTGGCTGTGCTATCCGTGAGGCAGGGGCTCTTGGCTGGAAGGTCGTGGTCCGCGTCGACTGAACAGACTCTACTCAAGTCTGGCGTTTTCCCTTAAGGGTATCGGACTGGCAGAAGCATGGCAATGCACGAAGCAAAAGCAAACTAGAAACAACAAGAAAGCTCACAGGTATATAATCAGGGATTGGGGCGGTAGCGTATCATATAGCATAACTATGAATTACAAGCAATGGGCATCTCAGGCTAGCAAGGTACAAGAACCAAAGGCAGTCTCGGCGTGCGTCACTCGTAGAGAAATGCAGGTCCGCGTCTCATCGCCCGTTCGGCACGGCCAGTAGAAAGAGCCGGGAGCAGACTGGGGAGCAGCGTTGACGCTCACAAGTCGGACTCGCGCCAGCTGTCTTCACCGGGCAGACGGACGCTCTCCCAGTCGTCGCGGGTGACGTTCTTCCAGTCCTCGACGGGGATCCAGCCAATGTAGGCGCGGTCCCCGAAGCCGCCGATCCAGTACACCTCTGTGACGACGAGCCGCAGCCACTCGGACTTGTGGACGCCGCTGCCGGGCAGCCACCAGCGGGCGTCGGGGTGGGAGGCCACGTAGCACTTGGCGAGCGGCGAGTCGTGGTCGTCCTGGCCGGTGATGGGCTCGAGGTAGCCGAACAGGGAGAAGCGCGGCAGGGCGGCGGCCGAGTAGGGGGCGGCGGCCGTGGCCGGGTTGTCGCGGCGCAACCTTCTCCACAGCGCCTGGACGCCCCCAAGCAGGGAGAGGCGCTGGTCGGAGAAGTGCGGCGGCACCCACTGCAGGGCGATGCTGACGTTGGAGCCGGCGCGGGCGTTGCGGAAGCTGGTGGCGATGGTGATGGCCAGCAGGGTCGGGTTGCCCGAGTGGTCCTCGCAGTCGGCCAGGTACTCGGGCAGGCCGACGGCGACGCCGCCGAGACCCGGCGGGCGGGCGTCGTCGGCGTGGAGGGCGTCGTCGCGGGGAAAGACGGTCGAGATCGTGCCAAAGTGCGTCATGGCGAGGATGCGGCGGGCTTGGACGGCGGACTCGGCGGCGGTGGGAATGCGGCGCAGAGCGGTGTCGACGGCCGCATGGTGGGGGTGGTTGTCGGCAAAGAGGTCGATCTTGTTGTCGTGGGCGACCAGGGGCTTGTCGAGGACGGCCGAGGCGGCGGCGCCGGCAGCGAAGACGAGAGCGCCGAGCTTCATGGTGGCGAGGCGAGGTAGAGGCGAGAAAGAAGAAAGCGAATGAATTTGGACGACAAGGACGACAAGGATGAAAAGGACGAGAGGCGAGCGGGATAAGGATGCCAGGCCCGCTGATGGCAGGTGGAGACTGCCCGAGGCGATGGGGAAACGAGACGCGGCAGACCGGGAGTCGCAGGCCAAAATCGCACTCGTAGGATAGAAGGCAAAGAGCGGAGAGACGAGGCGGAGAAGCGGCCGAGGGCAGATGCAGGTGGTGCGATGCACGCGACAGCCGAAAGCGGCAGGCAGGTGCAGAGGACCGAGCAGAGCCATACGAAAGGGCGCCGCTTGCTCACTAGCGCGAGGCGCGTGGGGCTAGCAACCGTATTCCGGATTTCGGATTCCGTACTCCGTACGAGTACGGAGTACGACAGCGAATACGCGTTCGGGTCCTTCCAGCGCTCGTGTCGGCGCGCAGGCATCACTGCTTGTGTCCGTCGGTCTCGCTGGCATGCTGCTGCTTGCAGAAGCACGTAGCACTGCGAAGGATGAAGCCTCGAGCGGCCCCTCATACTTGGTGCTCCCACACCGGCAGGAACGAGGCTTGCCCAGGAGGGCAGCTCCTCTACTGGCCTGGCCGCTGCCGCTGCAGCTTTGGCTCCCGTACGTCTCTCCGTGACTCAGTCTTGGCTACGCATGTCTTGGAAGGCTGCCGCAAGTTCCGGCCATTGCCGTGTCTTCCTGGTCCAGCGCTTGGGCTCACGTCTCGCCCGCCGCCCTGCTCCGCAAAGGACAAAGCCAGCCGGTACGGAGCACTGGAGAAATGTCGTGAAGCGCTGTGCGAGTAGCCACAGGCCCACCGCCCGCCCAACGGCAATACGAGTCCTCAGTACTCGTACTCGTAGACCGTTTGCAGCGCTTGCCTCCCGTTCTCCACCGCCATGCAGAGATATCTGATCAAGTCCATCAGATAATTACAGCGGGCCGCCGTATCTCGGACTATAGTCGTGCCGGCTCCGCGTACAGTGCGCAGTGCGAACACTCTCCACGTCTCCACGGGACAGCACACTACGTATTATTACAGACAGAGCAGCCGCCATTGTGAATAGCAATCCGCTGCACGCAGTTGGCCCGCCGCCTCGCAGACCAGCCTGTCCACCCGCACTTCGTCCGTCACCATCGTCGACGCGCAAACCGAGCCACGCGCGCACGAGGCCAGGCTTCCACGCGGCTCTCTCGCACACATCCGCACCAGCCGCACGCCTGCCCGCCGACCGCTGCGCCTGCTCCCGCTCCCGCCACGCGTCCTCATCTCAGCGGCCTCGATCGGCCTCGACCCTCTCGACCACCGCTTGCGCTCGCCGCGCTCGCGCCTGCCTCTGTCGCCGCTGCGTGCTGCGCTAGCTCCTCCGTGTTGGCTCTGCGCTACCAGCCTGCGCCCAGCTTGGCGTGCCTGCAGTCGCATTGTCTCACCTCCTATCTCTCCTCTCTCTCTCCCTCCTCTCTCTCCCCTCTCTCTCCTCTCTCTCCTCTCTCCCCTCTCTGGCCTTGACCTCATCCCATCATGGCGTCTCTCCGCGACAAGCAGATCGCTGCGCTGAAGCGCATGCTCAACCTCAACCAGGACAGCTCCGCGCCCGACGACGACCACAAGCAGGGCCAGCAGCTCGGCGTTGTTGGCGCCGACGGCGAGCTCATCTGGAAGGTCCTCGTCTTTGACGACCTCGGCATGCAGATCGTCAGCAGCGTCCTGCGCGTCAGCGACCTGCGGGCCATGGTGCGTCTCTCCCTCGCCCCTCCCTCTCCAGCTCCCCAGCTCTCCAGCTCCCCAGCTCCCCAGCTCCTGACTAAGCTTCCAGGGCGTCACCATGCATATGCACCTCGCTGCCTCGCGCCACCGCATCGAGGACGTCCCTGTCGTGTACCTCATCGAGCCGACCGACCAGAACCTCAAGACCATCACGGCTGATCTCGTAAAGGGCCTCTACTCGCCCGCCTATATCAACTTTCTCTCGTCCGTGCCGCGGCCGCTACTGGAGGACTTTGCCGCCGAGACGGTCGCAAACGGCACCCAGGAACATGTCAGTGAGACTAGGCTGCAAGCCAGAAGCCATACGCGAGGAACCGGAGGCAGAGCCAGCTAACACGGCCAGATTGCACAACTCTACGACCAGTACCTCAACTTTGTCTGCGCCGACCAAGACCTCTTCAGCCTTGGCATGCAGAAAGACCACACCTACTGGGCCCTGAACTCGGCCCAGACAAACGACGAGGAGCTCGACCAGGTCATCAACAAGATCGTCAGCGGGTGCGTCTGATTTCTCTTCTTGTCTCTGTTCCTCTGAGCCTCGTGACACAGCATGCTAACTTTGTCGCAGTCTCTTCAGTGTCGTCGTTACAATGGGTTCGTTCAAGTTCTTTCTGATTATCTTTCCTCGCCCCTTCTGGTTTCCGTATCTCACACTCTCCACAGGCGTCATCCCCATTATCCGCTGTCCCAAGGGCATGGCTGCCGAGATGATCGCTACCAAGCTCGACCGCAAGCTGCGCGACCACCTGCTCAGTTCAAAGGACAACATGTTTGCCGGCGGCGGGCGGCCTACCTCGTCTGCCGGCACCCCCGTCTCGCGGCCCGTGCTGATCATCCTGGACCGCAATATCGATCTGACCGCCATGCTCTCCCACTCGTGGACGTACCAGAGCCTCGTCCACGACGTGCTGAACATGAAGCTGAACCGCGTCACCATCGAGACCCCCGTCGACGAGCAGAACCCGGCCAAGGGCACGGCCAAGAAGACCTACGACATCGCTGCCAACGACTTCTTCTGGAACAAGAACGCGCCTCTGCCCTTCCCCCAGGTCGCCGAAGACATCGACGCCGAGCTCAGCCGCTACAAGCAGGACACCAGCGAGATCACCCGCAAGACCGGCGCCTCGTCCATCGAGGACCTGCAGAACGATAACAGTGCCAGCGCCCAACACCTCAAGGCCGCCATCACCATGCTGCCAGAGCTGCGCGAGCGCAAGGCCGTGCTCGACATTCACATGTGCGTGCTCGTCCAGCTACCGCAAGACAGTATGCAGGGTCTGTGCCGACTGCTGACGCTTCCAGGAACATTCTCGCCGCGCTGCTCACGGGCATCAAAAACCGCCAGCTGGACAACTTTTTCCAGCTGGAGGAGAGCATCGGCAAGCAGACCAAGGCCCAGGTCCTCGAGCTGCTCAGCGACATCACCAAGGGCACCAATGCCACCGACAAGCTACGTCTGTTCATCATCTGGTTCCTGACCACCGAGCAGGACGTCAGCCGCGCCGAGTGGACCCAGTTCGATGACGCCCTCAAGGCCGCGGGTGCCAACACCGCCTCCCTCCCCTACATCCGACAGTACGTATGGGCCAGGCCGTTTCCCCTGATCCTGGAGAGTCGGTCCACGCCGCTGCTAACGCTCGCCACAGGGTCCGCGCCACCACCAAGATGACGCAGCTGACCACAATACACAACAACACGCCGCAGCAGGCGAGCGCCTCGAGCGACCTGTTCGGCCGCTTCTCGTCCATCTCGTCGCGCCTGACCGACCGCCTCAAGGAGACGGGCGTGCCCACCAACCTGTCTGCCAATCTCGAGTCCATTGTCGGCTCCATCAAGAACTTTCTGCCCGCCAACCGCGATCTCACCGTCACCAGCATCGTCGGCTCCATTATGGATCCCAGCACCTCCAACAGCTCCGCCATGCAGAAGACGGAGAACTACCTCTACTTTGACCCGCGCAACTCCCACGCCCGCGGCAGCATGCCCCCGCCAGCCTCCATGGCCCGCGGCGGCGGCAGCGCCGGCAGCGCCGGCGCCGGTGGTATGCCCGGCGCCGGGGGTGGGCTCGGCGTGCAGCCCGGCATTAACGCGTCGTTTGGCCAGCGGCGGCAGGGCTTCAGCGACGCCATCGTCTTTGTCGTCGGCGGCGGCAGCATCGACGAGTTTGGAAACCTGCAGGAGTGGGCGGGCCGGACCGCCGGCAGCAGCGACCGCGCCAAGCGCCGCGTCGTCTACGGCGCGACCGAGCTGCTCAATGCCGAAGAGTTTTGCCGCGAAGAGCTGGAGCGGTTGGGCCAGGAAACAACGCCATGAGCGACGGGAGCAGCAATGGTTCAGGCGAGGATGAGGTACTCCGTATGCGGCACACATACGGTGAATGTATATAAGGACGGCCAATCCACGCGGTCCATGGAGACAATAAATTCAGGAAAAGGCGTATCTCTTGTGATCACTAATTATTATTCCTACTTATTCGGGTATCGATTGTCGTGGTAGAGCTCGCCTCACAACTGCACATTGCACTGTTCTATCTAGAAGCCCGCCATAACACCTGATTGTGACCTCCAAGACTCACACCCTTACTAGCCAGATGAGGGTGGCATCAAGAGAGGTGTCAGCCCAAAATGTAGCCTAAAATGTAGCCAAAACCTGACGTATGCACTTGGTCAGCGTATTTTCTCAGACGTATCTGTGTCTCTATGCTCGAAACGAATGCTTGAAACAAGAGTCTGGCGAGAGCGTGAGAACGAAAAGGAAAAAAGTAAGCCCTCAGATTAGCTCTCTTATGGTTCTCCTTTGCATCAAAGCCTGCCTGTCCTGGTATGCCAAAGGCTGACGAGGTTCGAAAGAAACACTCCCGTGGAAGCGTCTCCTTCGCCCCGAGATCGCCAGCCAGCAGCAGTCCAGAAACAAGGCAGACAGTGGCATCAAATTTGGCTTTTGGGGTCCATTTAAGACTTTCGCATCACTGGGCAACAACAAAATGGAAGATCCAAGAGGAAAGGAGGCAGGCAAGCACAGCGATGCTTCGCCTCGGTGGCTGCCGTCCAGCAGCACCCGCACTGCTACGCCGTATTGCTTCTTCCACAAAGAAGAAGAGCCGGCCGAAACGCCGTCTGCGATTCTCCCGGAGCTCAGATTGAAAACTATACATTTCTGGCCCGTCATCGGCCGCTCTTCGGGAGGGCGCTGCTAGAGCGCCGCCGCCCGAGAAGCGAGCATGCCTCGAGCTCCAAAAGAACATCCTCCCTGCTCCGTCCGCGGGACGGACTCGTGGAAAGGCGCAAAGCACGACAGCAACAGCGCAGGCGCACCCGGACCGGCAGACGCCGGACGAAACACTCGCAGCACAGGCGTCTGTCCTCCGCATCCAGCCGTCCCAACCATCCGCTCAGATCTCTGTTCTTGGGGAGGCCGGACAGACAAGGCCGCCCGGCCTCCGGCTCTCACAGCAGCTCCCTGCCCGGGCCCGGAAGCCCAGAACAGACAAACGTGCGCTCGAGACGGGGTGTAGAGGGACGAGCCGGAGTCAAGCCGCAGGGCCTGTCTCGCGCCTCGTCCGCGTCCCGTATAAAGTTGTCTTCACTGCTGGATGGCGCCGGGATCAGAAGGACGAGGGGAGGTGAAACAGAAGAAGCCTCTCTTCGAGATTAAATGCAGAAACGAGGCAACATGCAACATGCAACAGAACAGGCTGCAGAGCCACGGCAAAACGTACCTTTGTGCTGCGGTCTAAAGGCCGAGCAGTGCGGAAGAGCTATCTTGTTCCAACTATCACAAATCCGAAGCGCGTCGAAGAGAAGACGTCCAACGCGGCTTAAGGTGGGTCTACAGCTGTCCAATCACTCGCCGCTATCTTATCAGTATCACGTGCATCGCCACCCTTCGGATTTCCAGTCTGGCCTCTTCGTATTACTTTGACGCGTTAGGAAATCTGGACGGCCGTGAACCTCTCTTCCTTTCCGTCCAGCCCCGACGTTGGTGCTATTCGGAGCGTTGGAAGACCGTAGGAACCACATCCGCCGTGGCCCATACCGTGTCGTTCTCTCTCTTTCTCCCGTTTCCTTTCCATCCTGCTTCTCACGCTCGTTCTGGATACTTCTTACCATCTGTGCCACCGTTTCCAAAAAGCCACGGTTGCTTTACTTTGGGGACAGAGATTGAACACCAGTCGCGACAATCCCCTACGTCTGCCTGCTCTGGACATCCAGCGAGGCGTGGACGAATCCGACGAGCTTGGGCGTTCCCCGCGAACCTGACCGCATCGCGCTGCTGAACATCTCTGCCTGGCAGTGTTTGGCCTTCTTTCTTCTCTTCACTTCTCTGCTCTCTCTACAGCTTCTCTTCTCTGCTCTCTCTACGGCCTGTTTCACCAGCTGTGCCCGTACAAAGCTCCATCACGCCTTTGCCACCGACACACGCGGAGATTTCAAAACGACGGACCAGACACGGTTTCGGGAACCCGACAGCACCCCCCATCCTTGCTATCCGACCCTTGCACGTTCGTGTCTGTACATCCCGGCGCCCTCTGCTCGCACTCCCACTGCCGCATTGCTGCTCCGGCCGACTTCATCCCTATGGGTGCCCGGCTTCGACGATCGAAGAGCCGCAAGTCCAACGGGCCGCCGGTAGACACCTCGGACGAGGACAAGGCTGCGCGCCAAAGCAACGGCTTCGGCCCCGGCCCCGGCCAGACGGCGAAGAAAGACAAGCGCGACGGCGACAACAGCAACAGCAGAAACAACAAGACCGCGGGCAAGGACAAGATGAGTGCGGGAGAATACCGGCGCAAGGGCCCGCCGCCGGACTCGCTGGTGGTCACGGCCAACCTGATGTCGCGCGAGGCGTTTTCGCTCGACGATCACGTGGTGTCGACGCCCAAGATGAACAACCACGGCTTCTTTGAGCTGCCCAAGGTGGACCAGCAGAACTTTGGGCTGCTGGTGCTGCTGTACTTTTTGCAGGGTATCCCGCTGGGCCTGGCGACGGGCTCGGTGCCGTTCCTGCTCAAGAACCACATGTCGTACGGCGAGATCGGCGTGTTCACGCTGGCGTCGTACCCGTACTCGCTGAAGCTGCTCTGGAGCCCGATCGTGGACGCGGTCTGGAGCCTGCGCGTGGGGCGGCGCAAGAGCTGGATCCTGCCGATCCAGCTGCTGTCGGGCGTCGGCATGCTGTGGCTGGGGAGCCGGGTCGAGGACATGATGGCGGCGGTCGGGCGGCCGGGCGGGCCGACGGTGTGGGACTTTACGGGGTGGTGGTTCTTCCTCGTGCTGATGTGCGCGACGCAGGACATTGCCGTGGACGGCTGGGCGCTGACGCTGCTGACGCCGGGCAACATCTCGTACGCGTCGACGGCGCAGACGGTGGGCCTGACGGCGGGCCACTTTCTGTCGTACACGGTGTTCCTGGCGTTCAACTCGCCGGACTTTGCCAACCGCTGGTTCCGCAGCGTGCCGCAGGACGCGGGCCTGCTCAGCCTCGGCGGCTACCTCACGTTCTGGGGCTGGGCGTTCATCGTGGTCACGGCCGGGCTCGCGGTGGCCAAGCGGGAGGAGCGCGCGCACAACGAGGAGAGCGTCTGGGACGTGTACCGCATCATGTGGGGGGTGCTGAAGCTGCGCAACGTGCAGGCCGTGATCGCGGTGCACCTGATTGCCAAGATCGGCTTCCAGGCCAACGACGGGGTGACGAACCTGAAGCTGCTCGAAAAGGGCTTCGGCACGGACAACCTCGCGCTGACGGTGCTGATCGACTTCCCCTTTGAGATCGGCCTCGGCTACTACGTCGGCAAGTGGTCGCAGACGTACACGCCGATGCGCATCTGGTGCTGGGGCTTTGCCGGCCGGCTCGCGGCGGCCGTATTTGCGCAGGTGACCGTGGCCATGTACCCGGCCGGCGGCGTCAACGCGTGGTACCTGCTGGTGGTCATTGTCGAGCACGTGCTGTCGACCTTTATGAACACGATGATGTTTGTGTCCGTGGCGGCCTTCCACGCGCGCATTGCCGATCCCGTCATCGGCGGCACCTACATGACGCTCCTGGCGACGTGAGTACTTGCCTTTTGTTTTGCGCCCCGGCTGGCGGTCACGGCTAACAGCACAGCGTGTCCAACCTCGGCGGCACCTTTCCGCGCATCTTTGTGCTGCGGCTCGTCGACTACTTCACCACGGCGACGTGCATCCCCGACCGGCCGGTGGCGGGCGTGACGCTCCAGGGCGCGCTCGTCACCGAGGCCTTTTCGTGCGCGGTGCAGGCCGAGAAGGAGCGGTGCCAGGCCGGCGGCGGCTCGTGCGTGCTGGAGCGCGACGGCTACTACATTGTCAACATCCTGTGCATTGTCGTGGGCGCGGTCACGTTTGCGACGTTCATCCAGCCGCAGGTGATGCGGCTGCAGGCCCTGCCGCTGAAGGCGTGGCGGCTGGCGGGCGCACGGTAGGCGCAACAGGCCGCTCAGAGAGCATCACCAGAGACTCTTGCAGCGGACACCCAAAATCAAACAGAGCAGGCCCGGCTGCCGCAGTGACGACGGCATCGGCACACATCTACTGCCACGATCTGAGCTTCAAGACAGCAGCGCAGCACGCGCACTTGTATATACGACAGGCATTGTATCCTATTCTGCCCAGCCTAGAGTGAATATCTCCTGTTTGTCGATGCCGTGAGGCGTCAACACAGCCGCGCAAGAATTGCATTAGTCAGCAAAGCGTGTCAATCAAAGACAGTAACTCCTCACGACCGGTCAGGGAGTCGGATGGATACGCCAGGATCTCGTTTCCTCGTTTAGCCGCTGCTGCCCACACACACCTGTCCTTCTGGGTGCCGGGGCGCTTCCGCCGGTGCATGCAGCCTGGACTCGTCACCTGATGCGGGTCGTAAGCGCTAAACAGCACTGCTATTGCCCGACTGTCTTCTCTTCCCTGGACGCCGACCTCGTCCGATATGATGCATCACTTTGCGGCATCTCCACCCGATTGCAAGAGGAAACTTCGTACGAGCCCGTTCGCACTTGTACGCTGCATGTCCGTCACAGCCGCCAGCCTTTGCCCAGCTGACCTCGCGCCTGCCTATCATTGCGGCGCTTCGTATTGCACGCCGCCTACAGCATTCACGACGTGCAGCAGCCATACTCCGTACGTTGTGCGGAGGACGAACAAGTCAGACTCCGTGTTACTCTAGGCTTGTACGCGTGTCCTCCCTGCAGCCGTATGCACGTCGCCCTCGTATTCTCCGAGTCTGTCTGGCGGCCCAGCCCTCCGGCTGGCCTCCGTCTCATCTCCGTTCTCGCCTCTCTTCCTATGAGTGTGGCCCTGTCCCAACGCTCTTCGATGCCATGCAATCTGGTCGAGCAGTCTAGCCGGTAAAGGCCACCCCGACAGCTCGCTGGTGTACCCTGTACTTTGTATGCACAGAGAAGATCACGGAGGAGTTTCCCCAAGCAGCCGTCCCCCAGCCAATCATCAGGGCCCGATCGCCTGCACTGGAGTCTCCATCGCGGCACCTTGTGCCGGCGCCCCGACGACTCGTACATGTCCGTACGTAACGGTACGAGTGCTCGCGCTGGAACGCGCGGAATGCTACTCAGTACGGACTGCGCCGAGTCTGGAGCGTCCCGATTCGTAATTACACTCCGTGGCTTCCGCTTCCGCGTTCCGACCCGCGCGAGGCTGTGTCTCGCGCACATGGTACGGCGTGCCTGTATGCGTACTTTGTACCCGATGCTGAAGTCTACGCCCGAGAATCTAGGCCCATGCTGTCTGTGCATCGCCTGCGATAGCGCAGCGTTCCTGTCATTCCATTTCAAAGGCGAAACAGACAAAAGCAATAGTTCGTGGCGCCAACCACGGGATTACGATTGCGCTTGTAAGTACACGCATGGAAATAGAAAAAGAAAGAGGACGAATCCGAGCCCAGTAGGCGCAGTTGGCTGTTAGCGGTAAAGAAGAGCAGAGGCCGTGAAAAGAGAGACAAGGAAAGGACATTGAGAGCGGCCACCATGCCCAGAAGAGCACCCAAGCACACACACAGCTCCAAAACAAGAAACACAACTCCCCGAACAGACCCAGAGATCGGCCGTCAGAACCCGTCCTCACCGTGCACATGGGTCTCGACGTGTGTCTCGACCTCCTGCAGGCCATCGTCTTCATCGTAGCCGGCTGTGCGCGGCCCCGTCTTCCGCGGCTGCAGTGTCCGTATGATCCAGACCGTTTTGTTTTTGCGGGACGACGAGAGGGACGGCGATGGCGAGGAGACAGAGGCGGAGGGGCCAGTCCGGTCCTTGGCAATGCGGCTGGATCTGCACAGACAAAGTTGATAAGCGGACAAGTCCTGGCGACCCACGGGGCGTACGGGAAAAGAAGGCTCCTAGGCGTGCAGGCCCACTCCGTCGCAGCAACGTACCTTTTGTGGTGGCTCGGCGGCTGGGGCGGCTGGGGGCGAGGACGTGGGTGTTGCTGAAAGTGGTGCTGGTGCTGGTGCTGGTTCTGGTGCTGGTTCGGAGGCTGGTTCTGAGGATTCTGCGGCTGCGTCTGCCGGACAGGCTCCGGCCACGGCAGACGGCAGAGCGGCTCGCCGGGCGCCCTGTCGCTGCTGCCCGCGGGCGGCAGCCAGCCGCCCGAGCTCACGCTGCTGTAGCTAGTACGGCTGTCGGGGCTGGCCATGCTGCCGGCCATGCTGCCGGCCAAGCTGCTGCTGGCACTGCTGCTGCGGCTGTGCGTCCTCGTGCCACGGCCGTCGTGGCTGGGGAGGGAATGGCTGGCCGGGGGGCAGCGTTCGGGGTGTGCTGGAGACCGTGTAGGCGCTGTCGTAGCTGTCCGGCCGCCGCGGCCGTCCCGGCTGTCCTGTCGGCCCCGAAACGCCCGAAAATCCCGAAAGTCCCGCGATTCGCGGCTCCGGCGAGGGTCCATCGCGCGGAACGGCGGCAGGTGCACCGGCTCTCGCGCGCGCGGCGATCTGCAGGCGGGTGTTAGCAATTTCTGACAGAAACACGGGCGGCCTGCTCTTCCCACTGCCCGCTCTTGCTGCAGTCGACCTACAGCGCGCGAGAACAGGGACGGACCGGAAGCACTTGCGGTACCGATGCCAGCGCCGTGGGCGACAAGACCATCTCCGGGTGGCGGGTGTTGGCGGTGGTGGTGGTGGTGCTGCTGCTGTTGGTGCCTTCGTCCTGCTGGGCCAGCACGGCGCGGCCGGTCTCGAGCAGGCGGCCGCCGCCGACGCCGGCCAGCTCGCTCTGGCGCGAGCCCTGCTCGTGGGCCGCCTGGGCGCTCGTGGCGGCCAGCGAGGCGCGGCGGCTCTCGATGAAGTGGTCGGTGATGCCGAGCGCGTCGACGGACGGCAGCTGGCTCGGGTTCTCGGGGCGCCGCACCGGCAGCACCTGCATGATCTCGCCGGTGCGCAGGCTGCGCTGCACGTAAAAGGTGCCGTACGGGGTGACGTGGAGGCCCATCCTGGCATCGAGGGGGGCGGAAGACGCGTGACGCAATGTAGAGTCGAGCACGCCCGCGAACCAGTAGGAGGAAGTGGGAGACGCAGACAGCAGGACAGGAACAAGAACGGGACGGGCAATGGGACGGGCAACGGGACGGGCAACAAATCGAGAACGGCAGAGAAAACAGGACAGGAGGCTGGCGGTGCTACGGCAGACTGGCAGAGGACGTATGATATATAGCCCCTGGGAAACGAAGAGGGCCAGCACAGGAAGGCCGCCGGTGAAAGCTGATGTCGACGCAGCAGGGGTGCGTTTGTTTGTTCGCTGCAACTGATAACTCGGATATATCTACTCGTAAATATGAATCAGAAGCCTGCCAGGCCTGGTAACATGGCGTCAGAGTGATACGGAGCACAATGGCATGCAGCAGAACCGTCCGGGACAAAGACGACTGGGCTCGGTACGGTGAAGCCACGGGGGTGGGCACAGGACGCTGGGAAGGGGTATGCGTTCGGAGTAAATACATGCATGCAGCGGGGGACCGGGGGGAGGGGGGTGCGCAGAAGACGAGATCGAAGAGCGAGGCACTAGTACGCAGAAGGGCAGCGGCAGCGGATGGAAGAGGGTGTCAGTTGAGTTGGTTGTCGAGTGGTCGGTTGTAGTTGAGTTGAGTTGGGTTGGGTTGGGTTGGGTTGGGTTGGTGTTGCAGTTGTCGAGTTGTTGACTTGCAGTTGTCGACTTGCAGTTGTCGACTTACAGTTGTCGACTTACAGTTGTCGACTTCGGCCGAGTTTGAGCACAACATTCACAAGTAGAACAGGACAGATTCCGCGACGGAGAGCACAGAAAAGAAACCAGAAACAGCCGAGGATGGCCACACGCACGGCACCAACAACCCCCGAGATGTCGAGACCGGACGACACACGCGGCCAACAGATAACGGCCGGGACCGACACTGGCGGAAGCCCAATCTCCATCCGATGCCCGGGATGCATCCTGCTCTGTGACACGCAGTCAATACGAGCACTCGCCGTCAGCCGACGCCGCAGCCACGGCATGCTCCGCATAGCAGGCCTTGGCCGCCTGCTTGCTGCAGTGCGACGCTGAGAGCCTGTTGGCGCAGAACCGCGGCCATTGAACACGCTGCAGCACAGCAGCAGCAGTCAGCAGGCAGAGCAGGGGTCGCGGCGCCGTCCTGTTTGCCTGGCGGCCAGAAGACGGGCCATGCAGCTGCAAGGGAGTCCGGTCCCGGCTGGGTGCAGCCGGCGTGTCGAGTAGAGTGCTGCTGCGTGCGTTCTCTGGCCTGGCCAAGGGTCGCCGGCCTGTCCTATCGCCCGGCCTCGCCGGCCTCTGCTTGCTTCTTCGTCGTGCGACCGCCAGTCTTTCCTCCGGCGCTCCCCACTGCGGCGAGCTGGCCGCCTTGTTTTGCTGCCGCGCACGGCGGCGCCACTGGTGCCACGGGCATGTCGTGCTCGCTTCTCGCCTCTCCGGTACGCCGCGCCGAGCAGCTGCTGCGCCCACCTCCAGGCAGACGCGTAACGGCGTGCCTCTGGGGGAGGAGGTGCGGCTGGCCTCTTCGTTTTGTCGCGCCCTTCACAGGCATCCCGCTGTGAACACGTCGAGTGCTCTACGCGTCTCGAGTCCACTCCACCGCACCTGTTCCAAGACATGCGCAAGCGCGGGCAAGGCCCGTCCGGACCACGGCCGCCACGGCCAGAGATCTGCGCCTGTGGCCACTCTGCGCCGCCAAGAGGTCCCGCGATCTTTCTGGCCTCGATAGTGGAACGGCCAAGGCGCGTGCTCCACCTCTCCAGAGGCCGAGACGTGCTTGTATTGTACCAGCTTCACATGAGCATACTCCGTACTTTGTACGCCGTGCAGTCACTCGATCAGAGCATCCAGACAACACTACACTTACCTGAGACACTGCGGCGCTGGCATCGACTTCGTCCTCTGTGCAGCCGGCTTGCCGACTATATTCTCCGGCCGGCACGCCATGCATGTGCTGCAGCGGTGAGACAGTGAGACCGCTCGTCAACTCGTCAACCGTTGTAGCGGCGTCCCCCGACGTCCATCGGCCTCGCCGTAGGGCCTTGCAGAGACAGCGTCGTGTAATGCAAGAGGCCATCGCCGGCCGTGCAGCACGCGGGCAGCACGGCTGATGCTCGGCACCGCGTCGGCGAGCAGCAGCGCTCCAGAGCACAGGGCTGCTGCCGCTGCCACCGGTGAAGTACAAGAATCGGAAAATAAGCCTGGAACATGGAATTCTTCAAAGTATCTCTTCGATCGCTGTCGAGGCATCTAAGACAGCCGGAGAGAAAATCCAACTCAGACACTCGGACTGTCACCCGCAACGCGGCCTCGAAAACGGGGCCAGTCCATACGAGATGCCTCGCAAGTACAAGACAAAAGTGACGGCGATCGCTGTCCGCCACGCGCACATGTGGCCGCAGTCGCAGCACAGTCGCCTCGAACAGTTGCTCGAAGGAATACTCGTAGAACTCGAGAAGCAGAGGTATCCACTTTCTTACACCGGAGTGTACACTGATTGGCCCGTTACCGGCTGTCAGACCCAGACCCAGACCCATCACCATTAAGCGGGGCTCTATTGGTTTTGTACTTTACAAAGTGCTACGAGCTCCTTACATACAACAAGTGCTTCGCTATGCCGTTCACGCCACGGCCAAGGTATCCTGGCCCATAGCTAGCGGCCAGATCTACACAACACGCGGCAGGCTAAACGAAAGTTAAAAGCCAAGGCCAGCTACGTGTATTAGGATAGTGCGTACAACGCTCTCCAATAACGAAGAGATCTCATAACTAATCTCCAGACGCAAACCGGTGAGCGTCTAGTCAATCTTGAGATCTCATATTCTCTGAAAGTGTCACCCGCGAAACGCCTCAACATGGCTCCGTCTAAACGCGCCATGGATGGGCATGATAGTATCAGACCCAGAGCGGCTGTGGAGTTTGGAGGCTTCCTCGAACAAGGCATACCTTGCAATGCTATGCAACGGCCAGTACAGAGTACTTGACTGACATATCAAGACTGCTAGACAATCCAGACTAGTTATCATTATAATCGATCGGTCTGCGACGCCCCGCCAGTGATCCACCGCATCGCTTCTGGGCTTGCGGAAGTTTTGCCGACTGCTCATCGTATGCCCATCTCGGCGTAGACAGGCGGATAGACAGCGGGTTACCGCACGAGCTTGTACTGTTTGAGTATCATGCCGACTCTCTTGCGGTTGGCGTATGCAAGAATGGCATGATACACTAAGACCGTTTCACTGTTAAGTTGGCTAAGGGACTGATTGGTTGGCAGTCACTGACGATCTACGCGTACGAGTACTGTCTCCTGTATTATGTTTGATTCTTTTGATGGAGAACTAGTGCAGATTTGCCCTCTGCCTCGAGTACAGGTGTCGAGTACAGGTGTGATGGCATGCAACAGGCCCAAAATGGAGAATGCACGAAGCACTAGACGATGTACACACTACAGACCACAGATTACAGCGTCACGAGTCCATCGGCGTCGGCACCGTACCGAGACACGGTTCTAGCCCCATCAAATATTAGCTGAAAACGATCCAGGTTTTGCAATGTAACATCACAGACGCGGACAGGGCCTGACGGGTCGGTTAGTCGCCCAGCCCGCCAGGCCCGGCTACGATGTATGCAGCCAAACGAGGTGCGTCCGCAAGCGTCCGCACGTGCACCACGAGACCCAACGGCCGACGAGGACCAGGGAGGGGCGGAGCATGACGGGATAAGGGAAGAGACAGCCGAAGAACTATCAGAAATCAGACTCAGCCTCCAGCACAACTACAACACGGCATTGGGTAACTTCGCTTACACGATCAGAGCCCAATGCAAGCTCTGCGGAGCCGCTCTGTACTGGAAGAGGCGGGCTCGTCCTAGCTTCTACTGACTCTGTACTATTCTTTACTTTCTTTCCGCTGGGACAGCCGAGAGCTGAGCAAGAAGCGGAGGAACGCACTGCCAGATATAGCGTCCTGGATGATGCTGGCTAAACGAGAACACAAGAGCAGTAGGCTAGAGGTAGACAGCCTGGTGGCCGCCCTGCCTGGTCATGCCGCCATCTGGCCCCGTCAGCCGGCAGCCGGCAGCCATGCCGATAAGCCTGCGTGTGGCGATGTTCGAGCCGGAATTTCGGCAAGCCGCCCGTCACGACGGAGAACGAGAGCAATCGGCGAGGTTGGGTCCCAGCGTGCTCTGCAGGAAGAGCGAGAAGGACGCAGCAGCCTACTCCGTACGGAGTAAACATGCCGAGAACCGTCAGAAACCAGATGTGCTTTGCCGGTTTGGGATAGCTTGGTCAATTTGGTCACTTTTCACGATTCTGTCAGATTTGATGCAGTTCCGGCGCCGACTACCTGATGCAGTCAGCAGTCAGCAGATGCCGACTCCTCGTGATCCGTCGAGAGAAACGCCCAATGGCGGCGTGGCATTCCTGCTTGCCATTGCAGACCGCCTGGCCTGCCAGAACATGCCATGCCTTGACGCAAGGCTGCCTGCATGTTCACCGTCCTTCGTACTCATCTCTACGAAGCAACGTGTACGGGTACAAAACTGGCACCTGACAGCTGCTGGCCAACTGCCGCCCAAGCTGAAAACGCAGCTCGGAACGCAGCCCAAAACGAGAGCCAAGCGCCGGCCAGTGGGTCGATCTACGACGTCTGGCCAGCACTGCGCCAAAAAACAAAATTTGGCAGGCCGTGCTTCCAAAAGACACTGAACAAATGCGGCGCAACATTACACCGATAAGGTTCATTCGACAGTACAATCGCGAGTGGCTGCGTCCTTTATGCAATGGGCAGAAACATATTGGCAGAATAGACGAGTTGCACAAATGCATGACATGTACTGACGTCGTCGCGCTGTTGACGTCATGTTTCCTCTGGTCACGTGATGACGATTCCGTTTCTTGGCATCGCGAACTTTGTCCCGATCCCGATTCCGGGCAGGCCGCAATAAGGCCATGTCACTGGAATCAACGGCGCGGACCAACTTTCGGACGCCGAATGCGGTCCGTGTCGAGCACGATTCCAAATCCCCAATTACCCATAAACGGTGTACACGTAGCCCGCCCAGTAATTCGGCAGAGAACTCGTATTCTCGTGATTGTGACGTGGGCTATTAGTAAGCCCCTGGGGACCGAGGTTTTCGTTTCATAGTGGCGTGGCCTCGTCATGTTTCGAGCTGGTCGCTGTCGGGCCTTTATAAAGACGAGCGACGCTGTTTCGGCAAAGGCGCACCTTCCAACTCGACAACTCCATCGCCATCTCCATAGCATCCCGAACCGCCCGACAGCACTCTCGATACGGGCAACCAGGCCAAGACTTGCATCACCCGCATCAAGCGCATTCGCCATGACGTCAAAGCTCGTGCCAGCAAACCCTTCCGACGTCCTCGTCGTGCGGGACCTCACGCCCAATGTCACCACACTGTCGCTGCCGTTTTTGCGAGGCGGCGTCATTGAGTTTGGCGGCCGGTGTACCATTGGTAAGCAGCTTCCTCAGGGCCAGCGCTATGCATAGCAGTCGCGGTCTAGTGGCGCGCCTTGCCTGTGCAAGCCCCGACTAACGTCTGTGCCAGCACGCATGTCCAGCGGCGGCGTCATGGTCTTCTCGCCGACCGCACATACCCCCGAGGCCGCCGCCGTCGTCCAGCGTCTCGGCGGCGAGCATGGCGTGAAGTACCTCGTGGCGCCGGACATGGAGCACCACATCTTCATCTCCGAGTGGGCCAAAGAGTATCCCCAGGCGCGCATCATCGCGCCGGAGGGCCTGGCCGAGAAGCGCAAGGCGACCAAGGGCAAGAGCCCAAACGTCAACGTCAACGACAAGTTCTTTTACGTGTGCCTCGACGGCAAGGACCCGTCGGCGCCGGTGTCTGTCGCGCCCGACTTTGACGCCGACTTCGCGCTGGCCTACTTTGACACGCATCCCAACAAGGAGCTTGTGCTCCTGTACCGGCCCGACGCCATCCTCATCGAGGCAGACCTGCTCATCAGCCTGCCGTGCAATGAGCAGTACCAACGCGTGGACCAGGCCACGCGCGTCGGCGGCCCCAACGCCAACCTGCTGAACCGCCTCGTCATGTCCGTCATGAACACGCAGGGCGATGCCATATGGCCACGGCGCTTTATGTACTATGTGTTCAGCCGCAAGAACCGGCCGCGCTTCAACAAGGGCATCCAGTTGCTCAACAGCTGGTCGTTTGACACGATCATCCCGTGCCACGGCGACGTCATTGAGAAGAACGGCAAGGAACTGTTTGAGAAGTTCTTCGCCTGGCACTTGGCCGACGAGAAGAAGAGCACCTGAAGGCTTCTCTAGACTGTTTCAATTGTTTTTCATCATTGTGCATTTCAGCGTCCCTTGAGTGTCAGTGCGTTGTTGTTAGCAGTCTGTTGTCAGTCAGTGTTTGTCCTCGAATTTCGGACTAGGAGTTGCACAGGTGGTTAGATTGCCATATACCCGGGCATAAGCTGAGTTATATGTCCGGTGGGGTTGCCGTATGTAGGGAGGAGACTGGTCTAATTGACAGCTGACAGCTGACAGCTGACAGCTGACATATATCATAATCCTTCAATTGACAGCCGACTGATAAGATTCTCGTTAGCGCACAACTCCGTGTGTGCAGTAGATGGTCGCAGCCATAGATGTGCTGTATCAAAAACTTGGGAGCGTCAGGTTATCGCAATATTGAACTACTTGTCGTGTTTCTGCGCCATGAGTTCTGCACATAGTCGCTGAACTGCTAAAATATCCAACAAGCCCGGGTAGCACAGTGGTAGCTGCGCCTGCCTAGTAAGCAGGAGGTCCGCGGTTCGATCCCGCGTCTGGGCAGCGTAATTAGATTTACTTTTTGCCGGTCCAAGTCGGACAAAACTGCAGTATGTAGCAACTGTTTCTGACGCTGTTGCTCTGTTGCCACTCCGTTGGCAGCGATCTTCTTTTTTACTTTGCAATATACTTACACCGAATTACTCCTTGCAGAGCAATACAGTTATCACTCAGTACTCGTACTCGTACTCGTACTTCCTTACTCGTACTTGTAGACAAAGCGGTGAGCTGCGCTAAACAGAAGAGGAAAGGACCAGGCACCTTATCTGCAGACCTGGCAATAACGACGAGCTGTTATTGGCTACAGCTCTGTAGACACGAGCTATCGACCGTATCTTGCACCACCCGACATCTTCCACCGACAACAAAGAGTCATCTTCGCTGCGCCGCTCGTTTCCTTCCTCTTATCCCCTGCTTCTGTCCCGGACAACACTGTAGCTTCGGGGGCCGAATACGATACTTCTCGGGATCGATTCCCCGTGCATCGGTCAATATGGTGCTCTCAACGACGACTACGGCTGTTGGGACAGCTCTGGCAGCTCTGGCAGCTTTTGCTTCTCAAGCAGATGCCATGCAGCCTAGCGCTGTGTCTCCGGTGCCTGCGCCGATGCGGCCGCTGCAATGGGGCGACATCAACTTCCTGCACACGACTGTACGGTAGCTCTGTTTCCGGGCGATGTTACGGCCGCCATATATCTCGTCCCAAGCAGCAGCTGACGGCTCTTTCTCGATGCAGGATACCCATGGTTGGCACGCCGGCCATCTCCAAGAGTACGCCCGTTTCCTGCTTTGCCAACTGGCCGGCTCACTCTTGGAGCGTACTGGGACTGACGGCGTGTAATTTCGTGTGCTGTGATGTGCTGACTCGCCGCTTCAGATCTCAATACTCTGCCGACTGGGGTGACTACGTTTCCTTCGCCGAGCACCTTCGGCAGCGGGCTGACGACGACGGCGTGGACCTGCTGCTTGTCGACACCGGAGACCGCATCGAGGGCAACGGACTGTACGACGCCTCGCAGCCCAAGGGCCAGTATACCTACGACATCTTCAAGGAGCAGCACATCGACATTATCTGCACAGGCAACCACGAGCTGTACCAAGCAGATGCCGCCGACCGCGAGCACAGCCGGACGGTCCCCAATTTCAGCGGCAAGTACCTCGCCTCGAATCTCAACTACATCGACCCCGAGACGGGCAAGCAGGTCCCCATGTCGCCACAGCGGTACCGCGCATTCCAGACCAAGAACCGCGGGATCAATGTCGTCGCCTTTGGCTTCCTCTTTGACTTCACAGGCAACAACAACAACACCGTTGTGCAGCCCGTCCGCCAGACAGTCGCCGAGCCGTGGTTCCAGACGGCCATTCAGGACGAGCCGGCCGATCTGTTCGTTGTCATCGGCCATGTCGGCGTGCGCATGGAGGAGTTCCGGACCATCTATGAGGCGATCCGCACGCAGAACCCCGACACGCCCATTGCCATGTTTGGTGGCCATGCGCACGTCCGCGATGCCGTGCGCTTTGACGACAATGCCTTTGCCATTGCGAGCGGTCGCTACATGGAGACTATCGGGTGGATGTCTGTGAGCGGTGTCGAGGGCTCGGCAGCCGGCACGAGCAGCGCCCCGTCTCCCCCGGCGGCGGCCACATTCCAGCGCCGCTATATCGACAACAACCTGCTGGGCCTCTACTACCACAGCGGGCGCAACGAGACGACGTTCCCGACGGAGCACGGCCTCAACGTCAGCGCCTTCATCACCGACGCGCGCGCTGACCTGGGACTCGACACCCTGCACGGCTGCGCGCCCAAGAACTACTGGCTGCAGCGCCGGGCACACACCAGCTCCGACAGCATTTTCACGCTGCTGCGCGAAGAAGTGCTTCCCGAGGCCATTGTGCGGCCGGACCGTGCGGACAAGCCGCGCCTGATCGTCACGAACACGGGCGCCATGCGCTTTGACATCTTCAAGGGCGCCTTTACGCGCGACTCCATCTATATTGTGTCGCCGTTTGTGAGCCTCGTGCGCTACATCCCCGACGTGCCGTACGCACTTGCGCGGCAGGTGCTGGACTTCCTGAACCGGCAGAGCCGCATCCTGGACGACGGCGTGAACTGGCGGGAGCTCAACGTGCCCGAGCAGTACGCTCTGAAGAGCGACGCCCGTGCGATGATTGCGGCCGCTGACCTCGGTGCGCTCGGCCCATACGCGGAGCATGAGGGACAGAAGGCTCTCGGTACCGCGGACGAGGAGTTCCCACGACTCGTGCCCGGCTATACAACGTGGGACGACTTTGGCATCGACGGCGACGACTCCATCCACACGCCGCTCCCCTTCCACCTGCTTCCCAACTGCATTCAGGCAAAGGCCGCGTTTCCGGCTG
The DNA here is from genome assembly GCA_002778075.1 of Grosmannia penicillata. Classification (NCBI taxonomy): domain Eukaryota; kingdom Fungi; phylum Ascomycota; class Sordariomycetes; order Ophiostomatales; family Ophiostomataceae; genus Grosmannia; species Grosmannia penicillata. The sequence goes on along the minus strand of PCDK01000001.1, from coordinate 636,838 downwards.
ACAAGAGCGAGCCCGAGACGGTGGACCTTGTCTTCTTTGACTTTATAGAGGGACTGGTACTGAAAGCGCTGGAGGCCGCGAGCAACAGTCTGGGCCAACGCACATTCTACACGGAGGATGACGTCAAGACGTACCTGGAGGGCACCTTCACCGACCACTTTGCCGGCTGGGCCAAGAGCCACTGGGGCCAGGACTGCTGAGCGTTGTCTTGCTCAACCGGCTTTCTGTCAGTCCGGATGCGTGTTGCATTCGGCGCCCTGTACTGGAATCTGTGCCCAGATAGTGTGTGTTTGCGCGTCATGTTCTTATTTGCTTATTTACACAGCGTTTCATAGAGAGTGCATTTCCCTTGTTGGCTGCAACATATATTTTGTCAGAGATCCTAGCCATAATTCTCGATTCGTTTGGATCGATGCGCGCCGTTATACAAAGCAGACCAAAGTCAGACCCTCGCTATCCCGATGCCTTGACCACCCCGCGAACAAATGACAAACCATAGCAAACAGAAGCCCATAGCACGGCCACAGGACCGCGACAGAAGAGCGCTCGCGTCCATCACAACTGCTGCAATATTCGCTGTTTCCGTCTCGCCAGCAGTTCCTGCTGCACCTCCTCCACCGTCGGCAGGAGCCAGCTCTGTCCGTCTCCGGTATCGCCCGGGAGCGGCTCCCAGTCGGGTGGTGGTCGCCCGCTGTTCTCTTTCGTTTCGCCGCCGCCGCCGGGCTCGGCGAGGCTCGCTGCTGCTGCGAGTCGAGCGCGTGCCTCCTCTTCGCGGGCGGCCTCGTAGGCCAGCAGGTCCGCGTCCTCTTCGTCGGGGCCGTAGCCGTAGTAGGCAGCGTCGACGTCGCGGCGCAGGTCGTCGCGGTCCTCGAGCGGCGTGCCGTCGCCGCCCTTGGCGCCCTTGGCGTTCTTCTGGCGCGCGGCCTCAAAGAGCTCGCGCACGCCGGGCAGCTCGCGCGCGCGGCCAAAGTAGCGGTAGCCCTTGGTGCCGCCGGGGATCTCGCGGCCGTCCGCGTCGAGCTCCTTGGTGCCGAGCCGGGCGTAGTTGGGGCCGCCGAGATTGCGGATCTGGACCTCCCACATGTGCTTCTCGCGCAGCAGCTTGTTGATCTCATCGTTGAGGTCGCGGATCTGGAAGTCGCTGAGCGTGGACTCCTGGATCCGGGACACCTTGCGCGAGATCTCCTTGAGCACCTGGCCGCGCCAGCGCTCGCAGGCCGCGAGATTGGTCTGCTCGGAGATGATCTTGGGGCGCCGCGTGCGGCCGGCGTCCAGGATACCGAGGTCCGCGGCCTGCGACTCGCGGAAGCGGTACAGCATGGACTGCGCCTTTTCCGAGTTGCGCGCCTGCGAGAGAAGAGAGCGTCAGCATCGGTCCGCAGGGCAACGGCCATCTTCGTCTTCCATCTTTCCCCTTCCATCTTCCCTCTTCCATCTTTCCTCTTCCATCATGATCTTGGGGGCGGTCCTACCATTGTGACCGGAGGGGAGGGGCGTGCGAGGGAAAGCCTTTTTTGTCCGTTGTCCTGTCGCCCGTTCGGCTCTGTGGGTGCACCGCTTGCGTCGCGTCGCGTGCTGCCGTCGGGATCCTGGAGGGCGGGCTGGGCGGTCGCAGTTGGTTACGCAGTCGTCGCAGTGTTGGCGGTGGTTGAGAGCTCGAGGCCCAGAAAATATCAGTGACCACCAGCCTTGCGGGGCCCGTCGGCGGCTGACCAATCAGAGAACGGCGGTGCTTTGCTGGATGCGATAAACAGCTTGCACTGCGCTTTCGCACGCGACGCGTTGCGACAACGACGTGCTCGTCTGCCTCCTGACATTCGCTGCCGCGCCGTCAAGATGGCCGACCAGCTCGACGACGAAATCGAGCAGCTGCGTGAGCGAGGTGAGACTCTCCGGCGCCGCTCTCCCCGACTTTTCCACTCCTCCAGCCCGACGCTAGAAGCCAGAGCGAATAGCCTCATGCAGGGCAAACACCCGATCGGCTGCTAACCTCGCTGCTGTCTGCCAGCCGCTCTCCTGCAGAAGCATCTCCAGGTGCATACCTCTACGCTGCTGTCGGCGCCGTCGACGCGCCAGCTGCTCGCCGGCCGCGACGGCCGCGACACGCGCGCCGACCGCAGCGCCCGCACGAAGCTCCTCGCCCTCTGCGACGCCCATGCCGCCCACCAGCAGCAGTGCCTCTACCGCGCCGGCGCGACGGCCACCGCCTTCCGCGTGCGCGACCCGGACCCGAACGCGGTCGACGGCGGCCGCATCCTCGGCGTGCGCCTCGACGTCATGATGGGCGCCCAGTTCCTGCGGCCCTACTACGTCTTGCTGCACCGCGACAGCAGGCCGCGCCGGGCCACCGCCGCCGCCGGTCCGGCCGGCCTGCGCGTCCACCGCCACACCGTGCCGCCCTGCATCCCGCTCGCGGCGCTGGCCGCGCGCTACCTGTCCGCCCCGGCGCCCCCTGCCGCCGCGCCCGGCCCTGCCAGCGCGCCGAGCGCGCCCGCCGCGACCACCCCCGACCTCTACGGCTTCGTGCGCGCGCTGCGTCGCGCCGTCGTGCGCTACCACAACCGGCTCGCCGTGATCGGCGATCTGCGCCGGGCGGTGCAGGCCAAGGCCGGCGCCGGCAGCCACGGCAGCGCCGCGCTGGTCGACGTCAGCGGCGCCGACGCGGAGGCCCGGCAGATCCGGCTCGACTGGTCCGACAGCCGCACCGGACGGCTGCTGCTCGACGACGACGGCAATGTCCAGCAGCTGGTCGTCATCGGCACGTCGGGCAGCCGTGATCGGGCGGCGTCGCGCGAGCTGCTCGCCGGCGAGACGACCGCCCAGGGGCTGGTGCGGCAGCTGAGCGGCTCATGAACGGCAGCAGCGCGAAAGCACCGTGTAGCACCGTCCTGGCGTGGCCGATTCGAAGACGATCGACTGCAGCAGGAACTTGCGTTGCATAAGGCATACGGCTGTTTTGCTCTACGAAGTAGGCTTCGTCCAGACGTACTTTTAGGCTTCTGCAGAGCACGGAACCCCCGCACTCATAGCAGATATTGCGGCCGACATGCTCTTCGCACTGCGTCAGTCGCCCACTGGGCGGCGCAGATAGGGCAGCAGCCGTACGAGCTGAACCACAGCTGATAGCAAGACACGTGCGTGGCTTCAAGTGCGGCAGCAGGAAACTGGAAAGAAGTCTTAACGGCTATGTTGATTGTTGAGGACTCCAATAGACATGTATCACATGTAATTCTGCACTCTTGAGCTTCTATCAGGCAAGGATTGCTGGTGCAGGCGGCTGTACGTAGCAACTAGTTTTAGCATACGAGCTTTGCATGCTCCTTGGACGGACTTACGTCCTTGACAAAACTACAGGCAATACTTCTGTTCATTCCATGTTTTGTACGTAAGATTCTCAGCCCGACGTTTGGATTACACTCGAATAATACATCCGTTGATTTTCATTTATCATTAAATTGGCTTAAGACACCAGTAGTAAGAAAGTTTTGGTACACTCGCACCAAAGTGTTTGAGAAGGATACCATATATTCAAACAATCTCTAAATCAGTGCGACAAAAGCAGCCACAGCGACAAGGGCACCAGCAGGACCCAGGGCACTGTTGGAAGAAGCGCCAGCGGTTACCACCACCTTGGGGGCAGAAGACGTCGTCGACTTGACGGCCGAACCAGTTCCCGAAGCTGCACCGCTGAACGTGGAAGGAGACGTCGAAGTGAGAGGTGTCGGGGTGACCGGTGTAGCAGACAGACTCGGCGCCGTAGAACTTGCAGTACTTATAGCGGCCGATGAAGAAGCAGCTGCAGTGATGGTACTTCCTGGGGCACTAGACGTGATTGAGGCTTCCGGTGCAGACGATGGCGGTGCAGCCGAAGAGGGGCTTCGGGACACGGCAGGCGTTGTGGTCGTAACCGGGCAAACTGTCGTGCTCACAGCTATGGTGACGGTTGTGAGGAGAGTGCTTCTAGCTGGACACGAGACGATGGAAGCGGCACAGCTGACAGTGCTCGTCACTGTCGAGAAGAGGGTGCTCGTAGTGTAAGAACCCACCGAGGTGGCTTCTGTAGTCGCTACGGCAGCAGGAGTCGTGGCGGAGACGGTCGAGCTCCGGTCAAAAGTCGTGCTGCTCAAGGGAGCCAACGTGCTGCTCTCCTCATCAGTGCAGTCTTCATCGTAGCCGGATGGATCCAGGCCCATCGTCTCTGCGGCCGACATGGCAGCGAGGAAGAGAACTGAAATCAGAGATGCCTTCATGGTAGCTGTTTATGATTTCCCAAGGTGGCCGGATAGATGTATGGACACAAAGGCTGGTCTGAGACGAGTTATAGGCGAGTGACGAAAGCGAGCGGACTAGCCAGCAGGGGAAACGACTGATGTAAGTGGGAAGAAGCCGACGACAACAGGAGGAAATGAAACGGGAAGACGACGACACAGGACGGGACTGCTGCCTTATCTACCCTGTCCAGCGGCGTACAAATGAGAGGCTGTGCCGCAAATGAACCAGGAACCGGGAGACGGCGCTAAGAAACGGCAGGATGGTGGGATGCTGTGCCGGTTCCAACACAAATGCAGGGACGCAGGGGAACAGTCTGAAGTCCGACTGCGGATTATTGTTGCATCTTTCATCAAGCCCCCCGTCGATCCCGCTACTCCTCGCTGCGGGTAGCAACTAGAGGATCTGAGCGGACTCGAATAAAGAGTGAGGCGCAAAGAGAGGTCTGAAAGGATGCAGCCGCAGCCAGGCCGCTCTGAAAGGCCGGCTGCCATGGGCCTTGCCGCCGGGGTGATATGCAGCTGCAGGCTCGACAAAGGCCCGCGACGAAGAGAGGCGGCACATGGCCTGTCTACAGTCATCTGTTGTCCATCGGGTCGTAAACAAAACGAAACAAACAGTGGTACGAGCGAGTCCGAGCGAGTCTGAGCGAGCACGACGCTCGAGGACACTGCCGATGTCAGTGCTCGGGCAACAAAGGCCACAAAGCGATCGAGACTTGTTGAAACGTCCGCCCGATTTGAAACAACACGGCTCACGCGGACAGACACATCATACCTCTGCAGTGGTCTTGGAGCCGAAGTTCGGCTGGACAAGCTGCAGAGAGCTACTGCGGAGCTTGGCGTATTGGGGGGGAGTTGCGCACCAGGAGAGCACAGAGTAGAGAGCGCGACGTCGATGGAGGTTGAGTCTCGCGATGGCGATGCAGGTCACATGACGACCCGGCCAGTGTGGGCAGGAGCGGAGGATCATGCCACACGTCATCGCGGCAGCCGGCCAGCCACCTGTGGCTCACGCAGAGCGCCACCTGTCGCGATCTCGATGCCGCCGGCCGGCGATGCGCAGCGTCCCATCCAGATGCCGTCCCGGCCGTCTACGTGCTCTGCACAAGTACGCGCAGCGTCGCGAGTGCCGGTGACGACGACGCAGCGACGCCCACACTGCGCAAGCCTGCTGGCCGCCGCCGTCTGCTCTGCACGTCCGGCCCAATGCAACACACCGTTGTGCTGGCCGGCTGGCGGTCGCTGCACCATTGCGTCAGAGTCGCGCTCGTCGGCAGGCGCCGGCGATTCGCCGCCCAGCGCTGTCCAGCCGACGCCTGTCAGCCTGCATGGTCTGTCTCAGCTGCCTGTCCCCGTCGGCCGTTTTGCAGGCGTTTGCAGCCTGCATGGGGGCCCGTCTACTCCGTACTCTAGCGCTGTGCTGTCTCGCTGTCCCTGCTGTCCGACGTAATACGGCATGGCACGGCGTGGGCCACAGAAAGTCAGTCCGCCGCGGCGAGTGCAATACGGAGTACAAGGACAGCCGCACGACTGTATCAGTACACGCATCCCTTCCGCTGTCTTACTGAGAAAGACGGCAAAGTGGCGCTGTCAGGCCCCCGCTAGGCCTCGCCCGCTGGAAACGTCCACTAAAATGGTCCTGTGCTTCTACCGGCCCGCTGCGAGCCCCACCGGCTAGCGCGTGTCTAATTTGGCCTGCCTAAGCGGCTGTGCTGCGCACTGCGGCGGCTCGCAGACGCTTCCTCCAGTTCCTGCTCCTCTGGTTCGGCGCTGTTTGTGCTGCGCAGTCTTCCATTTGCTGCTCGTCCTTTCTCGCTGCGCTCTTCCCGCTTCTCTGCACTTCCTCGCATTTCGTCATTTCCGCCAGCTGCAAGCTCCTCCCCCCGTCCAGCCTCCTGCCTCCCATTCGCTCCTTCTCACAGCTCCGGGTTGGCACCTTGCGAGAATGACTGGAAAATGACATACTTTGCAGTGGCCCAGTGTGGCTTGGCGTCGCCGCAAGGCAGGGCCTCGTGTTCTGCCCCTCCCCCTCATCGCTCCTGCCTTCCCGAGTACTTGTACAAATAGACGCTGACTCTCGGTCCTCCTGCCCAGACTAGGGCCAAGCCGGTCAGCCGCCACCATCTTCTGCCTGTCAGCAACCCTTCTCTCCGTCTTTCCGTCCTCTTTTCTCCCTCGTCTTCCCCTCTTCCTCTCGTCTTCCTGTTACCCCGCTGCCGCTTCTTCTCACCCTGACTCTGTCTCTGTCGTCTCTTGCCTTTTGTCCTCCGCGCTGCTTCAAGCCCTCTCCAGAAGGCCTCACAGAGTGCTTTTAGGCTGCTGCTAGGCTGCTTCTTGGCTGCAGCACAGTCGAATTCTTACTTCTCGCTTTTGCGGCTTTTTCCTCTGTCTGCTGCTGGCCTTCTACTGTACTTCTGCCCTCCATGGCCGGTCGATACAGCCGCGACTCGCTCGTCGTCGACGAGCGAGACTACCACACGGGCTCGGGTCGTCCGCGGCCCCGATCCGAGGCCGGCTTTTACGAGCGCCGCGAGGAGATCCGGAGCCCGTCCCGTGTCCGGGAGACGGACCGTGTTGATGTGCGTGTCCGCGAGCGGGAGCGCTCGCGGGAGCGGGAGCCTCTGGACCGCTACTTCCGGGACGACCGCCGTTCCGAGCCGGGCGCGATGGTGCTGCGCCAGCGAGACGTCGAGACCGTCGAGCACCGGCCTCGTCCGCGGCCTCGCTCGCCCACTCCTGTCCGCGTGCGCGAGTTTGTCAGACAGCGCTCGCTCTCTCGCTCGCCTTCGCCCCAGCGTGAGGTGAGCCGCGTGGAGATCCGCGACCGCGTCGTCGATCGCGGCCGCGGGCGCTCGCCCTCCCCGTCTCCCGAGCGCCGTATCCGCATCGAGCATTCCCGCAGCCGTGCTCCGTCACCTTCACCGTCGCCTCCGCCGCAAGAGGCTCGTCCTGTTATCCGTGGTCCTGTCGTGGAGCGAGAGGTCATTACGCATTATACAGATGTCGACCATGGTAAGCAACGGTCTTCGTCCACGTGTGCTGTCGCAACTTACTGACGGCGTACATAGGCGTTGTCTATGCGCGTCCCCAAGCGCCGCCTACTCCGGAGCCCACCCGCAAGAAGCACGACATGGAGGTGGACGTCTACACTTCTCACGGCCGCAGCAGCCGCACTGAAGTGGACGTGGACATTTCCGGCTCCAAGAGCCGTGAGCGTCACCGGTCGCGCCCCCCACCGCAGAACTATGAGAACGAACTAGTTGTTCGCACTGACCGTCTCGCGGTCGACATCGACGGTCGCCGCAGAGCGCACTCTGCCGCCCCGCCGCGCTCAACCCGGTTCTCTGATGATGAACTGGAGGCGGACTACATCGAGTCGCGCATTGACGAGCGCGGCCGCGTAGGCGAGGCCTTCCATGGCGCCACCAAGGGCTGGTCTATCGTCGATGTACCGCCCGGCACAGAGCGCGTGCGCATGGACGGTGCGGGCGGCGGTAGTGCCGAGGTCACTTGGCAAAAGTACAGTGGTGTGCGCCGCACGCGCTTCATCCCCGATCGTGACGAAGGCGCCCCGTCTGTCGTTGTATCGGAGCACCGCCACCGCGAGGCGCCTCGCGAGAAAGATGGGGACCGTATCAACGTGCAGATCATTGAAAAGGACCGTGGCCGCGCTCACTCTCCCCCCCGCGACGATATGTGGACCGAGATCACCAAGGACCTCGTGAACCGGGAGGCCATCGAGCGCTACGGCTACCCGTATACTGAGACGGATTACTTCTTCTACGTGCTCAAATATCTGCGACAGGTGTGTGCTCCTAACCGGGCTTTTGCAACTCGCTTTGTTTGTGGCTATTTTGCTGACCCCGTTGCAGGAGGACGTCCAAGATCTGGTGCAGCTGACGGACCGCATCCGGCGGCAACGCCGCCGAGACCGTCAGGCCCCGCGGCACTCTCACGAGGAGATTGACATTGCCGTGCAGCGGAGGCCCCGCAGCCAGAGCCGTCCCCGTCGCCGGTACGAGGATGAACACGAGCACATTCGTGAAGAAGTCATTATCGATCACCCGCGCTCTTACTACCGCTAAGTGGGCAAAGCGGAAGTTTTGTGCGTTTACTGCGTTATTTGGGCTTGTTGGATAGTTTGGGGAAGCTTATTGGATTACGTACTGCGGCATACACGTGCTTGGAAGAAGACTGGACTCAGGTTTACGATGTAATGATGACCCGACGCAATCTGATTTGGCCGCTTATTTTTGTGTATATCGCTAGCGATAAGAGTTTGGAAGCATAGAAGAACAGCGCTGTTATATCGTGTATGACTGGGATATTGGCGTGCCATATATGGCAACTAGTTTCGCGTGTTTGGTTCGCCATGACAGTCTCTACGATCACGACAATAAGACGCAAGGGGAAAATTGCAGTTTGTGGTCCAGAGTCCCCGTAGACGGGGCCTCCATCAACGGTATACTTTTTTTTCTTTGTATTCGTGGATAAAAAAAGAAGAAGAGCACAGATATCCGTTTTTCCGAGAATACCAGCCAGCCGCGCGCGCCAAAAACATCCAATCTTCTACCTCTCTTCCCCCGCCTGCCCTTCCCAGCGTCCCACTGCCGATTTGTTGGCCGAATCCGCACCGTCCGTCTGTCTCTCATATGCTCTATACGGGAGACGAGTCGTCGCTGTGCAGATGTCGTGATCGTGGGGTGGTATGTGTCCGTGATTTTTTATCTCTCGCGAGGATGATTAAGGTTTTTTTGGTTGCTTTTTTGCTTTTGGGTCAAGGTTGTGTTGTCGGAAGCCCAGTCTGCCCCGGCAAGGCGCAGATTGGAGAAACGTGCCTGTCGTCGATGGGGGGTGTCGTAGTCGGCGCGTCAGAATCCTCCAGTCCTCTATGCGCTGGCCTTGATCTTGGCCAGAGCCTTGAGCTCCTCGAAGCGGCGCTGCTTCTTCAACCGCAGAACCTTGAAGCGGTCAAAGTCGGACAGGCCCTTCCGCCGCTCGGTCTGCAGACGCTTCTTGTACCAGTTGCTGGCCTTCCACTGGCTGTCGACCTCAGCCTTCGCCCAGGCAGCCTGGACGGCACCGGACCGCGCGCCACGGGGCAGGCCGGCGATGACGATGGCAGTCAGGAGCACCTCAGCGAGGGCAATCGATTGCCGGGGAACACCGCCAGGGTTGGCATCTGTCGCAGGGCCATCGACGAGAACCTAGGAGACGCGTTAGTCAACTTGCATCGATGCGGCTGCTGTATGTCTCGATGGCAGGCGGCCCGTCCTCTCCCACGTCTCTAGTCGTCGCGTTCACGTCCTCTCCGGACCTCCGGTTCCCGGTCCTCCCGTTCGCCCTTCCCCGTCACCCAGTTCGGCCGCCTCCATCGAAAGAAATGCGCAAGAAGTACCCACCCGCTTGTGGTCGATGATCTCGGAGATGGCAGCCAGGCGGCCAGCGTAGGGGCCGTTGCCCTGGATGAAGACAACGCGGCCAACCTCGACGAGGCGCCACTTGGAACCGATGATCGTAGCGTCACCCATTGTGATGTTTGTTCCGGAAGGAGATCTGGACTGGGCAGAAGGCGGATGTCAGCTGCTGCTGGCTTTGTGTCGGCAAAGAAAACGGACTTTTCGCTTGAATCGCGGTCGAATCTCAAAACGCCGCTGCGGCAGGTAGGGTGAACTTACAGTTAGTTTGTCGTTGTGCAGATGGTTGGTGCAAGATGGAATTTCGTGATGCTGCAAAACTAAAGCGTAGGGATATGGTGGAATGGATTTTTGGTGCGCGACTAAAAAAAATTCATGCTGCCCTAAACACCTCCACACGGAAATTCTGCCTCGGACTAATGTTTTCGCGCTACCCCCGCAGCAAGCCAAGTTGACTTTCCTCTTTCTTTCAGCGTGCAAGTCCTGTAGGCAGAGCTTGTGCATACTACTAGGAGAGTACAGTCATTATCGTAACGTGCATACGGCAGAAAGCTGTCCAGCATGCGAACGTGTTTTCGTACTGACCATTCACGTATAGACACCGGATCGCGGATTTGCTGTCAAGTCACGTGATAAACGGTACATGCTTCTCTGCAAAAAATTCATGCAAATCCATGTACCTGTAGCCCCTCCTTGAAATATAGACGAGTTCTGCCGAATTGAGCTTAGCGTATATCCTTGCCAAACCCTACGCAGTACCTTTTTCACAATTTGACTCGCAAAGTTTCTCGTTTGGCAGAAGGCCGTCACGATCCGTAATCAATCTCAACGAAGCACGATCGCCAGCTTCAACGTCGCTCTATAGCCATTTCACCGCTCCCTTACACAGGCAAGTTTTTGTGTTTTTCCGTAATTTTCAGAGTACCACAGCGGCATCTGCCACCCTTCTTCCGCCACAGCGCATTTTCACGGCTTCGTTCTAACTTTGAATTCCCCGGACGCAGTCACACACATCACCGCCCACAATGGCCAACCCCCGCGTTGAGGAGCTCCCGGACGACGAGACCAAGAACGTCAAGGTCGAGGAGCTGGAGGAGGACGATGACAGCTCGGCCGAGTCCGACATTGATGTTCAGGCCCCCGCTGGCTCGACCACCGTCATTCACTCGCGCAACGAGAAGAGGGCCCGGAAAGCCCTCGAGAAGCTGCACCTTACCCGCGTGGAGGGCATCACCCGCGTGACCCTCCGCCGCCCGAAGAACGTGAGTGACGTTCTGCATGCTGCCGCTCAGTCGCTGTCCGACCCGGCCCCGGCTTTGGTCGGTTCGTCCATGTCGCAATGACCCCTCGCTGACAGCCCGGCTTAGGTCCTCTTCGTCATCAACACCCCCGAGGTGTACAAGTCGCCAAGCGGCACCTACATGTAAGTAGCGGCCTTTCGCCGTGCGTCAGCTCGCGATGCTGACTCTGGACCCAGCGTCTTTGGCGAGGCCAAGGTGGAGGACCTGAACGCTTCCGCTCAGGCCGCTGCCGCGCAGCAGCTGGCCGGTCACGACCACGACCACGCCGGCCACAGCCATGACCACGACCATGACCACGACCACGACCACGACCACGATCATGGCGAGGAGGCCAAGAAGGAGGAGGCCGAGGAGGAGGAGGATGACGAGGAGGAGGTCGATGCCACCGGCATCGAGGACAAGGACATTGAGCTGGTCCAGACGCAGGCCGGCGTGTCCCGCAACAAGGCTATCAAGGCCCTGAAAGAAAACGACAACGACATTGTCAATTCCATTATGTCTTTGAGCATCTAAAACGGGGAACGTCTAGTCCAGTTTCAGGAATGAGAAGATAAAGAACGGGCAGCCCATTTGGCGTCCGCTGAAGACACTCGACCTGCTGTTGTACAAGTGCAACATGGCCGCTGACAGTCTGCTTGGGAGCAAGATGAATTGAAAGCAGGATCAAGGAAGGCTGTAAGCCCGAACTGGTCTGCAAGAAAGATCACTATAAACGCGCAACTAGAGCTTCGGGTGTCTGATTTGGCTACCTCTGCCGTACGGTAGCAGCACCTGCCGCTGTCAATAATATTGTCCCGCGTCAACGTCTGCCGTTCTATGGCTGCATTACATCAAGTTCCATGTGTCTGGTTCGACATGCAACAGTTGTTGCGCGCCGGAAGTGGTTTGGTCACGTGATCCAATGCCAACGGCGGAGGGGGCACAGCGGGTTTTCAAGCGTCCTAGCTTTTCCGAACTACCCAGAAAACTGGCTCCGGCCGGAAGAAGCGTCGTCTCGCCAAACTTCCTCCTTTCGCAAAACCCTCCACGCCGACCCCCCAACCGTCGCCCCCAGCCATCCGCACACTGACATCATGGCCGCTGTAAGTCTGGACGCTCCCCGCTCCCTGCCAGTGGCCGTCTTCCCGGCCATGGACGTGCCGGGGCGTCGTGGCCAGCCGAACGGGTCGCGCGAACCGTGAGCTAATTTCGTGCCTCTTTGGTAGAAATCCGCTGCCCTCAAGCTCGACTGGGCCAAAGTGACGACGTCGCTGGGCCTGCGCGGCCAGACGGTGGCCTCGCTGCAGTCCTTCAAGAAGCGCAACGACGACGTGCGGCGCAAGGTGCAGGCGCTCTCGGAGCACCCGACGACGGTGGACTTTGCGCACTACCGCAGCGTGCTGAAGAACACGGCGGTCGTCAACGAGATCGAGAAGCGGTTCGCCGCCTTCAAGCCGGCGACGTACGACGTGTCCCGGCAGCTCAAGGCCATTGAGGCGTTCGAGGTGGAGGCTGTGCGCAACGCCGAGGCCACCAAGGAGAAGGTCGACCTCGAGCTCAAGGACCTCGCCAAGACGCTCAAGAACATTGACGAGGCCCGGCCGTTTGCGGACCTCACCGTCGACGAGATCGCCGCGGCGGAGCCGTCCATTGACGAGAAGACGTCCAAGCTGGTGTCCAAGGGCCGCTGGTCCGTCCCCGGCTACAAGGTAAGAATCACGACCCAGCCGTGCGACTGGTCCGCGTACGAGCACAATGCTGACACCCTCTGCAGGAGAAGTTTGGCGACCTGGCCATGGTATAAAGCGGCGGAATGGCAGCGCTGCACAGCGACATTTCTTCCCCTTTCTGTACTTTAGCCAATGTGTAAATACGGAGACAATCCGCAAAGCAAGCAAAGGAGCAATAGAAGACTTTGCATTCCCTCCATGTCCATTGTGCATTTGCTTGCCAGCTCCTCGTGCCTGCTCGCCAATGAGTTGCCTTGATCAATTTTACCTTTATCGAGCTGAATGAAGCCTTGCGTTGACTACAATCGTCAGGTTCTCACTTTTCTCTTTTTACACTATTGACGCAGGAAGGAAGACATAGCAGTCCGTTTCTTCTCACTTCCTACACAATTTGACGCAAGCAGAAAGACATAGCAGTCCGTATTTTCGCTACTAATAGGGCACACAGTGCCAAGTCTATCTATTCAATGCAAGGCTTTGACCGGATCGACAAGCAGTGCGAAGACAAGAATGAGAGAGCACACACTCAAAAGGCGGTGCGAAAGTAGTCCAAAGATCCCATCCACCCATCCTTCCATCCTTCCATCCTTCCATCCACATTCTCCTGGCTCGCAGGCCCCCATACTCGACGTACAGGCAGGCATCCATTCGAGCTCCCAAAAAGATCAAGGAAAAAAGCAAAGAGGAAGAACAGCACACGCACGGCCAAACCCGATTTGTGTGAACTGTAAAGCCCTCTGTTCCTTCGCCTTGCTTGAAAATGCGGCAAGCACAGCCGCCCCAATCCCGATTCCATCCTTGTCCCAATTAGAACTCCAATCCCATTCCCAAAGTTAATCACTCGCAAGCCAAGACAGCCCTTCGAGCATGACCCTCTCGGCAGTAAGAGCCTGATCCATCCAGGGTGTCTTTAGCCAGAAGGTATGCGGCCAGCCCTTGGTGACGGAAACGCGGACGGGGACGCCAGAGAGCTCGAGAGCCTTGGCGTAGCAAAGGCCATCGGAGTAGAGCATGTCGTTGGTGCAGAGCTGGATCCAGTGTGGCGGGAGGCGGCGCAAGACAGCGGGCGGTGCTTCCAGGGGCATTCGTGGCAGGCCGTCGCGCGGCTGTTTGCGGAGCATAGGACCGAGGAGGCTTGTTTCAAAGGCAATGTTGGAAGCACTCGTGTGCAGTGGGCGCAGATTGGCGGGGATGTAGTCGGGGCCTTTGAAGGCGTCGCTGGTGACGGGACAGCGGAGGACAACACCGGCAATGGACGGCGTGCTGGCCTTGGTTTCCATCTCCCTCTCGGCCTCTGCCTGTGCTACCAGCGCAGCCAGCTCGCCGCCGCTGGAGCTTCCGATGAGAAGCATGCGGGCGTGAGGGTGGGCGGCGCGGAGGTGGCGGAAGGCGTCGAGGCAGTCTGCGACGCAGGTAGCGGCAGGGTTCAGAGGCATGAGCCGGTAACCGATGGAGTACAGCAGGGGCGGGCGCTGGCCGGGCAGTTGTGCCTCCTTGATGATACGGCGGCACGAGAGGTCTTCGCTGTCGGCCTCGCCGATGGCAAGCCCGCCGCCGTGGATGTAGACGACGACCCAGGGCTCGTCGGCGGCGGCTGCCGCGTCGACCGTCGCCGAGTAGGCGAGCACGGGGATGCGGTGGCCGTCAATGGTGGACGGCGCAGAGAGCGCGCGGATGGCGACGCCGTTGGAGAGGTGGTGGTCCCGGGCGCCGGGGGCACGCATGCGGGCGCTCAGCTCGCGACACTCCTCTGCATAGCGAGGCTGGCGCTCCAGCGGCGGCTCGACAATACGGGGCACGGGCAAGCGGGCCTCTTTCTCGTAGCGGACCCAGTCGGGGTCGAGGGGCGGGGGCTGGAGGAGAACGAGACGATCGAGTGGTGAGGCCGGGCCGGCGGGCGCCGGGGCAGCGGGCGCCGGGGCAGCGGACAGAGCCATGGCAGGCTGCAGGCTGCCAGACAGCCCAATGCTTTCACGAGGCGCAAAGGCTGAAACAGAGGGCCCAAACCAGTAGCCAGACGTCGACGGGGTCAGGACGCTTTCAACGCGGGCGGACATAGGGACTGGCTGTGGGAGGAGGCCGACTGTGGTACTGATTTGCTGTGCTCGTTGCTGCTCGTTGCTGTGCTTGTTGCTGTACTCGTTGCTGCTCGTTGCTGTGCTTGTTGTTGCACTCGTTGCTGTGCTCGTTTGCCGTATTTTGTTTGCTGTCTTGAACGGCGTGCGTGCTGTGATCCGCAGGGAAGAAGCGATGGGAGACGGCTGAAGCAAGAGTCAGTACGAAGCAAGAGGGTAGTCTAGGCTAGGGCATGGAGTATGGCTCAGGACAGCCGCCAAGTTCGGGCAAGAGAACGGAGGACAGGACTCATATAATTGCCATGAGGAATCAGAGAAGGCAGATGAGGGGAAGTGAGGGTTCACTAGCTAGATAACGGGACTGGGCCGAAGACGGCTACGCGGCACGGGAGCAGAGGAAGAGAGGCAGGAGCGACCAGCCGGCCAGGCCGGTTGGCAGGACGAAGAAGGTGCGATGCTGTGGACGGAGTACGATATGCCGAGCGAAGCGAGACTGTGTAAGTGGCAGGACAGACCTGTGAGCCCCGAGCAGGCAGTACGGCTCCGCAACGTACGGTGACGTTGGATTGGCGTGATCTGAGCGGCTGGCGACGGACGCCCAGACGTTGCCACCGTCGGCGAGGTGACACGCGAGGAAGTTGGGGGTTGGCAGGCGCGAGGCTTGGCGCTGCGCCTGTGTATCGTAGCGTATCTGTATCTGTGTATCTGTGTCTGTGTATCTGTACTGTGTATTGCGCGGTCGCGGCGGGTCTCGGCGGCAGTGGACGTCTGATGGAGCCGCAATGCAGTGCTGTGCAGCGCAGTGCTGCCGTAGTGCGTGCGTTGGCGAGCGCGGCTGCCGGCAGCACAGGCGAGGCCGGAGCGAGGCGAGACGGATGGGGGCGCGGCGGTGCGGCGGCGGTGCGGCGTCTGCGTGCTGTGTCCCTCGGGTCGACTGGACTCTGTGCCGACTCGTGGGCGTCGACCAAGCTGTCTGTGCCGACAAGTCGTCGACTGCTCGTAAAATCTGCGCGTCCGGTCTCGCGCGGCTGGACGTTGGGTCGTGGAAGGCAGCGGTGCTCGTGTACAGAGGAGTGCCGAAGCCCAGGCGAACAACGCAAGCACGTCCGAACAGAAAGGCTGCCCGCTGCTACTTGTATTACTCCGTACACAGTATGCCGTCGGCGTGCTGGCCGTGCGAGCAGGGGAGCAGAAAAGGGACCAGAAGATCCCGGCCCGCCGGGATTAGCCCCCTCCTGCTCGTCTGCCAGACAAGCCGCATGGTGAAGTACGAGTAGGCTGCCATCGTGCCTGTACGGGCACGAGCACCCGTACTCGGTACACATCGGCCAGGCTCCATGCCCAGGCCCCATGCCCCATGCTACCTGCGCTCGCGACGTCTGACTCGTCCTGCGCGATGGAGACGCGAGACGCCGGCGGCGACGGAGACTGATACGGAGTACAGCCGCCAGCGGCGCCCGCGCGTGGTGACAGGCGACGGGCGACGGGCGACGGGTGACTGGCCGCCGCGAAGCAGTGCTGCATCCTGGGGCGTCTAGTGCGTCTGGGTATGTACATCTTGGTGCGGTCTGCGCTGGGCTAGCGAGTGTTAGTGCTGTCGGTGGTGTCTCCATACGAGGGCGTTGGTCGACGAGTACGAGTATTGCGCGCAGGAATACGGAGTAGGGCACACCACGCACTAGCCGCATCCAGAGCGCCCGCATCGCGCAGGCACACCGCGTGGTGCGGCCGTCTGCCTCTTCTGCCTCTTCTGCAAGGCGCAGAGGCGCAGAGGCGCAGAGGCGCAACGGCCGCCAAAGCGGCCGCTCGGCCAATCTGCCAGGTGCCAGAGCGCCGGCAAGGGCCGACAGTACTGCGAAACCGGGGTGGGCGTGGAAACGGGACAATGCCCGCGTCCAAATGGGAAGGTACGGAGTACAGAGGCCTGGTGCGCCGCCGCCCGCGGTACACAGTACATGCACGCCGTGCTCTGTGTCACGGAGACGATGCACAGATACAGCCCGCCTGGCCCGATGCTCCGTATCTTTCGGGGTCGCATACCGGTACCCCAATCCGACGTGCAGCAGGCACTCGTATCAAGACGCACCAAGCACAGATAAAGCGCGGCACGTGGTCTGGCCCAGATCCCTGCGCACCGCCATCGCCCGATCAGAGCCGTCAGATACCGCGACGGCAGCCACGCAGCGTCAGCCGGCCGCGCTGGGAAGGAACAGAGCGCGACGTACAGATACGAGAAGCACACGGCAGGCGCGTTCGGGGGCCGTCGCCGGGCGTTTGGGACGTGTCATTTCCTATCTTGTTCTCGCGCGGGAGAAGAGCGCCCGACACGGCCAGTGGGCAGCTGCGGCCGGGAGATACTACGAGTCATGTGGCCACGGCGATGTGGATGGCATGGCGTGGATGGCGACCGAGCCAGGAGCGGCGGTGCGAACGCCTGCAGCGGCTTGACCTGTCTGCATGTTGCAGCCTGCACGCTGCACGCACTGCAGGTGACCGTCGCACCTTCCTGCCGAAGGCCGACAACGGTACATGTCTCACTTGTACACGGCAAGCGCGACTGGGTACGACTCTGTACGACGTTGGCCGCTGTGACGCTGTGCCACGTACGAGACTTGTACTCCGTAGAGTACTCGTACTCGTGCAGGCACCGTTCGTACGAGAGAGAAGGCGACGGAGGCCGACAGCGCCGAATTCGTCCCTCCCCAGCCCAGCAGCGCATCTCCGCCGCCATGCTACTCTGCCACCATGCTATCGTCGCAGGCCGCATGCAACATGCATCCGCAGGCGTGGCCAGTGCGCGCGTGATAGCAGCCTGCATGCAGGGGCGGCAGGGGACGCACGGCGGCCACACGGCAGCAGCCCAGACGGAAGCCGACCGCCGAACGGCCAGCAGACGAGAGCGGCCTGTCCTCCGGCGCGTGCGGCGTGCTCCTCGCGGCGTGCGCCGAGGCGCGACGGCGCAGACAGCGCCGCCGGGACGCTGCCGCCACAGGCCTGGACGGGCTCCGTAGCCGCTGGCGGATCGCTGCCGCTTCTGGCCGCCCTCCTTTTTCGCGTTCGCCGGCGCGTTTCTGCGTTCCCGGCTTCACCGCCGGACCCGACTTGGACGGGCATCAAGGCGCTCGCGCGTCCTGTTTGGAGCGCTGCAGCCCGGGAACGGCAACGCGACAGGGAGACACGTCCGAGAAACGGGTAAAGGCCACTGCAACGCCGACGGGCTCCCTTGTCGCTGCTCGACCTGACCTGTTCCCCGGCCTCCGCCTCCCAGTGCCCTGGCTGCGGATGGCCCTCTTCGGATGGCTGTCTATGGAGTCCGTTATGGGTCGTGTCCTCGCTTGCGTCTGGCCTTGCAACGAGGGTCTCTGCCGCATGGAAACGGAGACGGAAAGAGGACGAGTACGGAGTACGGAGTACGAGTAATACGGAGTAATACTGAACAGAGGTTTCGGCGCAAACGTAAGCTCGCTGCACGTGAGGCAGCCCCACTCGTTTACACGCCGCTCACGTGACGGCTTCCTGTCTGCATCGGCGTCGCAGCCGACAGGCCATCGAGCAGGCCGCGTCGCAATGCATCTCGGCCACCTGGTCTGGCCCCGTCTAGTCCTGCCTGGCCGGCTGCCTCGGTGTGAGGAGTCCTGTCGGCAGCCCCTTTCGCCGTTCGCCTCGCGCTTCTCGCCTTTTGTCGTTCGCCTTTGCCGTCCGCCTGGAGGCCGGCCAGCTCGGTGCCGATAGCTTCGTACGAAGCAGACCGGGCGAGATGCCAGAAGCAGACCGGGCGAGATGCCAGAAGCACACGACCAGGGCGCGAGTACGAGGGAGTGCCGCCCTACGGCGTATGCCCTGGTCGCAGACGATTCGTCCAGTACAGAGGCGTCGGGCATGGGCCCCGACACATCCTAGCACTCGACACAGGTCCAAGGCGCGGTGGATCGCGAGGGCCAGTTGCCGCCACGAGTATGCACAGCGACGCGCTGACCTGGTCTGACAGCACCGGTCAGCTGGATGTCGCAGCGAAGCAAGGAGGGGTGACGGGCTGGAGAACGGCCCAGCAGAGCAAGGATGCGGAGAACGGCCAATGACGCGCCGGACTAGCACACGGAGTATTGCTTCGTATGCATGCCGAACGGACCGCCGCGGTCTGGTGCGAAACCCGACGAAGCGCCGAGCCAGCAGCGGGGAGCAAGAAGAAAAGAAGACAGAACGAAACGAGAAAATGGAAAAAACTCCGTAGAGAAAACAGGAAAATCAGAAGCGAGCTGCCGCGCCGTTCAGCTGTCATGGCTCCATCCGGTGATCTCCACACGTGCGGGCCACTGTACGAGTACGGTTTGCATGTCTTCTACGCGTACGTGCGCTTGGAACTCGGCGTGCGCGTGTATCTCGGCGTGTGCGTGTTGGTCGTGACGTTACTTCGTGCTCGTACATGCTGTCCTCGAGCTGCGACGGCTGCCCATCCCACCGTGAACTGTGCCGCCCCCTCACCCCTCTGTGGCTTGGCTTGGGGCTCCTACTCGTATGCGTAGGCCTCCGCATCGTCATCCGCGTCGCCCTGCTCGCGATCCGCAAAGACCATGTACGCCTCGGCGTCGGCGTCGCCGCCAACGGCCTGCGCCCATGCGTCGCGCACGGCGTCCAATGACGTGTCGCCCACCGTCAGGTCGACGGCCAGTGGCGGGAATCTGTAGATGGCCTCCTGCCGCGCTCGACCCGCGTCTGCGCTCGACCGTCCTTTGCTCGACGCTCCACTGGCACTGGTCGCTCCACCCGCTGTGGCGTCCCGTCTCCCTGGTACTTGTACGGGCCTGCCGCTGCGGATCTGCTCGTAGTACAGCGAATAGAGGCAACGTGGCGGTGAAGCCCGCGCTACCTGCACATCGCCATCCTCCGCCGCGCCGCCATGACTGGCTAGCGACCGGAGCACCGCGTCCAGTGCGCGCGCGAGGACCGCCTGTGCCTTGACCGAGTGGATCGTTGTCAGATACAGCACACCTATAGGTCGGAAACCAGGGTCAGCTTTCAGCTCGTCCATGGCACCGCGGCCCGTATAAAATAGCAAGTGGCAATATAGGATCGTGAGCAGGTCAGAATGAAACAGTTCTTCGTCAAAGCATTTGCTCAGACAATGTAGATAAGTTTTTTGTTGGTAATCATCATTTGCTCACGCGAGTAGCGGTGTACAACGCCACAAGCACGGAGAGGGCAAGGAGCAAGGCAGGCGGGTATCAGGGGTCTCGGCAACGTACATTGTCCTGGAGGGCATTCGCCCGTGTCGCTCGAATGCGCCACGGCAAAGATCGGGTGCTCGGGCGCAGACCCGTCAGCCAGCACGGTTTGGCCCGCCGGAATCGCAATTACCGCGCCACCTGCAACGGGCGCTCCCTCCACCGGCGGCTCGAACAGGAAGGGCAATGGCGCATCGACGACGGCAACAAGCCGGCTCAGACGCTCTGCCTCTGGCACGTCAGCGTCCTCTTCCGGGCTCTCGTCCGGCCGCGAGGCCAGCTCTGGCCCGCCAAACAGCTGCTTCGTCTTGATACGGACATCCGTCGTCAGCTCGACTTCCAAGAGCTGGTCTCGCGACTCTGCTTCGGCTTCTCCCTCTGCCGGTGTTGACGCCTCTGTTCCCGCGGCCGCTGGCACCGACTGCACCTGGCGAACCCCGGCGCCCAGCATGTACACGGCGCCGCCCACGGCTCCCGCACGACACGCAACCTGCGCAATCTCGCTGCAGCCACCCCACTTGGGATACACGGCCGCGAAGCCCGGACCGAACGCGCCCATGGAAGTGATGTGCCGGTGCAGCCGGAACAGACCGTCTGCCACCGTCGTCTCGGGGCCGTCGAGAGACAGCGTTAGCGCCAGGATGTAGTCCCGCACCCGGTCGTCGAGGCCGAACGCGCTCTGGAGATAGGCGCCAAGCGGTGCCGCTGCGTGCGCACGCCACGGCGCTGCAGTGCTGCCGGCGCTGCCCTCACCGGACACCGCCTCCACCTCTTCGGCTCCGTCCAACGCGAGCACAAACTTGAGAAACTTCATCAACTGTCGCTTGGCCCGGGGCGCCAGCGCTGTGGTGGCGAACACGTCTTCGCGCGTCGCGGGGATGCGCACAATTGAGGGACGCGGCTGAGAGGAGGACGAAGACGAAGCTTCCACGACAAAGAAGGACGACACGGCTAGGAATTCCAGCTGCCGGTACGCCCGCGAGGAGACCAGCAGGTTCACCAGCGCCGACTTGCTGTGCAAGATGTGCGGCGCCAAGGCCAGCGCGTACGCCCGCGAGGCCGCGAGCTTCACGCCGCCCTCTGCGCCGCTGCCGTCCGGCGTTGGCCGCGCAGCGACGGCAGCGCGGAAGGGCGCGACACCGCTTCCGCTGTGCTGGGCAGCCCAGACATCGGCCTCCTGCAGGCTCAGGGCCGCTTCGGCACCGCCATAGTATTCGTTGGGGTCGACGTGCAGGATCTTCTTGTCCGAACGAGAGAGCGCCCTTGAATGTTGGACAACCAATCAGTCATGCCATCGCCACCTCTCGAGCGCAGAGTCCGTCAGAAACCACGTGTTGGACGTCCCAACGTCGCCCAGCCTCGACATCTCCAGCGCTTCGTAAGCCGGACGGCAGGAGGGCATAGCTGCTTACAGCGCAAGCAGAGACTGCTGCAGGCCTGTGCCGCAGATGACGGCGTCCCAGATCGTGTCCGAAACCGACTCCATGCTGGCGCACTCAACAGCAGACGCTCGTATGGGAGATGGGAGGAAGGATGAAGAGAAGAAAGATGCTTGGCGAGAAAGAGCAATCTTAACAGCGAGGAAAATAGCTGCTGTGGGGCGCACTATCATGGTCGGCCTTATATTGATCCGGCCGCGCCAGTAGAGTATTTTGCAAATTTCGACCGTCGTCCACTCTGCTGTTGGTCTTCTTCCTCTCAACCACCACCCTGCCCGGACAGTGGCCGCCAGGCTTTCGAGCCCGTGGCGGCCATGTGGTCTGGATGGCAGTCCTTCACTGGGCTGCGCCTTGCAGGGTGGCAGATTGAGAAGGACTTTTGTCTGGCTCCTCCTGTATCTACTGCTCTTGATTTTCACTGTAAGCCTGAGAGGGTGGTTCGAAAGGTTGGGGACATTTCAAGCTTTGCTACGAGATTGATTCTGCTTTATCGTGACATCGTAGGCCGCTATAGGCGGTAGGCGGACCATTGTTCTTGATCTTAGTACATTGACGCCTGTTGATCTAAATACATTGACGCCTGTTTGAAGTTTCCTTGCAGTAAGATAGCCAGGCAATCGTCGTCTGGCTGGCGTGGAATAAAAATGCCCCAAGTAGCAGGCTGCTGTTCCGACATGTGGTTCAGGGCCTGCGCACAATGGCATGCGGCCTGTTCGGACGCGTGACTGGCCAGCTGGTGTTCGCGTTGTCGACGCACAAGAAGTGCAGGGCAGCGTGTGCTCTCCGCTGCGTCGTCCGCGCCCCGCGAGCCGCAGCTGCCGTCGGTCCACGGCTGGCCTGGCCTGTGCTGATCATGGTCTCTGTTCTGGCTTGTAGCGTCTTTCGACAAACGTTTTTCGGCTGGCATGCCGCGAAATGGATCACGGTGCGGCGCTGCCAAGGGCCGCCGCCACCTCGGCCCAGCGTGTCTCGGCCGCAGCGACGAGGGTGTGCAGCTCGTCCGGACCCAGCAAGACGCCGCCCGTCTTGGAGATGGCGCGCACGACGGCCGGCCGGCCGGCGGTGGCATCGACAACGACGGTGGCGGTCTCGCAGCACTGGCCCTCCTCGAGGCGGTCGGGGTCGAGCAGGATCCAGCGGGCGACGGCAGAGGCCGAGCCGGCCAGGCGCTGCTTCTTCTTGTTCTCGACGCAGACGGCGGCCGTTGTCGCCACGGGGAGCCCACGGAGACGCAGCGGCGCGCCTGCACGCCGAGATCCGCTTCCGTCGGCCTGGCCCGCGGGCGCCGCGGGCGCCGCAGGCTTGCAGACGACCGTATTGCGGTCCGGATTCCAGGCGGCGTGCGGCAGGCGGGTGTCGCGCAGGGCGGCGACGGCGGCGGCCCAGGCGGCGTCAAAGGCGTTGCCGTCGAGCGACAAGAAGAGGAGGTCGATGTAGAGGGTCCAGTAGGCCTTGAGCTCGGGGCCGACATCGACATCGTCGGCCTCCTCCGCCTCTTTGGCCTCTGCGGCCGCCTCCGCGTCCACGTCCATGTCGACGTCTCTCGCGGCGGCGGCCGGCGGCTGGTACCAGATCTTGAGCGGCTCGGCGTCGACAAGGCCGCTGGCGTGCAGCAGCGCGCAGAGGCGCGTGCTCAGCTCCTGGGCCAGCACAGAGGGAGGCCCGCCCGGCAAGAACTCGGGGGCGCAGCCGGTGGCGAGCTCGAGGTTCGGCACGAGCAGATCGTAGTCGCGCAGCTGGCGGCGGTTGTCGGCGTCGACGGCGCGGTCCGTGTCCGTGTCCGGGCACGGCGCGGTGGCCACGGCCGACGGCCGGTACTGCGGGATATGGGCCACGGGCAGAATCTCGGCGCGGACGCCGCACACGACGCTGGTCTGGCCGAGACGCACGGCGGCGCTGCCGTGGGCCTGCGACAGCGAGCCCGCGTGGACGTGGACCGGCCGGGCCTCGCTGGGCGCGCGGCCGCTGGGGCGCGTGCCGGCACCAAAGACGGCAGCGACCGGGTCGGCGGCGGCGGCGGCGTCGGCTGTCTTGCGCGCGAGGTTGGCAACGAGATATTCGTGCGGCGCGATCTTGGCGAAGATCGGCCGCGGCAGCTGGCCCTTGAACGACATGGCGTGAGGCCAGGGCGGAAGAGCGAAGAGAGCGGACGCGGACGGAGCGGACGCGGACGGAGCGGAGCGAGGCAGGCCTGCGGGCGGCGGACGGCGGCAGGTCTTCCGGGCGTCTGGTCGTTGGTCGTGTCGTCGCCGTTGTCGAGCCGGAAGCCGGTGACCGCGACGGAAAATTTTTAGCCCGTCCAGAAAAGTCGGCAGAGCCTGCGCCCACCGACCGCGGTAGCACTTTTCAGCGGGCCAGCGCCTGGGGCTTAGCGCGCGGGACAGCGGCACGCAGGGCTACGTAGCGGCATCTTCTGTTCGCATGCAAGATGCCAAGTAGGAGTGTCGTTATGCTACCTCGCAACGCCCAGGACCCCAAAAGCACGAGAATCCAAAAATGCTGCATGACCGCGCAATGCCGTGTTCGCCCATCACCAGGAAGCCCGCTGTCCGTGATGCTGTCCGCCATGGAAGTCAGTCTCCCCGCCGTCGGTCCAAGCCGAGCCTGCAATCTCCCATCGCCCAAACCCGGGCCAACGCCTCCGGTCTCCCGCCAGCCAGAGGTCTGCTACGACTTGCCCGCTGTCTCCTCCTCCGGGCACGGCCGCATCCCCCACGGCCGTCCGCGCCAGCGCGCCATCGTCCGCCGGAACCCGTCGGTAGCAGCGGCTCCGGGGGCGGTCTCGAGGCTCGCTCCGGGGCCGGCTCCGGAGGCAGGTTCGGAGGCGGCACTGACATGGCCGGTTTCTGCTGCGCAGTCTGGGATCTCCACGGCCAGCGACGGCCGCGCCGAGCCGTTCGGGTCCTTGACCAGCTTGCGCGGCACCGGGCGCTCGCCGGACCACGACGCGCGGCGCGCCTCGGTCGCGGCCAGCCACGCGCGCTGGAGACTGTGCTGCGACAGCGACGGGTATGCGGGATCGCGCCGTCGCCGGCTGCGGCTCTCAGGGCCGTCGCTGGCTGTGCTGTCCGGCAGCAAGGTCTCGTTCACCGAGGCGGCAGAGGTCGGCAGGCGCGTCAGCGTCGCGGCGGGCTTCCCGCGTGACGCCGCCCGCCCGAAGAAGCGCGGCATCGGCTCGGTGATGGCCGCAGCTTGGGCTGTCCTGTTCGACGGCTGTCTTTTGAGCTCGTCGTCGTGGTCTAGTCTATGCTGTACGGTGGTTCTCGCCTCGGGGCCAGGTCGCGGTGGAAGGGCACACGCGAAAGGTTGCCAGACGTCGGCCAACTTGCAACAAGGCACACGCTCCGTCTTTCAGTCTTGCGGCCGGTTCCTAGAGCAAACACTCGGTATGCGCAAACACGCTCTGGCTAGCCTCAGCTCCATAGACACCCAGTCTGACGAAGCGTCGTGCTTCGCCTCGGCTGCCTCCCCACCTCTGAGGGGCAGCGCCCGAGGCATCCACCTGAGCTGGGCTTGGCGGCGAAGCCCATTCGTCGGCCGTAAGTGGCCAGGCTCAGCTGCTCGTGGCGATCCGCCTATGAGCGTGCCAGACGGAGTAGGCGAACAGCTGCAGTGATCTCGCGGTGCACGTGACTCGGTCGATCAGACACGTGACCGTCAACCCCTGCGCACAAAAGCGCAGAACTCCTGTGCTGTGTACGGAGTACGGAGTATTTCATTCGACCGGCCTCGCTGGAGTCAAGAAGTAAGCAGACGGGTAGGGATGGAGCCAACCCCACGCCCAATTGCTTGTTCTGGCAGGCGCATCACCGGGCAGGAGACTGGCAGAGTAAGACGGAGTAATACGGAGTACCGGTGTTCGTATTGCGCCGTATTTGCTCGCGCCGTACGACAACCCTAATTCGAGCATGCCCGCCGGGTGTATTTCCGGATTGCCAGGAGCGGCAACTGCAGATAGCGAGTGGCCGGCGCATCTCAGGCGTCTCATTCGCTGAAGGATTCCGGCCGTGCACCGGTTCAAGCCCCCCAAATAAGCAAAGCCAAGCAAAAACAAGCACTACCAGTCCCGCTAGCGCGCAGCCATTGCCGCGATCGCTGGCCCTGTCTGCGCACCGGTCCTGATAGGACAGAGATAGTCTCATGCAACCCTACGTATGGTCATACGTGTATGTCGTACGAAAGGCTCGAGTATCTGTACAAGCTATCTTCGTGATCCCTCCATCTGTACTAGTCCCTCCGCCCCGCCAGGCTACGATTACACGCAAAAGCAGCAAGCAGCGGCCTCCGAAAGCACGCGGCCTCAATGGGTGCTGCCGGCTGAGGCATAGGGCCATTCGTGAGCCAATGGACAGCAGAGAATTCACGAGTCGTGTCTGTTTCGCCTCTTGTTTTTCTCGGCCGGCGCAAACGCCACTGAGCCGCAGCTGAGGCTGGCTGGAGAACTCCTATTGCGCAGGTTTCGCGATTATTTCCAGCACAAACGCCGACTTGCGTGATCTCCGCCAGGCTTTGGACCGCCGAGCTATTCTCCGTGCGCCTAGCGCCTGAGTCAGAGATAGCGGCGCACGGAAATCGAGGAAGGAAGGAGGCGGCGGCGCCTTCTGCATTGTCGCCTCTCGTGACCGCGATGTGAAGTGAGATCCCGTCGCAACTTGTCCAATGACAAAGCATTTGTCGTACGAGCAGTCGCCGGGCATTACGCTCCTGCCAACTGCAGCGAGAGCTCCCCCGTGCAGCAAGAATCGGCCACTCATACTCCGCACACACGCCTCGGAGCGCACGGGTAAGCAGATAGTTGCCGTTAGTTCGCCCCAACATAGCTTCCCGTTTAGGAAGGTGGTGAGCCAAGGGCTTCTGGAAGGAGAGGGCGGCCACTTTGTGCACAACCCTCCGAGACGCTTTGTACCTGTACCGAGACTCAACGCAAAGGCGAAATGCGCAGAGCGCACGCAAGGCCATGTGCTTACGGGCCTACGAGTGCGAGGTGGTGTGCGGTGGTGCTTGACAAAGTGGCACGGCGCGTGCAACTCCATGTGATCGTGGCCAAAGCGGCGCTACGGCCAGAGATACAGAGTACGCAGCGAAAGCGCAAGGCCAGCGACATGTACCGGTACTTGTCATTCTGCTGCCCGGGCGGATATGACTTACATACGGAGTACGAGTAGTGACGCCGCCGAGTTAGCTTACGAGGTCCTAGACAGCGTCTTGCAGATAGCATGCACGTACCGTCGCACTCCCATGTTGCAGCGCGCCAGCGCTGGTACCTCTACTCCGCTACGTCGTACTGCGTATCTCACGCACCATTGTGCCTCCCTGGCCGTCCTCCGTCATCCGCTACAACGTGGTGGTGCCCATATATACCCCCTCCCTTCCCTTGCGTCGTTGGAGCACGGCCGGCTTCATTCGTCTGCGGCAACGAGGCATCTCTCTCCTGCGCGTCTGTCGTCGGCACTGGTCGAGACCTTGCACGCGCGATCAGAACGACAGACAACAGAACGACAGACGACAGACGCCAGAAGGCCAGAAACGCCAGCCCCCTCGCCATGGGCCGCCTCAACTTCCGCAAGCGGCACGAGCCCGAGCAGATCGTGCCTGAAGTCACTGCCGGCGACGGCTCCGGCGCCGAGCACGATGCCGCCAACATCTAGGCCGCCACCGGCTCGGACGCCCTCAACACGCTGAAGCGGTTCAAGGACATGCACCACCTCGACCCCAACCTGCCGATCCAGGAGCTCAACGACATTGACAATGCGCTGCAGACCGGCAACGCCGAGAAGGGCCTGCAGGTCGAGCAGGGCATCGTCGAGGACAACTCGCCGTACCCCGAGGTCCGCGCGTCCGTCCGCAACTACGACGTCGACCTCCCGGCCAACACCATCCGCGCCTGGGTCATCGGCCTCGTCCTGTGCACCGTCGGCTCCGGCGTCAACATGCTCTTCTCGCTGCGCAACCCCAGCGTCACCGTCACCACCTACGTCATCCAGCTGGTGGCCTACCCCATCGGCCTGCTGTGGGATCTCGTCTTCCCCGACCGCGAGTGGAACCTGTTCGGCCTGCGCTTCAACCTGAAGCCGGGCCCCTTCAACTTCAAGGAGCACGTGATCATCGTCGTGATGTCGAATGTAAGTCGTCCTGACCCGGCAGTCGGCGCCTCGCGCCTGCCGCGGCTGCGCTAACTCCGCGCGCAGGCCGCCTACGGTGGCGGTGCGCTCTACGCCACAGATGTCATCATCGCCCAGCAGGTGTGGTACAAGCAGTACTTTGGCTGGGGCTGGCAGATCCTCTTCGGCATCACCACGCTCTGCACCGGCTACGGCATCGCCGGCCTGTCGCGCCGCTTCCTCGTGTGGCCGGCCGCCATGATCTGGCCCAGCGACCTGGTCAACGCCGCGCTCTTCTACACCCTGCACGACCACTCGCCGTCGGACCCGGCCAAGACCAACGGCTGGTCCATCGGCCGCTACCGCTGGTTCCTCTACGTCTTCGTCGGCGCCTTTGTGTGGTACTGGTTCCCCGGCTGGATCTTCCAGGGCCTGAGCTGGTTCTGCTGGCTCACCTGGATCTGGCCGCGCAGCAAGGTGGTCAACCAGGTCTTTGGCGGGCTCAGCGGCTACGGCCTGCTGCCCATGACCCTCGACTGGACCATCATCTCGGGCTACATCGGCTCGCCGCTGATCCCGCCCTTCCACGCCATCGCCAACATGCTCTTTGGCGTCCTCTTCTTCGTCGTCGTCTCGTCCGGCCTGCACTTCCAGAACGTCTGGTACGGCGGCTACCTGCCCGTGCAGAACTCGCACGCCTACGACAACACCGGCGCCAAGTACAGCGTCACCGCCATCCTGACGGACCTCAAGTTTGACGAGCAAAAGTACCTCAACTACTCGCCGCTCTTCCTCTCCACCCAGTTCGCCCTCTCCTACGGCCTGTCCTTTGCCGCCGTCGCCTCCGTCGTCGTCCACGTCGTGCTCTACCACGGCAAGGAGATCTACGCCCAGTTCAAGATGGCCCGCCACCAGGAGGACGACATCCACATGCGCCTCATGAAGAAGTACCGCGACGCCGAGGACTGGTGGTACGGCGTGCTCTTTGTCATCATGATCGGCATCTCCTTTGCCGTCGTGTGCGCCTGGCCCACCGACTTCCCCTGGTGGGGCTACATTGTCTGCATGATCCTGCCGCTCGTCTGGACCATCCCGATGGGCATCATCCAGGCCATCACCAACATCCAGCTCGGCCTCAACGTGCTGACCGAGTTCATCGTCGGCTACATGCTGCCCGGCCGCCCGCTGGCCATGATGATGTTCAAGAACTACGGCTACCTGTGCATGTCGCAGGCGCTGTACTTTGCCCAGGACCTCAAGCTCGGCCACTACATGAAGGTCCCGCCGCGGCCCATGTTCTGGGCCCAGCTGACGGCCTCCGTCTGGTCCGCCATTGTGCAGATCGCCGTCATGAACTGGGCGCTCGCTAACATCCCCGACGTGTGCTCCGACACCCAGAAGAACTCGTACACGTGCGCCAACGCCAAGGTCTTCTACACGGCCTCCATCATCTGGGGCGCCATCGGCCCCCGCCGCATGTTCAGCACCGGCGCCATCTACGTCAACCTGCAGTACTTTTGGCTCGTCGGCGCCGTCTCCCCGGTCATCACCTGGTTCCTGGCCCGCCGCTACCCCAAGTCCATCTGGCGTTACGTCAGCATGCCGCTGGTCTTTGGCGGCTCGGGCTGGATGCCGCCCGCCACCGTCTTCATCTACCTCTGCTGGGGCACGGTCGGCACCTTTTTCAACTGGTTCGTCAAGCGCCGGTGGACCGGCTGGTGGCTGCAGTACAACTACGTCACGTCGGCCGGCTTGGACAGCGGCCTGATCGTGTCGACGCTGATCATCTTCTTTGGCCTGTACCTGTCGAATGCCACGGCGCCGCAGTGGTTCGGCAACGTCGGCGCCCTGGAGACGATGGACATGACGGGGACGGCCATCAACCTGCCGTTGCCCGAGAGCGGCGTGTTTGGTCCGACCACCTGGAAATAGAGGCGGTCGCCCGACAAGCACTGCTGTGCCGCGTCTTCTTGTTTGTTCTTCCTTCACAGGATCGTTGATTTCTCTCGGTATACCATCTCCGTTACAAAACTCTCAAAGCCCACAATAAGAATGCGAGCCTTTCAAATCTGTCGTACTTCTTGCCGTCTATCGCTGTGTTCACTGTAGCATGCCAAACAGATGTATGAAATCCATCATGCTGTAATGCGGATTTGTGGATTGCAGTCACTGTAGAATTTTGTATTTCTTCTTGTAGTCATGTCTACCTGTATACAACGAAAAGGCGCCATATAGCATATCTACACCGTATGTAATTACTACCCGTCCAGGCCCAGCCGGCTGAGCAGCAAGTCGATCTTGTCTAGGAGAATCTTATAGTTCAGCGCGTCCGAGTCGAACTCGTCTTCGACGGCGATGCCATCGAGCGTGCGGATAACGGCGGCCGTGAGCTGTTCGTCCGTGGCGGCCGGCTTTACAGAGGACGGCGTGTCCGTTGTCACCGTTGCTGCGGCCTTGTCCACAGCGGTCGCGGCGCGGGCGTCGGCCTGGACATCCCCTTGCGTGCCGTCGCCAGCGTCGCCCGCGTCCCCCTCGTCCATGTCGGACAGCGCCATCTCCTCGAAGCGCAGGCGGAAGCGCTCCGACAAGAAGTAGCGGATGTCGTCGACGAGTTCGATCGAGTCCGTCTCGTGCCGCGTGCGCAGGCGGTGGGCGCTCTCGAGGACGGCGTCGGCGAACGCGGGCGCGTCAATGTAGTCCTCGAGCCGCTGCGCGAGGAAGCGCGCCGCAAAGTCCTCGAGCCGCTGGACGCGCAGGTCCCAGGCGGCGCGCAGGACGTCAAAGATGTTGATCTCGTAGTCGGCGCGGTCTTGGTCCTCCTGGGCACCGTGGACGGGGCCACTGCCACGCGTCGGGTCGTCCAGCACGTTGCGGCTGCCGTTGCCGAGCGTGCTGATGATGACGGCGGCCTTGGTCTTGAGCCGCTCGAGGAAGAGCATGTCGGCCACGTAGAGGACGTCGAGCGCCAGGTCGAGCGGGATGTCGGCCTGCTCCGTGTAGAGGAACGACAGCACAATCTCGAGCACGTCGGGCGCGCAGTCGACGGGGATGATGCGCAGGTGCGGCGCCGGCTGGGCCTCGCGGAACGCGCTGCAGAACATGGTCCGGAAGTAGTCGCTGCGCACGAGCAGCGCCTTGTGGGCCGGGAACAGCACGGAGCGGCGCTGTTTCCGGGCGGCCGGTGCGGCGGCGGCGCCGTGTGCGTCGCCCGCATCGGCTGCCTGGGCGGCAGCCGGCGGCCCGACGGGGATGCCGCCCTGCGATACACCGCCCTGCTCGCTGTTCTGCGGCGCTGTGCCGGCGGCTTCGTCCTCGTCCTCCTCGTCCGCCTCGTCCGCCTGCAGCAGGCAGTCGGCAAAGATAAAGTTGTCGTGAGGCCACCGGACCTCGTGCGCCTTGCTCGCGTCGACGGTGATCCTGTTGCCGAGGACGTGCTGCCGGAAGAAGCCCTGGACCTGCTTCTGGGCGCGCTCCACCTCGTCCTGGTAGCGCTGGCGCGCCAGACGGCGGTCGGTGCTGGCCAGGATGGCCTCCCACAGCTGCTCGACCTCGAGCTGCTTGCTGATCTTGTCCATGCCGCGGATCAGCTCGTCGTCGTCGTCGCCGAGGGCCGCGGTGTGCGCCGACACGTCGTCCAGGTAGAGATACCGCAGGACGATGCTGACGGCGCCGGCCGGGATCTGCCTCGACAGCTTCCAGGTCTGCATGTCGGGCGCCTCGGTCAGCTTGCGGCGGAAGTAGGGCGTGCGCGCGGCCAGCAGAAACTTGTGCAGCTGGAACTCGTCCGGCTCGAGGCCCGGCGCAGGGGACGTCGTCAGCGTGATGTCGGACGTCTTGGGGACGCTCGCGGTGAAGAGAGAGGTGATGTGCGACGCCCACGGCTGGAGGGGGTCGGACGACTTGGAGTAGTCGTAGCGCAGCAGCAGGTTGCGGATGCGGTCATTGAGGGCGTTGTACAGGCAGCGCTCCCCTTGGAACGTGTTCCGTTCCGCCAAGGCACCTGGAGAGGTCAGCCGGTCTGACACCAGCACTGGCTGGTAAGGCAGTACAGGACGTACCGGATTCTAGCAAAAGCTCTGCCACCTCGTAGTGGCCACACAGACTTGCCTTTGCTCCGGTCAGAAAGAGGCATTGTGCAGATGTTTCAAAGACGTAAACACGGAATGGACTGACATACGATAATGAGAGGCGTGTAGTCGAACTCATCCTTGCCGTTGATATTCACGCCCGCCGAGATGAGCAGCTGGCACTGCTTCAGATCGCCGCTGCGACAGGCTTGGAGAAAGTCGGCAAAGTCACTAGACAGGTCGAGAGGGTTCTCCTCACGCAGCACGCCACTGGTGATCATCTCGTGCTCCTCCTTCAATTTCAGCTCCAGCTGGCCTTTGGGCATCGCCATTGTGCCGGATCGTGTCGAGTGTCGTGGAAACTGATGACAAATGCAGACTGATGCAAAATGATGTCCGGCTGGCAGATACGCGACGCAATCCGGTCCCAGAATGCGCGGCAATCCACGCGGCACTCTATCTCGTTCTCCGATGTACCCTTAATACCCAGCGCGCGCGGCAAGCAGAACGTACGCTCGCAGACATTGAGACAGTTTCTCTCATCTCCATGCCTCTAGTGTTAATCCAAGGCCGTTCCATTGAGACCCCTCCAATTGGACGGGCCCACTTATTGTCGATGACGAAGACTGGGGTTTCCACGTGATGTTCCAAGAAGCTTGCATCTCGGAGTGAAGGGATTATTTGGTGACATCCTTGTATGGTATGTTTGGCTTAATGTTTTCTTTGTTTGATGACGCTCGTGAGAGGCTTGTCTGAGGGCATTTTGACTTTCTTTGGCTAGTATCGTGACACCTGGTATACGGAGTAAGGGTGAAAAGAGCAAACCGGGGACTTGCTCGGAGATGGGATGTATGTACGGGGTAGAGAAGTGTGATAAAGAGGAAATCGAGAAAGGAGGCGGGAATGTGGCAAATATGTGGAGAGATTTATGAAAACTTAAAAGAAAGGCAGAGTGAAAAGAGGGTGGACGTGAGAAGCGTGGATTACAAGTAACTACAGGGGAAAGCTATTTAAATCAAACGAGATGAATCAGTCGTGAGTTTCCGAGTCTTTGAGGGACGAGGGGAAGCCAAGGGCCATGGATAACTTTTGAGCGAAGCGAGAAGTAAATCTATGTAAATATCACACAAATGAAGCCGCTACGCAATTTTGGCTTCACGGTCTCACGTCCTCTCCAGTTGAACCGCCGTCCCGCACCGAAGAGCTTCATGCATATCAACTGCAGACTTCCCGGCACTGGCGCGGAGTGCTCTTAGAGCACCAAGCGACTTGCTGTAGAGTCAGTTTTGCATCAAGTCGGCAACGTAAGTACAAGTTGAGGCGACGGGGAAGCCGCCGGCACGGACAGAGGCTGCATCATACCAAGTACAGTTTCCGACGTGCATACAATGACTGTTTAGGAGTAATGGAGCATTAAAGTAGATTATTTGGTCGCCTGCTGCTGATTAGTGGGGATGTAGTTTAGAAGGAGTTTCCCGTTTTATCTCGCTTCACGTAGCCAGTGATTTTGATTATCAATATGCTTCAGCTTCGTTGTCAGGACCGACTTATTGCTGTTAACTATGTTGATGGTAGCTTGATTGTCGCAAAACACGGACAGGAGTTTGGGGACTGGGACGCCAATTTCCTGGAGCAGTCTTCGTAAGGGCAACCCCAGGAGCTAGCGGGGAAGGTGGCGGTCGCTGGGTTTTATCCTCAGTAAGCTTATCGATGTATGCTGCTTGTGACATGACGGTCCCTTTGGTGGATCGGTCGATTTTAAGACGTATGTACCAGTTGATGGGACCTCCGCCGGAGACAACAAAAGAGGTGCGGAGAGTCTGCAAGATTCGCTCCCATTCGTGTTTCTTAGGGGCTGTGTATGATCCAGTGAAGTCATCGATGTAATAATAGAGGAGGATGCCGTCACTAACAAAAACGCATGGAACCTGACGCAGCGTAGCAGTGCGCGTAGCTCGGCTTCAGTAGTCGATGTGGCTACTGCATCCCC
Source organism: Grosmannia penicillata (assembly GCA_002778075.1). NCBI lineage: Eukaryota > Fungi > Ascomycota > Sordariomycetes > Ophiostomatales > Ophiostomataceae > Grosmannia > Grosmannia penicillata. Next base: position 603,246 of record PCDK01000001.1, on the reverse strand, counting down.
ACTAATCAGCAGCAGGCATCCAAATAATCGACTGCTAATGGTCTTGCATAGCCTTTTCCCACTCGGGTGCCATTCAACCTTTCCGAGCTTCTTCCTGGAACACCACCCTGGCAGGGTCTATTGTCGTCAACTAATTGTCGTCAACTAGTCAGATAATTTAAATTAGTTGACGACAATAGACCCTGCCAGGGTGGTGTGCTAGGAAAATTGGGTGGTGAGGAGAGAAGTTCTCTTTTCAAACAAAGCAAGAAAAACCACCGCGCGTATAGAGCATCATTCGTACTCGACATCAACCAGCCTGTCACATGAATCCAGATACTTCGTGACCTCGAGAACATCCCAATAGCCCTCTCCCGGATCCCTCCCTTCTGCTCGCATGATACTGCGTGGAACAGAAGTGTACTGAACGTGGTCTATAGCTCCCCTTTGGCTAATGGTAATTCCCGACCTCTGGTTCGGGATAGCCTCGAGCGGTAAGACTAATGCGATAGTATCAAGCTTGACAATCTTGTTTGATAAATTGATGGTGGCCGAAACTTGCACCTTTGTTATAACCCTGCCCGAAATCTCAATGACGTGTATGCAGGGCTCAATGATGGGATCGTCGCGAAGAAAGCTAGAGAAGTCGGCACCCAACGGGTTCCCAACACACCATCATTTCAGAGGATATTCTGGGTGCCGACTTCTCGAGCAAACGCAAAATCAGCCGCATACTCGAAGACATCATCTGAATCTCCGTCAGCATCTGCGGCATCATCCGAATCGACGATCCCATCAAGAGCCCGTGCCCCAAAGACAGTCAATGTCGGTAAGCTCCTTTGATGGCATATACTCGTCGCTGTATATGGCTGTGACCTCAAAAGTACCCTTTACTAATGAAAGTCTTCGGCTCCCTCTCGTCATTTCCCACCTCTCTTGAAGCTAAAGTTGGAGGTTTGCGGGCTATGGGGATAGTATCTAAGAACGGGTCTATGTTTAGCTGGGCCCGACGCCTTTGTGAACCCACCAGGCTCCTGATCTGCCGTTGGTACGATGATGTTGATTTTTTGAAGCTGCTGCTCTTGGCGCAGTCAGTGGTCGTTAATGTCGATGTGGCGCAGCTTGGAGCTTATAGAGGCATGTTGGAAGACCAATAGTGAGAGAGTCTGGGTGTTGTCACAGCGAAGTGTAGGGCGTCCGTGACAGCACCCAGACTCTCTCACACGGGAGGAAATATATAAGGGTCGAGAATCTCTGCATTAGGATCAAGGAGATCTTGAAACTTGGCCTTTAGAATCTGGCGCTGCCCTTTCGTCAGACGCGTAGGACGATCTGTGCTTGTGAGATGCTGGGATGTATGTATAGGAAGTGTCGTCTTATGCGTGTTGCGAGATTCATCTTGAGAAACCAAAACCATATCTTGGGCCATTTGGCGAAGTCTGGCGCGAGCCTCAGGATTCAGTTTGTGAGGACCCATACCTCGAGATCTTGCGCGACTGCACTGGAAGCCAGTGCCGACTGTATACTTTAATTTAAAGTAGTTGAGGGAGTTTGGGACAATGGAGCGGTAGCTCTACATCTAAAGTAGGATCAGCACGCCTGAGGGTACTTGCGATGTAGGTCTGATGGTTTCTGCGACTTTGAAGGAGAAAAGGAAAAAAGGGCGAGATGAGCGATTCAAAGAGAAAGAGCAGGTGCGTAAGGAAACTGCGAAAGAAGACAAATGCTGATGATGGTAGTTGTCGGTGGAATGTAAAGTGGATGGTTGCAGAACGAGGAAGAGGAAGAGCAGAGTTTTTTGAAATTTGATTTGGCTCACTTTTTCTTCACGTTTTCTATTCATGACCGTAATTCATGACTGTAAAGGAAGGAGCTTGCCACTATTGTGACTAGGCCAGGCTTACATGACGCTGTACTCCGTACGACGTAATACAGGATGGAGCGGGGCTGAAAAGCTACGGCTTTGACTAACATCGCGCACGTGACAGTACCCACCGTGGTAGCCTAGTTGCTGTGGAAACATGATCTCCTAGTAAACATCCTGGCCTGCTGCGACTACGGTTTGCGAGCAGTGCACTCACCGCATTAATTATCGTCGGCGCTTCTTTATTTCTCACTTTTCTAAACCCGAACACCACCCTCGGGTAGCAAGCACTCTGATACTAACACACAGCACAGGAAAGCAGCAGGAACATTGGGCGCAGTGCTCTCATCGTCAAGCGCTGCTTGGAATCATCTACCTTCTTTTTCAAGCGGACGTCATTTGGTCTCTTGTCTACCACTGCTTCTTCCGGTCTTGCCGGCCCTGTGTCTTCACTTTGTCTCTTTGGTTTTGGCTTGCAGCCTTCCACCCCCTCTCCCTCTTTGGCAGACCTGTCCATCCGTGGACAGCCTGCATCGCCTGATGCCAGCATGGCAGAGACGGAACAGAAGTACGATGTGCTGGAGAAGATTGGTATGGACGCCCCCAAACTGCTGCCATTCTGCTGCAACTGGCACACCCCAATCTCGCAGGTTTTTGACAGCCGGCTAACGTTGATTGGCTTGTCGCAGGTCATGGATCGTTTGGAGTGATCCGGAAAGTGCGGAGGAAGCAGGACGGCATGATCCTCTGTCGCAAGGAGATTAGCTACCTCAAAATGTCACAGAAGGAGCGAGAACAGCTCCACGCCGAGTTCCAGATCCTATCGACGCTGCGACACCCCAACATCGTCGGCTACTACCACCGCGAGCACCTCAAGGCCACGCAGGATCTGCACCTCTACATGGAGTACTGTGGTAACGGCGATCTGGGCCGAGTGATCCGCGATCTCAATAACAAGAACACCCACGCCGAAGAATCGTTTGTGTGGAGCATCTTTGCGCAGCTTGTGACGGCGCTGTACCGGTGTCACTACGGCGTCGACCCGCCGGAGGTCGGCAAGAATGTGCTAGGCCTTGGCAACGTGGCCAAACCGAAGCCGACAGCAGCCGGCGTAACGATTCTGCATCGCGACTTGAAGCCCGAAAATGGTAAGACAAGTCGAGATGAAGTTGGGCGAACGATGAGAGACAGAAACACTGCCGCTTCTGGTCGGAGGCTAACAGTTCACAGTGTTCCTCGGCGAAGACAACTCGGTCAAGCTGGGCGACTTTGGCCTGGCCAAGATGATCCAGTCGCACGACTTTGCGTCAACGTACGTGGGGACGCCGTTCTACATGTCGCCGGAGATCTGCGCTGCAGAGAAATACACGCTCAAGTCAGACATCTGGTCGCTTGGATGCATCATCTACGAGCTCTGTGCACGTGAGCCGCCGTTCAACGCCAAGTCGCACTACCAGCTGGTACAGAAGATCAAGGAGGGCAGGTCGCCGCCGCTGCCGGTGGTCTACTCGCCGGAGTTGTGCGCTGTAGTGCGTGACTGCCTCAAGGTCAACCCGGACCGGCGGCCAGACACGGCGATGCTGCTGAACCTGCCGGTTGTGCGGCTGATGCGCAAAGAGAAGGAAGTGGTGGAGATGAGCCGGGCGCTCAAGGCCAAAGAGGACCAGCTAGCGAAGCGGGTGCGCGAGATGGAGCGCAAGCTCGAGAGTAAGCTGGAGATTGAAAAGGCGTCGCTGCGGGTAGAGATCGACGCGAGCATGCGGCGCGAGTGGGAGGTGAAGGCGCGACTGGAGATCGACCGCTTGGTCAACGCGGAGCTGGACCAGCTGCAAAAGAAGTTTGAGCAGGAGGTGCAGGCCCGCGTGGCAGCCGAAGTGGCGGAGGCAGAGAAGAAGCTGGCGGCGGCAGCGGCAGCAGCAGCAGCGATGCAGATGACCGGAGCACCGCATCTGCCACCACCGTCGACGTCGTTTTCCCAGGACCTGTCGTCGTCCATCAGCAAGTCCGACTACATGCGTTCGTCTCTTGGCGGATTCAGCGGCGACGGCGACTTCCCGTCGACGACGGACATCACCGAGCTGTCGATCAACGACTCGCTCATGCAGTCGACACATGCGGCAGAGCCTCCGGCAGCTTCGACAACGGCTCCTGGTGGTGCTCCTGGTGGCACGGCAGTTGCACCGGCAACGGCGGCGTTCCTTAAGAAGCAGAACAACCCGCCGGCGCAGCATGCGCGCACACCGTTCGGCCGGGCGCAGACGATGTTTACGGGCACGCCGATGGACATTGAAATGGGGTCGCCGTCGCCGGTGGCCATTGGGACGCTGTCGCTGTCGCCGCGGCGCACAGCAGCCACCAAGGCGCCGACTGCTACTAGCGGAAGCATCTTCTCGGCGGCTGCGGCAACGTCGTCGGTCAGCGGTGCATCGGCAGCGGCAGCAGAAGAGGCGCGGTGGCGGGAGGCGTCGGCGGCCGGCTCGGACTGGGACTCGGACGACGACGTGACCATCCCGTCGCCGACGCGGATGATCAAGTCGCGGAGGAACCCGTTCCCCCTGGTGAAGAAGCCGCAGATGCATACGCAGATTCCGGGTGTCCAGGGGCGGCCGGGCCTCACGACGCAGAAGACGGCGCCGGTGTTTGGGCGTCCGCGGTCTAAAGGCCCCGAAGCGGGCTCAAAGACAAGTGACCCGTCGGCGTCGCCGAGCCGGCGGCTGAGCAAGATCCCGTCGGTGGCGAGCCTGGGCGGCAACGGCAGCAGCAGCGGCAGCGATGCAGCAGAAGGCAGCCTTGGCCTCGGTGTACGAGGGCTCAACCGGCAGGCATCGTTCACACACAAGGACGAGAGCACCGGAGGGCTGTCGGCGCAGACGTCGCAGCAGCAGGTGCCGGGGCTCGTGAGCAAGCAGAAGCCCGGGATCCGGGGACGCACGCTGGTGCAGCTGCAACAAGAGCGGGCGGGCGGGCGGCCAGTGAGCATGGTGGAGGGCAACAGCATGGGATCCTACGGGGCCAACCTGAGCCCGAAGCGGCCGTTCCGCGAGCACGCAGGTGCCGGCAACCGCGGGAGCGCGCTGGCGACAGAGCCGGCGGTCTGGGACCCCGAGGTGGAGGAGATGCCCAGCCCGTTCCTCGTGCGGCGCAAGACGGTGCCGACGATGGGCAGCAAGGCGTGAGCAGCGCTGGACGGCGACGGAGCCACGCGTCTGCTCCGGTGAAGGCGAGCAGCACGAAAAACCTGCAACGCCGCACAACTGCAAAAAGCAGTCCGAGAACTGTACATACACTGTCAAACAATACGGCAGACACGACGGCATAATCAAACAAAGCGTCACCAACAAAAGCCAAAAACAATACAAGACACGAAAACCACAGCATATATTACGACAGGCCGCTGCGAGTCGGCATTGACTGTCGGCGCACATGCCAACCCTATTTTTTCCTTTGTCCGCAGCAAGACGAGCTGTTTGCGTCCTTTCTTCCTGTTTTTTGTGCGCTGCTTTGGAATTGGGCCATGGGGCAAGTTGGGACAAGTGGCATGCTCGCAACAGGCGCAACCGGGTCTGGGACGGGGACTTGCAGCTCATCACGGGGCGTTTAGTTTGTCGATAGGGCACGGGACGGAGGAAGCGAGTGCATGTGATGATAGAAGGCGGGAGACGTGGACGGGAGACGGGGAAGGGGTGGGAGGGGGGGTGCGGCAGCATGGTTGCCACGAGTGATTCTGGTTTATAAGTGCGAGCAATAATCTTGGCCGCCGTGTTTGATTTCGTGTGGTTGCCGTGATGTTTGGCTGTACGCGTATGCCCTACCGGCACGCCGTTACTCTTTTGGCGTGCTGCTCGGAGATGAGTGGCAGTCGGGCGGTGGCACAGTTGCACTGGCGTTATGGCCACGGCTTGGGCCTGGCACAGCGGCGGTGTGGACTTTGGAATACTTGATACACTTCGTCCACTACGACAACGGAGCAACGCACTGTTCCACGCTATTGAACCAACTATGTCGACGGCGGTGACATTGGCCGGACGGCGCTCTCCGCAGCGAATGGCAGGCTGGCGACGGACGCACGAGGATGCACGATGATGCACGAGGATGTGCGAGGATGTGCGAAACAGATGCGCGATGCTAAGAATAGAGCAGACAGGGCGCGTGCGGCGCATGGACGGAGAGTGCGGCGAAACGCGGCGTGCGTTGGAGCGCAAACGAGGCTCTTGGAGGGACTCCAGTCCAAGTCCACCTCAAGCCTCAACTCAAAACCCAAAACTCTATCAGGACAAGTACCGTCGGCTGCAGACGGCCCCAGACGGCACGATGCAACAGACCAGGCAAAACAGTGGTGCCCACGGACGTGAAATGAAAACATCCGATGGCGAGGCCCCTGGGGGACGGATGTGGTCGATGCCGGTGATGGGCGCAGGGACGGGGCGCGGCCAAGGTGAAACGCTGAAACAGGAGCGCGGAGGCATGGGAGTGCTGGAGCATGCTGGATGCCCGGCTGGCCCAAACGGCGGGCTGTCGCAGGTGACTTGCCGAGGGCGAGTACGGGCGCGAGTACGATACGGAGTACTCTGTACTCTGTAGTGTGTAACTTGTGATACTGGACCGTTACCTTGCAGCCTCGCGTCAGCCATCCCATCCCGGCGATCGGCAGCGGCCCCGACGCACAGCGATCCTCCCCAGCTGGGTCGCTCGCCCAGCCGCATCGTTCGGGAGCCAGGCCCGAAGAGTGCGCTCTCCGAAGCGCGCGTGCCTGACCGGCGGCTCGCGCGACGTACTGCGCCCCGACGTGCCCTCCGGCCCAGTACGAGCAAGATACGCACGAAAATAAGGACTACACGTACCCGTATGCAAGACGGAACCTGCCGTTCGCGTGTGTCCCTGTGTCATGTCTGCCTGTCCCGAGGCGGGTCGGTTGTGGGCTGTGGAGACTCACGATGCTTCGCGAGGGGGCAAATTCACGATGCAAAGCTTCTCCGTCGGGGACAGGCAGAGCGCACTCCGTACTCGTACGGACTACGGAGTACAAGTCATACCCCGTACTACGACGGCGATCGCTGCAGACTTCGTCATGCCGATCCCTCGCGTACGGAGCACCAGTCCATCCGGTGCCGCCCATTCCCGAGCAGCTTGCCGGAAGCAGCACCCTTCCCGGCGCACGAGGGCGGAGTACATGCACATCCGCATTACTCGTACTCGTACGGAGGAGTTCGTACCTCGTACGGAGTGCTTGTGTCTTACTCTGTACCCGTACTCGTACTCCGTACCGCAGCCCGGCAGATCGGCGTGGCAGTGTTGGCGCGGTCACGTGACCCTGCCATGTGGACGGCGCCACCAAGCCAGCGCCGCCGTTGGCCGCCGCGGGCTGCTGCTCGGGATCTGCCTGCTAGGGATCTGTCTAGGACTCGGGATTCAGTGGCCGGCGTGGCGAGTGGGCGGCATGCAGCAGAGCGCCATGCCACGCAGGCAGCCGTAGCGCGCGTGTCTACGGCTCTTGGCATGCTTAGCGATCTGGACGATGGCGGAGGCGAGGTGGCAAGTAGAGAAAGACGGGGAGGGGGGAAGGGAAGGAGAAAGGAGAAAGGGGAGGCGGGAGAGGAGTGCAAGTAGAAATGGGACAGGAGAAGACAGACACGGATACGAAATACGAGCACGAGTTGAGAGCCGGGGCGCTGGACAAGGACAATGAAGAGCAGGAAAGGGAGACTGGGAGTATTGGACGAGCATGTCAGATCGTCTCGCCGGAATGGCGGAGTCCTGGGTGGCGGTCGTGTTGGCCAGGACGCCAGTCTGGCCAGCACAACAATCAAACAGCACCCGGCAAAGCGAAAGCTTAGCACACATGGCCGACGACTGTTTCAAGGGGTCTACAGCATTCGACGAGCAGTAATACGAGTACCCGTACGCACTGCACCTCACGCTGGCAGACGAAGACCAAGAGACGGCAGTCGCCCAGAACCCAAACGGGAAAGCAATCAAACGACGGGGGCTTCTGGCCAGCTTGCCTCCTCGTTCCCCGTACCGTTCCCCATAGCCGTTCCCGCCGCTGCTCTCGCTCCCCGTAGCTGCTTTGTCGCTGCCGGGAGTCGAGCCAACGCAAGCGCGCAGCCGCAGGCATGCAGCCGCGCGAGTCGTCGTGCCGTTATTGGCGGGTATTGTTCGGCACATCGTCCTCGTGGCCGTCTCGGCCCCAGAGTCCACAGAGTAGTGTGCCGTCTGCATCCTCTGGCCTGCCGCAGCTATGGTCCGGCGTCTGCTGGTGTGCTCTGGTGTGCTCTGGTGTGCTCTGGCGCCGGCTCGCGTCTGCTGGTCTGCTCTGGCGTCTGTCTGGCGTCTGTCTGGCGCTGGACGTCTTTGTGCGTCGTCGGCCGAGCAGGGATCGTCGGCGCGGTGCGGTGCTTCGTACGAGGTACGACAGCGACGGGCGACACAATCGCCTGCGGCCACGGAGCCCATCTCCGTATTGCATTGCACGGCACGACACGCGCGATGCTCGACCTGCCGGATCTACGGAGTACTGGCCTCGATGTCCACTGGCGCAGAGCAGAGATCGCCGCTAGAGTGCCAGGGTGTGCAGGTAGCGGTACGCGCCAGGCGTGCAAACTGGGCCGCGCACGGGTGGCTGCAAAGTAGCGGTACAAGCCCGGCGTCTCAGCTCCTTCTTTGTCTTTTGTTTCGCGCATGCAGGCGGCTAACCCCAGAGCGGCCGGTTCGCCGGGCGTTAGGGCAGCAGCGGCCAGGAGGCAGGAAAGTACAGGGAGTACAGGGAATACAGATACAGGGAGTACGGAGTACAGGGAGTACAGGGAAAGTGCAGGGAAAGTGCAATAGGCAAGCACGACCAGGCGGCAACAAAAGCAAGGCAGCAGATCCTGACAAAGTGCACTTTGACGCAAAGTGGACAGCAGCGCCGAAACGAAACATGCGGCCTGACACGCTCGCATGGCCGGCAGCAGTCGTTTCCGTGGGCCTGCAACACGGAGCGCAGCAGTCTGTACAAAGAGTACGTACCGCAGCCAACGGCCCGAATGCAGCCATCGTATGCGGGCCAATCAGATCGCCCAAAGCAGTTAGTGCCAACGGCTGCTGTGTCATTCCAACGGTCTGGCCAGCAGCAGAGCAAGGAGAGAATGCACAGTGATGCGTGATGCGGTAATCCAAGAATGAGTAATGCTACTGATTGCCGTGACGGCATGTACAGATGATGCTGCTCTAGCTAAAACAAGTCGCTGGTCCCATTGCGCATTCGCTGGCTGTCCGCTGATGGACGTGATCGTAATAACGCGAAACCCGTATGCCGATCGAGACAAAAAGAGAAGAGGAAAGGAGAAGGAGAAAAGAGAAAAGAGTAATGAGATGCATGCAGGGCATGCAGTGACGGACTCCCGTCCATCCGAAACCGTGAAAGCGCCGATTCTCCCGAATGGTTTTTCGCCGTGCCGTTTTCCCGTCCGTGTCCCACCCAGCCGAACCGATCCGCCCAGACGTATGAAATCGTGATTGAAGAGGAAGACAAGAGAAGAGGAAGAATCAGTTGCCGTCGTAGTTGTGGCAGCCGCGCTCGTGGCGCTTCATGTTGCTGCGCACGCTAAAGGCCTTGCCACACCCGGCATGCGGGCACTTGAACGGCTTCTCGCCCGTGTGCGAGTGGCTGTGGATGCGCAGCGAGCTAGGGCGCGAGAAGGCCTTGCTGCAGGTCGGGCAGATGTAGCGGTCCTGCGACTGGGGGAAGGCGGCGGCGGCAGCGGGCGAGATGAAGTGGTGGTGCTGCCACGGCGACGGCTGGATGATGGGGAACTGTAGCGGTTAGCGGAGAAAGGAGAGGAGAGAGAGAAAAGAAAAGAAAAATCTCACCTGTGGTAGCGGCCGCTGAAAGTAGAGGCCCGAGATCTGTGGCTGGGCCGGGGCGGCGTAGTAGGGCGCGACGGGCTGGGCGAGGTAGGCGGACGGCACGGGGGCCGCGTAGGCGGCGCTGCCGTAGGAGGACGAGGAGGCGGTCTGGGCCATGGGCAGGCTGCGCGGCGGCGCGTGCTGCATGGGCGGCAGCGAGGCGTGGCGCGGCTGGCTGAGGGAGCTGGAGAGCGAGGAGAGCGAGGAGACGGAGGAGATGGAGTGCGCGTGCGGGCGGTAGTGGTGCTGTTGGGGCTGCTGCGGCTGCGGCGGCGGCGTCGACTCGAGGTAGTAGTTGCCGGGCAGCTGGCTGACGGACTTGATCGACGGCGAGTCGTAGCCGAACGAGGCCTCGGAGGTCATGGGCGGCGTCGGCGGCAGGGCGCCGCGGCCGGGCGCGCCTTGGCTGCCGTGGTGGTAGTGGGCGGAGCTGGGCCGCGTGCTCGGCCGCGAGGGCGCGCTGTAGTAGTCGGACGCGGGCGCGGTCTCGGACGTGGGCGAGCCCTGGTCGGCGAGGTCGAGCAGGTTGGAGATGGACGGCAGCGAGCACTTGGCCGCGTCGTCCAGGGGGGGCGAGGGGGGGGCCTGGGGCTGTGTGTAGAAGTGGCCGGCCGGGCCGGCGTAGGGGTTGGCGAGCATCGCCATTGCGTGGCAGTGGGAGTTGTGTGTAGAGTGCGTGTGTGCGTGTAGAGTGCGTGTGAGTTGGCGTGTAGGAGTTGGCGTGTAGAATGCGTGTAGAGTGGTTGTATGGCTGTGAGTTGAAAAGTTGCGTGGTGGTTGAGTAGAGCCGAGTTCGTTGCGTAGCCGACCAACGATGACTCGTACAGTGCCGTCCGTCTTGTATTAGGATTAGATCGATATCAGAGCCAGTCTGGGAGCGTAGTCTGCGAGTTGACCGGACAGAGGGCGGGAGGGGCGGCCACTTATAAGGATGTATCACGGCGAGGTCTCGCAGACGGCGGCCGTTCTGCGTTAGTCACGCTGCGGCGAGCTAGAGCCACGCCCTGAAGAAAGTGTGTGCCCTGTGCTCGCTCGGCGCTCTGTGCGCTGTGCTCTGTATTACCAGCCGAGCACGCCAGTCTAACTCGAAGCGCACGCCTCCGGCTGGCAGGATCCCAGGGTGTCCCCGGGCCCATCGGGGCCATCAGATCCCCCAGGCCCACTACGGAGTCGACATGGACGCCCCGTAGAGTACCCGTAGTAGCGCACGCCCTCGTACGAAGTACGCGCAGCGCCTGCTCCGCCCACACCCACTGGCCACGGATCGCCTGCGGCCACGGAGCCCATCTGTCACAAATTGTGTGTGGACTCGACCCGAGAGCCCCCCCGGGCTCGACAGGGAGTGTGATGAACCCAAGTGCTGATCCGAGCAGGAAATGGCAGTCCCGATACGCCCCTCCCTTCTGTGTCTGTGTCTGTCTGTGTCTGTCTGCGTCTGTGTCTCTCTACGAGTGCTCCGTACTCGTACGAGTACTCCGTATCTGCAGTCTCTCTACGAGTACTTCGTGCTCTACGGAGCTCTCCCTGTCCCTTGTCCCCGGACCAAATCCCTGGCGGCCTTCCGAGTCGGAGGACGTGCTGCAGCCGGGCGCCGTGCAGCGTCTCAACGCCCTCTGTGCTGGGACCCCTGCGTTTCTGTCACCGGCGGCGTCTGCGGCCGGCTGCAGATGGCAGTTGGCGTGCGACCCGACGTTCATTGGGACGAGGCCGAGACGAGCGAGGCATTACGTCAAGCGACCTTGCCTCTTACCGGACAGACTGGCGGGACAAAGCAGAGCCGCTATGCTGTGGCGCTAGCCGTGCTGGGACATGTCGCTGAAGCTTCGCACGTTGGAGGCGTGCGCGTTGCCGCTTTGCCGTGGCGGAAGAAGCCGTGTTCTGGCAGTGCTCCTCGTGCGGCTGCTGCGCGTACGGTGCGCTCACAGTGCGGCCCGCACGGATGACAAAGCAAGTATGGGCAAGTAACGTGCAGCCACCACTTGAGACGTGGGGCGAGCGCCAGCTGCGACCGGCTGCTGGCCGGCCTTATGCCGTTGCGTTTTGCGCTGTGCGTGTTTTGCGTGGCGTTGGGCCGTTTGGCGTTTTGGCGGCGTGTTTGCGTTTGCGTTGGACGTTGTCAGTGCACGCCGCGCTGGTCTGTGCCGACGATCGCTCTGGATGCGCGGATGCACTTGCGATGCGGCAGACGGCTGACACGCTCTGATCTCGACCATGCACTCTGACACAAGGTACGCGGCACGCATCTGCGGCCGCGCCACGGCTCCGATCTGATCGCTGTGCTGCCGTCTCTGATGTCGGACGCTCGCTGGTCCGATGCGTGAACCTGCGCTCTACATCAGACCAGCGATGCGTGAACCTGCGCTCGGCATCAGACCTGAGACTCGGCGCTCTGGCGATGGCTCTACGGCTGCGGCTGCTGGCCATACTGCCTGGCGCCGATCTCTCTGCACGGCCATCCTGATACCTCTGCGCCGCGATCCGGGCTCGGCGTCATGCTGCGCCCTGTCTGCCTCAGGCGTAAATACTTGTTAGCGGCGGCAGACCCGTACTAGTCGCCTAGCCGGCTGCGTTCCTGAGCGCAGCCACGTTTTGCGGCGTGCTAGCGGGCGGCCAGAGGGACAGGAATTTTCGCGTACGAGAATGACGAGGTACTTTGTAATACTCCATACAGATGACAGTCGCCGCAGACAGGGATGGACGAAAAGACGCCCGACACGGCACAGATGCCGCGAGAACCACAGGATAAGCGTAATGTTATCGTGCACAGGGCCGGAAACAAAGGCTAATCCGTCTGAGCGGCGACAGGGCGCATTGTGTATGACAAACGCATGTACTCTGCATTTCGTACGCGTACGACGCCAGGCGGCAGACAGGGGCCGCGGACAGGGGCTGCGAGCGGAAGAGCGCCGACCCTGTTTGGGGGCTGACGGCTCTCGTCTGTCGGCAGCCGGCTTTCTGCCTGGCCGTGCTGCCTTGTCTCCGCTGGCCGCGAGGGCGCTGGCGCTGCTATGCAGTCGAGCAAGACAAAGTGCGCAAGTAGCGCCTCAACAAGAAGACAGCCACAAGGAGTAGCGCAGCGCCGCCGATCCGCCAGGCCACGCGTCACGTCCGCCGGGCAAGACATGCGCCATGAGGAATTGCCATGTGCTCATCTCCGTGCAAAGCATGCACTTTCGCTTCACCGTCGCCTTGCCCGAAACGGCTGTCATGGCCGAGACGCTGTTTCTGAGGTTTCTTCGGCAAGTGGGCCGGCGGCAAGCGCCAGCCCGCGCCTGTAGCAGTACGCACCCGGCCACACAAACTGGGCGGGCGGCCACGTACCGCGACCGCGATCGCGCGCCGCGAAAGAAGAATATGGAGTAGTCATCTCGTTCTTCGGGCCGGACGTCAACACGACCGGAGTATTACTCAGTACGTGCCTTGCTCCGTCTCTGTATTCCGCGTGCTCGAATTCGCGTCGCAGACACAGACATGTCTTGCCCGCTGCCGCTCTTCCGGTCTGCTCGGGACGCGTGCGCTGTACTCGTACTCGTACTTCCAGAAGCAGAGTGGAACGCGACGCCGTGCCATTCCGCGCCGTTTCCACGCCGACAGCGCGCATTACTCGTACAGGCAATTTTCGCAGGACTCGGCCACTCACGCTCGAGTCCACTCCGCCTGAGTCGTAGGGCACAGCGGCGCTAACAACGCTCTGGAAGTGCGGGTGGGCACCGCCCATTGAGACAAAGGACCGACACATGGCTCGCGCAGACAAGTCGACCAATACGACGAGTCAAACATGTACGTCATACCTGAGGATCTTCAGTGAACAAGAGTACGAGTACTCCGTACGGAGCACTCGTATTGCGTGCCCACCGTCGGCAGAGCGTCCGCCCTTGGACGCGCAGCGCTGCACGCCTGGACTCCGTACGCATTCGCGCCTTATTGCCGGCTCTGCTAGCCAGTAGCCACCGGTAGCCACCGGTAGCATCGCCGTCCGGCGCATCGTGAAACTCGGCGTGCCACGTTGCCGTCGCCGCCATGACAGTCCCTTTGCCACCTTCGGCCGCCAGCACGCGCTACCGGTTTGGCGCGTTCTGGCTTTGTTCTGCATTGTTCCATTGTTCTGCCATTCTTCTGGCTCCGTTCTAGCTGGCCGCAGGCGACGACGGCTGTCGGGGGGCAGGTCCGAGCAGGGCTTGGCCGGCCGGCCGACACTCGCACGAGAGGCGCAGAGCGCACGCGGCACTGCACCGCACAGCGAATCTCTGCGGGCGCCCTCTGCGGTATGTGGCGAGTGGAGATGGGCACCGGCCCCGTACACTACTTTGCACATCGGCGTATTCTGTTCTTCTGACGGAGACGACCATCGGCGTGATGATACCCGTACAAAAGTACGGAACAGCATGCCTCGCCGTGCCATGTCGCCGTGCAGACATCCGGATCTCGGTGCTATTGCGCGCACAAATGCGACGCTTCGTCCCGATTCTGAAGTATTGGCCGCCGTGGCTGTCCGCTGCGACGTGCCGTCCAATACGAGTACTTGCGGGCTCGTCTGTCAGCCGTGGCCCGGCTGTTGGGACGCCCGAGCGCTGTAACGTGATTACACAAAGCAACCGACAGAGGGGCCGATCTGCGCTCGTACGGAGATCGAAATCAGCTCAACACCCCGTACTTTGTACACCGCAATACTCCGTAGAGACTCCGTCGTACAGGACTCGTACGCAACGGCTGAGCTCCAGGAAAAAGGTACAAAGTACGAGCAATACCCCGTAACCCAAGAGGAAAAACGGCAACCGAAGCCAGACGCACCAGAAAAGGAAGGAAAACAGTGGGTGCGCCCGAGAATTTTCTCCCTGCGAAGCGCGTAATAAAAGCCGGACTAGCGTGTCCGCCTTGGGCTGTTTCTCGTGGTGATCTCCAAGCGGCCACGCCGATCGCCAGGGCCCCCTGTCATGATCTTCCCCCGGACACGCTGCGTCTCTTTGTCAGTGCTCGCGTACGAGGGAATGTCTATTTTCGACTGCTTGCGGGTATCACCCAGTATTCGTCCAGCACGCCGCATGTCACTTGCTCCGTATATCCAATTACTGTATTTCTTCCATCCCCCCTGCTCCCTTGCTCCTTCCTGGTGCACACTTGTCTTGCCGGCTGTCTCACGCCGTGCCAATCCAAGACATGATCGGGAAGGCGCCTGCCACCCCAGAACGCGTGGCGCCTGCCGTTGTCTACTCGTACATCTGCCAACCGCCGGCCTTGTAACCGAGACCGCCCGTGCCGCCGTCCTTGTACTCCGTATTACCTGCACACTGAGGCCGCTCGGGGGGAAGGCGCACACGAGCCCTCGTCTGCTCTTGCCGTTTTGCACAGCCGCACCTTCCCCGCCAATCTCGCTCGTTCCTCGTTCCCGTCTGCGTCGGAAGCGCGTGAGATGCTTTCTTTTTGCCATTTGTCTTGTTCCTTTTTGCCTCGCTTTTTCCTTTAGCATTCTGCCTGCCGCCGAAACTCGCCCGCTTCTGCGCTTCTTCTCGTCTTGGCATCGTCCCTAGCCCCAACACTCCGCGCCATGATCGGCAATCCTCCAAAGTAGCGCCAGCCCGGCAGTTTTACTGTGCCCTCGTTGCATCATTGTCTACGGAGTACGCTCATACGCTCATCCGCCCTCCCGCTCTTCCGCTCTGCTGCTCTGCTCTGCTGCTCTGCTCTTCCGCTCTGCTCTGCTGCTCTGCTCTGCTGCTCTGCTGCAGGAACTCGCGTTCGCCGCTGCCCACGCACATCTCGCTTAGCGGCAATACGCCACATCCGTCATCGCCTGCCCGAAAAAGACATAATACGAATACTAGGCGCTGTGTGGCTGGCTCTCGGACTGCGAAGTACGAGTACGCCGTATGCAGTGACTAACCTGCCTCCTGTGCGGGCACAGAACGAGGATGCATGGCAATATGCGGTGTGCGCAACGGCGGCCTTGAAACCGCGCTATCCCATGGCGACCTGCAGTAGCCCTGCTCGAAATGGCCTCAGTCTCCTGCGGGTTTTCTAGCTCGCACGCTACACATAGCCGCTCACCACCCCAAGTACTCCGTACTCCGTACTCCGTACTCCGTACAAAGTATGCAACTCGCTTGCGCGCAGCTACTTTGCAAACACCGGCAGGCGCCCGGACATGCAAGGAGGTCGATCAGCGGCCAACCGGCCCAGGCTCACCAAAAACCGGGCCAGCTCGGGCGGAAGGCAGCCCGTACAGATAACCCATTGTGGTGGGAAAGGCTACGTCTGAAGAGGAAATTGCTCGGGCGCCAGCTGTCGGCGGCTTCATCCATCCGACCCAGCAGTGTTCCCGCGGCAAACGCGGTACGCGTACGGAGTATTACTCCGAACGGCGCTCGACGGCACGAGGAAATGCCATCGCGTGCTTTCGATGCTCTTTGACAGCGCCACTGCGCTATCACCCCTAGCTACGGGCCGCCAATATGACACATACCCAACTACGTGCTTTCAGCACGAGTACAAGTAACACGTCGCACAAATGCCTGTCGTCTGAATCCCGCCCAAATACGGAGTACGCAGCACAGAGGCTAGGGCCCCTTTTCCTCACGTTGCAGTGGGTCCGCTAAAGAAAGGTGATCCTTATGGTCGGGTCGACTAGAGAGCTCCTAAATGGGGGGTTGTGACCTGTCAGCGCCTTACGACATATGGGTATGAGTACTCGTATTGCGAGCAGGTGAACTGGAACGTACGAAAGCACCGAGAAGATGAAATCACTAACCGACGTGTCTGCGAGTGCAGTAATCCTGAACACTCTGGAATCCGTGCTTGGCGCCATGGAATACGATCACCAAGTGTACGAAGCCGCATCGGCTCGGATACGAGTACGAGTAGCTGATCACCGCAGACGCCACATGACTGGGCCCAGACGGCCTCGAACAGCACATTGTCGACCCCACGAGCAAGAAACCACGGCAGCCGGGATACGAGTTGCAGCATGGCCCACAGCAAATTACGGCGTACGGACGTTGCATTGAAAATCAAAGAATCAGCTCGCATGGCAAAACAGGGAACGCAGTACGAGGGCGGAATACGTACGAATACTATGGCGTACGTGGACTCCGTACTCGTACCCATATGTATCTTACTTTGTTCTCGTTAAGCAATCACACTGCGCACGGAGCACGGCCTTCCACGGATCGAAATCAAGGCCACTTTCCTGCCAATCCACCATTTCCTATTGAAGACCCTTCTCCGACCTGGACGCCCGCTGGCAATGTAACCCTAGTACCGGCTCTATCGTCAATATCGTACGAGCCAGTTCTAGTGCGAAGTGGCTATTCCGTACCGACAAGGAAAAGAAAGTTATCTGGGCCAAGCCTTGGGGATCCCGGCTAAAAACGCGCAGTACGTACTCGTACAGAGTACGAGTACGAAGCAGGTATCTGGCAAGTGCCCGTTGGGCTTGGCTTGGAGTGAGCGCGCCGGTGGCTGACTATCGCATATTGTGGCGCTTCACCACAGTCAAACCCCGAGCCTGCCGAAGTCTCGACCAACGGCAAGAATGTACTCGTACAAGTTCCATCTCCTGTCCTATTTATGTGCTCACTCATGGTATGCATACAAATACGGAGTATGGGAACTTGGAGTGCGACGTACAAATATGGCTACCGCATCAGATACAGTTGCACTGAGAACTGCCTTGCACTTTCCACGGACCCATGTCCACGCATCGCCCACACCCCTGACAACAAACGAGGATCGCCATTGGTAACGGTGCCCTAGCCTGACTGGCCTATGATCGCCCGCCCCTTGTTCGCTTCGGCGCCAGGACTTCTTCTTCGGTCGACTGCTCTGTGCGCTACGCCCCAATCAGGCTTCCATAAGAGCGAACAGACCAGAGTACGGAGTAGTGCTGACGTTTTTAGAATCGAGGTTGCGTACGGAGTACGAAGATTGAGTACGTACTCACTGCGTGTGACTGTACGAGTACAGCTTGATCTGGTACGAGTACTTGATATGTATTGGAATTGCGAGTACCCGTGCTCGTAGTATTGTACGACATCACACGGAGAACAGAACCAGACAAAGGGTGTCTTCACATTCGCCGGCTATGGGGCTGGCTTGGGGCTGACGGTCAGCAGGTGGGCTTCACCAATGGCCCCCATCCAATATGCATCAGGTGAGTACGAAGTACGAAGTAGGAAAGGGAAGGCCGAGACAAGCTGATATTGGCAGTTTTGATCGAACGAGACTCCTGCGGCTCGTCAGCCTCCTTGCCCGTGCCCAGTGATCCTTACTCTGTCTGTATTACAACCTCCGACATTTCTTGGCACGGCTGGCGTGCTGCATATCAGCAGTATGTAAGATATCTTACTCTGCGGGAGATTGCCCGAGGTGCCAATGGCCTGTGATTTCCGAGCAGGTGCACGGCAGTAGTCACTGCTGCTTCTCGGAGCAGAACTGTTGCTACACGAGACGCGGGACATGCGCCGCTCGCCAGGCACGATCCATACGTACGAATACCGATACGAGTAGGGTTCTCCACGTCAGGGCTCCGTCAACATGCTCATGCAGGTGCCACGGGCCACTTACAGGTTCAATAATGTACTTACGGAGCACGTCAACGCAGCAATACGTACGGGTACTAGTCCGGACATGCGATGGGCACGGAAATGAACGTTGCGGGAACGATCACGATGACCTTGCAACCAACAGCCGCCGGTCCCGTGCCGCCCCAGTCCGCCGATTTCTAAGCAGGACTAAGCCAGGAAAATATGAAACGGAAAAAAGAAAGGAAAGCTGTGGGCGGCACGAAGCTGCAGCGGTTTGCAACCACATTGGGCCACGCGCACTTATTTCCCGTGCGGAGCAGACGGATGGCATGGTAGCCAAGAAAAAGGAAAGAAACGCAGCCACCATAAGTGTGAAACGAGCACAGGGCCATGTTGCCAGACGGTTGCCCAGTTGAGCACATTCCTTCTTCCTTCGTGGCTCTGCGCAGCATCCACCGAGACGAAGATCTGCAGGCTCGCTTTTTTTCTCCCGCTTTGGACGGCAAGCAGAGACAGCCCCAGTCACGGTCTGCGATGTTTCTGACGAGCACATCCCAAAGCGAGCTGATCGACTGCGCCTACGAGTAGTGGCAGCTACAGCAGATCTCATGCAAAGACGGGGCTAGGATTGGAAGGACAGGGGAGGTTGTGGGGATCCCGTGCAGCTGCGTGTACGAGCACGGAGTATTACTTTGTGCTTGTACCGGGATTACGCAGCACCTGCACAAGCCTTGCGCACGAGGACGCGCACTTTGCATCGGGCAGTCGTCGGTGCGACAGTGGGAGCACGCAGGTGCCGTTTTGGCGTTTTGACAGACGTCGCTGCCTGTGGCTCCCATCGAGCACGGGGGAATACGGAGTACGTCGTGTTACCACGAGTGCAAAGTACTCGTACAGACGCCGGACGCGAGGGGCAAGAAACGGGAAAGATGTGCGCCAGTGGGGAGGCCAGCAACGGCTTCGAGCAAGCGGTTGTGCAGCGTGCTTCCCACAGAAGAAAAGGCGAGCCAGCCGGGCCGATGTCTCACCTGGCAGGAATCGAGATGCGGTGAGACGGGCACGCGTGACACGCGCGACGCAGCTTGCGTACGAATACGGAGTACGGAGTACGAGTACGATACGTGCGAGGCTGATGTCACTGCCAACAAGACGGAGTATGACTAAGACGACCGGAGGGCGCCGTCCGCAGCTGCAGATAGCGCAGTTGCATCGACGATTGCGATAAGGACGGAAACCGGACATGCAGCCGATGATCGCCGGCCGGGATCTGCGCGCTGCACTGCGACGTGTGTCGTGGCTCTGCGCTGGTGGCCGGCGAATACGAAGTATCGTGCCAGGGCGAGCAGGGAGCAGGCCGGCGCGTTCGTCGCCAGAAGCAGGGAGCCAGCCGGGCAGCGCAGGCCGGCCAGAGAGGAACAGGAAAGAGGCCGACATTTTCTTCTTCTGCGGTCGTCGTAATTTCTTCTGCCCGCCGGTGGATGTCCTGTTGCGCGGCGAAAGGTAGAAAAGGAAAACGAAAAGGAAAAAGAAAAAAGAAAAAGAAAAAAGGAAAAAGGGAAAAAAGGAAAAAAAGGAAAATACGAGGGCGCAGGACCAGAACTCCTGGCCAGAGACCACGAGCTGCTCGTATCGAAGAAGCTGCGGCTGGCTGCGTCACATTGCAGACCGACCAGACATGGGCCAGGATGGTCGAGGCCGGTGTCGCGCTGGGACTACAGACCGAGTACGAAGCAGTGCTGGCTGCGACAGGCAGGCCATACTCCGCAAGAACGGTGAGGATCTTCGTGCTCGTGCAAAGCGAGTGCCGGCGCCGTGGAGAGGACGGGCCATACTCCGTACGCACCGAAGTTACGTCGAGGCGGACGCCACACGAATTCCTTGCCCAAAGCAGACACCGCCGTCACCCTTTCATTTCCTGCTGCATGCCTGGCTTCGAGAAGCTGGCGATCGGCAAGCGGCCGTTCGTGCCGATGTGCAGACAGCGACTGACAGCGACGGACAGCGAGAACGGCCTGTGCCTGGCTGTCTACGAGTACGGAGTATTTACAGAGATTACAATTCAGTAACTCTGTCATACGGAGTACTCTGAAATACGGATTACTCTGGTTACAATTTACAGAGTATTTACAGAGTATTTACAGAGTATTTACAGAGTATTTACAGAGTACTCCGTATTACAGAGTACTCAGACGCCTGCCACAGCGCTCCCTGCCGCGATCGCCGCTGGCTTTCCCCTACGGCGCAGTGCTCCGGGCCAGCTAGCACAGCCGGGCCGTGCCAATACACCGCCAGTCGCGGGGATCAGCGCCAGCCTCTTACCGTTCCGGGCGTGCTCCGGGTGCAAAGGGATGCATGCGCCTGTTTGTGATGCGTGGCAGTGGTCTCGCCGGCGGCCGTCTGCTTGCCGAGCTGGCCGACGAGCGCCGGGGTGAGGCTGCCGGGAGACAGTCCAGATCCCGCATTGCGCTGCCACTACCTGCACAGTATCACGCACTTATCTGCGCTACGCCATGCCCTCCGCCCTCTGCGCTCTACGGCGTATTACAGGGCTCGGTATTGCATCCACCTTTATTCGCTATTCTCCTGGCGCCCTCGGCTGTCCCGTCGGCTACCTGCGTGCTCTCCGGCCAAACGGATCCATCGCCGCACTGCAGCCTCAGATGCCGAGCGATGCCAGCAGCACCATGTCCGCGCTCTGCCCGTCCAGCTTGGCCGTGCTGCTGCCGACGGCCGCCCCGTTCGTGGCCGCCCCGTCCCGATCGTCCTGCTCCGCTCGATCGGCCTGATCGGCGTCCAGCGCTGCCTCTGGCACCTGCGACGCCAGCGCTGGCCGCCGTCCCGCTTTCATCGCCGTTTCCGCATCCACGTCGCCGGCCATCGCAACCTGAAACGTCCCAACCCCCTCGCCGCCCCTGCCGATCGCTCCCAGCGTCGCTCCCAGCGCCGTGCTCCCGTGCCGGTCGCCGTGTCCATCGCCTGCGCCTGGCCCGAAGAGAGCGAGCACTTGCTCAAACATCCCCTCCTCGCTTGGCTCGTCCGGGGCCACAATCTCGTCCGTGTCGGCCTGATCGACGCCCTCTCCGCTTCCCCTATTGCGCGTGTTGTCGAGGCTCTCTGTCTCCTCCTCGATCGGGAAGCCAATCTTCTCGTCCTCTTTGCCGAGACTCTCCTCGCTCGTCGTCGAGACCTCGTCGCCGTCGATCTCCTCCCACGGGAAGGCAGTCTGTGCACTGGGGCCAGCGGCCTTGTCCCGTCGTGGCCGGCCGGCCGCCTTCTTGCCCAGGCGATGGTACCGGCCGTTGTCGTCGTAGAAGCCATCGGCCGGCACGCCGTCCTCGTAGCCCTCGTAGTCCTCGAAGCCGGTCCCGTCTTGTGTCGGGGCGGCCAGGCCAATCACCACATCGGCCTCCGACTTGCCCGGCGGCAGTGCCCACATGGGCTCGAACGCGTCCTCTTCCTGCTTGCCCTCGTCCTCGTCCTCGTGGGAGCCGTCATACAGTGATACGTCGAGGGGAATGCCGTGGTGCGTTGGCACTCCACTGATTGTGCAGTATTCCATCGCCATGCATTCTGCCTCGCTTAGAAGCGGAAGCCCAGTCCTCGACTCGTCGTCGCCTTGCAGGTGGGACTGGACTCGGTCGGTCGCTGCTCGGGAATCCTGTCCATCGGGCTCCTTCGTCGCGGACGGACTTGGGACGCTGCTGCCATCCGAATCCCTGCCGGCTTTGTCCGAGTAAGCGTTGGCAATGGCCGTTAGCTCCTGGGGGAAGAGCCACGGGAAGCTGATGAGCGGCGCCGTTCTGTGCGTCAGCCACGAGCGCGGCGGCTGCTGCGCGACGCGGGCATGGCCGCGGGCACGAACGTGCAGCTGGGCACGCTCGTGCAGCGCAATGCGCACCTCCTCGTGCGTGACCGTGTACATGGCGGCCACAAAGGGCCCCAGCCGGGCGATGTCGCGCGCGCCGCCGACCGCGCGGAGGCAGAGGCGGCGGAAGCGGCCCATGATGACCTTGTACAGCCGGCCGGCATCCTCCGACGTCTTGTAGTCGGAGCCCACGAGCGGCCGGTGCATGGTGAAGCCCGTCCAGAGCTCGAACTCGCTGCCGATCTCCCGCTGCGCCATGGCCCGCCGCAGCGCCAGATCGTACTGGGTCTTGATGCGCCGGGCGCGGCGGAGAAGATCGGCGTCGAGCCGGGGGTAGTGGCCGAGGATGCGCCGGTCAAACGGCTTGTCGTACGCCGGCTCGAAGCGGTCGACGCGGACGCGGTCGTAGATGCGCCCCACGGCGGTGCGCGACCGGTACGTCTGCTGGTGGCGGCGGTCCATCCAGTGCGGCCACTCCGCGGGCGCGAGGCGGGCCGGCATGAGCGCCGGGATGCCCGTCTTGGCGTAGTCCACGGCCTGCGAGTGCAGCTGCGCCAGCTCGAGACACTGCGGGTGCAGGGCGCCGCCGTCCAGCAGGTCCGCCAGCGCGCGGTGCGAGACGGCGATGCGCGGCAGCGTGTCGTGCTTCATGTGCTGCACGAAGAAGGAGATGAGGTGGCGCGGCGTGATGCGGTCGATCTCCGCCTCCCGCGCCGCCGTGTAGTCCATGGCCGGGTAGTTCCACGACGGCCGCGGCGGCAGCAGGCGCGGGTCCCAGAAGACAAAGTAGTCGTCGCCGTCCAGGTCGCCGCCCGAGCACATGCCGGGCAGGTCGCGGTCGCCCTGCCGCGGAAACACGACGACGTCGCGCAGGTGGCGCAGCGCCGCCACGTCGACCGCCTCCACGACCCGCAGGTCGCCCGGATGCAGCGACGGGTTGCGTCCCACCAGGCAGAGGCCGGTGACGACCCGGTAGCGGCCGCGCGCGCTGCCGCTGGCCGGCCCGCGCGCCAGCACGGCCGGCCCGTCGTGGAGGCCGTCGGGCTCTGGCACCTGCAGGAATATCTGCGGCAGCCCGGCCCCGTCGGCAGCGTCCCGTGTCGCCGGCGCCCGCTCGGTGTGCCCGCGCAGCGTGTCCGTCTCGTCGACACAGCCGAGCACAAAGGCGCTCTTCTCGACCGTGATGCGCGCCTTCTCCTTGAGGGCCTTGAGCGTCCACGACCGCCACAGCTGCAGCAGGGCCCACACAAACGGCTCGTCCGAGCCCATGAAGCCGGCCTTGACCATGTCGGCCATCTGCAGCGTCGTGTGGTTCTGGTCCACGCGCACGGCGAGCTGGGCCACGGCCTTGCGGGGGTCTTGCATGACACTGTCGAGGCCCGCCAGCTCTTCGTCGAGCAGGTCCATAAAGACCGACGTCGGGACGCCGAGACACGTCAGCAGAAGAATGGTCTGCTGGTTCAGGCTCGCCGTCGCCGTCTCCGAGCACCGCACAATCTCCAGCACGTTGGACCGGTCCGCGGTCGGGAACTTGACCTGGGACGGCCGCACTTGCACGACCTGGCCGGACGGCACGTCGGGCCAGACCGTCAGCACACCCTTGCAGCCGCCCATGCGGAACTGGAAGGCCGACGGGACTTGGTCGGCGCGCAGGTGCGTGGCAATGACCCGCGCCCACCACTTGGAGATCTTGCCGACGCCGTCGGTGAAGCAGAAGTGGCCCTTGTCGACGTCCGGGATGCGCTGCACGGTCGTGGGCACGCCAAACGTCGGCACGGGACGGGTCGTCGAGAGGCACTGGCCGAGCCGCGCGGCATACTTGGCCACGGTCTTGATGCTGCTAAAGTCGCCCATCCAGTCGCGGATGTCCTGGCACGTCACCAGCTCGGTGGGCGCGAAGAAGTAGGCGCCGTTTTCGCGCAGCTGGGAGTTGCCAAAGGCCAGAAACGCAAAGTGGCGGTCGCCGACCCGGATGCCGTTCTTGAGCGTGCGGAAGACGCGCGTGAAGCACTCGTCGGTGCGCCGCGTCTCGGGGCTGCAGCTCAGGCGGCCGATGGCGAGCTCGTCCGTAAACTGCACGCGCAGGAAGCGGTCGTGGTGCTCGCGGTAGCGCCGCAGCACGCGGTTGCCCGCCTCCAGGGCCGGCGTCGAGAAGACGATGGTGGTGGGCGTGACGATCGCCTTGCGAACATACACGGCTCGATCCTTGTCGAGCGTGGCCTCGGCCGGTGTTTTGCGCCAGTACGACGCGGCCTTGGGGTCGCGGAACACATCGTGGGGCCGGAAGACGCGCTTGCCGCGCTCCGCCAGATACTCGAGCAGGCGACAGGCACGGTCGGCGGCGAGCGCCGCCAGGCTTTCGAGAAAGACCACGTCCAGGGTGTGCTCCTGGAGGATGTTGCGCGAGAGGCACACCTCGAGCTGGTAGGCCACCTCGAACGAGAGGCGGCGCGAAAGATGGTGCACATTGCTCGACGGGGCCGCCGTGGACGAGACGCCGAACAGGCTGCTCTCCAGGCAGTCCCACATATTCCTGTCGTCGCGAGGCAGGAAACGCAGCGCGGGACACGTCTTGACCCGGATGTCGTAGTCCCGCAGGTACCGCACCACCCTGCGCCAGTCGTTCAGGTGTTCGGCCGCCAGGCCGAGGCGGAACGTGGTCCAGCGGCCAATGTCCACGGTGCTTCCGGGGGGGAACGAGCCGTGGAGCGAGACGGGCGTGTCGCGGGCTGCGCGCTGGTTCGTCGTCAAGTAGGCCATGCGAACCCACTGCTCGTTCGGCCCAGCAGCGCGTTCACTTGCCTGCGTCCGGGCAGGATCCTGCGACTGGCGCCAGTACTCGGGCGGCGAGTCGAGCGACACGACAATGCTCGTCCTGTTCCCCGCAACGGTCTGCTCCCATATCGTCTTGAGCCAGGAAAAGCGAATGTCGATGCGGTACTGCACAGAGACCGGTCGGACCGCCTCTGCGCTCCCCTCCGACCGCTCCAGCGGCTCTCGGAGGCGTCTGTGCACGGCGATGGAAAAGAAGCGCCGTTTGAAGTCGATCTTCAGGACGATATCAGCAGACTTCTGCCTGTTCTCCGAGACGCTGTGCACCTCATCCATGACCATCATGGCCTGCTTTTGGTGCATAAATCCCTGGCTGAGCACTGCTGCATTCAGGATGATCTGCGACTGCACGGTGTGGTGCATCGGCGTCTGCGTCCGCCTGCTCGCCATGCTAGGAACAGGCGGGACGGGACTGTTCCTGGGCGGCGCCGGGGCGCCAGACTGTATGGCGGACATGAAGACGATGTAATTTGACGATGGAGGATGAAGCTAGAAGTGGTAGTGAGAAGCTAGTGAGGCTAGTAACGGCCACAGTACTCCGTAACGCTGTGCTTTTTGGGTTCCGGGTCCACTTTTGTCTGTTGGACAACTCCAAATTAGGAAGGAACCGCCATACCTCCTGCCTCCTGGCTGCATCTGCTCAGCTCACCCAGTCAAACCTTGCTTGTATTTCCAAGTGTTTAGTCAGGTGACTATGGTGAGCATCCCCAGCTTTGATATTGATATTCAGAGGCAGCCGCGGACAGAAGATGATGGGATGCTGGCACGAGGGTGGTTGGATGTGACAATGTCCGTCCACAGAGCCAGCCAGAGGATGCAGAGGCGAGCCGTGGAGAGTGGGCTGCTACCGTCTGGACAGATTGTGCATATACACAATGATGTCCATGCCAGTATGTCGAGTGAGCGGACAGGCAGAGTGTCCATGTTCAGAGCCATGCCGCCTACCTGCTTCACTCGACTAGCTTTGTACACCATCACTGGCCTTGTAATTTTACTGTTTTCCATTCAGAGACGACGAAAGATGACAACCAAGATAACTCCTAATGAATTCTCATTTTTCTCTTCCTGTCGTTCCCCGGTTCCACCCATCTATCCGTTCTCCCTTATGGGAGAGGTATCGACAGCGGCTATGGGCTGTCTTCCCTTTTTTCGTTACATACCCATACATCACCTGCCGGTAGAACCAGTCCTGCACAGGCTGGTCACCCAAAGCCGGACGTCACAGCAGGCTCGTTCCACGAAGCGAGAAGCCGCTTAGTGGTTCAGGGCGCGCCGGCGGTCGCGCTCCTCGGCGATCGTCAGCTTGACACCGCGGCCCTTGGGCAGCGAGATCCACGGCTTCTCCGTGCCGATGACAAAGACGTTGCTCTCACGGGTAGCAAACGTGTTGTCAATGGCGTCCTTGAGGTGGACAATGTTGAAGCCACCGTCGTGGCGCTCGCGGTGCGTGATGACACCAACACGGCCCATGTTGCGACCGCCGGTGACCATGGCCAGGGCACCCGTGTCGAACTTGACAAAGTCCGTGATCTTGCCCGTGGCAAGGTCAATCTTGACAGTGTCGTTGACCTTGATGAGCGGGTCCGGGTAGCGGATGCTGCCGAGCACGTTAGTATGAGGCATGCTATGTACGTACCAGCCGTGTGTCCCTAAGTGAGTCTTTGTCGCCAGCCAGCACCGGTGAGACAAGACCGCGTCCGCACGCAAACGGTCCCCAGGGGGCCAAAGGGGGTGAGAGAGAGTGGAGGGAAAGAGAACGGGAGCCAACTCTGCACCACGTGCGAAGAGGAGGAGCGGTGCACCCGCAAGCCGGCACACCCAGTCGGACGCGATGTCTGCGTCGCCCGCAGCAAAGAGTTCTCGGCGGCGCCGGTCGGCAGCGCACAGGCTGCCGCCCCGGCGGCGCTCCCTCTTGCCTCCTCGCAGGTGCGCGGTCTTGTATCCGAGTTTCTCGTTCCCCCCGCCTTCTTCGCTGCTTCTCTCTGGTATCCCCCCTTCACCCTCCCCTTTCGGGTCGTGTGTGTGCATGGCGGTCTGTCCCCGTCCCGTGCTGGTGGCTTCCAAAGCTTGGTCCAACGGCTGATAGATGGGACACGTACGTTCGCGCATCATGCGTAACCAGGAATGGAATGCCGCCACGGCCCAGCTGCACGCGCCGGACCTTGCCGAGCTTGTACTCGGCCTCCTCCGCCTGGATGCGGTGGACGGTGAAGCGGCCCTTGGTGTCGTAGATCAGGCGGAAGTTCTCTCCCGTCTTCTCGATCGAGATGACGTCCATGAAGCCCGTCGGGTAGGTCATGTCGGTGCGGACCTTGTGGTCGACCTTGATCAGGCGCTGCATCAGGATCGCCTTGGTCTCCCGGTAGTTGAGCGCGTACTTGAGGCGGTTGCGCAGGAAGATGATGAGCGGCAGGCACTCGCGGAGCTTGTGCGGACCGGGCGACGCCTTGGGGGCGTACACGCCGGACAGCTTGTCCAGCAGCCAGTGCGAGGGTGCGCTAAGGCGCTTCTGGTGCTTCTTCCTGCAGAGAGGTCAGAACATCATCGGCCTCTTCAATTTCCCATTTTCTCATCTCTCATCGTCCCGACTCGAGCCGGCCGGTTGGATCGCTTCGTCCGTCGGCATCGACAAGGAAAAGAAGCACCGCCCAGTAGAGTGCGCATCGCGGGATTGTCTGCTACTTACATGCCCTTGCCCATCTTGACGGTATTGTGCTGTCGAGTGTTGGTGATGGAAAAAAAAACTCGAGAAGGGGTCCTGAGGAAAATTCTTGGTTTATTGGCACGCGAAAATTTAATTGACTTGCGCGCTACTTGCGGGGAGCAAGGGCTTCAAGCCCTCAGCCCGCCCCACTTATCCACCAGAAAAGGATGACCAATACGGAGTATGGCCGGTGCACCCCGTACAGTGTTCTCTCACTTACACTGTATGCTTCACACTGTCACGTCTCGACGCGGCGTTGTCGCAACAAACTTGAAGCCTCCATAGGAGCGACTGGTTCATTGAGAGATCGCTCTACTATTCTATCCGGAGTCAGCACTTGGAGTGCTCCTATTAGCACGCCCAATCCATGGTCAAGCGTCAAGTTTATGTTCGTAATCCCCATACAAAAAACGCCGTCCTACAAAGCCTGTCCACCCAATTCCAGCCAAGTTTCCCGTAAGTTCGTGGTGCACATAAAGGCATTGCTCGCGCCAAAAACAGCGAAACCGGCCGGACTCAAAGATAAGAAGATAAGGAACAAGAACAGGAAGAAAGAAAAGGGAAAGAAAAAAAGACGCCAAATGGCACGGGCAAGCTAGAGAGGCTAATGCCGCTTTAGATGGAATAGGGAGGCTGAGTGTCGTCAAGCAGCAGGCGCGAGATGCCCATCTCGCCAACGTTTCCCAGGAAAGAGGAAGACGTCTCGCTGATATCAAAGATAGACGGATCGTGTGGCTCAAGAGGCTCGATGCGAGAAAACGAAGGAAGCACAGTCCGACGAGGAAGATCGTCCCGTGAGATGGTTTGGTGCAGCAAGGAATGATATGAGCTGGATGAATGGTAGTTGGTGGTGTCCTGGGCACTGCTCAGATAGGCAGACGACAAGGAGCTCGCCATGCTCGTAGTGACGGACGGCTCCAAAGTCGCGTTGACGGGTTGCACGCCAGATGCATCCGTCTCGATGCCACCATGGGCCCCAGCACTGGGATGTATCGCAAAGCTTAGACCCAACCGGCTTGTTTCTTTGGCGCAGGCCTGGAAGATACCCTTCTCAATATTGGCGTATGTCTCGGGGTACTTGTTGCGCACGCGGTCTCTCAAGTCGGTCGGCTGGCGACTTGTCAAGTTGAAGCCGGGGTGGCGATGAATCTTGGTCCAGGCCGCTCCGTACATCTGCAGGCCTTCCAGAATCTCACGATCGTCCTGGTCCGTGAACGGTCTGCGCTCGCGACGGTGGGACTTTTTAAAGGGGCCCTGTATGCCTAGCTTGACCATATCCTCCATATTGCGACGGTGCACCCGTCTTTTTCGTAACTTGGGCTGGTCTGATCCGGCAGCCGAGGACTCGCCGGCATTCAAGTCGCCATAATATGTCTGACTGTACGCGGATGCGTCATCCTCCTCGATCAGTATGTGCTCCAACGTAAGGCTGGACTTTGTTTTCAGGGGCGCTTTGGACGACGAGTCCGAAGCAGAGCCGCTCGAGCCGATCGTCTTGTCGGTTTTTCGCAGGTTTCCACGGAGCTCGTCAGGACAGCATGTTCGGAAGCGATCTTTCAAGTCGCCAGCAGAACGGCTGCTAAAGGAGAACTCGGGATCCTCGAGAATGGCGGTCCATTTTCCCAGTCCATGGCGGCTCACCCCGATGAGAAGCTGGTTGGTTTCT
This sequence comes from Grosmannia penicillata, assembly GCA_002778075.1. Classification (NCBI taxonomy): domain Eukaryota; kingdom Fungi; phylum Ascomycota; class Sordariomycetes; order Ophiostomatales; family Ophiostomataceae; genus Grosmannia; species Grosmannia penicillata. The sequence goes on along the minus strand of PCDK01000001.1, from coordinate 573,930 downwards.
TCCTCGGTCCAGCGGCGGCGAGGCTTCGTAGCACGCCGCTTTGTCTTGGTGGAGGACGAAGACACCGGAGGAGGATCGTCTCTAGCCGTCTCTGTGGCGCCGGAAGACGAGGGTGCCACGCTCTGGACTGCCGGGGGATGACTTGCCGTCGACGAAAGCGGAGATATCGCTGCAGATGTCGTGCCATTAGCCTCTGGGCCAGGTTGCGCGTTCAGGCCGGCGAGTGTTCCGTCGTAGAGATAGCTCCCGGTGGGATTGCTGGCGGGTATAAACTCGGCGGTCAACGGAGCGCGATTCAGCGACTCCTCAGAGTCAAACTTGGAAGCGATGGGGGGGAAGACGGCGGCGTTTGGCGGTGGCTCGTGAAGCCCATTGATAATGGGCGGAAAGCTCAGCGAGGAGAGCGAGCCGACCTGCTGGGTAGATTTCTGCTTTTTGAGAGGCTGGGGTAGCTGGATGAGCTCGTCGGTATGGGGAAGCACGCGGTGGCGTTTGCCAATGCTGGCTGCAGAGGCGGAAGACGAGTCTAGCAACAGCGGGTCGGCCAGCGGCTGGTGCAGCGACTGCTGCCTGGCCGATGCCGAGGAGGTAAAGTCGGAATGGGCGCTGGCAGTGAGCTCGAGAGGAGGTAGCAAGAATGCGTCCGGGTCCTCGGCAGCGGAGGGCGCGCCGAGAGTGCTGTGAATAGACGGCAGGTGGTCTTTGGGGTCGTTGACGTTGAGTAGGTGCATCAGACGCGGCTCAATGGTTGCCATGGTATTGGTGGCCATGATGCAGCAACAGCAGAGGAGGAGGGGAGGACATAGGGGTGAGGCGAGTGTAGGCGAAGAGGGCAGGAGAAAAGGAGGCGAGTAAACGAGGACGGGTCGAGCAGAGGTCGAGATGAGGTCGAGGATGGGTCTGATGAGGTTGGAATAAGGTCGAGAGGTCGAGATGAGGTCGAAGACCGGTAGTACCAAGAGATGAAGAGCAGCAGAGAGAGAACGCGGGAGTGGGAGGTGGACCGAAAGGGAGAACCGCGAGGTAACGAGACGAAGACGATTCGGACGATTCGGACGAGAAAGGTCGTGTGAGCGGACGCCGGCGAGGCTGGAATGGGAATGGCAGAGATCTCGGATCGAAACCGGGCCTAGCAACGGCTGGTTGACAGCGGTGACCTCCCTCTCCTGCAGCGTCCCCTTGGGCCGGCTGTTGTCGGCTGGGACCAATCCCGGCAGCTGTGAGGGCGACGTGACACGGACGGGCGTCGTCGCAGTTCAGCGGCAAGGCGAGGCGGCGAGGCGGCGAGGCGGCGAGGCGGCGAGAGCGGCGAGAAGGCAGCGCGACGCCGGCTGACGTTTTATTGTCGAAAAGGACAGACCGGCGACCTGGCCGGGCAGGCCGGGCGATGGCACGAGGAAGGCGCGCAGGCGCGGAAGGAGCTGCGAGGTACCTTGCACAGGTGCACCGACTACCGAGGACAAGAAGCAGAGGCAGGCGCGACCCGCAGACGCACTAACAACAGGAGCACACAACCCCGTACATGTATTGCTCCATAAATCCGACTGTACAAAGTACAGGCATTTCTCCATTCATTCTGTACGGAGTATTACTCCGTAGACGGCCCCAACAATAGCGGGCAGAAACAGGGCCTAGAACGCCATGCATCCCCAAAGTTGCTGCGATAACGATGAGGGGTAGCGACGGGCTAACGCGAGAGCCCACCGGCCGGGGCCACAGCGCCGGCCAGCACTTGAGTGCAGTCGAGAGCGTGCGTGTATGCCCCGTATCTTGCAGAAATGCCCCCGTACGGAGAATCTTACTATACGAGCTGTGCGCTTGGAACGTGACAATTGTCATACGCTGTCCTACTGGCAATACTCTGTACTTTCTTGTTGCGCAGGACGTGGTAGTACAGCGCGGCGCGCAGCACATGCACCAGTAATACTGCAGCGCCAGCGCTTCCAAGACCGCTGGACCAGGCGCGATGTCCCTGCCAGGCCTAGTTGCGCTGTCTGCTGCGGGGCTTCCCCGTTACCCTTCTAATTTCCAGCCCATGGCAGGCACCGGCCTTGGTCGTCTGGTGACTGCGTGCTGTGAGTTCTTTACGGTCGGCTCTTTACAAAGTATCTTGCACCTGTCCTTGTAAGATACGGTCGGCCCAGACAGGCTTGCTCGCCACTCGTATCACAAGAAGCGGCACTCCGAACCAGGATGCCGGTCATCTCGTCGTCCTTCCTGTCCGCACAACTGCCAGAAGCAGCGGATTCTCTGTATGGCTGCTCGGAAGAGGCCGCCCATATTCAGTTAGCAGCGCCCTTGCAGTCTCGAGAATTTAAACATCGTACTTGTCAAAATAAAGAAAGGCCGAATCTAAGCCTATTCGGAACAAGCTGCAGTCTGTAGCCGTCGCCCTAACACGCGACAGAAGCATGTGTTCGACTTTGGCACGGCTTAATATTGCGGTATTTCTTGTCGCTTTGTACTTCTCCACCACGCGATCTGTGACCCCGTATTACGTCGTGGAGACTCTCAGTTTGTTGCCAACTTCGATAGTAGCTGCAGTAGCAGCGGAAGATCGCCAGGATCCCGCAAACACAGAGTCACTCAACCACAGAAAGCCGCGTGGATGGCGTTGGCATATCCTCCTGTCCCTCCTTACTCTCCCCGTCTTTCAAACAGTATACGAGTATACTCGTAGCTAGTCTGGGACACACTACTCCGCACCCCGTACTCCATACTTCGCAGGTACTTTGTACAGCGACAGTCTCGGAGAAAAGCGAGCATGTATCGTATTGGCTCGCTGGTGTGTGGTGGAAAAAGTACGGAGTACTAGTACTCGTACAGCTAATCTGTAGTGTGGGGAAGTGCAGAAATCCCCAGTTCAGATGTGGTGTCCAGAGGGCGCTAGCATGATTAGTGCCTGCACTCAATGAGAGTTTGGCCGCAACGATGCCTAGCGGCTGTGCACTGTCGCTGTGCTGCAACGGCTGGGTAATACGACGTGCTCCGTATTACTTTGTGGCCATCCGGCCGACCGCCCCGGCTTTTCTACGGGGTACGCGCGTTTCTCTGCTCGTATGTCATCCGAAGCAACGACGAGCGCAGTACAATGCGTGACCAGGGGCGGCCAGCAAGAAGAAGGGTGAAAGCAGACTCAGGCTCAGAGCAGGAGTCGTCGCTTGCAAAGTAGGAGCAATTGTTCAGAACGGCATAGAAACAGTACTCGTGCAGCAGTCGAAACAGCAATGTGCAGTCTACGCACTGTGAAAGTATCACAAGACGAGTACGAGCAGAACAGTGCAATGACCGTATACAGACAGTGCGGGTATATCTATCGTATTACTTTGTACGAGTAAAGCTGGCAACACGAGCTCTGGACAAAAAACACAATCACAAACACAGACCAAGAGGCGCAACCTTCTAGACGCACAACGCAGGACCACCCGCAGCCACCGAGCACACAAGCACCAGCACAGAGCATCAGATCGCCGGCGATCGTAGACCTCCTAGCTATTGTACAGCGTGTGCCTCAGCATGGCGTCCCAGCTGCCAGCCGTCCCGCGGTTTATGTTCACCGTCTTCGAGCCGCTGTCGCTGTGAGTGTATGGCGCATGAAAATGTGTATGACAATGTGCATGGCAATGTGTGTGGAAACGTATATCTGGCTACACTATGCGCGTCATGACAGTCTGCCTCGCGTCCTGCTTACAGCCCCAGTGTCGCCGGCAGCCTGCCCGCCATCGTCGCTCCGGAATGGTTCATTCGCGAGCAAATTTCTGATCCGGGCGTTCCGGCCGCCGTAGTCGTGTCCGACCACAGCCGTCTCGTCGCCCAGCAGCTCGGCAACACGTACGGCGTGCTCTTTCTGGTCGGTGTCGCGGTTCTCTACACCACCACGGAGCTGCGCGTCGTGCGCCGCTATCTCGTCGCCCTGCTCATTGCCGACATAAGCCACGCCGGCCTGACTGTCTGGAGCCTTGGCCTCGCCCGCTTTCTCGCCTTTGGCGACTGGAACGCCATGACGTGGGGAAACATTGGTGCCACGGTACGTGTCTGCGTCTGCTCCGTGTCTCTTACGCGAGACCATGTCTCACAGCGCTGCCATACCCTGTGCTGGAACTGACGTCCGATCTCCGGTCACTAGTTACTTCTAGCTCTCACACGGACAACCTATCTGCTGGGGCTATTTGGCCCCGACGGACCGGCCGTCGTCGCTGCTACGAAGAAGGCGGAGTGAGATGCGCATCTGCGGGCCCGATCCCACAAAGACGCAAGCTTCTATAATATTTGGGTACTACCTACCACCCAATGTTTAGGTACAATGACCACTCTTTCTCCATCTTCGTTGTTGCTTGCTGCCGTATGCCTTCCGGTGTTGTCTCGGTGCCATGTATTAATCTGTGGTTTGTGATGACTCATGTCGCACGGCCAGAGCAGTGATTAACCTGAGCCCGCACCTACATCCCATTCGTGTATATACGGGAGCCAAGGAGCGGTCAAGACGGTGTTAGACTGGACGGGACGTCCCACGAGTATGGAGGCTGGCCCCCAACTACCGGTCAGTATGGAGCAACATGGTATGTTTTGCCGGTATGTCTGTCCCGTATCTTCAGGCGGTTAAAAGGGGATCTCGATGGATTCCCACCGAGCCCATATCACAGTCGCCACTGGGCAGCAAGCCCTTATGTTGTGCCATCGTCGGACGGCCTGCAGTGTAAATCTTCGGCTTATCCCGCAGGAGCAGATATCGGTACACCCAACTCTCGGGAGGGAGACTGGGAGTGCAGTAGCACGTACGAAGCAAGGCTGCGATGTGGCTGCATCGGATTGAGATGTGGCTGCGACTCGGTTGCGGTTTAAGCCGAAACTCAGCGACTAATACAGTGCGTAAGTCGAAATCGTGATGCCTTCCGGCATTGACGCGCACTGTATTTCTTGGCCTGGAAAGCGTTGGCAAGTCGCCGGCTGAGGCTTAAACGGAAACGAGTTTCTGAACGCGATAGCTGTCTTGCTAAAGTATTTCGCTGCCCGCTGAACTTGAAATCCTCAACAGCATACCGTTGATGCCATTCTTCGACGCAACGATGCAGCACAACGCCGTAACGCAACTTGATTACATACTCCGTACTCCGCTCCGTAGGTTGCGCCCCAATACGCCCGCCGCTCTTAGGGCCGGAGATAAGCTATCCAAACCAGCAGATGTTCCGCACCGTGGATGGCGGCAATGACGACCACTGCTCGCTCGATCGCTCCTGCTACTGTAATGGCCTGAGCGCATCTGAACGCAACTATCGTGGCGCTGTAAATTCTCTCCTACATCTCTATCTTTGCCCTCTTCGTTCTCACTCTCGTGTGCTCTCGCCCTCTCGCAGCCCGCATCGCGCATCTGCCGCCCCGCGACCTCGGTTATCCTCTGACCGTAGGACCACGCCGGCCGGACTGGTATTGGCCTCTACATTCCGAGCGCCACAGCCAAATTGGTGCCGCCATGTCTGCACCGCAGAGTCCCGGTGACAGCGGCGATTCCTCGCAAGCCACGGACAGTGGCCAGCATCTACTAGAGTCTCATCTACTAAGCCTTATGACAGGAGCACTGTTTGGCGCCGGCAACGGCGAATATTCCGGGACATTGGAGGCTATCGACGACTATGATGACGATGACGACGACGACTACCACGGTATGCGTTAATTGCTCGGACCTTGCCGCAGTTGCGGCTGTGACTGCTTGTAAATGCTAACGATCATTAGATGCCGAAGAGGCACTTGAGAATGAATATGACGAACAGGAAGACGGTGTCGAAGACGACGAGGACAATGAAGACGATGACGACGATATTGGCGTCGATGAAGGTAGGGATCAGTGCCCATGTCCGTATCCCACATCGCTCGCTGAACTAACTCAATAGGCCGCCCAATTCCTTACCTGACTCGTAGGCAGGCCAACATGTTGCTGCGGGGTGAGACTTTGCACAATGGTGTCAGTGCGACTTTTCACAACATCAGTGTGCTAGACTGGAATGTTCTTGATGATGACGATGACAACGAAGACATGCACAACTACATACGGCACCACCGGCCGGCAGAAAATAGGTTTCCCAAAGTGCCGAGCCCTGCCGGCCAGAAGCTCATGACCGGCGGCCTTTTCGGCACAAAGGAGCGGCCTACCACAACGCTCATTTGTAGCCCCAGTTCTCCGTATGAAGTTCTTGCATTTTGGAGCCGTCCAATGCCGATACGCCTGCTGGACCGGGAACTCGGATATGCCGGTACCATGGCGGACCGCCGCCTGAATAAGAAGCTCATTGCGCAGAGTATGATACCGACCACAAAGGCGGACATGATCGTGCGCTACGATGCCCCCGTCTATCTTGGCCAGTTCTCCGACGACGGAAACTTCTTCTACAGCGCCACCAAGGATTTCCACGTGCGCATGTACGACACCGCCAATGTCAACGAGTGGAAGCACTACAAGACCGTGGAGCACCCGCTCGGTCGGTGGACTCTGACCGACGCCTCGCTGAGCCCGGACAATCGATGGTTGGCCTTCACATCCATGATGCCGCGCGTGTGTCTAGCCCCGACTAACCCGAACGATGAGGGCGAGCCATATCTGCTGGACCTTGGACTGGATTCGCGTACCGGTCGCCATGAGTCGTTTGCCATCTTCTCTGTTCGCTTCTCTGGCGATGGACGTGAGCTTGTAGCTGGCACCAGCGAGTGCTCCATCGTTGTCTATGACATAGAGTCACGCACCGTGCTGCACAGCATCGACGGGCATGCCCACGATGTCAACGCTGTGTGTTTCGGGGACAAATCATCGCCTCACCTCATATATTCTGGCTCTGACGATGCCACCATCAAGGTTTGGGACCGCCGCAGTTTGGGGGATGGCCGGCCTGCTGGCGCCTTTGTTGGCCACTGCGAAGGCGTCACGTACATTGATAGCAAAGGAGATGGCCGGTACATTCTATCAAACGGTAAGGACCAGACCATGCGCCTGTGGGATCTGCGCATGGCCATGAGCACAGAGGACTTTGACCGCAAAGACCCAGCCCAGCGTACCCGCTACAGCCTATATGACTACCGCTTTCAGCGGTACAACGACTCGATGTACTTCAAGCATCCTGACGATAACTCCGTTGTCACGTTCCGCGGACACCGCGTGGAGCGAACCCTCATCCGCTGCCACTTCTCGCCGCCGGGCAGCAGTGACGGGTCGTACGTCTACTCGGCCAGCCACGGAGGCCAAGTGGTGATCTGGAACCTTGATGCCACAGTTGCCGGTACCATCTACGTGCGGAGAGCCACTCAAGACACGCTCGCCGAAGCGGCAGGGGAGGGTACACGAGATGGAAGTGACAGTATGCCTTTCCGGCGTCGCCGATCGCGGCTCTACGCCGACGGGCCAATTTGCATCCGCGATGCCAGCTGGCATCCAAACGCACCCGTCCTTGTCGGTACGTTGCAATGTGCCTCTTTCTCCTATTCGTCTGCTTACTGACAAATCAGCCTCCGGATTCGATGCCGATACAATGCAAATGGGAACATGTTCTCTTCACTCAAGTGCCCTCTCCCAGGACGGTGACTCTGGCGGACGAGAGCATCGGCTATACGACGAGAAGATGCGGCCTATATCGGGCGAGCACGCCGCTTGGAGAGGCAGGCCGTGGTGAGCCGGTAGTCAATTACATGCTTGCAGATATTGTAGATAGTTGCAGAACATATGGAATGCTTGCATTCGTTGGATCGCCTCCAAGGCGATACACACATAGCAATAGGGCATTGAATCGGAGGTCTCTTAAATAGAGTTAAAATTGTAAACCCGTGCTATACAAGAAGCCCTTTCCTCCATACCTTGTTTTTGGGGTGTCCATTTAGTACAGCCTTGGCTCTGCCTCCCGCTTCCAAAATGCACTGATCGCAACGCTCTCCGCACATTCGATAGTGCTCCAGACAAAACGCCGCCAGACTGAATCCGTCATTATATTGGTTTACAAGGCAACTGAACGGCTACTTTTTAGGTAACTTCGTAGCAGTTTGCGGTGTCTACAGCCAACGCTGCCGTGATGAATATGCCCTTCTCCCGGCACCTGTAGGCCGCCATGCTGCGCTGCGCGTGCTGACAAGCACTTACGCGCCACCGACGAGGATGTTGTTCAGGGGAATGTGAACTGAAGGGCAAGACATGGTTAGCATCGACAGCAGGTCAGGAGCAGTCTCGCGCGGTGGTAGGGCAACATACCCAGCTTGACGAAGTAGCCGACGGCGCCCATGACGAGAAAACCGACGCCAACAGCCTGGCTAATCTTCAAGAACTCCTTGGAGTCGGCTGTTGAAAACTGTTAGCATTATACGCGTGAAGTATGCCAGACTTCGTCACTGTCCCATGCTGTTCTGTTTTGCTGGCGTTTCTCTGCACATTGTCGCGTGTTTTGTTCGGCCCCTTTTCGCATTGCGCATTGCGCATTTCGCCGAGCAGCAACCAAGCGTCCATCGCCGTACAAAGCAAAAGGAAAAATCAAACGCCTGCGCCGGAAGACTTACGCTTCTGGCAGCGGTTGATGAACTGGAGGCCCTCCTTGACGAACTCCCGGGGCACATCGAGGATCTCCTGAACCTGGTCAGACATGGCGATGGGTGAGTCGGAAGCGGTTGAGTAAAATTAAATAATCGGCTGCCGAGTGTCTGCGCAAAGGCGGATGAGTCGATAGAAAGCGAACGGGCGGGTGGGAGTGAATGTCGTCGAGCGAAGCTGGGGATTATAGGAACGGAAGAGAGGCGTCTCGAAAAGCAAGTGCGCAAGCAATATTGGTGCCACGGCTGGCCAATCAAGCTAGCCCGGCCACAACTGATGCCAGATCGCCCCAAAGGCCGCCCTTTGTGCCTACGAGTAGAAGGATGTGGGTCGCCGCATCACGGTGCGTAATGTTTGCACTGTGCGTTTGCACAGGGTGCCCCGTTTTTTTATCTGCCTGCCAGACTAGACTGTTGCAGGACGGAAGCTCCTTCCCTCCAAAGCGCCGCAACTTTTGGGGCGTTTTGCGACACCATCCGCGTTTTCTTTTTCTCACAACCAACTCATCCACCGCTCTCTGTCTGTGGAATTCCGGCTCTTACACGCGTGCTTTGCCAATAAGCGCCCAGGTCTACCGGTTCGCGTCGTATTCGATCCCTTCCGTTGCCTCGGCCTGGCAGCAACCAGCAAAAAACGACAGGAGCCTCGGACGCGGCCCTCTCCTTATTTATCTGCTCTCTCGCCGCCCGTCGTCGATCGACTGCGCTTAGCAGCTCTGCTCGCGTCTCGCCTCCTTGCACGAGCCTCTCAGATCGCTCTCTGATCGGACCGAAGCTCCCGCTGTGCTCAGTCCGATCCAGGGTGTCACAGTCCGACTGGGCGCATCCGCTTGCCGACAGCCTCGCCTCCATACACACCAGCTACGGGCCGTGGCTTTCGCATTTCGTTCGACACAAGCATCCGACTGTCGAAAAATAGCCGGGCATTTGTTTTGTTGTCTTCTGCTTTTGTTTGTCCCGCATCCTGTCCCAACGTTAGCAGCGCGTCTAGGAGCCCCGAACAAGAGTGCATATCGCCATACCTGTGTTTTCACGGCCGCCGAAAGCCTTTTCTGTCCTTGCCCCGTTGCCTCTGCCAAAGAAGAGGTACAACCCCTACAAAGCCTGTAAAAGACTCTGTCTTGTGGAAGAGGGGATAAAGGGTTGAGCGTTCGTCCAGAGGAGCCGACAAGCTCAGATCGCAAGCACAGAGCTTCGTCTGCCGCGTCCTCCACTGTATCGAGAGTGTTATCTGGGGATTCTGGATTGTACGTATTAAGAGCTCTTGGTATTTCTGTTCCTTTCTTTCTGTTTCCGCATCCCTGTATCCGTTTTTGCGTCTCTTGGCTTCCTTTGCCCTTGGTGTCTTTTCACTACTTGTGGATGCTTGGGGTGATACATGTGGTAGCCTCTGTTGCTGATACGAAGCCATGGACCACCAACAGATACCAGACGTATCTCTGATACCAACTCAGGCTCTAATTCAGCTGTTGCATAGTGCTAGAACTGGTTCTTGATAGGACCCGCTTTCTATCTCTATAAACCAACACTTCTTACGCACGCCTCACTCAAGCACGAGGGGTGCTACGGCTGGGCACAATGGCGGAAGAAGATTTCGAGATTGACATTTACGGCGATGCCAACGGTGACCAAAACGGTGCAGGCCAGGACGGAAGCGGGCAGGCTCAGCATGAGCAGCATGGGGAATATACTGGGGGCGACGAAGGTGGCCAGTCCAATGGCAACTTTGACCAGAACCAACAACAGCATGACAGCCAGCAACATCAGACATCCGACACCACATCACAGCAGCTCTCTGCCCCGCAGCAAGGCGTGAAGCGAAAAGAGGGCTCCGACGACAGACCGATAGATCCTGGCGCTACAACGGCAATCATGGTGTCGGAGCTGAGCTGGTGGATCACTGATGATGACCTTCGTGGCTGGATAAGGGCAGTTGACTGCGAGGTGGAACTGAAAGATATCACCTTCAGCGAACACAAGGTCAACGGCAAGAGCAAAGGGTACGATATTTCTAAAGTGACTGCGATGACGGCTGCTAACTTGGGTTCTTGGCAGACAAGCTTATATCGAGTTCACGTCTCAGCAAGCAGCTACCGCCTCCAAGCACAAGATCGAGTCGTTAGCTACGGGCGAATACCAGCCGGGACAGAAGAAGCACACTGTCATTTACTCGTCACCGACAACAAACCCTTTCCGCACACTTCCCAAGGAGACCACCAACCGCGGCCCCCGGGACATGCAAAACCGGACGACGCCAGGCACCGGCTACCAGGATCGGTCTGTGGGCAACTTCAATGGTGGACAGACGGGCAACTTTGGTGGCGGGTACCGGGGTGGGCGGGGTGGTGGCGGAAACATGTACGGCGGCCCTCGTGGCGGTGGCGGCATGGGAGGCCAGAACTTCAACCGCAACTTCAACGGCGGCAACATGAGCTCGTTTGGGCAGAACAACGCCATGCAGTTCGGCGGCCAAATGGGCGGCGGTTTCGGCGGCAATGGAGGCGGTTTCCGCGGGGGCATGGGAGGCGGGATGCGCGGCGGCCCAAATATGCGCGGCCGCGGCGGCCCGATGAACGGCATGATGGGCGGCATGGGCCCCGGCATGGGCCCGATGGGTCCGATGGGTGGCATGGGCCCGATGGGTGGTATGCCCAATCCGATGGGCGGCATGGGTGGCATGGGCATGGTGGGCGGCGGCATGCCTGGTACGTGAATCCCGAGCGTCTCCCAGCTCTGCATGGCTGCTTATGGCGATGGTCTGTTGGAGACTTACTAATGCGGCGTGGGTCAACAGGTTTCCAGGGCATGCATCCCAACTTTACGCCCAACTTCTTCGGCGGTGGTCAGGGTGGCGGCAACCAGGGAGGTGGCGACTGGCAGAACCCGCACGGCACGAAGCGTCCACGGCCGGAGTAGACGTGCAGCTGGAGCTGCCGGGCGGTGCCTTGGCCTGTCGACTATCTGGCGGCTGTACAGTTGGGCAGCCGTCGAGATTTTTGGGAATGGCCAACACAAATGGCCAAGACAACATCTTCGGCGACATACATGCACGCGTGTGGTCCCCATGGTTCTCGACATGGCGATGGCAGCTGCTTCTCATGCGAACGCAAGCCCGTGCAAGTGTGGGCTCTACGTGCGTCCTCTTGTCCGATCTGCTATGCGCAGCCTGACGTCTCCATCTTTCTCCTTCTTCTCTGAATTTTGTCGAACTGTGTCGTGTCATCAAAGGAATAAAAAGGGATACTGGCTCGGGACAAGGAGTAGGATTTTCTTTCCGACTATGTGCTTGTATTGCTCTGCTTTCTTCGTTTCAACGTTTTGGCCTTTACATCTCATGGGCAACAAATCTTATCAGCCACAAATAACGGTCCAATACAAGTACGATTTGTGCCTCTTGTATCACAGTGATGTCAGTGTATTACTCGTAGTTGTAGGCGCTGGCTCAGGTGGATCGAGCACGTTTTGTTGTGGCTGGTGAAGCCTTGAGCCACAGATTACAGGTTTTCTCCGTATTACCAGCGGGGCAGCCCACACAGTACTACTCACAGACGAGGATCACGTCAAAGGCTTCGTAGCTGCGACTGCGTTCTGAACAATCCGCCAATGGATGGCTGTATGTCTGCAGTTACTGAGCCGCATGCGGAGGCGCAACAGGCGCGCAGGGAGCCCAAGGACAGGAGCCATTGCTGACACAGCAAGAGGGCGAGAATGACGAAAGCACACTGCGCCGAGGCAGTGGCAGTCGCACCGTGTAGCGGTCGCACCGTGCAGGTAGCACCTTGCGGAGTACGGGTACTTTGTTGCAGAGGTCCCACCGCGGGAAGCAACTTACAAAATAGTAGGCTAGTTCGGCTGCGTATGTTTTGAGCATGTTTCCCTGACGGCGGCGCAGAAATAAAACCACGGCCGCGGCCGTCCACAGGGTGCGGCCGCTCTTCGTCTGTCCTCTCTCCGCATCGGTCTTTGACTGGATTCTGTGCTGCCGACTCTGCCACTGCTCGCTCTTCCACCGCCAGCGCCGCAGCCTCATCCCACGCCGAGGTATTCTGGCAAATCAGCTGCCTTTACTGCGCCGCGGCCACTCGGCAACTGCTGACGCTCTCGACGCCGCTCGAAGCACCGCAGCCTCGCGGCCAGATACTCTCTGTCGATTCAAAAGTCGCCGGCAGACTGCCACGATGGACATGGACATGGACATGGGCGACAGCTCGGCCTCGTCGAGCGCCATGATGGCCGTCTTCACCGTGTCGACCGACACGCCTCTCTTCTCGAGCAGCTGGACGCCCTCGTCCGTGGGCTCGTACGCGGGCACGTGCATCTTCCTCATCGTGCTCGCCTGCCTCTTCCGCGGCCTGCTCGCCTTCAAGGGGCGCGCCGAGGCCCACTGGCTGGACGCCGAGCTGAACCGCCGCTACGTCGTCGTCAGCGGCCGCCCGACGCTGTCGCAGCAGATCTCGCAGGACGAGGCGGCCAAGCGCATGGTGCTGTCGGAGAACGGCATCGAGGAGGATGTCATGGTGCTCAAGAAGCGCCACACCCACGTCCGGCCCTGGCGCGTCTCTGTCGATCCGCTCCGCGCCCTGCTCGACACCGCCATCGCCGGCGTCGGCTACCTGCTGTACGTCCGTCCCGCTGCGCGCTGTCCCTGTGCTCTGCGCTCTGCGCTCTGTGCTCTCCGCGTTCCAACACTAACACGCCCCAGGATGGTCTCGGTCATGACGATGAACGTGGGCTACTTCATGTCCGTCCTCGGCGGCACCTTTCTTGGCAGTCTGCTCGTCGGTCGCTACGTGGCCCTGACCGAGCACTGAGACTTGCTGGCCGATTTGTTTTGTCTTGATGATCTAAAAAGTTGGACACGTTCGGTCTTGTTTCTGCTTTTCCCGACCGCCGAGTCGGTGGATGGATGTACCTTACGATGTATGAATGAGGCGTTTGTGGTGCTCGGACGGCGCAGAGCGCAATGATTATCGGCTTGGGAACAGACAGCCGTACACTTGAGAACCGAAAACACTATACAGAACAATACACACTGTACGGATTGCAGTACAAGTACTTCTAGACCGGTAGCGTTGCAGTGCTAAGTGGTAAATGCGCGCAAATGTGCTCAACCAGTGGCAGTGGATTGGCTACTGACTCCGTCTCCGGCACCTTGCCAAGAGCGGCATTGGTATCCACCTCGGAGGTGTTGCGGCTCTGCGCCGCAGCGTCCATCCCGGGCCCGGACGCCGTGTGTCTCGGCCTCGTGCGGGACAGCAGTTTCTGCCGTCCGACCAAAAGCAGGATGGCCAGCCGAAGCATTCATGTATGTACATAATGCTTTGGTATATACTCTGTATTGCATGATGCTCGTCTTTCTAAATACATATTCGTTTACAGAGTAGTGTACAGCGGCAGATCCATTGCGTCGCACCCAGCAGTCGCGGGACTCTGCGAATTCTGTTATGGTGAGATGGAAACGGGTAGATGACAATGGTCTGCTACTCGGCCTCCTTTTGGGTGTCGTTACTATGTCCACCACATAAGCACTGCAGTTATTCTGGCAACGAGCGCATGTTTTGACTCGCACGTGGTCTATCCGACTCCAAAAAGCATCATCCACATTAGGGATGGCCACAATTACGTCAACTTTGACATGGTAACATTTCCTCCTTTCTCACACTGTACTGCCCTAAATAGAAAACTTCCTATTTGAGCTGTGTTAGAGTCTTGGGTCGTCTGTGTAATTCTGCTCTACGAAGCCACACCCAAAGGAGCAAAGGGGCAAAATTACAGAAAGAGAAAACAATGCCAACCTTCCCGTTACGGAAGGTTGGCTTACACGTCCGAAATAAGGAATTTACGGGAGGAATCTGACCTGACCAGAAAAAGAGTGCATCACAAGATGAATTGGATGGGTCGTTGAGACAATCGTTCTCTGTACGAGTATGGCTACTAATAGCTGCATCCCAGAAAGGTCACATGACAAGCTGCAACTTGGTGTCAACTAGCATTGGGGTAAGGCTTTTGTAAGGCATTTGTACTTCATATTGTCAGTCATAGTATCAAAACACAAGAATCTGGAATAAAGCAAACTCTGTCTTAGGCAAGACAGCGGATATGAACAAAACAAACGCGAGAGCCACCACATCTACCCGATACCGATGTTCACCTCCCAGCAGATAGCAGGTCGCCTTACTCTCGAGCAGGTGCTTGCATTCCACGCAATACACGCTACGCGTCTCATACATATTTGCTTACCCACCGGACGTCCCGTCCCGTTCGGTCCGGTGAATGAAAGCCACAGATAGCAAAAACATCAGGTTGATTGGGCAATGCCACATTGCCAGATTATTGAGCGAGAGCAGGTTTTTGGAGCATCGCATGTCAAATAAGGAGCAAGACATTGATTGTGAACGCGCGCACAAAAGATATGAACAGCGTTTTGGGGAACATGTAGCTTTCAGACGAACAGGAACAGAAAAGCAGCAGTAACTAAAACAAACAGCCCCAGCCGAAAATGTTGACTGAAGAGAAAACGCCAGAATATCACCAAGCGGCCTCGTAAAGTATGAATGAGAGAATTGCATTATATGCTGGGTATCAACGCAGCACGATGAAAGAGTCCGTCAGAGCCTGGCGTGAAAGGGGGAGATGCAGGGAACATGAGAAGAGGCGTAGAGGAGCCCCGTGTCGTACGGACGCAGGCAGACGGATTGATCGTGGCTGTCTACGGGTGATTATGACTGATGCGCCGAGTGTTGCGGCATGGCATACTGGCTATTCCGCTGGACATAGTTGGAGTAGGCCAGGGCCTGGTTCGGGTCCATTGGCACGCTGGGGATGTAGCCGGGCCCAAGGTGTGCGTTCTGCGGCATGCCTCTCGCCTGCTGCGACGCAAGGTGGCCGGAGCCGGTGTCCTCGGGAGACTCGACCGGGTTGGACTCCTCGACGCCATTATCGCCAGCCGACGGCGGCTCTGGAGCATTGAGGCAGGCCTATGATGGAGCCAGTTAGCAACCGGACAGGTATGTAGCCACCACAGAAAAGATGGGCCCTCTGGGGATCTGGGCACGGGAACGCCAAAGCATTGGAGCATTGGGGCTGTGGGACTCCTGGGGCTTGTTTTGTTTTGATGCTCCTGCGATTGTGCGAGGCAAAACCCACCTGGATTAGATTTTTGCCCTCAGCCTTCGTGACAAGCGGCTGCAGCTTGGGTGTGGTGAAGGTGTACACGAGGCCGGTCTCCGACACAACGAGAAGCAAGACTTGGGTACCGGTGAGGACGGAAAGCTCGTAGGCCTGAAAAACACGTCAGCACGATGCCCGAGAAGCAACAAAAGCGCAAAAGCCGCACTAGACGCGCGATGAAAGGTGGCAAACAAAGGCCGCTGCTTCGAGGCAGTTCAAGGGGGTAAAGGGCGAGCACTGACCTTCTTCATGATGCCTGCCTTCCGCTTGGAGAAGGTGATGTGGCGACGCGACTTGTCGCTGATGAACTTGATCTCGATCTTGCGGCGCTCGCGGCCGCCCTTCTCGTCGTCATCGTCGTCGTCGTCTACAACGGGGACGCGCTGGCGCTTGATGCCACGGGCGTCAGCGGCCGCGGCGCTGTTGCCCACGGACTGCTCATCGAGCTCAGTCGGGGTGGACTGGTCGTGCTGGTCAGCAATGTCGGCCATTGTGACGGTATGCTGCCGAGACGGGTGCCGAGACGGGTGCTGAGATGGGTGTAGAGGCGAGGAAGGGCAAGCGTCGGCAGGCTCGATGGGGAATCGCGCGGTCTCGTTGAGTGCGCAGTGGCGGGAAAGAGAGCGACAGACAGCGCGAAAGACAGGGCCCACGCGGTATCACGAAAAGGGAAGAGCGAGAAAGGGTAGCAGATGCAACAAAAGGCGCGTGTTGAACAGTGGAGAGATGCTGCTTTGAGCGTTGTGCCGACGGGCCTATACTGGATCTGGGTTTGCGTGGAGAGAGTTTGGTTGCTAAGGTTGTCGTTTTGTCGCAGAACTCTGGTTGGGTGCTGGCCAGCCTGAATCGAGACTGGTGCAGTTTGCGTCTGGGTGCAGTTCCTGTTCGACGGGAGAGCCGCAGGGGACGGACGGAATTAAATGTCCTGTTCTGTGCTTGCGGCCTTTTGACAGACGGACACGATGCAGGAAGCAGTGCTCTGGGCAGTTGCTCTGATCGCTGATCCGACGGTGGGATTCTGCCTTGGAGCGGACGGGCAAG
The DNA here is from genome assembly GCA_002778075.1 of Grosmannia penicillata. Classification (NCBI taxonomy): domain Eukaryota; kingdom Fungi; phylum Ascomycota; class Sordariomycetes; order Ophiostomatales; family Ophiostomataceae; genus Grosmannia; species Grosmannia penicillata. The sequence goes on along the minus strand of PCDK01000001.1, from coordinate 557,163 downwards.
GACGTTGAAACCGGGCGGAGAGCAGAAAAGAGCAAGAAGAGTAAGGTGAGTGTTATTTGGGGGAAAGCGGGTTTCTTTTTCAAGAGGGCGAGAGGAGGAAGGTTTTGTGGCGCGCGCAGGGGGGTGGAAGGAGAAAGGGAAATGATGTGCTTGTCTCGCTGAAGAGAGTTAATGTAAACGGGTGGGCGCGCGGTTGGAAGGAGTTAGGCACAGGGGAGGCAGGAGCATTCAGACAGACAGGCGTTGGCGTATTCCCGCGTAGCGTGGCGGGCTTTGGGGGCGGCCGGTGGAGGTTGGTGGCGGCTGGAAATTCCGCAGCACTCTACATGTGTACTTACGGGGCATACAGGCAAGGGAGTCCAGCGGGTAAGCACGCTAGGAAGCAAGACAGGACTAACAGGCCAAACAGGGAAGTAGCGACCTAGCTACTGCGTACTTGTACATACGAGAAAGAGGGGAAATGAGAGCGAGCACGAGCAGGCGCGACCGAGCATCGAGGCAGCGCGGAGTATTGCGTTGTACTCGCAAAACGGAACAGGCAGCCACGGTACGGAGCAGGTCTCTTACGCGCAGACTCCGCACAAAGGCAAGTCGATATGCGATCGCGCCTTCCCCCCCTGGGAAATGAGATCAGTACTTGTACGAGCATTAAGCTTTGCGAACACGGCCCCAGAGCATTCGGGTGGGAGGAGGGGAAAGGACAAAGCTGGACTGGATCGGGGTTGGTGAAAAATGCAAGGTGCAGGATGGTAGGTGGTGATTGGCAGAGCTGGATGTCGACACAGTGTTGTGTGGGACGGGGGCGACCGTGCGACGGGGCTGAGGCAGGGAGATGTACGAGCAAATGTACCGATAGGAGAGCGCAAGTACCAGATTGCGAGGCAATACTGGCAGGAACGTGCCTGAAACGCTGGAGGGAGCCGAGTATGCATTGGAATTTGGAGCACGGAAACTGTGTACAAACTACGCCGTCGTATCAACGTACAGAAAATACAATACAATGAGGTATTACCGTCTGCAGCAGACGGTGAGCGAGAGGGAAGCGAGGTGGTTGGAAGCGCGTTGCCGGAATAGGGAAGGTGATAGACAGGTCTCGACCAGGATGTTGACAGGGGAAGGGGCGACGATGTCCACGAGATTAGCGTGCTTTGGGACGCGGTTCGCAGGCAGAGGTACGCCGCGCATTACGAGTACACGCGAGTGCGAGCATACGTCGAAGGATCACAGAAGGGAGGAGCAAAGGACTGACGATCGTCAGCAGGCCAGCGAGGCAAAAGAAGTTTGACGTTTCGAGCCGGAAGAGTGACAAAGGTGCGATCCTAGAGGGATGGGCGAGAGAAAGAGAAAAGACAGAAGGAGGGAGGGGCTGAGTGATTGGCCGCTTGCCACAGCAGCGCCATTGCCCCACACGCAGTTGGCGCTCCGTGCAAGTACATGTACTCGTACTTGGCTCGGAATACTTGTCCTGACGCGATATGCCTGCCAAACTACGAGTACAAAGCAGTGAATGCCTGGGCACGTGTGGTCAGATGGAAGCTTAAGCACCAAGAGGGCAGTGGCGACAAAGACTGTGGCACGAAAAACGGAGCGCACGTTCTGCTCGGCGCCGCTTGTGCGAACTACTTCGTAAGTACGGGAGTCTTACGTGTGAGTGCGACCAGAGGTGCCTCATAACGGTGTTTTCCTGACGGGGCTGCACTCCGGACTGCTTATCGTACCCATACTTCGTACGCCGGGGCTTCTAGCGCGCAAGTGGGGTTTGCCATTGCTGCACGCGGACGGAACACTTGTGCGACATGGACGATACGGGTACTTTGTAGTGGTCTTCGCAGAATTCGTCCGAGTGACGGACGACACTTGTTCGCCTGAATGATTCCTTTTCGGTCCGGAGTACTTGCCGGGTCTACATGTACGGATATTACTCCATACCCCGTATTGTACAAGTACGGGGTGGCACACGGGCGCGGTGCAGGCGGCAGCGAAGCGACGCGCCGCTCGGGGAACAAGAACGGACGCTGATCGAAGGCGATATGCGAGGCAGCGGGAATAGGACGGAAAATTTGAACATGAAAATGAGCAGAAGGCACTAGTCGGCTAGTGCTGCAAAAGCCTCAATAGACCGGTCTGGTAGCGCGCCGGGCGGGCAAATGAGAGTGGCCCATTTTTGGCTGGGTGTGGGGCCTGCACGGGGGCGGCCATGGTCAGGAGGTGCTCGGAAACCGATATTTGCCCCGGTTTGCGCTGTTGCTTCTGGGGGGCACTGATTGTGCCCGGCGTGGCCCGTGACGGCCCAGTGTCTGCTTGCTGGGATCGTCGCTCCAGTTTTCAGCTCGCTGCCGAGGCCTGGCACGGCGGCTGGGAGCCGCAGGCGAGATGCTATTTCGAGTTGTCGTACTGGCTGGTACTCGGCAAAGTAGCCGTACTGCGCGTTCAAGTACGAGCGAAGTAGCTCCGTGGTCCTGCACGGGCGGCTCGCCATCCGGCAGTAACACGGGATAGAGGCCGGCGATCTCAATGGCGAGCGCGGTGCAGTGCAGGAGTAGCGTGCTTTGGCGGCCATCCCTGCCGGCGCCGGGTCGCCAACCCGGCCAACCAGGCACGCGCCGGCGCAGCTGTGATATTGCACCGTGTATAGCACAGTACGAGCACTGCAGTGATACTGTGAGCGATGCTGCTTGAGGCAAGGCCCGGGCAAGGTCGGATGCGGAGGCAGAAGGCAGCGTTTCTCGTTTAGCGGTCCACAGACAGCATAAAGCCGGGGTTCGCAACGACAAAACGGGTCGATCGCGGCGAGTGGGCGCCAGGGTGTAGCACGTGCTAGCATGGTGAGCGAGGACGCGAGGCTGCCTACTCGTACCTCGTTTTGCGGCGGCGACGGCGGCATCCAGTCTCCCGGATCGCGCTGGCCATGCAGAAATGGGAAATTGCAAACTGGCCGCCGCAGCTGCCCCACGCTGGTCAGGGGAAGAGCGGCACGTTGGAGCCTACGGTACAAAGTTGGATAGGACTTGCGCCAGTATCATACTCGTACGGAGTGGTACTCCGTAGAAGTACAGGCAAGACAGAACACGTCGTACTCGTAAAGACACCGTGGAGTAGCGGAAGGGCGCCGTCCCAATGTGATTGCAGCAGGTTCAGGGGATGTGATTGAGAACGCGTGTGCACCAGGACTCCAACAACTCGAGGGCTGTCAGGTTGCAATGTGATTCGACGATCGGCGCTTCGGTCCACGGCGACATCGTTCTGACCGCATGGCGGTCGATGCTATGAGATAATACGCGGAGGACGGGGCTGTTAGGTCGCTTGCGCTGGGGTTTTCTTTTTTGTTTTCTTTTTTCGGCCCCATGTCGCGCGGTGCAGGTCGGACTGCGCAGCTGGAGTGCGTGAACGCTGACTGTGTTTTATGTCAGACGAAATAGAGCATGGTCATGTGACAGCCTGGCGCCAAAAGATGGAAATTCGTTACTCGTACGGAGTACTCCTCGCGCCATTAGATTACGTGCGTTCAGGTACGCGAGAGACCTTGCTTCGTACTAAAGTATTGCATTTCTTGTACCCAACCTACAGTACGAATACTTCCTTCGTACGACTCACGCTGCTCGTATCCGAACAATATCACTACGACGTACTGCAACCCCTTTCTTCCAACAGCCGTTATCAGGTCCGGAGCCATCCCTCGTGTTCCATTCTCGTGCACAGAAAAGCACAACGACCCCCCTTTACCGGGATGCACCAGGGCTGTCACCCTGCTAGCGTGCCGAAGGCGCTTTCACTCGATGAAGAAAGGTGAAAAGCGGGTAGAGACGCTCGCGGTCTAACCTGGGATGGGCAAGGCGCACTGGCTGGTTTACGAGAGGCGGGGCGGAGGCTGGGAAAATAATGCATTGTATGATACTTGTACAAGTACGAGTGCGCGAGTATCTACATGCGGAAGTACATATGCTGGCTACCTTAATACGCATGAGAATAGGTACAGGTACAGACACATTGGTACTCCATACACAGAATAAGCGGCTGGGTGGGCCGTCGTTGGTGGGCCCTCCGCTATTGGACGAGCACTCGCCCGGCCCCATATCTAGCATGAGGACTCGTCAGATACGAAGTAATACGTCGCATTACAAAGTTCCAGGAAGACAGCTTCGAGTACTCCGTACGGCTCGACGGGGGACGATGCGCTCGCCATGTGCTGCATTTCGCCATCGCGCACACCGCAATGCTTGTACCTCGTACGGAGGACTATGCGAATCCCTGTCTCTGGCATCGTGGCATGCTCCACGCATATGTCATGTACGAGTATTGTACGGGGCTCGACCAGCTGCGAATGCAACGCACGGGCAATTTGAGTATCAAAGTTTGATGCTCCGTAAATACGGAGTAGTTCTCCGTACGGAGTAGCACGGAGTAGTACGGAGTATTACAAGTACAAGTACGAGTGCGCAAAGTACGGCGGTACGGTGTGGGCCGGCCAGTGGTGATCGGTGGAGGCAATCACAGCAATGAAGCGTGCCCGGGCACTTGCTCCACACAAGATATCGCCTGCATGAGCAGGACTTTGCACGAAGTACGAGTACATGTACGCTGCAGGAGAAGAGCCTGCTTCGACGCGTTCTTCGTGCTCGGATCGAGGCAGTCCCTGACAGGAGGCTCGAGAAGCAGGGGCAGAGAACAGATCCTGTAATACGGAGTAGAGCCAACTGGACCGGCAGCTTTTACGAATACTCGTACTCCGTACGTCGTGGCCAATCGTCGCAGCAGTAGCTGATTCGCATGACCGTGTTTTGCATGCGGCCTGGTGCGGCCTGGTGCGCCTGCTGATCATCGGCGCACTCTGCCCGTACTGGGACGTGCCGCCGGCCTGGTTGTTGGATCAGCGGGAGTTTGGCCGCGGCCGCAGCCGACGAGCCGCGCAAAAGACGGACGAATACGAGTAGGCGGTCATTTAGACAGCGGACGGGCGGTCGGGCGGTTAAGCGGTGACTACGGTTGCGCTGCTGGACGGTCAGCCGGCCACGGCGCCGCATGCAGACATCGCAGTGCCACCATTGAAGATCGCGGCCGCGATGCTCGATGCTCGCCCGCCATCACGTGTCCGCCGTAGGTCGATCGCCGCTACCGGAAATGGCATCGCGCTGCTCCTTCCAGGCTTTCTCCAACGTACTCGTAGACTGCAAGTGGCCTCATCCGCCTGGCTGCTTCCACAAGTGTCACCTTCCTTCTTGCCCACGCGGAAGGCGCATACGGCATACTCGTACACGGCGTAACGTCTGCCCTTTTGCGTGTCTGCTCATCGACTGCTTGCTTTCCCTTTGAACTACACTTCTCTGTAAAAATTACATCATGGCGTGCTTCGTATCCTACGAAATCATGCAGTGGCATCTGTGGCATCTGCTCCGTCTGCTCCATCTCCGTCTGCCCGTGTAAAAACCGGGAACCGCCCCCTGCATCGTCGATATGCCATCTCCCCCGCGGTACGAAGCAAGATAAGTAGGCTGACCCGCCGCAACGGAGTGGCAGACCCGCCAGGCAGCACAGAAGCACAGAAGCAGTGCTCTGGGCCAGATGTCTTTGCGCCGCTTACAGCATCTTCATCCTGGGAATGACCGGTCCTCTCTATACACTCAACACTTCGCCACTCGTCTCCGTCAACGTTTTTGTCGGCTCGCCGCTGTGCACCGACAGGGTGACCGTCGAGTGTTCCGCCAGCACATCGCCGTGAGCCCGGAATGCTTCCTCCATGGCCCAGCTGAACGGCCTGTTTGCCGAGAAGAGCGCGTCGATCGACTCCAGCGACCGGTCCTTGGTCTCAGGGTAGACTAATGTGTGCCAGCGTCAGTAGGTGGCTCCAAAGGATTCGCAGCAGCATTGTGCCTATGCTTACAGAGATAGACGACAGGGACCCAAAGAAGGTTGAGCCCGGCAAAGAGGAAATATGTGCGGTTCTCGAGCTTGTCAAACATGATGGGATTCACCAACACCGTCCAACCAACACCAATGGCCCAGCCAGTGATGCCAAAGCCATTGCCCTGCGCCCGCAGGTCTGACGGCCAGATCTCTGTGGGCAAGAGGAACGCCACTGTGCCCCAAGTGGCGGCATAGATTATGTTGAACAGGAACAGCATCGCCACTGCGGCCGGCGCGAACTGGGATGCCCGGTCAGGATGGTGCCGTGCCCCCTCATACACGCTGGCCGCTATCAGGTTGACCACGAACAGGCCAAAAGCACCGCCCATCAAGCAGATGCGGCGGCCTAGTCGGTCGACAATCTGCGCGCTGATGATTGTGCCCACAATGCCCACTGTGTTGAGGCCACCCGCCAAACCGTTCTGCTTTAGGCTGCCATAGCCCGCGGCCGACAGCAGCACGGGGGAGTACGCTGTCACCGCAGTGATGCCCGTCCACGATGCCATGATCTGGAGGACGATGCAGAGCCATGCACGACGGCCGAGGTGGCGGTGGCCGTGTTGGTGGCTGGATCTACCAGTGCCTCGGCCTGCCAGAATCTTGACAAACTGGAGCGGCGAGCTCTTCTGGCTCTCGCGGGCCACGGCCACGATCTCCAAAAACTCGCGGTGCACCTTGTCGCCATAGTGGCCACGAGTGTGCTTCAGCACCTCGAGGGCATCGTCATAGCGACCAACGGAAGCCAGATACCGAGAGCTATCCGGCAGAAACTTGACACCAAGCAGCAGCAGAAGCGCCGGGAGGCACTGGAACGCGAGGAGGAAGCGCCAGCGGATATCAGAGTATCCGCCGTCGACAAACGAGAGTCCAAATGAGAGCCAGTAGGCAACGGAAATACCGAGGTAATTGGCAATGAAGACGTACCCCAGGTAGCCGCCGCGGTGCTTGGCCGTGGATGTCTCAGAAACAAGCACAGGCGCGATACCCGTCAGGGCACCGGTGCCAATGCCCGTCAAGACACGAACAATGATCATGAAATCACTGGATTGTGCTGCAGCCTGCAAGGCCCCGCCTACGAGAGCAAATATGGCGGCAAGGAAGAGGCTTGCTTCCATTAGCGAGTCAAACACACACGAGAACAGACGACAAAGGGAGGGCATACCCGTTGATCCTGCCAATACGGTCAGCAGCCCAGCCACCAGCAAAGCAGCCAAAGATACAACCCAGATAATAGGCAGATACAATGCCGCCCTCGTGGACTGTGCTTGTGATGGTACCGTCAGGCTTGCCAATGCCTACTTCGGTAACATAACGCGGAGACGCATTGACGCCACCCATGACGCCCTGGTCATAACCCTCGAAGAAGATGCTGATGAGAGAGAACGTCTGGATGGCGAGGTTGAGCCCGCGAGGACTCAAACTCTTCCAGGCTGTGGTGAAGCCCATGGTGAGGTCAGGCGGCTATTGGAAATGGAGAGAAGGGAGGATGAGACGCCGACAACCGCAGCTGTGTGGGTGACAGCTCAGACGCGAGCTACCAATGTTGGATGATGAACGAATAACGGAAGAAAAGCAGTGTTGCGGACTTGCCTTTCGTTACTGGTCTATCTCAGTCTCAACTTTATCCTGGCCGGCGGGAAACGTCTCACTTATGTGCTTCCATCTATGCCCTGGACGCCACGTGCACGGCCAGCCTACCATGCAGCATCCCGGGGCTTCGGGGCTGACTCTGATGCTCAAAAGCGGTGACACAAAAGAAGAATGAATGGCCAATGTGAATCAATCCCGACCGGGCGTGGGTCGATAACGAACCATTGGAATACGAAGAAGCACACGCACTTCAGTTTGCCGATGACCAAAAGAGCGGTGGAAAGCTGGTAGGGGCAGGGGTGTGCAGAGAAGAACCAGGAGAACACCCAGAACAACTCTACGAGTACTTCGTACGCAGTACGAGACGTTGAAACAGTGGAGTCTTCTCCATGGCGAGCCATAGGGCTGGCATACTGGAGTGTTACCTGCCGACTAGCAATAACGGCCAAAGAACCAGAGCACCGTTTCGACTCCAGGCTTCGTCGGAGAAGCTGCTACTTACACGCTGGACGGCTAAAGCGGCCGGCGAACTGGCCAAAAATGGGAAGCCGGGCAACCAACACCCGACCGAAAGGAAGAGATGCCGCTCTATTGATTACTCAAAGGTACCCAACAGACGAAAATAACCTCCGGACGGGGTTAAAGCTATCTAGCCAGGGATGCAGACTGCCGCCGATCAACGTGGATTGTCTGGTGCAAATCCCGACCCCTTGCAGGCAGCTGCCTCCGCTTTACCGAACCATACTGGAATGAACAAGGGGCAGCATGGGTCTTGGGTGCTGATTCAGATGGTCGCGTGCCAAACAGCTCTTGGACCAGCTGCAATGCAGGACCGTTGCGAGGCTCTGGACCTCAGGGACAGCACAGACAAGAAGCTAATACGAAAACTCGAAGCAACTGGGGCGCAGAAAATCCGAACCGGAGAGTTGGGCCGTTAAGCCACTGGACCGCTCGGACGCTTCGTATTCCGCATTGGCGCTCTGGTTCGGATCTGGCGCACTCGGTTCTGGCGCACTTGCGGAGCTGAGTAAGGAGCAACAGGCCTGTATCTATTTGCAGCCTATTGCAGGGTGTCAGTGACTGTCTTACCTGAACCAACAGTCACAGCATGCGGCCTAGCCTCTAGACAATCACATTCAAGCTTGATAAGGAGCAAACGACATGCCCCAAGAACAAGAAGGGAGGGCTGGCTTACGGAGCACACAAAGAGCCGTGTGATGACAATGGCCGAGCCGTGCAGGGCCGTATAACCGTGGGCCGCGTGCGGGGAAGGACGGGAATTCCGTGTCGACTGCTGCATGAACCGGATCGGCGAAGTAGTCTGACAGGCATCCGTCTTGCTGGCTTGACTGGCTTGTTTTCCGGTATGCCATACAAGTATTAGCAGTCTGGCGTCATCTGCGAAAGGGGCCAAGACAGCGGCGGAAGTAGAAGAACAGCGCAGCATACGTTACTCCATACGTATTTGGACAATGGCGGCCAGGGAAAGCAGCAGTAGGGACAGGGGGCAGCCACTGGACCTTACTGTTCTGGGCATGAATAGCGGAACATCCATGGTAAGAGCTGGTGAGAGAGGTGACGAGACACGAGGATTTGCGCGAGTACCACAGTACGGAGTATGGAAAGGCCAACGAGAAACGTATACTGACCTCGCTTAGGACAGCATTGATTGCGTGCTGTGTCGCTTCCGCCAGGACACGCCGGAGTCGGCCATGCACTTCACGCTGTTGCAGCACGGCGAAGTGCCGATGGATGGCGAGCTCAAGACGCGGGTGCTATCCATCATCAAGCACGACCGGACGTCGGCGTCTGAGCTGTCGGAAATCAATGTGCGGTTGGGCGAAATGTTTGCGGCCGCAGCGCTGACGTTTTGCCGCCAGAGAGACGTGGCGATGTCGTCTCTGGACGCCATCGGGTCACATGGCCAGACGATCTGGCTGGCCAGCATGCCGGACGAAGGCGTCCCTCGCTCGGCATTGACCATGGCGGAGGGCACGATCTTGGCGGCACGCACTGGCGTGACGAGCGTGACGGACTTCCGCGTATCGGACCAGGCTGCTGGCCGCCAGGGCGCACCGCTGATTGCGTTTTTCGATGCCCTGTTGCTGCACCACCCGGGCAAGTTGCGGGCTTGCCAGAACATTGGCGGCATCGCCAACGTGTGCTTCATCCCGCCCGAGGGCCCAGAGCGCGCGTACGACTTCGACACCGGGCCCGGCAACGTGCTGATTGACGCAGTGGTGCGGCTCTACACGGGCGGCGCGCAAGAGTACGACGAGGACGGCCGCATGGGCCGGCAGGGCGAGGTGCACCAGGGCATGGTGGACCGGTTCTTGGCACGCATCCCGTACTTTTCGTGGGACCCGCCGAAGACGACGGGCCGCGAGGTGTTTCGCGACACGCTGGCGGACGAGCTTGTCAGCGAGGGTGCATCCTTGGGGCTCTCGGCGGCAGACGTGGTGGCGACGGTGACGCGTATCACAGCGCAGTCGATCGTAGAGCACTGGCGGCGGTATGCGCCGGGCGGCCGGGCGGTGGATGAGCTCTTCCTGTGCGGAGGCGGGGCGTGCAACCCAAACATCACGGGATACCTGCAGCAGCAGCTGCCCGGCGTGCAGGTATTTTCGCTGGGCGAAGCAGGGGTGCCGGCGAGTGCGAAGGAAGCGGTGACGTTTGCGTGGCAGGGGATGGAGGCGATCGTGGGACGCAGCATTCCGGTGCCGGACCGAGTGGAGACGAGGCGGCCGTATGTGCTGGGCAAGGTCAGTCCCGGGAAAAACTACCGGGAGGTGATGAGCAAGGGGATGGCGTTTGGGGCGGGACGGACTGAGCTGCTGCCGGTCACGAAGATGGTGGTGCACCGGGACGGCAAGATTGTGGACAACAACTGGTAGGCTGTCTCTACGGAGCACAGAATTACGACGTGCAGCCAGATCTCGAGGAGACCAAGACTGGCGGAAACCGATGAACCGAGACTGGCGGAAAACGATGAACCAAGACTGGCGGGAAACGATGAACGATAGACAGGGATATACAGGCCAACCAGTCCTACCGTCCGAACGCCTCCTGTATCAGAGCCACACTAAAGCAGAATCCACAGTCGCAAAGGACATGGCGTGCCAGGCCGAAGAAAGGATATGCAAAAAGGTCAGCCGGACAATGCCGTACGTCGTGGTCAGCCGGACAAATACCGTACGTCGTAGACAGGCGTAGACAAGCGTAGACAGCAGCCGCAGCTCAAAAGGAGAGATAGTTGTTGGACACGGCATAGGGCCATGTCCACCCCTGCAGGATCTCGTCGGGCAACTGGAACTGCATGTTGAGATCGGCGGGCAGGCTGGCAGTAGTTGCATCCCAGCCGGCGGCCGCGGGAGGCGCCATCGACGGGCCGGCCTGGTAGATGGCGGCGGCGGAAGCCGGTCCGGTCAGGGGAATGGCGCCCGGGGCGCCGGGCGAGAGCTTCAGGTCCGGAGGCGGGAAGGCGGGCACGGGCGGAGGGCCGGGGCCGGTGGTGGCGTCGCCGATGCTCTCCATGGCCGGGTGGAGGTGCGGCAGCTGGTGCTGCGGGTGTGGATGCGGCAGCGGCAGCGGCAGCTGCTGTTGTTGCTGTTGCTGCTGTTGCTGCTGCTGCTGCTGCTGCTGCTGCTGCTGGGGCGGGTAGTGGGCCGGGGGACGCGAGTGTGGGTGCTGGCTGGGCCACGGCTGGGCGGCGACGGGGCCGGGCGCGGGCTCGGCCTTGACGGTGGAGGCGCGGCTGCTGGTGGAGGAGCGGCTGGCGGTGGCGGAGGCGGCACTGGCACTGGCACTGCCGCTGCGCTGGCTGACGACGTAGGCCTCGAGGCGGGCAACGAGGCTGCGGAGGCGCTGGCCGGCGCCGGCGCTGCGGTGCAGAAAGGCCTCGAGGCTCTCGAGCAGGCGGGCCATGGACAGCAGCAGGTCGCGGACGAGGCGCAGGGCGGGCTCGGACAGCGGGCCCTCCATGACGGAGCCGAGGATGACGCCGATGCCGCCAATGTGGTAGATGAGCGGGGCGCTGATGGCGCGCAGGTAGGGCTTGGGCACGCGGTGCAGGGTCTGCAGGACGTCGCGGACGACGGCGCAGCGCTGCTCGAGGCCGCCGGAGCTGCTGCTGCCGTCGAGCGAGACGTCGAGCGAGAGGTGGACCATCTGCAGCAGGGCCATGGTGGCCTGGATGTTGGCGGCCTGGAAGCCGTAGATGTCGCGGGCCGGGTCGCCGGTGGCGGGCTGCAGCTGCTTGAAGACGGAGGGCAGCGCGGCGTAGAGCGCGGCGACGCGGTCCTGGCTGGAGGCGCGGAAGGGCGGGGCCGCCGCCGCGGCGCCCGTGCCGGCGACGCCCAGCGTGAAGCGCGAGTTGCGCGACCGCAGCTTGCTGAGGTTGTGCTCGAGGATGCGGTAGAGGTCCGTGGTGAAGTTCCAGCCGACCATCCAGTGGGCGGGCGCGGGGGCCGTCGCGGCCGACGGGGTGGCGGAGGCGGAGGCGCCGGTCGTCGCGGCCGGCGCCAGCGCAGCCGGCGCGGACGGCGGCGAGGATTCCGGCGATGGCGGCGACACGTGGTGCTGGTCCTGCGGCGGCGCCAGAGCCGGGGCCGGAGCCGGGGCCGGAGCCGGAGCCGGAGCCGGAGCCGGAGCCGGAGCCGGAGCCGGGGGGACGCGGTCGGGCTCGCACTCGCCGGTCGGGTACTCGACGCGCGCATGGCTCTCCTGGAAGTGGATGCAGCCGTCCCAGATGATGGACGTGAAGACGTCGAGGGTGTAGATGGACCAGTACTAGGAGAGTGTCAGCAGCATCAAGCCGGCAGGGCCGCGCAGACGTACCAGACGCCGCCGCTCCTCGACCTCGGCGGGATGCAGCACGGCGGGCCAGTTGGCCTCGTCGTGCCACTGGTTGATGGCCATGATGGTAAAGTACTGGCCAATGTACTTGTGCATGGACGGGATCTTGACGTCCTGGATGCTCGCCAGCGCTAGCAGCGCACAGCCGCGCAGATAGTCAAAGTCCTGGCACAGCAAAATGTCGCGCGGCAGGGCGTCCTCGGCGGCGGCGAGGAAGACCTCGGGCGGGATGTCAAAGGCGCCGCCGGCGCCGAGGGCGACGCTGCCCTGGCTGCCGGGGCTGCTGTGGTGGCTGGCGTGGCTGGCATGGCTGCCCGGCGTGCCGGCCGTGACGGCAGCGGCGGCAGCGGCGGCGGCGGCGGCCGAGGAGGCGCCGGACGGCAGGGCGCCGTCGCGGGCACGCGCGGCGGCGAGTGCCGAGCCGGCCATGACGGAGCAGAAGAAGGCGCGGTTGCGGACGTGCTCGAGCATCTCGAGGCGCCAGCGCAGCCGCGTCGGGTCGAAGAAGGGGAAGCTAGAGGTCAGCGGCGGAGGCGGAGGCGGAGGCGGAGGCGGAGGCGGAGGCGGAGGCGGAGGCGGAGGCGGCCCGGGACACCGACTCACATCGGATAGACCGACTCGTGGTAGACGGCAAACAGGCGGATCAGCGTCGGCGTCACCATGCGCGCAAAGGCCTGCCAGGTCGGGCTGAGCGGCTCGCAGACGGCGCCGCCGTCGTCGGTGCTGCCGGCCGAGGTCGGCCGGTGGAGGCCGGCGGGGTGGTGCGCGGCCGCCGGCGCACTGTAGCTGTGGCTGTGCGGGTGGTAGCCGCCGAGGACGGGCAGCCGGCGCGGGGCGGCCGCGCCGGCCGACGGCGGCGGCGACGCGCGCCCGCGGCGCGACGGCCGCGCATAGGTGCAGGGGATGTCGAACTCGGTGCAGTTCTGGCAGCGGACGCCGCCGGCCGGGCTGTCCTGGCACTTGATGCGCCGCTTGTGGCAAAAGTCGCACGCTTTGGACACGCGCAAGAGGCGTCGGGGCCGCGGGACCGACATGGAAGGCTGGGGACGGGGACGACGGACAGCGGCCGGGCGCGGCGAGGACGGGCGACCAGGACCGCCGTCGAGGCCGGAAGCCGGAAGCCGGAAACAGGCCGAGACACGGACGACGCGGGACGCGCGGTCACACTCGGTCGTACTCGGTCGCGCGGCAGGGCGGCAGACGGGACGCGGGCGCTGGACGGGACGGGCGAGACGACGGCGGGCGTCGTGGCGAGCAGGCGGCCGATGCTGGTGCTGGGTGCTGGGCGCTGGGCGCTGGGCTGGGCGCGCCAACCACTCACCTCACGGCATGCCGGCCACGTGACGAGTACGAGTGTCGTATTGCGCGCAGCGGGCCGTGTCACGTGATGGAGGCGCGGGCGAGCGGCGACGCGCCGTCCAGCCGCATACGAGTACGAGCAATACGAAGCAATACGAAGTACGAGGCGCGCCGGGCGGAGCACGGAGCACAGAGCACGGAGCACGGAGCACGGAGGAAAGAGACCAACGGCGATCGGCCATGGATCTCCGTAGACGGCGGGCAAGCGCGCCAGATCGACAGCGGCCGCGAGCCAACGCCCAAGACAGCGCCTGACGGACTACAGAGCGATTCGGAGCAAGCGCCGGTGCCAGAGCGAATACGGCGTAGCGGAGCCCCGCTTTGGCTGGGAGAATAGGAAGCGGACGAGTACGGTACAAGTGAGTGGTAGTGAGTGCGGGATGTATCTGAGTACTCCGTACTCGTAGAGTACTGATCACACAAAGCGACGTCCAAAGCGACGTCCAAAGCGACGCCCAAGACGTCGAGTCTCACGCAGAACGCCAACGCATAACTGTGGCGCACCGTACTGCGACATGGCTACTCGCCACTGGTTGGCTGTCGGGCGATCAGGGGGCAGGAGCTTGTTTTGAGCCGCTGCGTCAGGTTCGAGACTTGTTTGGCCGGCAGCGGTGCTGCGACATGCGGGGAGACGTGCAGAGCACCGGTACGCCGGAGTGCTTTTGTCCATAAGGGCGTGTTGTCGGTGCAAGAAAGGCAAGAAGTCGCTGTTTACGGAGTAGTTATGGTGTCGAAGTACGAGTACAGACGAGTACCGCAAGACAGCCCGCACGGTCACGTGCTTGACACGTGCGCTCTATTTCCGTCACCATGACTAAGAGCCGCAAAGCCAATACGAGCCGCGCTAACGGGTACCCGCAGGGCTTGGCACCGCCCCTGGCCGTGCGCAGAGCGGGTCCACAGCGACGGCCAATGTGAAACGGCCCATGTCGGAAAGCGGGTCAGTAGCGCATCGCCACCATTGTTTGCATCGGGCGTCTCGCGGGCCTGGGCGGCGCATACGGTCAAGGATTTCCTACAACACGCAACACTCGTCCATGTACTCGTACTCGTGCTCTGCAGGGTCCGACGTGCGCCGCACCCCTGTCTGCACCCCGCCGTCTCTTCTCGACTGGACGCTGTCTTGCTTCACGATATCTGGTTGGGGTCTGGGCATCTCCGTACGGAGTCGCCTTGCTGATCAGCTCGAGTCCGCTGCGAACTTGTCCTGCTTGCCACGCTGAAGTCGGCAGCTGCGCGCTGCTCAGCCTAGCCGCCGCTCCAAGACTGCGTACGAGTCGTCCTGCGTATGAATCACGAGCAGATCTATTACGAATTCTCGTGCTCGTCCAGCGAGTCGGCCCACGCATCGCGTGAGCCTCGTACAGGCAGTACATACGATAGTGCGCCCTCCGTGCTGGGCCGGGTGGGCCTTGTCTCCCAGCCGTTTCCTCTTCTGCGCGTGGCGCAACTCTGTTTCCCCTGGCCTTTCGGCCTCGCCTCTCACAGCCTGCTGTCCAGTAGCGTTTCTGCTCCCCCCCTTTCCCGTCACCAGTTCATGCAGCAGGTAGCTGGCCTACCACGCGATTCGCTCCCCCCGATCCCACCTCTTCTCTTCCGCCTCTTACCTCTTCTCGTACTTTCACTTCTGTTTTTGCGTCGTTGTCGTACGTCTCGTCGCCTTTTCTAATTTCGGCTGGTTCTGTTCTCTTTTCGTTTCATCACCCCCCTTCTTCTCTTCTCTTTGCACCCTTTCGCTTCTCGTCCGCCGCATCGTCAGCTAGACTGCATCGCTGTTCTTCCGTGCCTGGTGCCGTTCCGTCTTTAATCGTATTCTTCGCTATTCGCTTCTTTCGTCCATTTCGCTTCGTCTTATCCGCTTCTTTCGTCTTTTCGCTTCTTTCGCCCGTTCGCCGCATACACCTTGTCCGGGCACGCCTCTCCTTCGCATCCTGCTTCTCCGGTCGAACAGGGCTTGCCGGACTTGCAGGCCGGTCTTCACGCGCTCGATCTCGCCAGCCTCTGCTTCCCGTCTTCGCTGCGCGACTGTGCCGCTCTTTCCACACTTTGCTTGACCAGTGAGCTGGAGGACGCCGGCCGTCTTTGCTTACCACTCCATCCCTCCTCGCGCCATCTCCGACCCGCACCTCGACCGTCGCCATGGCAAACAAGATCCTCGTGTCCTATATCGTGGCCGACATCCTCTTCGCCATCATGGGCTCCATCATGATCGGCTTCTCCGTCGTCGTGCAGAGCAACCTCAACAACGCCCCCACCAACGGCAGGGAGGCTGTCATCAACCTGCTGTACGCCAAGTTTCCGCTGACTGGTGAGTAAAGCGACTGTTTTTTCTTCTTCTTTCCTCTCTCTTCCCCCCCCCTTCTCGCTCTGGTTTGCTGACCCCCCAGCCGGCATCGTGAATGGCATCTTCTACCTCATCACCTTCCTCTTCACCATCCCGGCCATCATCATGCCCACCCGTGGCTGGCTCAAGTTCTCCGGCTACATGGTCGCCTTCACTGCCATGTTCAGCCTCGTCATCGGCCTCAAGCTGTGGGTCATCACCCTCGGCACCAAGGAGCTCTTCTCCCCCCTCTGGAACGCCCAGTCTGCCGCCACCCAGGACCTCATGCAGACCGCCTTTGGCTGCTGCGGCTACTTCAACAGCACCTCGCCCGCCTTCGTCACCGACGCCACCTGCCCCAGCCCGGCGGCGGCTGCGCTCCAGAAGGGCTGCGCCGGCCTGATCGGCAGCTTCTCCAACGTCTTTATCGACGACATCTTCACTGCTGTCTTCGGCATGTGCGGTATCTGCGGCCTGCTCATCGTCACCACCGCCTGTCTGCTCAAGGACCGCAAGGAGCGCGAGCGCTTCCGCTACATTGACGAGAAGAACGGCGCCCCCCGCACGTTCTAGTCGGCCCTGCAAACAAAGCACGGCAGTTTGCGCGGCTTCCGGGGCCGCCGTGACGATCAGGCTGCAGGCGACATGTGTTATGATAATGAGTGTCGGCGGGCTCTGGATAGACCTCTCCCGCTCTCGTGACGATGATGTGCTGTCTTATCTCTGCTGGAGCTGGACGACGAGCCTAGTGTTCTCATTTCTCTGGTTTCTTGGTGTTCTCGTATATCCCTCCTACTTTCTGCAATCTTGCACCCACTGGTCAGTTCTGCTCGTCAGGGACCGGTTGTCGATTCATACTAGTTTCTTTGCTTCTTTGTTCTTGCCCCTAGGCTGCACTAGAAAGCGCATATATCAAATATAGATGCTGTCAAAAGGAAGCTTAAATATCAAAAGTGTGATATCAGATGCGTACTGTTTCTGTGCAAGAAGTCTGTTGACAGTGGGATAGAATGGAATATCAAATTAGCTTGTTTTTACATAACCCCCCCGGAATGAACAGCAATAACAAGAATACAGAAATTTCTGTACAGTGCAGGACACATACGTAAACAGCAATATAGATTGAATATTGGAGACGTCTAGAGTGCGATATAGACAGCTATAAGTTTGGTATCTCTATCAGCGCTGGGGGACCGGAACTTGTCCGAAAATGCGTATTAATCCCCGAAATAACCAGAAAACGGAAGACAAAGAAAAGGGTAAAAGATTGGCGATGCCAGACACACAAGTGATATATGTTCCTGGCAGAAGACAGCTCGACTGCCTCGTCCCATAATGTCCAATAGTAAAACATGAAGCACAGAAGCCTACGAAGCACCCAAAGCTAGGCAGCAAAGGCGGCAATCGAAATAACAAATAACGAATCAGCCAAACAATAAATTGACAAAACAACAAAAAAAGAAGCAAACTCGAGAAGCCAATGCTGTGCAAAGCCCACGGAACGTCCCACGTCCAGCAGCGTGGCCGTATCCAAAGAAAACGCCGATTGTGCAGATTTATACAGGCGAGTCACCATCGTGGCCGGGTCGCGGCGCTACTTCGCCGTGATCGTGGGCACCGGGGGACGAGTCCGGTCCCGCTGGCTCGTGCTGCTTCCCCTTGCCGGCCGCGTTCCACCGGCCGGCCTTCCAGAGGCTGCCGAGCGTGTCTTGCAGGCTCGACACGGACTTGCTGCCGCTGTTGCTGTTACTAGACCGCCGCGCGTGGAAGCCGGGGAAGCCCGTCGTCCGCCGCCGCCGCCGCAGCGACCGGCGATACTCGGTGAGCGCTTCCTCGTCCACCTCCTCGTCCCCCGCATCCCGTGCCTCGCGGCGCCGCGCCGTCTGGTCTTCCAGCTCACCCCATATTTCCGCGCGTTCTGCCCAGCGCTGCGGAGGCGATGTGGGCGTCGCTGGTGCGAGCAGAAGCTCGCCGTGCTCTGCGATGCCGACGGCCGCCGGAGTGCCGCCCACATTGTCGAGAGTGCCAAACGAAAAGGTGTGATAGGACGACACGAGCTTGGCCGGCTGGAGAAGCCTCCGCCTCTCGCTTCCCGTCTCCGTGCCGTCGTCGCCACCACCGACAATTGTCGCGTCGGACGACCGGCCGAGCAGAAGCGCCTCCTCCTCGACCTCCTCGCCGTCGGTGTCGTCGACCAGCCCGAGGCCGGGGGTCAGACTCGACTGGCCGACGGCAGGCGGATGCTGCTCGTCGCTGAGGCGCCACGAGAGCGCGAGGACTCCGGACAGGAGAATGACGGTGCCAAGGGATATGAGACAGGCGCGTAGCGGGCCAATGAGGTCGGTCTGGTGGAAGTAGATGAGGCCGTCGAGGATGGCAATGATGTTGTAGACACAGAAGACGAGCGGGTAGAGAACGGAGGTGCTGACGAGCTTGAGGCCGCGGTGCAGATAGCAGAGCTGGGTGAGAGCGAGGGTGACGAAGACAAGGACGAGGGCCCAGGCCTGCCAGTGGCGGAACTGGTTGTTGCCGTCGGTAATGGTGCGCACGATGAGCTCGACGGCCGACTTGGCGACGAGCAGCGAGTGGGCGGAGAGGATGCCGCTGATGCCGCCGTAGGCGAGGCCGCGGGCCAGACGGAAGCGGGAGGTCGTGACGAGCGAGGCGTGGAGCAGGACGGCGGCGAGCTCGACGGCGACGGCGACGGCGAGGACGACGACGACCTGCAGGGACATCCAGGCGATGAAGGGGGCGCGGCCGAGCAGGGCGAGAAGCTCGTCGAGGTTGTGCGCGGGCGCCGGGATGGCGCCAAAGAGGCCGATGAGGACGGCGCCGGAACAGACGAGGAGGGTGCCCCAGAGCGACCAGCGGGTAAAGGGCTCGCCGAGGATGAGGGTGGCGCAGATGGAGTTGAAGACGAGGCCGGACGCCTGCAGGGTGGAGAGGACGGGCAGCGGGAGCGTCGAGATCTGGATGGAGCTGCCCAAGAGGTTGGCGACGAGGAACATGGCCATGCCGAGCTGCCAGAGGCGGCGGCGGTGGGGCGGACGGCGCGTGACATGGGGGGCCTTTTCGTCTTCGAGGATGTGCGACTTGCGCTGGAGGGTGAGGCCGAGGCTCTGGACGCTGGTCGAGAGGACGCCGACGACGATGCCGAGCGCGATGCTGCCCCCGGGCGAGAGTCCGCCGAGAGTCCGCATGATGGGCGGGCGGCTACGGCTGGCGCCGCGACAGCATGGGCGAGGCGCGGGCGGCAGTCGAGCGAGGCGCGGGCAGGCCTGTTGTTTTGCTGTCGAGTCGGAGGCAACGTGCTCGATGCCGAAGTGAAGGGCTGAAAGTGAAGCGATTTGTCGGGATGGCCGACCGGGGCCTCCTCGCAGACACACGCCGCGCGAAAACCAGCGCTGCAGGTCGGGCGCGGCGATGGAATGCAGCCGCTGGTATGGCTGCGTGTCCGGCTCGTCAATGGCGGGTCGTCGGGTCGCGCGCGTGGTGGCAGGCAGAAAGTGTCGAGAGGCGTCGAGGAATGGGGAGAGGATCACGACGCAAACACGGAAGCGGGAAGGCGGCGCTGCAGGCTGACTCATGACTGCGTACAGGAGCTTTGTGTCACATGAAGTGTCACGTGTACTAGCTGTCACGTGGACCGTCACGACCAGCTCCGAACAAAGAGCTGAGCTATTTGTGGCGCCGAGGGGAGCAGCCAGGAGCGCCATTTGATACTGGTCGCCGGCTTCCTGTCACCTCCATCTCGCATCAGCGCCGCCGACAAGACCCTTCCGCCGTCCATCTGCCGCGTCCGTCGTCCGTCGTCCATCGCGACCAGCCCTGCCACCGCCACCCGCGCTGCCGAGCGGCCCAATTCCTCCCGTCCGAAAAACCCACGCCCTGTACATTCCGGACGCCTTTTTCGCCAGCCGTCACGATGTCGCAGGTCCACGCTCTCTCCGATGACCAGGTAGGCTGCTCTCGCGTGGCTGCGCCGCTGCCCGTCCCCGTTGCGTGCCCCCCCCCCCTCCCCCCCCCGGCTCGTCCCCGTCTAACGCGGCCGTCTGCAGGTCGGCCAGGAGCTCCGCAAGATGACGGCGTTCATCCAGCAGGAGGCTACCGAGAAGGCGCGGGAGATCGAGATCAAGGCCAACGAGGAGTTTGCCATTGAAAAGTCCAAGCTGGTGCGCCAGGAGACCGACGCCATCGACGCGGCCTACGAGAAAAAGTTCAAGCAGGCATCGCTGTCCCAGCAGATCACCCGCTCGACCGTGTCCAACAAGACCCGTCTGCGCGTGCTCAGTGCCCGCCAGCAGCTGCTCGACGACCTGTTTGAGGCGGCCCGCCAGGAGCTCGCGGCCTCGGCGACCAAGGACACGGCCAGCTACCAGGCCGTGCTCGTGCAGCTCGTGCTCGAGGGCGCGTACGCGCTGCAGGAGCCCAAGCTGGCCGTGCGCGCCCGCAAGGCGGACTACGACGCCGTCCGCGCCGCCCTCCAGGAGGCGGCGGCTGTGTTTGAGAAGGAGACGGGCTCGGCGCTCGCCCTGTCCATCGACGAGTCGGACCCGCTGGCAGAAGGCAGCGTCGGCGGCGTGACCATTGTCGGCGGCAACGGCAAGATCGAGATCGACAACACGCTGGAGGCCCGCCTCAAGCTGCTCGAGCACCACGCGCTGCCGTCCGTCCGCGAGACGCTGTTTGGCAAGAACGTCAACCGCAAGTTTTACGACTGAGGGGCCGTCGGGGCCGGCGGCGGGCTTGGCGGTTCTCTTTGGTTGTGGGTTTTGGCTTCTCTCTTTTCGGTCCGGATCTTTTGGTCTTTTGTGCGTTCAGCGCAGACGGGATGCATCGCCTGGCGATAGTCGCAGCACGGAGGCCAGCCTGCTCGCTACGGCGGCGGGAAGTCTCGGAGGACATGGCGGGCGCTTCAGCACAGCTAAGCTAGAGTTTTGTTTACATTGTCCTTTCCGCGTCATGTTCCCTTTGTCATGTAGAGACTGGTGTAAAGCTACAAGTTGTTTGCGCATTTCCACATCAATGACCCATGGTGTATTCCAGACTTGCGAATCGTATTCCACATTACTCACATACTCTTACGGTCTATCATGAAGTCCCGGCCTTCTTGGCGCGCTTCTGGAGGAAGAAGTTGCGGATGTCCTGCTGCTTGGGCTGTGTGTTCTCCCCGTAGTCGTTGGCCACCACGTTGCCGACGCGGTCAAAGATGTTTCGCCGTCCTGGACGCCGCGTGCGAACGGTGTGTGCCAGCCGGATATGCACACTCTCCAGCGCCGTCTTGGTGCCCAGCCGCGACACGTGGGCGCCACTGGTCGCCTCAATCCCCCGACCGATGGCCTGGAGTCGCCGAGCCAGCTCGTCGACGTCCTCGTCAAACCGCTGCCGTGCCGCAGGCCCCGTGCCCATGACATCCTCCCGCCCGCCATCGTCGACATAGACGTCCAAGGTGTACACCAGCGCCATGAGGTCGGCGTAGTTGGTGTCGGGAGTGAGGACAAGATCGTCGCGGACTGCGAGGCGGCCGAGGGTATGGCCGCCGGCGCCGGCGCCGACTAGCTTTCGCGGATCCTGCCGCGCACGCGCTGGATCGTCCGAAAGGAACACAGCAGCCAGCCGGCGGCGCAGATCGTGGCATCTGGACACGTCTGACGGGAGACAGACGAGAACCTGCCACCGCAGAGAGGGCTTCTGGATGCTATTGTAGAGCGACGAGCAGACATCAAAGCACTGGAGAGAGCATTAGCCGGTGTCCGTGCAGGGAAAGAAGAAGACAAAAAGACAAAAGACAAGACAACAAGACACGCACATGGTCGTTCCAGTCGGAAGGCGGCACGCGCATGGTCAGCTTGCGTACGGCCTCCTGGTAGTCCTCCAGCACGTCCAGGTTGTCCTCGACAACGGTGTCGATGCCGAGCCGCAGCAGGATCTTTGTGGCCCAACGAACAGTGTCAAGGGGGAGTTCCTTGGCTAGAGCGGCGAACAGTGCTAGCAGCGCGCGCAGCAATGTCCAGTCGCGATGGAGGTAGTGGCGGTTGATGGCGGGCACAGGCTCGAGGCGGGCGGACAGATCGATGCTCTCCCGGCGGGGAGCGAGCTTCTGGAGCAGGAGCACCATGCGCTCAGGGTCGACGAAGCGGCGGGTCTGCTCGGGGCACTGGCGCAGCACGGCGGCATACTCGGCGCGCAGGGACGGCAGGTCCTCCAAGGCAGCCTCATTCAGGACCCAGAGGAAGAGCTCGTCGGGCAGACGGGGCAGGCTGTCGCCGTCGCCGCCGCCGCCGCTGCCGGCCAGCGCCCGGCAGACGATGCCGGTGGAAAAGTAGTCGTGGCGCATGGTGGCATCCTTCAGAAAGGCCCAGCGGCCGTTTGCCGCCTTGTGCGGAAATGGCCGCTTCTTGGCGGGCGACGGCAGGACGTCCTCCTCGAAGAAGTACCACTGCGCCGACACGGCGGCCACCTCAGTGCGCGCAAAGGCCTTCCTGAGCCGCTCCCGGTTGACGGCAGCAAGCCCCTCGCCACCCTCGCTGGCGCTGCCACCGCCGGCGGCAGCAGCAGCAGCGGCAGCGGCCGCACGGACGTCTTCTCGGTCGCCGGCATCGAGCAGGCTGTCGACCATATCGACGGTGGACAGGTGCGCGTCCACCACGGCGTCGCCGGCGGCTGCAGACGCGCTGCCCCCCCGTGCCGCAGGCCGGCCTAGCGCCGTCTTGGGCGCCGGCTGCGACGGGGCCTGTGGCGAGAAGACGGCAAAGGCGAGCTGGGCGGCCGCCTCGTCGGCGTCGTCTTGGGCGGCGTGGCGCAGCAGGGCCTGCATGTCGAACTGGGGCTTGGCCCGGCCGGGCCGCTTGGCCGGGTGTGTGTGCTTGGCGCGGCGCAGGGCGAGCGGCGATGTGAGCAGCGTGTTGGCGCGGCGCTTCGTCTGCGGCGCGGCCGCCACGGGCAGGGAGACGACCAGCGGCTGGCCCAGGCGGACGGCGGACTCGAGCGACGCGATAGGGTCGCCGTCGTCGTCGGCGCCGTCATCGTCGTCCGAGTCGCCGATCACGGCATCGGCAAGACGGGGCCGCGGGCGGGAGGGCGACCGGGGCGAGGCGGTGCGCCAGGCGCGCGTGGGCGAGGCGGGAAAGGAATCGACGGAGCTGAGGGAGGATGCTGACGCCGGGGCCACGGCCGCGCGGACGCTGCTCTGGGTGGGCGTGGTCGAGGCCTGGCGACGCGGCGTGCTGTAGGCCGACGGGGCGATCGGGCGCGGCGGCGTGGTGGCGCTCGGGGAGGCGTCGGCGGCGTCGTGCGACAGCTGCATGGGCGACGATGGAAGGTCGTCCACGGGCGTGAGCGGCGAGCTTGCCGCCGGCACAGACATGGCGTGGGCGGCGCGGGCGGCCGCGAGGCCGGTGAGGTGCCGGAGCGAATATCTCCTCCTGTTCTCTTATCTTATGCGAGGACGGCGGTCAGGACGCGCATGGCGCTCGCGGGGGAGGCTTCGTCGCAGCGGCAGCAGCCCGAGGCAGAAGCCCAAAAGCGCAGGCTGCAGGTGGGTCGGAGCAGAAACGGAGCGAGCAGGCGGTGCAGGCCGGACAGTGGTGCTTGTCGCGGGCGCAGAGCGTGAGGCTGTGATGGCGATACTGGCCAGAAGATTAGAGTGGGGTTGCTGCTCGTCGCGTTCGGCGCGTCGGGAGGCTAGGCTGTCTGCGTAGTCAGCGTCGGCTTAGTCAGCATCACTGCAAGCGCAACGTGCACATGGCGAGTGTTGCTGCTAGTTGCAGCCTCGGCGAATGACGGCTCCATGCCTCATGTCATGCATCGGCATGAAGCACGATGGAGCTCTCCTGAAGCCTGCGTATTTACGAGTACGGAGCAATACGCAATACGGAGCACAGCCGCAACTACAGCTACGACGCACTACTACGTGCAAAGTATCGTGTTGCTTGTGGCTGTGAGTCGCAGGGATGTCCGGACGGAAGGCCTGCGTGATTGGTGGCAGCTATACTCCGTACGAAACACACCCTCGACTGCTTTGCATTGAGACTCAAGTCGTGAGATGTACCGTGAGCTATAATACGCGGCACAAGGGTGTGCGTACGCACTCGCAGACGTGATCGGTGCCGGGCAGTACTTTTGTCGACCTGGTTGAGTTCTCGCCGCCGTGATGTGACAATTCTTGTTAGACGGGACACGGCACGCGATGCGAGGACCCCAGGAAGATCATCCTAGCACGTGGCCGTCTCCCCGGTGCTGTGCTGTACTGTATGGGACGAGACGAAGTGGCAGCTTGGCATTTCAGTTCTTGGATCGTATTCAGGGCAAGATTCCTAAGAAAGTACGACTCCGCGAGCATAACGTCTGCATAAGCGAGGCGCCAGGCTGTGACAGCCAAGCCGCATCAATATTGAAGTTTGGAATCCGTCCGAGTCCGGGCGGCCGTCGCCGGCGGCACTGCTGCCTCGGCCGGTGGTTTGGTCGCGCGGAATCCGAGGCGGACTTTCGGGCAAGAAAGCAGCACGGAGCAGGCCAGCCCGGAATGGGGGTCGGCACGTACGAGCATGCTTCGTACGAGTATATCTTGTACGGAGCAAGATACGAGTACGAACGCGCACGGAGTCGTATCCGCACGCAGTAATACGTGCGAACTCGTACGAAGGCCTGGATCTGAGCCCGCGTGCATGGACTTGTTCCATATTTATCTCGCTCTTCATCGGGAACGAGCCCGGACCGCGCTGGCGGCGGGATTGGTCCAGACGGACACCCAAAGCGCGCAGAAACGGATGCAGAAACGGGACTGCAAGGGGACTAGTGGGCAACCGCGTGGCATTACGGAGGACAAAGAACATGTGGGTCGTACGGTCTCCGTGGACTGGACGGACTCTCGGGCTTTACGCGTGAAAGGCTGTGGCATTGGAGCGAGAGGAAATTAAAGACGCGGAGCCCCCTGAGCTGCTGCCCAGACACGCACGTCCCTCAGCAAGGTTGTGTTCGGCCTGCCAAACACGGCCCCTGACCCCGTGGCGCGCCGGAGTGCAAAGTACGAGTATTGAGAATGTGCGTGAGCAGCGTCGGGCTACGGAGTATATCGTACGGCGTTCTACGCGTCGAGTACGGGCGCGGAGCAAGAACGCGTACGGAGGACGGAGTAGCCCTTGCCATCGCCACCTGCGTTGCTTGGGACGGGCGGCGGCACGCTGCACAGAGTGATACAGCGCGCCAGCGGACTGTCTCTCCTGCAACAGCGCCGATAGCGCGCTGCCAAGAAGCGCGGCTCAGGGGCGCTGCGCCTTGCGCTGATTACCGCTGGATTGTCGCGAGTGCCGCACGAAGCATCGGCCTTTTGATATCGCCGACCGGTCACGTGACCCAGACCGGCTGCAGAGGGCTGGCAATAAATCTTGCGCGCCGCCAGACGGCCCTCACCGCCCGCCGTCTCACGCTCGCTTCTCGCCTCTCGTCAGCAAGGCTGTGCTGTTTGCCCGCGCTAGCAGCCAGACCGATGGATAGTTACCAAGTCCTGCTCACTTTGTGCGTCGCAAACCCACCGCGTCCCCACCGCATACCCGCTCTCTGCCCAGTGCCGTTGCTAGGCACGCAGCCAAGTACGGAGTAATAAATACGGAGAAGAGAACAAATACGGAGTCGAGAATCGCTTGTGTTGTGCACCGCGCCTTCCCGCTTCGCGAGGGAAGCAGCGTCGTGCTCGCGTTTTCGCTGTCTGCACGGAATAAGACTCCGTATTACCTCAGGCGCAGTGCAAGCACACAATGAACTAAATCCACCACCTCAGGCGCAGTGGGAAAGCGCGCGCCACAAGTGCGCCACTGTGCTCCCTCCTGCTTTCCGCCGATGCTCCTGCCGTCATCCGCAGTCGCGTCCTGTAAGCAGCCCATTGCGGCAGGTGCAATGCGATCGCCAGCAGCGTGTCCGTGCAAGAACAGGTCCGGTGCACGAGCCGAATTGCTTGCATTGGTACTCCGTCAGCACGCTCCGTCTGTGGCACCGTTTTTGGCCCCCCCGGACCTTCCGAATGGACAATTGCTGCTTCGTAATCACCACGACTCGGAGACTAATCTGTACTCCGTATTACACCGTCTAGCTGCGCGCTTTGCACGCCTAGCCGTGCTAGCCTTGACAAGCCCAGCCTGTACGGCGGCCATCGCTCTTTCCCACCCTTCCGTATTACTCCCTCTCCGAGTACTTTGTACGGGCGCCCTTCTCTCAGTATTTCCGCATTCCTACTGTATCTGACTCCGTACAAGTTGTCCGTCTCCCTGTCACGGTGGCTCCTCCCTTCCGCTGTTCCTTCCGTTGGCTCCGCTTTTTCCCCCTAGTGTTCCTGCTTTTTTCTCGTGTCCTCTGCGCCTTCTGTGCTGTCGCAGGAACGCGAGAAGCCTCCCTTCTAAATTCCCTCCCAGCCATCCGCGTGGGCACATTGGAGGTCATTTCGAAGCCGACGACGTCTAGGCACCACTCTTTTCTCTCCTCGCTCGCTCAGCATTGACCGTCTCGCGTCGCTGCCGCCGAAGCGCTCTGAACCTGCCGATACCAGACGATACCGGCGCATCCGGGCTGTCGAACAGAACGCGGACCCCCTCATCCTCACTTTCCCGACTTTTCGACTTTCGGCTTCGACTTCGCGGACTGGTCCCTCTGCCTCGCGCTATTCCGGCCTGTATTACTCGCGCTGCCTCGCACTGCCTCGCACTGCTCACCGTGGCGTCCACCGACCGGTAAAGCCTCCCTTTCCGATCGCCGGCGGGGGACACAGAGTCTCGCCGACTCGCCGACTCGACGCGACCACTGCACCCGCGACCAGCCTCGTCCCGCGGACCGCACCTTGGTACTCTCTGGGATGCTCTCGGTGGCATTGTCCCCACGACCCCTACCTCTGATCCCGATCCCGCGATAGGTTCTCCCGCTATGGCCTCCACCGGTCCGCACGATGCCGATGCTCTGGCACCACCCGGCAGCCGAGACGGCCGGCACAGCCACGGCATCACCATTGCCGAAGACATCCCCATCCCGGACATACCGGCCTCGGACGACGCAACGACCACGGACATCGCAAAGGCAAAAGAGCGCCACCACGGCAAAACAAAACGCTCGCGCTGGGCGACGCGCAAAATGACCATCAAAAGCAGCAACAAGAAGCGCATGTCCATCCTTGGCCGTGCTCACAACCGAAATGCCTCGGGCGACCAGAAGAGAATATCGGCCGGCTCGGGGCTGGACTCCATTCCGCAGGACGGCGAGTCTGACGAGGAGAAGACGGCCGAGGACGAGGGGCACGAAGGTCCCGGTCCGAGAGCATTATACTTCAACCTCCCCTTACCGGCCGACCAGAAGGACGAGACCGGCGCTCCCCTGCAGACGTATGCCCGGAACAAGATCCGCACCGCAAAGTACACGCCCGTCTCCTTTGTTCCCAAGAACTTGTACTTTCAGTTTCAAAACATCGCCAACATCTTCTTCCTCTTCCTCGTCATCCTGACAGTAAGATCTCTCCCCGGCCGTCTATCCCATCCTGATGACCGCGGCGCCGTCTTCTTGGCTAACACAGCTCCAGATCTTCCCCATCTTTGGTGGCACGAACCCGGGTCTGAACGCTGTTCCGCTGATCGCCATTGTCGTCATCACCGCCATTCGCGACGCTGTCGAGGATGCCCGCCGTACCGTGTCCGACAAGACCCTCAACAACTCGCCTGTATACCGTCTCCTCGACTGGAATAATGTGAATGTGCGCGAAGACAACGTATCGGCCTGGCGCAAGATCAAGAAGGCAACTACGCGCCTGATCTCGGTGCTGTGGCACCTGACCGAAAGCCTCTGGAGCAAGGACGCCAAAAAGAAGCAGGCCGCCGCGGGCGCCTCTGCAGCCGATCACCGCATGTCCATCGAGACCCGCCGCACCCGCACCGAGTCGGTGATGCCTCCCTACTCGAATCGCGACTCCTTTCAGTCCGGCCACGAGGACATTCAGATGACCCCCGTACCCTCGCCGTCTCCGCGCCATCCGCCGTCGCAGATGGGGGGCATGCTCAGTCCGACCCCGGATCCCAATGCTCGCCCCGTCTCCGCCTTCTCCTTCGCCCCGACCAAGCAAGAGTTCAACTTGCGCACGGCGACGCCCGATGTCATGAACTATGACATTGCCGTCGAGAACAAGGCGCGCTTCCACCGCAGCGCCTGGAAGGACCTGCAGGTCGGCGATTTTGTTCGTATTTTCAACGATGACGAGTTGCCTGCCGATATCGTCGTTCTGGCTTCCTCCGATCCCGACGGCGCCTGCTATATCGAGACCAAGAACCTGGACGGCGAGACGAACCTCAAGTTCCGCCAAGCGCTTCGGTGTGGCCGTGCCATTCGACATGCCCGCGACTGCGAGCGCGCCCAGTTCTGCGTCGACAGCGAGGCTCCTCACCCCAACCTGTACAAGTATAACGGCACCATCCGCTGGACCCAGACCTTTGAGAACGACCCGCTGAACGCTCCGCGCGAGATGACGGAGCCGATCACCATTGACAACCTCCTGCTCCGTGGCTGCCAACTGCGCAACACCGAATGGGTCCTGGGCGTCGTCCTGTTCACCGGTCACGACACCAAAATCATGATGAATGCTGGCGAAACTCCTAGTAAGCGCGCTCGCATCGCCCGGGAGCTGAACTTCAACGTCGTCTGCAACTTTGTCGTGCTCTTCGTCATGTGCCTGATCGCCGCCATTGTCAACGGCTCTTCGTGGGCCAAGACGGATGCATCGCTGAACTACTACGACAACGGCCCGTTCGGTGGCACAGCTCCTCTCGCTGGTTTTGTCACGTTCTGGGCTGCCGTCATTCTGTTCCAGAACTTGGTGCCCATCTCGCTCTACATCTCGCTCGAAATCGTTCGCACACTGCAAGCCATCTTCATCTACAGCGACGTCAAAATGTACTACGACAAGATCGACCAGCCGTGTATCCCCAAATCGTGGAACATTTCCGACGATGTCGGCCAGATCGAATACATCTTCTCGGACAAGACCGGCACTCTGACACAGAATGTCATGGAATTCAAAAAGGCGACGATCAATGGCCAGCCGTACGGAGAGGCCTATACCGAAGCGCAAGCTGGTATGCAGAAGCGTCTTGGTGTCGACGTCGTTGCGGAGGGCGCGCGTGCTCAAAAGGAGATTGCCGAGGCCAAAGTCCGCGCCTTGGCCGGCCTTCGAGAGCTCAACGACAACCCGTACCTCCACGACGATGAGTTGACCTTTATTGCTCCGGACTTTGTCGACGACCTTGCTGGCAAGCACGGCCCTGAACAACAGGCGGCCAACGAACGTTTCATGCTCGCCCTCGCCCTGTGCCACACCGTCTTGTCGGAGAAGGTTCCTGGCGATCCGCCGCGGATCATCTTCAAGGCCCAATCGCCCGACGAGGCAGCTCTGGTTGCTACGGCGCGCGATATGGGCTTCACCGTGCTCGGAAACACGGGCGACGGTATTCGTCTGAATGTCATGGGCGAGGAACGCCACTACCCGGTCCTGCTCACCATCGAGTTCAACTCCACGCGCAAGCGGATGAGCGCTATTGTGCGTATGCCCGACGGCCAGATCGTGCTTTTCTGCAAGGGCGCCGACAGCATCATCTATACGCGCCTGAAGCCTGGCGAGCAAGCCGAACTTCGCCGTACGACCGGCGAGCATCTGGAAATGTTTGCGCGCGAGGGTCTCCGCACGCTGTGCATCGCCCAGCGTGTGCTCGGCGAGGAGGAATACTACGCCTGGCGCAAGATCCACGACGCAGCCGCTACTGCCCTGGACGACCGCGAGGAGAAGATGGAGGAGGCTGCTGAGCTCATTGAGCGGGACCTGTCCCTGCTTGGTGGCACGGCTATTGAGGATCGTCTCCAGGACGGCGTTCCTGACACGATTGCTATCCTGGCCGAGGCTGGTATCAAGCTCTGGGTGCTGACTGGCGACAAGGTGGAAACCGCCATCAACATTGGTTTCTCTTGCAACCTGCTGAACAACGAGATGGAGATGATCAACCTGGCTGTGAAGGAAGACGAAACGAACAAGACGCCCGATGAGGACTACATCAACCAGATGGAGATCGAACTCGACAGACATCTATCCATGTTCGGCATGACTGGTGGCGATGAAGACCTGAAGGCTGCTCGTGCGAGCCACGAGCCGCCTGCCCCAACGCATGCTCTTGTGATCGATGGTTTCACCCTTCGCTGGGTCCTCTCGGACACGCTCAGCCAGAAGTTCCTGTTGCTGTGCAAGCAGTGCAAATCGGTGCTCTGCTGCCGTGTCAGTCCTGCCCAGAAGGCTGCAGTGTGCGCCATGGTCAAGAACGGCCTCGATGTGATGACGCTCTCGATTGGCGATGGAGCCAATGATGTGGCCATGATCCAGGAGGCCGACGTTGGCGTCGGTATTGCCGGTCTGGAGGGTCGCCAGGCGGTCATGTCGTCTGACTACGCCATTGGACAGTTTCGCTTCCTCCAGCGCCTCGTGCTTGTGCATGGCCGCTGGTCGTACCGCCGCATGGGTGAATCGATTGCCAACTTCTTCTACAAGAACATTATCTGGGTGTTCTCGATCTTCTGGTTCCAGGTCTTCTGCAACTTCGACATGACCTACGTCTTTGATTACACGTATATTCTGATGTTCAACCTGTTCTTCACGTCGGTGCCAGTCATTCTTATGGGCGTGCTGGACCAAGACGTGTCGGACACGGTCTCGATTGCGGTGCCGCAGCTGTACCGCCGCGGTATTGAGCGTCTGGAGTGGACGCAGAAGAAGTTTTGGTATGTCGCTTACTCTCTTCTCCATGCCGCGTTCTGCCCGCTAACATTCCCAGGTTGTATATGGCCGACGGCGTGTACCAGTCGGTGCTTTGCTTTTTCATCCCGTACCTGGCATTGACACGCACGCCATTTGCTACTTTCAACGGCCAGGATGTGTCGGATCGTCTGCGCCTCGGCTGTTACATTGCTCATCCGACCGTGTTCACCATCAACATGTACATCCTCATCAACACTTACCGGTGGGACTGGCTGATGCTGCTGGTCATCACTCTCAGCGACTTGTTTGTGTTCTTCTGGACGGGCGTCTACACATCGACGTCGTACTCGCAGTTCTTTTACAAAGCGGCGCCGCAGGTCTATGGCGAGGCGACTTTCTGGGCGGTTTTCGTGATCACGCCTGTCATGTGCCTCTTCCCTCGCTACGCCATCAAGGCGCTGCAGAAGGTGTACTGGCCGTACGATGTCGACATCATCCGCGAACAGGTGCAGCTGGGCATGTTCAAGGGCGTGGGCGGCCCCGACTACAACAGCGGTACGTCCGATGCCGCGGAGAAGGCGACAGAAGGCGGATCGTCCGGGGGTTCGTCGTCGGATGGATCGCGCAAGGGCAAGAAGCCGTCGCACGCGGCATACGGCAGCGTGGACGAGGACCGGCGGCCCATCTACCCGCCGTCTGTGGCTACGCACAACACGCGTGGCCAGAACGGTAGCGACGACACCAACCACTACCACACGCGGTTGTCGTCTGTGGACGACATGTCGCCGGCGGTGCCTGTGACCTCGACAGAGTACGGCCGTGGCCGGCCGTCGATCGACCGGGCGCGGCCGTCGTATGACCGCATGCGTATGTCGATGGACCGGGTGCGGGCCAGCTATGAAGCGAGCAACGACTTTACGACTGCAGCACGCTTGTCGCGGCTGGAATCCACGCACTCGGCAGGGCCGTCCGGCAGCGATCTCAACTACAACACCAGCGGCACTGCTGCTGGGCGTTTCATCCAAGGCCGTCTGCGTGGATTTTCGATTAGGAGCAAAGACTGAGGGCGTGGGTGCTAAGGATGCCCGGAATTGCACGATCGGCGCTTGTTACGGCGGCTCGGCTGTCTATTGATTTTCATTTCCTATTCTACGCCATTGACATACCCTCACGGTTCTATTCTGTTCTCTCTTTCAGCCACTTGCCCATTTCGACTGGGGCTGGTTTCGTTGCATTTCGTGATCTGTTTGGTCCATCTACGGGCGCCGGCAGAGAAGGAGGCGAGCGGCGGCCGCTGCTCTTGGACACCGTTTCTGTTTGCTTTCCTTTCGCTGCCCTCCTGCGGGCTCGGATTTTCCATCTTGTCTTGGTTCGTCTGCCAGGCGTCGTATTCATTACAGCGGCGTTTTCGATTGGCCTTGGTGCTTCCTTGGCGACAAAGGCGACGGACGGGGAGAAATGAGGGCCGCGGGGACTTGTGAAGCCGCAGTTACGAAGGGTGCAAAGAAACGGGAGGCACTCTGTGTACACTCCTGGCCTGTCTCTTGCGGTTGCTTCAGTTTTGGCATGTACAGCTGCTGATTTTTCTTTGTTTCTTTCAGTGTCTTTTGTCTCTTGTCTCTTGTCTTTCGTCTTTCGTCTTTCTCTTTTTCTTTCCTTGTCATTGCCTTTGCATATGCCTTGTGTTATTTGCGTGATGTTTGCTGACACGGCGTTATGGGAGTGGGATTTGGGAATGCCACCTTAAGAGCACGCTGTAGAAAGAAAGAAAGAAAGAGGAGGTGCTTTTGTATATAAGTTTCGTTCCACGGCATCATAGCGCGTATATAATTCTAGGCTCGACTCTGCACCTCAGGCGGTCAGACAAGTCCAATAAATGCCAATTAAATGAACGGTGCAGAAAGGCGCAGGGAAGGTGCTCGACTCGCAGTTGCCCTTATTGCGGAAAATGAGCTGGCAAAACAGGAAGCCGCGACGGATGTTCTTCAGCCGAAATGGGCTGATAG
The DNA here is from genome assembly GCA_002778075.1 of Grosmannia penicillata. Classification (NCBI taxonomy): domain Eukaryota; kingdom Fungi; phylum Ascomycota; class Sordariomycetes; order Ophiostomatales; family Ophiostomataceae; genus Grosmannia; species Grosmannia penicillata. The sequence goes on along the minus strand of PCDK01000001.1, from coordinate 524,366 downwards.
ATTCAGGGGACAAGACAGCATTGGCCAATGAGGTGACAGCCCCACCAAGAGCTCAGTAGTGTTCTTCGACTTCTCAGACGACAAAAGAGCTCTTGTTCCTCCTCCAACACAGCACGGGTTCGTCCATCTGACGCTACAGACAGCTCGGCCTCGCGGATCCTGCTTCTCTCACGATGGCGCTCCAGACTCTGGCGGCGTGGCTCCTCGCGGCGGACGCCCACCTGGACGGGTAGGATTGCTCGCCCTCATTCTGTTGGACCCGACATCGGAGGCTCTCGAGCGGAAGGCTAACAAGTTGCAGGGCGCGGCCTTTTCTGGCGGCAGCGGTGTGGTCTGTCCTGGCGGTTGCTGGCGTGTATGTGTTGTTGCGGGTGCGCGATGCGGCGGGCGACGGGCCGGTGCGGTACTCGGTGCCGCTGCCCAAGCTGCCAGAGAAGCGGTACCTGGAGCGGCCGTCGATCAAGGTGAGCGGATCGTCGGCGGTGCAGTGCTATGCGCCGGCGACCGGGCGGTTCCTGGGGCTGGTCAACCCGTCGACGCCGGACTCGATCGACCGGGCGGTGGCGGCGGCCAAGGCGGCGCAGAAGACGTGGGCGGCGACGACGACGTTCAAGGCGCGGCGCCGGGTGCTCAAGTCGCTGCTGCAGCACGTGCTGGACCACCAGGAGGACATTTGCCGGGTGGCGTGCCTGGACTCGGGCAAGCTGCCGCTGGACGCGGCGCTGGGCGAGGTGCTGGTGGTGGCGGAGCGGCTGCGGTGGACGATCAAGCACGGCGAGGCGGCGCTGCAGCCGTCGCGGCGGCCGACGCACGCGCTGCTGATGCCGCACAAGCACAACACGGTGGTGTACGAGCCGCTGGGGGTGGTGGCGGCGCTGGTCAGCTGGAACTACCCGTTCCACAACCTGCTGGCACCGATGGTGTCGGCGATCTTTGCGGGCAACGCGGTGGTGGTCAAGGCGTCGGAGCAGACGGCGTGGAGCGTGCAGTACTTCACGGCGATGGCGCGCGGGGCGTTGGTGGCGCACGGCCACGACCCGGCGCTCATCCAGACGGTGGTGTGCTGGCCGGCGACGGCGGGCCACCTGACGGCGCACAAGGACATTGCCCACCTGACGTTCATCGGGTCGCAGACGGTGGCGCAGCACGTGGCGGCGGACGCGGCGCGGGCGATGACGCCGCTGTGCGCGGAGCTGGGCGGCAAGGACCCGTTCATCGTGCTGGACTCGGCGGGCGAGGGCCGGCTGGCGGCGATCGCGGCGACGATGCTGCGCGGCACCTTCCAGTCGAGCGGGCAGAACTGCATCGGCGTGGAGCGGGTGATCGTGGGGCCGGCGCTGTACGAGCCGCTGGTGGCGCTGGTGACGGAGACGGTGCAGCGGCTGCGGGTGGGCACCGACCAGGAGGACGACGAGGGCGGCGCCGGCACGCGCGAAGAGTACGACATGGGCGCGATGATCTCGGACGCGCACTTTGCGCGGCTGGAGCAGCTGGTGGAGGAGGCGGTGCAGCAGGGGGCGCGGCTGCTGGCGGGCGGACGGCGGTACGCGCACCCGCGGTTCCCGCACGGGCACTACTTTGCGCCGACGCTGCTGGTGGACGTGACGGCGACGATGGCGATTGCGCGCGAGGAGTGCTTCGGGCCGATCCTTGTGATGATGCGGGCGGCGGCGAGCACGGCGGCGGCGGTGCTGGCGGTGGCGAACGCGGGCGACTTTGGGCTGGGCGCGTCGGTGTTCGGCGACGAGCACGGCGACCGGGCGACGGTGGAGGCGGTGGTGGCCGGCGTGCAGGCGGGCATGGTGGCCGTCAACGACTTTGCGACATACTACGCGGTGCAGTTGCCGTTCGGCGGCGTGGCCGGGTCGGGCTTCGGGCGCTTTGCCGGCCGCGAGGGCCTGCAGTCGCTGTGCAACGCCAAGAGCGTGTGTGCGGACCGCTTCGGCCGGCTCGGCGTGCGCACGGAGCTGCCGCCGCCGGTGCGCTATCCGGTGCGCAGCCAGCGCGCCGGCTGGACGTTTGTGCAGGGTCTGGTGGACTTTGGCTACGGCCAGACGATCGGCCGGCAGGTCCAGGGGCTGGTGCAGCTGCTGCGGAATTTGCGGTAGTGCTGTGGCAGCTGAGGGCAGGCTGAGGGCAGGCTGTATCTTCAGTGCAGGTACGGAGTATGAGTAAGTGCAGGCTATGTGCAGGCGATGTGAGGCTGGTAATAAGAGCAGTAAGCAGTGTAATAGACCATAGAGTGCCTATAGCGATATCTCAGTGCCAACAGTAAGACTCAGCGCCAATAGTGCTATCTCATAGTGCCAATAGTGATATCTCAGAGTGCCATAAAAGTCAGTGCGCGCCAGTGCTCTGCCTCATGCCCGGTTGCCCTATTCCTGCCGGCCCTCCTCCTCCTATATATCCAGCTCGTCGTCGTCGTCGAGCAGGCCGCCCTTGGCGCGGCGGTCGATGACGATGCTGCCGGAGCCGTGGCGGGCGTCCTCGGCGGCCGACAGGCGCTGCAGCAGGTCCTTGAGCTGGTCCTCGTCGATCTTGGCGCGCAGCTGGCCGGAGCGGGCCAGCGACAGCAGCCGGTCCTCGACGGCGTCGGCGCGCTCAGCCTTGACGAGGCGGATGCGCGCGAGGCGGTCCGCGGCCTCGGGCTCGAGGATCTGGTTGAGCATGCTCTGGCGAGCCTCTGGACGGTTAGCGGGGGTGGCGAGGGCGTGCAGAGAGAAAGAGAGAGGGAGAGAAGGGAGAGGGAGAGAAGAGAGAGGGAGAAAAAAGAGAGGGAGGAAGAAGAAGAAAAGGAAGAGAGAGGAAGAGGAGAAAGAAAGAAAGAGGAAACAGAAAGAAACGAAAGAAAGCCGGTGACGAACCCTGTCTGTCGAGGTCAGCCTGTGTGGACACAAGTAGGGAAGCGCACTCACTGCTGCATCTGCTGCTTCTGGCGCTGGTCGTCGGACGAGCCGCCGGCGCCCTGCTGCTTGAGCTGCTTGAGGCGCTCGGCGCGGATCTATTTACCGAGCGTTAGCATCGGATCAGCACGGGTGAGCACGGATCGAGCACGGATCGGAGACGCGCCCGGCGCGCTTGCTTACGCGCTTGAGTTCGTCGTCGTCCATGGCTGCGTCGGTACCGGAGAGGCCGCGAGTGGTGTAGCGGAGATGAAGACGAAGCACGAGACATAACTTTTAGCGGGGTATTTGGCGATGCGGCAAGCCTTGCGGGAGCCTCGCCGCTTACGTGATGAGCGCACGTGACGCAGCCGAGCCTCCAGGATCACAGCAATCCGTAAACACAGTCTGCTAGTTGTGCTTTATCGTCACAGCCTGCTGGTTGTACTTTATCGTCCATAACACAGTCTGCTGGTTGTGTACCTTTATTCCAATGACTGCCAACCGCCGTGGCCGCAGCACCCGCCGCGTTCTATGTGTAGTGTATTGCATCGTATCATACAGGCATCCGCCCAGCCGTGACCCAGGAACCGAAAAGACCGAAACAGAGCGCCCGTCTCTACGCCGCATCGCCCGCGTTCGCGGCAGCAGCGGCGGCGCGCCGGCTGGCGATGTCGGGCCGGGGCCGGGGCTTGACCGACCAGCGCACGGTGGGCCGACCGGCGGGCGGCGCCGTGTCTGGGCGCGCATAGGGGTGGGAGGTGTAGAACGGGATGAAGTCGTTGATGAGGCAGCGCCGGGTCTTTTGCTTGGAGCGCACGAGACGCAGCATGAGCTCGTTGTGCGGACAGGCGAGGCCGAGGGCGTGGCCGCGGCGGACGAACCAGCCGTTGAGGAACTGCACGTCGGTGGTGCGGCCGGCGTGGATGAGCTGGGCCATGCGGCGGGGGCCGGGCACGGCGTGGTCGGCAAAGTACAGCGACGGCACGGTGCTGTCGTCGTCGGCGGGCGCTTCCGGCGGCTCGGGCGCGGCGCGCCAGCGCCGGCGGGCCTGCCGCGCGAGCGCGCCGCTCGCGACAAAGGCGGCCAGCGCGGGCGACGCCTGCGTCTCGGGCAGGCGCGCGGCCACGGCGACCATCTCGGCCAGCAGCGCGTCGACGAGCTCGCGCGCGGGCCCGCTGCGCCACAGCTCGTCGGCCGGCAGGTCTAGCACGGCGGCCACGGTGTCGACGGCGGCGACGCCGATGACGGCGGGCAGCCGCCAGCGCAGGAAGTCGCCCATGGCGTAGCCGCCGGCGCCGAGCGTCGGCGTCAGCAGCATGAGCCGCAGCAGCCGGCGCTCGTCGTGCGCGGCGTGCTCGGCGTGCTCCTCCCCATGCGCGGCGTGCCCGGCGCCCTCCCGTCCCGGGTTGTGCGCCGTCAGCAGCAGCCGGCCCGGCCGCAGCTCGGCGGCGGTGAAGCGGTCGTCCTGGTAGCCGAGGCTGTGCGTCATGTGGCCGAGCACGTAGCGCGGCCGCGACGCCGGCTGGGGAAAGTAGAGCTCGTTGAGGCGCTCGGCCACGCCCAGGCCCGTCTGCAGCAGGCACACGACGGTGCGGTGGTCGATGCGGTGCCGCAGCTGGCCGATGGCGTGGATGCTGGTCGCGCACGACAGCGTCACCACGAGGTTGTCAATGTGCCGGTGGTGGCGGTCAAACTCGCGCTGCCGCGTCAGCCGCTGCAGCCGCTCGCGGCGCGTCAGCCGCGCCGCCTCCTGCGCCGCCGCCTGCGCCGCCAGCACCGCCGCGTCCGTCGGCTCGGCCAGCAGCTCCGCCACCACCCGCCCGCGCGCCGCCGCCACCGTCGTGTCCCCGCGCACAATCTGCAGCTGGCCGTCGTGCTCGCGCCACTCGCGCATGCTGCGCGCCGGCAGCAGCAGCCGCACCGGCGGTGTCTGCGGCAGCCCGGCCAGCATGTGCGCCACGTAGATGGCCGCCGGGTCGTTGCCCAGGATGTGCACGGTGTCCGTCAGCCGCGGCCGGGCGGGTGCTTCTGCCGTGGCCGGCGGCTCCGAGTCGGCCTGCAGCTCCGGGTCGGCGTCGCCAATGTCCTGCTCGCGATACTGTGGCTGCGGCTGCGACTGCGGCTGCGACGGTGGCCGCGGGAATGCGTCGTGGGCGGGCTGCTGCGCGCTGGCCGGCGGGCCGGCACCGGGCGAGGCGCTCACGGTGTCCGGCGCAGAAGGTGGCCCGGAGGCGGCGGGCCGGGGCGGAGGCGTCGGTGTTCTTCGCCGTGCCGTGGAGGCAGGCGCTGCCGGCGTGTGCGGAGTGGTATATGTGGCGGAAGAGGAGGGTTGGGATGACGAAGCCGAGGCCGGGGCCGGGGCCGCTGAGCCGCCGTCGAGATGGTGCCGGCTGGGGAGCGTGGCGATGAGGAGAGACCGGTCACCAAAGGGGAAGTGGTAGTCGTTGGGCGCCCGCGGCGGCGGGAGATGGGGCGCGTGGGGCGACGCTGCCGCGCACGGCTCGGCAGCGGCAGCGGTCGAGGCTGGCCGTCGCGGGCCGGCCGGGGGTGGGCAGAGACGGCCGGCCAAGACGCCGCGCCGCCATCGAAAGGGCCTCGCCGGGCGGCGACACGGCGCCGCCGGCCAGGCCACCGGCGGACGGGAGCACAGCCGGGACAACAGCTTGGCGGAGGGCGCAGAGGCGCGCAGACCGGCGAGAGGGTTGCGTCCGGTCGCGAGGAGGCGGAAGAGGCGGAAAGCGACAATATCGCGATGACGAAAGACGAAAAGACGAAAAGACGAGATGCAGAGGCCGAAATGGAGACGAGACGACGACGGGCCGATGGGGCGCGCACTCAGCGGCGCGCTGCCGACGTGCACTCTGTTGGCGCGGCTTCACGTCACTCGCAGGCGGCGGAGAGGCGGTGCGGACGGGCGAGCCGGAGGGGCATGTCGAGCAGCAGGCCGGGGATCCTTTTCGACGCCTTTTTCTCGATTCTTTTCGCTGCCAGATCTTATCGCCACGGCTGTTGATTGCGGGCGCTGTGATTGGCCCGTGCGCGGTGTGGACCCGCTTAAAGTCTGCGATAGCACGTCCGATCCGGAAATCCTCATCTTGCACGCAAACTCGCACGCAAACTCGCCCTCAGCATTCGCACTCAGCATTCGCACTCAGCACTCGCACTCAGCACTCGCACCGTCTCCAGCGCCTCTCCGCCCTGCTCCTTCGCACGACGCCCAAAGCCAGCCCGACCATCGCCATGGACGACCTCGGCCCGCGCCTCCAGCAGCTCGCGGCCGACCTCGACCGCCTCGAGGAGGCCGCGGCGCCGCTGCTGTTCAAGGGCAACCAGGCGGCGGCGGCGCTGCGGCTGCCGCTGCTCGACCGCGCCAAGCTGCAGGTGCTCGCGGCCTACGCGCTCGAGTCGACGCTGTTCGGCAGCCTCGGCCTGGCGGGCGTCGACGCGCGCAGCCACGCCGTCTTCCGCGAGCTGCAGCGCGTCCGCCAGTACATGCAGAAGATTGACGCGGCCGAGCGCAAGGCCGCCGGCACCGACAAGGACGACGCCGGTCCGGCCAGCCGCCTCGACAAGGCCGCCGCCATCCGCTTCGTCAAGGCCGAGATGGACAGCCCCGCCGTGCGCGCCCAGCTGGGCCAGCTCGAGAAGAAGGAGACGCACAAGGCGCGCGACGCCGCCGCCGCCGCCGCCGCTTCTACTTCTACCGCTTCCGCGACAAAGTCCTCGGGCTCGCGCGGCCGCAAGCGCGGCGGCGCCGCGGCCCACAGCGACCGGCGCGACGGCAGCAGCAACCTGGCCAAGCGGCCCAAGGCCGGATCCCGGCCGAAATGAGGAGCCCGGGGACCGCTGCCACGCGCAGCAGCAGCAGCAGAAGCACGTGTACAGACGCGCAGGCGACAGAGCCGCGGCACGTCCGCCCGGCACGCAGACACGGCGTCGGCTCACCGCGGCCGCGACTACCAGAGTCCTGGCGGTCGCCTGCAGCGCCAGGCCGGCGGCATGTGGCCTACCGCACGTCACGGGCCCGTCGGTAGCACTGGGGCATGTCGCCGCCGTCAGAGCAAAGAATAGGATACCTATGTAGTACATGTAATACACCAGAACGTACACACCTCGCACAGCTGGTGAGCCGCCCTCTACCCACCGAGCATGACTGCCATAACCGTGTAAGCCGCCCGGCGTTCCGAATTCTCCCATGCCTCCCACATCGCCGTTTTCATCGGGTCTCTCCCCGCCGTGTCGCCGGCGCCGCTCGCTTACTGCGTCTTCTTGGCCGTCGCCGCCGGCTTCACCGGCGCCGCGTACATCCACAGGGCGCAGAAGGCCAGCCAGCCCGAGACCGTGGCGCCAATGCCGGTGATCCACGGCCACGCGCCCGAGATGGCGTACGACCGCGGCCACTCGTCGTGGGCCATGTGCCGCACCGACACCGTGACCTTGTCCGCGAGGTTCGTCAGGAACGGCCGCTTGTAGTCCAGCATGAAGTTGAAGATGCCGTGCTGGTCCGGCAGCGTGAACTCGACGCCGTAGACCGCCGCCTCGGGCGTCGACAGGTCCGGCACGGCGTGCAGCCCCAGGCGGTGGAAGGGCGACAGCATCGAGAACTCCAGCTGCAGCGCGTCGCCGGCCACCGGCACGTATGCCGTCCACTTGTCCCAGACGTGCTCCGACACGGAGACGGCGTAGGACTGAGCTGTCAGCCAGTGCATGGCAAAGTGAACGAGAAGGGAGACCGAATACATACCACATTGTTCTTCACGCGGTACAGCTTCGGGTTGACCACGTCGACGGCGCCCTCCTCGGCCAGCGCGTGCTGGACCCAGTTCACGCGCAGCACGCCCGTCTCCTGGAAGGTCCAGCCGGTCAGGCGCTTGGCGAAGGCGCGGTTGTACGTGGGCGCGGCCGTGTCGTCGGCGGGCGACCGGACCTGGGCGTCGAACCAGGCGTCGGACAGCATCTCGGCCGAGCCGACGACGGCCAGGCGCGCCGAGTTGTGCGCCTGCAGCACGGACACCAGCTTGAGCTGCGCGCCGGCCGCAAACAGCTCGGCGTCGGCGTCCACGGCCGCAGCCTGCTCCTTGGGGTTGTAGCTGTAGGCGGTGCGCGGGGCCGAGAGGACGGGCGCCAGCAGCGGGCTGTCGCCGAGGACGTGGCCGACGCCGCGGGGAAAGGCAATGCGGTCGGTCTCCGCGGCGTCGGCGAACAGCGACACCTGGCCGTCGCGCGCCGCCTGGACCGGCACGGGCAGCAGGACCACGTCGTGCAGGTCGGCCGCCGAGACGGCGTCGTAGTGGAAGTGGTCGACGACGAGGCCGGTGCGGTCGGCCGGCAGGGCAATGTCGAGCTCGCCGAGGAGGGCGACCACCGACGTGGACGCGGCCTGGGTGCTGGACAGCGCAACGAGGATATTGCCCTCGGCGTTGAGGAACTGGACGAGGAGCTGGGGGGTCAGGTTGGGGCCGAGGCCTGGAGGGTTAGCGGGGGAGAGGAGAGGGGGAGAGGAGAGAGGAGAGGCGAGAGGAGAGAGGAGAGAGGAGAGAGGAAAGACGAGAGAGGAGAGAGGGAGGGGAGGAGAAAAGACAGAGGGGAGGAGAGAGGACGCGAACCCACCCTTGGACTTGCTGGGAAACAGAATGACATGGTCGTATGCCCGCTCGCCGAGACGGAAGAGTGCGACGCTGTCGCTCTTGGGCGTCTCGTAGGCAATGGAGAAGCCGCGGTCTGCGCCGGTTAGCAAGCGGCGAGAGCGCCGGACGGCCCGGGACGATCACGCACCAGCCAGATCGCCGAGGAACTGGGAGTAGGTCGCCTGCTCGGCCGCGTCGTCGAAGATGGCCAGCAGCCGCGGGCCGCTGACGCTGAGCGCCTGCACGGCCGCGACGGCCGCCAGCAGCAGCAGGGACAGGCACGAGGCGAGGGAGGCCATGGCGACAGAAGTCGGAGCTCTGCGCCGGAGAGTGAGGTGGAGGCGAGAAGTTGAGCTCGAGTCGATGGTGAACGTCGAAAGCGGCACACAGAGCCAGCAGTCGGCAGCGGCAGACAGCAGACGGCAGCGGCGGCAGACAGCACAGCACAGCACAGCAGACGAGCCAGAGGCAGAGGACGCAGTCTTCCGCAGTGATTTGCGCAGTCGTTCGTCCTGCAAAATGGACACAAAATGGCTGCAATGTCCAAGTGGGAGCTACGTGTTACGTGTAGGTAAATGGACCCACCCTACTAGAATGCGATAATACCATTGGTAGCGGCCGTAGGACCGCTATCTAATCTGCCTGCCCCATTGTTTCTTGACATCCTCAAGGCGCCGTCCAACACCATTATCTCGTAGTAAAGAAGGTACCCGAGTATTGCACTACGTACTGACTAAAACCGATGTAGCTTACTTTCACTCTATGAATGCCCACCAATGCTGTTGAACTGTGCCATTCTCACAGTAAAAGCATCAACTTGAAACATCTACCACGCCACTAGACGATCTCCCCTAATATGCTACATTCTTTCGTATGGGCCCAACGCGGTCGGCATAGTCCAGGGTCAGCCAGGTGCGCTGGTCGCTGCCGTGGCGGAAGCTGGCGACGCCTTCGAACGGCAGCAGCGGCAGCCGTCCAGGAGGCGACGGTGTCCTCGGAGATCTCGCCGTAGCGCAGCGGGCGGCGCCGACGGGGCGCGAGGCCCTCGTCGATCGGGCTGTTGGAGCTGCCGGCTTGCAGGATGGGGGCGCCGAGGACGCGGGCCAGCTCGAAGCCGTCGAGCGAGACGTCGCGGCCGAGGCGCTGCCAGCCGGGCAGCAGATGGAGAATGGCGGCCATCTGCACGACCATGGCCGCGAGCGTGCCGGCGAGGAAGCCGTAGCTGCTGCGATAGACGGTGAGACGGCGCCGCTGTACGTGATGCCGTAGCCGGCGGCGGGCACGCCGCTGTCGTAGCGCGTCGGCAGGGTCAGGGTGTCGTTGCGGCCGTCGGCCCAGCCACCGAGCGTGACGACGTCGTGTTGCTGCCGCAGCCGGCGACGTCGAGCGCGACGGCCGTCCGGCCGGCATAGCCACGGTACACCTCGCGGAAGACGGGCATGAGCGCGTCGACCTCGGCACCGTCCGCGCCGCCGTAGCCGCTAAAGTCAAACGGCAGCAGCCCACGGGTGACGCCCACTCGGAGGCTGTTGCTGGCCGTGGTGTGCGTGTGCAGGCGCAGCAGCCGAGGAAGCCCAGCAGCGCTGCCAACGCCAGCCACGGCGCCCGTCGCCAGAAGCCGTCCTGCCACGGCTGTCCCTCGTGCACGCCCATGGCGGAGGAGCCCAGATGCAGCAGCGGCACGGCCTTGTCGTTGGGGGACATGTTGTTGCGGATAGAGCACGGGGAGAAGAGCAACGACGGCGAGCAGGACTCCGTACGGAGTAAGACAGTCAGAATACCCGGCGTGCCGGCCCCGTCTCCACTGCCGCTGCCACTCTGGGCCGGGCACAGCCCGAACATGGCGCCGGTCTTCCTGTTGGGGCATAGTGCTGACGGCAGGTGAGGATAACTGGGGACATGCCAGTCTCTACCAGTTCCAAAGCCAACTACGACGTCTTCTTGGGTCATCGTCTCTCGTGGTCTTGGCGTCTTTAAGTCCTGCTTCATGCACAGAACTCGTGACTTATATGCAGTACTTGAGTATCTAGTTCGAATTTGTCCCTGATTACATCGTGGCCAACGCTTCGCTTTCCAAGACTGCGTTGGTTGGCTTTGATACGCTGTAAGTTCTAGGCGACGTGACAAAGCTCCTGGGACTTGCCATCTCTACGGCATGTCCGACCCCGAGATGACTCTCAAAGGTGATAACACCAAGCCACGGCTGTGTTTGCGAGGATGAAGATTTATTCACCCACTCCCAAGGACCTTGACGCCAGAAGACAGTGCTAAATCGGTCCTGTCTCTCATCAATAGGGCTACTGTTCACGGTGGCTATGCAGGCGTGTTCCTTAGGCTGCCTGGTCAGTGTCTGTATAGATTGCTCCAGCGACCCTACACAGTATCAAAATACGCGTCGGTGTGTGTGTACTTATTCCGCTGTTATCCAAGTATATACACAAAGATACATGAAAGTAGATAACAAAGTCAATCCTGACTATATCGGTTTGGTAGGCTGTAGATAGAACCCTCTGAGGGAAAAACTATCCAGCAAAAGTAAGAAAAAGGTAAGAACAGCAAGCGATAGGAGGAGAGGGGGGACGGGGCGTTGCCGAAAACCGAAAAGCAAAATCCAAGGTTCCAACATCTGTCATAAATCCAAGTTACTCTAATCGCGCACCCTTTAAGTAGGGTCCGATCAGGCCTCACCCAAAGGACCAAATAAGTGGTTCCCGATCGTGCCTTACCCGAAAGGCCACCTACGGCAGTGGCGTCAGCCTCAGCCATGCCCGGGACCTTGGTCCGTCACACAAAGGTGCTTCTTATATCTTATAAGAGAAAGGCCTTTTTAGCATTGCTTATCTCTTTGGGATCCGACGAGACGAGTTGGCTTACAAGGGTGTCGAAGCCTCATTACGCTAAATACCCATAAAACTTACTATTATTGGCTCGGTTTAACATGCTTCCTATCTCTTGGTTCCTGATTTTCGTGTACGAAGATCGTCGTAATCTGCCAATGCAGGCAACGTACGTCGGCCGTCGGGTTTTCCGATAATTTGGCGGATGAATCACGGAGCGCCAGGGATGTACTCGTAAAGAAGCGGTCCGCTTCTTTCGCCTCATATCGTCAAAGGCGGTCTGGAGACGGGTCTCTTAAAATGCTGCCACGGCGCCACTTTCCTTCAACCTGTAGCGGCGATCCGGCGAACGCTCTCCAACGTCCAACTTGACGCCATGTTGCCAAAGGTTGTGTCTATTCTCGCGGCTGGCGCTTTTGGGGCCGCCGAGGCTTCCCTGCGGAAGCCGGTTGTTCAGACGGGCCTGGATGTGCTCATCCAGTCCGTCTACAGCGCACTGCAAGGCAGGAAGGTCCTGGTTTTGACCAATCCCACAGGCATCACGCCCGACCTTGATCTTGGTGTGGATGTCATGGTAGAATCCGGATCCGTCGATCTGGTCGGTGTTATGGGTCCTGAGCATGGCTTCCGTGGCACATCGCAGAATGGAGACGGGCAGGCGACCTTTGTTGATGCCAAGACCGGACTGACTGTCTACGTAAGAATGCCTATCACGACAACCGAGTAAGCCCAGCTTCATCTAACCCAAGCAGGACGCATACAATGTGAATACCACAGTGATCCAATCTTACATTGAGGAGTCAGGAGCCGACACCCTCTTGTTTGACATCCAAGACGTTGGCGCCCGGTTCTACACCTGTCAGTCTACAGAAAGGGCATGTCTACTTACACTGAGAATAAATGCTGACAAGCATACCAGATACCTGGGCCATGTATGACAGTATGGTGGCTGCTGCCATGAGCAACATTTCCTACGTTGTTCTGGACCGTCCCAATCCCATCACCGGTCTGAACGCTTTTGGACCCGTGCTGAACGAGAGCTTTGTCAACTCCTACGTTGGTCGCCGTGCCATTGCACAGGCACACGGCATGACGGTGGGAGAACTGGCCAAGATGTTTGTCGGTGAGGGCTGGATCAAAGACTCGGCGGGAGGCTTGGATCTCCCATCGCTCCGTGTTATTGAGATGACGGGCTGGAAGAGGTCGATGAACTTTGCCGACACGAAGCTTCCCTGGGTCCTCCCAAGTCCGAGTGAGTTCTATGCTGCACCGCTACAGCTCGAAGATGACTAACCGTCTGGCCCAGACATGCCGACGCTTGATACGGCCATGCTGTATCCCGGAACCTGCATGTTTGAGGGAACTAGCATCTCCGAGGGCCGAGGCACGACTCGTCCGTTTGAGCTTATGGGCGCGCCGTGGACGAATGAAAGCTGGACGACGGCCATGAGGGACCTCCAGATCCCCTACACGGACTATCGCTTCCAATGCTTTACGCCCACTGCGTCCAAGTTCCAGAGCACCACATCCTGCGGCCTGCAGACATACGTGGCCGTGGATACCGACTATGAGCGTTCAACATTCGATCCTGTCTATGTCGGCGTCGGTCTTCTCTGGACTGCCCGCCATCTGTATGCCAACGGATCGACGGAGCCGAACGACGGCAACTATACGGCCAGCTTCCACTGGAGACTGAATGGCGACTACTATGATGTCGATCTGCTCGTGGGAAGCCCCTTGGTTCGGGAGGGAATTGAAACAGGGCTCACTCCTGCTCAAATCAAGGCGGAGTGGGAGGGTGGGCTGGATCTCTTCAAGAAGAAGAGATCCAAGTACCTTCTGTACTAGAGTCTCAAGGCACAGCTTAGTGAAGGCTATGAAAACAGCCGGATACACCACCCTCTGCATTCACTCCAAACTACGCGTTGATTTTTACAGGGTCTTTGCAAAGGGCTCTTTGGTAGTCATGGGCACGATTAAAACGCGTCTGGTTCTCGCTTAACAAAGCTAGAGGCCCAGCGCTTTCCCACGCGTCCCGTGTCGCGCTCTGACTGTAAGGGTTGACCCGTGCTACGCCTCCATAACCCTTGGTGGACGCATTAGTTGCGGCCCTACCAAGTAGAACGTAACATGTGAGGTGATCTAGCACAAAAGGCAACAATGGGCTGGAGCTTCACGGCCTTACCTTGCAGTATAACACATCAAGGGCGCCAACGTACTTCTTCAGTGGTAACTGGGGGTTAAAGTCAAACTTGTCCGCTTCCTCGGCCAGCTCGCTCGGCTCTAGCGGCGGGAAGCCCTCGTCGCGCGCAGGGCTCGCCGGTACGTGGTCCATGGGTTTGCGCGGCAGACGACCGAAAATGCAAAAGGTATAGCAATCGCTGCACGGCCAGCAGTGGCGAGAGAGACTGACGCAAGGCTTGGGCGGGACGTGGCCGTCATCGACGAAGCCTACGAGCGCCTGGGCGCTAAACCCTCTGTGCGTGGTACGAAGCACATGTATCGCGGCTGATCCGCCAGGAGTGGGCCTGAAAAGCGGGCCACATTGTCGATTCGGCGCTTCGTTGATCCGCGCCGAGCCCAATCAGCAGCCGGCCATTGCTGCTTTCTCTGACGGACAGCCAAAACCGCCGCATCTCGCGATCTCGCGATCTCTCTTCACCCCGTTGCCTTTGCCATTGTCTCTGCCTTTTACGACCCCAGCACCCAGATCTCCGGCCATGTCCGCCATGACTCCCCGCTTCTGGGCCGGGCCCATCCGCTACACCCGCTGGGCCTCCCGCGAGCGTCCAGCGATCTTCTGGTCCTGCGTCATCGCCTCCTTCTGCCCGATCACCTTTGCCGTGGCGCCGACGCTGCGCCGTCTCGTGGGCGACGAGAACCCGCCGCCCATCCCCTTGACATACCCCGGTAGGCGACGCACACAGGATGGATTGGGACGCGCTCCGCGCTGAAGCAGGCAAGGCTGACCCTCTGTAGTTCCGACAACACCCCGGAAGCAGCTGACCGGCTACGACGACGAGTGAGACGCGATGGCCCGGAAACCGACGGCAGAGCTGCAGGAATCGGGAAACCGACGCGGAGGGTGGCGGGCCCGCGCAGCGCACTGCCGGCATAGGATGAGCCCACGAAAGTGTACATAGACTCGCGAAATCATGTTCCAAATATCATGCACGAATCAAAATCAAAGTCCGCAGGGCCACCAGTGGCCTCTCTCACTACTCAGCAGGATGTTCCAAGAGCACTGCTTTTCCATTGATCTAGACCCCATGTCCAATGCCGTGCAGTACCAAAATGCGCAGTGAACGCAGACAGACCAAACCTGACAACGAAGGAGCAGAAAAGGCGCAACAACGCGACGCCGTGCTGTCGTGGTAGAAACATTGTCCATGTCGTGACGAAACGACGTTGCATACTGGCAGAAACGACGTTGTCCATACTGGCAGAAACGACGCTGTCCATACTGGCAGTCACCGCCGCTGACCTCTGGCCTCCGTCCTGTTCGATATGCTCGGCTCGCTCGTCGCTGGCGCCGCCGCTCGCCGCCGCTCACCGGTCTCGCTGCACCAGATTCCACTCGTACTGCCGTCGTTAGCCCAGATCGCAGCGCAGGGAAGGGAACCAGAAGCCTTACCACCCGTCCGTCGTCGTCGCCCGTGTACACCAGCTGCGGCATCGGCGTGATGCAGGTGATCGCCGCCTCCACGTTGGCCCCGAACTCCGACTTGGGGTCCACGTGGTCGAGCCGGCGCACCAGCTCCAGCACCCACCGGCCGCGCCGGCCGACCGTCTTGCGCCAGATGTTGACGCGGCCGCGCCGATGGCCCGTGAAGACGAGGCAGTTGGCCAGCCACTCGTTGCCCGCGCCCTCGTAAAAGGCGCACGAGTGCACAAAGTCGTCCGGCCCGCCGCCGTCGCACACGTTCTGGTCCACCAGCAGCTCGCCGTTGAGCGTGTACAGCACCACGTTGGGCCCCGAGCACAGCAGGATCTCGCCCGACACGTCGTTGATGCGCGCGCACTCCACCGGCCGCGCGCCCGGCAGCTTGCGCGTGAACTCGAGCCGGTTCAGGTCCCACAGCATCGCCACGCCGTCCTGGCTGACCGTCAGCAGCGTGCTGAGCGCGCTCGACGTCGCCACCGTCGTCACCGGCGTCTTGTGCCCAAACAGCGAGCTGCGCACCGCCAGCTCCACCGGCTTGCTGCCCGTCGCCTGCACCACCGCGTACACCGACACCGCGCAGTCCTCGCCCGCCGTGATCAGCGTCTTGGAGTCGGCAAACGCCACGCACGAGATCTGCCCAATGTGCAGGTTCTCGCACAGGCCCGCCAGCTTGCGGCTGTCGCTGAAGAAGAACCGGATGCTGTTGTCCGCGTAGCCCCATTCCAGGTACTTGTCGTAGAACGGCGGCAGGTTCAGCCGGAACGGCGACGCGCAGAGCAGCCGGTCCAGCTTCGGGACGTAGATCAGCGAAGCGACCCGCTCGTGGCTCTCTGAATTGTTAGACCTGCGCACCACTGCGCACAAAAAGACTGAAACTGAACGACTACATACCAAGGATCGGATGAGGCAGACGCGTGAGCGCATTCGCACACGAGTCGAGGCGCCGGGCCGGCCCCGCGTCGTGGTCGCGAGCCGGGTGCGGCCGCGAGAACACCTGGTGCGGCGTCTGCCCAAAGTTGTGGATGATGCCCGTCGTCACCGCGCGCTCCTGCGGGTCCTTGATGTTGTCCAGGTCAATGGCCCCGTGGTAGGACATGTAGTGGAACACATTGAGCGCCTCCACGGCCGCCTCGCCACGCTGCTTGTGCCCAAACACCAGGTCCACCCACTGGTGCAGGTGCTGCGACACAAACGGGCTCTCGAGCGCCTCGCGGTGCTTGGCAATGAAGATGTTGGCGTCGCCCTTGGCCCACGGCGGCAGCACCACGTTGTCGATCTTGCCGCCGTCCTGCCGCCGCCCAAAGTCGTAGCCGTTGATGTTGACCAGGAACTCGGGCAGGCAGAAGAACTCGGGGATGAGCTCGCGGATGTCCGCCCCGTTGTCGTGCGACGCCGACCGCCACGCCGCCTCGATCGAGTAGAACAGCCGGTCCGGATGGTCAAAGTGGCCGCCCTGCAGCAGCAGAAACGAGTTGACAAACGGCGGCAGCCGGATCAGGTACGACGACACCACCATCGCCGATGAGTAGTGCGTGCCGTAGTGGAACGGCTGCTGGCCCATCTCCGCCAGCGTCTGGTACCGCATCGCAAAGTCTGCCTGCCGCTGCAGCGTCTGCGCCCCCATCGGCTTCGAGAGGTCGCGGAACGTCGCCGGGTTGTCCAGGTCCAGCTCCGCGCTCGTGTAGTCCGCCAGCACCCACGGGAACACGGGGTACTGCGTCAGGTCGTTGAACGTGCGCCCGGCCATCGTGTTGACCAGCATCAGGTAGTGGAAGTTGGAGATCTCCCCCTTCTGCCACCGCCGCATCGACGGGTTCCACGGCGACGAGTTGAAGATGCTGCCAAACTTGGACCCCAGCGTCTGCGGGCTCTCGTCCACCACCCGCAGCGCCTCCAGCCGCCACGCGTCGTCCGGGTTCGGCAGCGCGTTCGCCGGCCCCGTCGCGTGCGGGATCTTGCCCATCAGCCGCCCAAACACCTCGTCGCGCTTGGCGTTGTCGATCATCGTCAGTAGGTAGCTGCGCCCGTCGCGGAAGAACACTTCGATCGCCACGTCGCGGAGCAGGAACCGCCGCTTCGATACGCTGATCACGTCGTACCACCGCCAGCTGCGCGACTCCTGCTCCTCCACGCCGTTGGCGCTATGGGGCTGCGCCACGCTGCCGCCCGAGCCCGCGCCGTCCCGGTCGTGGCTGGCCGCCGGCTTCGCGGCAATGATCTGCGAGAACGGATCGCGCTCGTCGCCCGGCGCCTGCCAGGCATTGACAATCTCGCCGTCGCGGCACTGGAACACGTTGTCCATCAGGTACAGAGCTTCCTTCCCGACAATCAGAATGCCCTCGCACGCATCCAAGCCTATGATGCGCGACACATTGCACACGCTCTGCACCACATCGCCCCGCTCGAGCCGCCTCATCACTTTGCGGTTCTTGTCTTCAAACCCATCGTCGCCGTCGTGGTCGTTCGGGTCGTCGATGAGCTCAAAGTCATCTTCTGGCGACACCCCGCTGTGGTCGGCCACCGCGTCTCCGGCGCTGTCGACGAGAGCTTCGGCATTGGCAGCAGAAGCACTGGCTCGTGCAATTTCCGGCGTGATAATCGTGGTCCGCGCCTGGACGGTCTCGTCCGACGGTGCTGCCGATGCTGCCGACAGGTTGGATGGTGCCAGGGGTAATGGAGGCTGGGACGACGATGATGCTGCCGTCTCCGTTGGTGTCGTCACGGTAGACGAGCTGGTTGCCGCCGCCGCCGCCACTGCTGCTGCTGTGTCGATCGCCTTCTTTCGGGACATGATCTCCCCCTTGTTTCTTGTTGATGAGTCGGGCAACAGCCGCAGCCGCATACGGTTGCGGCCCTCTGTCCGGTCCAGCTTCCATTTGATGGGCGCACCCACGTCTGCGAACACAGCGCCCGGACGCCGAAGGTCGCGGTCCATCTTGCTAAAGGCTGTGGCCAGGTACGTGAGGTCGTCCTGTTGATCCTGCAGCTGACGCTGGAGCTTGAAGTGCTCGGTGCCGTAGATGCTCTTCATCCAGGCGCTGTTGGCCATCTCGTGGCGCAACAGCACATTTCCGCGCTCCAGCGCCTCCATGTGCCACTGCTTCAGCTTATCGCGGCGGCGAGCCAGCCGGATTTTGGTCGTCTCGGCGGCGCGCTGGTTCTCGGCGGCAACAAAGTCTTCCCAGAACTTGGACATGCCACCGAGAAAGAAGGCGTCCAAGGACGGGCGATGTTTGTCTACCCACTCCAGGAAGGCCCCGTCGTCCACCTCTGTCAGGTGACGGAACGAGCGAGCGAGATGGAGCTGGTCGGCTGTGGCACACTGCCGGAGCACAGTGGTAGACTCGTTGGGCTTGTGCACCAGTACTACGCGCCATAGACTGGCCGCCGCAAGCCTCACGGTCTCGTCGGGGTCCAACAGTCGGCAGTACAGCTGATAGAGCACCAGCTTCATGTAAAAGTCGTCCACCGGTGCATCCAAGGACAGGCAGTCCACAAACACCGACTGCCAGTAAAAGATTCGCTCCAACACGGGCAGCGCCGTCAACCCTGCTTCTGCGCCATCGTTCGCACCCGGGGCGCTGTTTGCCGCCTCGGCATGGACGTCGGACAGGCGAAAGAGAACCAGCTTCAGGAACGAATACCGAATCGTCGCTACTGCCTGGTTGCAGAGCCGAACGCTTTTCAGACACGACACATCTGGCCGGTGGAGGTATTCGAGGACACGGCCGGCGACGTCCATGAGCGTGTCGACGCCATTCACAAAGCTGCCATCGTAGATAGCTTCGACCATGTGCGCCGTGTAGCGGGCCATGTTGGTGAGCACCTTTGGCTCACACACATCCTGCATGTCCCGCTGCAGAGTCTCCCCGATCGTCTGTGCCGTTTTTCGGAGCACAAGTGACTCAAAGAAAGCCTGGTGTTCCTGGAACGACGGCGGAATCTTGGTGGCCAGATTGAAGCCGGGAAACTCCTTCCGCGCAAGGACCTGGTCCACCAAGACGTCCACAACCAGTCCCAGCAGTCCGTCCCGGACACTGTTGGCGGCATACGCCGGCACCGCCAGACGCCGCTTAGGAGAGCTATGGGCTGCCAGCCGTGCTATATGCCAGGTTGGCGGTGCCGCCTGCGTCGTCAGTAAGATAAACGACGACGAACGGCGGTTGCGTGTCGCTGATGCTGCCGCATTGCGGCCTGCCGTCGAATGAATCGACGAGTCGGCCGAAGCGAGCATGGTTGATTCCGATGCGAAGTCGCCAGTAGATCCGCCCATGCTGGAGTGCATGCTCGAAGCAAGGCTCGAGGCGTTGCTCAACGTCCGCACCATGCCTACAGAGGTAGCTCGTGGGCGACCCGCGGCATCGGTACTATCAAGACGCAGGGGGGCGTCTTTCGAGTTCATTTCTGTTTCGGGCGACAGCGCCTCCATGCCAACGACGGATGGAAATAGAGCCAAAAGCAGCAGGCGGATGTAGTCGGATGCGAGAGCAAAGTCACGGAACTCGGCCGACTGTGTATGAAGATCCGCAAGGAACCGTATTACAGTATCGAGGACGCTGGTCTTGACCTTATGGGTCTCTTGCGTTGCACCAGTCAAAGGCTTTGCTGCGCCTCCCAAGGCGAGAGAGGCCGTGGCCGTCGTGAGAGAAGCCGCAGCCGCATTGGCCGAGGGATCCAAAGAACCCTCGTACTTCAATACATCGTTAAGGCCCTGGTGTAGCAGAGAGACAACGATGAAAAGGGCGTCTGGGTAGGTGATCTTGACAGTAGCACCAAAGGCAGACGAAAGAGAGTCGTCTTTGAACACCTGTATCCCGGACGTAGTGCCAGCCACGTCCTTGCCAAACAGGACGCCGAAAACACATAGCCACACGTCCGGAGCATCCCACCAGTGCTTCAGGCGGTTTGCCATGATCCAAAAGCCGCCGGTCTTCGTGCCAAACTTGCCAGTATAGGCAGAGCCTTGCGTAACAAGCAGGCGCGTCAGGATCCGGCAGCCGCTGGTGACAATCTCCGGGTCGTCGGACGAGAGAAGGTAAAGTAGCCACTTGTTCGTCACCGTTCGGGAGAACTTCTTGACGTTTGTGATGGTGCCTTTTTCGCAGAGAAGTTGCTCATAGAGCCTAAGGATATGGGCGCTCAGACGTTGCTTGGTCAGCGGTCGGCTGCCTTCAAACGTAGCTGCACTGGATCTGCGGAAGCCACCAGCGGGAGAAGAAACGGACGCAGCAGTACGCCGGCCCTGGACAGAATGGATGCTGCTTGTCTTGTTCGCAGAACCCGGCGGCTTTGGTGTTCGTGGACGGGAAAAGGCGACAGGGCTGTGCAGGCCGTATGTTATATAGAGAGCCAGAGCTCGATGGACCTCCGCATTGTAATTACACCGCACCAGGTTTTCAAACGCCTTCAGAAAGTATGGCAGAACGTCTTCTGTGATAGTGTCCATTTTCATGGCATCCAGCAGCCTCTTGGTGATTCCTGGCAGCGTTAGCTCGTTCACAGCAGCAACTATGGTGAATCAGTAAGAAGTGGCAGTACATACTCATCCTCTGCAGGCGGCGGCTGTTGAACTGGTGAAATTTGCTCATGACGGCGAATGTGTTCATCTGTTCGTAATACAGCTTCTGTGTGCTTAGAGGAGACCTCCGCCAGGCATCCAGGTCAATCAAGAGAATTCGGTAGGCAAGAGGGTTAATGAGGAGTGACTCAAGTGGATCCGCATGGTCGTATCCCACAAAAGACAATACAAGCTGTAGGAGGCGATGACTGACGCTTTCCCGGTCGCCAGTAACGGGGGCAGCTTTCCACCCAGCGTTTTCTGGCGCCAGTCCAGCCACTGAAGCCGACGAGGATGATGGGCTGAGTCCAAGCTTTGCTCGCAACAGCATGCTCAGGATCGCATAGCCATTATCGCGCTCCATGGCATCGCTGTTCCGCCAGCTGCTGTTTATGCACAGGAAAACAAGTTCCGCCGAGCGAAGCAGCTCTTCGGCGGTGACGGAGCGCTCGACAAGCTTCAGGGCCAGCGGGGTAAAGCCGGCAAGTCGCCACAGGTTGTCGTCAAAGAGAAAGGGCGTAGCCAGCACGGGGTCCCCGGACAGGATCGCGGCACCTTGTGAGCGGACGAGAGCATCGTTGATAAATGGAAGCGCCCCGTTAATGGCAACTGCCGTGCCGCTCTTGGCCGTCAGGGTCAGAAGATTTGCCGCAGAGGCTCGTGATAGCGACCGGAACAGCAGAGACTCGATAAAGGTGCCGTCGGTACGAAAGGTAGACCGGGGCAGGGTGCCCATGAGAATCTTGGACTCGGGCAGGATGGCCGACGCCTTGTCCCTTATGGCACGAAGAATGTCCGAGTTTTCGTCCTTGCCGGCGTTGAAATCATTCCGCAGTGCTAGGCGAGCAGAGGCCGTGTATGTCTGGAAGCCGCCGAGACTGTCTTGGTAGTTTGCCTGGTACCGAGGACCGAGGCGATAATGCACGGCGAGGAAGTCATCGCTCAGGGCATCTTCAAACAGATGGGCAGATGCAAGAGACCACTTGGAGAAGACGAGACCGGCACCGACCTTATCGCTCAGGTCCCGCGGCGTACCCAAGAAGGCCTGGACCGGGTTGTGCTTCCCCCGGTTCGTGGATCCAAAGGAAACGAAGCTTTCTGCAGCGCTGGTTGTCATGGGGGGTGGAGCAGCAGGGTAGGCAGACTTGACCTGCTCGACAAACTCGCCGTTGACGTACAGCGATGCCTTTGCCTTTGCACGGCGGTGGACCAGTGCGACGTGATACCACTGCCGCTCTTTGAAACTCGTGGCCCGAAAGCGAACACTAGGACGGGTGGACGTGACCGAAGTTTGCAGTATAAAGTTCCGGGTGTCTTTCTCCAGATACAGGAGCAGAAAGCAGGTCTGTGTGGCGTCGAAAACGCCAAAGATGGTGGTGTGGGACTTGGGGTCGAATGTGTCCACGCGCATCCAGCAGGTAAAGGTGTAGCTTGCGCTGTTGGTCATGGGAGGGAACGAGCGGCCGAGATTCGGCAGCTCGATCGAGGAGAATCCGCAGCGCGACAGGTCGAACTGCACAAACGGCGGGTCGCTGTACTTGGCTGCCATGGCCAGACAGAACTCGGACGCCGCCGGGTCGGTGCTGGAGAGGAGGAACTGGGCGTCCGCGAGCTGGTTGACGCCGAGGCACATCATGGAGCGGCAGATGGGGAGGATCCGGTCACGCTCCTCGGCACTCAGCGGTGAGTCGGCAGCAAAGTACAGCCGCAGGAGGCGCGAGAGGATGCCGGTCTCGTGGAGAGCAGAGAGGTTGGCAAAAGAGATGCTCAGAATGGCCGAGACGGTGTCGAGGACGAGGAGGGACACCGGATCCGGGCTGCCGGTCTTGCTCCGCGGAATGGAGTCCCAGAAGCCAATGACTGTGCGCATCACCTCGGCATTCTGCAGCACTGTTTTGGGGCCAATGATGCCGCTCAGCCTGATTTTGATCTGGGAGGGGAACGCCGTCTGGGCTGATGCACCCTCCTCCCTTGGCACGCCGCGGTCCTCATCGTCTCGCAGCGTGGACGAAGATTGGGCGTCCGGGTCGTTGGAGAGGACGCCGTCTGCGCTTTCGTCCGCGTTTTCGTCCGCGTTCTCGTTCTCGTTCTCGGCCTCGTCTGCGATGTCGGCTGCGGTCGGGGCATCCTCCGAGGCCAGAGCAGAGGTTGCAATCCACTGGCACAGCCCGTCCATCCGCTGGTCGTCGACAGCGAAGGAGAGCAGCTTGCCGAACAGCTGGCAGTTGCTCCAGAGGTCGGAATCACTCACGCCCAGTCCAATGCTCGCAATGACCTGTTCCAGGGCCTCCCAGCCGCCGCCCTCGACGCGGTGCCGGAAATAGCGGCGGTTTCCATGGTGGCCGCGAAAGGCAGCAGATAGAACGGCCAGCGTGGCATGGAGGAGCTCAAACAGGGCCTTCTTCTCCGACTCGCTGCGTATCTGCGGGTTGTAGAAGCCGGAGAAGGACCGGAGCAGGCTCAGCAGCAGCTGGAAGCCGTGCAGGTGGCGGAAGCCGTCCTGGGCGTAGTTGGGCGAAGGAAGGGCAGTGAGGTACTGGTGCGTGTGGCGGATCGTCTGGAGGAGAGCATGGATGTCGGGATAGCCGGCGGCCGAGGGCTCTGTGATGGCAGTGCTGATGTCGTTCAGGAGATGCTGGAGGACTTCGGTGGCCTTGGTGGTGGTGGCAGGGTTGGAGGCCGATGTCGAAGAGCGGTATCGGCTCGGGCGCATGGCCATGGTGGCGGACGTTCAGAGGGAGGCTCGGGGGATGCTGGTGGCGCGCAATGTCCACAATGTCCACAATGTCCAGCGGATATCCGGCCGAGTCGGTGAGATCGAAGCTGCGGTCGGCGGGATCGCGGGTGTTCGTCGCGCGTCGTCGCGCGTGGAGGTGAGCTTCTGCTGCTAGCTCGTGAGGTGCTCGCCCGGCCGCCCGTCACCAACGCCCTCGCATCCTCTTCCGGGAAGCCGGCACGAAAGCTGCTGTCCTGCGTCCCTGCACCGCCCAAGATGCCCTTTCGAGAGAGTTGGCTGCGAGCTCGAGGCTGTGTGCTCGCAGCGAGGATGCCGCCGGGCGGAGTGGCGGCGACGGTTGCAGGCAGACAGGCCGGTAGGCTGTGGACGGGGCTCTTCGGAGAGCAGATTCGAGGCTGAGGGCAGTCTCAAGATCGCGGGCTGCTCGTGACCGTGTTTTGCGTCGAGGCCTTGGAACAAACAGTTTGCACACATGCCAATTCGCAGCAGGATTTCCCACTGCAGTGGGCCACTCGCGTAGAGGGGCTGTTCGGTTAGTTAGTGGCAGCCTGGCACACAGATACGTGGTATGCATGCACAAGACCTTCGGTCACCTGATCAGGGAAGTGCAAGAAGGCCACGACAAGGAAGGAGCAACTCAAGAACTGAAAGATGCTCAGCACGTACGAGTAGGCAGCCGGTGGTCACGGGATGCGGTCCTACGAGGCTGCTGCCCAGCCGTCCGCTAGCCGTGGCTATAGCGGGTGGCATAGCATGTAGATTGCGCACGAGCATTGCACAAAAAGCAGCACATCGCGACCAGCGCTGAGAGCTGCATAACGAGCATAGGTCTGGACAGCGAGATGTACAGTGCTCTCCGCGTTTAGGCTGCCATGTAAGAATGCCCTGAGAGCCGAGACCAATGGTGGAGAGCCGGCGATAAAGCATCAAGGGGCGAGATTGGCGCCGTTCTGCCTCAAGCTGTCGGCAGCACTCCACGAAGATACTCGTAGCTTACAAGCACAACTCCATCGTCTACTCGTAAGATACGTCGTACTCCGTACGTCGTATACGGAGTACGAGTAGAAGCAAGACGGTGAGAGCTGCGGAAGTATCCGCCGGCGACACGGTCTGGGCTCAGCTCCAACCACAAGCCACGTCAGCTGGACAAGCAGTCAAGTTGGCAGTCGAGTTGGCAGAGACAGGCGAATGGGTGCTGACCGGTGCGTGAGGATCCGGGCTGGGTGCGCTGTGCCTGCAGGCTCGCGGCATTCCGGGCCCATCTTGACTCGTCGAACCCTCGTCATGTGCCGTCCAGGTGCTACACGTGACTATACACCGTATCCGGCGGCGAGGCTACTCATGTGCACAAGCCGCTTTGCCGATGCTGCCGCCACTTTGTACTCGTACAAAGTAGCGGAGCATGGCTCAATCAAAGAAACTGGAAGGCTTCACAGGCAGCCAAGCTGGTGATGTGTCCAGCGTTTCTCCACACGCCCCAGATTTATGACGCTCGCAACTATCATACAAAGCACGCAGAGCACAAGCGCCTTCCGCCTTTTGCCTGCACTCGCTCGTTATCGGCGGCGGTATCTCTCGACCCACTGGCTTGTCTCAGTGGGGAAGCTCCGGCTCGATAGAGCTGGCCAGCGATACCCTTGAGATACGAGAGCTGTCAGGGCAGTGAGACAGGCAGTGATACGGGCTCAGGCGCCGGCTTGCCGGCTGATCTGCGCGTGCGGAGTGTCGCGGTGCAAATGGTACTACGAGTAAGTACTCCGTATTACTGAGTAGCACAAAGGGCTGGTTCACCCATGCGACCACTCGTACAAAGTCCAAAGTACTCGTAACAGCTGTGTATTCACTCTTATGTAAGTGTACGCGTACTCCGTACTCGGATGTCGTCCTAGTCAAGTGAAACACGCAATGCGCTCTGTTTAACGTCCCAGGCCACTGCTCCTTATTACCGACCACCCCCGAGTGCACACTGCCGTATTTTGATCGCCTCGTACGAGTAACATTCCCCTTTCTCTTGCAACGTCGAGTCATCAGAACGAGGTCATGTGCCGCTGGCAAGGCAGCTCAGAGCTGGTGTGGATCGGCGCCCCACAGGCTGTAAGGTACTCCGTCCTCGTACTCGTAAACACGCCTGCTCAACGAGAAAGTGTCTGGCCGCCCTATCTCTGGCACTGTGCGGTTTTCACATGTCTGCAGACGCACTGTATCTATCCGTCACCACTCGCCCCGACGTCGTTGCCGACACGCGCCGCGCAGCCAGATGCGTTACAGATGTGCCTTCTGTTCCGCTCTTGAAGTCCATCCTCCGTACGCACATCGTTGTTGAATCAACGAGCGCGCCTCGCTGCAACTGATGGACGCAGCCGATGGCTCCCGGCCAGCCTGGTGGTCTCAAACACAGGGAGGTCACCGTGCGAGTCCCTTATCGCATTGCCGAGGAAACCCTCGTGTCCACTTATTGGCTCACCGCCTTGCGCTACGCCACATTCGTACGGTTGCCACCTTCTGACTTGGACTGGACCCTGCGTCACGCCGTGAGGCAACAGCGACCGCCAAATGCGCCATCCACTGTCTGGAGTGCTGCGCATGCGGCACTACTCGTAGCTGTGGGGAGTTTTGCCCACCCGCCCGCGTTTCCTTTATCTGAGCCACGGTTCCGACTCTCATCGACTCTCCTTCTCCTCTCTCCTTTCTCTCTCTTCTCTTCCTCTTCCATCCTCCATCCATCTCCATCCCTCTCCCCCCATCTACATCACCAATTTGGGGGTTCATCTTCCATCTTTGTTCCCTTTCCACAGACGCCTTTCCGACGTCTTGTTTTTGTGTTTCGTTAAGCCGATTTCGTGAGTCGCAGGTCGTTCCGACATCGCCTATCAGCACTGCCCATCATGAAGCGCTTCATCACTCTCTCCCTGGCGGCTGCCGCCTGTGCTGCTCCCTCCTTCAGCACTGAGACCATTCACGGTGACGCTGCCCCGATTCTGTCTTCGGCCAACGCTGAGGAGATCCCGGGCGCCTACATCATCAAGTTCAAGGACCACGTTGATGAGAAGGGTGCGTCGAGCCACCAAACGTGGGTCAGCGACATCCACGCCGACTGGCTCAAGTCCTTCCCCGAGGGCGAGGAGGAGCGCGTGCTTGAGCTTCGCAAGCGCGGCGTCCTCCCGCTGGGCGATGACGTGTTCCGCGGCCTCAAGCACACCTACAAGATTGGCAACGGCTTCCTCGGCTACGCCGGCCACTTTGATGACTCCATCATCGAGCAGGTCCGCCGGCATCCAGACGTAAGTTGCTGCTTTTTTTTATTTCCATTTTTCATTTCCCGCTGTCTTTGCTTCATTCGCGGCGTGTAAGGTCGCAGCTCTCGCTCTTGTGGATTCAGTCATTGTCCGCCGATGGAGCTGTTACCTTATCTGCCTCATGCACGTACTTTCGGCGATAAGGCATCACGCGAATCCGCAATCAGCACACAGCCCCTTAGTGAGCCACGCTAACAAGTCGCTATGTACAGGTCGAGTACATCCACCGCGATACCGTCGTGCACACGATGAAGTATGTCGAGGTCGAGGAGACCTGCAGCCCGGAGACCGAGAAGGGCGCCCCTTGGGGTCTGGCCCGTCTCTCCCACCGCAAGTCGCTGAACTTCGGCACCTTCAACAAGTACCTCTACACCGAGGATGGCGGCGAGGGTGTTGATGCCTACGTCATTGACACCGGCACCTCCATTAAGCACGTCGACTTTGAGGATCGTGCACACTGGGGCAAGACAATTCCCTCCGGTGACGAGGATGCTGATGGTAACGGCCACGGCACCCACTGCTCTGGCACTATTGCCGGCAAGAAGTACGGTGTCGCCAAGAAGGCCAACATTTACGCTGTCAAGGTCCTCAGATCGAGCGGCTCGGGCACCATGTCCGACGTCATTGCCGGCGTCGAGTTTGCTGCCACCCGCCATCTTGAACAGGTCGCTCTCGCCAAGAAGGGCAAGCGCAAGGGCTTCAAGGGCTCTGTCGCCAACATGTCTCTGGGCGGTGGCAAGACGACGCCGCTGGACGCCGCCGTCAACGCTGCTGTCTCTGCCGGTCTGCACTTTGCCGTTGCTGCTGGCAACGACAACGCCGATGCCTGCAGGTACTCGCCCGCTGCTGCTGAGAAGGCCCTCACCGTCGGTGCCTCTGCTATTGATGACAGCCGTGCCTACTTCTCCAACTGGGGCAAGTGCACTGACGTCTTCGCCCCGGGTCTGAACATCCAGTCCACCTGGATTGGCAGCACCACCGCCATCAACACCATCTCGGGTACCTCCATGGCCTCGCCGCACATTGCCGGTCTCCTGGCCTACTACCTGTCGCTGCAGCCTGCTGCCGACTCGGAGTACGCTCTGGCGTCCATTACCCCTGAGAAGCTCAAGTCCAACCTGCTGGCCGTCGCCACTGTTGGTGCTCTGACTGACCTGCCCGCTGACACCCCCAACCTGCTTGCCTGGAACGGCGGCGGTTGCGGCAACTACTCGTCCATCGTCGAGAAGGGCAGCTACGATGCTTCCGCTGATGTCAAGACCGTCCCCGAGTCTTCCGTCATGGACTCCGTCACGGAGCTCGAGAAGGCCATTGAGCTTGACCTGGAGGTCATCTCCGGCAAGGTCGTCGGCAGCGCGTCTGCTTTCGGCCGCAAGGCTGACCAGTTCTCCAAGAAGATCCACGAGATCGTCGACGAGGAGCTCAAGGAGTTCCTCGAGGAGATTGAGGAGATCGCTGCTTAAACATTTCCATGTGTTGCATACCATAGAGTGCCGTCATAAGACCGCCCGGCATCGTGAGCCGGATAGGATCAGCCACCTTATCTCGGCGCAACTGGTCTCATTTGTGTCTATTGTCTGCTATTTGGCTCGCAGTGTTTAATTGCTCTCGTTTTTTCATGTTATGACGCGCATACTGTCTGGCTAGGAACGCCGCTCTTTCCATGGTTTCTGTATTGTAGGGATCAATGCTTAGTTATTGGAATATTGATTTATCCCACTATTGGGGCAAACTGCCATGTCGTGTGTCTGATGATTTGACCGTTTTGATTTCTATAATACGTACTCCGAAGATTTATTCCGTATGTCGCAAAAGCCGGTCTTCTTGCTTGAATAGTGCCGATCGCTCTGCCCAGTTTTAATTGCGAGAAGGTAGCGATGTGGCTGCGAATATTCTCGCATCGCTCCTTCCAGATCTAGCCAGACGTGGGCGGCCTATGGCAACGATCTTCACTTCATCTATTGCCGTGCTGTTGAGCGCATATCATTGTTTACATTGTCTTTCCAACGCGGTTTGGACATTCACCATCCGCGCCTTTTTGGTCGCCGATTACGGCCTTGTCATCATTGCTTCCACTTGTCTATTCATACGCTGCAGATTACGCAGATCACGGCCTGTCTAGCTATTCTCTTTCGATTGCTGAGCCGGACCTCTTTATTTTGCCTTTCAGTTGGAACCCTTCAAATCACCACCCTACAAAATAAACAGAAGAACCAGAAGAACATCTCAAGAGTCTGGATTAGAAGCAAACCATACGTGAGTCGACCGGAAATGCTGCACTTGAGACGCTCCAAGTCCAGGCCGGAGATGGCCACTCGTGCTTCGGCTTCCAATGTCGCACGCAATGTCCAGCACCGAGACGCACAAATTGCTGCCACCAAAGCATATGCTTTATGCCGGCAGCATTCTACCAACGATATTTCGACGTCTCTTGCTGGAAGCCTCACACACCGCGCAAGCTGTACAGCTTCCGTTCGCGAATTATCGCATTCTCGTTCGGTAGACCTACGACCACGCCGCAGCATTCGCTTTGTTCGCACCGCACCAGGTAGCAACATAGCCACAAATAGTTCCGTTGATTTTCCCAATTCCACTGGTAGATGCACGAAACTTACAGAGACCTCGGACTCGCCGGGTGTGTACTGGGGGAACAAGGAGAATATGCCAGAGGCAAATACACGCCACACACAGGCTACCACATTGACAACACCAGTTCGCTACTCAACAAAATCGGAACGACCAACGCTACGAAACTATCCCTCCCAAATGGTGACAAGTCGCGCATATCGACTAGGAGATCTTGGGACCGGTGGGCCAGAGAAGGCTGCTGGTAGCCACAAGATCCTCACAACATCGTACCAGCCAACAGACCCTGATACATGCCCGGAGTCCTAGGAAACACCCAAGTTGAATGGTACGCTAGGAATGTTACTTATTGTATATATGAAAGAGCGTCCAGTCTCTGTTCTAACACTGTCACAGGCTGCGCGCTGGTTCGAAATAACTATAAGGAGTCTGCTCCAGACCCTTGCACTTCGGAGCATCGCAGCTATGACCGTCCCAGGCTTCGACGAGTTCAAAGTTTTTCGTTTTCCGCAGGCGACGATGACAGAACATTGGTGGAAGTACCACCTACTTGTACGCCTACCAAGCTTCGTTCCCAAAGACATTCTGATGTCCACATGAGGAGATCTCTGCGGAAATCCATGTCCAGCACAGGAAACACTCGGCCGCTATATACAAAGCCTCTTGTTGCACACGTCAAACCGCCCGTCGCTCCCGCTGAGCCTGCCATTTCCAGCGGGAGTCTGCGGAGGACAGCAAGCAAAATGGGGAAGGCAGTGAAATCGCGAATAAAGGAATTTTGGAGCTATACAAAGAGCGAGGCGGCCACAGATCAGTTGCCGGCACAGCACATCAAATCTTGCAGATCCCGGCCCTTGATTTCAAGAGCGCCAGGCGAAGAAAGAGAGAAGTCCGAAGTCAGCGTTGCTGGTACAGATATCGAGAGCGGTGATGGAGATACTGTCGTCCGCAACAGTGGTGAAAGTGGAGATGGAGCTCGCGAGGACGCTAGCTCTCGCCGGAGCGAATGCAATACGAGCACTTCTCGCTTCACCAGCTGGTCTAGCTCCCACAGGCAGTCCTCTTCAGAAAACCAGCAGACACAACCGGCTGGCTCGCAGCCGCTCTCAGTAATTGCAGAAAACGATGGTACTCCGGTGCCAGGGCCGACGCGGGATTGGCCATCGATAGAACCGTCGTTTTTCCAGCGTCTGAACTCGGTGCCTGCTAGAAACAATGGTTCTCCTACGGTGCGCCTAGTTTCGTCTCAGCCAGCGCTAATGGCAAGCGTCAGCACCCAGCTGGGCCCTCGGGCGACTTCACCCTGTTCAACAGTCACGTCCTCGCCGTCTCTGGCAGGCAGTGGCCGTGGCGATACGCCGAAGCCGTTCATAACGCCAGAAGCCCTCCGTCGACTTCATGAAGCAAGCATCAATTTACAGAAAGCTTAGTATGCTGAGAAGGCAGAGGAAACCAAAGCTGGAAAATGTGGCAGCCCGTCTTACGATAGCACCAGGAAGAGCGAGCGATATAAGTTCCCATGCACGCCAGTGGAAATGAGTCCTCTCGGAAACAGTAATATGCCTATGCTGGCCAGCAATGACAAGGAAAAAGACCCGTTCATAGA
Source organism: Grosmannia penicillata (assembly GCA_002778075.1). NCBI lineage: Eukaryota > Fungi > Ascomycota > Sordariomycetes > Ophiostomatales > Ophiostomataceae > Grosmannia > Grosmannia penicillata. Next base: position 493,571 of record PCDK01000001.1, on the reverse strand, counting down.
ACAGTATCTGTTCCGAGCAACTAGTCCATACCGTCGGACGCTTCGGCAGCGGATAAGCACGAGCAGTATATGTGAAGCCGCTGGCACGAACGCAGATACAAAGAACGAATACGCCGACGACATTCCTCTTCTCCACCCAGACGGTGCTCGCCAGTGGTCTCGGGTGCAGGCTTAGCAGGCGAGTCTTATGGATGACGAGGCCGGCGAGTCGGACAGCAACTACTCGCAGCGCAGTAGTGCGGACAACGCGGACGATGGCGCGGGACCGGCTCGCGTTGAAGAAGGGCTGCGAGATACTGAACTCTGTGGTCAGCGACGGGGCAAGGAGGACAATCGGTACAATGAATGCTACGAGGACAATGCTGGCCGTGAGAGGCAGCTACGAGAGCTGTACTCGGAGGTTTCAGTTTCTCCCGAGCAGCTACGTTCGTGGGCCCACCACACCGATGTGCCGGCAGACGAGTCGTGGAACAGCCACTCCGAAACCAGACGCGGACATGGACTTCGGCGGTTGGGACACATTCGCGAAATAGCGGAGCTGGAGACAGACGTATCTGGGTGCGGCGGTTGAGCACAGCGGCTGGTGTGATAATGCGAAGATGGTTCGGGAAGTGGCCGGACAGCACATGATGGACGGATGGCGGTCGAGACGTGCCCGCGAGTGCTGTCCGTACTTTGCAGAGACAGCGGGCATGAGAGGCTCGAAGTGCCGTGTATATCAATAGAGGCTCGCGGTTATGCACCGAGTACGCGGTGTGAGGATGTAGCTCAGCGGCGACTGCTTCCACATCGTCTTTCCGCGCATGCTGTGTATGTGATAGGGCGGGATCTGGAGCCCTCGGGCGGCGTGCAGAAATGCTCGGAGTGGAATGTAAGACTCCATATGATTGCGTCATTCCTGATGCTATGCGTCGTTTTGCTGTCTTGGCGAGATCCTTGGGCTCTGGAACGTGAGGACAGCGGCGGAAGCGGCACGCGGAAGCGAGCTGTCGTGTTCAGCACCGGGCAGCACTGGCCGTCCGAGGTGAAGCAGCAGGGGATCGCCAGGAACCAGCGGTAAGAGAACAGGCAAAGACGCGGCGGTTTCAATCTCTTGATTCTCTTGATTCTGGGGTGATTGCAGAAGTGGTGGGAGAAGAGATGGTGCGGCGCGCGGCGCGCGGCAGCGTCCTCGCAGCGAACGAAGAGCGGCCACACGGCCGACAGCTGACAGCGGCACTATGGCAGCAGAACTGGGTAACAGACACGCGGTTGTCGATCGCCCAAAGATGTGCGGGAGTCCGACGGGTGTGCGACTGACATGCCGGACGAGACGGAAACATCGGACGGATCGATGCGCGGGCAGAGTCACGTGATATACGACGCAGAGGGCGCAAAGGAACGGCTGCTGTGCTTGGGGCCTTCCCCGCCTGTGATGCTGCTCATAGCCGCCGTCTGCAGCGGCTACCAGCGCGCTAGCCTGGGGCTGCTCGGTGTCTCTGCCACTGGCATATCACGGGGTATCACCGCAAACACTCCAAAGACTCTGTCCTCTGTCCTCTGGTTTAGTGGTGCTATTACATTACTCCGTGACAGACCCAATCGGCGTACTGCTCAAGACTGCCCGGCCTGAACTCCGTCCTTCTCCTTTCAGACACAGAACGCCACGTCTACGCTAAGATACGAAGTAGGCGCCCCCACGCTCTCTGCCTCTGCAATGACGCCGAGGAAGGCGCGGAGCTCGAAGCAACATCAGAAGGCGCGACAGACAGCAACGGCAGAAATGCACATGTCACTGACACGATTGTCTGCCTGAAGCGGGCGGCAACAACGTTATTCTCTACGCCTGTAGTCCAAATGCCTCTGGCCGCATCCTGTCTGCCTCACTCTGCGGTCTGCTTGCAGATTGATTGCACCTGGGCGCCCAACGTCATACGTCGTGGCCAAGTGCCAAGTGGGAATTAGGGCAGGAGCGCTGGGCCGCTGCTCACCTCGTATCGTACGGAGGAAGGCGCGAGGCGAGTACCTGTTCTCTGCCTTAATAGTAAGGCGCGTACGGCATCTCTTTCCGGGGAGGGGTAGACAGCTACTCGTATTTCTACCAAGCAAAACCTCGTGTCCGTGGCAGATTCGTGGACAATACAGCTTCATTTCCTCCATGGCGCTGCCGCATTGCAGGACTACTTCGTGCGGAGTATTACGCTGCATGAACTTGCACTTACAAGTATGCACGCATGAACAGAGCAGTCGGTTGCCGTAGCACATGCAAGTCCGCACCTCTGTTACTCCGTAGGGCAAGTGCGACGCTAGCGACTGCCCAGCGCAACGGCGGATGACGGGTCTGCACTCCGCCATTCCAGTCCGCCGGTGGCCACTGCCTGAAGTAATTTCGTCCTCCACAGAGTAGCTGTCTTCTCCTCGGCCCCTTCTTTCCATCTTTGCTCGCCGTATTGCCACTTTTTTTCGCGCATCGCTCGCCGGACTTCTCCTGCGGCTTTTGCCTGTCTTTGCTCCGCCCTCTCATTTGTCCATTCTTGTTTTTTTCTCTCTCTTCCCTCCTCTTTCGCCCTCAGCCCCAAGACGCGTCGTCCTCTGCAGCCGTCCACCCGGGCAAGAGGCCCACGCCTGCCGATTACGCCAATCGACCCCTATTCCATCTCTGAGCCCGAGAGCCCAGTAGCCCGGCTTTTTGCTCTTAGTGCTCGTTTTCTCTGCTTCTTTTCTGACCTCCTGTCTGTTGCCGCGGAACCTCGACAGCCCCGGCAGTGCAAGCTTCAGACTACGCGTCTGACGCGCAGTCTCCCGTGGCCGTTGCTTCCGCCACTTTCGCCACTCAGCCACGAGTGCGCCGCCATTGTCAGGCCTGCTCTTCTTCGGCCTCGGAAGCTATCCCGGGTCTCTGCCGCCTTGACTTCTGGCATTCCGTCTGCCACTGCTTCATCATGCAGGCCCTCCAGCAGCGGTGTCGGCCCAAGCACCAGGTCCTGGTCCTGAAGTGCTATCCGCGCACCACCAAGGGCGCCGTCGACGTGAAGCCCAACTCGAGTGAGCTGAGCTACCTACTCTACTATGCTACCTCCCGGCGCTCCAAGATCCAGAAGGTCGGCAGCTTCCTCGAGCGGAAGACTGCGAGCGATGTCTGGCGCCTGCGCATTGGGTGCGTACTCCTGCTTCGTCGCTCCCAATCCCCCCCCCCCCCCCAGCCTGACCCTGCTGACACCGACAATCGCAGAAACGTACAGGTCACCCTCCAGATCTTGGAGGCCCTCATTGAGAAAAACCCAAAGGACCTGCCGCTGTTCGCCCCCAACGTCCTTACGATCCTCGACCTCATCCTGCGCTCCAACGACATCACCATGGTCGAGTCCTCCATTCCGACCTTTGAGGCCTTCTGCTCGCACCACGACGCCTCCAACCTCCTGGCCGACCAGGCCTATCTCGGCCAGTTCGAGGCTGTCGTCCGCCACTACGCCTCCCTCGCGTCCACCCGGCTCGCTCCCGGCAAGACCCAGCCGAGCAAGCCCGTTGCGATGCGTTGGCGCAACTCCGGCCTCGTAGCCATTCGCGCCGTCGCTACCTCCGACGCCCTGTCGTCCATCGCTGCCCGCCAATACGACATGATGGTCCCCATGATTCTCGAGAATCTGTGGACCGACAACGAGGATTTCTTGGAGGTCCTGCTTAGCCGTGCCGAGGTCGAGGAGCAGGTCGATACCGAAAAGCTTCTCAAACGCAGAAACAGCGTTGCCACTGTCCGCACCGCCGACACCGCCGGCGACACCAACCCTATTGCCCTGCTGGGCACCGCCACGGACGTCGACAAGCTGGCCGAAGAGGACATTGGCGTGCTCGCCATGCAGTGCCTGAAGCAGATCTTCATCGCCCCAAACCGCTCCTTGATCCACCACGCCACCAACGCCCTGCTGGAGTTTGTGAAGGAGCGCATCGACCAGGGCGAGGCTGTTGTACGTGCCGGCTCCGGCACCGAAAGAGACGGCGGCTGGGCTATCAAGATCTGCGGCCTGCTGCTCCGCTGGGCTCCCGTCCAGGAACGCTACATCATCCTCGTCACCGCCATGGAGGCCTTGGCTAAAGCACCGCTTACCGACGAGTCTCTGGACCAGCACCTTGCTCTAACCGCCATGATTGCCTCTCTCTTGCGATCCGATGCGAGCTTGATAGGCCTAAGCGTTATGGACGTCCTTCACGGCTTCATCCACCACATCAAAAAGCTGTTCCAGATGCCGGGCGACCCGGCCGCTGCTGCCGCCCTTGCTGCGTCCGAGGGCCCTGCCGCCGAGTCCGTGTCTACCATTGCGTCCAAGCGAAAGGACCTCTTGGTGCGCCTGCAGCAGTGCATCGGCGATCTGGCCACCCACGTGTACTACGCCGATCAAATTTCAGACATGGTCTCGGCCCTCCTCCTTCGCCTCAAGCCGGGCCGTTCCGGAGGTGCCCATGCAACCACGCCTCCCAACGAGAAGTCTGCCGACGAAGTCGAGTCCGCCCAGCAGCCGAAAGAGCAGTCGAAACAGTCCGCTGACACTGTGTTCGTATTGACTGTCGCCAAGATCGCCGTTCTTCGCTCTGTCAAATCTGTTCTACTAGTCGCCAATCCGCGTGCCAGCCCTGCTGGCAGCCACACCTTGACGCGGAACCGGGTCCCCATTCAGGTGTGGGAGGGCACGGACTGGCATCTGCGTGATGCCGATGGGCAAGTGCGCAAGGCCTACGCTGACGCGCTGACCACATGGCTGGATTGTGAGACTTCTCTCGCAGACCAGAGAGCCCAAGACGGAGCTGCTGCTGTCGCTTCCAGCGCCGGATCACAACGTCCGACAACCAGGGCAGGCCGTGAGTCGGCCGCCGCCACACCTTCAACTCCTGGTGGAGTAGGCACAGCCGTTGCGGCTAAGCGGGCAGTGTCAAGTCCGTCGAACCGGGAAAACAGCAACGCCAAGACACCTTCCAAGACCCGGAAGGCCTTCTTTCTCCCGCTGCTGCACCTTGCCATTTTCGATAACGCGCTGCAGTATGTCGACTACGAGACGGACCTAGTTCTGCTTCATACGCTGCTGTATAAGCTTGTCGACCGGCTCGGCGTCAATGCTGTCCGCTACGGCATGCCCATGATCTTCCAGCTACAGGAGACCATCCAGGACGTCGAAACACCCCAGGCAAAGGTTCGGATTGGCAGCCTGGTGCACGGCTACTTCTGGACACTGACGGAGAAGTTCGACTTTGGCGCTTCTGTCGTCGGCCATGCTATCCTCAACGAGATCTCGCGGCGGCGCTCCAAGCATTTCTGGGTGGAAGGCATCCAAGTCCCGCCACAGCTGCTGGAGCTGGCTGGCACACCGGGCATGCTGCAGCCGCAAGCAAAGATGCCGCTGCATGAGATTGAGTCGGAGGCGCTGCTGCCCTTTGATGACCGGCTAGCACTCGCCGAATGCATCAGCACAGGGTACCATGCCACTCTGTCTACGTCGCCCAGCCAGAGCCCAGCCGCTAGTCCCAGCCGAGGCGGACCAAACGGTTTCTTTTCTGGCTCGAGCACTGGCATTACCTTTAGTGCGGCCGAGGAATACGAGGAAATTCCGCTTGCCCTGAAGGAGCAGATGCTGTCGGACTGGTCTCGGGAGTCTGTCACACAGCTGGGCCAGCAGTCCAGCGACAGCAAGTCCGGATCATTCACTGGATCGCGCACTGGTACTATGGCTACCAGCCGGAACCGTGCGGTCGCCAACACGTCCAGCGGGCTAGGGAGCGGGCCGCTCTACGCGAACGGCATGAGCTTGTCGCCGTCTACTAGTCAGCAGAACCTGCGTCCTAGCTCGCAGCCTGCTCGGATGCACAACGGCACTACAAACAATGACAGCCTCGCTGCGCCTATGGTAGCGAAGCTGCGCAAGTCGAGTGTCCGCAGCGCCATGTCACCTTCGGCGGACGGCAGTCTGTCCAGCCGGGGTGACGGCAGAAGTGGCACCGGCTTTGTGACGTCGGTAGACCAGCTCAAGCTTGCCCTCTCCGGCGCGACGCTTTCGCCGGGGCTGGGTGACCAGCAAGGCCGGCACCACGGCGATCCCAACGACGATAGTAGCAGTGAGAGCATGGCGAGCTACGACATGTCGGCGTCTGAGTTTTCGTACAACCCTCCGCAGGCGGCACAAGATCCGGACAGCCCGAGCTCGCCGACGGCGATGAGGCGGCCAGCGACGGCGCCGGCCCGGAAGAGCTCAGGTGCTAGCGAAACAGCATCGGGGCTGCCGTCTTCGCACCTGGCGCGCTCGGATGGCGAAGATGGGGAGTTTGTCCCTCCGGTGCCGCCGTTGCCGTCTTCGCTGAAGTGGGAGCAGGAGTCGCAGCAGGCATTTGGTGCTGGCGGTGACCACAACGGCTCGCCGCCGACAGTCACGATCGGGTCGCAGAACGCGCGGCCAAAGTCGGCTTCCCCGTCCAAGACTGCGACACGGCGAAACCTCAAGAGCCGTGGCGGTGATAGCATTCTGTCGAGCGTGCTGACCGATGAGTTCCAGACGCCGGCAATGGACCTGGAGTCTCTGCTCAAGGGCATTGATAGCCGCACGGCTGAGCACAGTATTGGCAACGTTTCGCGGCCGCCATACTAGAGCTCTCTTATATCTCACATGACAGCGCGTCCTCTTGTCTTTTCCATTTGTCCTTTTGTCTTTTTATATCACATGTACGGTTTTTGTGTTTATTGCACGTCATTGGTTTGCCTGGGTTCCGTATGAGACTTGCCGAATCACGGTGTATAATACTCTTTTTTGGAAATGTGTCGCTCTTTTTTTCATACCTTTCTTTATAATCAGTGATAGCGAGAGAATGGATCGGTAGAGACGGGAAGAAAAGCAATTTCAAAGAAGCCATGCATAGACTACTCAGCACTTGCAAGAATGGGCATTTGAACTATGTTGCGTGAGGGCTCTAGCTTCCCCCGAGACCTCGGCGCACTGCACTGTATATGCCGCTAACACCGCTAAGCCAACACCGCCTAGACCACTGAAGATAGAACCCGGACACAAAGGAAGTTATCACGGGACGAAGAGAGCAATGTTCGATAAGGCGCAGAAGCACGTATAGCAACAAATGAAAATAGGATAAAGCAAATGTCTCCGGCTTCTAGTCTACAAGCATCATCACAGAAAGCCCTCCTCCTCCTCAGCTGCTGCTCGGCCTACACGTCTACGGCTTGGCCACCTCGGGCGCGGCAGCCTTGTTGGCCTCGGCCTTCTGTGCCTGGTGGTACATGGCGATGCGGGTGCACTGGATGACGCCGACGATGCCGAGGAAGAAGTTGACGGCGGCCAAGAGGTAGTTCTTGGGCTTGATGATGAGGCACCAGCGGGTCCAGATGATGCCGGTGGCCGTCAGAGCGCCGTTCTGGGTGACGGACAGCTTCTCGGCAGGCCGGGCAAAGTCGGAGACGCCGGCGAGGACGAGAACCCACTTCAGGACAGGGGCCCTGGAGGGTGTCAGCAGATGCAACGAGCGGGCGGACAGGAACGGCAGCATACCAGAAGTGCACGGTCTTGATGCCGACGGGGCTGTTCCACATGCGCTGGAACCAGGACGGCTGCGGGCCGGCATCGGCGGTGCTCTGGTAGCGGCGGCCGCCCCCGGCGCGGCGGCCGGCGTGGCGGAAGGTGGCGGCGAGGAACGAGGCGGACGAGAAGGCGGGCAGGGCCGTCTTGGCGGAGGCGGCGGCGGAGCGCGCGGCCACGGGGCGGACGGCGGCCGAGGCCGTGGCGATGTGGCGGACGACGGCGCCAGACGGGCGCAGAGGGCGCAGAGCGGCGCGGGAGAAGAGCGCGGCCATGGTGGGCGGCAGCGGAACGGACAACACAGGAGGCCGGCGGGGAGGCAGAGCAGTGTCGAGGTCGGGGCGCGAGACGCAGAGTGAGCGGAACGATGGTCGGTGGAGAAATTCCGCGCAGAAAAAATATGACGGAGTATTGGGCGCCAGACGGCGTCTCTCCGCGGCGCGCACCCCGTACTACGGCTCGGCGTCCCCCACCAAAGCCCAAGGATCCCCGTACTGCGCGTGCAGAGCAACGGAGTAATGCAGAGGACCGAGATTAGCGACGGGGTGCACGTGGACAGGCACGTGAGCGCTTCGATAAACGACCGGGAAGGCTGCGCTATCCGGCCAATCACGTGGGCCTATTTTTCATGCCCGCCGCCATTGGCTGGCGGCCGGTGGACCGCTGCCGCGTTTTCTCTCCGTCATCCGACGACCCGACAGCCAGCTCTCTCTGCCGCCCACACGCCTCCGATCCCGTTGTCCTGCCTGCCCACCATGTCGGCCAAGTATGCCTTCACCAAGTCGCTCAAGGAGGTGCGCTTCCTGTTCTGCCAGACCGGCGAGCACAGCGCGGCCACGCGGTACGTCGGTCTACACGATATACCGAGAAGAGGACAGACGATCCCGGCTCTGCCTCGGCCTCTGCAACTGACGCATGGCTGACCTGACTTCAGCGCCTTTCTCGCCCGCACATACCCGACGATGAAGAAGAACAACCCGCAGACGCCGATCCTGCTGCGCGACGCCCAGGGCACGCCGCCCCAGGTGTTTGCGCGCTACGAATTTGGCCGCGAGACGAGCAAGCCGCTCGATGGTGCGTTTGCTGTTCTCTTTCGCTTTGTTCGCAGCTGTTCCGTTGTGCTGCAGGCCACGACTAACAGCAGCAGGCCTCACCGACAAGCAGATCGAGGAGCTGGTGACCGGCTTGGTCAAGGCGGAGGCGAAGTAGAGCACCGGACGATGCGTCTGAGCGCCCAAGGCGTCAGCGAAACGAGCAACGAATACGAAGCTGTGCAGACAGGCCGAACAGTGCCGGCGCTGTTTGTATGCATGTATCTGCAGCAAATACGCTCGGCAAGGGGAGAGAATATGATTTCTTATGTACATAGAATAGCCTACAGGACGGCTGCGCAGCGCTCTCTCGGAAATCATAGCGGCCAGAAAGGCCATGCCGAACATCTCCCTACTGCACTGAGATAGACGAGACGCATCATGTTCGGCGGCATTGGACGTCCTGGGCAGCGTCGTGTTGGCAAGCTCGACAGTTGCACGCTCTCTACTCTGCCAGAAAAGCGAGCTGTTTTGTTATGTTGTTTTGTTGCAGTGCTTGGCTTGCTGCCGCCACATTTCCTGGTCACATGGCACCGCATCGCGTACAGAAAGCAGTCATGCCGTGAGAGTAGGGTGGCTTCAGATTCGAACCTGGCTCCTTCGACCGCTATGTGGCATTTCTAGCCGCGTACAGGATCTTGTCACTCCTTTTTTACCTCGTTGAGCATTCTGAGAATCTCGGATTCGTCGTCACCGGCCACTGCCTTTCCGTTGTTCCAATCGACGGTCTGGATGTCTGTCAGCTTTTGCTGTGTTTTTCTGTGCTCCGGGGCAGAAAGCAAGGGGGACCCAAACAGGGTCGGCGGCCACGTACCACCGGTCGCTGGAAGTTGTCTGCGCTCTGCTTGAAATTTCTGAGCGCCTCGGCCGGCGTCTGCGCGCCCTTGACCACCTTGGGGATGCCCGGCGTGCCCACATACTCGAGGATCGTGCGCAGCTGGTCCGTCGTCGGCGGGTCCTCTGTGATGTTGAGCTCAAACGTGTCGCGGCCCGATGTCGCGGCGGCCGTCTGCGGCGCCGTGTCGCTGGCCTGGTCCGCCGTGGCCGCCGAAGCCGCGTTGGCCGACGCCTGCTTGAGCAGCGATGCCACCCGCACCGATGCCGGCGAGCTCGCCTTGTGGAAAAGCGTCACGATGTCGAGGGTTTTGTGCTGCGGCGGTCAGTCTCGCTCTCGCGCCGTCTGGCCTGGGGCTGTACGTACAAAGCGGAACATTGTGGCGGTGTGCTGCGGGCGTCGTCGAGGTGGCAGTGTGCAGTGTGCAGGGCAAAGGCAGTCGGTGCAGCTGAAGCAGAGGTCGTGCCGAAAATGAAGAGATGACGTTACGATCCGATTCTGACGCATCTTGGCAGAAGCTCGGACCCACTCCTCCACCCGCCTGGTGGACAGTAATACTGCTCAACATGGGACTTGAACTGGATAACACCTGCCAATCGCGCATCGTGTATCTCCTCTGGCTTGGATCTCGTTCGTGCTGCTTGCGCCCCATCCAGGGAACTTTGCCCGCAATCTGCTGGTCTCGGCTGTCTCGGCTGTGTGTGCTTATGTAAGCGTGTCTGCTTCTACACGCTGGCGAAGGACACAACAAGATGCAGATTGCAGTCAAGCATTTCTTGCAAAGTTGGAAGATCTATGATTTGGCTTACTATTGTCTGTAAATAATCAACATTTGTCTTTTCATCCGTCCCTGGAACTGGATAGTATGTATCACGAATTGTTTTGTTCCAACCAGACTACGACTTAGTTGGCTCTGTTCAAGACAAAGGCTCGCGTATATGGGAGGGGACTTGGAGAAACTACGGCCAGGCACGCTGACAAGTTTTCTGTGGTCTAATGTTCTTATTTAATTCGCTAAAATGACTGCCGGCAATGATAGCTTGCGGCATATTACATCTCAAAAGACGTGCAGTAGGTAAAAGCTACTGAAATGTATGTACGGCTTGAAGCTGCAAATAAAATATGCAAAAGACAAAGTGCAAACGACGTTCGGAATCCAATCCCAGCCATAATCTTCGATAACTGTTCTTACTACTGCCCCCTGTCTGAAAATCAAAAGTTGCCAATCTGTGCTGCTGTCGATGCTGTCGCTAAATGGTTGTCAGGGGTATACTACGTGAATATACCCCGACGCTATTGTTTCCCATCAAACTGTAAATCAAAACGACTACTACCTCGATGAGTGGTCGAAGTCCAATTTCGTCTAGTCTCGGTAGTAGAAATATGACCTGCCGTCGAAGATACACTCATTCAGAAACTTTTCGTTGTCTTCGAATATTCTGTCTTTGTACGAGACGTACCGTGCCTTGAGCTCAGGGAGTCGCAGTGCCACGTATATAAGCCTTTCCTTGGCCGTATTCAGAATTATAAGCTGATCTTCGAGTACTTGTAAATGAGACGGCAATGCCTTGAGATCATAATTCGGGAGCCCCGGGAAGAAGCGCTCCATCAATCTTTCATGCCATAGTGTGAGCGTCTCAAGCATCGGCAGCTCTTGTTCGAGGTGAGGTAAGACCAGTGACTTTAAACACTTTGCTTCTGGATGTTGCATGCCTTGCTGCGATGCCGGATAGATCTCTGCGAGATCAACGTAGTATTCGTAATACAGTTTATGGACCAAATTGGAATACACGTGCATATATTGGTCTTCGCTTCTTTCCGAGTGTACTTCGAACCGGGCGGTTGCGGCCAATAGCTCCATTGGGTGGGATGCGTTGCACAAGAAAGGAATGTCGTTGTTCTGGAAGCCGACAGGATTGCAAAAGCAGCAGTCCATTCTTGCCGGAATGTACCCGAAAGAGGTCAGGTCATCATTCTCCAATATGTCAAACTGTTCTACTCTGGCGTCTTCAGCACCAGGACTGGTCGTTTCCGGGAAAGGAAATGAGGAGCGTGGAAGTTCACTAATCTCTCCCAACCACTGCTCCAGATTTTTACGTGTTTCGGAGGCCAAAGACTCATCATCGTAACTTACGCAGCTGCTCTCAGACTGGGATTTTTCAGGCTGGCTGCTGTCCTCACGAGAGATGCTGCGTAGTTCGGCAGACGGCGGGCTGTGCACGCCATACTGGCAGTTGGCTACTTCAAGCTGCTCGCTGCGTTCAATTCTTTGTCTGCTGCTTTCACCAGACTGATTGTTGTCCTCGCTAGGCGTATTTTCGGGTAGGCTGTCCGCAGAAGGCACACCTCTACTATGTTGATTCGAGCACGGAGTAGAGCGGATACTAGTCGGGACACCATCCTGGTCTGTAGTATTTTCATTGTTGCGATTGTTCTGGGCAGGCCCGCCAATTGGTCTCCAAGGACTTCCCTGCGCTCTCCTAGGACTATTTTTATTAAAGTTTCTGTAGTGCATGGGACGAGCTAGTGCAAGTTCCGGATCATCAGGTCCCATAGGTTGGTTTGGGCCTGTCTGTCTAGTCCATAAGTTTCGTGAAGCTCCGGGTCTCTCGCCCGGAGTCCCTCTTTGCGTGTTTCTCCAATTGCGGCTATTCATTTTTAGAAAAGACAGACAAGAACAGAATAGAATACAAGGTTGAATGTAATAGGATGTTCAAAACTATGCTGCTTGGATGTGAGCTTGAACAGGTATGATGTGGGCTTGAAAATAAGTCGCAAGAAAATTGGGATTTTCGTGGGTGATCAAGTTGTGAAAAGAACAGGTTGTTGAAGGAAGAAAATGAAGCAAACTGGGGTCTGGTCCTCTTTATATACATGAGCAGGCATGCCCTATGACGACTGTTACCATCAGAAAGAGGAAATGCTTCCAACAAAGGGGTAAGTTCATGGCATGGTCATTGGTAATTATGAACAACAGCAAGCAGTTACAGATTGGGCCAACAACAGAATCCAGACTCTTTTTGGCCATGAAGAAATGCGCAGCAGCATCATGTGGTCAGAATCCGTACATGATGCCGTCACTCGCAACTGATCAGTGTGATGCTAAGCAGGTCCATTGCCGGGAGGGGCGTGCATTTTCAGACATCAGTAAAGCACCATTTTTATCATAGGTCATGTACAGAGGTATACTGTTGTAATTGTAGGGTCTGTGGTATCCGAAATTTTCAGACGCACACATGCAGTCAAAATCAGACAAAGAGAGCTTACGACACAAGCCAGCTCCCAAATTATAGAATTTGCATACAGATTACCGCAACAGTGACCATACAGTCTGTAGTATAGCAACGACGTGTACATAGTTATTATGCTTTTTTCTCTCCATGTTCTCCATGTGCTCTATGTGTTTTCCCTTCATCAATAGTATCTCTTGTGGAGGACTTCTTGCAACGAATAGTTGTAAACCGACTATTTCCTATTTAGGCAATGACCTAGAGAGATCGATCTGCAACACGGTCACGTGATACCGCGTTTCGTTTATTTCGGCCTAGAAGCCCGCGCGACATCACATGATTATTCAGCAACATTGAGCCAGCAGGAGTGTAATACAGATCGCCAATGCTTCTTTCTCCCCTCCGATTTTAGAGGGTTGGGTATATGATGCATGCTACTTCGCAGAGAGCCATCGGCTTGGTCGTGATGGAGCTTGACTGCGCAACAAGTGCCTCGGCAACAGTCCTCCGCTGTGCCGGTTATCCAAGAAGGCTTACAGCATAGCGGAAAGCACATGCGAGAAATAGAAAGACCGCAATGGCCTTGTCCATATACAGAGAAAGGTACAGAAAAAACGCCGGGTCCACAATGCAGATGAGCCAAGGGTCAAGATTCGTAGGGAAGCGAGAGGCTGCCTAACAAATCAGGTTGATGCGAAAGCCATAACCACTGTTTGATGCTGGGCCAACCAGTCAAGGAGAGCCCCGAGGGGAAAGCACAGGTAAGAAAACGACACGAAACGCCTCCAGTAGCAGAAACAGTACAATCCAAAGAGCCCAGTCGAGAGGGATGTGTGTCGGCGCCAGAAGTGCTGAGTACGACAAGAAGAAAAGTAAAACCAGCAGCGAGCACGTAGATCCAAGGGCAGAGAGCGATGCGCGCCATCGCCAATCACGAAAACCAGAAACCAGAAATCAGAAATCAGAAATCAGAACCAAAAAAGCACGGCTAGCAATGGGCTTCAGACGCCGACGTGGCCAGCCCGCCGAACAGGAATGAGAATCTCGCTGTCCGAGTCGGATGAGTCGTCGGCAGAGGCTGCGGCCGCGCGGTCGAGCATCTGCTCAATGTCGTCCTCGCCCAGGATGGGCCTGGGCTTGGCTATGCCGCCGAGGCCGGACGGCGTGGACAGAGGCATCTTGAGGCGGGGCGTAGGCGCGTCGGACGCGCAGGATCCATCGCGTCGTTTGGGCGTGCCGCGCACGAAGCCGCCGAAACTGGATGTTGGCGTGCCAAAGGGCTCGTCCGCATCCACATCGCTGGGGCTGAGGCGTCCGCGGCGACTGGACTGGGAGTGGGAGTGCTTATGTGACGGGCGCGCCGTGGGCAGACTCTTGCGGGGTGCCGACGGCAGGGTATGGCGCTGGGGGCTTGTGCTCAGAGACGGGAGATGCTGGTGCTGGTGCTGGTGCTGGTGCTGGTGGCCGGAAGGGAGGGGCTGGGAGGCGCAAGAGGGGAACTGCTTCATGTTGGCCGAGTTGCCCGGGCTGCTCATGAACAGCAGGGTCTCGATGGCGTCCTGCTCGCGCACATTCTGGTGGGGAGAAAAGAGGATCGGGTCGGCGTTGGACGGGCGCTGGACAGGGCTCGGGTAGCCCGAGGTGAGGGGGCTGCCGTGGTGGGAGAAGGACAGGTTCGGCGGGCGGTAGACGGGATTGGAGTTGCGGCGGCCCAGGATGCCGGGCTGCGACGGCTGGATGGAGGCGGGCGGGGCCAGGGTGCGGGCGGACAGGGCCAGCGGCGAGTGCAGGGTGGGTGACGGGTTGGTGTACGCGAGGCCGCTCTGGTGGGCGGACCAGGCGGAGGTGTCGAGGGGGCCGGGGATGCGGGGGGCCGGGCCGAGGCCGAGAGCGGTGCCGGCGGACGTGCCGGCATGGCTGTGCTGGCGCTTGTGGGACGGCCCCGAGAGGCTGCCGGAGAGACTGCCGGAGAGACGGGGGCTGGCGGAGGAGCCGTGGCGGCCGTGGATGGTGGAGGTGCTCGAGGCTGGCGAGGCTGCCTGGGAGGTGAAGGACTCGACCTGGTCGATGGAGTGGGCCTGCCAGCCGTTGTTGACCTTGACCATGGCGTAGGAGAGCTTGGCCTTGAGCTCGGCGGACAGCTAAAGACGTTAGTGTGGGTGGGGGGGGGGGAGCCAGAGAGACGAAAACATCTCAAACACAAAGCCTACCTCGCCAATGCGGCCGGCGGTGCTGACGGCGCTGGTGGTGCGCGCGTGGCCGCCGACGAAGACGGGCGATGCGCTGGACGCGGCGCGGACGTGCTTGACGGCGCCGTCGGCGGTGCGCTTGCGCGACCAGGCGGCCTCGAGCGCGTCGGGCGCGTCGACGTGGGCCATGCGCTCGCTGGCGGCGGCGAGCTCGGAGAGCTGCAGCAGGTGGGACTCGTGGCTGGCGAAGTCGGGCTCGGGGGCGGCGGCGGCAGCGTGGCCGCCGTGGCCGCCGTTGGCCGCGCTGTGGACGCTGCCGCTGCCGCCGCTGCCGCTGCCGCCGCCGTCGCCTTCGCTGATGGGCGGCGTGAAGAGGCGGTCTGTGTCGGTGCTAGCGGTAGTGCCCGCGCTGCTCGTGGTGTCCTGCGAGTCGCTGGTGCTGCCAGGGGGACGGGGGTGGGGCAGATACGAGGGGGAGCGGTCGTCGTGGCTGTGGTTCAGGAGGTTCAGGTGGTTCTGGTTCAGGTGGTTCTGGTTCTGGTGGTTCTGGTGGTGGTTCAGTTGACTCTGGAAAAAGTGGCGGCTGCTGCTGTGGAAGGACGCCGGCGCCGGCCCGGACGGCAGCGACGGCGGCGGCAGCGACGGCAGCAGCAGCTGGGCGGCCTCCAGGTCGTCGAGAGCGCGGTGGACGCGAGCGCCGGTCGCGTCGGGTCGGTCGGCGAGACGCGGCAGGGCGTCTCTGTCCATCTCGGCGGTGCGCAGCGGGCCGCAACAGAGGGCAGACGACAGACGGCGCGACAGAAAGCAGCCAGACAGGCGGGCGCGGCAGGCGGCGCGACAGCAGGACCAGCGCAAAGTGAAGGCGAAAGTGGGCGGAAAACAAGGAGAAAATCAGCGGCGACGCGATGCGGCGCGGCGACGTCAGTGCGGCGCGGCGGAGCGGGAGAGGTGCGAGGCCACGGAGCGCGAGATGGACGGGATGCAGAGAGAGCACGGAGACGGGCGGTGCATGGCGGGAGGCGTGCGCGGCGCGTGTTGGGGGGGCGGAGATCGAGCACGTCGTGCGGCGCCAGACGAAGCGGGACTCGGACTAGAGACCAGGATCGTGGCTCGCTTTTCGCTTTGTCACCTCGTGCGTCATGGGGCTAGCCCCATTTGGTTAGGTGATGACTAACGAGGTCACGGTACGGAGTACGGTACGGAGTACAGTACTCGTAACTCTGGCACAGTATTTGCGACACGTGACACCTCTGTCGTACGAGTGATACGAAAAAGGTGTCACGTGTCGTGGTCCCTACCACTGCTCCTGCGTGGAATGCATCCATCGGCAGCATCCATATTGTACGTTGAATCCCCTTGTATCCTGGTACGTCTGTATTGTACTGGATCCCCCTGTATCCTGGCACTTCGTCAAGAGGCCTCGAGAATTGGTCCATCGCGGCCTGAGCAGCCACGTAGACTACTCATCTCGGACAGCATCCTGTAGCTACCCAGCAGTGATGGCCAGAACCCAGGCTGTAGCAAAAGTGGACTTTCCTGCCGACCGGTGCTTCTGGCCTTCGCGGTAGCCTGCTCTCGCACCACCATTAGCGGTTGCAGAAGCAAGTCCTGCCGAACTTGAAGTACTGCAAGACTGAAATGCCATTGGCCAGGCGCACAAATAGTGGGCCCGAGTAAAGCACTTGAAGCACGACCAAGCATCGGTCTCATCGACCCGAATAGCCAAGCTCCCGGCGCGTGCGGGGAATCCGGGGAAACCAAGAGTGCTCTGGACGCAGGCATTATAAAGGATGCGTGGATGCCGTGGTTGTGGAGTTGTTGGCCGCCCGGAAGTCGTCTTGACCTCTACTGTTCTGTTCTGTTCTGGTGACTGTTTTACTGTTACAGTCTACTGTCTGTTCTACTGTCTGTTCTACTGTTTGTTTTACTGTAACGTTCTACTTCCATTCTACCTAACTTACTCTACTGCTCTGCTACTCTTTGCTGTGGCCGACTGTTGACGACTGCTGACTGAGTTCTGCCTACAACACCGACTGCAGAGAATTCACCATGGGCGAGGCACTTACACACAAGGCGGCCGTGTTGCTGGTAAGGTCCCTGTCGTATTGTCTCTGCTATGTTTGCGTTATAACACATTTTCCTGTTGTCCGTTGTGTCTGTTCCGGTGTCTGTCCGGTGCCGGTGTCTGTCCAGTGTCTTCGGTGTCTGTTCCGGTGTCTGTCCGGTGTCTGTCCGGTGTCTCCGGTGTCTCCGGTGTCTGTCCCGTGTCTCTCGTGTCTGTCCCGTGTCTAACCCATCTAGGAGGCCGGCCCCGAGCCCACGTTCGAGGTGCGCCAGATCCCGCGTCCGGTGCCGGGCCCCAACGACGTGCTCATCCGCCTCTCGGTCACGAGCGTGTGCGGCTCCGACTACGGCATGGCCACGGGCACCATGGGCCCGACGCGCGCGGTGCTGGGCCACGAGGGCGTCGGCCGCATCGTGGAGCTCGGCGCCCACGTGCCGTCGCTGGACGCGAGCATCGCCGTGGGGCAGCGCGTGGGCCTGGCGTGGAACCGGGACGTGTGCGGCAGCTGTGCCTTTTGCGTGGACCTGGCGCACGACGGCGAGACGCGCTGCGGGGCCAAGCTCTTCTCGGGCGTGGTGGCCGACGGCACCTTTGCGCAGTACGCGGTGGCGCCGGCGCGCTACCTGGTGCGGCTGCCGGCGAGCCTGGACGGCGTGGCCGACGCGGACGTGGCGCCGGTGCTGTGCGGCGGCGTGACGGCGTACAAGGCGGTCAAGGCCTGCGGCGTCACGCCGGGGCAGTGGATCGCCGTGGTCGGCGTGGGCGGCGTGGGCCTCTTCGCGCTCGCGTACGCGCGCGCCATGGGCTACCGCACCATTGGCGTGGACGTCAGCGCCGACAAGGGCCGGCGCGTGCTGGACACGTCGTCGCGCGGCGCCGGCGCCGAGCACTACGTCGACCTCTCGGCGCTGCCGAGCGCGCCGTCGACCTGCTTCCGCTCGGCGGCCGGCGACGCCGTGCAGCAGCTCACGGGCGGCCGCGGCGTCGCCGCCGTCATCGTCGCCAGCGGCGCCCCCGCCGCCTACCAGGCGGCCTTTGGCATGCTGGCGCCCTTTGGCACGCTCATGTGCGTCGGGCTCATGCCCGCCGACAAGTCCGTCGCCTTCCACCCCCTCGCACTCATCTCCAACGGCTGGCGCATGCTCGGCTCCGCCGTCGGCACGCGCGGCGACATCCTCGAGGCGCTCGAGTTCACGCGGCGCGGCCTCGTCCTGCCGCTGACGCAGCCGGCCCGGTTCCAGGACATCCAGCGCCTCGTGCGCGATGTCGGACAGGGCAAGGTGAGAACCCCCGAAAGACCCGTGCTGTGACCGTTTGCTGACGGCTCCGTTTCTCAACAGGTGGAGGGCAAGTACGTAATCCGGCTAGACGAGGACGACGCTGCGGCGTGATGGAACGCCGATGAACTGCTGCTCCGTACCCCGTTGATGGTAGGAGAATGGAGAAAGTACGCGTACGAGTAGCAAAGTGCACACACGGAGACAGTAGACAGAAAACAGTGCTTGACATTCCTCATGCAAAACCCAACAGTGCAAAGTACCAACGGTGTGTATCTAGACAACCGAATGCCTAACGCTTGCTATTTATGTACAGGACGGGGCGACCGTCGAATCGGGAAAGGACTACTTTGTGCTTCGTACACAATTGCCACTATGCGTGCGTAGCAAAGCTCAGCGTGTTGTTGCCGCCGTTGAAGACGACGTAGTTGGACTTGAAGAAGACGTCGCCAAAGATCATCAGGTCCGAGGTGGTGGCCTGCAGGCCGGAGAAGCACGTGTTGGCGGCCACCTGGGTGAACATGATGTCGGTGCCCTTGACGGTGGCCATGGTGCCGCCGACGTCGAGCTGCAGGTCCGGCAGGTCGGCGTCGCAGGGGATGGTGATGCCGCCCAGCTGCTCGTTGTTCTCGGCGCCGGCGACGTTGGCAAAGTAGCCGTTGACAATGGCGTCGTTGGCCAGCAGCAGGGTGGTGCCGGTGTCGGCAATGGCCTGGCCGGTGGCGCTCGAGGTCTGGGCGGCGCCGCCGTCGACGGCAAAGGAGGTGCTGGCAAACTGCCAGAAGCCCTGGGTGGTGTTGATGGGGATGTTGGCGAGCGTGCCGGTGAACTGGGTGGGGTCGATGGCGCCGAACTCGTAGGAGCCGGTGGCATTGTGGCGCAGATTGGCGGCCAGGATCGGCTCGGCCAGGTCGTTGAGCACGTTGGCAAAGAAGGTGTTCTGCTGGGTGGGCGAGACGGTGTTGAGGACGCTGTAGGCCAGGCCGACGAGGCCGTCGCTGGCGGCGTCGGAGATGAAGGATGACGACACGGCCGTGGCCAGCTCGATGGCCTGCTTGGTGACGGTGGCGCCGCCAATGGTGACGGTGTCGGTGCCGACGTTGCCGGCCACCTGCGAGCCGTCGCCGTAGGAGATGGCAAAGGTCTGGCCCTTGAGCATCTGGAAGGTGGACGACTTGGTCGGGTCGTAGAGCGTCTGGCCGCCGGTCTGGCGGGCGGACAGCTGCGTGTTGAAGACCCAGAGGTCGGACGAGCCCGTGTCAAAGTCCATCATCAGCGTCTGGCCGCCAATGGTGATGGGCGACAGGAACTCGGTGTCGCTCGAGGTCGGCGTGTTGGACACGAGGCCCACGTTTGAGGTGGCGGTGCCGTTGGCATCGGCCGTGGCGGCGGTGTTGGTGCTGCCGGCGTTCTTGTGCGTCTTCTTGCGGGCGGCCTTGGCGGCCAGGGCCGCCTCGTTGACGCGGTCCTGCAGCGATGCCGGCAGGGACATCTTGTACTTGCGCAGCGACTTGATGAGCTGGGCCGGGCCGTCGTGGCCCTGGAAGTTGGGGTTGGCCACGCGCTCCACCTTGAAGGAGCGCTTCTTGATCGGGGCCGGGGTGGGCGCCGCCAAGACATAGGCCACGATGAGGCCGAGGAGGCAGAAGAGGCTGAGTGTGGAGCGCATCGTGTCTGGAGTCGTGGAGGGGAAAAAAGGCAGAGGCAAAGGCAACGGCAAAGGCAAGGATAGAATGTAGATACAACGAAGGGAACCACACCAGGTGGACGGCGGAACTGCCAAGCAAAAAGAGTGAGAAGTGAACAAGAAACGGATCGCCGCAGGCGAGTGGGAAGCCGTCTTCCGCGAAGAGAAGGACAAGAAGCGAAGAGAAAGGGAGGACTGAAGGGGATGGAGAGCCAAGGAAGGCCAAGACGTGCCCAGGCGCGGCTCTTATACGACATCCTGCGTCAAGAGTGAACAAGCATTGCTCGGCGGCCGGGGTGTCCAGGCCGACTCCGTACTGTACATGGCCGGTACGAGTGCGGCAGCATCGCAGACGGAGACAAGAAGCTTGTACGGAGTACGGAGCACGGAGTTCGTAAATGAGGCGATCCGCTCGTTTGCCATGGCGAGGCTTATTTTCCGCCAGACTCGAGCTGGCCGTGTGCTTGCGGCCATTGGCACTTTGGTCTCCGTTCTCCGTACTACTTCGTACTCCGTACTCGTAGTTCCTGCTCCCTACCCCGGAAAGGGGCGCGTCGCCAGCCACGGTGCCGTTCCTCGTCATGATTTGCTTTTGCCGTCTTTTCTCGTTCTGGGCGACGCGACTGTTGTTTTGGGCTGGCGGGCCCGGTGGAGCGGCGCTGCTTTGTCCATACGGGTACCTGTAAGATACGGAGTACTCCGTACGAGTACGTCGTGGCCATCCGCTGGCTGCTGGAGAGGCGGGCGAGATCTGTGACGAGAGCAACGCGGCCTCGCTGGACGAAGAAGGGGTTGTCGTGTTTGACGTTTGATAGACGGAGGCTGAGGGCCCGTGCCGGCCTGCCATTGGCCAGTCTGGCAGGCCCCGCTGGCGGAGCTGCAACGCCGCGGTTTGGGCGGCGGGGCCGTGGTGCAAGGGGCCAGACGCGCCCGAAGAGGCAGGCACGACACAGACATGTGCAGGTGTACGTAAGACAACTCTTATGTGGGATACAAGCACAGCAACTGCTGCATTGCTGCATTGCTGCATCCAGGCGATCCAGGCGATCCAGGCGACTCATCCAGGCGACTCATCCTGGCTCCCC
Source organism: Grosmannia penicillata (assembly GCA_002778075.1). Taxonomy (NCBI): domain Eukaryota; kingdom Fungi; phylum Ascomycota; class Sordariomycetes; order Ophiostomatales; family Ophiostomataceae; genus Grosmannia; species Grosmannia penicillata. Next base: position 472,568 of record PCDK01000001.1, on the reverse strand, counting down.
GCTGTCTGCAAGAGGATCGACAACTGTCGGGCATAAACAGGCGGCTTCGTCGACTCGGTAGCAGCGCTGGTCGGCTTGTCTGCTGCCCAGGTCCTCGTACGGAGTCGCTTGAGCCCGACTCTGCTGACGTAACTCGGCGCTTCTCAAGGAGCGATGCAGAGAGATCATCAGCTGCACGATGACAGCGAGCACGAACACGAGTACTCGTGAGCAAACACAGAACAGCCTGTGCATTCTTCGTACGGGTTTACGGAGTAGAGTGACGCTTCTACGACAGGGACGGCGGTTTCATCACATTTAGAATCGTTTCAACATCGCACCACCGCAAGGGCTGTCGCGCTGCGTGAGTGCGACGGACGTGACTGCGTGAGTACGAGGCCTCCGTACGGAGCACGTTACTCGTACAGCACGCGCAGTACGAGTCGTACTGCGTGTACGGTAAGATACACGTTACTGCGTACATACGGAGTCCTCCGTTCGTACCGGCCTCGCGGCTGCGACGCCTCCGCAGCGATCCGCTGACTAGTGCGAGTGCTCGCAGGCTGGATCGGCCCCGAGATCCCCGTGGCAAGATCTGCGCATCATTCAGCGATCCCTGCGTCGAACTGCTGGCAAACACTTGTGCAGCGCCACGCCTGGCACGTTGTCCCACGGCGCGCAGCAGCGCTCGTGAGGGTGCCGTGGTACCGCTGTGCGACAAGTGCCGGCGGCTGTTCCGGTGGTCTGTGTTGGTCTGTCCAGTGCAGTGCAGCGTGTACGATGCGCTGTAACGCAGAACGTTGTGCTGCCGCGTTGTTCGGCGTCGTATGTTTAGTAGCGCATCGTCTTACAAAGTGTACAAAGTACTTGTCCAGTACGGAGTACGCAGTACAGGACGAAGTGGGAACATGGGCGAAAGATACTTGGCCGCCGCGCGCTGCAGCGCCCGATCGCAAGTACCGCCCTTTCCGTTTCAGACCACGCCCTCTGTGCCCGACCGTTCTTGCCGTCGTGCCCAGCCACTCCCATTTCCGGCGGCTGCCAAAACGCCAGACGCCAAAACGTCAAAACGCAGGCCCGTCTCCTCTTTCTTTTGTCGCGCTCCATCGCTCCTCCCGTCTGCCACCTACGACGTAAAACGCTCTTTCCTCGCAAACGGCACCGTCGCTGCTCCTGCCTTTCCCCGTCCTCGGCCCCGGCGCCTCCGTTTCTCGTGTCTCGTGTCTCGCTTCTCGTTTCTCGTCGCTTCCGCATTCCCGCGATTTGCGCCTCGCGTTGGAGTATTTCCCGCTGCTTCCGTCGCCGTATTGCCATCCGCCATCGACCGCCCGCGCCTGCGCAACGGCCTGCCCGTGCTCTCGCCGTCGCTGCTCCCCTCTTCCCCGCCTTTTCCGCCGCCGACGCCGATCGTCCAGCCGCCGCCCAGCGCGACATCTGCGCCTCTTCTCCACCGTTACGCGATAGCCGACGCTGACGACGACTGCCCGTCGCATCTCCTTTCGTCCACTTCCCGTCCACCCTCTCCACCGCAAGGAGTGCGACAGACCTGCGTCGCCGTGTCAGTGTCAACCGTCTGCATCACAAAGCACACCCCTCTCTTCTAGCCTCCGTTCCGTTGGCTGGTCCCGCCGATCTGTTGCCGTCTGCTTCCGAGTGCTCAGCACGAGGGCTCAGCACGAGGTGCTAAGCACCAGTTGCTCTCAGTTGCTCTCAGTTGCGCTCAGCAGGAGTGCTCGGGGTCCCGTTTGCTCGGCTTGCGCGCTGCGGTCGTCTGCCAGGACAGCCCCGGAGACGGTCCGTCCATCGCCGCTCGACCTTCCACTTGTATCCCCTCGCCTTGCCAGCCTCGCACCTCATCGTCCGTCTGATACTGCGCCCCCATGTCCGACGACGAGTCGCCGAGGAGCGACCCGCACTCCACCGTTCCTGCTGCCCTGCTGCCGTGGCAGAAGAAGCCCCGGTTCAGCTGGACCCCGGCCTACGAGACCACTTTCTTCCAGTCCCTCTGCGAGTCCGTCCGGCTCGGCCTGCGCGAGAATCAGTCCTTCAAGCCGGAAGCATGGAACCGCGCACTCGCCGCCTTGCGCGAGCAGGGCGCCTATCCGACCAAGCCGCACCTCATCAACAAGACGGACAATGCGCGCAAAAAGTTCCGCCTCTGGCGCGGCCTCGTCGAGAACGCCCTCTTCACATTCAACCCGGTCACCCGGACGCTCACGGCCTCCGAGGACGCCTGGCAGGCCCATCTGGAGAAGGAGCCCTTGGCACGCGCCTTTCGGGACCGCCCCTTTGACAATACCGAGTATCTCGAAGTCCTGTTCCCGGACGTTGTGGGATCCCGAGGCCACCCTAAGCGCGTCACTCGCCCCCGCAGAAAGGGTCCAGACAACCTGCCCGACGAGGAGGCGCCGCCCGGCACCAGCGTTATGCGCCTCCAGAACGGAGCCGCAGGCGTACACATGAACCACATCGCCACTCCGTCTGTCGTCCCCACACCCATTCCGGTTCCCTCGAACGCCCACGTGCGCCAACAAGCGCCTGTCCTCGGCGGGACGGGCGTGCAAGGGCGGTCTGTTTCGAACTCCATCCCGGGCGTTGTGCCCGGATCCGCACCGCTAATCCAGCCTCCGCCGCAGCCGGGAAACGCCCGCCAGACGGCTGGCAACACGAACCGGATAGCAAACGCGGTGCCCGGACTGGCGCTGACGTCTCCCAACGATGTGGGCGCCGCAGCTGCTCCCAAGCGGTTTGCTGCGCCGGGCGACGGGTCGTCCTCTGCATCGAAAAGACGCCGTACCGAGGGCAGCATCCACGCAGGCAACGGCAATGTCAACGCCGCTCACCGAAACCGAAGTGAGTCGCATGCGGGAACGGCAGCCGCGAACTTGGGCAACGATGCCGGTGCCGGTGCCGGTGCCGGTGCCGGAGGGGTGCTCACAGCACCAGCAGGCGGTAGCGCCTCTGTCAGGCCAGCAAACAGCCAAGGTGTCGAGGGGGCAGTAGCAGGGGCGCGCCCGACACCGTCGGGAGGAAACCTGTCAGCGGCTGCGACCCGCGTCGACGGCATTGCCGGCCTGTTGTCGGATGTGCTCACCAAATATGCGTCGGCCACGACTCTGTCGTCGAATACACGGTGGCCGGAGCAGGCCTTGGAGATATTCTTCCAAGAATTCGCCGACGAAGACATGGACCTCCAGCTGCGGATCGCGGAGAAGATCTTGACAGACACGAGCAAGGCGGTCATGTTCTGCAAGATGCCGAGTGCGCTGCGCAAGCATTGGGTGAAGCGGCTGCGGGAGGTGAGCAGTCGGCTCGGCAACTGAACAACGATTGGCGAATTTTCACGAGCAACGGGACATGACATTGGTGGGGTGGTGCTTTTTCTTCTGATTCCTGGGTAGCGGGATTTGCGTTGCTCTCCTGCTTCGCGCTGCAGCCTTTCGTCTGTTGCTTTTGATTTTTGTACATTTACTCCTGCGATTTTGCTCTGCGCAAGGGCTTACTTATGATGGGCGTAACGGGCAGCGGAGTCTGGAGTCACGACCCTTTCCTTACGACTATTTCCAGCATTGCTCTGCGTGCTACGATATAGATTACGAACTGTATTGGATTGCGAGGGAGGCAGTCGAAAGTGCTCAATGATACCAGCTACGAGTTTGGCGCGCAGTCAGAAGGCGCATAATAGGAAGTAGGCGGAACAGACAGTGGTCGACCGCTGAACGCAACTTGTACAGTAGTGTTGCGCGAGAGGGACGAAGTTATGAGAATATGACGAGAGCACATTTCCATGAGCGAGTTCGGTGAATGGGCGGAGAGAGCAGTATGAAGTATGGTGGATATATTGACTGTAATATACGCGCCCCGAGCAGAGGCCGGGCCATTGATAGCGAAGATATCGGAGGCAGAAGCATGGGCAAAGCAAGACTGCACAAAACAAATGTCCGATAGCAGACATGGCGAGATGAGAGCGAGCAAGTAGCATGGGCCTACTGCGCCTTGGGTTTCGACTTGTAAAAGTAGCTGCGAGGAGGTCAGCAGGCAAGCAGGAGGCCAGAGAAACAACGCGGGCGGGAAAAGGAAACAGAACGAAGGAAACGCACTTTGCCAATGCGCTCTCGAGCAGGCCGACGGCGCTGAGGACGCCGAGGCCGAGGGCGCCGGCCTTCCAGCCGAAGCGGCCGTTGGTGTAGAGGGACCAGGCGCGGGCGCTGAGCAGGGCGCCGACGCCGACGACGACGGCGATGTTGCCGGCGAGGGCGGCCTGGGTGGCGGTGGGGTGGTCGCTCTGCAGCGCGGCCAGGCGGTCGGTGATCCAGCGGTCGGCGGCGCGGGCGTGGGCGGCGGCCTTGTCGGCGGTGGACGCGGAGTGCGAGCGGGCGGCGGCGGCGGCCTTCTTGGCCTGGGCCGTGGCGGCGGCAGCGGCAGCGGCGGCCTCCCGCTCGAGACGCTCGGCCTGGGTGTCGGTGGTGACGGACTGCTCGCCAAAGTCGGACGGGACGGTGCGCACAGAGGGCGTGTCGACGTCGATCAGCGAGACGGTCGAGGCGGTCTCAGAGGGCTCGATCTCGACGGGCGGCGGCGCGGCAGCCTGGGGTGTGAGTGGGGTGTAAGAGGGGGGGGAGGAGGGAGGAGGAGGAGGGAGGAGGGAGGGAGGGGGGAGGAGAGAGGAGAGAAGGACGACGAAGACGACGACGAAGACGACACAACACAACACACACCACACGTACCTCTTCTGGCGTCTGCTTCGGGCCCTTGGAGGCGATCTCGGCGTAAGACACTGCGAGGCTGTCAGCAGTGGCGGTGGTCACGGCATAATGGTGTGAGGTCCAGGTGGAAATTTTGCGATGATGGCATTATGTCATTGTGACATCGCCAATGGCAGAATGGCAGTGGACATGATCTCCACGACCCCACGATGGGCCAGGGACGGCCACAGCCCTGCCGCCCAACACGAAGCGCACGTGCGGCAGTGAGGCCGGATGAGCCACACGGACGACTTACTGGCGAGGAGTGCGGTGAGGGCGAGAGGAAGCGGCGAGACAGCGAGCGGCGAGGTGAGGGCGCAGTTCTTGCGGGCAGGGACAGCGGGACTTGACGGAGAATGAGGAGGCAGAGAAACGGAGAAGGAGACAGAGAACGGAGCAGCGAGGTGGCGAGCCGAAATAATGGAGAGCGAGCAGAGGAATGGAGTGAGGAGTGAGGAATGAGGAATGAGGAATGAGTTGTGAGCAAAGCCGTGGAGAAGAGAAATGTGCGCCTGAAAAATGGGACGCTGGCGAGCAGCCAATCTGGCGGACGGGCGGGCACTGACTGGCGGCTGCTGCTGCTCTGCTGCTCTGCTGCTCTGCTCTGCTGCGCTGCTGCTCTGCTGCTTCGGGCCCGGCTCGCCGTCAGGCCACGCCAGCGCCGCCGCAGACGGCCAGAGCCGAGCGCGGCCAACTGGCGGGCGATGACTTCAGCGCGGAGGTCGACAGCGCTGGCCGCGCCCTATGACGTCGCGTCCTTGCGCCGCGGCCACACCCCTCCAGCCGAATGCAGCTAGCGGCAGTCTGGCCAGGCCGCGGTGGGGCGGCTTTTCCGTACGCTTACGGAGTAGTGGGCCTTGTGCCTTTACGGCGTAGTGGGCTTTCCGTACGGAGTACTCTCGTGGGCACCTGCTAGCGCCGGCTGAGAGCTGGGATCGCCCGTTGCTGGGCAACAGCGCAAGCAACAAGACTAGCCGCCCAAGCGACAGGGCGGTCTCCATACGGGCTCAACGTCGTATTGCGCGCTCCCCGCCGCTACTAATACGAGTACTCCGTACTGCGCGCTGCCAACACGCGACTGACCGCTCCTCTTCTCCCACTGCACACATTCCAGCCGCCGGCCGCACACATTCATTGACGACATTGACGACGCGCGGAGTCGACGCAGCGGAACACATCTTTTGCAGCGCACATCAGCATCAGCATCAGCACCGGCATCGGCACATAGCACGACGATGTTGACAGCAGCGGCCGAAGGGCCAACGGTGACCCTGTCTTGTACGTAAGCGTGGGAGGGAAGAGGGTGAAGAGAGTGAAGAGCAGAAAGAGAGTGAAGAGCAGAGGAGAGTGAAGAGCAGAGGAGAGTGAAGAGCAGAGGAGAGTGAAGAGCAGAGGAGAGTGAAGAGCAGAGGAGAGTGAAGAGCAGAGGAGAGTGAAGAGCAGAGAAGAGTGAAGAGCAGAGGCAGAAGCAGAAGCAGAAGCAGAGAAAAGCAGACACAAGACCATAAACATGCTAACGGCGCAGTCGCCAACAACTTCTGGGGCAAGGACGATGCCGGCGTCGGTCCTCTGCTCGAGCGCATGCACAACGCGAAGCAGACGTGCGACGAGCTGCGGTCCTTCTACACGAGTAAGTCTTTTCCTTCTGTCTCCCTTCTTCTCTTCTGTCTCTGACCGCCAGCCCGCGCCTCCCTCGAGGACGAGTATGCCCGCAAGCTCATGTCGCTCTGCCGCAAGCCGCTGGGCTCGCAGGAGACCGGCGGCCTCAAGGTGTCGCTGGACGTAATGCGCGGCGAGGTCGAGTCCATGGCCAAGCAGCACCAGTCCATCGCGGCGCAGATGAAGACGGAGCTCGAGGAGCCGCTGGCCGCCTTTGCCGGCGCCATGAAGGAGCGCCGCAAGATTGTGCAGAACGCGATCGAGAAGCTGCACAAGGTCAAGACGCAGCAGACACAGCAGGTCAACAAGACGCGCGACCGCTACGAGCAGGAATGCCTCAAGATCAAGGGCTACCTCGCCCAGGGCCACATGGTCATGGGCCAGGAGGAGCGCAAGAACAAGGCCAAGCTCGAGAAGACGCAGATCAGCGTCGCCACCACCAACACCGAGTACGAGAACGCCGTCAAGATCCTCGAGGAGACCACGGCGCGCTGGAACCGCGAGTGGAAGGCGGCCGCCGACAAGTTCCAGGACCTCGAGGAGGAGCGCCTCGACTTCACCAAGAGTAGCCTGTGGTCCTTTGCCAACATCGCCTCCACCGTGTGCGTCAGCGACGACGCCTCGTGCGAGAAGATCCGGCTGTCGCTCGAGAAGCTCGAGGTCGAGAAGGACATTGCCAACTTCATCCAGGACCGCGGCACCGGCCAGGAGATCCCCGACCCGCCCAAGTACATCAACTTCTGCCGCGGCGACGTCGACTCGCAGTCCGAGGTGTCCGAGGACGAGGCCTACTCCGTCGCCCAGTTCCCGCGCAGCATCAACCCGGCCTACCGCACGTCGTCGCCGCAGCCGTCGACGTACGAGTCGCACCACGACCCGAACAACGTGGCCGTGGCGCGCGATATTGGCCACAGCCTCGAGATCGAGCCGGCGGTGCCGGCGGCTGCGGCGCCGGCTGCTGTGCCGCGGCAGAAGACCCAGCCGCAGGCACTGCCGGCGCCCGAGTCGCAGCAGCAGCAGCAGCAGCAGCAGCAGCAGCAGCAGCAGCTTATACAGCAGAAGCAGCAGCAGAAGCAGCAGCAGAAGCAGCAGAAGCAGCAACTGCAGCAGCAGCAACAGATGCACCAGTTACAGCTCCAACAGCAGCAGATTCAGCAGCAGCAACAGCAACAGCAGCAGCAGCAGCAACAACAACAACAACAGCAGCAACAGCAGCAGCAGCAGCAACTGCAACTGCAGGAACAAAAGGCGCCGTACGAGCCCAGCGACTTTGCTGTGCCGCACGACCCCTACCCGGCCGACGGCACGACCATGCTCTGCCGCACGAGCGCGCGGCCGCCATCGGACTTGGGCTCGCAGCTGAGCTCGCAGGTCAGCTCGCAGGTCAGCTCCAACAGCGCGGCCACGTCCGACGCGCACAGCGACTTCTCCGTGCCGACGCCCTACTCGAGCCAGGAGCTGCAGAGCGGAGGAGCGCCAGCCAAGCAGCCAGCTCTGGAGCAGCAGCAGCAGCAGCAGCAGCAGCCGCCGCCGCAGCCGCAGTACCAGCAGCAGCAACTCCAGCAGCAGCCACTCCAACACCAGCAGCAGGCAGACTCGCAGGCCGACGACAAGAAGGTGCTCAAGAAGAAGAGCGGCTTCTTCCAGAACCACAGCCCCTTCCGGCGCAAGAGCACCAAGGACATCTCGGCCGCGGCTGCGGTCAGCAACCGCAACACGTGGCACCCGTCGACCGCACAGCAGTCGCAGCTGTCGCAGCAGTTGCAGCAGTCGCAGCAGTTGCAGCAGTCGCAGCAGTTGCAGCAGCAGCAGCAGCAGCCGCCGCCGCAGCAGCCGGTGCAGGCCATCAGTCCAAGCAACCGGGCCTCGGTCTACGGCGGCAGCACCGGCGAGCTGCAGCAGCGCAGCCTGCTGATGGACCGCACAGCCAGTCCGGACCCGATCGACGCCAACGCCAGCGTGGCGCTGAACATTGGCCAGAACGTCTTCCCCGTGGCGACGCCGCGCGGCAACAGCATGGGCCCCGGCGGCCAGAGCAGCCCGGCGGCGCCGCCCGAGGACGACCCGATTGCGCTGGCGCTGGCGGAGCTCAAGGGCGTGACGGTGGGCAAGCAGTCGTCGGTGCGCATGTCGGCCGACCACTACCACGGCATTGCCACGCCGGCGCCGGGGGCGCGGAGCAGTGCCAGCAGCGGCACGGCCGCCGTGGCCGGCAACTCGGTCGTCGCGGCCGCCATGCGCGGCACGCCGCCGCCGTCCTACGACCAGCAGGTGCAGCGGCTGGGCGTGCCGCAGCCGGCCGTGACGTCCAAGGCCATGAAGCAGACGTCGCAGAAGTTTGCCGAGCAGACGCGGAGCATGTTCCGGCCGGCGTCGCAGGCGAGTCCGGCCAGCCACGCGCAGCCGTCGGGCTATGCAGCCTACGGCGGTGGCCACGGCGGCTCCCACAGCGCCTCGGCGTCCATGTCGGGCAGCGCCCGGGGCCGGGCGGGCGGCAGCAGCACGTACGGGACGTCGCCGTCGCAGTCGGCCGGCCGCAACAGCTACGACATGCCGCGCTCGACGTCGCCGGCGGCGCTGCGCAGTGCGTCGCCGCAGCCGGGACGACAGCCGCCGTACCAGCAGCAGCAGCCGCAGCCGCAGCAGCAGCCAAACAGCTTCCGGCGGTCGGCGTCGCCGAATCCGTACATGGACCGGCGGCAGTCGACGTACCAGCAGCAGCCGCAGCGGGGCGCCAACGGCGAGGGCTACTCGTCGTACCGGCAGCAGTCGCCGCACAGCGGAGCGTCGCGGGCGGTGTCGCCGGCGCCGTACCGCAACGAGCACGGCGGCGGCGGCGGCGGCGGCGGCGGCGGCGGCAGCTACCGGCCGGGCAGCAGCATGGGCGGCAGCATGAGCGGGCACCGGCCGGGCAGCAGCATGGGCAGCAGCATGGGCAGCTACAACGGCGACATGGCGGTGCAGCTGGCGCCGGCGCCGCTGGGCGGCGACGAGGGCTACGGCTCGGTGCGCAGCCGCGGCAGCTGGAGCAGCCGGCCCGGCACGAGCAGCTCGGGATCGCGGGCCATGGGCCTGTACGAGGGCAGCACGGGGGGCACGCTGCGGCAGCGCAGCAAGAGCGTGGCCGACAGCCGGCAGTACACGCGGGACGGGCGGCCGATTATGCATTTTGGTGAGTCTGCGTCGTTTGTTTCCATGTTCCCTACTCTCACTAACAGCACAGCTCGCGCACTCTACGTGTACCAGGCGGCCATTCCCGAGGAGCTGGGCTTCTCCAAGGGCGACGTCCTGGCCGTGCTGCGGCACCAGGACGACGGCTGGTGGGAGGCGGCCATCCACGGCGGCAGCGGCCAGTCGGGCCTGGTGCCGAGCAACTACCTGCAGCCGTGCTAGGCGCACGGAGCGCCCCGAGGTTGCGGGACATAATGACGGAGAGGAGGTCGGCCGGGTGGGCAGGGTTGGCTGGGAGACGGTGCAGAACGAGATCACGTCTCTCTCGGCTGCATCTTCTCTGGCCGGGGCCGCCGGCTGTGTCGTTACGTGTCATGTATGCTTGATATCTCGATGCCCACGTTTCTGTAGGTGTCTGTATGTCGTTGTGCTTTCTTTTATGTTTTTGTTTTTGTTTTTGTTTTTGTTTTTGTTCCTGTTCTTGTTTGTATGTTTGTTTCTCTTTCTGTTTTTCTCTTCTCTTGACTCTTGGCTTCTACTTTACCCATTTCCGTTATATATCTTGGACCTATGTTATGTGCGACAGCAAATTGAAACTTGACCAGTGTGCTTGTCCTGTGAGGATCTGACGAGTAATATGGTGAAGATGTCTTGGACAAAGTAGAGTTGCGCATCGTATTACGTGATCGTTCTGAAGGAAGTCAACTGACTGGTTAGAAGCATACTTTGTACGCGCAAACCAGGCTAACAGCCGGCTGCTCGCTGCTGTCATTGGCTGGCAGCTGCCGGCAGAAACGGCCGCCGATTTTCAGGGGCAGACGTTGTGCCAGCCTGACGTCATCATGTGACCGTTGCTTCACGTCATGAGCATCGCGATCGGGACAGCAAACAGGCACGGCAGCGGCAGGCAACACGTCATGGCAGCTGGGCACTGACATGCCGATGTATGGGGATTACTGCGGCAGGGTCTGTCGGTCACTGCCACCGCATATAAACTGGTGGCTTCCAATCTCCATTGCATCTACTTTCTCTTTCCATCTTGACTCTTTTCTCTCCACCTTGACTATTTTCTTTCCAGCTACACCTATTTAGTTTCCATCTTGAACTCTTTTCTTTCCATCTTCACCTCTTTCTCAACCATCTCTCATCACTATCCATCTTGGACCGATCATCTCTCCCATTCAAACCAGATCCATCCGCACATTCGCCGCCATGGGCGCCGTTCTCTCTTGTGTAAGTTGCAGCTCTGCGCTGACCCGTTGCTCGTCTTCTTCCGCTGACACGCCCAGATCAAAGGCGTCTTCCAGGCCATTGGGTCCTGTCTGATGGCCATTGTCAACGCTATCGGCTCGATTATCATGGCCATTGTGAACGGCATCATCACCGTCTTCGACGTGGTAAGTGCACGCCTTTCTCGGCCACTGGACGGCGTCCGCTGACTCGGTCTAGATCATCAGCTTCCTGACATGCCAGGGATGTCGCGGCCGCGGCCGCGGCCGCGGAGGAGGACGGACCCGGAGAAGCGGCCGCGTCATCTGAGGTAGCGGCGAGGCGGCGTCCAGAGTGGGCAGAGGGCAACTGGGCCAACTGGGCGCAGGTGACATAGATCCATACTTCAATCATGATACCCAAGCACGCAATGCACCGTGGTCCGCGCTCGCGGCCTCAGCCCTCGGCCTCCTCGATAATGTCCTTTTTGAAAAAGGCCTCGATCTGGCGCGCCGACTCTCTGCCGACGAGCGGCGCCAGCTGCGCCGCATCCATGGTGGCGATGGCCTCGATGCTCTCGGTCTCGAGCACGAGGGTGCGCAGGTTCTGGGGCGTGACGCCGGGCACGGCCGCGAGCATCTCCTGGGGCTCCTGGTTGAAGGGCTGGTCGTCGGCGCGGGCGTCGGGGTCGAGGCCGGCGCGGACGGCGGCGACCGGGTCGGGCTCGGGCTCCTGGGCCTTGAGCCGCTCAAAGATCTCGGCGGTCTCGTAGGGGCTGGAGGCCCAGAGGATGCGCAGCCGCGGGAATGCGAGCGTGAGCAGGACGAGCTTGGACTGCAGGTCGGGGGCGGCTTCGGCGGCGGCCGTGCTGGCAGCGCTGCTGCTGCTGCTGCTGCCGCCGCCAAAGCCGCTGCCCGACGGCAGGTCGGCAAACGGCTCGAGCGTAAACGACTTGTTCTGGTCGAACTCGATCAGCAGCATGGGGCTGCGGTAGTGCTGGAACATGGACTCGCACTGGGCGAAGAGGCGGCCGTCGCGGAAGGACGCGATGAGGTCGCTGACGGACTTGCGCTCGACGCAGATGTGCGGCGACAGCACGTAGTCGCCGACTGTCAGCATGCACGGCACGACGGCCATGCTGCGGCCGTGCAGCAGCGACGGCAGCGACGAGCGGAACTCGCGCACGTCGACGACGACGCGCGGCTGCTGCGCCGTCGCCGCGAGCCGGCCGCCGCCGGCGATGCGCGTGTTGACGGCGCGCAGAAAGTGCTCCTGCGCATCGTCGGCGCTGCCGGCGCCGGCGCCGGCCGCCGGCGCCGCGATCACCACGCTCATCGACGCGCGCTCCTGGATCAGCCGCGTGAAGGCGTCCTTCTCGCGCCGCACCGCCGCCAGGTACCGCTGCTCCTCGACCGAGCCGCCGTAGAACAGGAAATACGTGCGCACGTTGCGGTCGTTGTGCGACGACCGGTACACCTCGATGCGCCGGATAAAGGCCGCGTCCGGCTCGTACATGATAATGTACCGCGGCTTCACCTCCTCGAGCACGTGCTCGTCCTGGTCGCCGTCGAACGCGTGGATCACCACCAGCTCGCCCATCTCGTAGAGCGCGTAGTAGTCGTCCAGGTCCTCCATGGGGTCCGCCATCGCCGCCAGGATCTCCGCCTTCTGCTGCTCCGCCGCCATCGCCGCCGCCCGCCCGCCCTCGTCCGGGCCGCCGTCCTCGCCCGCCGTCACCGCCTCGGCCGCCTGGATCTCGGCCATCAGCTCCGCCACCTCGTGCGGCTTCTCAAAGTACTGCGTGATGCTGCCGTTGGCCGCGCGCGTCGTCCCCTGCGCCACCGACGCCGTCGCCAGCGCCGACGCCGTCGCCGCCATGCCCATGCCGCCGCCCCGCACGCGCCGCCGCTTGTTCGCCGGCGCGCCGCCGCCGCGCGCCCCGGCCGGCCGCCCCGTGCGCGGGTCGACGGCGCCGCTCAGCGCGCGCTGGTTCTCGGCAAACAGCGCCGCGTTCACGTGCGCAAACTCGCTCTTCCACTTGAGGTAGTTGCGCAGCTTGCGGCGCATCATAAAGGCGCCCGACGGCCTGTCCGCGTCCGCGTCAAAGAAGGCCTCGACGCGCGCCTCGGTGCGCGGCCGCACGTGCATCGTCGACAGAAAGTCGCGCAGCTGGCGACACGTGTCGGCGTCGCCGCACATGATCAGGATCGTGCCGTTGGAGTCGTCGCGCGCGGCCGGCTCCGTGTAGAGCGCGTGGTCGATCTCCTCGAGCACCTCGGCCAGGATGGCCCACTTGGGCTGCTCCTCGAGGACGGGCTTCATCGTGGGGGCGGCCGACGCGCCGGCCGCCGTGCGGAAGTCGTGCTTGCCCGTGTAGACGCGCCGCTTGGCCGTGTCGAAGATGGTCTGGGCGGCGTCGAGGAAGAGCCAGGGCGACTGCGTCTGGCGCGTCGAGCCGGGCGCGGGCGAGTGCGCGGCGTGGATGGTGTCGAGGCGCTGCAGGAAGGCGACGGCGTCGCAGGCGACGACGGCCTGCAGCAGGCCGCGCAGCACGCCGAGGTCGCCGACGATCTGCTTGGTCTTCCAGCTGACGCGGTGCCAGTTGGGCTCGAGCTGGCGGCGCACGGCGCGGTCAAAGTTCTTGAGCAGCGCGCTGTCGAGGTTCCAGTCGTCCATGTCCAGGCCCGGGTTGCCCTTCTTGAGCTCGTGGATGCTGACCTCGACGCACTCGAGCACGGCGTTCTGGATGTCGCGCATGGCGGCCGTCATGGGCACCTCGAGCTCGACCACCTCGGCGCGCTTGCGGCCCTCGAGGCTGGCCGCGACCGTGACGTGGAAGCGCGGCCACAGCGACGCCTTGCGCAAAAAGAGGTTGCGCATCAGCGCCGCGAGCGGCGCGTAGCCGCCCGTCAGCGCCTCGGGGTTGTCCGCAAAGGCCTTGAGGAAGCCGGCCTTGTTCTTCTGGCGGTAGATGCGCAGGATAAAGGCCTCGAGCGACGTCGTCGTCACGCGGTCCGCGTGCAGCACCACCACGCCCGTGATCGACGTCGGGTCGAGCAGCGTCGTCAGCAGGTCCACCACGAGGATGCGCGACGTGATGCTGAAGATGCCGCCGGCCGCGTACAGCTTCTCGCGCGCCCCGACCGTGGTGAAGTCCGTGTTGACGAGCGTCAGCCCGCGCGCGCGCGCCGTCCCGCTGACCGCCGCGTGCTCCGCCAGCGCCTCGCCGATCCAGTGGTTCTCGCGGTCGTCCGCATTGATCACCAGCACCAGGTTGCTGCCGGCCGCGTCGTACGAGTGCAGCAGGTTCGTGACCAGGCGCATCAGCCCGAGGCCGCGCGCGAGCACCACGAGCTCGTCGTTGGCCCGCAGCTCCTGGAAGAGCACTTGCTGGTATTCCTGGGGGTGAGCAGGGGCGTCGAAGCAGGCAAAGTCGAGATGCCTCGGAGCACGGCCGACTTACTAGAGGCAGCGAGAGCTTCACCGGCTGCGGTGCGCTGTCGGCCGTGGAGGACGACATGGTGCGCGCGGCTGGGTCCGGTGCATGGCGCCCGAGGCAGACGTTGGTCCGGCTGTGGAGTGTTGGCTGTGTAGAGGCGCAAGACAGCTCCAGGCAGGGAGATATCGTGATGGGATGGTCACATGACCTCTTTCGTCATAGACGCATTACCGCCATCCATTCGCCGCGTGTTACACGGACTAACAGTTCTTCCGAACAACATGGGAGTATATAGGCGACGCTCTGCCTGCTGGCCGGAACCAAGCAGATGGAACAGACAACCACACAACATAGCAGCGACGAGACCATCACTCGGAAAGACACACGCTTGCACCAAAATGCCTTCCGAGAACAAGCTGAACACGCAGGTCGAGGACCCGTCCAAGGCAAGTTGAGCTGCTCCAGTTGTTGGCTGTGACGACAAGGAGCCAGACACAAGCATCTGCTAATGCTGCGCAGCCGGACGCTCCCAAGCACGAGCACGGCCTCTTCGACGCGGCCAAGGAGAAGTTCCAGGCCTTCGGTGCCAATCCTGGGCCGGCGGTGCCCAGCGCCTTCAACGTCCCCCAGGAGGGCACCAAGGAGGAGCGCCGGAAGCGCACGGAGGAGCTGAACAAGAACTGAGGTCCAAACGGCACTTTGAGTGAAATCTACGAGATCTATTTCTGACAATTGGACGTGAACGCTGCTGCTGCTAGCTTGCTGCCTGCAGGTATTATGCTGCCTTGTGGATAGTAACGTCATCCATGCAACCGTCACGTGTCACCTGCGGGGTATGAGTAGGTCTGCTCCGTGGCTGTGCTGTCCAGTGTGCCAAGACAGTGTGGCACATGCACCGCACCGTGCTGGTCCGTACTCGTAGCGGTAGAGCTCCGAGGCAGAGGTCTGGACAGATAGGTCCGGAGAGTGGAATACAAAGGTGCAAACGGTGGAGCGAGGCTGGCTAGCGAATCGAGGCTGCCGGCTGCCAACCGCTGCTGTCGCCGCATCGCCAGGCCCAGGCTGCCGAATTCCGCTGACGCGCACACGGTGCTGGCCCAAGCGGGACTAGCGTCCAGAATACTCCACGATGCTCCGTACAAAGTACTCCGTATTCAGCACCAGTAATCTGGACGGACTTGTTTTCTCTTCCTCACTCTCCCATCTCGCCGCCCCCTTTGCGACGCCGCGCCGTGCTTTCCGACTGGGACTCGCGCCGTGCACCTGTTTCTCTTAGCTGATATTCTTTTGACGCTGCCGCGGGCCGTCTGCCGCCCGCCCTCGACCGCGCTGCGCCGCCAATTTGGGCGCTTTTCCCTTCGTTTTGGCGAGAAAGGAGATCTCGGCTCCGGACCCTCGGCCTCATCGGCTCTCGCGACCGCCGTCGCCGGCGTGCTCGTCTCGCGCGCTGCCTGCGCTTTCGTGCGCCCTGCCACGCCTGTCTCGCCGCCGCCGCTCTCCTCGCTCCGCCGCGCGGGCATCCTGCCGCCACCATGCCGTCGATCCTCAGTGACGCCGACAAGGAGACCGTGAAGCGCTTTGTGCCGCGGGCGAGCAACAAGATCCTGGCTGTCGGCGTGGCGCGCCTCTACATTGCCTATCCCAACCGCTCGCGATGGACCTACACGGGCCTGCAGGGTGCGGCCGTGCTCTGCAACGACACGGTCGGCAACACGTTCTGGCTGAAGATGGTGGACGTATCGGTAAGGATTGCTGTGCTGTCTGCTTGTCTGCTTCTGCTAACGGTCCAGGCGGGCAACCGCGGCGTGATCTGGGACCAGGAAATCTACGACTCGTGGAGCTACAACCAGGACCGCACGTTCTTCCACTCCTTTGAGCTCGAGGACTGTCTCGCCGGCCTCTCGTTTGCCGACGAGAAGGAGGCCAAGCAGTTCAAGAAGAAGATGGACGACCGCGAGAAGAACGCCAGCAAGGCCACCAAGAACACGCCCTTTGGCGGGACAATCCCCTCCGCCGGCGCCGGCGGCGGCCACAAGCACTCGCTCCTGGGCGGCATCTTCCACCGGCACTCGACGACGACGCCGCCGGAGTCGCCGCGCGCGCCGGACCGGCCCAATGGCAGCCACGGGCAGCACTCCGAGTTTGCCGTGCTGGATGCCTTCGACCCCAACTGGCGCGAGAACTTTGGTGACGATCTGCGGGCCAGGGGCCTGACCGACGACTTCATCCGGGAGAACCAGGACTTTATCGTCGACTTTCTGCGCCAAGAACAGGCGGCCAACGGCGGCACGCCGCGACAGACGCCGCCGCCGCCGCCGGGACCGCCAGCACCACCGGCGCCGCCCGCACCACCCGCCGCCCCGGCGGCCCCGGCGGCGGGTCCCGGCTCGCGTGCGCCGCCTCCGCCGCCGCCTGCCAGTGGAGGTGGCAAGCGTGGCAGCGGCCCTCCGCCGCCGCCGCCAGCGCCGCGTCGCGCCGGGAAGGCGGACGCGGCGGCGCCGTCGGAGCCGGCCCGCGACGCCTCGCCGCCGCGACCGCGGTTCGCCGTGCCGCCGCCGCTCGCGGATGCCGGTAAGTTTGCGCATGCGCCAGCGCAGCAGCCGCGGCCGCCACCACGGTCGGCGCAAGCCGTGCCGGGACCGCCGCCACCACCGCGGCCGCCCAAGACGGCGGTCGACGAGGGCGAGGACGGCGCCCGGCGCTTCGGCCTGCCGCCCGCACCCACCGGACAGCGCAGCGCAGCGCCGCCGCCCGTGCCGGCCAGCCGCGGCGCACCCCCGGCGCTTCCCTCGCGCGATGCGGCCCCGGTGCCACCGCCGGCGCCGCCTCGCGTGCCGGTCGGCGGCAGCGCTTCTCGGCCGGTGCCAGCGCCACCGCCGGCGCCGCCCATGCGGCCGCCCGTGCCGAGCGTGTCGAGCGCGCCGCCACTACCACCGCCAGCACCACCGATGCCGCCTCCGCCGCCGATGCCAAGCACGAACCACAACAGCGCTCCGCCGGCGCCACCACCACCGCCGCCGCCGATGCCAAGCGCGAACCACAACAGCGCCCCGCCGGCGCCGCCTCCGCCGCCTCCGATGCCAAGCACGAATCACAACAGCGCTCCGCCGGCGCCGCCACCGCCTCCGCCACCGATGCCCCACATGAACCACAGCAGTGCGCCGCCGGCGCCGCCACCGCCACCGCCGCCGCCGATGCTGGGGAGCGGAGGCCCTCCGCCTCCGCCGCCGCCGCCGCCACCGATGCCGACGGGAAGCGGGGCGCCCCCGGCGCCGCCACCGCCGCCGCCGCCTCCAGCAGGTGGCGCCGGGCTGCCGGTGGTCGGCAACGAGAAGGCGGCGGTGCTGGCAAGTATCCAGAGCGCGGGTGGCATCGCGTCGCTGCGCAAGGTGGACCGGTCGCAGATCCGCGACCGCAGCGCCGCGGCCGTGCCCGGCGGCAGCAGTGCAGACACAGGACCGCACGGCAGCGGCCTGCCACCGGCGGGCGTGGGTGCCGGCGGTGGCGGCAGCATGGCGGATGCGATCCAGGCGGCGCTCGCGAAGCGGAAGCAGAAAGTCAGCCAGAGTGGTAAGTGTTTGCTGGTGTTCAGCTTGCCTCGGGGTTATATTGTCTTTGCCACGGCCCGTACATCTGCTAACTGCAACAGACGACGAGGACGACAACGACGACTGGTAGAGCGGCGCGTGGACTGCCTGGTCCATAGTGTCGAGGATGGGCCGGAATAGAACGGAGATGGAAAGCAGCCAGCAGTGTATATGATTACGACTTTGGTACGGCAAGCATAGAAATGGAGACATGCCTTATTATAGTTGTATACGCACGTAGAAGCAGCGAGTAGTGTAGTGCGGTGTCGAGTTCAGGTGCTTCAACGAAGCAGCCGGTCTCATGGCATGTCAGTTTTGCCTGATTGCGCGAGGCTGCCTGGCTGCTTCTGCCAGCTGCGGGCGCTACTGCGTAGAATGCGCTAACGATTGGGCGCCTTTTGCGCCGCCGTGACCCACTTTGCACTGGAAGCAGTTTCTGAACTGCAATACTCCGTCCACCACGACATCCGAGGCCACACTGCGGACCGGGCTTCCGCAGATAATCGGCGTTCCATCGGTGTCTCTGGTTCTCTGTCTTGCTGGCAGCAACGCTGCGCCGGCGCCATGGCTGTGCTGGCGGCCCTGGGCCAAGTGTGGCGACCTTTGGCGAGACGGCCGACGGCGGCGCTTTTGCGCGACGGGCTGTCGCGGCGGGCGCATTCAGCCGTGTCAGCACCCGGGGTGGCCGGCCGGATAGACTGGTCTGAGCAGCGGCCGAGCCGGGCGGACGGGCGGCCGGCCCGGGCATCGACGCCGCCGCGGTCACCGAGAGCACAGTCGTCATGGCCACAGCCACAGCCACAGACACCGCCATCCCATTCCCATTCGCACCCGCAGTCGCCGTCGCAGTCGCCGATGCAGCGCTGGGCCCGGCCCGGCCCGGCCTCGCCGGCCGGCCTCGCGGCGGCGGCGTTGGCGGCGGCGGCGGCGGATCCCAGCGGCCGCGGCTGCGCAGACAGCGGCCTCCTGGCGGGCCGCGTGGCGGTGCCGCTGCTGCCGGCGGCGATGCTCGGCGACCAGGGCGTGGCGCTGCCGTCGGACGTGGTGTCGCCGGTGGGCACGCGGCTGCAGGCGGTGCCGGCGCCGGGCCTCGCGGCGGCCATGGGCGTGCGCGTGCGCTGCACGACGCAGCGGCTGCTGCACCCGTACTCGATGCGCTTCCTCGACGGCACGGTCGGCCGCTGGCAGCAGCAGCAGCTGCCGCACTGCCTCGCGGTGCTGACGCGGCAGCGCTACGCCGCCAAGGCGCGCCAGCCGCTGTGGTGGTTCGTCCTCGTGCACAGCGACGACAGCCTCGCGCGCCGCTCGGCCTTTGTGCGCCACGCCATGCGCCGGCGCGTCGAGCGCGCGTTCCGCGAGGCGCTGCGGCGCGCGGGCTACGCCGAGGACGGACGGCCGCTGGAGGCCGGAGCCGAGGCCGGGGCCGGGACCGGAGCCGGGGCCGGGACAGTGCTTAGTCAGCCGCGGCCCCTGCGCGGCACCGTGCGCATCGAGGGCCTGGTGCGGCCGCTGCTGGCGATGCGCATCCAGACGCGGCCCGGCTTCGAGGCGGCCGTCGGACACTTTACGGGCGTCGTCGCGTCGCTGGAGCGCATGTTCGGCGGACGCCGCGTGAAGAGCGGCCAGCGCGCGAGAGACTGAAGGGCGGTCGAGGGACGTGTATACAATGTATTTACGAGAATATTGTAGTCCTATCTGCTACAACGACCAGAACGGTGTGGTCCTTTTTCTACAACAAGACGAGAACGATGTCCTGAATTCTACAACAAGGACAAGGATGTGGCCTGAATTCTAGACAACAGTATCCGGCGTAGACATGCATGTATCCGTGTTTCGGTTAAAGCAATGCCCCATAAGCGCAATGCACGTTTGTCTCGACCGCCGCAAAGTGGATCCAGCTTCTCCTGGCATCGACGTCCTCGTCTCCTTCACGAACTATCTGCACACCCGCGCTGCACTGTCTGCCCGCCTCCACGCCATCATGCTCGTCTCGCTCACTGTCGGCAAGGTCGACGCCGGCGTGACCGTGCTCCTGACCCAGGACAAGCGTCTGGTACGTCTGTGTGGTTGGGTTGGGGTATTTTGCGATGCTTGTTTTCGTGATGCGTTGCTGCTTCACATTGTCTTGGATGGGGCGACCTGTCCGTTGGATGCTCTGGCTCGCCGCTGACCGGCAGATCGAGTTCCCGTCCATCCTGCTGCCGCCCAACATCGCGTCGGGGTCGATTGTGGACATTGCGGTCAGCCGCAACGACGCGGCGGAGAAGGCGGCGGAGGCCGCGTTTGCGCGGCTGCAGGCGCGGATCCTGTCGACGTTTGGGGCGGAGTCGCCGGCGGCGCCGGTGCTGCGGTGCCGCAACGCGACGCAGACGAGCGTGGTGCTCGAGTGGGACCCGGTGCGGCTGGCGACGGCGGACCTGCTGGGCCTGGCGCTGTACCGCAACGGCCAGAAGGCCGGCAACATCCCGCGGCCGCTGCAGATGCACTCGACCAAGATCTCGGGCCTCGCCGTCGACACGGCCTACAGCTTCCACCTGGTGCTGCGCACGAGCGCCGGCACGCTGACGAGCGAGCGCGTCGCCGTGCGCACCCACAAGATGACCGACCTCAGCGGCATCACCATCTCGACCGGCATCCTGCCCGGCGCCGCGCGCCAGCGCCTCGCCGCCGCCGTCGAGCGCATCGGCGCGCGCCTCGTGCCCGAGCCCGGCGTCGTCCGCATCGACACCACCCACTTTGTCACCACCGAGGGCCGTGGCGTCGCCTGGGAAAAGGCCACCGAGCTCAACATCCCCGTCGTGCGCCCCGACTGGGTCGACGCCTGCGGCGCCGCCGGCCGCATCCTCGGCGTCACCAAGTTCTACCTCGACGCCGTCCGCGGGCCCGCCACCGCCAGCGACGAGACCGTCACCGCCGCCGCCGCCGCCACGGCCCCCGCCGCCGCCTCGGCATCCCCGCCCGCCGCCGCCAAGGACCTGCCCGCGCCGCCCGGCCACGACGACGGCCACACCACCGTCTCCACGGCCAGCCGCAGCAGCACGAGCAGCGACGCGCCCGCGCCGCCCGCGGCACCCGCCGGCGACACGGCCCCCGACGACGAGGCGCGCGAGCCGAAGCTGGCGCTGCGTCCGGCCGGCGACAGCGCGGCCGCGGCCGACGACAGCGAGAACGGGAGCAACGGCGGCGACGAAGAAAAGCGCCCGGCGGCCAGCAGTCCGAAGCTCAAGGCTGCGCCGCCGGCCGACGGCAACTCGTTCCAGGACGTGGCCCTGTAGGGAGAAGCGCGATGCGCAGCGCAGTGAAAGGGAACAGCGCAGTGGAAGGGAACAGCGCAGTGAAGGCAGCGCAGTAAGGGCTAAAGGCCCTGTGTACGCTAGCGAAGGCGAGACCAGAATAGAGCCTACGCATGTAAAATTATGATTTCCGGCGTCTTCTATACAACGGCCGGCGTACGAGGAGACGGCCATGCAGCAGATATCGAACCGAGCTATGCAAGCCTATGCAAAGCGCCAAGTATGGCGCATCTACGCCGCTACGTCCGCTTCTGCTTCTTCTTGATGAACGGGTCCACCTTCTTCTTGGGGCGCATGGGGGGCTGTCTGTCAGCGGGTGTGGTGGTGGTGGTAGTGGTAGAGATGGTCGGGCAGGGCAGTGGTGTCTTACCTTGGGTCCCCGCGCTGCGCCGGCCGGCGGTGCAGACGGCCGCGGCGGCGGCGGCCGCTCGGCGGGCTCCAGACCGAGCACCTCGAGCGCGGACGGGTCCCGGGGCCGGCGCGGCGGCTTCTGCGGCTGCGGCAGCGCGTTGGCCTCGCCGGCGGCCCGCTTGGCCGCGTGCGTGTCCGCGCTGCTGTCGTGCGCTCGCTTGCGCGGCAGCGCCGAGCTGTGGACGACCGGGCGGTCGCCGCGGTCGCCGGCCGGGGGCCCGGGACGGTCCACGACGGTGTAGGTGGGCGGCCGCGCGGGCGACACGGCGGGCGGCGGCGAGTAGCCGTCGTCGTCGTCGCGCCCAAACCGGTCCGCCCCGGGCGTGTTGCCGGGTGTGTTGCCGGGTGTGTTGCCGGGGTTGCCGGGCGTGTTGCCGGGTGTGCTGCCGGGCGTCTTTCTGCCGGGCGCCTTTTCCCTGGGCTGCCTGGGCTCCTGCAACAGCTTTTTCGGCTCCCGCTCCGGCACCCGCTCCGGCACCCGCTCCGGCTCCCGCTCTGGCTCCGCTGCGTACCCGCCGCCGCCGCCCCCCCCCCGCAGCAGCGCCACCACATTCCCGCTCGTGTACGTCTTGCGCTCCTTGGCGTCCTCGATGAGCGCGCGCCAGAACTCGCCCTGGCGCAGCGCGCGCGCGTCGCCCAGGATCCACAGCGACGAGCGCGCACGCGTGAGGCCGACGTTCATGCGGCGGATGTCGGTCATGAAGCCGATGCCGCCGGTGGGCGCGGCGCGCACGCACGAGAAGATGATGATCTCGCACTCGCGGCCCTGGAAGGCGTCGGTGGTGTTAAAGTCCACCCGCTCCAGCACGGCGTCGCCGAACTGCTCGGCGAAGCGCTGGCGCAGCGCCTGCAGCTGCGCCTTGTAGGGCGTGATGATGCCGATGGTGGCCGGGCCGGGCGCGGCGCCGGCGCCGGTCACGGGCGCGGCGCCGTAGTCGGCCGTGAAGCGCCGGTACAGCGCCAGCGCGGCGCGCACCTCGGCCTCGTTGACCAGCGAGCGGCCGCGCGTGCCGGCGGCCTGCGTGCCGGCCACGTCAAAGAAGCGGTACGGCCCCAGCAGCGCGCTCGCGTGCCACGGCTGCGCGCGCGCGGCGGCCATGGCGGCGCCGTCGATCAGCCGCCCCTCGTAGAACTGCGCGCTCGGGAAGCGGCTGATGGCCGGGTGCATGCGGTACTGCGTGTCCAGCAGGTGCACGTCCTGCGGCCGCTGCCGCTGCATGCGCACAAACAGGCTCTGGTCGTAGCCGAAGCGCGCCGCCGACTGCGACAGCACCGTCGGCGGCAGCTGCTTCGGGTCGCCCACCAGCACGCACTTGGCGCAGCCGTACTTGAGCGGGATCAGCGCCGACAGCTCCACGCACTGCGCCGCCTCGTCGATCACCACCGTCTCAAACTCCACGTTGAGGTTCTTGAAGATGTCGTGCCCGCTGCCGCTCAGCGTCGCGCACAGCACATGCGCCTCGTTGAGGATCCGCTGCTGCAGCTGCCGCCGCTGGATCTCCGTCTCGCGCGCGTACGTGTTGCCCGACGCCTTGTCGCGCTCGATCTGCGCCCCGATCCGCCGCTGCTCCGACCGCAGCACGTCGTGCTCGCGCTGCAGCCGGTTGACCGTCTCGCGCTCGTCCGCCGCCCGCGCCGCCTCCAGCAGCGGCGTCAGCGCCTGCAGCTCGCTCTTGATCTCGCCCGCCCGCCGGTGCATGCGCTCGCGCTCGCCGACGTTGGTGTCACCCGCCTTCTCCGCGTCCGTGTCGCCGCCCTTGCCGCTCATCGCCGCCTTCACCAGCTCCTCCAGCGTCACGTCCTTGACCTCCGCGTTGATCGCGTCCGTCCGCCCCAGCCGCACCACGTTGATCTTGCGCTCCGTCCCGTTCGTCTCGCGCACCCCCCGCTTCAGCCGCAGCACCAGCTCGTCCACCGCCGCGTTGCTGGGCGCGCACACCAGCAGCTTTTTGGTGGTGGTGGTGGTGGTGGTGTTGCTGCTGCTGCTGCCAGGACCTCCGCCGCCGCCGCCCGGCCGGCTCAGCGCCACCCCCCCCCGCTGGAACGTCCCCGTCAGCAGCGCGCCCACCATCGCCACGATCGTCTTCGTCTTGCCCGTGCCCGGCGGCCCCTGCACCAGCGTGAAGCCGTCGTTGGCCTTGCCGTGCAGGATTGCCAGCGCCTGCCCCCGGTTCAGCGTGTAGGTGCGCTGCATCTCCTCGATCGCCCCCTCGCCAAACGTCAGCATCGGCGACGGCGCCGCCTTGAGCACCTCGTCCATCAGGTCGTAGTACTGCAGGCTCTCCAGCGCCGCGTACTCGCGCTCGATCGTCGTCATGTTCGTGATCCGGATCGCCCGGAACTCCGCCCCCGGCAGCATCACCCCCAGCATCGCGTTGCGCTGGCTGTTGAGCCGGTACGTCACCTCCAGGTTGTCGCGCTTCGTCGTCATCTTCCACACCCGCGCCAGGCAGTGCGGCTCGTCGCGCCCCGTCAGCGGGTCCGCCGCCTTGGACAGCAGCACAATGTCGCCCTCGCTGATCACCCGCTCCCGCTCGCGGTTCGCCGCCGCCGGCATCGACGTGCCCACCTCCAGGAAGTTGTCCACCGACATGCGCGTCACCACCCGCACCCCAAACGCCCGCGCCGTGCTCTCGTCCTTGGCCGTCACAAACGACCGCCACGCCTCGCTGATCAGCAGCGGGAAGAACGTGCGCTTGTACTCCGCCGGCGACTTGTACGCCTCCGCCACCGCCACGCACGGGAACGCCTCCGTCGGCGGGTCGCTGCCCTCGTGGAAGATGTCCCACTCCAGGATCGCCTGGTGCAGCCGGTCCATGTTCGGGATGATCCGCGCCCGCATGTCCTTGGCCGACCGCTGCTGCTTGATCTTCTTGACCGGCAGACGCGCCAGCATCTGCTGCGCCTGCTGCCGCCGCCGCCGCTCCATCTCGTCCAGCCGCTCCTCGCCCTTCTTGCTCTGCGCGATCAGCGCCTCCGCGCCGTCGTCCTCGTCGTCGTCCTCCTCCTCCTCCTCGTCGCTGCTGTGCACCATAATGTCGCTCTTCGTCGGCACCGCCGCCGCCGGGCCCGCCCGCAGCGCCCGCGCCCGCGCGATCGCCTCCGCCTTGTGCTTCTCCATCTCCGCCTTGTCGCGCAGCCGCGACTCGCGGATCGCCGCCCGGTTCGCCAGCAGCGCCTTGGCGTCCGGCTTCGCCGCCGCCTTGGCCTTGATCCGCTCCAGCTGCGCCTTGTGCTTGCTGATCCCCGGCGTCAGCTGCGCCGCCGCGTCCTTGCTCGAGACCGCCGCCGCCGCCGCCGGCGACAGCGACGGCGACGACGACCCCGTGCCGCCCCGCGACCACGCCTCGATCGACGTCTGCTTCTTCTTGCCGCCCGCCGGCTTCGCGCCCGCCGACGACCACGACACGATCTCGATCTCGTCGTCGCCCTCCTCGCCGCCCATCGCCTTCATCAGCTCCGCCCGCTGCGTGTCGTTCATGTTGGTGTTGACCTTGAACTTGTGCGGGAACTGCGGGTGCGGCGTGTACGTGCTGCGGATCGACTCCACGAAGCTGTCGGCAAACGCGAGGTTGAACTCCTTGAGCCGCGTGAACAGCTTCACCAGAATGTCCACAATGATGCCCACCAGGTACTGGTCGCGCAGCTGGATCATCTCGAACAGGCCCATCGAGTACTTTTGCGGCGCGTCCAGCACCGCGCGCATCGCCCTGTCGTTGGACGGCGCCGCCGTCTTCGCGTCGCTGCCGCTGTCCGCGCCGCCGTCTTCGCGCAGCGCCGACGCCACGAGCCCGTCCTGCGCCATCAGCTGCCGCGCAAACTCCATCACGTCGCGGCAGTAGTTCTCCATCACCGACTTCTCCACGTCCTCGCTCCACGCCCGCGCCCGCAGGAACGAGTGGTTCACAAACTGCCACTCCATCGTCCACCAGCGCTTGACCGCCAGCCGCTCGTCCGCCGTCAGCGTGCGCGACCGCAGCAGCCCGTCCGTGTCGCACAGCCCGTTGAGCACGTACTTGCTGCAGCTGTAGACGTGGCACATCGGCTCAAAGGGCGCAAAGGCCGCCGGCGACACCGCCGCCGCGCCCGCCGCCGCCTGCGCCTCGCGGGCCGTCAGCTTGTCGATGGTGTCGGCAAACGAGCTCAGAAACGGCGCCGGAAAGGTGTGGATCATCTTGCTGACCGTCTCCGAGCGCCCGCTGATGCCGTCGTCGTCCACTATGGCGCCGACGAGCAGGAAGCCCGCCTCGCGGATCGCGTCCTCGGCGTGCACGAGCGACGCCGCAATCGCCTCCATCGCACGGCTCTGCACGTCGGCACACAGCCGCTGCAGGTCGCCGTGGTTCAGGCTCTCGCCCACGCGCTCCATCGTCTGGGCAATGGCCTCGGCCGCCGGCTCGAGCTCGTCGTTAAAGTGGCGCCGCGACGCGTCCTCCACCTGCAGCTGCCGCTTCTTGGGCGAGAAGCGCTGGATGCCGCGCAGCGACAGCGTGGCCGCCAGCATCACGCGCGCCAGGTCGAGGCGGCCCGGGCCCAGCGCCGTGCGGAAGCCGTGCCAGAGCTGCGCAGAGCGGCGCTCCGTCCCGGGCGCCGCCATCCGCGCGTTCTGGTGCATCTGGTGCAGCGTGCGCCACTCGTCCTGGATGGCGCGCGTGTCGAGGGCCAGCGCCGACTCGACGACGCCGACGGCCGCCTGCGAGAGGCCAATGTTGTAGCGGTCGCTCTGGTGCAGGTTGGCCGAGCGCACCACGTAGTCGTGGTGCTTGACGACGCTGTTCAGCACGGTCGTCACGAAGAGCGCGCTCTCCGACGTCAGCCGATAGCGGGCGTCGAGATAGCCGTCCAGCGTCATCTGCAGCGCGGTCAGGCCGGCGACGATGCAGGTCGAGTGGCCCTCGCGCGTGGCCGTGATGGCCGCGTCGGCCGTGCTCGTCAGGAAGACCGACAGCAGGTAGTCGCAGACGTCGGAGCGCTGGTTGCGGTTCAGCGAGCGCATCAGCGACTGCACAAAGGCCACGAGCAGCGGCACGCGCGTGCGCGCGCTGCTGCTGTCCGGCACCAGCTGCATGGCGTCGTCAAAGGACCGCGCCAGAAAGGCGGCAAAGGCCGGGCTGCGGCACACGAACATGGGCAGCTGCGGCGGGTTCATCAGCGACAGCGCGTCCCAGAACGCCTTGGCCGACTTGTCCATCAGCGCGCAGACGGCGCGCAGCACGAGCGCCAGCACCGCGTCCGAGCCGCGGTCCATGTGCTGCACGGCCAGCTGGTAGACGTCGACCGGGATCTGCATGCCGCGCAGACAGTGCAGCACCACGTCCTCGCTCATGGCGTCCAGCAGCAGCAGGAAGCCGTCCCAGAACAGCTGCACGGCCGCGTCGGGCGCGTCCGCCTTGCTGACGGTGTCGATGGCGTCGGCGAGGTGGTCGCTGACGGCCCATTCAAACTGCTCCGGCGTCAGCGACTGCGCCGGCCGGCGCTCCCAGGCCGTGCGCGCAAAGCGGTTGCGCAGCGGGTCGGCCTGGAACAGGAAGACGGTCATCGTGGGAATCACGGCCGAGGCGATCTTGAGCGGCTTCTTCTCCTGCGTCTTCTGGAAGACATAGTTGAAGAGCCGCCGGTTCTCGGGCAGGCTGAGGTACTCGACGCAGCAGAGGGCTTCGTAGAACGCGAGCACGGCCGCCGAGTCGTAGCCGACCAGCTTGGCCGAGGACATGGCGCCGTGCTTCTCGAGGATGTCGACGGCCGACTGGAGGCCTCGGTTGATGCGGGCGGTGTCGTAGTCGTGCAGGCGGCCCTCCATGATGTTGGTGGTCTCCTCGTCGAACTCCCTGGGAGGGTTAGATCTGAAGTCAAATAGAGGGGATAGGTGAGGCCGGAGAGGTAAAGAACAAGAAAAACATGGAGGACCAGAGGCAGTCAAAGCAAGACTGGGAAGACCACAGATATAAGACGGACAGGAGACGGAGACAGCAAACGACGGGAACCGGCGGGACACTTCAATAGGCAGGTTCCCGCGTGCAGAAAGGCAAACGAGCCGCCGCAGCAAACAGACGGCATAGCAACACAGACGGCAAACAGAAAACAGAAATAGTGACACAACGGCAACGGAAAGCAGCACAAAGCAAACAAACAGAGCACCTACTTGAGCAGGCGGCTGCGCAGCGCTTTCCGGCCCATGTGCCACGCCCGCACGCAGCTGTCGCACTTGACAAGGAACTGCTCGGTGCGCCGGATCCAGTCGGGCAGCCAGCGGTCGGCCTGGTCGCGGTGGATGCCGAGAATGAGCGACGCCCACGACGTGAGCTGCAGCCGGTGCTGGCCCTCCGCGATGCGGCGCGCCCGCTCGGCGTCGCCGTCGCCGTCCGTTTCCGTGCCGTCGCCATAGTCCGTCGCGTCCTCGTCGCTGATGCGCGGGCAGAAGAGATGCACCTCGGGCGGAATGCGCTCGAGCGCCTGGTGCGACTCGATGATCTCCGCGTAGACCTCCTGTGTCGTCTTCATGGTCGGGACGGGGTGTCGAGGCAGTGAAGGAGAGCGGAGAGAGTCGAGAGTCTAGACGAGGAGAGGTCGAGAAAGCTGGAGAGTCTAGTCGAGGAGGGGTCGAGAGTGAGAATCAAGGAGTCGAAAGAAAGGATCGTGGATCGGTCGAGTGAGGTCGAGGTGTCCGCCGTCGGACGTCGGTCAGAGCAGCAGGCGGTCCCGGACGGCGGGCATGTCTGGACAGCGGACAGCAGCGGCACCAAAACACAGCGTCGATGGCCGCGTGCCGAGGAAAGTGAGGCCAAAGTGAGGCCAAATGGGCGACAAAAGTGCTGTCGAGCTCGATGCTCGTCTTGCGGTGCGCGGCGCCGGCAGACACGCGCAAAACAACGACACGCCGTCTCCGATCCAAGTACCCCGGGCGCGATGCAGCTCCAATGGCAGTCGACAGCGGTCTGCGTGCGGCGGCGTCGTCGTGGCAGAGGCTCTGAGCCGATGGGCAAGCTTTCGAGTTCGATGCAGGCGTCAACTTTTCTAGCACGTTGTCACGGGCCCACAAGCGCCCTGCCCAGTAAGCCCGACGCGCCTTCCCTGCCAGTACGCGTGTTTTAATGGGCTGCCCTACTGTACGGAGTAATGCTTGCACTGTACCACTGGTACGCATCATCCGCCCTGGCACGTGCCTATTGACCTGACATAAGCACAGATGGTCATCTTCGTCTGCAAGACTCTTATTTTGGCATCTACACAACATAGCAGACAGCCCGAATCAACAGACATCAATAAAAAACCCGCGCGGCTGCTGCTTTCGCCATATCTAGAACATTCGCCATCACCCAGGCTAAGAAACTGAAAGCAAGGGAAATCAAAGGTAAAGATTTCAAAGGTAAGATGGAAGATAGAAAACAACGGAAAGATCAAAGTCTGCGAATCGAAAGAGCACAAGATCCATGTCAGAAGTCAAAGAAGTCAAAGAAGTCAAAATAAAGAAAGTAGAAGAAAGAAGACCGAATTCAAGCGTGGTTCAGAGACAAGACGGCGCCCGTCCTGGAACCAGTCCCGGACCAAGGACACAAGCCAATCCGACATTAAGCACAGTCCCTCCGACTCGTGTCTGCCTCTCCACCCAAACGCCAGAAGCCGTCGCATCGTACACCCAATCGTGCTGTCTGGCCATGGACCACCTCTGCCGGCACGTCATCGCGCTCACGCCTTCTCCGCGTGCCCGTCGTTCAGCAGCAGCTCCAGCACGATCTGCATGCCCGCCACCTCGGGGTGCGTCATCGAGATCTTCACCGAGCTCTTCGAGTCTTGCGCCGGCACCGTCTGGCCCGCCGGGTGCGCCATCGCCGCCGCGTTGTCGCCGCCCGTGGGCCCCCTAAACCCGTAGTCGAGGCACCGCACGTCGTAGCCCGCAATGATCTGCCGCAGCCGCCCGTTCTCGGCATTGCGCACCTCCACATAGTCCTCGTTGAACAGCAGCAGGTACTGTCCGTACATCGTCGCCGCCCGCGCCTTCTTCTGCTTGCCCGAGTACTCCATGATCAGTGTCCGCGACACCTCGCCGTGCTTGTCCGCATACACCGCGCAGTCCTCGTACGCCAGCAAGAACTCCTGGTCGTTGAGCCGGAACATGCCCAGCGGCCGCTGGTCCCGGATCCGCGCCGCAATGTTCGCAATCGCCGGCGCCGACAGGTCCGTCGGCACCGACATCGGCTGCTTCCGGTCCAGCGTCAGCAGCTCGATGCCCTTGGCCGTCGATACCGCCACGTACGACTGGAACAGGTTGAGCGAATAGCACTCCGTCGGCAGGTAGAACTCGTCAAAGTCCCGGAACGACTCCGTCGCCCCCGCCGACACGCCTCTGCGCCCGCCAAAAAAGCGCGACTTCTTTTCCGACGCCTTCTGGAACACCGGCTCCAGAACCCGGAACGTGTTGTGCATGCCCTCCTTGCGCTTGTAAAAGAGCAGGGTGCGGTCCTTCATCCGCGCCGTGGCAAAGAAGCTGACATCCTTGGCCAGCCGCTGCGGTGCCCGTCGCGGGCTGTCCTGGATCGGCGCCGGGTAGTTCGATATGGGCGCGATCTGGTCAAGCGAGTACGAGATCAGCGACTTGTCCGCAAGAACAAGGCATACCGAGAACTCCTCCAGTACGGCGATTTGCGTGACCTTGCTGATTTGCACCGTCTAGTGGTAGGTTAGCATATTACTAGGTCGTCCTCCGCTGTTGTAGCGTTTGGATCGGAGACAACGTACCCTTGACCATCCGCGCGGATTCGTCGCGTCCGAAATGTACACGCCGACGTCCGTGGCGATGGCGATGATGGACTTTCCCGCGTACGTAAACCCAGCGGCGCTGTTGACGGTCGCCCGGCACACGGGCGGCGGGCCGCGGCCAGGCCCAAACACCTGTTCCATCTCGCGTATGGACCGATCCAGCGGCGTGCCGCCGATAATCACGCCGGGTAGCTTTCCAGCGGCCGTTATGGAGTCGTACGCAAATCCGCAGTCAGAGAGGACGCGGAGGCGGAAGGGCTCGGCATTCTGCTCAGACAGTGCACGTGCATGCCGCGTCTTCGCCTCGATGATCTTGCTGCACCAATCCTGCCGGCTCTGCGGAGTCGTAGCGTAGAGCGTGTAGATCTCGTGGCCCAGGTGCTTGACACGGAAAGGATAGAGGGTCTTGCCTTCTTCGCTTGTGGTGCCTGGTGTCAGTCGACTGATAGACGTCATCGACGTGCCGGTCGCTGAGTGCTCAAGCTCCGGCCGGCTTGTTCCGTTCGACATGACCTTGTTGAGCTTCGTGTCCGACGCAGAACCGACTGCCGACCGTGCCAGCGGCGCTGTAAGGCTCTTCTGTTTGGAGATCGGGTCGTCGTTCATGCTCTCCAAGAGAAGGAGTGGCATCGGAATGGGCTGGGAGATTAGACGTGTACCAACAAAGAGCGGAAGAGAACAGAGATGTTGAAGAAGAGAAAATCAAACGCGCAAGCGCGCAAATGCGCAAATGCGCAAACGCAGCGCCCCGTCATAGTACATACCTCCTTGGACACATCGTACTTCTTGTCCCCCTTGCCATCCTTGGGCCCAATCGCCTTGGCCAGAATGAAATAGTGGTCAAAGAGGAGCGCGTGCGTGTCCACCCACCGCACGCCCTTGGACCCCATACGATGCAGGTCGCCCTGCAGCAGGAGCTCGCGGCCCAGGTGGTCCAGGTTCAGCACCGTCTGCGAGTTGGGACGGAAGACGAGCTGCGTCTGCAGCTCCTGCAGCGAGATCTTCTTGCCCATCTCGTCGACAAGCCGGTCGCACTCCTTGGTGACGTTGCGGATCTCCTCGATCGCCTTGATTAGATTGGCCTTCTCCTCCGAGTCCATCACTTGGTTCTTCAGCACCGTGCTGAGCAGCAACGAGTAGCGCTGCAGCCGCGTGATCGGCGCCTTCAGAAATGTGTCCCAGCCGAGCCGGTCCGACCGTCTGTGGTTGCGCACGTGCTCCAGGAACTGCCGGAACAGCACATTGCGCGCGGCCTCCCTGCGCACCGTGAACGACGCCTTGGGGTAGTCGGTCGAGTAGGAGATGTACTCGTCCTTGGCCTTGCGGATCCATTCCCGGAAGATGTCGCTGAAGCCTGCAATCCAGGGGCCCTGCTCGTTCTGCCGGTACTTGAGCTGCGCCAGCAGGTGATCGCGGTTCGCCTTCTGCATCGACTCGACCTTTCCAAAGACAGCGTCGACGAACTTGGTGAGCTTGGGCTGCGCAATGATCGGCGGCTGCCAGTGCAGCAGCTGGTTCTTGTAGAGGACGCGCAGTACGTCCAGCTGGTTGTTGAACTCTTCCTCGCTCGTCACGATCTCGTGCAGCACATTCTGCCGCTCAATCTCCTTCTTCGGCTTGTCTTGCATCATCTCCTTGGTGATCTTGTAAAACGTCACCCAGTCCTCCTTCTTGGCAAACTCTTCCGACAGCAGCTCGTCCAGGTTGGCCTTCTTCAGCGTGCGCGTGCAGTTGTGCGAGTAGCAGCGTCCGGGAGCCTCGTGCTCGTGTACGCGTGGCGAGTAACAGCCAGAGCCCGTAAGCTGCCACAGAACACCACTGATCTCGCCAGGACCAAATTTGACCCACTCCTCATCCGGGATCAAGATGCCCGCTGAGAACATGGAGTCCGCGGCGATGGTAGCCAGGGTCTCGGCGTCGGCAACATTCATGGTCGGCACTTTGGCCGTGAACAGGACGACGAGGCCTTCTTCGATCGTCTTCCGCTTCAGGTCCGGCTCGCCGTCGGCCATTTCCCGAATCCAACGCGCAATGCTGCTCAGGGCCCAAGGCTCAGCGCAACGACGCAACTCGTTGGGGACCAGCTTCGACGGTACGAACTTGCGCCGACGACCGCTCGGTAGTGTAATGACGTCGTAGGCCAGCGACGCTGGGCTGCCCGTGTCGTAGCTTTCGTACGGGACTCCGCCCTGCTGCGTGACCAGGTGTCTCTGGGCCTTCCTGCGCTCTTCGGCGGCATCGGTGCGCGAGCGTCCAGGAACTTGCACCAAAGGCGTTGTGCTGTGGGCGGACATGGAAGTTGACCGTTCCACCTGCAGCTGGTACTGCTGCTGCTGCTGCGTGGCGGCGTCGGAATAGTATGTGGAAGTCCGGGCTTCGCCGCTCTGCGAGTACGTGTGCTGGTGGTGCGAAAGCCGCGCAGCAGACGCGTTTCTCGCCGAGAGCAGGCTATTGACGTTGCTCGGTTCCGTGGAAGCTGTAGGGGCGGCTGGCAGGGCCGGCAGTGGACGGCTGGACAAGCCAGGATGATAGAACATGTCCGGGTAGTCCTCCTTGTACGGCGACTCGTTGCCGCTGTTGCCCGAGTGGACGGACACGTGCTCGTCGCCCTCATCAAAGCTGAGGCGATGGGCCGCGGGAGGCTGCAGACCGCCGGTGCCGCCGTAGTCCATGTTTGCGTCGGCAAAGGGGGCATAATGGTTGTCCGTCTCGTAAGGGCGCGGTGTTGTGGACAGCGGTGGATGGCCGCCGTCCTCCGTGCCGGCAGACCCCACTTGGCTGCCGTAAGTCAGGTTACCGGCATAGCCTCCGCTAAAGAGGCCGATGTCCATACCGACAAAGTCAGGATCCATAGGGCTCGCTCTTTCTGACGACGGGGTGGATGGCATGGAAGGCATACTGGAGGGCGTGGTTTGCGGGTGCGCCTCGGAGTGCACGGCATTTCCATAACGCGTCATGCTAGAGCCGGCACCGGCATTGCTAGGGAGGCTGGTTCCGGACGTCATGGAGACACCGCTGATGCTGAATCTCTGGTCATCCAGGTCGGCCTGCTGCATCTCGTAGACGCCAAAAGCGCCCTCGGGATCGCTGTCCTCCTCCCAGCGGTGCGTGGGGACGCCCGTGCCTGTCGGGTAGGGACTAGGCAATGTGGAGGATGTTGACGAAGTGCGATTGATGGCAGAAGTCGTGGACCATTGGCTGCTCGGATGCACAGACGAGGCTTGAGAGTCGTGGCGGAGCAAGTGACCTTCGCCCGCATCTCCGTTTCGTCCAGGCGGGGCTCTGCCGTTTGCGCCGTTGCTGGTGTTGGTGCTGGGGAAGCCCAGGTCCGCCTCGATATCGTGGAACAGGCTGTCCTGGTCCGCGCGTTCGTCTGTCTCGACGCCAGAGTAGCCTAGACTGCCCTGCTGCCAGGAATTCTCGGCGACGTCTGCTGTTGGAGGACGGTTGGGAAGCGGCGCATTCGTCGGGTGGCGATGCAGGCCACCAGGGCTGGAGCTCGCGCCCGGCGGCACCGCAGGGAGAGGGGAGGCGGCGAGACCGGCACCGGCTGCGCCTGCATGGGTCGTCGCGGAGGGCGAATGGCCGAATGTCGGGTACGGCGCCTGCGAAGTCATGGTGCTGGGGATAGCGGCGTAGGCGGAGGCGTAGGCGGAGGGTGTTCCTGCGGACGACACACCAGCAGTGCCAGCAGAAGCCGCAGACGAGTTGATGAGAGCCGAGCTCGCGCCGTTGGACGAGTAGGGGACGGCCGGTGTGAAATACGAGCCGCCGGGCTGCGACTGGCCCTGGCTGTACTGTGATTCGTACGGCGCCGACTGGGGCGACAAGCTACCCGATGAGAAATGCGAGCCAGAAGAGTAGGAGGGCGCGTGGTGGATGTGCGGCTGGTACTGCTGCTGCTGCTGGATGTAGGCCTGGGGCGACGGTAGCAGCGGCGACTGGGGAGCGGGCGGCAGAGACGAGGTGTATGCAGACGCGCCAGCGCTGGTTTGAGGAAGAGCAGGAGCGCTGTAACTGTGCGAGAAGCTGGAGGAATGGCCGGCGTAGGTAGCCGTGCGCTGTGGAACGGCGGAATGGGTAGACGCGTAGGCGGCAGGATTGTAGGTGGCCGGCGTGTAGTTTTGCTGCTGGGGCGGCTGGAAGGAGACCGGCGAGGAGACGGTCGGCGAGGCAAGGCGCGCCGAGGGGTGAGGATGGTAGGGGAGCGACTGCGACTGCGACCGAGCAAAGGCCTGGGGGTTGTAGGAGGTGGGCGACTGCTGGGCGGAGGTAGGCTGGTACTGGTGTTGGTAGCCGGACAAGGCGCTGTTGGCGGACGGGTTGCCGTAGGCCGCGGGCCGGGCGGGGACGGCAGGTGGCGAGGCGGGGGCATCGGCGCCCGCGAAGAAGAGCTCGGAGTCGGGGTGGTAGGCGGCGCCGGGCTGGGCCGAGGGGAGGTCGTTGTAGGCGGCGTCGGCGGGTGCGTAGACTGGCCGGGCCGGCGCCGGCTTCACGGGCTCGTAGTCGTAGTCGTAGTCGTAGGCAGCCTGCTGGTGGCCGCCGGTAGGATATTGCACGGGCGGCACATGGCCGTAGCGGCGCTGGTCGTCGCCGCGGAAGGACATGGTGGGCGTCGGGTCGGCCGGAGCAGCCGATGCGGGTGGCGGCCCAGGGCGAGGTCGACGACGGGGATGGAGCGAGAGCGCGCGCTCGGGGTGGATGTCGTGAGGGAAGATGGAGGATCGCGTTCGCAGCAAAGACGTCGCGGGAGAAATGGGCGAGGCGAAGCGTCGAAACGGCGGAACGGGGAAACGGCAAGGCGACGAGCGAAACGGGGAAAATGGGCCGCTACTTTGGGCAGGTCATCCGCGAAGCGTGAGCGTGGGACGCGCGAAAAGGCGGCGCGAGTGGAACAGTCGCCACCCAGGTCTGGCTTGTCTGGCTTGTCGGTTTGGCTTGCTCGTTTGGCCACTTGTCTGGCTGTCTGGCTGTCTGGCTGACTTGTTCTGGCTGTCTGGCTGTCTGGCTTGCCGGCTCTGGCTTTTCCTCCGGCCTGGCTGTCTCCTGGCGCTGCTCAACTTCCGTCAGCCGTCAGCCTCCTGGACGGGCAACAGAGGCGCAAGCGAGGGGCCAAGGAGCCACGGAACTACGAGCCACGGGATCCTCTGACGGCTGGGCTTGCGCCGAGCCTGAGTGCGACAGGGGCTCTTCCTCTCGCCCTCTCACCTTCTCCTCTTCCCAGCAGCTCGAATGCAACTCTTAAACCGCCAAGCCACAGTTGGAGAGGCTAGAGGCTCGGCCGACGACCCCTGCTATGGTTTTGCACTGCACCCGTATCTCGGTTCGTTGCGTCTTCAGCACTTTTGCGTTCTTCACAGGTCTCATCCGTCGTGGGCCGCAAGTGGGCTGTGGAGCCGGCCGTGGATCCAATGCAGCGAGCTTGAGCAACGTGAACAGTCGCGTGTACTCGGGTGCATCCGCGTCGTTGCGATTCGGCTGCTTCGACGCAGAACGGCAAAATGGCAAAATGGCGAAATGGCGAAACGGAGAGGCTGACGAGAGCTTACGCTAGAGTGCGCAGAGCCGAAGCGGAGGCAGAGAAGGCAGAGGGGAAGGCAGACCGACAGCTGAGCGGACGGGCTGAGCCTGTTTCTGCAGCGCCGGTGTTTTTGTGGGAATGTGTGCTGTCGAGGCAGAATCGACACGAATATCGCGCTTGAAGTCGAATAGAAACCGAGTGACGAAGTGTTCGCATCCGTATTTTGACTGCTATTCCTAAAAGTACGCCGGCTTCACGCTCGCAGCTTCCCAGCCTGTCCGAAACAGAGGCCATGGCGCAAAAGCCGTCTTGGTCCTTCCTTGCCGAGCCACTATCGTAACGGATACTCGTACTTCGTACCGTGCCAAGACTCTACTAGCCAATCGTACACGAGCTTCCCCGCCCGCACCATCGCTCTTTCCAAAGAAATTGGAGCAGAAGCTTATCACGTGGACAAGTCACGGAAGCAGTAATACTCCGTAGACAGCGGACAAGTCCAGAGAAACAACAAATACGGAGTAAAAGGTCCATCTGCCCGTAGCCAGGATGGCGGAATATTGTGGACCAGAGGTACTGGCATTTGCCGAGGCCAACTTTCGCGCAATCCGAGAAGCATACGGAGTAGTGTGTTGTAGAACGCATAGCTGACGGTAGGGCTGTAGAGCAAACAGCTGTCACGTTATGAGGAACTTGCAACTAGTTAGTGTGCAGACTATAAAGGAGAATGCATAATAAGACCACCTGCACCAGAACTACGTCTTTGATGTGCTGTACGGAGTAGTGTATGACCGTAACAAGGAGTTCTCGCCAAAGACTACTTGAGTGTAAATTATGCCGGTATCTGATTTCCAAGCGCGGTATCGACCAATATCAGATCCAATCCTTCCGGTCAAAACGTTGTGTAGTGTCTCCCAGAATTCTTCGTTTCAGTGGTAATATCTCTTTCTACTCATATCGTGCCACTACGCTGAAGGCCACACTGGCACTGAAAGGCACGCCGCGGACCCATGGCTTGATGACAGCGGCATCGGCAAGCTCCTGGTGATGCTGCTCTTCCTTTCCAGCTACGCTACCGGAGTCTAGAAGGCGATCCGCGCCACCGTTTGCTCGGCACACAAGTATCAGCACAAGGACACCGTCCCAACCGTTTCTGCCATGTCGACATTTGTTTTGCGTTTGGACAACATGGTGTCTATGCGACACACAATGTATGCGACACAAGACACGCGCACTCTCAGACAGCGCCCGCAATCGGCCGCCACCACATTTGTCAGCAGGTGAGGGGCCTGGCCTCGACGCCCACGCAGGCTAGGCAATGACGTGACCCAGCACCCCTCCACCGTCCAGCGGGGGGCCATGGCAACCAGGCGGGCTATTGGGCAGTTTCGGATCTCCGATGTTGTGCCGTCGCCGTTTTGTATGTCCGTTATCCGTCTGTTTCTGCCGTGAATCTGCCAGCTGTTTCTCGCGCCTTTTCCCCTCCTATTTCTTCGACTCCTCCCGCTTCCTCCTCGCTTTCTTTCTCTGCCTCCTACCTCGACACCATTCCACATCCATCGACCTCACCACACAATCCAATCGTCAAAATGGTCAAAGCAGGTATGTCGATCCATGCCGTGCATATTCTGGTTTCGGCATCTGCTTCCCCACAGCTTGCGGCGCCGGGACGAGCCTCGTGCGCCAGTCGATCCGGCATCTGATGGGCGCAGCGTGGGAGCAGCCGCTCGCTTCTGCTTTGCTTCCGGCCAGGCCTGCTGATACATCCAGTTGCTGTCGTTCGTGGCGACTCCACCGTCGCCGGCACCGTCGTCTTCGAGCAGGACTCCGAGTCCTCGCCGACCCGCATCACCTACGAGATCTCGGGCAACGACGCCAACGCTGAGCGCGGCTTCCACATCCACACCTTTGGCGACAACACCAACGGCTGCACCTCGGCCGGCCCTCACTGTAAGCCAGTCTGCTCGGCGAACGCGGCGAAACGCGAATAGTTTCTGTCCATCTGCTAACAGCTCAGTCAACCCCTTCGCCAAGACCCACGGTGCCCCGACCGACGAGAACCGCCACGTCGGTGACCTCGGCAACATCAAGACCGACGCCCAGGGCATCGCCAAGGGCACCATCGAGGACAAGCTCGTCCAGCTGATCGGCCCCAACAGCATTGTCGGCCGCACCGTCGTCGTCCACGGCGGCACCGACGACCTTGGCAAGGGTGGCAACGAGGACAGCCTCAAGACCGGCAACGCTGGCGCCCGCCCGGCTTGCGGTGTCATCGGCATCTCTGCTTAAGCGTGGACATGCACGTGGACATGCACGTGCGGCCCTCCGGTAGAGCCCGGGGCTGGGCCACGGCGTGAGCAGACGAGGGCTACGGCCTCTGATCAGCTGTAGCTCATGTAGCTCTGGCCAGCCTGACTGGCATTGGCTCCCGCACTGGCTCGCAGTAGCTTGAAAATAGCTCGCATACCGCCTGAAATAAAGCTTACAGACTATGAAGTGCGTCTTTGTGTTGAAGTGCATGAAAAGCGTAGCTGTCTCCAAGGAAGGTTTTAGTTCTGCTCGTAGAGTACGAGTAAATCCAGATGTCTACACTGTGTCTTGTACCATGGCAGGTGGTCTCATAATCCCGCGCATTGCGTGCGTACGAGTACTGGTACGGAGCAATAAAGAACGAGGGGCACCGGCCCGCCCCACCCACCAGTCGTACTCGTACCTGCCCATCGTTGAGTCCGCGGCTCCTTCCCCACAATGCGTACAAGTCTTGGCCGCTACTTGTGCCGCTTCAGGGCCTGGCTCACTGGCGGCGCACGATACAATTGAATTCTGTCCACAACTCGGGAGCTTGCCACGAACGCGCCTTCCTCCACTCCGTCGCCCCATTGCA
The DNA here is from genome assembly GCA_002778075.1 of Grosmannia penicillata. NCBI lineage: Eukaryota > Fungi > Ascomycota > Sordariomycetes > Ophiostomatales > Ophiostomataceae > Grosmannia > Grosmannia penicillata. Next base: position 433,916 of record PCDK01000001.1, on the reverse strand, counting down.
CCTTTCTGCTTCTTCCTCCTTCTCTCGCCGCTTCTGATCTTCTTCCGTCTTCATCATTTGCCCATTTGCCCATTTGTGTGCCCTCGTCTTGTCGTCTTTTGGGTTTCCACTCCCGTCCTGCATCATTTTACCATAGTGTTTTGTGTACCGGCCATTCGTGGTCAACATATTTCTGGTTCCTCGTCCTCCGCGATCGATAGGTACGTCTAGCCAGCTGCCAGCTCAGCCAGCTCCAGCCCAATTCCAGCCGGAGATCGGCAGCCTCAAAGTCTCCGTCCGGACTGCCGGCCTTTCCTGCCAACTGCCAACTTACACCTCGACAGCTCTCTGGTCCACCATGTCCAAGGTGTTCATTGCCAATGTCAAGTCCGTGCTGAGCGGCGACACCCTCGTTCTCGCCAGCCCGAACAACCCGGCGCTGGAGCGCACTTTCTCGCTGGCCTTTGTCAGTGCGCCGCGCCTCAACAAGGATGCCGACGAGCCCTTTGCCTTCCAGTCGCGCGAGTTCCTCCGCTCCCTCGCCCTCGGCAAGCAGGTTCAGTGCACCGTTCTGTACACCGTGCCCTCCTCGCAGCGGGAGTACGGCGTCGTGCTGATCAAGGATGGCCCTTCTCTCCCAGACGCCGCCGTTGCCGCTGGCTGGCTGAAGGTCCGCGAGGATGCCGGCAAGAAGGAGGAGAACGACGACGTCATTCAACGCCTCGAGACCCTCCGCAGCCTCGAGTCGCAGGCACGTGCTGATGCTAAGGGCCTCTTCTCCGGCTCCGGCGGCGTCATTGAGGTCCAGCATGACGCTGGCTTCGTCGCCGAGTGGAAGGGCAAGACTGTCGACGGTGTGATTGAGCGCGTCTTCACGGGCGACCGCCTGCTTGTGCGCCTCCTTCTGACGGAGAAGAAGCATGCCCAGGTCATGACCCTCGTCGCCGGCATCCGCACGCCCGCTACCGAGCGCGTCAACCAGGCCACCGGCGAAACCCAGCCGGCCGAGGAGTTTGGCAAAGAGGCACAGCGCTTTGTCGAGACCCGGCTACTGCAGCGCCAGGTCAAGATTCACATTGTTGGCAGCAGCCCCCAAAACCAGCTCATTGCCACCGTCCTGCACCCCCGCGGAAACATCGCCGTCTTCCTCCTCGAGGAGGGTCTTGCCCGCTGCAACGACTTCCACTCCACCCTGCTCGGTGATCAGATGCCGTCTCTGCGTGCCGCTGAGAAGAAGGCCCAGGACGCGAAGAAGCGCATGCACAAGAACCACGTGGCCAAGGTCTCCGAGGGCAACCAGGAGGCTACTGTCATCAAGATTATCGGCGCCGACACCGTCATTGTGCGGAACAAGGCCGGCGTCGAGAAGAGGTAAGCAAGATCGTCGGCGACCGATGGCTCTGTAGCACATGGTGGACTAACACCGAGCAGAATCCAGCTCAGCAGTGTCCGCGGCCCGCGCGCCAACGAGGCCTCGGAGGCGCCGTACCGGGACGAGGCAAAGGAATTCCTGCGCAAGAAACTCATCGGCAAGCACGTCCGTGTGAGCGTGGACGGCAAGCGCGCTGCCACCGACGACTTCGAGGCCCGCGATGTGGCCACGGTCACGCTGAACGACAAGAACATCGGCCTCCTCCTGGTCCAGGAGGGTTATGCCACGGTTATCCGCCACCGCAAGGACGACACCGACCGCGCCCCGAACTACGACGACCTGCTTGCCGCACAGGAGACTGCCAAGGAGCAGAAGAAGGGCATCTGGTCGGGCAAGGCGCCGAAGATCAAGCAGTACGTGGATGCGTCCGAGTCATTGCAGCGCGCCAAGATCCAGGCGTCCACGCTGCAACGGCAGAAGAAGGTCCCAGGCATCGTGGACTTTTGCAAGTCTGGCTCCCGCTTCACCATCCTCGTGCCGCGCGAGGGGGTCAAGCTGACGCTGGTGCTCGCTGGCATTCGTGCGCCCCGTGCGCCAGGCCGCAACTCGCAGGACAAGGGCGAGCCGTTTGGCGAGGAAGCTCTGGAGCTTGCGAACCGCCGGTGCAACCAGCGCGACTGCGAGATCGACGTCCATGACGTCGACAAGACTGGCGGCTTCATCGGCGAGCTGTTTGTGAATCGCGAGAGCTTCGCCAAGGTGCTTGTGGAGGAGGGTCTGGCGACTGTCCACCAGTACTCGGCAGAGAAGTCGGGCAACGCGGCGGAGCTGAATGCGGCGGAGCAGCGCGCCAAGGAGGCACGGAAGGGCCTCTGGCATGACTGGGATCCGTCGCAGGACGTTGTCGCCGAGGAGGCCGCCGCAAACGGCAGCGGCAACGGCACGGCGGAGGGCGTGACGCTCGAGAAGCGGCCACAAGACTATCGCGACATTGTGGTCACGAACATCGACCCGAACGGCCGCCTCAAGATCCAGGTGATCGGCAAGGGCACAGCCGCGCTGGAGACGCTGATGAGCGACTTTAAGCGGTTCCACCTGGACAGCAAGAACAACGTGCCGCTCAAGGATAGCCCCAAGACGGGCGACTACGTGTCGGCACGGTTCTCGCTGGACAACCAGTGGTACCGGGCACGCATCCGGTCCAACGACCGCACGGCCAAGGTGGCCGAGGTGATGTACGTCGACTACGGCAACAGCGAGAAGGTGCCGTGGTCCAAGCTGCGCCCGCTGGATGCGACATTTAGCGCGCAGCGGCTCAAGCCGCAAGCAGTCGATGCCGTGCTGTCGTTTGTGCAGCTGCCGACGGGATCGGACTACTTCCGGGACGCCGTCAACTTTATCGCGGAAGTGACCGAGGGCCGCCAGCTGGTGGGCAGCTTCGACTTTGTCGACAGCAAGGAGGGCCTCAGCTACATTACCGTCTTCGACCCTAAGACGGGCGGCGACGGGCCGGAGCGCAACGAGTCGCTCAACCGCGAGGTGCTGCTGAACGGCCACGGTCTGGTGCCGCGGAAGCTCAAGGTGTGGGAGCGCAGCCCCGTGTTCGAGGCAACGCTCAAGTCGCTGCGGGAGGCCGAGAAGGAGGCCAAGGAGGGCAAGTACGGCATGTGGGAGTACGGCGACATCACCGAGGACTAAGCGGGATCTTCTTCGGACAACGGATGTCTGTCGCGACGAATCCTTCACCCGACTCTTCTGTGCTCTCGTCCACCGCACATCGATATCCATATATTCTCCAATTTATCTCTACGAGCACAGCCAGGCATCCGGATATCCACCTGCGTCCTCTCTCTTCCTCCCCTCTCTCTAAGCCGCCTCACCCTCTCTCCACACGCGTATCGCGTCTCCTCCAAACTCGCACAGTCACGGCATGAGTGTCTTGAGCGCCTGGTCTACTTTATCATAGCATTGGGTAACGGAAGGGGTACAAAATCAATACAACAAAAGCATTTATTTTATTTGACGCAGCCGGTTTGCTGCCTATAAGCCTTTGGGAATACCGTAGCTGCATCCCCCTCAACGATATTGCTAACAATGGTAAAATTACCCCATCAGAGACCCAACCACACCGACACCGCTGTCATCTGCAGTTGTTCATCTGTAATCACAAAATCATGTTGCGCGCCGGTCGGATTGCGCAAAAAGACGGCCGCATAGTCGATCGTCAAAGGGCCGCCCGTCACGTGGTACAATGCTCTATTGGAACGCTCGGCGTGGGTGGCCTGCGCAAAAGGCATGGGACCGGCCCAGGCCGGGTCGGCCAAAGCCGAGCTTCGGGTCGTGGTAGCTCCGGAGCGAGGAGCGGCCGCCGGACGTTCCTGCCATTTCTCCACCAGAATTCGTTTGCCGGCTGCGAACATCTTGCCGATGACGACCACCTTGACCCGGTGGCCGGACGCCGAAAACCACCACCGCATTTTGGCGTGGAGACTGGCCATCGTCTGGCTGTATCCAGCCTCAAACACAATGGTGGGCCAATTGTCCTGGCCCTCCAGGCGGCGAGGGAAGCCGCCGGAGTCGCCTTCGCCGGACGAGACGCCGTTGGGTCCACGGTATGTTGTGCCTGCCGTCGGCCGCAGCGAGAAGTCTTGGTCCATCTGATATGTTTGAACAACTAGGATGGAGTAGAGCTGCTCGTGCAAAACTTCGTGCTCGGCTGTGGGCACGGTAATGACGACGCACTCGGCGGCGTCAAAATAGAAGAGCCGCGCGTGCGGCCGGCGGGCGTCGCGCTCTTGTTCCAGCGCGCGAAAGTCGGCGGGCGAGACATTGCCGACCACGACGGCGTCGCCGTCCACACCCCAGAGGAACTCGATGACATCGCTGGCGCTGGAAAATAGAATGTCGGGCGAGAGCGCCTCGGCAGCCATGACGTTGAGACTATAGGCGATGCTGCCCGGGCATTCGGTCGAGACGACGAGACGAGACGATGAGACGATACGACGAGACTAGACGATGAGACGACAGACGAAGAGAAAAGAGAGAAGAAGAAAAGACGAAAGATGAGGCACTTATAGAAGAGACTTTACTGGTTCCATCCACGCAATATACCCATTCTCCTCTTACCTTGATAGTAACCTCCGTTGTATTGGTGTTTAGTTATTGTAGCTCTGAATGGTGAATAGAAAGTCCGCTAGGGCAATCAAAATCAATGCGAGGGCATCAAGGCCTACAATGACAACGTACAATGCGCCTTAGGGCTATTACACCTTCACCCCTGGCTGCTGTATTACGACATATTCCGAGGCAAAGAACAATGCATGCGGTCCTGCGCTAGCCGTGTCATGCGCACATGACAACGTAGCCCGGCCGAATTGGCAAAGACGGCCTGCATACGAGTCGATTGCATGGAAGAGGAGGTTCTAGCCTAGAGTCACGGCCTGAAGCGATCCAAGTCGCGGGACATCACGTTGCCTGGATGCGGGCTTGCTTTGTATTGGACTTGCGATGCGAGCTTGCTCCATCCCTGTGTGCCGTGGCCGCGGACGATGCGCTCTCGCTGGCCGGAATGACGCTGGTCGGCGCACTGCAGCTGTCCTGCGCGCGCCGGTATCGCGCATCACGACGCTTCCGCTCTGCGTTGTGCGTGCCCAGGCCGCGTCCCTCTTCCGCTCCTCCCATCCAAGCGCCGCACGCTCCCAGACCTCGGCTCCTGCCATGACCGCCTATCGAATCGAGAATGAACAAAATACAGCAGATCCGCTTCCTTGACGCCTTGCCGCAGCGGCAGATGATGTAGAGAAGAACGCAGCCCCTTTCGGCCCGGTCGGTGGGCCGGACGCGGCACGGCGCCGCCGGTCGCGCGCGCGCCGTCGACCGACGCCGCGACCCTGTGCCTCCGCGGGCCATGCCGTGCGCGCGCCAGCCGGCGCGCCTAGTCGTCCATCTTGGTGTCGCGGTCGTCGCCGCGGATCCAGAGCACGTTGTTGCAGCTAGACGGTCAGCCAAACAGCCACCAAAGACACAAAGACACAAAGACACAAAGACCGTGCCGCCGCGCCGCCCACTCACCGGATCAGCACCTGGCCCAGCTGGCCGGTCGACGCGCCGTCGACAAACTCCTCCGTGTCGGACAGCTGCAGGTTCATGTAGCTGTCAATCGAGACGAGCGCGCCCTTGTACTCGGTCTCGCCCCACTTGAGCCGCACAGAGACCGGCTTGCCGACGAGGTCCTGCAGCATCGGACGGGGGTTCACAGGCACGAAGCTCATGGTGGCGGACGGACGGGGGTCGTGGCGGGCGGAGAACGGAGCGCGAGCAGTGGTGCGCGGGTGTGGCCGGGCTGGTCGTGGACGGCGACGTGCTGGACGTGTGTGTTTGTTGTGTCGGTGATGTGTTGATATTTTTGCAGTGGGTCGGCTGCCAGCTGGCGGCCGGCTGCCTGGCGCGGGCGGCCAGTACGCTGACTAAGCACCGACGACATGCGCCAAAAGAGCGCGCCGTTGTACGGAGTCGCTCCATGGCCAGAACGGCCGTGGTGTCCATCTGCGGCATGCGGCTGAGTCAAGCCCGTCCCGCGGTGCTACGGAGGAGCGCTGCCTTACGAGTACATCGGACACCACGGCACGGCCGGCAGACTGCCTCCTTGTGATGTATGGCGTTGTGCTGGCATCGATGCGTCCAAGTATACGGTGCTCTACGAACAAGGGTTAGGGATTGCAAACTCATATAGTAGATTCTGTGATGATCGCGACGGAAGGCCATGTTGGGCTGCGAACAGGACGGCGTGGTCGAAGGCTGCGTCTTCGCTGGTCGCCGCAGAACGGCGCAAACATCCGTCGCGTCGAAGCGGGCGTTAGTCAGCCGCTAGAACGGGATGGTTGCACGCGGCCGGTGGCGTTGCCTCCTCTACGCAGAAAAGGCGTGGATCGGTGCAGATCGGAGCTCCCGGAAAGCACGCAACGGAGTACAAAGTACGGAGTACATGCGGCATACGTAGCTGTATTGTAGCGCCCGGAGCACAGAAGTCCAGGGAGGGGCGTCACGGAATTTGCCCCTCCTTGCGGAGGCGGAGAATTAAATGCGCAACTTTCGAGCTCGACCTCTTCTTCTGCTCTCTGCTCTCTGCTCTCTGCTCTCTGCTCTCTGCTCTCTGCTCTCTGCTCTCTTCTCTCTCCTACATCTGCCTCGCCTTTGCACCATTTATCACGCACCTCACATCGCACGCCACGCACTTCACACCGCGCCCATCACCTCACGCACACCACAATGTCGAGCGCTCTGGAACAGCTCAAGGCCACTGGCACGGTAAGTAGCGGCTTTCGCGGACGACGCCATGTCTGCGTTGTTTTCTGCTGTGCATCTGGCTGACTGGCTGCCGCTTGCTAGGTCGTTGTCAGTGACTCTGGTACGTGCTCTGCCTCTCTTGTGCTCTGGTTGTCTTGTGCTCTGCGTTGTGCGCCCTGGCCGCACCGTGGCTGTTGCCTCGCTTTCCTTCCCCCATAAACACGGCTAACAGCTCTAGGTGACTTTGCCTGTACGTATCCCCGGACCGGCCGGAGCTCCGTCTGCCGTCCGCCGGCCGCCGGCTCTCGTCCGCTGCCCTGCTCCTACTGACCGCCGCAGCCATCGCCAAGTACAAGCCCCAGGACGCCACCACCAACCCGTCCCTGATCCTCGCCGCCTCCAAGAAGGCCGAGTATGCCCCCCTGATCGACGCCGCCATTGCCTACGGCAAGAAGGTCGGCGGCACCGTCGACGAGCAGGTCGACGCGGCGCTCGACCGCCTCCTGGTCGAGTTCGGCCGCGAGATCCTCAAGATCGTCCCCGGCCGCGTCTCCACCGAGGTCGACGCCCGCCTGTCCTTTGACACCAAGGCCTCAGTCGAGAAGGCCCTCCACATTATCGAGGTGCGTTCTTCTGCTTCTCTTCTGCTTCTCTTCTGCTTCTCCAGCTAACCCCCACAGCTCTACAAGGAGCAGGGCATCGCCAAGGAGCGCATCCTCATCAAGATCGCCTCCACCTGGGAGGGCATCAAGGCCGCCGAGATCCTGCAGCGCGACCACGGCATCAACACCAACCTGACCCTGCTCTTCTCGCTGCCGCAGGCCATTGCTGCCGCCGAGGCCGGCGCCTTCCTCATCTCGCCCTTTGTCGGCCGCATCCTCGACTGGTTCAAGGCCAGCACCAAGAAGGAGTACACCAAGGAGACCGACCCCGGCGTCGCCTCCGTCAAGTCCATCTTCAACTACTACAAGAAGTACGGCTACAGCACCATCGTCATGGGCGCCTCCTTCCGCAACATTGGCGAGATCACCGAGCTGGCCGGCTGCGACTACCTCACCATCGCCCCCGCCCTGCTCGAGGAGCTGCTCAACTCCACCGAGGTCGTCGCCAAGAAGCTCGACGCCACCGCCGCCGCCGCCCTCGACATTGAGAAGAAGACCTACATCACCGACGAGCCCACCTTCCGCTTCGACTTCAACGAGGACCAGATGGCCGTCGAGAAGCTGCGCGAGGGCATCAGCAAGTTCGCCGCCGACGCCATTGTCCTCAAGGACATCCTCAAGGCCAAGATCCTCGCATAAGCGCCGGGAAGCAGCGTACAAAATAGAGAATGACTTGTTGATCGTCACACAGAATGACAATATACCATGACACGCAACTTTCGTCTGTTCCAAGGGGTGGATGGCATTGTGACTGGTAAACGAGTAAACGAGTAAACGAGTAAATGCGTAAATGAGTAAATGAAAACGACGAAGTAAATGATGACTGCGAGCCCGCGTACCGTACATTACTGTGCGCCCCAACGCCTCCCGTAATACGTAAGACATGAGAAGATGACATAGTAGCAAGCAAAACGCCCGAACCGACCTAGTCCAGCTGCATGGCGGACTTGGCGCAGTCGACCTGCTCCACGTGGTGCACAGTGCGGCCGGCGGGGTCGGCCTCGACGACGAGGGCCGTCAGCTGGCCGCCGTAGACGCAGCCCGAGTCGAGGCCAAAGGTGTAGCCGCTGTCGACGGTGGCGACGCGGCGCGCGCCCGCCACGCTGCCCCAGAGGCGGCCGAGCAGGGACGCGGATGCCGACGACAGGGGGGCGCTGTCGGGCGGCACGGCCAGGCCGGTCACGGCGTCGTGGCCGTAGACGACCGTGGTGCGGTTGTCGGGCGGGCGGGCGTGCTGGGCCTGGTTCCAGGCGGCGGCCCAGTGCAGCCGGACGCCCTCGCCCGGGCCCAGGGGGTGGCGGAAGTGCCCCTCGATGGGCAGCAGCACGAGGTCGGCCGCGACCGTGGCGTCCAGGTCCGCGCGCGGGTGCTGCAGGTCCGGCCCGTAGGCCGCGTGCTGCAGGCGCCGGAAGGCCGCGTCGACCTGGGCGGCAGACACGTAGACGCCGTCGGTCGGCTTGACGCGGCCGCCGGAGCGCGCGCGCGCCTCCATCTCGAGAACGGCGCGCGCATAGTCGCGGCGCACCTCGTCGGCCGGGTGCACGAGGCTGCGCATCGTCAGCACGGCCAGTGGGTCCTGGCGCGCCAGCGGCACGTTGGGCACGAGGCCGGCGTGCGCCACCACGACGTCGTCAAACGGCGCGGACGCACCCGACCCCGGCGCTCCGATGCGCCCCAGCCGCAGGACCGTCGGCAGGCTCGCCAGCCAGCGGTGCTGCTCGGCCGTCAGCGCCGCGGCGGTCGCGCGCTCGGGCCCGTCGCCGTGTGTAAACGGATTCTGCTCGAGCGGGTCGGCGAGCAGGTCGCTGTTGATGCGCTCCAGGTCCAGCGTGTCCTCCTCGCCGCGGTCGGGCCGGGCCGCCGGCTTTCCGCGGTCGCCCAGCAGCGACGCCAGAAAGCCTCGGCCGGCCCTGTGTGCCGGCTCGTCCTCCTCCTGCAGCCGTTCGGCCTGGATGTCGGCCTGCTTGCGCTGCCGCACCGCCGTGGCGTCCAGTGCCTCCGTGCTCTCCCACACCGTCTCCGGCATAGATCGTGCTCGGTTCAGCTGCGGACTAGCCCGGGCCGCGTGCAGCGACTCGTATGCCAGCAGCACGCGGTCCTCGTGGCTGCCACGGACCGCGCTCGCACCCAGCGCCATGGCCAGGTCCACGACACCGGCGCTGTCGGGGCCCTTGTTGACGAGGTCGCCGGTGAGCACCAGGTGGTCGCGCGCAGCGTTGAAGCGGATCTTCTCCAGCAAACGCTCGAGGGCAGCACGCTCGCCGTGGACGTCGCCGACGAAAACAACGCGGTCGCGGCGCAAAGTGCCGTCGGCGGTCTGCGGCGCGAGCTGGGACGATACGGTCGGCTTCTTGGTGGCGCTGCTGCTGCCGCCGGCGATAAGCTCGACCGACAGGCCGGCGACGTTCAAGTCGAGGCCCTTGATCGGCGGACGAGCGGTGGTGCCGTATTCCATCATGACCTGAAGGTCTAGACGCGGGTCTTTGGGGAACTTGCGGTTCGCGCTGTCGCCGTCGTCGGCCTCATCCTTGGCGGAGGTTTCGGCGTCAGCCTCGGATTCCGGGGCTGTCTTCCTGGGGTCGACTGGCTGTGCTGTCTCGGCATCCTTGGGCTTGGCGTCATTCTGGACAGCCGGCTGCTCAGACTTGCCCGGGTCGTCCGGCGCGGCCGCCGGAACATAGTGCGGCAGCTGATCTGAAAACTCCATGTTGTGGCCCAAGTACAGTGTGAGGAGTATGATGAAGACCAGCAGAAAGACGAGGCGGCGGCGCAAGCGGCGGGCCCGGTAGACGCCTACCGAGGCCCGCCGGGGCCTGTAAGGGACCGAGAACAGCGCCAGGTTGTCGGGCGCAGTTCTCCGAATCGAAATGACGGAAGGGCCGGCAGAGCAGGGCAGATTGGAGTGGCTGCGCGAATAGAGGCTAGAGAGCGTGCTAGAGATGCGAAGCAGCAGAGGCAGACACGCCGCGGACACCGCGGCAGACGAGAGACGGCGGAAACAGAGGCCGAGGAACAGGCGATTTCGACACAATGGTGTTTGCAATGTTCGCTCTCACCCGAACACACGAAAACAGCACCGTGGCGGATCAGGACGGCGGAGAGCGGGCGAAACGGCGAGCAGCAGTGCAACAGGGTCGCGGTGCATGGGCATGGCCGCGGTCCGCAGCCAAGACGAGCGAGAGTGAGACAGAAGGGCAGACGGCAGACGGCAGAGGCGCAAGGCAAAAGTCGGGAGCCGGAAAGGCAGAAGACGAAAAGGCAGAGACACAGACGAGAGGCGAATGAGGGAAAAGAGTCAGATGCCAAGACTTTGGGAACGCTGCCAAGACTGTGCCGCTGGCTGGGAACGTTGCCCGCTGTGGTCCTGGGGTGCAGTCGATCAACGGCCGGCCGGCGGGATCATCGTCTCTTGTCGTGAGGCTGTCTGCCAGTATCGCGAGCTCGATGGAACGGCAAATGGGCGAGAATGGCCCTTTTCTCGGGCACAGCAGCGCGCACTGGCCGTACTGGCGCAGGAAGGCTCGGCCGGCCGCTCTTGCCGGTGCGGGCGCTCTCCGACGACATACGAGTGCTCCTCTCTGGAATAACCTGTACGGAGTAGTACGGACTCGTCGACGCACTGACGGCAGGCACATCCTTGCAAGTGGGGCGCCCGCCAGTTGAACTTTCCGTCGCAACGCCGGCGCGAGGCACGCGACTGCCAACGCCGTAGTCCGAGAAGGGTAGGTGGGCGCATGACGTGTGGATGACTAACCCGCGCCGCTGGCACTCGAACTTGGCCAATTCTAGTCCGGCAGAGCAATACGAGTACAAAGTACTGAAATGGCATCCGAGACAGGCCGCTAGATGCCAGGTGTTGGTGTGGGCTTGCCTGCACCGTGCCGTACCTGTCAAGTGCAAGATACGAGTAGTGGAACGTCTTACGACCGTGGCCCTCCGTAGCGGCGGAAAGTGCAAATTTTGTAAAGAGTTGGAGGGTTGTCCTGTTCTACCTCCTGTCTGGTCCCAACAGCCTCGCAACTTGGTGTGCTGTACCCGTACAGTATTCGGACAGCAGTCCCGGCACAGCTCTGCCAGGAACACGCAGAGACCCGTCTCGCCGGCCTGCACGCCATCCCTCGCGCACAGCCTGCGGGCCGAGACGCGCAGCCCAGCGCTGTCCGGCGCCTTCTCTGCCCATGGTATCATTCGTGGTATCGTACACGGCTCCCAGCGGCTCCCGTTCGGACACTGTCTGGCCATTCGTCCTTGTTCTCTTTTGGTCTCTGTGCGATTCTGCGGTTCTGCGTACCGCCGTTCCGCCTTGTGCGTGTCGGTCCGCCTCTTCCGCTACTTGCGCGCCGCCTGCTCGCGCCGGTACTTTTCGTTTTCCAGCTCGCGCCAGTCCGGCGGCGTCGGCTCGTTGCCGGACGTCTCCTTGACGGCGCCGGCAAACGCGGCGCGGCCTGCGTACAGCTGGTAGCCCTCGACGGACTTGTTGGCGGCCGCGCTCGGATCCGCCGCCGCGGCCGCGGCCGCCGGCAGCATCTTGGCGGCCGCCGGCTGGTTGCCGCGGAAGCGCTTGCGCATGTCGATCATGCCGCGCCGGCACTCGCCGAAGCCCTTCTTGAGCTGCCGGCAGTGCGGCGACAGCGTCTCCGAGAGCGGCTCGCGCAGGCACTCGGCCGCCGTGTGCCGCTGCACCATGACGCAGTCGGATTCCTGGAGGCACCGCGCGAGCGCATCGCCTGGGCAGTCAGTGATCAGCAGCAGACAGCAGCGAGACGGCAGACGCACGGATTTCTTTGCAGGAGCTGGGCATCGTGGTGACGGCAAGCAAACCAGTCGGATCGGCTGGTCCAAAACTCGGACAGAGGCAGAAACGACAGCCGATTGATGGCCGCCTGATTGGCCGCCTCACCGGTCGGCGCCACGTGTGGCGCCAGCTGGCATGTCTCTGACGAGTCCGCGCTTGCACCGATGCGGCTAGCGCAGCACGTCGCCTCCTGCTCCTGGGCATTTTACATGTGACATCATGACTTCTCCCCCTTCTTCACCGACGACCCATCCGCGTTCCACGCCCGCCCTGTCGACCCCGTCTCGCCTGCTCGACCGCTGCACGCGCCTGTCCCCCGCCGCCGATCGCCGTCGTCCGTCCTGTCTGTCGAGCGCGCCGCCGGAGCGCCATGCACGCCGTCGCCGCGTCCATTGTCTCGTTCTCGCCAGCCAGCCTCGAGTTGGGCGTCGATCTTCGCCTCGCCACTTGTGCTTTCTGATTTTGTGCTCTTCACCCGCTTCTCGGCCCTCGCGTCTGCAGCTGGCTACACACCGGCGCCGCCATGCCCGTCCCCTTCATCGGGCGTCTGAACCTGTGCGTCGGCGCTTATCGGCCGTGCCGCGCTTCCTGCTTCATCTCCTGATATCGGATATCATGCGTTCACAAGTACAAGGATAGCAGCCGCTAACGCGTCCAGTCCTGAATATGCCGCTCTTGTCGGCTCCTTCTTCCTCGTCGCCTTTGAGGCCGTCATCCGCATCCTGACGCTCTGTCTGCGTGAGTCTGCTCGTGCCTGGTGTTGCTTCCGGCCTTCCGGCCTCGCCTCGTCTCTCCCGCACTGACACCGCCAGCCGCATCGGTCATCGACCTCTTCTACCTCGCCTCGCGGCGGCTGTTCAACCGGCTCAGCAGCCCGGAGCAGAAGCGCGCCGAGGAACGGAAGCAATGTAAGTGCCGGCCGCGTCGTCTCTGTTTTCTTTCGGTTCCGTGCTGACGGCCAGCCGTGTCCAACGCCATCCGCGATGCCTCGGACTTCGTCGAGCTCTGCCGCCTCTTCGGCTACACCGCCGAGGAGCACGTCTTCCAGACCAAGGACGGCTACCTGCTCGGCCTGCACCGCCTCGCCTGGCGCCCCGGCGAGGAGGACGCCAAGGTCAACGCCGGCCCGCGCTCCGCCACCAAGCGCGTCGTCTACATGCACCACGGCCTGCTGATGAACAGCGAGGTCTGGGTCTGCGCCACGGACGCCCGCCGCAGCCTGCCCTTTGTCCTGGTCGAGCGCGGCTTCGACGTCTGGCTCGGCAACAACCGCGGCAACAAGTACTCCAAGAAGTCCGTCCACTGCGCCGCCACCAGCCGCGCCTTCTGGAACTTCTCCATCGACGAGTTCGCCTTCCACGACATCCCCGACAGCATCGCCTACGTGCTCGAGGCCACCGGCCAGCCGTCGCTGTCGTACATTGGCTTCTCGCAGGGCTCCGCCCAGGCCTTTGCCGCGCTGTCCATCCACCCCAAGCTCAACCGCCTCGTCAACGTCTTCATCGCCCTCGCGCCCGCCATGTCGCCCGCCGGCCTGTCCAACGGCGTCGTCGACGCCCTCGTCAAGGCCTCGCCGCAGGTGCTCTTCCTGCTCTTCGGCCGCCGCGACATCCTCAGCTCCGCCACCACCTGGCAGTCGCTGCTCTACCCGCCCATCTTTGTGCGCGTCATCGACATCGGCCTCGGCTTCCTCTTCGGCTGGCGCACCGCCAACATGGCCCTCTCCCAGAAGCTGGCCGCCTACCCGCACCTCTACTCCTACACGAGCACCAAGTCCGTCGTCCACTGGTTCCAGATCATCCGCACCAAGTCCTTCCAGATGTACGACGACGACGTCCACCCGCCGCTCACCCTGCACTCCAAGCACACCAAGGTCGCCCGCTACCCGACCCGCAACATCAAGACCCCCGTCGTCCTCGTCTACGGCGGCAGCGACTCGCTCGTCGACATCACCGCCATGCGCCGCGAGCTGCCCGCCACCACCGTCGCCGTCGAGATCCCCCACTACGAGCACCTCGACTTCCTCTGGGCCCGCGACGTCGACACCCAGGTCTTCCGCCACGTCTTTGACGCCCTCGACAGCTTCACCGGCCCCGAGCACACCAAGGAGGAGTACGCCCGCTACCGCAGCGCCCGCCACACCAGCATGAGCGCCGCCAACGCCCTCCGCCGCTCCGGCTACAGCACCAGCGACACCGTCGACAGCGACCACAGCACCGCCGCCTCTGCCGCGCCTCCGCCGCCACCGGACGTCGTCTCCGTCCCGTCCGAGCAGGAGGATTCGAGGCACGCAGACCTGCCGGACGCGGACGCTGCCGACGCTGCCGACGCTGCCGACGCTGCCGACGCTGCCGACACCGCCAACGCTGCTAAGACGGAGACAGCTGAACCTGCTGAACCTGAGCCTGCCAAACCTGCCGAACCTGAACCTGCCGGACCTGCTGGACCTGCCGAACCTGCCGAACCTGCTGAACCTGAACCTGCCAAACCTGCCGAACCTGCTGAACCTAAATCTGCCGGACCTGCCGAACCTACCGAACCTGAACCTGCCAAACCTGCCGAACCTGAGCCTGCCGGCACGGCCGACGTCCGGCCGGACACCGCCGGCTCCGACGACACGGCCATCTCCACGTCGGTGGCACCGGCGCCCGAGCCCGAAGCGACGACTCCCAAGACGCCGCAAAGGCCCCGCAAGGCCTCGCGCCTGAGCATCGGCTCGATCCGGTCTGGCAAGGCCGGCCTGGGCGGCATCCGCCTGGGCAGCAGCCGGGCGGTCGGCGGCGTCACGACCGAGGCCGTCGTGGCAAGCGTCAACGTCGCCAGAGCGGGCTCGCCGAGCACCTTGGACGACCCGAAGCGCGTGCCGTCCACATAGACCTCACTACAATAGCGCCCCTCCAACCATGCCCATTTGCTCTCTCCATCTCGACGCGACCCAGAATCTGTCGTTGCGAACCGGCGTCTTTTCTTTTTTCTTTTTTCCTCTTTTCCCATTCTTCCTGGGAGGCGATGCAGAAGCATCTACATTGACTTTTTGCCCTGATCTTGCACGGCGCGTATCTTAGACTGGCACACGAAACCATGTTCGATTGACTAGAAAACAAGCTATTTGCTACCCATTCCTATGCAGACGTCCCAACACGATGCGTCAAAGTGCAAGTGCCTCGTAGGTCGCTCATGACGCGTCACGGCGCTCCGTGCCACTACTTCATCTCGACCAGCACCTTGAGTGCCTGGTGCTTCGACGCCGCGCCAAAGGTGGCGTACGCCTCCTCCATCTCGGAGAAGCGGAACTTGTGCGTGATCAGCAGGGCCGGGTCGAGCCGCTTGGCCTGCACGAGCTTCAGCAGCATCGGCACGGTCACGGCGTCGACGAGCCGCGTCGTGATGGTCACGTTGCGGTCCCAGAGCGTCTCGAGGTGCAGCGGCACGCTGGTGCCGTGCACGCCGACGTTAGCGAGCGTGCCGCCGGGCGCCAGCAGCCGCTGGCAGAGCTCGAAGCTCGACGGCACGCCGACGGCCTCGAGCACGGAGTCGAAGCCGGCGCCGTCGGTGAGGGCCAGCAGCTCGGCCACGGTGCGGTCCGTCGCCGCCGCCGCGTCCTCGCCCTCCTTGCGGCCGTTGTTCACCGTGTGGTGCGCGCCAAAGGCCTCGGCCACGCGCAGACGGTTGCCGTCCATGTCCACGGCCACCAGCTTCGCCGGCGAGTACAGCTGCGCCGTGATCAGCGCGGCCAGGCCGATGGGCCCCGAGCCCACAATGGCCACCGTCGAGCCCGGCTGCACGCGCGCGTTCTGCACGCCGCACTCAAAGCCGGTCGGGAAGATGTCGCTCAGCATCACGAGCGAGCCAAGGTCGGCGTCGCTCGCGTCCGCCGGCAGCACGTACAGGCTCGTGTCGGCGTGCGGCACACGCACGTACTCGGCCTGCGTGCCGTCAATCGAGTTGCCCAGGATCCAGCCGCCCGTCTTGCAGTGCGACGGCATGCCGCGACGGCAGGCCGGGCAGGAGCCGCACGACGAGATGCACGAAATCAGAACGGTGTCGCCGGCCTTGACCGTCGACACCGACGAGCCGACAGACTCGACCACACCCACGCCCTCGTGGCCCAAGACGCGGCCGGGCGTGCACGTAGCAACGTGGCCCTTGCAAATGTGCAAGTCTGTGCCGCAGATGGTCGTCTTCAGGACACGCACAACGGCGTCGGAAGGCAGCGCCAGCTGCGGCCGCGGAACCTCCTGCAGCCGCACGTTGCCGCTGCCCTCGTAGACGAGTCCCTTCATGGTCGTGGCCGCCATTCTGGAGACGGAAGTGGAGAAATAGGCGGGTTGGCTGCGCTTGCTGGCAGTGTTGGCGAGACTCGCAGCAGAATAAAGAATGGGCCGGTTGGGCGAAGCTGCGAGGCGAGAAATACAGGTGCTCCCTCGCGCCAGAGAGCGAGAGGCCAGCCCGGCAGAGCGAGCGCCGGCAGTCTTAAAGGCGTTCATGGTGGCTTTGACGGATAACGGCTATGCGGCAATGGCTCGGGAGGCGTAAGCTGCAGTAGATCACGCGCTGCGGAGGCGTTCGGGAGGAGTTCGGGGAGGAGTTCGGGGAGGAGTTCGGGGAGAAGGCCGCGGAGGAGATCGGGGAGAAGGTCGTGGAGGGGGGTCGTTCACAAAGACGCTGGACTGGTGGCACGTCCCTTTAAGCTTGGCGAATGAAGCACGGAGGCTAGCAACGGATGTATTTATTCATGATAGCTTGCATTGGCAGCCAAGGCCGGCGTTCGGCGTTCCTCCCTGGGCCACTTCCCTCTTCGGACCGCGGCCCACCGCGGCGACGTTGTCTCCAGTAGCATGAGAGCCAGGCAGGCAGAGAGATAGGCCGTTAGACTAGCTGCGAGCTCACGTGTGGACCGCATCACCGGTGGTGCGGTGGCACTGCAACGTATGGCGTGGTGGTCTGACACGCGGATGCGCTATCCCCGCGGTGTCAGGCACTAGAAACGTCTGGGCTGTGGTGCCGATCGTGCTGATCGCGTCGCCGCAAGACTCGTTGGCGCGGCAGAACGGGTCTGGCGAATCCGGTGACTCTTCTCCCCGGGCCAGCTGGATACGAAAGAGGAAAAACGCGATAACAGGAACAGAAGAGGAAAAAAGAGGGGAAAAGAGGAGAAAGAGGAAAGCGGAAAAGAGGAAAGAGGAGAAAGTCGGCTATGCCAGGTGGGCGTATTCCTTGTTGAAGGCCCGGCCGATGACTATGCGGCGGACTTCGCTGGTGCCAGCACCGATCTCATATAGTTTGGCACTGCAGGTCAGCAAGAGTGCCGGAACGGACACAAGGGAACAAGATTGCCAGTTTGAACGACAAAAATTTGAACGACAAAAAGAAGCAGACGTACTCGCGCAGGATGCGGCTGGCCGGCATCTCCTCCATGTAGCCCATGCCGCCGAGCAGCTGGATGCCGTCGAGGGCGACCTCGGTGGCGCGCTCGGCGGCGTAGAGGATGGCGCCGGCACAGTCCTGGGTGCGGATCTCGCCGGTCTCGTCGACGCGGCGGGCGGTGGCGTAGGTGTAGGCGCGCGAGGCCTGCAGCTTGGTGTGCATGTCGGCGAGGCGGCCCTGGACGAGCTGGAAGTGGGCGACGGGGACGCCAAACTGCTTGCGGGCGTGGGCGTAGGGCAGGGCGAGGTCGAGGGCGGCCTGCATGAGGCCGAGCGGGCCGGCGCTGAGGACGAGGCGCTCGAGGTCGAGGCCGGACATGAGGACGCGGACGCCGGCGTGGAGGGGGCCGAGCACGTGGCTTTGGGGGACAAAGACGTCGTCGAACACGAGCTCGCCCGTGTTGCTGCCGCGCATGCCCATCTTGTCGAGCTTGCGGGCGCAGGCGAAGCCGGGCGCGCGGGTGGTGTCGACGAGGAAGGCGGTGATGCCCTTGGAGCCGGCGTCGGGGCGGGTCTTGGCGTAGACGACGACGAGGCCGGCGTCGGGCCCGTTGGTGATCCACATCTTGCTGCCGCGCAGCAGGAAGCCGCCGTCGACGGCGGTGGCGGTGGTGCGCATGGCCACGACGTCGCTGCCGGCGCCGGTCTCGGACATGGCCAGGGCGCCGACGGTAGTGCCGGCGATCAGGCCGGGCAGATACTGCTGCTTCTGGGCGGCGGTGCCGTGCAGCTGCAGCTGGTTCACGCACAGCTGCGAGTGGGCAGCGTAGCTCAGGGCCACCGACCCGCTGGCGCGCGACAGCTCCTCCATGACGATGCAGTGGGCCTGGTAGCCGAGGCCGAGGCCGCCGACGTCCTCGTCGGCCGTGATGCCCAGGAAGCCGGCGTCGCCCAGCTTGGGCCAGAGGTCGGCCGGGAAGCTGTTGGTCTTGTCGGTGGCCGCGGCGACGGCTTCGGTCAGCTCGCGGCGGGCAAACTCCTGGACGCGCTCGCGCAGCTCGTCCAGGTCGGCCTGCGATGGCGGCACGAAGCCCTTGGGGTGCTTGGACGAGACAAGACGGGTCTGGTGGCCGCGGAGGCGAAATGGGAGCTTTGTGGCGGCAGCCTGCAGGCCCGAGCGCGCAGAGCGCTGGCCGGCGGAAGGTCGACAGGGCCAGCCCGCGCGGGCGAGCGGCTGCAGAAGGGCGCGCGCATGGGCCATAGTGAGAGCGGATGGTGCAAGCGGGCGCTTTCGAGAAGCACAAAAGAAGCACAAAAGATGCTCAAAGTCGGCGAGGCAGACGAGGCAAAATAGACGTCCAAAAGCAGCACAATGTCAACAGCACGGCAGCAGCAGGCACACCTCACAAGGCAGGAGCAAACTGCGAGGTCGTGTAGCCCAGGAAGGTGCGCGGGGTGGGACCTCGGCTGCCCGCGGAGCGGCTGCCAGCGGCTCTAGTGCCCGGCTTTAGTCGGTTCCCCAATCATCCCCAGATTCCCCGGACTTCCTCTTAGGCACTAGTCTCAACACGCGGAGCAGACAGACGCACAAAACGCAAAGCACCAGACATCGAGACCGCAGCATAGTGGCAGAGCAGAGAGTCAGCCAGCAGCCAAGATCACAGGCCACCGCTGCCTCACCGCAGCAAGAGACAGATCAATCAACTGAGACATAGAATTTATAACCCATAAGCACCATCACTGTCACCACCGTCACCACCATCACCACCACACCACACCACACCCGCGCCCATGCTTCTCGCCCACTCGTCACGCCGCCTGCTGCCACTGGCCGCCCGCCGGCCCCCGACCGGCGCGCGCCCGGCCGCCGGGTTTGCGGCGGCCGGGCCGGCCGAGGCCGCGCTGTCGCAGCTGCCGACGGCCGTGGACACGACGTCGGCGGCCTTCCGGGAGAACGCGCGGCTCGTGGGCGCGGCGGCGGCGGAGGTGGCGGCGCTGACGCGGCAGGCGCAGGCGGGCGGGCCGGCGGCGGCGCGGGCGAAGCACGTGGGCCGGGGCAAGATGCTGCCGCGCGCGCGGGTGGCGGCGCTGGTGGACGCCGGGGCGCCGTTCCTCGAGCTGTCGCCGCTGGCGGCGCACGGCGCGTACGCCGAGGCGGTGCCAGGTGCGGCGCTGATCGCGGGCATCGGGCGCGTGCGCGGCACGACGTGCATGGTCGTGGCCAACGACAGCACGGTCAAGGGCGGCACCTACTACCCGCTGACGGTCAAGAAGCACCTGCGCGCCCAGGAGATCGCCGCGCAGAACCGCCTGCCGTGCGTCTACCTCGTCGACTCGGGCGGCGCCCACCTGCCGCACCAGGCCGACGTCTTCCCGGACCGCGACCACTTTGGCCGCATCTTTTACAACCAGGCCCGCCTCTCCGCCGCCGGCGTGCCGCAGCTCGCCGTCGTCATGGGCCCCTGCACCGCCGGCGGCGCCTACGTGCCCGCCATGAGCGACGAGTCCATCATCGTCGACCGCCAGGGCCACATCTTCCTCGCCGGGCCGCCCCTCGTCCGCGCCGCCACCGGCGAGCACGTCGACGCCGAGGACCTCGGCGGCGGCCGCATGCACACCGCCGTCTCCGGCGTCGCCGACTACCTCGCCCTCGACGACGCCCACGCCCTCGCCCTCGCCCGCCGCTGCGTCGCCAACCTCGCCTACCCGTCGTCCGCGTCCGCGTCCGCCGCCTCCGTCGCGCCCCCCCTCTACGACCCCGACGACCTGCTCGGCATCGCCTCCACCCACATCCGCCGCCCCATCGACGCCTACGAGGTCATCGCCCGCATCGTCGATGCCTCTGCCTTTGCCGAGTTCAAGCGCGACTACGGCTCCACCCTCGTCACCGGCTTCGCCCGCATCCACGGCCACCGCGTCGGCATCGTCGCCAACAACGGCGTCCTCCTCTCCGCCGCCGCCCTCAAGGGCGCCCACTTCATCGAGCTCTGCTCCCAGCGCGGCATCCCCCTCGTCTTCCTCCAGAACATTGCCGGCTTCATGGTCGGCAAGGACGCCGAGCGCGAGGGCATCGCCAAGCACGGCGCCAAGCTCGTCGCCGCCGTCGCCTGCACCCACGTCCCCAAGTTCACCGTCGTCATCGGCGGCAGCTACGGCGCCGGCAACTACGGCATGTGTGGCCGCGCTTACAGCCCCCATTTCCTCTGGACCTGGCCCAACGCCCGTACCGCCGTCATGGGCAGCGAGCAGCTCGCCGCCGTCATGGAGGCTGTCGGCCGCACCGTCGATCCCGCCCTGCGCGACCGCATCGACCATGAGAGCACCGCCCTCTTCTCCACCGCGCGTCTCTGGGTACGTTGCTCTCCTCGCCTTTGCTTCTTCCGGCCCTCACTGATCACTGACTACTACTCCCGACAGGACGACGGCATCATCCCTCCCCAGCAGACCCGCCACTATCTCGGCCTCGGCCTGCAGACCGCCATGGGCGGCCGTAATCAGATCGCCCCCAACGACACCAAATTCGGCGTCTTCCGCATGTAGCTGGCGTCGGTGTGTCCTTTGTAGAGCCTCGTCTTGTTCTGCTAGAGTAACATCGGTTCGCTTGGATCATACCCAGAACACGAAGTGTTGTTTCACACGAGATTCAAGATTACGTACTGTTATTAGCTATCGTCATTACTCCGTAGAAGCATGGTCATTGTGCAAACTCGCTACTCTGCTGGTCACAACATGCCGCGTGCTATCGCAGACGCTGCCTTGTGGCTCCGTGATCTTGAATTACTCCGTATTCTCGTTGCATCGGCCAGCCTGCCGGCTAATTAAAAAACGCTCCTGAAAATGCAACGCTAAAAAATGATTTATGACCACACGGGACAAATGTACACAATTGGAAAAAAGAATGAAGAAAAAGCATTAAAACATCGCCACTGGTTTTGCTCGCTTCCGGTACGCCGCTGTGTGTAGTGCGCTGAAAAAAAAAACAATGCAATGCGACGAATAAAAGATCAGGCAAAAACAACAGGGAGAAGAGCAAACAATACTGGGGTAAGACATGTAAATCTGCGTGGAATACAGAATGAAACGAACAAAAACTTCACTTTTAATGCCATCAATGCGCCGGTCCCTGCCCGTTATCGTCCCTGCGATGGTCTCGGTGACGAGATTCCTGCCACGTTGCAAAGTTGTTCTCGCCGAGACGTTCTTTCTCGCGGCCAAGAATGATGTTGAGTTGACTGCGGGTCCGCGCAAACGGAATGCGAGGCGTTTGCGAAGGACGCGTCGGAGAAAAGAGCGGCCGCTGGCTCGTAATGTGCTCTGCAGAATACGAACTCCCTATGGATATACCGCCGGGTGATGTTGTGTCGTCCTGGACTGTCTCTGCATATACATCAAAAGGATCAGGTCCTTCGGCCTGGAGGACACCAGTGGCAGCCACCATACAGGGCTCAGCAATCGCGGTTGCCCCAAGACCCGGCAACAGCGATCTCGTATGGCCTTCGTCGCCTGACTGCTGACCGGCGTAACTCTCTTGAGACACCGATCGACTCATTCGAACTGGAAGAGGACTCGTATAGACCTCAGGCGAACCCACCAAATTAGGCAGGCGTGTGGTGGAAGCCGGCGTGTACCCAAGAGTCACGCCACCTCTCCCAAGCCCGGTGGGAGTGCGTGGGGTTCTTTGTTCCATATCGCGGGTCGCGGAGTGCTGGCGTCGAGGAGCAACACTGCTCGACACAGAATTGAGTCGGAGAGGCGGCTGCCTATTCTTGGAGACTAATGGCATCTCTAGCATCGTCGACCCTGCAGATGAATCTAAACTTGGCGACACGGCCGTAGGTCGAGAAGCTTGCGTTACGAGGGTGGGGCGTTGAGGTCTCGTAGGTGATGCCGGTCCTATTGACGAGCTAAGGGAGACGGCCGAGGACGTGGACGTGGGTGACTGCGTGCCCGTATGCGCAAGTGGGCGTGGGGAGATCGTACGTTGCTTTCCGGCGGACTTTTCACCTCTCGTTGATCTTTGTGTGGCCGGAGCAGGTAAAGCCGCAAAAGGAGCCAAGAGTTGTTTGGTTTCCGGAGCAGGCCGGCCATCATGTCTCGGCGGTACAGAGGGCACGAAATCTTCCTCCAGCTCTGGCTCTTCCTCGATGAGCGTCTGCCCTGACTGGCGGGATGCGAGAGATGAATCGCGTGCTGCCACAGCATCAGATCCTGCCGAGCCGGTAGACGAGTGCGATCCGGTGCGTTTCGGGATGACAGGTCTACGCTTGGCAGCAGATGAGGTGGCAACAAACTTTTTGGATAGCTTCGTCTTTGGCCTGCGCGCTCCAGGATTCTGAGTCCCAGATCTACTGGCACTTGGTCTAGAGGACGATTCGGGCCGGTTCGTTGGGCGGTCCGGTTTGGTATTCTCAGAGCTCCCGCCAGCGCTAGAGTTCTCACTGACGGCATTGTCCGGTTCTTTTGCATTCGCTTGCGCTTCATTCTGGGACTGCTCACTGGACGGTAGAGCAAAATGCGGAGTAGGACGTGGTCCGGGAAAAGATGGGCGCGATTTCCTGAGAATGGAATGAACAGGCGGTGGTCTCGCATGGGACGATGATGCGACGCCTTCGTCATCCTCGCTTTCGTCTCTGGGAACATTATACTCAGACGCACTAGGCACATGAGTAGGGCCCGCCGTCGAAAGAGCGGGAATCTATACGCATTTAGTATAAAAATACTTTAGAATAGAGCAGCACGCGGAAAGCATACCAGCGAGCTTGTCGGTCCGCGCAGCGGAGTAAAGGTTGGCCCGTTGGAGATGTCCTCGTACAGCCTTGCTAGGGTCGGACCACTGAGATTGCGACGATCACTACCCCAAACATGCCACCAAAAACTCTCAAGACGGCTGGAAGTTGGGTCGCATAACTTCTTATGTGTAATCGTGTATACTAAAACGGGCCGTGGTTAGCATAGGCAATACAGTCTGCCAAATTGAGAGCGCAAAAAAAGAAAATAGGAACACGAAAACGCACCCCGCCAGTATTCGTGAAGCCGATCTGCGGGGACCTTGTCGTAGGTTGCTACTTCAATATAGATTTGAGTAGAGTTTGACACAATGCCTGGTGGGAGAATGTGAGACTCCTCGTCGGGATCAACGCCGTTGCTCCCCGAGGCATAATTGGTGTCGATAGGCTCCGCCATGTCGCCGTAATTTGTCGCAGTAATACTAAAGGACGCGATCAGGACTCCTGTCCGTAGTGAACGGCCGCAGATTGTCGGCGAGCCCGCTGCGGACAATGACCGGGCTAGCCTACAGAGCAACCCCTCGGCCGAGCAGCAGAAACTTTGGCGCCGGAGCAGCGATCATAGCACAAAACGTGTCCAGTAGTGACGAGTCGGTCAAGGCCAACTTCAGCGCGAGTGTTTCGGTGGGCTCAGGCTTGACTGACTCACAAGGAGCCAGAAGCGGTGTTGGTACAGATGGTGAAGCACATGATCAGCTGTATTGGGAGCTAAAATGCACGTTAGTGACGGCCGGGTTAGGTACGAAGCAGGTCACGAAGTAGGTCAAGGCGAAAAGAGAAGGCCGTCAGGGGAAGTATGAGGAAAACAAAAGCAAGACAGACAACGCAGACAAGGCGAAAAGCAAGGAAGGGGAGATGGGGCAATGTTCCACGGTAACGACAAAGATGGGGCGGTGTGAGCAATTGGAGAGAAAGAGGCGGCGAGGAGTCATCAACACGAAGTGAGGGAAGCGGTAAGAGACATTGCTATTGGCTCAGATGATAACTGTGACGAGCTCGGACGGCCGGACTCTGTGGAGAAGCTGAAGGGGAGGTTGCCAGGGTGGCTATCATCAACGGCGAGGCTAGTAAGACTCTGCGCGTGTCGAGAGCAGGCCAGAGCGGCTTCAGGCGGCTTTAAGATGCTGTATGTCCAGCGGCTCGATGCAGGTCAAAGCATGTTGTGATGAGGGCAAACTGAGACCGATGTTTGCAAGGGATAGACATGAGAGGAGAAGAGAAAGGTAAGAGGAGAGAGAGGAGAGACAGCACTTGTCAATACCGGCCGCCGGTTCACAAGCGGATGGAGCACAGGGGCAATGAGGACAACGGAGGCCTATGGGCAGGAGAGGTAACGCCGGGAAAGGACGGAAGCAGACAAGAAGTGAGAATGGGTGCATTGAGTGAGGAGAAAGAAAGTGGAGGAAGTTGGGCCACAAGAAACGGGAACGGGACGGAGAGACGGATAGGTGAGCGGATTACGGGAGGACAAGACGAGACCGGAGTACAAGGCAGTGAGCAGGATGGATACTTTGCACAAAGTATGGAAGGTGATGAGGCTCGGCGCCTACACCGGTCTGAGTGTGGGGGGCGAGGGGGGTGATCGGAGGGGTGGCTGTTGAGGACTGGTGGTTGAGAAGCAAAGTGTGTAAGACAACCGGGGTTAGCGTGGAGGATGTGCGGCTTTGGGGGACATGTGGAAGTTGGGGGGGCGGGTGTGGACGGGAATGCGGGAAGTAGCAGAGCTGCAGGCGGACTTGGCGGAGATGCGTTAGGTAATGACACGGCTGTATCGTCACGTTCGTATTGCGTTGGAGGCGTTGAGGGAAGTGGGCAGCTGGATGGCCGTTGAGGAGAGCAGACAGAGCAGGACAAGGGCAGGGCAGGAGTAAAACACGCGAGTGACAAGTGAGATGCAGGACGAAAGAGGAAGCGGAAGAAGCAGAAGCAGAAGATGACGCAAAAAAGAAACCCAGAAAAAGAGAAAATACGGAAGAGCAGCAAACGCAGAGAACACATCACCATCACGAAAAGCAGAGCAACATACCGGACAGAGGTAGCAGCACGCCCAGGTACGGCCGGGCAGACGACGACAAAGTGGGACGAGCTGGCCGGCAGCGTGGTGGGACAGGCGGTTGAGAAATACGAGAATCGCGGAGCGTAGGAGCGCGGAGGAATTGCTTACTCGTAGAGATCTGAGTCGTTGACCTGCTGTCGTGGAATGGTGGAGCCGGCTCGCCGCAAAGAATGGGGTTGGGACAGTCCGGAGCTGGAAGTCGAGCTGAGCAGGAACAGAAGCCGATGCTGTGAATCACGAATATTGCCGAATATCGACAAAAGCAAGGACGACGGCTGTTGGTGCAAACAGAGCTAGATAGGCAGAGCGGGTGAGGATGCTTTGTCGAGTGAGAAATGAGAAATGAGAAACGAGAAATGAGAAATGAGATGTTCTTAGGATCGGTGGCAGAAAGAGATGCTGGGCGCAAGACGTGTTGTGTTGGATAGCAATGTGTGGGAGCAGAGAAGAGAAGTGCTGGGCAGAAAGAGGGAGAAAGATGCAGATGCAGATGCAGACCGGAAAGAAATACGGCGTAGAACTGCCCGGGCCAGGAGGATTAATTAGGGAAGAAGGAAGGGGGAGCCAGCCTGGCCATCTGAAAGAGGAAGGGTCGAGCAGGCGTTTGCGCAAAGCGAGACAGGCAGCAGGAAGGCAGCAGGGAGAGCAGATGCCGAAAGAGGCAAGAATGCGTTTGCGCGCAAGAGCTAGTGCCCCTGATGGAAGGCGCGGCGGGTCTGGCCGATGCGGCAGGCGCGACACGGCGCACAGCGACTGCGACGGTCCGAATAGCGAATACGGAGGGCGTACGAGCAAATCGCGGCTGCGGCATCGAGTGAAGCTGGGCGACAGCCTGCGATGGTTTGTCGGCAAGCCAAGCGCAGCTCACGCAGCCACGATCGCCGCCGGCGAGGCTCGTCTGCTGCCCCTATTTTAGCTCGGCCGACGCGCTTGCAGCGGCCGCGTGCCAGTACAATACGTAAAATACAAGCACTCAGCTCCGTGCTGGCGATGTCCGTCGCTCTTCGCACTCGTTGTATTCGTGTGTACCCCGTAGACGTGGCGCTTGGGCAGCAACGGCAGGGATGCGGCCGGGGTCGTCTACCTGCTCCGCCGCTCGTCTACCTGTACGGCCGCGGCGCAATGCTCCCTCCGTATGGGCGCTAGACGACGCCAGGGCCCGGACGCCAGGGTGCTGGGACGGCCAGGCCGGGACATGGGATGGAAAGTGGACTCGGATGGCTGCCGGGCTGCGTGGACAAGGAAGTATTCTAAAGGCAAGCAATCATACGGAGTACATACTCGTACTTGTAGGCTTGGCTCAAGGCCGGACAAATGCCAGCACGCAGACATTCCAAGGCACTCCAGGGCAGCGCTGGCAGAGTCTGCCTTGGTGTGCTGTTAGTCGTGTCTTTCTCGGCGCCAGCCACAGGAACTGATCGACGGCAACGGCACGATCAGGTGAGGTCGATGAAGCTACCACATACTCCCGTGCGAGTACCAAGGATCTGTCTGCAAGGGGCAGATCCACACACTGCCGCGGCATCTTCGTAGACAGGAATCTGTACGAGTAAGATACGTCGTACCATGTGAGTACTACGCAGTACGAAGTACTCGTGATGCTGCCCGTACGCAGCAATACTCGTCCACGAAG
Organism: Grosmannia penicillata; assembly: GCA_002778075.1. Lineage (NCBI taxonomy): Eukaryota > Fungi > Ascomycota > Sordariomycetes > Ophiostomatales > Ophiostomataceae > Grosmannia > Grosmannia penicillata. The sequence continues at coordinate 406,981 of PCDK01000001.1, read as the reverse complement.
CAGTGTCGCCGTCTGGCAGTGTCTGGCCCTTAGCCAAGCCGTCCAGTATCCCGGGTGGTGCGAAGTACCCGTAGGCTCGGAAGATTGTGGTTCTGGAAGCCTGACGGACAGGGATGCATTGATGAGCGACGGCTGCGGAAATTGGCAGTGGGCGTCGGCTCAGGCAACGTACGAGTGCTTAAACGTAATTTGCACAAGTACCGGTCGGGCACTTGTCTGAGGCAGTCGGCATCAGTGATAGCACAACAAAATGGAGTAAATGAAAAGCAGTATTGCGGTGCAGCCCACGTGATACTCGGTAACACGGATTTCGTTGCACGGCTCAGCCTCGTGCGTCGCATCGCTCGACCCATCGGCCAGCAAGGGCCAATACCGTCAACAGACGGACTGCTGCCGCGGGGGTGCAGTGGGGGGCGAGGTGCCCCGGCCAGAAGCTGCCGTGCTTGGGCCAGTTCGGTGTGCCGTATCGGCTGTCACTTGTCGGTTTTGGCGTGCATCACTTTCGGAAGCTGCCGGCAGAGATAGGAGGCATTTACTTGTGAGGGATGTCGTATCAGAAAAACAATGGAACGGGTCAGGGATTGTCAGGGCGTTCATTCACTGACTCATTAACTCACTAAGTTCTCTTACTCACTCAACAATCGTGACATTTTGTTTGGAGATTTCATTGTTGTAACCCTGAGGTCACTTCACGATAATCGAAGAAGCAGGTAGATAGTGACACGGCGTTGTGTCAGTGTGTTCGTAATGCATGGGACTTCACTCAAAGTAATGATACACGACCATCTTTGGAGCTTTCAATATTGTCTAGCAGCGGATAATTTAGAGATCTCATAATATAAATTGATCGTCTTTGGGAGCTTTCAACTTGTCCAGCAGCAAATACTATATGTATTTATATATATATATCGATACTTGCCAATACGCAGCACCGGCACCTGCTCCCGCGGATTTCCTCTTTGGGTCAACACGGGCTTAATACGAGGCCGACAGGCTCACCGGTGCCGTCGTCGTCCCTCCAATCTGGCAATAGATCCGGCCAGAACGCAGCACGTGTCCAGGCGCACCTACCCTGCCCACCAGACACCGGCCGCGCCTTCCCCGGACCTGCGCAGAGTCTAGGCAGAAGCGGGGCAGCCACGTCTGGCGTGGCCACGGGACGTCTAGACCAGCACCACTGCCGCCCACGATGCTTCTAGACCGAGAGCTGCGATCTCGCAGGCCATCGTGAGGTTCTAGTCCGCGGGCGGCTGGCTACGGTGTCTGTTGGGCCTGTTGGCGTCCGTGGTGGCCGCTCGTCGGGGCTGCTGACGGGAACAGCTGATGTTGGGCGACCGGTCTCGGCGCTGAGCCAGGAGCGACGGAAATAGAATGGGGAGACGACGATGGCGGCGAGCCGCTGAACGCGGAGCAAAGGCGGCCGAGGGCAGAGCGAGAGCAGAGCGAGGGCGGAGCGAGGGCAGACGGCAGACGGCAGACGGCAGAGAGCGAGCTGGGAGACACGGGAAGAGGCCGATTCCGCGCGGCAGCAGAGACCGGATGAAAGACGAGAAAACCCTCAACAGCAAAACGCAAGAGACGGCAAAACGCACGCAAAACGCGCAGCGACTCCGGCCTGTCCTCGGCTTCATTCTGTCGTCGTGGCTGCTGGCTGCTGTCCATCAGACGGCCGCGTCCATCTGCTCTTTGCAACATTGCCATCACTCTTCACGTCTCTTCACCTTTGCCATCACCTTCACCATCACCATCATCGTTATCACCACCACCTTCATTCCCACCTCCATAACCTTCACCATCAACTTCACCACTATCACCTCCTCACCATCACAGCCTCACTCCCACCTTGCACCATGCTGCTCCGCGCCTGTCGCCGTCCTGTGGGCGCCGTGCCTCGCATGATGGTCCGCCACTTTGTGTCCTCCTCGTCGCCAGACACATCCGCCGCGACGGCCTCTGCGTCTATCGTTCGCCCGGCCGCTGCCGCTGCTCCCCCCATGGATCCGCCTGCCTTCTCGCTCGCTGGCAAGCTCGTCCTGCTGACCGGCGCCGCGCAGGGCCTCGGCCTCGCCATGGGCCAGGCCATTGTCGCCAGCGGCGCCGACCTGGCCATGGTTGATCTCAACAGTTTGTCCTCTCTGCTCGCTCTGCCCCCGCCTCTACTCTACTGACCGCCAGAGGGCGAGGCTGAGGTCCAGGCCCGCCTCATGACCGAGGCCTTTGTCTCCCGGAACCCAAACGCGAGGTGCGTCCACCGGCGCCATTATCTCCAGCATTATCTCTTCTCCAGCATCATCTTCCCCAGCTCTTAGCCTTCCACCCTTCCACCTCTTCCACCCCCAGCTCTTCCACCCAGCTGACAACCAGGCCTCCCGTGGTCACTGCGCACTACGCCAACGTCGCCGACGAGACCAGCGTCGCCGCCTGCGTCGCCGAGGTTGCCGCCGTCCACGCCGTGGCCCGCGGCCTCGGCCCCGAAGCTGCCGCCACCACGCCCATCCACGGCCTCGTCACCTCTGCCGGCTTTGTCGAGAACATGCCCGCCGAGGACTACCCGCCCGCCCGTCTGCGCGCCCTCTGGGCCGTCAACGTCGACGGCACCTACCTCTTCGCCGCGGCCGTGGCCCGCCACCTCAAGGCCGTCGCTGCGGCCGTGGCCAGCGCCGGTCCGTCCGACCCGGCCCACGTCCTCGCCGACCCGGCTCCGGTTCCGGCTCCCGTCCCCGCCAGCATGGTCCTCGTCGGCAGCATGAGCGGCGCCATCGTCAACTACCCGCAGCTCCAGACGTGAGTCCCCTGTTTCCCTGCGTCTTGCCTGCCGGCTGCCCCGCCTCTGCTCACCCGCACAGCCCCTACAACGTCTCCAAGGCCGCCGTCCGCCACATGGCCGCCTCCTTTGCCGTCGAGTGGGCCTCGGCCGGCATCCGCGTCAACTGCCTCGCTCCGGGCTACATGGAGACCCCGCTGACCGCCGCCATCCTGGCCGAGAACCCGGCCCTGCGCCGCCAGTGGACCGCCGGCGTCCCGACCGGCCGTCTCGGCGCGCCCTCCGACCTGGCCGGTCCCGCCGTCTTCCTCCTGTCGGACGCTGCCCGCTACATCACCGGCGCCGAGCTGCGCGTCGACGGCGGCTACACCCTCATCTAGCCAGGGACGGGGCCCTGCGACGTCGGGATGGTGAGAACACGCAGACCACGAAAGGAAAAGGGAGAGAACGCGAAAGGATATCAGTACGATAGAAACGAGCGGTCCGACCTGCGAGTCCCATTGCCGAATACATTAATTACTATATTCCACACATATCGTATGCGCCAGCTGCCGTCCTCCCTGTCCGCTGTCCAAAGAACACACCCCCATCTAAATTAAATCAAAACTATACAAAAAAACACGCAGGTCCTGGCGCTGTCGGCTATTTGATTCAATCCAAGCCCGCACAGCACCGGCCTCAGTCATCCCACAAGACAAAGGATGCGTGACAAGAATGTGTAGACGTGTCGTCGGCCATGGCGGACCGGAAAACAAAGATTACCCAGACAGATAAGACGCGTCTGCCACAGGACGGCCGGCCGTGACCCTAGTCGCCCAGCCGGAACATCCGCCGCAGCACGGGGAACTTCTTCTTCTTGCGCCCCGACAGCGACGCGTTTTCCGCAGTCGACACCGTCGACAGTTCCGTCTGGTATGTCCCGCTGCTGCTCTGCGCCCCGCGCATCGGCCAGCCGCTGCTGTTGCTGCTGCCCGCCATCGTGTACTCGACGTCGTCGTCGTCGCCGTCGTCGTCGCCGTCCTCACCCCCGCGGCCGCCGCGCCGCCCGCTGCCCGTGCTGTTGCTGCGCACCGCCGCCAGCTCCTGCGCGCTGCGCTCCAGCTGCGTGTCGCGCCGCGCGCCGCTCTCCGACACGCCGCGCTGGATCTTGTTGCCGCCGTCGCTGCCGCCGTCGCCGCCCTTTTTGCGCCGCAGCACCGACAGAATGCTGCCGCCGTTGCTCTGCCGCCGCTGGTGCCTGCCACCGCCGGGCCACCCATCCGCGTCCGCTGTCGGGCCCGTGCCTACACCGCTCCCTTCGGCTGCCGTGCGTGGCGACAGAAACAGCTCGCCGCGGCCCGACCTCGACCGCTGCAGCGACGACGTACCGATATTGCGCGTGTCCGCGCCGCCCGCATCGTCGGCCGGCGTCAACGGCAACGCTGGCATCGACATGCTCGGCTGCACCGGCAGCGACCCCCGCTTGCCGCCGCCCGCGCGTTCCTGTTTCTGCTGCTGCTGCTGCTGCTGCTGCTGGAAGCCTGACCGGGCCTCCGCCTGAGGCGTCCTGCCTTGCTTCTTGATGCTATCGAGCCCGCTGGAGCTGACGGGCCGCAGACTCTTGGCCATGCCACGTCCCGCGAATCCAGGCCCCGCAGAGACCGCCGCCGGAGGGAGATCGTCGTCGTCGCTGGAGTCGGCAAATCGGCTACGGAATCGGGGTTCGCCGCCGACGCTGGTGCTGCGCGCCCCCGCGGATCTGGGTCGGCTGCTGTCCACCACATCCTCCTCATCACTGGAATCGTCGAACCGGCTTCCCGTCGCGTGGCTGCGCCGCGTGAGCTTGCCACCGCTCGACCGTCCGAGCGATGACAGAAACCCGCCGTTGCCGTCCTTGTGCTTGGACGGTCGCAGAGTGGCCGCCGGCGGCGCCAACGACGACGACCGCATCGTGGAACCGGCCAAACCGCCTCGGCCAGACCCAAGGCCAGGCCCGTTGCGCAGTGTCCGCCGGAAATGCGCCGGTTCGCCCGCCTGTGGGGACGGCCCTTGTGCGCCGCGGGACCCCGGTCTCGCCGGCGACAACGATCGCAGCGAGAACCGGCCGCTCTGCTGCTGGAGCTCAGCCGATGTGCTGGAGTCGTGCCGCAGCGTCTTGCGGAACGTCATGCCGCCTGGGCTGCGCGTGCGCTTGAAACTGCTATCGCTGGAATCCGACCCGCGACGCACCAGACCGGGCGGAGGAATGAGAGACGACGGCAAGCCATAGGTCGCCTTGTCGCCTTCGTTATCGGCCAGGTCGCGCCCAAGGCCGCCAGATGCTTTCCGCAGAATTCCCTTTGGCTGAGGCTGGACGGGTCCAGCAGCGTCGGCTGTTTCCGGCTTCGAGTCGGAGTCCATGTCTCTGCCTTCGCGCATGAAGCGCCGGGCCTGCTGGAGAATTCTCTGCGGCGAACGAGGTAGCTGTTCGGCAAGCGCATCCTGCTCACCCTCTTTGTCGCCGTCGTCCTCGCCTTGGTGTTGCTGCTGCTGTTGGATGGCCTGCTTCTCGGCCGTCCTCTGCTCGGCCGACTTCTTGCGCCGCGCTTTCTTCACCATGACTGTTTCCTCGAGATCGCCCTCGACCGCTGCGTCTTCCCGGGCGTCCCGCTCTAGCTGCGCCCTCTTCTCTGCGCTGAGACTGCGCCAGAAAGCCTTGACTTCTTCCCAGTCTTCGTCCTCCTGGTGTACTGCTGTTTGACTGCTCTGAAGCGCCGGCATTGCGGCCATGGCGTTGGATCCAGACTTGCTGTAGGCTTTTTTGGTCGGCGACGGCGGAGGAGTCAGCTTCTTTCTGTCCGTCTCTTTCTCGGCTTTCAGTAGAAGCGGTGACGAGGTAGGCCTCAGGGGGCTCTCAACAACCGCATCCAGGGACAAAAATCCATCTCCCTCTATTTCAGAGAGGTCTTCGTACGCGTCGCTGTAGATGCTACTGCTGTCCGTGTCCTCACCAGCAGCGATCGGCCCGCCTTCTTCCAGCACCGTAGGCATGAGCGGAGCGAGAACAGCAGGCGTCTGCGCCGTGACCGTGGCATCTTCAGTCTGCCCTGCGGGCTCGAATACATTTGGCCGAGCCGGCGACGAGCTAAATACAGATTTGGTCGGCGACGACTTGGAAGTGCTGTCAGAGTCTGTGTCGGCTGGAAAAGCACCGGGCAAGTCAAATAAGCCGCGCAGGGGGCTGGACTTGGGTGGCAGAGCAGTTGAGACGGCGATGTTTTCTTGGCTTGGCTGCGAGACACATATGGCAGGAATGGTCGGGACCTGCCGTTTTTCTGCAATCGATCCCAGCATTGCCACGGGCACCGCCAGGGGCACGTTGGCCTGCGTGGCTTCCGCCTTCGTTGCCATGCTACCTGTAGGTTCAGTCGTGTCTATCGATGCTGCTGCCTGTGTATCGGTGTGTACCTCGGCTATCGGAGGCAGGGACGCCGCAGTCGTCGTGGATACATCGTCGTGGATGAGCGAGGGGGCGTCAAACGCAGAACTGATCTCGCTGTCGTCGATGCTCATGTTGCTACCGCTGTCGGAAGCATAGCCACTACCGTCGACCGACGTCACAACCGGCGGAAGAGGCTCACGATACCGCGACGTGTTGGCAGTATTGCGCACAGTAGCCCGCTCTTGCGACAGGATGGGGCCGACGGCATGGTAGCTCGCCGTGCCAAACGGTTCCGACGCCGCTTGCGACGTTGGCGAGAATGTGTGAGCAGACGGCCCGAGAGGCCGCAAAAGCGCTCTCTCTTCCGTGTGCCGAGGCTGTGCCGAGGCCTTTTCTCGGACGCTGCCAAACGACGGCAAGGCCGGACGCGGCTTCATGAATTCTTCGTCGTCCGACCCGGTCGACACGTCCTTCTTCTTGTTTCGCCCGAGACTGCCGAACCAGGACCGGCGCGGCGGTGGTTGCTGAGCGCCAGACGGTGGTTCTGGTACTATAGGTGGCGCAGACGGAGACGGGGATGTCTGGCCAGGGGGCATAACAATCGTAGCTTCGTCTGTAAAACTGACACGGTGCGCCTTCTTCTTGGGCACGGGCTGCTCGGCCGGCAGCAAGAGACCGGCTGGCGTCGTGGCGGCCGGTTCCAACGCCTCCTCCACAGGCGACACATCTCGTGCCGCGCTCGTCTGCTTCAACGCCGATTTCCGTGGCGAGATTGCTCTCCGTGGCGGGGAGTGGCGGCGGACTGAAAGGTTGCCTGGAACAGCAGCGAAATGCGCAGTTCGAGCAGGACTAATCGAGTGGCCTCGCTCACGTTCAGAGGCCGGACCTGAAGGGACAGCGAGACCTTGGTCCTGGGACAACGTCGGAGGGGACGGCTGGCGTTTGTGCTGCTGCTGTGAGTGAAGCTGGGCCTCCTCCTCTTCGCGCTCCGGCTCCTCTGGCACGACCGAGGGCCGCTTCACCAGTGCTGGCATGAGAGGGTCGTCCATCTCAGCTTCTGGTTCCCCTGCCTGGGCGTTGCTTGGTGACGACAGCAGCGATGACACCGAAGACGACGGCGAAGATGTGGACGTGTATAGGCCTGGCGGCTGCCGAGGAGGGGTCTCGGATTCCGAGTAGCTCTCCAGAACAGGCTCCGGCACGGCGAGATGCTTCTGCTCCAAGGGAGAGGGGGAATGCGCAGATGAGGCAGGTGGTGATGGTGCAGCGGCTGGCACGGTGACTGACGCGGGTGGCTGCTGCGCCTGCGCGGCTGGTTGAGCGCGGTGCGACTCTTGCCGCGTGCGGGCCACAGTTCCTTGGGCGAGGCGCGCTCCGGCCTGGGGTGACGACTGCTTCTTCTTGCGCGACTGCCCTCTCTCTGCTATTTCCTCGACCTCCTGCTCCCATAGCAGCAGCTCGGCGCGAGGAACCATGCGCCTCGAGTTGGGATCGTACACGAGTGTCTGGTCCGACGGGGCCGAGAGGCCCGTTGCTCGGCTTGTCGACGCCGACCGCCGGTGTGTTGCTGCGAGTCTAGCGTGCGACGGCTGGGGAGGGCGCTCGGTGGACGCGGCGCGGATCGGTGGCTTTGCTGTCGGCACAGACACGGGCGATAGCGGCCCGATGGCGACAGATCGGCTGAGCGTCGGGCAGCCGGACGGCGAGGCTACGCGGAGACGGCTGGGATAGGAGAAATTGATGGAGCCGCTGCTGCTTGGCCGGTTGTCCGAAGACGTGGGTTGTTCTTGTTCTTGTTCGTGTTCGTGTTCGTGCTCGTGCTCGTGCTCGTGTTTGTGCTTCGAGCCGATATGCATGGCCGCGTCGGCCGTCCGCACGCCGGCGAGGTTGCCGACAACCGGGGGCCCGAACCAGGCGGCGCGCTCTGCTTCCGGCTGCTCGGATGCCAGGCGCAGAGGCTGCTGTGCCATTTTCAAGGCGGGCTGGCGGTGTTGTGCCGACTGCTTCGAGGCCGACGAGCTGAGGACCGGCGGCACGGACCGGCTCCTGCTGCTGCTGCTGGCGGGAGCGCGGCTTCCGGCGGCGATGGCTGCGGCGCTGGCAGCGGCATTGTGCGCGTAGTGGTCGCCGACGGCCAAAGAGGACGCAGACGAGGCGGCAGCAGCGGCAGCGGCGAGGTTCTGTCGGTGTGGGCTGGGCGACCGGAATGTGCGGTCCGACATGGACGAGACGCTTCCCTTTCGGCGCAGGGTGGGCGACGTGCCGCCGCCGAGGCCCATGGCTCTGAAACTCGGGATGGGGCTGAAGGCGCGGCGCGAGCCCTGCGAGGACACGGACGCGCTCCGCCGACGCGTGCGCGCTGTCTGCACCTCGGCCACATTGGTCGGCTTCAGCGGCAGCGCGCGGATGGCGGCGGCAGCGGCGGCAGACGAGAGCTGGAAAGCCGACGCGGCAGCCGTGGCCGCGCTGGGGTTGACGGTCGCGGCGGTCGGAGGCTGCGCCATGTTAGCCATCTACAGTGACAGCGAAAGACGGCAGGACGGGATGGCGGGCGTGTGGGAGTGCGGAAGCACGGGAGGAAAAGGGACGGAAAGCAGAGATGAGAACATCGGCTGAAACAGCGAGGCCAACAAGGGATGGGACAGCTCGAGGCCGCGGCGCCAGCTTCGCTGTTTCTCCCACTATCATTATAGCCCAGTTTCCCGCTTCGTGCCTCCCGCGCTACCAGCTGGCACAAAAAGTACCAGGCCGCCGTCCCGAGACCAGAGAGATCCCGCGCCAAAAGGACAAAGACGTGACGACATACCACGTACGGCCGCCGACTTTTGCGGGAGCCAAACACGGCCATGGGATCGGCGATGTGGGTAGTCCCAGTGCCGCGAGAATCTCGGCCGCGTCTCAGCTCGACAGTAGTTCCCGCGCTCGCGTTTCTTTTCTTGGATCTGTCACTTCCGTCGAGGCAGTTCTAGACCAAGATTGTTGGCAGCTCGCTGTTGCCCCTGGTTCGTGTCGACATGGTCGACGGCGATGCAGACACGAGGAAAAACGCGCGGAATGCGCGCAGCAGCGATGGCGGCGATGGCGGCGATGGCGGCGAGGACGACTGCGGTGATGGGCGATAGGCGATGGGCGAGGACGACGGGCGACGGCGACGGGCGACGGCAGCGGGCGATGGCGATGGAATGGGAGTGCACGATGCGTGAGGCGCAGTCGATGTCGATGTCGCGATGATGGCTGTTTTGCGATCAGATGACAGTTACGTCGCTCTCGAGTATTTCGGGCAAGTGCGAATGCAAGTACGAGTAGTGCAAAGTATGCGTTACTTCGGGGGACTTCGTACGGGGACAGAAAGAGCCCAGGCCGTGCCTGCCGTGTCTGCCGAGTGGGCCAGTAATACAATCGAGCTTGGACGGGGAACCACTGCAGCCCTGCTCCTTCCAAAGTGGGTTTCGATGACGCCCACACAGCCAGATCGCTGCAGCCGAAAGAACTAATACTTGCTTCGTAATCTGTAAAATCGCAATCTGTAAATTACTCAAATAATCAGGCGAACTATGTAGGCCTAACAAGCCGCTAGTGTGAAGAGCCAGCTGAAAGCCCGACTTAGCGCTGTATGCGTGCAGAAGTCGGAGACGACGTGCCTCGTTATCTCGAGCCACGCCTACGAGCCACGCCTATAAAGTACACCACGTCTGCAGCCGCGCAGGAACAAGGGGCTTCGTCCGTGGCGCTTTGTAGCAGTGTCTACGCTGGCAGCAAAACACGGATTCTCATCAAGTGTGGGCCGTCTTGGTGGGACTAGTGCTGCTGCCAGCCCACTACATACGTCATCGCCTGTCTTCAGCCTGGCGACTGCGCCGTTTGTCTGTGTTGCCTTGCGGCGTCTTATTCATGTGACCTGGGTATGTAGTGCATATGGCTCAAGATGCGATACAGGGCCTCCCACTGATTGGTTGTATGGGAGCAGGAGCCGTCAAACAAACAGCCAGGGACAGCATCAATTCGTTCTGTCGCGCATTAACCTTTTGCTAAAGGAAACAATCTACTTCTGCTTAGGGGTAGAGAGTGGTAATGATGGATACATCTGCTGATTGCTAACGTAATCGTACTCCGACGGACCGCCGCTGCGGCTGAACCCGAGCCTTATGCAATGTCAAGTTATCCCGAGCCCCATAGCAATGCCAACACTGACAAGAGGTAAAAAGGACAATGACGCTGCACAGGCCACGGCCAGACGAGTTAAACAATGCTGTCGACGCCGGTGTCTGTGCACTAGGCGGGATATCAAGACGGGTAGGGTGTAGGCTGGAGGATGATTGCCGTCTTATCGTCAGATCCAGGAACGCCATCGAAGCTGGTAACCGCAGTTCCTGTCCCATGGCCCTGTATATTGCATAATTCATGCTCCCAACCGACCGTCCTTCCCGCGTCGAGCCAGCCCAACCCCCTTCCACCAGAAAACCATCCATTTTAAGCGCGCTCATTTTTTGCTCTTCTTGTGCTGTGACTCTTCCAAACTCTTGCTGGGTTCCCGCTTTCTGCCGAATAGCGTGCGTGCCTAGCTTACTAGAGGAAAGTGGTATGTCCCAGGAGAGTGTCCAGCTAACGAGTCCACAGCGGCTCTGCCAATGTCCCCTCCGCTCACCAGATTAGGTATCGGTGCCGTGCCTATTGCAGGACTGTGCAGGTCGTCCTCGCCTGCCCCGTCGTCGTCGTCGTCGTAGGAACCGTCGCCGTATCGGGAATCATCCGGATGCCCGTCACCTGCACGTTCGCCGTCCGGCCGGCCATCAGCCGCGCTGCCAGTTTTGGCGGCTGCAGCCGCCTTGGGCACCTTCTTGCTTTTGCGACCCCGAGCTTTTGCCTTGTCCAACAAACGCTGTCTCTCCTCTGCCTGCTCCCGCTTCTTCCGCTCCTTGAGCTCGAATGAGCGGATGAAGCTTTTCGGGGGCTCCCCATAGATTGCTGTGTATTCGCAAAACGGGCACATGTAGTCCGATGCCGGATTGTATCCGGCATGCTTGTTCATCGCCCTTTGCCGTCTTTTACGGTCCCTTGCCTGCTGCCGCAGCTCCTTGCTCAATTTCTGAGCCGCCGCCTTTTCGGTCTGCTTGCGGTCCTTGGTCTCGCTGGCTCTTGGTGAGTCGGTGCTTGTGTCGGTGTTGTCCGAGCTGTCACGGCTGACACCGCTAGCACCTTGTCCCTGTCCGCCGCGAAGCCTCATTTGCGACCACTGCGACGAGCCCGAAGGCATCTTGGGATCGGACCCAGGCCACGTGAGGTTGCCGGGAACCTGCGAGGTGCAGGTGAATGTGAACTGAGCCGACGCCGGTGTCGATGCCACGGACGGCGGCTCTGGGGCCCGACCCGAGCTCTCTTGCTCATGGGTGGCCTGCTTTTCTGCGTTGGCAATGGCGCTCGAAATGATGCCCGCGTTGCCTTTAAATGTGGGTATCTCATCCGGTTCTGCTTCTATCCATGCGGTCAGTCTCTGTTTCAGCCTTGCCCATGGACGCCAAATGCGGTCGCAACCTACCATGTCTGCTCGTCCAATTGCTCCCCGCGTCGGTGAAAGGCCGAAGAGGACTGCGACCGTTTCTCGCCCGTCCATAGCGTCCTCTTCCGGGACCTGATATCCCAGGAGACGCCGCTGCAAAGCTCGCAGGGCTAGCGTATATCGTGGAAGACGGGCTTCCGCTAAATGCCTCATCATGTGCTGTCGCCGATGACTGACCCGACGCGACTGCGTGGAGATCTGTCGAAGTGTAGCTTCCAGCATGGGACGGATCACCAGCAGCGGGTATTTTTCGCTTCTTCTTGTTATTTGTGTTCTCGAACGAGTCGTATCCGTCAACGGACGAGGCGGCCGATGGGGCTGTCTGGTGGCTTTCGGGCGGCGACGGGATCAACGCCGGCTGAGGTCGCGTCGTGCGGTTGACGAGGCGAACGATGCGAGAAGTGCTCATCGCATCACTCCCTTCGCGGTCCCGATGGCTCGGCGTGGTGAACGTGCTGTCGTGGCGTAATGGTGCAGCGGGAGGCGTTGCTGGCGCTCTCCCCCGATGCAGTATGTTGGCTCGTTCCGAAGCTGGCGGTGCGTCATCCTTGAGATTGTATGGATAGTAGAATAACGGTGTTCCCGAGACGTGGGCCGGCGGGTATTGGATCGAGTCTGCCACGTTTGGGGAGAGACGTTCTCGAAGGCGACGTTTGGGCAGCGGATGGATCAGCCGGTCAGGAAAGACTGGCGAGATGGTTTCGGGAGACATTGTTTGGCCGAGTCCTGCAGGAAGAGAGAGAACGGGACGGCGGGTTAGCCACAGAAACGAAAGCGAGCTGCAGACAACGATGATGGTCAGAGGAAGGGGAGGGACCACGCTCCAGAAGCCCATCTGTAACGAGACGCGTGCCGAGGAAGAGAGATCCATTCTTGGAGGCGAGAGAAGTGGTGGCTCGGTCCTCAGCCATTTTTGGGTGCCGAGTTATGTTTCAGGCAAACAGGACGGGAGGTGGAAGAACGCAGACCGTTCTCGCGTCGCACAAAAGCCACGACAAGCATAGTAGGCAGAGGAAGGCCGCAGAGGTGCACAAGCACATAGACGACCGGGGGCAAGAGTCGACAGGAACAGACGACAGGGACAGACAAGAAAGAGCACAGGAACGGCAGCGGGAAGACTCGAGGGAAAGACAGCGGGCGGTGTTGGAGGGGAAATATCGGCCATACCCATCAGACACTGCCAGGGCTCACAAGAATGCTACAACATTCGTGGACGTGTGCCGGAAAGCGAGTGCGGTAGACTTCTGGAGAGGCTCCGAATATCGCGTAGACGGCCGTTTCGAGTATCGCTTCGAGAGGAGTGTTCGCGGGTCCAGGGCAAAAACGGTGGGCACAAGACGTCGAAAAATGAAAGCGGAGAACCCTTGGTTTCTGCCCAACCAGCCAGGCCGCAAGTTAGCTTCAGTATCTCCAGTACGGTGGGACGGCACGCAGCCAAGAAGGACAAGGACCGGCGCTCGCAGGGACAGAATGGTGTGTGGTGCGTGGTGCGTGGTAAGTGGTGAGCGGTTCAGCAACAGGAGAAAGAGGCACAGAGGAGGCCTAAGTGGGATTCTCGAGTCCAGCTCCTCTTCTCGTCCAGCGGACCGGCGTCGTAACGAGCCGGGGGCAGAATCAATATGGTAGGAATGACGCTGCAAAGTCGCTGCGCCTGCCGCCAGAGGTTCTGGGCGTGGAGAGGCGCTGCTCGGGACGTGATGGCACGGGGAAGACGGCGTTGTGTGGGCTTGAGCTTACTTCTGGACAGGGTCTGGCAGGCCACCAGCAGTGGCTAGGCAGTCGTCGCCGGGCGCAGAGAAGGCCAAGATTCGAGGTATGCAAGTATAGGCCGGTGACAGAGAAATAGATAAAAAAAATGCATGCAGAAGCGGCCAAATTGTCCCAAAGTCAGGGAGACAGTCGGGATGTGGCAAAGAGTTTGGTCGTGATTGCTAATGCCCTGAAAGCGATTTTGATAGTGCTAGCGATTAGGAGACTGGATGATTCGTGACAGAGTGAGCCCTGGCCGGATTAGATAAGCGGGGACGTAAGCCACACTGCGCTGTATTACTACGGAGTATTGCTGGGGTATTTTGGATGCCAGGGCATCTCAATTTGGGCGTTTTGTCCGAGAAGTGCGTTGTCTACAAAGTACAAGTAGCGGCGGGACTTGTGGCTTGCGTAAAGCCGACACGTGATTGGCCCGTTGGGCGTGAGCCACACAGAGCCAGAAGCAAGCTCACGGAAGCCGTGAGGCCGACCAATCCCCATACAGTCGGCAGAGCGGCACGTTGGGCTACCGTGCAGTGCGTCTGGCAGTCGGGACTGTGGCAAGGACAGCAGCGCGCGAGCTGGGCTGTCGATGCTGAACGCGGGTCGAGTTCGCAGTATTGCAGGCCCTATCACGTCGCACTATTCACCGCAGGGCACGTGCAATCGCAGCGTTGCAAAACACGCACAAACCCGGCAGCTGCCCACATACTCCGTAGAGCAACCCACACGAGCATCTGCGGACGGTGTAGTATTAATACTTCATAGATAGCAGTCTTGGCCTCAGGCAGCTCGCTAACAGCCCCGCCGGCGTGACTGCCCGCAAGAATGTGCGATATGCGGCATGCAGTGCAGCTGCATGGCAAGAGGCAGGACCGTCGGCCCCGCGCAGGTGCAGGCGCGAATGGCACGATGCGGTGTTTTGGTTGGCTGGGGCCGGACGACAGGCAGGCGCGGGCAACTGCTGCGACTGCTGCGTGCTGCGACTGCTGCAACTAACTGCGGGTGCGCAAGTGAGTAAGATACAAAGTACTTTGATGTATCCTGCGGGCGCCGCTGGCCCGCAAGGTACTTGTGCGAACGCCGTCGCACAGTCGCACCTCCCGGATCAGGCTGCCCCACAGCACACACCTATCGCTCCTTCCCCCGAAGCACCTGGTGGTGCTTGCTGTTTTGGCGTGCTGTCTTGGTGCTGCGGCTGCCGGCGTGCTGACGGCGCTCCACGAAAACCAAGCTAATTTTTTTCCCACTCTCTGCCCTCCTCGCTCTCTCTTCTCCTCTCGCCGACCTCTCCTCTCTCCCCCGACCTCGTCTTCTCTTCTGCTTGGCTTCACCTCGTGTCTGTCTCTGCGCGTCCACCCGACCACGCTGCTACACAAGCCATGCGTTTCGCCCAATTCCTTGCGCCTTGCTTCTTTGCTCGACCGTCGCGACCGTGATTTCGTGCTTCGGCCGCTCTGATCGCTTGGCTGCTTCGCTCTTCATTTTGCCTCACTTTTCTTCGCCGCGCACCTCTCGCCCTCGCAGCCTCCGCCTCTGTCTCTCTGTCTCTCTTGCTGCCCTCCGGGCCCCGTCCCACCTGCCCTCTTCTCTCCCTCTGCCTTGGCATCGTCCGTCTTCTCGAACGGCCTTCCAATCGCGCTACCTCGCCCACTAGCCGCGCCACCTCAATTCGCGGCCACAAGCTGTTGCTGCTCTCCCTTCGCCTCCATCCGCCGCCTACTAAGCAGCAGTCTAGCACCGCACGCCGGCTTGCAGCTTCCTCCCTCCAATTCTTTTTTTTTTCTCGCGCCCCCCCGAACCGACGTGAGTAATGGCTGGCCCCGATCCCCGACGCTCTTCTCGCCCCCGAACCAGCCAGCCACATTCCAGGCCTTCTTCGACAACGTCAAGCATCTCTGGCCGCCCCGACCGCCACCATAAGTCCTCCAACAAAACGGGCTCCCCTCAGAAGTCCCGATCGACTGTTTCTCCCACGTCCGAACTCCCCGACGACACTGCCGCCGACAACTCTCCGCCTCCCCAACCGCGCAGCCGACGCGCTGCCCACGCGGCAGCGATCAAGGATCATTCTCAAGAACCAGCCTATAACCGAGGAACAGTTGTCGTCAGCGACTTCGTAATGCCGCCTGACGACGACGAGATCCAAGAGGACGACGAGGCCGTCCGCTGCATCTGCGGTTCCGATGATTATCCGGGCCCGCCGTCCCCCGAGATCCTCCAACAGGCGACGAAAGAAGGCTTCGACGTCCAAGCCATCTTCCCCACCGTTGTGACAGAGGACCTTGCCGGCTTCTTTGTCCAGTGTGACATCTGCAAAGTCTGGCAGCACGGTGCCTGCGTCGGTCTCGTGAACGACGATACACTTCCCGAGGACTACTACTGCGAGGAGTGCCGGAAGAACTTCCATATCATTTTCTCAGGCGCAGATGGGTAAGCGCTACCGTCTTCATACTTTGCTCCTCTCACTACTTCTCCAGCTTCTCTTTTGCTCTACTGACACCTTTGGCCATAGAATCCGCTGCTCCATCTACCAACCCAACAGCCGCCACAGATCGCGCACGACTTCCTTTACCAAAGACCGCGAGGGGTCTTCGGTCCACCGAGGTAGCAGCAAAGACAACAAGAGCGAAAATGCCGACATTGGGAAGGATGCTGGCAAAGATGGCAGCAGGGACGGCAAAGATGGCAAGAGATCAGCCTCGGCAACACAGTCCTCGAAACGCCGGTCGACCATGAACAGTAGAGACGCCGCCTATGACGAGGAGCAGTTGCGAATTGCCATTGAAGCTAGCAAAGAAGACGCCAGCGTCGAGTCCGTTGAGGGCGGCCAAAGAAGAACCAAGCGTAGCAGGAGCTTTAGCATTGAGTACGTTGCCCATAGCAGCAGTCCCTGCTTTTCTTTGCACGCCGACATTGGAAGGATTGGCACTAACGTTTTAAGCAGGAAAGCCGATGGTGTGAAGCGGCCACGAACAGCCTCGCGATCTCTCTCTCCCTCCAGAGACAATGCCAACGCAGAAGACGATTCAGACGAGGCGACAACACACAATGGTGGTCTGAAGAAATCGGCAAGAAACACAGCCTCTGCGCGTAGCCAGCAGCAGCGCGAAAAAGCAGAAAAGGAAGAGAAGGAGAGACAACGAGCCGAAGCAGCGAATAAGCGAAACGGTCGAGCCGAGCGCCGCCGAGCCGATGGTATTGATACGACGCGCGCCATGAATCTCAAAGGCTCGGACACTTACTCGGACATAGATTCGGATCCATCCGACGAAGTACCACTAGCTACTCGTGCCGCCAGCAACCGGCCGGCTACTGCGGGCTCGGCAGCACCGGCGACCACACCGGCGACCGCAACAGCAACGGCCACGGCCATCACTACCTCTGCTTCCTCTTCGACGCCTGCTGCCGCAACCACGCCTCGCACAACATCAGCTCCCCGGCCGTTGCAGCCGTCGCCGGAAACGCCGCCGCCGACTTTGGCTCCTCCGATGAGCGCGTCCAAGTCGAAGGGTGGACGGCCCACACATAAGAAGAAGGGTCGCAACCAGTACACAAAGGAGCGCGAAATTCGGGAGGAGCAAGCGTCGCGGTCTCGATCTCGAGACGTGCCGGAGATGGGACATAACAAGTCCGGTTCTGGCGGAGGCGCCGGCGGGACACACGGCAACAAGTCTGGCTCGCGGTCCAAGGGTGGCATGAGCAGCCGGGTGACGATGACGGAGATGAAGCGGCGGGTTGCGGCCATGTTTGACTTCATCTCGAAGACCCAGGTGGAGCTGGCGGGCGAGGAAGAGGCCGACGCGGTCGAACAGTCCCCGGCCCAGCACGGCAGCGCGACAAACGGTGCGGCGAATGGCGTCAAGGGCAGCCGGTCGCCGGTGAAGAAGACGCCGGACCAAATCAATGGCGCTGGCAACGCACAAGGAGAGTTTACGGAGCTCTCGTGTGTGGAGATGATGGACTGCCTCACGCGTGACATTGTGCACTGGCAGAATCAGTTCACAGCCTGAACACGCGGCATAGCACGGCGCACCACTCGGCGGCAAATCGTGACTTCTTTTCAGCAGCATTGCAGCAGCATCGGAACAGGATGTTGTACTCTATCGGGAATTCTCTTTCTTTTGTTTTCTCACCGCACCCCTTCCATTTTGGTTATTCGGTTGTTACAAGGGGTGACAGCAAACGGCGTTATCTGGGGTTCACGAATAATACCCTTTTGGGCCTGGGTGCAGCACGGTTCAGGCAAACTCTTATACGTTTTCGGTGTATACGGTTGATTGGTTCATGGGATAGCTGGTACAGGCAATCTGGCAGTCTGTACGATAGTATATATCCGCTGCCTCGAGCCAGCGGCGGGATGGAATGGATCTATTTCACTGAGTGCTGTACTTTGTAGATGTCGCAATGCGGGCTCTAAGCCGTGGCGCAGTAGTCATATCAGTGATATCAGAGTAATATCAGAGTGATATCAGAGTGATATCAGAGTGATATCTGGGTCGTGGCTGACAAGGCTGTCCCCTGTCGGGTCGAGCAGAGTAGGCTGTCGCGCTCAGACAGCGCTGCTGGCGGCCGGCGTGTCGACGGGGACGGCGCCGCTGTGGCGGGCGGCCTGGCGCTCCTTGCGGCGCTCCTTTTCGCGCTTGCGGGCCTGGTGCATGGAGAGGGGGGGGCCGGCGCGGGCGGCGGCGCGGGCGGCGTCGAGGGCGGCGGCGTCGAGGTCGTCGAGGCAGAACTGGCCGAGGCGGCCGCGGCGCCAGGCGTGGACAAAGTGCAGGGCGGCGGCCTCGTGGGCGGGCTCGCCGCCGCGGGCGAGCTTGCCGGTGCGGCGGGCGACGGCGTCGAGCAGGACGAGGACGTCGGTAGTGGGGGCGGGCAGGGCGAAGAGGGCGACGTAGAGGGCCGGGTCGCGGCGGTTGAGCTGGAAGAGCAGGTAGTCGGCGAGGGCGACGGGCGGCACGAGGCCCTCGCGCACGCAGCCGACGAGCGCGAGCTTGAGCATGGCGGCGGCGTCGGCGACGTAGGGCACGAAGACGCCGGGCGTGTCCATGAGCAGCAGCCCGCTGGCGTCGCCGGCGCGGCCCTCCTCGAGCACGCGCACGGGCGTGCCGATGCGGCGCGTCACGCCCGGCTGCGCGCCCGTGGCTGCGGCCTTGGCCCGCCGGCCCGGGTCCGCCATGCCGGCCGCGCGCAGCCGGTTCAGCAGCGTCGACTTGCCCGCGTTGGGCATGCCCACCACGAGCGCGCGCAGCCCCGTCAGCGACTGCTGCCCGTGCCGCCGCGCCGCCGCCTGCACCGCCGCCAGCAGCCGCGCCGACTCGCGCCGCGCCTGGCTCCGGCCCTCGCCACGCCCCTCGCTGCCCAGAAACACCACCGCGTCCGCGTCGCTGCCGTGGAAGGCCGCCAGCCGCCGCAGGTCCGCCGGCGACGGCCCCAGCGGCGCGCCCACCACGAGGTCCCGCTTCGTGTACACAATGATGCGCGTGCGCGCCGTCGACGGCGCCGCCAGCGCCGACGCCATGGCCGACGTGCTCGGGCGCGCCGCGAGGCCGGGCACACCGCCGGAGACGCCGGCGGCCCCCGCGGGCTCCGCCTCTTCGGTCGCCACGCCCGACGACAGCGACGTTTCGAGCAGCGGGTTCCACGCCGTCAGCGGCACGCGCAGGTCGCGGCACTCGATTACCAGCCCGACGGTGGCCAAAAGGCGCCGCATGTGGTCCAGCGCCGCGCGGTGGTGGCCGATGAAGTAGGACCGCGGCACGCCCGTCGACGGCTCGTAGGTCGCCCGCGGGACGAAGTCGGGCCAGGCGGGGAAGCGCGGAGGCTGTAGCGGCGGTGAGGATGGTGAGGGCAAGGATGGTGATGGTGAGGATGGTGAGGGTGAGGATGGTGAGGGTGAGGATGGTGAGGGTGAGGATGGTGAGGATGGTGGTGATAGCGAGGCCGTCTCAGCCTCCGTCTCTGCCGCCGCTGTGCTCAGCATCCTGGCCCACGGCACTGCCCGCCTTGGAGCGGCCTGTCGCAACGCTGACAGCGCGGTTGCCACACGCCGTGGCCCATACGCCGCCATGGTCGTGGACGCCTCGTAATGCCAAGATGGGGCCTCTCCTCTCGAACTCTTTTCTCTCTTCTGCCTTCGGATCAGCTTCGCACAGCCTCGGGGCTCAGACCATCCTGTCACGTCGAAGCAGCACAAACGCACTTCTTTGCCCTTACTCGAGGCAATGTGAGCACGTCCCGAGTAAAACCAAGGACAAGTGGCCAATAACCCGACTAAAGCGCCTTTTCGCGATCGGTCGCTGCTTGGCCTGTGTCTCAACTTGAAGATCGCATGGAGAAGTTTCAGTAAGCCTGGCCGTGCACGGGCCACATTTTATTGAGCCGCAACAGCGACGCACTAATGTCTGCATCTTCGTCGATCCATTCCTTTCGGAGTGAAAATCAGGCCAACGCTTACAACCTCGTTTTTGTTCAGCCACTTCTGCTCGCGGTCACTAATGCATCGAAAATGGTAGTAAAAAGTGGTCTCTGCCATATTACTATTAGATCGGAAACGAAGTCCGCCAGGGTGTGGTAGTAGTGTAGTCTACAGCTATGTGGTATGTGTATGTATGAGGAAGTAGTAAAAGTATAGCCCAAGACCACCTTGATTGAGTAAAGCCATTCGTAAGGATCGTAAGAATGAAAATTTGAGTTTTAGGCGCTCAGCTCACGTCAAAAGCCACAATGCGGGCTCGCCAGCTGACTAGGCCGCTATACAGGAACAGAACAGCAGGAAACAAGGAAACAGACAAGGAAAAGCCAAAGGCGTGTTTAGTGATACAGGCATGTCTCGTCGACAGCAGACAGGCAACATCTCGTCTCACCCTTACAGGAGGGCAACGATGGCCATCACGGCAGCGCCAGCCAGGCCGAAAGCCTGGGTGCGGTCACCGGCAGCAGTGAAGACAATGCCGCTGGTGGAGGTCGGCTTGATGGGCAGGCCAGTGCTGGCAGCGGTGCCGGAGACGACAGTCGTCGCCTTGGTGCCAACAGTGACGCCGGTAGCACCGGTGACAGCAGGCGCAGTGACAGCGGGCGTGGTGGCGCCGGCAGTCTTGGTGACGCTGGCAGCCGGGGCGGTGGTCTCGACGGTGACGGGGACGACGCCGACGGAGCCCGAAGCGCCCGTGCTGAAGCCGACCTGGGGAACGGTGGCCGCAGTGCTGATGACGGTGGTGGTGCTGGAGCCCGAGATGGTCGCACCGGCCGAGTTGGTGCAGGGCACAACGGTGGTGGCCACGATGACGACGGTGGTGTAGTCGACGGAAGTCAGCGAGGCCGTCGCAGTGGCGGTCAGGTAGGTGGTGACAGTCTCAGCACCCGTGACAATGGCCGGGTTGCCGCCGGCGTAGGCAGCGCAGAGACCCTGGAAGAAGATGACAGCCTCGGAGACGACCTCGTCGGACTCGCCGTGGGAGTAGATGCAGTTGAAGACGTTCTTCACGAAGGCGGCGTCGGGGCAGTAGCAGCCGGCATCCGTGTTGTCCGAGCACGACACGCTGAAGAGCCAGGTGTTCAGGCACGAGGGGACAACCGAGGGAGACACAACGGTCGAAGTGGCAACAGGGGCAGTCGAGGTCGTGGTGCCGACAGCGGCGGTCTCGGTGGTGCCGACAGCAGCAGTGGTGGTACCAACGGCAGCAGTCTCGGTGGTGCCAATGGCAGCCGTCTCCGTGGCAGTGACGGGGCAGATCGTGGTGGAAACAGCAACGGTGACGACGGTGGTCTTGGTGGTCAGGGACTCGGCCGGGCAGTCGGTAACGGTGGCAGCGCAGCTGATGATGGTGGAGGTGGAGGTGATGAAGACGGTCGACGTGGTGAACGAGGCGACAGTGGTGGAGTTGGTGAAGCCAGAGGTCACGGCACCCGGGACAGAGACGACCGACGAGGCCACCGGGGAGGTGCCAGAGATCGAGGTCTCACCAGCCGGGACGGACGCGGTGGGGACAGCCGGGGAGGACACGGCCGGGGAGGACACAACCACGGAAGAAGAGCCAGCCGGGAAGGAGACAGCCGGGGAGGAGACAACCACGGAAGAAGAACCAGCCGGGATGGAGACAGCCGGGGAGGAAACAACCACGGAGGAAGAGCCAGCCGGGAAGGAGACAGCCGGGGAGGAAACAACCACGGAGGAAGAGCCAGCCGGGAAGGAGACAGCCGGGGAGGAGACAACCACGGAAGAAGAGCCAGCCGGGATGGAGACAGTCACGGAAGAAGAGCCAGCCGGGGAGGTGATGTCCACCGAGGTGGAGCCAGCAGGCGACGACACGGCCGGAGAAGAGACGGCCGGGGAGGACACAGCCGGGACCGAGGCCGTGGAGAGAGCCGGCGAGGACACAGACGGCGACGAAACACCCGGGGTGGACACGGCAGCGGTCGAGCTAACAGCAGAGCTCGTGCCGGCCGGCGGGACAGAGCCGGACGAGGCCACAGTCGGGACGGACAGGACGGGGGTGGTCTTGGAGGAGGCGGGGACGGACACGGTGGTCGACAGGGCCGGGACCGAGGTGGTCAGCGAGAAGCCCGGGACCGAGGTGGTCTTGCTGAAGCCGGGGCCAGTGGCGGTGGAGGAGGTGCCGCAGGCGAAGGAGATGGTGGAGACGCTGATGCTGCACGACGACTTGGGCACGCTGGTCTGCGAGGGGAAGACGACGGTGACGCTGGTGGCGCCGCCGCACTGGTCGTTGGTGACGACGGAGCCCTTGCTGGAGCAGCTGGAGCGGTGCTTGCAGGTGCTGCCGTCGGTCATGCCGTAGTGGAACTCGAGGTCGCAGTCGAACTCGGTGCTGATGTGGATCTCGCTGACGGAGAAGGCGCTGGACGAGGACGACTTGGACGAGCCGCAGCCAAAGGACGGCGCCGAGCTCACGTCCGAGCCGCAGGAGGCGCCAATGTACCGGCCATTGGTGCGGCGGTCCACACGCGAGCGCTTGGTGTTGTCGGACTTGCAGCTGAAGCCGGAGAAGCTGAAGTCGTTGAAGCTCGAGAAGGAGCCGACGGGCAGATCGCCAAACGTCCAGCCGGACCGCTGGGTGTCGGTACACTGGTCCGTGGGGTTCTTGGGGCAGCTGAAGGCGCCAGCATTGTTGAAGTTGAACTGGGCTGTCAGTTTGGTTCTCGGAATGTTTGTATGCATGTTTGAATATTTTCGAATGAAAACGAATGGGACTCACGGTGGCCGCGGCAGCGCCCGCGAGGGAAAGAACAGCGACAGTCTTCATGGTGACGTAGTGTTGCTAGACAAGCGAGTGATGAACGACAGTTGTTGATATACAAGAACGAAGGTTGAGAGCAAAGAAGCGAATGACTTTGCAGCTCGAGAAACGAAAGTGAGCAAGAAGGAAACAAAAGCGTAAGGAAAACACTGTTTGTCAAGAGAGGCACGAGGAGAAGGGAGACTGGCACAGAAGGACGCCGGCGACGGACGGCTATATAGTCGGCAGGCCGTGGCCGTGAGGCCATTGCACCGAGCGCAAAGCAATACTCTGTGAGGCCGATGTCGTGTAAGTGGTGGCTCTGTGCGGAGTGGCGAGCAGGGGGTCTCGCAGACGACTGGGGCCCTCCGTGAGCATTGGACGACAGGGGCGGGTCCACTCCAGGGGCGAGCAGGGGTCGGGGCCAGGGACTGTGATGCTTGAGGAGAGCTCGTATTGGGGGTGGCGATAGATACGGAGTAGGGGTCCGGATCGGACGGCGGAGCGCTTTACGTGAGTTTAAGTGCAGCATGTGGAATACGATGGCACGGAGTACGAGTACGAGTACGGCGTATCGTCACGGACGAGCAAAGTAACTTACTCGAAGAAGAATACTCTGCACGGGGGACGTACAGAGAAGAGTGTCGTAGATCATGGCTTTGCCGGCTGCAAGTTACAAAGTGGCCAACATCGTCAGCTGGTCAGTCACATACAGCTTCAGCTTCTACCCGCCCAGCGAACTGCCGACGCCGCGGCTAAGACATGCAGACGCGCCAGGCTTCCAGAGCCCGGTGACAGCACCTATGCGCTCTCCTTGCCAACGTACTCGTACTCCGTCCGTCAGCCTTCAGCGAGCTCGCCGCCTATCAGAATCGGTATGGACCTCCGAAGGCCCACTCTGGCCCGCTATTGGCCGCTCCAGGCGCTCAGTGCGCAACAGCGAGCCGCGCGCTCGTTTAACGGAGTGATACTTTGTGCGGAGTACACGGAGTTGCTGCCACCAAAGCGAGCAGACGCTGGTTTCGCCGGCAAGCGCTTCGTTTCTTCTGGCACTGTGCCTCTCAGCTGGCTCTGCGCTCTGGATCTGCGCTGCGGACACCGAACAGACAGCAGCAGATCCAAGCAGACGAGCTGAAGACGGCTTGCCGAAGCTCTGAACCGGTTTCGCCACGATCGGCATCTGTTGCGGTTCTCGTTCAGTCTCGCTCTACGGAGTAATACTCTACGGTACTACGGAGTACGAAGGTTTGGTTGCAGCGCGATGCCAGCCCGACCAAAGAGGCCACATGAAACAGCACGCAGCTCCTGATGGCCGCTCAGCCACGCCGGCTAATGCAGGAACACTCCAGGCCGAGCCGTGCTGCTACTCTGTGCAAATAATGCTCCGTAGAGCAGGGACTCGCCAATCACTGCACAAGGACAGACACAAGCACACACAAGCATAACCTGCGCCCCCCGAGCCGTCATGCACTGCGCCCGCGCCCGGGAGTCTTCAGGCGGGCAGGCTGTGTGCACGCTGTCATTCGCGCAAGCACGTCGGCAGTGCAAGGCCGGCATAATTGCGCCTGGACAGAACGGACGAACGGCGTGGCAGGCCTGGCCCGAAGACGATGTGCCGGGGCCGGGGTCGACGGCAGACGAAAATAGGAGCACAACCGCGCGATCGAAGCCGAGCTGCCCATGCACGAATGCAGAGGCTGCCGACTACGGAGTGCAGCGGCGTCCCAGAATAGCCACGGCATGCAGAAATAGCCACGGCAGAGGCTGGATGACGCCCGCGATGGTGCCGCGATGGCGCTGCCGTTGCTGCTGGCGCCGATGCGCGAAATTGGCAGGACCGCTGGCTGGCCACATGGGGGGAAGCTCTCTCGTGAGCAGCCCGAGCGCGTCTTCGTTCGGACAGGTGCTCATACGAGACAGGGGAGGCAGGGTGCCATCGCTAGCCGAAACACCCCAAGAGGGCATGGAGGCAGTGCTATGCCGCATCGGCGTGCGACAGGCCAGGCCGAAGAACTCGAACATGGCGCAAAGTCTGCGACGTGGCGCAGATCGCGGCTGGCCTTCCAGTGATCGTGATCCGACTGACAAACGACAAACGACAAGAAGACAAGAAAAACTAGACGGTAGTGGCGCGTTTCATGTTTCAGGCGATGGCAGCCAACCGCAGAGGCCAGACGACCGAAATAGAAACAACTGCATGCGCGCGCGAGGCGGTGATTTGCTGAAACAAAAGCTTAGTTGTTCTGAGTACTCCGTACTCCGTAGAGTACTGCATTCAAACCTGAATACTCGTAAGCACGAGGCAAATAGGGGCAAGCAGAATTCATACAAGTACGGAGTACAAAGTACAGATACTCCGTACCGTACGCTCCAGTTAAACTTTATTTGCTGCATTATCGCTGTCCACAATTCAGCTGGAGCTCCGTTGCGTGAATACTTTCGCCTTTTGTGGCGTCATTAGCCGCTTTTCCTCTTTCCCTGTCTCTTGCCGCCCCGTTCCTGTCCCCATTGTTTACCCTCCTGCAAGGAACGGGCGTGCTGGTGCTTGGGCCCCGATAGCCATGTCGCTCCACCCATAACCTGCAGCCGTTAGGCCTGGCCGGCGCCTTGCCGGCGACTCCGTTGTGAACTGGCCGTTGGCTCGCCCTACGGCCTACTTTTACTCCGTAAGATACAAACGAGAAATGAGGGCCAAAGCACACGCAATGTCGCCTTCTCATGCCTCTCGTGCCCTCTCTTTAACCTTCTCGTATACAGAATCAATGGCTTAGCTGCCGCATGAGGCCCGGAACCGAATACGAGCATCTGGAATACCACGTCGTCAAACAGTCTAGACCAACCGATCGGCGTTCGCCAGCAAGCATGAAGCATACTCTGTATCTACTCGTACGAAGCAGATTGACGCACATAATATGCGGATCTGCACTGCGGCGAGCCGGTACGGCGGACATTCGCAGGCACGCAGCTTACTTCGTACGAACATGGCGATCCGGCGAGTCCAAGCACAAGCATCGAATCATGAATGTAGCGATGGCCACCCGTGCCGTCTTACCCGCCGTTGCATCCTACGAAATCCCATCGCACGACTCTTTACGACGTAGCCTGTATCGACGGGGAAATGGACATATGTCGGGTCACATACGACGTAATAGCGTTGCCATCTGTGATACTCCGTGCTCCGTACTCGTCAATAGATCACAAGCGGATGCTACTCGTACTTTGGCCTCTTTTTCTGTCCTCTCCCCTTTCCCACGGCATGCCTGCAGGTCTGCTGGTAAATGTACATGCTTGCGTGCGCGCCACCGGCTTACTGATGAGTACATGTACAAGTATATCTTCTAGATCTGTGCTCGGGGCTTCACCAGAGGGGCTCAGCTGTCTTTCAGGGGCTCCTTAAGCTTGGCACATGCGGAGTACTTTGCATTCCGTATGTGACACTGAACAGGGGCTGTAGTAGCGCGCTACGAAGGGCTTTCTTCGTTCTTCGCCCTTCGTTCTTCGTACTTCGTAGCGAAAGCGAGGCCGGAGACTTTGTGCCTGAAGCAGAGGGAAAGGGATGTGTCCGATTGGGTCTGCTTGGGCCTCATCCAGAGCACTGTGCTCTCCAACCGATGCGACCTGCTGCTGCGACGTGCTTGTAGGAGTACTGTGTGCAGACGACGCGCGTTCCTGCTTGCGAGTAGTGATGTGCAGTGATGAGCAGGACAATTACGGAATACCCCTCATTATCTCCGTATTGCTTGTACAAAGTTCGTGCAAATTTCGTACTTTGTACTCGTAGAGCTTTCACAGCGCGGGGACAGTGCGCCGCACATTGCAAGCCAATATTTCGCAAGTGCGCCCCGCCTTCTATTTCCGGTTAGGCCAGGAACAGGCCATGCGCGCTACTCTGCGCTAGAGCCGATCGGAAGTGCCCCGTCGCCCAGAGTAGTATCACGTGTGGCTCGCACTATGCCTAGACAGCGTCCAACCCTAGCAACGGCACGCCGTCCATTCTTTTTTTGGCAGCCGCACGCTGTCCTTTCTCAATCCGTACAGTCAATTCTCCGATGGCGTGGTATTGTGAGCTCGGTATTGCCCAGTTGGCCGGCACGAAAGTGCAATTTCGCCTGCTGTGGCCTCTAACGCCTTTCAGCGGCGGTCCAGGTCATCAGACGGTCTACTCTGCTTACGAAGCAATACTTCGTACGAACAACGGCACGTCGTACGAAGCAGGAGCAAGACTTCTGCAAGACTGTGTGCTGACCGCTTGCGTGGGCGTTGTCGCCAGGACGAGAAGCCGGCAACTCTTCTGCTGACTAATATGTTGAAGGGAGCGTCGAGTTGTCAGCAGCCAAACAGGGTAGAAGGCATCACAACCTCGTACGAAGGCAACAACCAACGGCATCACCAAACTCCTGCGTACAATTCGCGCTATTCGTACTCGTACGACGCCACCGAGCAGCAAATGAGCAGCGAGCAGCATCCAATGAGAGCAGGCCCTAAACGAGCTTCTATGCCGTAATGAGTCTACGGACGAGCAAAGGAACTATCAAATGGCTCTGGTAAAATCGATAGCAATCGTATCTGCAATAGGCGCATACTCGTACATACGTACTCCGTACGAAGTGCGTCGTAGCATCAAGCGGGCCCAGTTCTTCTTTGGGCCACCCGTCCGATACCACGGCTGCACAGCCGGTTTGTGCCCAAAATACATTCCCTGCACGCTGGAAGAGGCAGTTGGCACGACCGGAGGTCTGAGCACTGGGTCCAGACTACAAAGTATTGCTCGCGGAAACGGGGCAGAGCCAGCGCTTCCCTGCGTTTTTCGTTAGCCGGTAGAGACGAGACCGAGAGGCTGGCAAAGCGAGCGGTCGAGAACGACATGGCCAAAGCGAAGAGACAAGCGACAAGATGAAAGCGAGAGGAGGGGCGAAGATGACGTGGCAACAGGAACGAGGAGAGAAAAAGCGAAAGCGAAAAAGCGAAAGAACGAAAAAGTGCCAAAAGTCCAAAGCTCAAAGCTAAAAGCCAATAGAAGATATTTCGGAAAGGAGTTCCGGGCCTTCCGAGAGAAGCTGCCAAAGACAGCAGTTTACGGGCAGCTTGCTGAGATACAAGAGCTTACAGAGACCGAAACTTGCTTGGAGAGAGTCTTCTCGAGAATAAGAGACTCCAGAGGACAGTATCACGAAGGCATTATTCAAAGATATCAATTTGGGGATTGTCAATTTCAAACATAATCTGACGGACGTTCAACACGACCGCCGTGCCGCCGCGGCAGCAGGTCCTTCCACTGGCACCCATCACCGGCCCCAGAACATGTCGTGCGCGTCCTCTTCCTCCGAGCCCTCCCACTCTGAAGCCTCCCAGACCTCTGGCACCTCTGGCACCTCTGGCAGACGCAACGGAAAGTCAGCATAATACGCTGCCGGCGCTGAGTGCGTTCCGGACCCCGGTCCCGACCCCGACGAGCCCGATCCGTGTGTTGCCACCGACGACGCCGCCCCCGCGTATTGCCGCGTCGGCACGCCGATTCGAAGCTCCTGCATGGCATCCTGGCGCGCCGCCTCACGCCGCGCCAGCGCGGCCGGCGACAGCCGCTCCCACGACTGCGCGCGCTTGCCAGACAGCGGCACGCCGCTGTCGGTGGCGCTGCGGTGTTTGCTTTTGCTGTGCTTGTGCTTGTGCTTGGCCCCCGTAGAAGTGCCAGGCTTGCGTCCGGCGTCCGGCTTGTCGCTGCCGCCGCCGCCGTCGCTGCCGCTGCCATCACCACTGCCGCCACCGCTGCCGCCACCGCTACCGCCACCGCTATCACTATCGCTACCGCTACCGCCGTCAGGGCTAGGAAGCAGGCTGTGGTGCGAGCTTCCGCCGCCGCTGCCGCCGCCGCTGCCGTCGCTACTGCTGCTGCTGCTCGGGCTGGCTGCTGGCCGAAACGGGATGCGCCGCACGTTCGGCACATAGTAATAGGGCGGCTCTTCCTCGTACTCCTCTACTGCCCTCAGCTGCGGGTGTCGGCGCAGGTACATTTGCACAATCTCCTCGTCGCTCACTTTTGGATGGAACACCATATCCCAGTTCCTCATGTCTCGCTAGGCCTATCAGCAGGGTTGTCAGCGTGCCACGAGGATTGGGGGCTGCTTACATCGCCCGGCTTGCGGGACATGCCGACGACTTTGCCGCCCCAGGACTTGCCGTCGCACCAGTGAGGGC
Organism: Grosmannia penicillata; assembly: GCA_002778075.1. Taxonomy (NCBI): domain Eukaryota; kingdom Fungi; phylum Ascomycota; class Sordariomycetes; order Ophiostomatales; family Ophiostomataceae; genus Grosmannia; species Grosmannia penicillata. The sequence continues at coordinate 378,080 of PCDK01000001.1, read as the reverse complement.
CGGGGTGCTGGAACCGGAGCGTCTTCTTCTTGCACGCGGCTCCTTTGCAGTGGCGGCGCCGCGGGCTCCTCTCCGGCTCCCCCGGCTCCTCTGGCTCCTCTGCGCCCGGGCATTCCCACGCGTAGCGGACGGGCCGGAAGACTGGGCCGACCACCGTGTTCGTCGCGCTGCTGGCGGGGACTTGTCCGTAGCGCACGAGCGGCTGTCCGTGGTCAGGATACCAGGGATAGTAGCCGTAACCGTAGTCGAAGCCGGGCGTATATCCGGCCCGCTCACCGGCCGGGCCAAGAGCATCACGGACAGCCCTGGCGACGGTATCCTGAAGCCAGTCTGGCCGGCGGCGACGCTCGTGATTAGACATGGCTGTATTTGGCTGTATTTTGCTGGCGAGGCTGGACAGGTCGTTTGTGCTTCCCTTGCTCTGAATAATACGACGCGGCGGTTTTGCTGTGGCGAAAGGCTGCAGGACAAACGACGAACCGCGTCGGGTCGTGAGAGACACTGGACCCTTTTATCCTCTTCCCCGCTTCGGAGGCAGCCACCAGAGAGCCAGAGGAAATCTCCAAGTTATTGGTCCCGAACTGCAGCGCGGAGTGCTGCCTGGCATCTGCATGCGCTCCCGGTTGGGCTCTGTGCCGCGTTACGTTCTGTCCCTGGCTGCTGCCTTGGGCATCGGGTGTCGCTCTTTGTGTGCCGGTACGACGCATTGCATCACTGCTGCTCTTCGCCTGCGAGGCCTGTTTGATTTTGCAGAGCCTCCGCGTGCAACGTGCCTTGCGCAGATGACGCCGTCAAACGCGAAACAGGTGTTGCGGAACAAAGCGAGCCAACGGCAGGTGCTTTGGTGGTGGGCGTGGAAACTACGTTACAGGCCAGCCGTTTGTGCAGATGCTCTGATATCTCCACGTATCTTCGCAGCGGTCGCCACGTATTGCAGACGTATCACGGGAACACGGTGTGCAGCCTGGCACGAAGGTTGTGAGTGAAGCACGCGTGACAAGTCCGGCAACTCATCCGTAGTGGCACGAGCTTGGCGCTTGTCCCTGTCTCTTGCCTATTGCTGATGATTCAAGCTGTAATGGCTGATAACGGCAGGCGTCTTTCGTCTATTTGCTGTCTGTCCTATCATGCTGTGACGGCTGGTATTTAAGGCAGTCTTACTATACTTACTGCGTTGTATATGCAGCTGGTATTAATTCGTCAATATTATGTGGTCTGTGTTGTATCATTGCTGTAGCGGAGATAATAATTTCAAACATTCGATTGAAGATGGTTTACTTGAGACTTAAATCAAAGAAAATACAACAGCTACCCTTTTGTGTCGGCACTCTCAGCTAGGTCTTGCACTTTTAGTGCTGCGCGTCATTCGTCCGTTCTGCCGCGACTGCCACTCGGTTCGTGATGCCAGACAGAGCAGGTGCAGCGTGCCTACTTATGTCTGTCACGTGCCGTTCAATCGCGGATATTGCACAGACCACCTGCAGTATCAACTCGGTCTCTTTCTCCCGAATATAATCAACACAATAGTTCATTATCAATTGCAGTTGTATGACCAAGAGTCATCTCTATGCTGGCTTCTTCCCTCTCAACTGTAGATGTAAGTAATACCCACCGCACAAAGCACCAGGTCTTCAGGCCTCATACAAAGTAAACGAGCATAACCAGCAATCCCAATTGGGAGTTGATGGGAGTTAACATTATATAAGCAAGGCTGCCATACCACCGTCAATGTCCGTATCGTTATGAATCAACGCAACCCAACAAGACGCCTCGTACACTCATATCCAGTGTGGTCCAACACCAACCGCGGCCAGCCGTGCCTTACAGCGCACGCTGCAGAACAGCTACAGAAACCCCTTGGTCAGGCTCGGCGCCCGCGCGCGTCCGATGCTGCTCTTGCGCTTCGGGATGTCGATGCTGCCGTCGTCGGAGGTCGCGGCCGACACGGCGGTCGCGGCCGTGACGCCGGTGGCGCCCGAGGCGGCCGTGCGCGTCGTCGCCGACGAGGCCGTGTGCAGCAGCGACGAGCGCAGCGCGCCGTGGCGCAGACTGCCCAGGACGCTGCCGCCGCCAAAGCCGCCGCCAAAGCCACCGCCAAAGCCGCTGGCCACGCTGCCGACGACGCTGCCGGCGACGCTGCCGGCCTTGCTGCGCCAGCTCTCGACCTCGCGCTCCAGCTGCAGGCTCTTCTCGCGCTCGCTGCGCAGCTCGCGCTCGGCGCGCCGCGCGGCCAGCTGCACGTCGGACTCGCTCGTCTGCAGCTCGTCAATGGTGCGCAGCAGCTTGTCGGCCTTGTCGCGCATGCGCGCCACGTCGTCGGCCAGCTGCTGGTTCTGGCGCTCCTTGCGCTCCAGCTGGCCCTGCAGGTCCTTGACCGTGCGGTCCACGTTGCGCACCGACCGCTGCGACTGCGCCTGCTCCTGCTCGCGCGCGTCCAGCTGGCTCTCCAGCTCCTGCACGCGCCGGTGCAGGAACTTGACGTCCTGGCTCGCGCTGCCGGTCGAGAAGCCCTTGGTCTCGAGGTCCACCACCCGCACCTGCAGCTCGCCCAGCGCCTTCTCCAGCGCCGCCTTGTCGCTCTGCAGCTGCTTCGCGTCCGCCCGCTCGCTCGCCAGGTCCTTCTGGATCTCCGCCGCCAGCGCCTCCGCCCGCCGCATCTTCTCCACCGCCGCCGCCGCCACGTCCTCCTGCTGCGCCAGGCTCGCCCGCAGCGCCAGCACCGCCTTGTCCGACGTCGCGCCGCTGCCCGCGCCGCCCGCGCCGCCCGCGCCGCCGTCCTCCGCCAGCTCGTCCAGCCGCGCCGTCGCCTCCGCCAGCCGCGCCTCCGCGCTGCGCTTCGCCCGCGCCAGCCCGTCACGCTCCGCCGCCGCCTCGTCCGCCGCCGTCCGCAGCGCGTGCACCTGCGACAGCAGCGACACGATCCGCCCCTGCGCCTCGTTGTGCGCCTGCGCCGCCTCGTCCCGCGACGCCTCCACGTCCGCCAGCGTGCTCTCCAGCCGCGTCTTCTCCTTCGCCCACGTCGAGCTGTTGAGCACCTCGTCGTCCCACTTGCACCGCAGCTCGTCCAGCTCCTCGCGCAGCCGCATCATCTCCGCCGTCGTCGCCAGCTTCGCCTCCCGCGCCAGGTCCAGCTCCTTGCTGAGCGTCGCAAACTCGGCCTGGTACTTCTTGCGCGTCTGCTCCATCGACGTCTCCGTGTCCTCAATGTCCATCGCCCGCTGGCTGCGGTAGTCCTCGAGCTCGTTCTGCAGCCGCCGCTTCGCCGTCGTCGCCGCCGCCAGGTCCGTCGTCGCGTCCTCCAGCCGCTCCTCCAGCCGCTGGCCCTGCCGCTGCAGCTCCTCCACCAGGCTGTCCATGCGCTTGCGCTCCGCCATCACCTCCTCGTACGTCTCCTCCGCCTCCTTCGCTTGCGCCCGCGCAAACTGCTCCGCCCGCGACGCCTTGAGCACCGCCAGCTCCGCCTGCTCGAGCTTGCTAAAGTACTCGTCCGCGCGGCCCTTGTACAGGCCCAGGCTCGCCGTCACGTCCGCCAGCTTCGACGTCTCCGCGTCCAGCCGGATCTGCAGGTCCGCAAACTCCTGCAGCAGCTGGTTGCGGCTCGCCGCCTCCTGCTCGCGCGCCTCCGCCATCTCCTCCAGCTCCGACCGCGTGTCGCGCAGGTCCACCTCGATCTGCGCCCGCTCGTGCAGCAGCCGCTCGTGCTGCTCGCGCGCCTCCGTCAGCTCGGCCACCACCTCCTTGTGGCTGTGCACCACCGCCCGCCGCGACTCCTCCTGCCCGTTGAGCAGCTCCAGGATCTCCTCGTGCGACCGGGTCTGGATGTCGTGCAGCGACAGCTCGCCCGACCGCAGCGCCTTCTCCAGCGCCGACACCTTGGCCGACGACGAGTCCAGCATGTCGTGCAGCCGGCTGTTAGCCTTCTCCAGCTTCTGCAGCCGGCTGCCGCTGTCGCCGCTGCCGCTGCCGCCGCTGCCGCCGCTGCCGCTGCCGCTGCCGCCCGCGCCCGACGTCGCCCGCTCCAGCTGGCTCTCGAGGTGGCGGTTCTGCATCTGCGCCAGCTGCAGCTGGTTCTGCAGTTCCTCCACCTCCGCCTTGAGGTCCATGCGGCTGCTCATGCTCAGCAGGTCCGCCGTGCGGTCGGAGCGCGCCGAGTCCGGCATCGTCGGCTGTTGCTGGCCGGCATTCTGCTGCCGCGGCGGCGTCGACAGCATGTTGGCCGGCGGGCCGTGGCCGTTGGAGAGGCGGCGCGTGCCGTTCCGCTTGCGCGTCGGCGACCCGTTGAAGAACGGCGCCTCGTTGGCGTCCATCTCCTCGAGCCGCCCGCGCTGCTGCGACGGCGACGGGTGTGGCTGCTGCTGCTGCTGCTGCTGCTGCTGCTGCTGCTGCCGGAGCTCCGCCAGCTGCGCCTCCGCGTTGCTGCGCCCGACCTTTTGCACGCGCAGGTCCTGGTACAGCTCCTCGACCTTGCGCGCGAGGTCAAAGTAGTCCTTGCTCGACAGCTGCTGCTTGTGGCTGTCCTCGCTCTCGGCGCCGCTGTCGTCCACCGTGCGCGCCGCCGCCGTCGCCGGGTCCACGGCCCGCAGGATGCTGAGCATCTGCGCCCGCACGTCGGCCAGCTCCCGGTCGCGCGACTCCATCGTCGTCTGCAGCGTCCGCAGCGTCGTCTGCGCCTGGCCGCGCAGCTGCCGCTCCGCCTCCACCGCGCGGTTGACCTCGGCCAGCTGCGCCGTCGCGTTCGACGACACCTTCTCCGCGTTGCGGCTCGTCTTGACCTCGCGCGCCACCTCGTGCTGCATGTCCTCCAGGTCCAGGTGCAGCTTCTCGACCCGCTTCTCCAGCGCCGCCGCCGCCACCTGCGCGTCGCCCAGCTGCTTGTTGAGCTTCGTGTTCTGCTCCTCCAGCCGTGCCTTCTCGCGCGTCAGCACCTGCACCTGGCCGCGTGACGCCTCGCTCGCCCGCGAGTTCGACCGCGCAATCTCGAGCCCGCGCTGCTGCAGCTTGTTGAGCAGCGCCCGGTTGTCGTTCTCCGACGCCGCCAGCCGGCTCTTGACGGTCTGCAGCTCGCGCTCCAGCCGCTCCTTGGCCTGGTCGCTCTTGAGCCCAAACTCGCCCGACGACAGGATCAGCTTGTTCAGCTCGTCCACCTCGCCCGTCAGCCGCCCGCGCTCGCCCTCGAACCACTGCAGCCGTTCCTGCGCCGCATCCAGGTCCTGCAGCAGCCGCTCCTCGCGCTCGCGCGCCACCCGCAGCGCCGCCCGCTCGCCCGACGTCTCCGCCTCGATGCGCGCCTCCTCCGCCTCCAGCTTCGCCGCCCGCAGCCGCCGCACCTCCTCGCGCGCGTCGTCGCGCTCCTTCTCGATCACCTTGCGCGCCTCCACCGTCCGCCGCAGCGTGTCCTGCTGCGCGTACAGCTCCTTCTCGATGATGATCTTGGACTCGTTGAGGTGGTCGTACTCCTCCTGCAGCGTCTGCAGCTGGTGCTCGCCCAGCAGCTGCACGTCGTCGCGCGACTGCCGCTCGCGGCTCAGCTCCTTCTGCGCCGCGAACAGCGACTCCTTGAGGTCGTGGATCTGCGCCTCCAGCACCCGCCGGTTCTGGTCCGCCTGCGCGTCCTCCGACAGCCGCGCCTCCAGCAGCGCCTTGGCGTCCGCCGCCTCGCGCGTCAGCTGCTCCTGCTGCGACCGCATCGCCGCCAGCTCCGCCTGCACCTCGTGCAGCCGCGCCGACGCCTTCTCCTTGTCCGCGCTCAGTGCCCGCCGCTGCTCGTCCAGCGACCGCCGCTCCGCCTCGTACTTTTTGTTGTCGCTGCGCAGCACCGCCAGCTCGCTCTCCTTCTGCCGCACCAGGTCTTCATAGTCTGTCGACGTCTGCGACAGCTGGGCCAGCCGCTGCTGCGCGTCCTTGTTCTCCGCCACGAGCCGGTGCTCCGTCGCCCGCGCCGCCTCCAGCTCCTTGTGCGACTGCGCCAGCTGCACCGCCGTGTCCTGGTCCACCTGCAGCAGCCGCGCCTCGAGGTCGCGCGCCTTGCGCTCCTTGATGGCCAGCTGGCTGTGCAGCATCTCTACCTCGTCCACCAGCGCCAGCTCGCGCTTCTTGTGCTCCGACTGCTGGCGCGACACCTCGTCCAGCTGCGCGGCCAGGCCGGCCACCCGGCCCGCGAGCTCCGTCTTCTCCTCCTCGAGCCGCGCAATCAGGCCGGCCGCCTGCTCGAGCTGCGACCGCAGCTTCTCCACGCTGTCCTCGGCCCGCTTCTTCGCCTCCAGCAGGTCGTCCAGCTGGTCCTCCAGGCGCTCCTGGTCCTCGAGCGCGCCCGACAGCTTGTCCGTCAGCTCGACCTCGCGCTGCTGCAGCCGGATGAAGATCTCCTCCTTGTCCAGCGCCAGCGCGCGCTCGCTCTCGAGTGTCTGCTGGATGCGGGCCATCGCAGCCAGCGCCGTGCGCCGCTCCTCCTCGAGCTTCTGGCGGGCGGCCTCGTCCTGCTGCATCTGGTCCTGCAGCTCGCGGATCGTCTCGTCGCGGCGACGCACCTCGGTCGCCGTGCGCGTCGCGCCGAGCAGCGGCCGCATCTTGACCATCAGCTGCCACCAGGGATTCTCCGACAGCTCGAGGTACGCGTGGAAGTTGCGCTGGATCACGCGCGTCGCGTCAGCGCGGTAGAGCCGCTTGTAGGCGATGCGCCGCTGGCTGAAGCCGCGCGCGACGGCCTGAAAGCGCGACATGATCTCGCTGATCAGCGCGTCGCGCTGCTCCTCCAGCTCGGCGAGCACGCCGGCGCGGAAGAAGACCTTGGTCAGGCCGACGCGGAAGAGCGCGCGGTCGAGGCCGAGCTTGTCGAGGATCATCATGGCCGCGGCCTGGCCCTCGAGGTAGCTGCCCTTGGGCATGTCGCCGCCGCAGAGCACCTCGTAGCGCTGGCGGAACTCGGTAAAGGCCAGGCGGTTGGGGAAGCCGGTGCGCGCGATGCGGATGCCCTCCAGCACGCCGTTGCAGCGCAGCTGGTCCAGCACGAGCAGGCCGCTGAACTGCTTGGGCCGCTTCTTGTGGTTCGGCAGGATGCACCGCACAAAGTGCGGGTGCGTGGAGTGCAGCTGCGCCATCAGCTTCGCCAGCTGCTCCTTGTGGCGCTGGGCGACGGTGCGGAAGAGGCCCTTCTTGACGCGGCTGTTGCGGCCGGCGTGGTCGTCCTCCTGGTCGGCGGCGCAGTCGGCAAAGAGCCGGGCGACGTGCTGGTCCGAGGACGCGGCCAGCAGCCGCGTGATGTTGTCGTTGAGCGGGTCCTTGTTCTTCTCGAGCCAGCTGTCGGTCGAGTACTCGACCTCGGCGGCGTAGTGCGTCAGGATGAAGCCGGAGCGCAGCCGCGACGCGCGGAACTTGGGCGACTTCTTGTCCCACAGTGCGTGCAGCTTCTCGGTGAAGGACTTGTCCGTGGCCTTGGGCATCACGCAGTCCTCGTCGAGGCACGAGAAGATGCCGATGGGGTTGGGCAGCTCGATCAGGTCGATCGTCGGCTGCAGGTCGCGGCCAAAGTCGATGAACTGCCACTCGATCTGCTCGCGTGCATACTCCTCCTGCTCGAGCACGAACATATGGTGGTTGAAGAACTGCTGCAGCTTCTCGTTGGTGTAGTTGATGCACAGCTGCTCGAAGCTGTTCTCCTCAAAGATCTCGAAGCCAGCAATGTCGAGCACGCCGATGAAGCGCGAGTCGTCCATGCCCATCATGCCGGCGCGGCCGAGCTGCTGGTTGATGCGCGTGACGAGGCCGCCGAAGCCGCGCTCGTAGATGCCCTTGGCGAGCGAGTCGAGGCTGAGCCGCACCTGCTCGGGCGTCTGCACCTTCTCGACCCATTCGCGGCCGGCCTTGACGCGCGGGTGCAGCAGGCCCTTGAGGAAGGGGTCGACGGCGACGCCGAGCAGCTGGCAGAGACGCTCGACCTGCGGCATCGCGTCGTTGGCGAGCCGCGCCTGGTCGGCCGCCCGGCTCTCCTTGACGACGGCAATGTTACCGAGGTGCAGCACGGCGGCCACGGTGCGCAGGATGGCCGTCTGCTCCGGCTCGGTGAACTCCATGACGGCAAAGGCCTCCATGAGCGCGTCCCACTCGGCCTTGTCGGAGACGCCGCTGATAATGTCGTTGCCGTCGCGCGTGTAGGCAAAGTCCTCGACGTCCATGTCGTCCAGCAGCAGCTCCTGGCGCAGCCGGCGGTCGGCGCCCTTGAGCAGCTGGTAGAAGATGTGGTAGTTGCGCTCCTGGCTGTTGATGTGCACCACGCGCGACTTCTCCAGCAGATACCAGTCGATGAAGGCGCCGGCGATGGCGCCGCTGGGCGTGAACTCGATGCGGATGAACTTGCCGAAGCGCGACGAGTTGTTGTTGCGCACCGTCTGCGCGTTGCCAAAGGCCTCGAGGATGGGGTTGGCCCGCAGAATCTGCGCCGACAGGTTGGCGTGCTGCGAGCTGCGGTTCTTGCCGGCCGTGATGTCGGCGTGGGCCACGGCGGCCAGGTACTGGATGACCTTTTTCGTGTTCTCGGTCTTGCCGGCGCCGGACTCGCCCGTCACGAGGATGCTCTGGTTCTCGCCCTCGTCGACGAGGTTGCGAAAGGCCTCGTCGGCCATGGCGTAGATGTGCGGCTTGGTGTCCTCGCGGCTGCGGCCCTTGTACATGTTGATGTACTCGGTGGTGTAGATGGGCAGCGGGCAGTAGGGGTTGACCGTGACCAGGAAGAGCCCCGAGTAGGTGTAGATGAGGTCCGCCTGGTAGCGCATGTGCAGGTTGTGCACCACCGACGCCTCGTTGAGGTGCGTGAGCTCTGCCATGTCGTTCGCCTTATCGAATTTCGCCGGGTTGACCTTGTCGACGGTCTCGGCATCGACTTCGCGTTGCTGCAGCAGTTAGCCTCCTGGACGCTCTCTGAGCGAGCGGAATAGGAATGACAGTCAAGAAGCTGGACAGGAAGACGGGAATACGCACGCTGCCGTCGTCGCACTGGACGAGAAGCCGGTTGTCCGGCAGCTCCTCGACCACCCAGCCCTTGACAAAGGCCACCTGGGGGTCCCGGAGCCAGACGTAGCGCTTGCCGGAGAAGTCGTTCTCGCCCTCGATGCCGCGCACCACGTCGATGCTGCGCCGCTTCATCTCCTCCGAGTGGATGAAGGACGGGGCAAAGGTGCTGGACATGGGCGGCGTGCCATGGCGCGAGACGCTGCCGGCGCGGACGAGGCGGTTGGGGCCGGACGGCGTTGCTAATGACGGCGAGGTGGGAGCAAAGAGGACCGACTTGGGCCGGGCCGAGCTGGGGTTGGAGGCCGGCGAGCCGGACTGGTTCCGGGCAAACGGATTGTTGCGCGGCGGCGCCGCGAATCCGGGCGGACCGGATACCATGGTGCGTGCTGGCCAGCGGCCGTTGTGTATGCTGTCTTGTGCTGTCTCGGGCGTCTCGGGGGCGCCTCAGCCTGGCCGCGGAAACATTCGCCAGCAGCAGAGGGCAAAAGGCGGAAGCAGAAAGTGAGGCTATTCGAGAAAGACACAAATCGACGCTCGACGATGACGATGACGATGCCTGGTCCGTCCTTTGTGGGCGGACTTGTTCAAGAATGTGATGATGAAAGTGCTAGTCGGGCTCCAGTGCCATGGCCTTGCTCGACGTCCCTGCGTTTGCTTGTCTGTTCCCGCTTGCGTGTTTCGACGCCTTGTGGGTTTGTTTGTTGGGGCTGCGACTGCTACTCGCTGAGTGGATGCGTCCACCGCGCCGCCAGGATGCGTTGCTACGACAACCCCGCCGTCACGTGGACCAATGGCAGGCGCTTGCTGACGAGTACGCCGTCACGTACGGAGAACAGGGTACTTGTAGACGCGACTGGAAATGTGGGGCTTTGTACGATCGATCGGAATCTCTGTTGCAGGTGACCGTGTTGGTCACGTGCAGACAATTCAATGCTGCCTCGCACCATTAGCTAGTGCAGGGATTTCTCTCTTCTCCATACCCCGTATGGATCCACCCGCACCTGCAGCGCCCGGACTAAGAATATTCCGAGCGGTATCCTGCCCAAAGCGGTCAGTCTCGACGCCACAAAACGAGAACTTTGTCGCGACGAGGTCATCCAACGGCCTGACGCGATATCAATATACCAAACGCGTTGGCCATCCCAACTCGACCCCGGCACGACTGCTACACCGCGTGTCACCGCTCCGACGACCTGCGCCCTCCTGGCACCGCCGATGCAGCCTGCAGACCACGACTGCATCTCAGCACAAACCGCACTATCGCCATTCTTTAACTTCAACGAATCTCGAGATCTATACCAAGTACAAAGTACGTCGCATACGGAGTCCACTTGTTTCGCCTGATCTTTCTCTCCATCACGCATCGCGCACCAACTGCACCTTGTCCACCGCTTCAACGCTATATTCGTCCCGTCTATCGCTCTGCTGCACCCCATGCTTGTGCCCCGAAGTCGAGATTCTCCGCTTCTCTGTTGCTTCAAACGACGGCCTAACGAAGGATCCAGTTGGGACATTCAGCTCTATAACTCTGATAGCATACGGAGTACTAGCATACTACACATCGCAACATGTCCGGCTACCAATATGGCTACGGCCAGTGGCCTCCACAACTGCCCCTGCAGCTGCAACAGTTTGCGCAGTTTGACTACCAGCAACCAACTGGCACGCCGCCCGTTCTCTCGCAGTCTCCATATCAGCCAGCACCACCCTATTCCAGGGCCTTCCAGCCACCCGCCGCCGACCAGCCATCCGCCGTACCCCCTCAGGCTTACCTTCAGACCTCGCCAGACTTTTACGGCGCATCGCAGAACGCGTACAACTACAATGCCGACCGGCTTGTTTCTGGCCTCGGAAATCCTGGTCTGCCACAGCGCTACGATGCGGAACCTGCGCCAACGCAACCTTCGTATGCGCCGCAGCCGCAGCCTCCACCGCAGCCAAAGAAGACGGAAGTGCCGGCGTCTGGCAGCTTCTCGGAGCTGTTCCAACCGCACCGCGCTTCCCTGCCGTCGCCAACCTACCAGCCCGCTCTTGCGCCTCCGATTCCGGCGCAGAACACCCACAATGCGCCGCCGCCGCCGCCGCCGCCTGCGCATGGCAACCGTGCTGAGGAGGGCGAGTTGGAAGAAGGCGAGCTGAACGAGGATGACGACGTGTATGACCCGCAGTCTGTGTCCGTGTCGACGTCCGTTCCACCCGAGGCCGACTCGGTTTCCAACTCGGCACCCAACCCGGTACAGCACAGCGAATCGGCCCAGGAAGAGCTGCCACAGGCATCTTTAGAGGCGCCACTTTTGCTGTCTGGCGCACCGACCGCACCCCCCAGTCCCAATGCCAGCGTCAGCGACTTCCAAGAAGACACATTTTACGACGAAGACGACGAGGATGCCGCCGGGGGCGCCGCCGTGACTGGCAACGGACCTTCTGCCCCAGAGGCAGCCGACGCCGATGACGAAGATGTCGGGTTTTCAGACTCCGAACAGCGAACTCCACCGCCGCAGGAGAAGCGTGCCCAATCCTATTCGCCACAACTGTCGGAAGTGGCGTCCTCCAGAGCCGACAAGGAAAGTGGGAGCATACCAACGAACAAGGCGGCCACGGGGTCTGCCGGGAATGCTGCTAGTCTGACAAGCGATGGGGCAGCAGGGCGGACCGTTTTGGACTCTTCCAAGGCACTGCCGTATTCGTCTGTGGAAGAAGCCAAGAAGGCAGCCCAGAGAGCGATTTTGAATCTCATCCCTTACAGCGTAAACTACCAGACGTTTATCGACGAGGGATTTGACGAAAAGGTCATCAAGCCGCTCTTCTCTGAGCTTGGCCTGAAAGCCGCGCCGACAATCGCCGCCGAGTCGCAGCCACCGTCGCCAAAGCCAGCACCAGCCGAAAAGCAAGCGAAGGCCGGTGCCGACAGCGGCCAAAAGCAGGAAGAGCGCAAAGACCGCATCGCGCGTTTGCTCGCGCTCAAGGCATCAAAGGCACCGTCTGCCCCCGCTGCAAAGACCCCGTCTACGTCTACCAAGGCGCCAGAGAAGGCCGCGGAACTAAACCCTCTGGAAAAGGCAAAGAAGGAGAAGGCCAAGGTAGAAATGAGTCGGGTCTTGCAGCAGAGATTAGATGCTCTTAGAAAGACGCAGAAGCTGCAGTCAGCGCAGACCACCAGCCACACCCCTCTCGCCAATATATCCAACGCCGGCCAGTCACCGTCCGACGAAACGATACAGCCTCCGCCAGCGCCATCTGCCGTGGTGGCAACACAGCAACTACACGTGTCCAGCCTGGGTTCATTGCCTGCCGACACGAGCGCGTCTGCTGCTGGTGGATCGCGGAAGCGGCCTGTGGCAGCCGACCTTAACGAGTTCTCTGTGCCGTCCAATCCTCTCAAGCGGCCGTTCAAGCCGAGCCGACAAAGCTCTACTCTAGTCATTGACATTAGCGATGGGTCGGACGATGATGTGGAGATGGAGATGGACTCGCCGACCGACGAGTTTGCAGCGCCGGCCGAGCACGACCAGCAGATGCTTCCGCGCGGCAGCTCTCTGCGCGACCACCCGCCTCTGCCGGGCACGTCATTCTCGCTACGCAGCCGCCCGTCCTCCGGGATGCCCACGCCGCCGACCGGCCCTGCGGCCACCAGAGCCAAGGGCAGCGAGTATGCCCGCAAGCTGCAGCAGATTGAAGAGATGAAGCGGAAGATCGCCGAAGCAGAAGCGAAAAAGGCGCGCACGTCGCCGTCGGGCTCGCAGACGCCGCAAACGGGCGACAGCACACCGTCCGAGACCGCAGCATCGCCGGCAAAGATGGCTGTGCGCCGCGTTGCGTCGACGGGGGATGTGGGCGAGGCCGCCGCTTTTGTGCACGCCGTGTCATCAAGACTGCCCAAGCGTTCGGATACGGCACCGTCGCAGACGAGCCGCCAGGAGCTGCGGACGCGCATTGTCAGCCACCAGCTGCCGCGGGTCAACGCCACGCTACAGGAGAAGATGTTCAAGCTCAAGCTGCTTCAAGACAAAGTGGCGGCGCTGCAGCGGGAGATTGACGACGGCGTGGCCGAGAAGATGCGGCTGACCGAGGAGGTGGACGAGCTGGACAAGGATGACGTCCACGAGGAAGCTTCGCAGCCTACATCTCGGCCCGAGTCGGCAGAGCCAGCGGCAGACGAGATGCAAACAGACAACCAGGCCGTGCTCGCTTCTGACATCGCCGCGCCTCCCGTGTCCGAAGAGGAATTGCGAGCGAGCGACCGGACGAGCGCAAGGCCCAGCGAGGCTCCTGATGCCACGACAGACGGAGAGGCCGATGCAGGTGTAGACGCAGACGCTGCCGCCAAAGTCGAGGCCAAAGACCGATCGCCTGCAGAGGCAGCTACTGACGGTGGTTCGGACGGTGAATCGGACGAGGACGCCATGGTGGACGACAGCAGTTCGTCAGACAACGCATCGGAAGAGTCCCACGACCCTTCAGAGGCCAACGACGTCGACAACGAAGTGGATGACGGCGAGGCAATCGACAGCGCTGCCGGCACCACGGATGCTGTGGAGGATGTTGAGATGGCGGACGACGATGTCGTTTCTGCTTCGCCTGACGAGGCTAGACCGGCTGTCGATGCTGACACAGCGGGATTGGACGTCCTGCTCGCTGCGCCGCCACGACGGGAACCAGCTTCGCCGACGGCCACGGCTCAGGCCAATGCCAATGCCCTGGTGACTGCACGGCCACCAGCACCACTACCGGCTTTGGTGCCGGAGAACTACGAGAGCCCGCTGAAATACTTCCGCTCCTTTCGATTCCACCCGCAGTACCGGGCCGAGGTGAAGGGCGGACTCAAGTCGTTGACATACAGTGGCAGGATCGATCCCGACGTGCAGCTCTGTCCCAAGGAGATGGGCGAGCAGGGCTGCACCGATCCGTCGTGCGCGTTCCAGCACTTTGCATCCATCACTCCACAAGGTGAGTAACCCGCTTTCACTACGGCCGTCTTCTTCCGTCCTCCAACCCCCCCTGTGACCGCTGACGCGCCCTCCTGTCTTTTCTGTCGCTTTTATTGGGCACGACTAGACGATCAAATTCTTGTTGAGCTTGGCCGATCGGACGACTTTACGGGCCCCCAAAAGGTCAGATTCGTGACGGGCCTCCGCGACGTTCTCAAGCAGGTGCGCAAGGCCAAGGTGCGCGACTTTGACACGATCGCCTACGAGGTCATCAACTTCCGACGGCACTTCCTGGGCGACGACTCCAGGGTTGTGTCGCACCTGGAAGACGTAAACGTCTAAGCGGTCATGTCGTCGCCCGCGCCGCGTTTGGGTATGTGCCCTTGTATGCGTGTGATTCAAGAGGGACCTTGACGGGTCCTGAGAGCAAGAGACAAGGACAACAGGACAGAAGCGATAGTCAGCAACCAAAAGGAAGGATATGAGAGGTGCAGCGGTGCAGAGCCTGCGAGGTCAAGGCAGGCAAAAGCCCATCCCAGTATGATGGCTGCAACGGTCTACGCTGGACCAGCCGGAGACACTCTGGACCAGCCGGAGACACTTCTAACGAGCATACCCTTCTAGCTGCCTGTTCTTGCCGTTGTTCCTGTTTTTTTCTCACGCTCTTCACGCGCGCTCGCGCTGTCTTGTGCTTTCCACCGCCACATCTTTGTGTGTTTTTTTCGCGCACGTCTTTTGACATTACGCCCGCCCAGCGACGGATGCATGGCCAGCAGCATTGGTTTTTTTACGATAGTTCACGATACCCCCCTTGACGGGTACAGCGCAGGGCGCCGTGCTCTGCTCTTACTCTGGTGCTTTGGCGTTGCGGCGCTGCTTTGGGGCGCAGAAGCTTGCAGCGCTGTCTGCCCACGCAGTGCACTCTCGGTGCCCGGCACCTACTTTAGTCCTTCCGTTATCTGTACCAGTAATTGTTCCGGCCTGCGATGGAGGCATTGCAGGCAACGGCCGCACAATAAGCACCGAGCATAGGTGGCACTGCAAGGTGGAAGAGGAAGATCGCAAGAGGAAAATCAAGACGGATGGAAATCAAGCCGCCGCGTCGGCGGCGTTGGCAAGAGGGGGACCATTGGGATTCTCTGGGGCAGGGCAGCTGCCAGTACATCAATGAAACACTGATTGGAACATTCTGGGCGCCGTCGATGAAGGCATCTTGTCGGAACGCGCGGCCTGGCGATTGAGGCAGGAATTGAATGTGCATGCACGTGCAAGTCACGTGAGCTCGAGAACACGGCGCGACTGGCGAGGTGTCCACGCGCGTGGCATCTCCGCCTTTACGGAGTACAGCTGAGGATACCTGTCCTAATACGCAGCATCTGCCTCCCACTCTGATCTGAAAGCTGGCTGCCCTGCGACCGCATTGGAACTCTGCAAACGGTCTACGCACTAGGTGAGTACGGGCTGCGCGACAAGCAAACGTGCAGCTACAGAAGGTGCTGACGGAGAATTCCGAGTACAGAATTCAGATTTAGAATTCAGATTCCGAATTCCGAATCACAGCGAGATGGACGCTCTCCGCGCGGTGCTGCAGCCGATCACGCACAACCTGCCGGGGCCGATCCGGGACATTGGTGTCGGGCTGCTCGGCGATG
This sequence comes from Grosmannia penicillata, assembly GCA_002778075.1. Taxonomy (NCBI): domain Eukaryota; kingdom Fungi; phylum Ascomycota; class Sordariomycetes; order Ophiostomatales; family Ophiostomataceae; genus Grosmannia; species Grosmannia penicillata. The sequence continues at coordinate 362,494 of PCDK01000001.1, read as the reverse complement.
CGTGCTACCAGGCGGTCGTGCTGGACGTGGACGAGACCAACGTGGAGTGCATCAAGTTGGGCGTGTCCAAGGGCGTCGGCGTCGCCATTGTGGCGGCGTCGGTGATCGTCAAGGTGCCGCAGATCATCAAGCTCGTGCAGAGCCGGTCGGCGGCGGGCGTCAGCTTCCTGTCGTACCTGCTGGAGACGACGGCATACCTGGTGTCGCTCGCATACAATGTGCGCAACGGCTTCCCCTTTAGCACGTACGGCGAGACCGTCTTCATCCTGCTGCAGAACGTGGTCATCGCGCTGCTCGTGCTGCAGTACAGCGGCAAGCCTGCCGGCGCGGCCGCCTTTGCCGGCGCGCTCGCCGTCGCCAGCGGCGCGCTCTTCTCGGATGCGGCGGTGCCGGCCGCGCTGCTCGGCTACCTCCAGGCCGGCGCCGGCGCGCTCGGCATCGCCAGCAAGATCCCGCAGATCCTGGCCATCTGGCAGCAGGGCAGCACCGGACAGCTCAGTGCCTTTGCGGTGTGTTTCTCTGCCTTGTTCCGTGTCGTATGTCGTTGGGCGCTGACATCTCCAGGTCTTCAACTACCTCTTCGGATCGCTGTCGCGCATCTTCACCACGCTTCAGGAGGTCGACGACAAGCTCATTCTGTACGGCTTTGTGGCCGGCTTTTCCCTCAACGTCGTGCTGGCCTCCCAGGTGGTCTACTACTGGAACACGCCGGCCCAAAAGGCACCGGCCAAGACCGCGAAGAAGGCGAAGAAGGCAGCGTCAAAGAAGAACTAGGGGACCAGCGGCAGCCATTACACAATGCGACACTCCGTATGGAAAGCAGGCGGACCAGCGAAAGCGGGGTCGCGGAAAGACGAAAAAGGAAAGACGGAAGGCAAGAGGACAACGGCATCATGATAAGCAGAGGGGCTGGGCGGGCGGCCTGTCCGACTTTGCGGTCATTCAGGCCATGTGCTCGGCTTAACTGGGCGTTCCGGTAGAGGGGTCGCATTGTTTACCTGCCGTGTCCGCGTTCTGCTGTCCAGACATTCCTGTGCTCGCACTCCTTGCGTCGGACCGATGGCTGAATTCTCGGCCTGTGCCGCCGTCATGAACTTGGCCACTCGTATCTTCAGCTTCTCTTGTCGCATTGGAGCGCTTCAGCTCCCTTGTCCGTATTAGAGCGCTCAGATAAGCACCAGCCACGTTCCTGGCAATGAGAGATAAAGACGGGCCTAATGTACACGTATTCTGCTATACAAGTACTTTGTACGATACGTATCTACTACGTGCCTCGAGTCTTCCTATCTTGGCCCGTTGCCGCCAGTCGTACATATTACGTACTTACAAGTCTGGCCGCGCTAATTGGCCGCGCTCCTCCGTCTCGCCCCGGATTGAGGCACGTGAAAGCCCCGGTCCCGGCCGGCTGTCTGGCCAATCAGAGCTGCCGCCGCCGCCGTTGCCTCCGGGTGGCTATAAAGAGCCGCCGCTTCCCCTGACGAATGCCGACCTAAGCGAGGCCTTTCTGCCTTTGCGGTTTAGTGGGAATTGCACCATCGCGGCCATCTAGACCTGTGCTTGCGAATCACGCGGGCGGCGGCGACTATTGCGTGCTCGCTGCAAGTTGTGAATTACCGCTTACACGGGTTTGGGCAGTTCCGCGCTTCGTCTGTGTCTGTCTTATGCGCTTAGAAGGGCTTGCGGTGCCGGAACAAGCAAATTAGCATCTGTATTTCAGCTGGATCTCTGTGTTTCTCTTTTGTTTTGCTTCCAGCTTCATCTGTCTTTTGTCTTCAGACTCTGTCTTTGCTCTATCTTCTAGCTTCCTGTCTTCTACTCACCTGTTCTATTCCTCGTAACTCAACAAGACTATTCTTTTGTCATCGTGACAGCGTGCTCGTCCCACATACACGACTGACACTGCAGAGCTTGAATCAGAGAGCCAGAGCTATAGCCACAGCCAGAGCCAGACTGCAGCAGCGGACATGGCGCCAGACCTCAACTCGATGCCGGCCTCGCAGTCGAGCGCGGCCGCCGCGGGCGCGCCCAAGCAGAAGCAGCGGCAGCCCAACATCCTCTACGTCATGGCGGACCAGCTGGCGGCGCCGCAGCTCAAGATGTACAACAAGGACTCGCAGATCCGGACGCCGAACCTGGACCGGCTGGCGGCCAAGTCGGTGCAGTTCGACTCGGCCTACTGCCCGTCGCCGCTGTGCGCGCCGTCGCGCATGAGCATGATCACGGGGCGGCTGCCGATGAGCATCGGGGCGTACGACAACGCGGCGCAGATCTCGAGCGCGATCCCGACGTACGCGCACTACCTGCGGCTACAGGGCTACCACACCGTGCTCGCCGGCAAGATGCACTTTGTCGGCGACCAGCTGCACGGCTACGAGACGCGGCTGACGAGCGACATCTACCCGGGCGACTTTGGCTGGGTCGTCAACTGGGACGCGCCCGAGACGCGGCTGGAGTGGTACCACAATGCCAGCTCCGTCGAGCAGGCCGGCGTGTGCGTGCGCAGCAACCAGCTCGACTACGACAACGAGGTCATGTACCGCTCGGAGCAGTACCTCTACGACCACGTGCGGTCCGACCCGGAGACGCGCCGGCCCTTCTGCCTGACCGTCTCGCTCACCCACCCCCACGACCCCTACACCATCCACCGCAAGTTCTGGGACATGTACGCGGACGTCGACGTCGACCTGCCCCGGGTCAGCATCCCCAAGGACGAGCAGGACCCCCACAGCAAGCGCCTGCTCAAGGTGTGCGACCTCTGGGACAAGGAGTTCACGCCCGCGCAGATCAAGAACGCCAAGCGCGCCTACTACGGCGCCGTCAGCTACGTGGACGACTGCCTGGGCCGGCTGCTCGACCTGCTGCGCGAGTGCGACCTCGAGGACGACACCATTGTCATCTTCAGCGGCGACCACGGCGACATGCTCGGCGAGCGCGGCCTCTGGTACAAGATGTCCTACTACGAGTCGTCGGTGCGCGTGCCGCTGCTGCTGCACCACCCGCGCCAGTTTGCGCCGCACCGCGTCAGCGCCAACGTGTCGACCCTCGACATCCTGCCCACCATGTGCGACCTCGTCGGCATCCGGCCGCACCCGGACCTGCCCATGGACGGCAGCTCGCTGCTGCCGCACCTGCAGGGCGTCGCCGGCGGCTCCGACACCGTCTTCGCCGAGTACACCGGCGAGGGCACCGTCAGTCCCCTCATGATGATCCGCCGCGGCCCCTGGAAGTTTGTCATCTGCCCCAGCGACGGCGTCCAGCTCTTCCAGCTCGCCTCCGACCCTCTCGAGCTGCACGACTGGGCCAAGAGCCTCGCCAAGAAGCAGCAGCTGGGCGCCGCGCTCTCGGCCGAGGATCTCGAGGCGCAGGCCACCCTCGCTGCCTTTGAGGCCGAGGCCGCCGAGCGCTGGGACTTTGACCGCATCACCGCCGCCGTCCGCCTCTCCCAGCGCGAGCGCCTGCTCGTGTGGCCAGCCTTGCGCGTCGGCCACTTCACCAGCTGGGACCACAACCCGCAGGACGACGGCCGCGAAAAGTACATCCGCTCGCACATGGACCTCGACGACCTGGAGCGCATGGCCCGGTACCCGCCTGTCGACCGCTGGGGCGCGGACACGCGGAGGAAATCGGCGAGCTGAACGGAACACTGCCTACCACCTAGTCACTGTATGAGTTCTTTAGTATCTGGCCGAGGAGCGAAGAGGCTTTTGTTTCTGCTGGACGATGTGACGGACCGCCCGAGACGCCGTTGATGTATTTACTCAGACGCTCCATGAGATATGAACCAGTAAATCGTCTAATTAGTTTACTTACTTTGTGTGTGATTGTCTGCCCTGAGCGAGCAGCGCCATTGAAAACTGACTGTTCCCAACACCCTTGAATTACACAGTACGGTGCGAGAGGGTGTTGCATGCACTGTATACACTGTGCAGCCAGCTCAAGCTCGTGACCCGCATTCGCCTCTCCCACAAAGTCAAGCTTCCTCCTTCATGCGCCGCATCTGGCCCACGCCTGCCACGCCACGATGCCTCCCTCTGCAGCGCCCGACGACACGGCCCTTGGGCTCACCCAAGAGGACCTCAAGGCGATCGACACGGTGCGCCAGCGGCTGTTCCAGCTGTCCAACAGCATCGACCGCCTGAAGAGCGGCGTTCTGATGAGCAACCCCATGCCGACACCGTGCGTGGACGGCCGATCCTCTTCCGCTCTCCGTCCTGCCTCGCTGACTGTCCAGGGAGTCGATCGAGGCGTCGGCGTTTGTGCTGCAGCAGAACCTGGCGTCGCTCAACGACGTCATGGCCCAGCACGCGGAGCTGTTCCGGCGCATCGTCGTGCACCCGGACCCGATGTTCCCGGGCCGCAGCGAGGAGCAGGTGCTGACGTCGCTGCTGCGCAAGAAGCTCGAGCCGGACGTGGAGCAGGTGGCCGAGACGGCGCGCGAGACGGCGGCGGCGCGCGGCATCGGGCCGGCGAGCTTCGAGCTCGGGGACCGCAGCGGCGGCCGCGGGCGCGGCTGGGACGACGAGGCCGACGACAGCGAGAATGACGACGACGACGACGACGACGACGACGACAGCGAGAACGACGGCAGCGACGACGGCCCGCGCGAGCCGCTCGGCCTCGGCGACATCTGGGCGGACGCGCGCGCGGCCTGCCTCGACCGCATCAACGAGTTCATCCGCGAGGAGGCGTCGGACGTGTACACAAAGCGCGAGCGCGCGCTGGGCGTCGAGAATGTGCGCACGGGTCTGCGGCGGTCGCTCGAGGAGGAGGAGGACGACGACAGCGAAAACGAGGACGACGACGACGACACTACGCCGAGCCAGAGCCAGGACGTGGCCATGCACGACGGACCGCAGGCTGCAGCCGCCGCCACGGGAGCCGCAGTACCGGCCGCCGCCGGGCCGCCGACCGAGCCGGAGGTGCTGCTGTGGCTGGCGGCGCGCGGCGACACCGACCTGCCGCGGTACGTGGAGATCGAGTCGCGGCGCGCGGCGGCGGCGGCGGCGCAGGCGTCGCTGCGGCGGTAGCTAGGCTGTCCCATGGCTTTGGCTTCATGCTTGGAAGTATTCCCTTGCTATTGGAGGGGTCTACTCGGAGGGGTTTACTCGGTAATACGGAGTACTTCTGGCGTTGTTCTGGCTGTCTTGCTGGCCTTCTGGCCTGCTGGTTTTCTGCTGGTTTTCTGTATGTTCGGCTGACTCAGCCACGGCCGGTACAGAAGGCGTTGGGGAGGCACGGAATCTATCGGACGATAGGACTCCATCTTCTTCCACTTTGCTCTTGTCGACGCACCGGAAGACGGAACACGGAGCATGGACAGCGTGCTGTCAGCGACAGAACAGATTAGTCAGGCTCACTGTCAGCCGGAGAGACCAGCCAATCACAGCACGCCTCCCGCTCAGCCTCGTCACCTCGACACTGACCACAGGCCCGTTCGCCGGCGATGCGACAGGCCGCTGCCGTCAGACGCTGCCGTCTTTGGCAGAGCCGTGCCCGGGATTCTCCGGCCAGGGCCCGCCGCCACTGGCCGTGCGCACCTAAATAGCCACCCGGTCCAAGTAGCGCTCGCCACGCGCCGGCGACGGAGTAGATAAGACAGACGCAAGGATTTTCCTGTCTGTTCTGCCTGTCTGTCTGTTCTACCTGTTCTGCCTGTCTACCTGTCTGCCTGTCTGCCTGTTCTGCCTGTCTGTCTGCTCTGTCTCCCATACCTCGCTACGCCATGGTCGAGGTCGCTCTCCAGCCGCCCCGGCTCCTGCCCGGCAGCCGGCCTCGCAAGCCGCGCGCTCCCCCGACACCCCCGTTCCTGCGTCTCCCCCTCGAGGTCCGCCTCCAGATCTACGGCTGGGTCCTCGTCGCCAGCGCCGCCGACGCCCGCCCGCCGTCCGCCCTCGCAGGCCGCCGCCGCGTCACCGCCCTCCCGTACTCGCCGCTGGCCACCGTCGGCTGTCTGCCCGAGCGCGGGTACCGCTGGGCCGGTTTCGGCGCGACGACGCACCGCGTGCGGCGCTTCCGGCCGGCGCCGGCAGACGGCGAGGCCAATAGCGCTCCCGTGGCCGTCCTCTCGCCCTACCGCCCGCCCGGCACCTCTTCGCTCAACGGCCTCCTCTGCACGTGTTGCCAGGTCTACCGCGAGGCCCGCGCCGTGCCCTTTGCCGCGAGCGAGTTCGTGCTGGCGGGACTCGCCGCGGCGCACGCCCAGGTGGTCGGCACGCTGGCGCCGTGGCAGCGCGCGCACATGAGGCACGTCCTGCTGGAGCTGGACGCGACGCCGGCCGATGTCGGCTGGCGCGCTCGGGGCGTCCAGGACACAGGCTCGGACGCCCCCGACAGCACCCTCGGCCAGTGGCTGGCCCTCTGCGCAGCCTGGTCCGGCCTGCAGGGCCTGCGGCTCGTTCTCGCCGTGACGGACGCTGCGGCGGCGCGCTCGGCGTGCCCCGCGCCGGACGTCGCCGGCAGCCTGCTGGCCCGCGGTCTGCGGCGGCTACCAGCACTGCGACAGCTCGACGTCGAGGTGGTGGTCCGTCGGCCGGCAGCCACGACGTCGGCCGCGGACGATTGGACACGGAACGCACAACGAAAGCAGGCCGCCGCTTGGTGTGCTGCCTTGGAGGACGTGCTGCAGAACCCATCCGCCGGCACCGACGACGACGAGACCGTCCGCGCGCGGCCGGTGCGTGTCGTCTGTGTCGAGCGGGAGGGCGAGGAGCCCGGCAGCGAGTGCCTCTGAGTAAAGCAGCGACGGCCCGCCACTGCACGTCACAGCAGCTCAGTTCCCACACGGACATGCAGTGCTTCACGCTGCTGTATCGGCGTATGAGATCAACGTGTATATTCCTAGAGTACCTACGCACACGCGTCCTCTTTCGGCTTGAACAGTCTACGCACAACACCAAATGCCGCGTCCTCTCGCGTTCAGCCAGTCGAAAAACGCCCTTTCCACGCGGGAAAGTCCATTGCCTGTCTAAACTGTCTTTTGCAGCGTCGCGCACCCGGTCGGATGGACTGGCGGTGCAGGTAGCGGCGGTGTGGCGGAACGACATCTAGAAACGATAAGGTACAGAAAAGACATAAACAGAGAGTCTGGCACAGAGCCAGGCAGCGGGGAGATGGCCAACGAACCCGAGCCAAAGAAACCGGAGACCTCTGCGAGCGGAACATGTAAAGCACACAAAAGTAATAGACTCCTTGCCGTTTCGTCATCATGGTCGTCATATGTGTTTTGTATTAAGCCAAACCAGCCGCCCAAGAGCACATGATAGAAAAGAGGAGACAGAAGAAAGAGGAGGAAAGAAGAAAGAATGCACGAGTAAGAAGAAAGAATGCACGAGAGGAAGACTCGCAGCTAGAGCTCCTCGTCCTCGTCGTCCTTGGCCGCTGCGGTTAATGACGACGGCCGTGCCGACTGGAGCGACTGGATCAGCGCTTGTGCCTGTTGTTGCTGCTGCTGCTTCTGCGCAGCCTCTGCCTTTGCGAGAATGTCGCCCAGTGCCGGTGGAAAGGACGCCAGACCCTCCGCCACGCTGGCCCGGTGCTTCTTCAGCGGACTGCCAATCACTGAGTCGTCCGGCAGGCTCTTGCTGAACAGAGACGACGTCGCACCGCCTGACGGCGTTAATGAGCCTGCCATCCCGCCCGCTGCGCCTGCCTGGCCGCCGCCACTGGCTGCCGCTGCCGCCGCCAGCGCGGCGCCGAGTCCCGATGTTGCTCCAGACCCGCTGCCGGCTCCCGCCGCACCGCTGCCGTTCGCTACGGGCGTGAGGTTGCCGCTGCTCGGCGACTTGCGAAAGTCCGAATCCGGCTCAACGGAATGTTGCCGTTTCAGCTGTTCTCCAGTAAGCAGCGGTTCCTCTCTCAGTCGGCTTCCCAAATCCAGGGAACACACGGTAGACTTACGCGAATCCGGTTGACGCCGTCGGCGAGCTCGCCAGAGAACTGGGCGTCTTCTGGCGCCAGCAGATGTGCCGACGACTTGACGTCCCTGTCGTCCTTGTCGTCCGCGTCGGCCAGCCTGTCCAGCTTGTCGTCGTCATCGTCGTCGTCGCTGTCTTCGTCCATGGCCCCAGCGTTGCTGATGCTCGGCTTGTGCTTCTTGTGCGTCGACTTCCGGCGGGCCGTCTCGGCGCTCTGGTCGCGGAACGTCGAGAAACCCACGGTGCCGCCCGTCTTGAGTGTGCCAATGTTGGAAAAGTCCAGCTGCGCGGACCGGCGCTTGGTAGCGGTAGCGGCAGGCTGCTGGCTCTTAGCTGATGGTATGATGCCCATCTTTTGTAGTTGGCCTGTCTTGTTAGGATGTCTTGCCGTTTTCTTGCCTCTACCAGAACAGCGATCGGGCCAGTGTGGGAAAACTCACGCTCGCCACGGTAGAAAAAGGTAAAGGTGGCGTATGGCCGGTCCGGGCCGTCGATGCCGGTCACGGTCTGGGTGGAAATGGTCTTGGGATCCAGTGTTTTTGGCTTGGCGAAGCTTGTGGTGTGCTCAACGTCGGACTCGACCGTGCCGCCGCCGCTGTTGCCGGCGCCGTCGGTATCGTCGTCGTCGTCGTGGGCATCAAACTGCGGCGAGTACTCGCCCTTCTTAATCTCGCCGGACGCGAGCACGCGGAACATGGCGACCTTGATCTGGCCGGCAGCCTCGGGCAGCTCGTCGTCCGACGACAGCGAGTCGTCAGACCAGTCATCGGACATGGTCATGGAGGGTTCGTCGTCGGCGCCATATTTGAAGTGGGTCGACCGGGCGCTGCTCCGACGGCGGTGCATGCTGGAGCTGCCGCCGCCGGCCTGCTGGTTCTGCTGGCTCTCCTGGCGCTTTCGGCGCCGCTCAAAACGCTGGCGGCGCTTCTCCAGCTTCTTGGCGGCGTCGTGGCCCTCGAGGTCGAGGCCGTTGAGCCAGCGCTCCAGGCCGACCTCGCGGAAGAGGAATTCGCGCTCGGCCAGGCCGCCGCCCTCGGACTCGGGGACCTGGACCCAGCGGCTGTTCACCCAGGTCTCCTCGCCGGGCCGCAGCAGCGTGGCGACCTCCTCCTTGGCGCGGCCATCAAAGTATATGTAAGCGGCGATCGTCTCGTTCTCCGAGTTGGTCATGGGGATGTACGGCGTGACAATGGTGGCGGCGCGGCCGTCCTCGTTGGCGGCAGGCATCTCGCCGACGAGCTGGGCGCGAGGATGGGGGTTTGCTTCGGTGGGCTTGGGCGTCGAGTAGGGTATGGGCAGGCTCGGGGTGAGCAGGGTGATCGAGATGGCAAACTTGGCGGCCTCGGGCTTGCCGGTGTCGGGGGTGATCTGCGGCTGCGGCACGGGGATGTAGCTGTTGATCCGAGAGACACGGGACTGTTTCTGGATGCCGTGCTCGGGAAGCGGCGCGCCGTTAGCATGGATGCTAACGGCGATGCCTTTGAAGCAAGGCATCGTTGGTGGGGGGGAGTGTCGAAGTCGACAATCGTGCGATGCACACACGGCCGACAAGGGATTGGCTGGCTTTTGGGCAGAGGCGCAAGGCGCAAGCAGAAGGGTCGGCAGGCTTGGGGGGGAGGGGGAAGAGAGAGTGAGGGGAGTGCTCCGTAGGAAACGGAGGAGTGGTCGTCGGGAGGCCGGAAGCGGTCTGTGAAAGCTCTGTGCAGGGGTGTGGGTGGGTGGGTGACGAGGCAGCGAGGCGAGCAGCGAGCGGCGGGCGGCGAGCGGCGAGCGGCGAGCGGCGAACGACGAGACGACGGGACGACGGCCGGAAAAGACAGGTTGCGGCGATCGGAGGACGAAGAGCTGGCGGGACTGTCTCGGGGGGGGGGACAAGGCCGGCGGGCAGGGCAGAGCCGTGGTCGCGGGACGGGGGAGAGGGCAGCGGGCGAGGGCAGAGAAAGGAAAGACGGCGAGACAGGGGTGCCGAAAAAAAGAAGATGTGCAGAGGAGGGAGCGAGAATTGGAAGCTGAAGGGGTTGGTGAATAGCGGAGCTGGGCCGCTGGTCTGGCGGGGCGGGAAAGAGGAGAGCCAGCGCAGCACCACTGCGGAAGGGAAGAATGTTTTTGCCTGCTGGTTTTCGCGCGCCGGCAGGTGAGTGGCTTGCTGTCTGGCACGCCGAGTCGGGAGCAGCAGTCGGGTCAGCCAGCGGTTCGGCCAGCGGTCGGGTTTCAGCTGTGCAGCCAGCGAAGCCAGAAGCAGCGCCAGAGGGCCAGAAACAGCCAGAAAAGGCAGCCCTGAGGCCGAAGCAAAGGGAGCCCGAAGCCAACAAATCCGGTGCCGGGCCGCAAGCTTAGTTAGTGTGCGGGCGGTGGCGACTTCGGTCCGCTGAAGCTGGACTGCTACGAAGTACTGCTCTGCTGCTCGGCCGTGACACTGGTGAGGATGCTGTCGCGGAAGTGCGTGGGCAGTGTCCTGTATGCTGTTCTGCTCTGCTGTCTGCTCTGCTGTTCTGCCAGTTGTCGGGTGCCAGCTGTCTGCTGCCTGTATCTCTTCTGTGCGCTGCCAGCTGTCTGCGTCTGCTGCTGCTGTCTGCCCTCGTCTGCCAGCTGTCCGTCAGCTATCCCGTCAATCTGCCTGATGTCAGCTGCTTGTTGGCTCTCCTTTGCCTGTCACCGTTCACCTCCAACGCACTCTGTCCGCGCCAACTCACGTGCGCTGCAGGCGCTGTGTATCGCACGCAGTATGCGGCCGGCCTGATCGGCACAGGGCGGCTCTCCGCTGTCGCCTCGGGCTGATACGGAGTACGTGCTCCGTCCTCTTGCTTGTATCGCGAAACCAAAAAACAAAAAGTGGCCTCCTTTTTTCCTCTTCGCTTCTCGCTGCGTTGGCTACGGAGTGCGGGTGCGGCAGGGAAGGTGCGTTCCTGCTGCTGTCTCGGTGCGCCTTCCGTTGTGGCGGTGAGCCGCTGCACCACTACGACGTAATAATCGTCGAGACCGCGCCCGCAGGCGGGGAAGCCGTTCCGATAGCTCGTGGAGGGGCCTGGCTCAGCGGAGAACGGCCCAGCCGCTAGCGCACCACCGCTGGAAAATGCCAGTGGCGCCCCGCTCTCGCGAGCTGCTAGCGCGGGGCAGCGGCGTGCCAACACCGCTGGAAGTAGACAAGGTGACAGCGCGCGCCTCGAAACACGCTGGCGGTGACACTGCCCGCGCGGTTTCAGGCAGCAAGCGCCGAGGCGATATGTGTTGTACGTAGGCCCTATAGTCAGTCTGTTATGTGCATATCGCTCTACGCATTTCTCACCGCATGCATCGTACGAGTTCGATTGGGAAAGATTGTCGAGTTTCGTACAGAGTACAGGCATCTACTATATACGTTGAATCCCCCTGTATTGTTCTGCCTTTATTGCCTTCTTAGTGCTATCAATTCTGTGAAACTCGGCATTGTGCTGAATACTATTGTGCTGATATCTCTGTCAACCTGTCGCCAGCCATTGTCTGCTCTGCTACAGTTCCAAAATCATAGCGGACAAAAGGAGACTAGTCCTCTGCTGTCTCGGTCTTGTCTTGGAAAGCTGACGTACGTTGCAGGCTACGATAGGTTCTGTTTGCGGTATTTGTCGTTGGAGGGCATTGCTGGGAAATTAATCAGAAATATATGCTCGAGTTGGCTGCTGGTTGTGAGTTTGCTTACATCTGTTCTTCTTTCATAACAAAATAAAAGAATGTAAAATTCAAAGGCGTCGGATGAAGACACCCAGATGGACACAGCTGTTTCATCAGATCACCGCCAGAACTCCTGGAACAAAACACTGTATGTTCTGATCATACAGACCTTGGCATCTTGGCCACTCCTACGGATAACATTGCGAGCTCTCCCGAATAAGACCAGTTGATTGAAAGTAAATAGATAGGACTGTAAATCTGCAAGTTCAGCGCGACGCAAAATGAGAGATAGAACGCCACCATCAAAGCTGTGTCCATGTTTGCATGCTTTCAGAAATCCCAGGAATGAACAGTCGACAAAACAAAACTAAACAAAACAGTTCCTGCGATGCGCAAATTGCCTTTTGATGCCTCCCGCCAGAGATTAGGTAAAGTGGAATGGAAAAATGCAAGAATCACAGACGCAAATCGCACGCGGACGCCGCAGAGGCCCGCTTACATGTTGGCCAGCTCATTGTCGATCTGGCGGTCCATAAAGGCGCGCCGCTCGCCAACCAGCTCCGTCTGCAGCCGCTGCTCGACGAGCGCGCGCACCTGCTTCTTGGTCACGGAGTCGAGGTCGACCTCGCGCAGGACCGCCTGGATCGACTCGACGATCATGCCGTCGTCGGGCGCCCCCAAGCCGCGCTGGAAGTCGAACGAGAGCACCGACTGGCGCGCTCCCTCGGCGCCCAGCGGCGACCGCGCGCCGCCCGCAAAGCCGAGGCTCGTCGAGCTGCGCAGCGCCGGGTGCACGCCGAGCAGCGACGGCGACGCGTTGGACGCCGCCCGCAGGTGCGTCGTCGAGCGCGCAGCCGGCGCGTCATAGTACGGCACCTGCGCGCCCGTGCCCATGCTCGCCATCGACTGCCGGTTCTGTTCGTAGCCGGCCAGCGCCGGCAGCGTCGAGCTGCGCTGGTGCAGGCCCGGCGACTGCTGCGGTGCCATGTACGCCGTGTTCCGGCCGAGGCCCGCCAGCACCGACGGCTGCTGCACCGACGAGTACACCGACTTCATGTCGTCCATCTCGTAGGCGCCGTCGTCAAACACGCCGCCCCCACCCACCATGTTCTTCTCGTCCTGGCTGCCGCCGCCCCGGCGACCCGGCAGGTTGTTCGCCAGCGCGTAGTCGTCCCAGCGCTGCAGCGGGATCGAACGTGGGTCGAAGCCCTCGTCGTCCACGGCGACCAGCTGCTTCTTGCCGCTCTCGCCAATGACGATGCGCGTGTTGCCCCAGCTGAAGTTGTCCTGGTTCCAGAAGGAGTAGACGGGCAACACGAACGAGTAGATAGGGTAGGCCATGATATAGATGATCATCCAGCCCACGTGCTGCCACTGGCGCTTGAGAATGAAGATGATGGCCTGCAGGCCGTACACGGCCGCCAGGATGACGATAGAGAAGAGCGGGAACGCGCCCTGGTGCGTGGCGACCTTGTAGATGAGGTAGGCGAGGTAGATGAACGTCGCAGGCAGGATGACGGTGCCGAAGAGGTCCATGAAGACGACGAAGCGCATGCTGAACATGCAGAAACCGCACATCTCCTCGAGGAACATGAGCTCGGCGAGGTTGTGGATGGTGGAGTTGATCCAGCGGCGACGCTGCGACAGCAGGACACTCCAGGTCTCGGGGGCGGCCGTCTGGCAGTAGGCGTCGGCGATGAACTTGTAGGACATGTAAGGGAAGTGCTTAGTCATTAGTGTCGTCAGGTAGCGGTCCTCGCCGAGCGAGAGCAGGTTCTTCTTGTGCAGGGTGTCGACATTGCCGTCGCTGTAATCGCGGATGACGGCGTCGGCGATGAACACGGGCTTGCCGCGGTCGGCGGTGCGAAGGCGGTACATGGAGAAACTGATGGTTAGCGGGGGTCAACGGAGACAGGCGATCTTGAGGCAACAAGGATGGAAAGTTTCAGACTCAAGATTCAAGATCAAGATTCAAGATCAAGCTTCAAAAACCAAGATTCAAAACCCAAGATTCAAAAAGCAACCAAGATTCGAAGAATCAAGAATCAAAAGAATCAAAGAAAAGTTCACAACCCAAAGCAAAATCAAACAAACTCACCATCCCGGAAGACAGGTCACGCTGCCAAAGAGCGACTCAAAGGCCTTGGCCATGTGGTGCGAAATAAAGTACTCGTAGACCTGGATCATCGTCCACCACGAGCGCCCCTCGTTCTGCAGGCTCGTCTCGCCGCAGATGCCGGCAATCTTGGCGTCGTTGGCGCAGGCGGCCACCAGGCGGTTCAGCGAGTCCTCGCGCACGCACGTGTCGGCGTCGACCATGAGTATGTACTCGTACAGCTCCGGGTCGACGCCGATGACGTTGTTGATCTGGTGGAAGATCTCGAGCTCCAGCGGGTTCATGGGCGCGCGGTGGTGGACGCGGTTGAGGAAGCTCATGACGAGGATCTGCGAGTCTCGCTTGCCGCGGTTGCCGGGCTTGGTCTTCTTCTGCTCCGACTCCTTGCCGACCTTGACGATCACAATGTACGGCACGACGTTGCCCTCGTACTCGTAGAGGCCCGAGTAGACCTTGCCGTAGTTGAGCTGCTCGCTGCCGCAGCCGACGGACTTGAACGGCAGCGCCGGCGGGTCGACCTTGGGGTCGACGCCGAGGATGTCGAGCACGATCTTGGGCGTCGGCCGGTCGTTGCCAGCGCCGACAATAACGCCGTCGCAGATGACGCAGATCAGCTTGCGCTTGTTGTCGTACTGCAGCGCCGTCAGCGAGTCCAGCGCCTGGCGCAGCGAGTCCTCGCCCTCGGTGTACGCCGGCACCTGGCAGATGACAAACTTGTCCTGCGGCGACGGCCGGCGCTTGGAGCCAAACTGCAGCGCCGACACGAACTTGACAAAGATGACGATGCACAGCAGCACGGTAAAGGCCAGCAGAATGTAGTTGTTGACCTGGCAGCGCGCGCTCTCGCGGAAGTCGGGCTTGCCGACATAAAAGTTGTTGCGGATGCAGTTGAGGCTGTTCTGCAGGTTTGCTGACGTGGTGCTGTTGCTCTCGGCGTCGGTGAAGAGCTTCTTCCAGGTGTCGGTGATGTCGGTGCCGGGGGCGGATTTGACAGCGTCGGTCATGTCGCTGTTGAGGAACTTGTAGTTGGTGGCGTCGTTCATGAGCGAGAGCGTGTAAAAGTAGTTGCTGAGGTCGAAGACGGAGCCGTCGTAGATGACCCATTCGTAGTTCTGCTCCTCGCCCTGGCTCTTGATGGTCTTGCGCTTCCACACCAGGTCGCCGTGGTAGTAGTTCTCGATCTTGGGCTCAAAAACGTCGGTGTACCAGGTGTCGCTGGCCAGCGCGCTCGTGGTCACGGCCTGGCGCTTGCCCGACGTGTGGTCACAGTTGGGGTTGTCGTTGGTGGCGTTGAACTGCAGGTAGAGCGTGTCATCGGTGACGAGGCCGGGACACGAGAGCGTCAGCGGCGGTGCGAAGTACTGGTCGAGGTTGAGGCCCATGAGCGGCTCCATGTTGGTCGAGGACACGGGGGTGGCGGTGATGTCGCTGTGCTGCACGCGCCAGAACTTGGAGATGTCGTAGACCTTGCCGTGGATCGACACCCAGAAGTCGCTCTCGCCCTGGTGCGTCGCCACCTGCTTCTGCGTCCAGGCTTTGTCGTAGTTGGGGCACAGCAGCCGGCCAAACTCGACGATCCAGAAGATAATCAGCGCGTTGATGAAGACGATGATCATGCACAGCACCAGCTTCTCGCGCCACGCCATGCGCACGTCCGGCCGCTTCATGCGTCCGACGTAGCGCAGCAGCGGCGACGGGATCCAGAACGTCAGCGTCCAGACCACCGCCACCCATATGCGCCGCGCCGTCGAGATCGGCTGTGTCGTGACGTGCTTGCCGTCGGCCATCTCGGGGTCCAGGCCGACGAGCTCGCCGTCCTCGTTGTAGTAGTACATGCCGCGTACGTCGTCGCCCTTGAGGCCGAGCCCGTAGTCGCCCTTGAGCGCCTTGGCCCCGAGCACGGAGCCCCGGCCCGGCGTCGTGGCGCCCATCACGGACGGCGCCATGCCCGGGCTGCTGGCGCCGCCCGCCAGCGGCGCGTTGTGCATCGCGAGCGTGCCCTGGCTCATGTTGCGCTGGTGGCCGAGCAGCTGGTCATGGCTGCCGTTGGAGACGCCGTCGCCAGGCCCGAAGAAGCCACTGCCGTTGGCCGGGGAGCCTGCGTCCGGCACGCCCTGCATCGGCTGGCTCATGTTCATGCCCATGCCTGCGCCCGGCGGCAGTCCGCCGTCCGGCTGCAGGTCCAGCATGCTCTCGGCCTCCCACCAGGCGCTTTCGCGCAGCCACACGCGCTCTGTGCCCACTACGACCTCACCGTTGCTCCAGCCGCGCTCCAGCACCCAGCTCTCGATGCCGTCGCGGCCGTCGCGGCAGCCGAGCGACGCGTACCGCTGCACGAACTCGTCGTGGTCAAAGTCGGCCGTGAAGTCCAGGTGCTTGTTGCGCCGGTTCGCCCACTCCGGCAGCCGCCACGTCCGCAGCTGCCGCGACACCGTGCCCGCCGACCAGGCCGAGTTCACCGACGGCAGCGCCGCGATGCTCGCCGGCGAGTCGTCCGTCGGGTGGATCGACAGGTGGTACCACACCCGGCTGCTCGCCAGCGTCGTCGCCAGGTCCAGCCGCCCGGCCCGGCCCAGGCTCACGCCCTCGCCATCCTGCGGCTGCAGCAGGCTCTTGAGGAAGCCGTCCGCGTCGGCCGCGTGCAGCATCTTTTCGAGCACCGCCTCGCGCTTCTCCAGCACGTGACTTCGATCCCGGCCCGCCGGGCCCGTCATGATGCCCAGATCGGGGCCGACCTCGGCCACGGCATTCTGCATCTCGCGCAGCACCGAGCTGCCGGCCGGCGCCACGTCGACGCCGTCCTGCTTCATCTCCGCGTTGATGCCCGTGGAGTCGTCAAAGATGCCGCGCATCGCCAGGGCCTTGCCGAGGTTTGGGTCCGGCACCTCCAGCACCGTGATGCACACGGTGTCGCCGTCGTCTGTCTGGGAGTTGGGCGTGCGCGCGCCGAGGCCGCCCTCGCTCAGCTCGTCGCCATCGCGGATGCGCGCCGTCTGCGCCGCAATTGCTTCGTTGGCCTTGGCGATCACCCAGTCGACCAGCGCCTCGTAGAGCCCGCCGACAAACGTGCGCCGGTCCTCCGTGGAACAGTCGCGGGCCAGCGTGTCGGGATCGACGCCCAGCAGCCCGCTGACATCCTCGCAGACTTCCTCCAGGACGTCGCCGTCAATGTCATAGTCCAGCGTGTTGCCGAGCTTCAGCAGGCCGGCCAGCACCGAGATCAGGTTGCGGTGGGCCGCACCCTTGATGCCGATGTCCTTGAGCGCCGCACGGAAGTCGTCAGCCGCCGCAGCGTCATCAGCCGTCGGCAGATACGACGGCGGGCCGTAGTTGCCGGAGCGGGCGAGCAGAGAGTAGGCCGGGGCGGCCTTGAGCCCGAGGAACTCGCGCTCGGCCGGCGTCGAGGCCGACGTCAGCAGGTAGTAGAACACGTCAAAGGCACGGTAGCCGGCCTCGGCGGGGACGCTGAGCAGGCCCTTGGCGGTGTCGATGCCGCCCTGCGAGAGAGCAATGGAGGCGGCGGTGAGGTTGCCGGTCAAGTTGAGGGTCAGGGTGACGCCGAGCGCGACCTGGCGTGGCGTCGACGGGTTGTAGGGGGTCACGCAGCGCAGGAACGGCTGCAGCGCTTCGAGTGCCTTGAAGAGGGTGGGCGGGACAGAGAGGGGCAGGCTCTCGAGGAAGGGCGTCAGGAGCGAGGGCGTGGACGTGTGCAGCGACCCGAGGATGATGCAGCCGTCCTCGGCGCGGCGGCGGGCATGCTCCCAGGCGCGGACAGCCAGGGACGGATCGATGGTGCCGCCTTGCGAGGCTGTCAGCCAGGTGTTGACGACGAGGCTGGTGCCGGCGTCGAGCTGGTACGGCGCGGACGAGAGGTAGATGTTGTGGATGGCGTTGAGCAGGGTGGTGGTCGAGACCTGGGAGGACTGCTGCCCGGCGCCGCGGTGGCCGGCCGCCTCCGAGGCCACGGAGTACATGGACATGCGGGTGCTAGCCATGGTGGCGAGGAGGAACCGGAGGTTCAGAAAGGACGTGGACTTCGTCTAGGTTCGTCTTGTGGAAGGCCAGCGTGTGAGGATGAGGTGGGAGCGAGTAGTGTCGCGGAAGTCGCGGTGCCGCGACGGTCGGGAGGGCGAGGCGCAGGAACACTGGATCGCAGTCGAGAAGACAGACGCGAACAGCGAGCGAGAGACGCAGAAACTGCAGCTGTCACGCTCAAGGCAAACACCAGAGGGCGTTGCGGGCGAAAGGGGGAACTAGAAGAGCGTACAGCAAGGGGGGAGTGAAGCGAATGGAGAAAACGAAGGAGACGGAAAGGCCAAGAGAAACACAGCCGCCACAGCGAGAGACGACGGCTGGCAACGGGCGTAGGTGAAGCTGAAGAAGCAAAGAGGCGAAGATGCAGACGAGAGAAGCAGGAGACGACGTCGTCTCACGCATAACGGTGGCACGCTGTCGACATAGGGGAGGTCAGGCGCTAGTGACAGCACTACAGCACTATGGAGTAGTACTGCAGCACGAGCTTACAGGCGGCGGAATACTTGTAGCAACACTACGGGTGATGCATGGCTCGAGTACAGGTACAAGAACATGTACATGGTACACCACCACCAGACGCCACGAACTGCAGGCGATCATGAGTTCCGGGGGCCGGGGCGCGTTGCGGTGTCTGGGTCCGGACGGCTGAAAACAAAATATTATGAACATGAGGCATTGGCCCAAACGGCGATGCCCGTAGCGCAAAACGGGAATGGCGCCACAGAGACCCGCTGTTTAGGGGTGCGCTAAGCCGTCTGGAGTCTTAACCTTGTCCCTCCCAGGCGACGACTGGTCGGCATGATGTTGTTGCGTCCCGAATAGGCTAGCGTCAAGTGCATTTTATCGCATACGGAGTATGGGCATTACGAGTGGCGTCCCGCCGATCCGCCTCCTTTTGAGTATGACGCTGGGAATCCGTGCAGCTGACAATACGGGATACGGAATACGGAGCAGAATTCTCGGAGGCGCTACGAAGTATGAGCAGAGCGGACAGCGATCGCGCGATGTGACAAGATGACGGCTGCCAGGGCAGGCGAGAGACAGCAGGATCGAGAGCGGGCAAAATCCGGAACGAGAGCGTCGCAGCTTGTATGGGCCCTCGTAAAGAGACAATACGAGAATACCCCTTTGCTTCCAGGCAGCCCGAGGGAGTTGGTATGCGGGCCACGGCAAGTGGGCGGCAGGCCAGCGGCCGGCTCGAGCTCCGTACGTACGGGGTCCAGCGCCTCTTTATTTTTAGCAGGGAATACGATGGTGATACGATGCCGCCACTCGTGCCTCGCGTTCGAAAGTACAGCACATGTCGTGATGCAGGAAGACGGCCGTTGCACGGTGGACAGGTCCGGTGCAACGCTGTGAGTGCGAGTGATCGTCAGAGTAGGTACGCACTTTATTACTCGTACTCGTACTCGTGGAGAATGCATCCTCCGCACTCCGTACGTACTCGAAGAATGCGTCGTACAGATGGCTGCAATCCGAGTACTCACGGCACACCGCACGCACTCCAGGACGCGTGGACACCGCAACGGCGCCCGCTGTCTCAGAGTCGGGCAACTGTTGGCGCGTTGTGCAAGAATGTGAAGGAGAACGCGGTACTTGTGTTGTGCTTGCGGATTCTGCTGGCCAATCGCAGCACAGGACCATCCCCAGGCTAGCCAAAAGGGGCCGTCCCTGCTCAGGGGAGCGCCAACTCGGTTTATTTTTGTCACACAGCTCCACATGGCGCCGGAGACTACATCATCCTCGCAGCGCACGATCGGGATGCACAGTGCGGAGAGGCATACACAGCCCTGAACATGCCAATTGTGTGCTCGAAGCACAGTATGCCGACACGCTCTAGCGCAATACGGCGTACGGATACGACGTAGCAGAGCAGACACGAGCTGCAAGCTGTGGCCACTGCTCCGTACGACGTAAATAAACACTGGGCTGTGCAGCATGCTACGGAGTAGTTGGGCCGTTGCCACTGGGGGTCCGCCTCGTGGAAGAACCAGCTGCGAGTACGAGTAATACGGTATCCGTAAGTACTCGTCTCGTACTGGTTGCCAGAGTACGAGAAATGCAAAGTCTTTCGTACGGAGTACGCAGCCGCTCGCAACCATTGCATGTTCCGGCCTTCGTCATCTGCCGGCTTCCAGCCTTTTCCGGCCTATTCCTGCTTTCCACCGCCCCTTTGTTGGCCGCCGGAATTTGTGCTGCTGAGCAAGCACGCACAAACTGCACTGCATAGTACTCGTACCCGCACGCGTACGAAGATCTCCGTATTCCTGCTCGTAATGCTTCGTACGCAAATGCCAGGCTGGCGCCATTGGCATGGCCGTCTGCAGAGTACGAATACGCCGCGCATCATCGCGGATCGGCGTCTCTGACTGGCGGCGCAATTTCCACAAAGAAATGCACTCCAGAGCCCTTCTGGGCAAGAACTCCCCATTTGCAACAGCGCCATACTTCGTACGAGGGCTCTCGTTACTCCGCAAGTACGAAGCAATACTGCAGTGGAGCCAGCGAGATTGATGTCTCGCTGGAGCATTTATCGACAATATGTACGAGTACGAGTACTCCGTAGCACAGCCATAGCCCACAGCTCGTGCCTGCACCACTGTTACTTGTAACGGACGAGTATCGTGATATGACATATAACAGAGTAACAGAGTAAGATACGTATCTTACAGGGACCTGCAGCACCCGCACGAGTATCTTACGGAGTAATACGAGTACATGTACATGAGCATAGGGGATGAGCGCCGCTGCACGGATCAGCGGCTCAGCGGGCAGTGCTAGCGCCAAGAACAGCTGTTCCTGGCCGTCCTATTGCCCGTGGCAGGGATGGCTTGTACCTCTACCTGCCCATAGACTGTGCCTGTGCGGCTGCGAGGTCTGGAAGGAGCGACGCTGCAACGTCCTTCCTTCACCTCCGCGTCCTCGCGTCTGCTGCGTTTGCTTCTTTCCTCATTCCGCTCGTGCCTCCTTCGCTGTTTCCTTTTTCGCTTCTTGTGCTGTTGGGCGCGCCTGCCGTTTCTCTTGCTCTTGACGGCCTCGCCACCGGCTGCATCCTCTGCCCCCTTTCTTCTGCCTGCCTTTCCGCTGTCTGCTTCGGCCTCACAGCGCACCGCTCGTTCCCTCACACTCGTTCCGTCCCTCACCGCGCCGACCAGCCCGCCCAATCGCGTGCTCCGTATCGTGCTGTGCTGTCCGGCCTCGGAGAGCCACTCGACGACCGTCTACCGCTGCGGACCTTCCTCTACCCTTCTCTCGCTCTCCCGCTTCCTCTTCGTCTGCTTTTGGCTCTGAATAGCTTCAGCACTGCCGTCTCTGGTCTCTCGCTGCCTGCCTGCCGGCCGTGAGCCTCCGCTCGCTTCGCCATCATGGCCCTCAGCCTGCCGCCCATCAGCAGCACCTCCACCGGCGCCCACACCCAGCCGTCGCTCCCCTCGCTGCCCGCCCATCTCCAGTCCGACACCCATCTGACTGCCCACCTCGCCAGCCGCTTCCACGTCTCGCTGCCGACCGCCCGCCTGTCGTCCCACGCCCTCATCTCCCTCAACACATACTCCTCCTCCTCCAAGGCCGCCGACGATGGCACCCACGACGGCAGCGCCAGGGCCGGCGCCGAGGACATGGCCCACCGCGCCTACATCCGCCTCGGCCACCGCACCGAGAACCAGGCTGTGCTCTTCCTCGGCGAGTCCGGCTCCGGCAAGACCACCATCCGCTCCCATCTCCTCGCCGCCCTGCTGAACAAGTCCAACACCCCGCTGTCCAGCAAGATCTCGCTCGCCGCCTACGTCTTTGACACCCTCACCACCACCAAGACCGCCACCACGCCCACAGCCTCCCGCGCCGGTCTCTACTACGAACTGCAGTACGACACCGCCGCCACCACGAGCCCGCTCCTGCTGGGCGCCAAGCTCCTCGACCACCGTCTGGAGCGCAGCCGCATTGCCGATGTGCCCACCGGCGAGCGCAACTTCCACGTTCTCTACTACCTCCTGGCCGGCACCAGCGCCGCCGAGAAGACCCATCTGGGCCTGGACGAGACACATGTCGGCGCCCAGCGCCGCTGGAAGTACCTGGGCCACCCCACGCAGCTCAAGGTTGGCATCAACGACGCCGAGGGCTTCCAGCTCTTCAAGACCGCCCTGCGCAAGCTGGAGTTCCCGCGCAGCGAGATCGCCGAGATCTGCCAGATCCTCGCCAGCATTCTGCACATTGGCCAGCTCGAGTTCGAGACCACGTCGAGCACCACCGCCACCGGCGACGACAGCGGCGGCTTCTCCCACGAGGGCGCCCAGACGGTCATCAGCGTCAAGAACAAGGACGTCCTCTCCGTCGTCGCCGCCTTCCTCGGCGTCAGCGCCCAGGACCTGCAGACCACGCTCGGCTACAAGACCAAGATGATCCATAAGGAGCGCGTCACCGTCATGCTCGACGCTGCTGGCGCGCGCAGCAATGCCGACGAGCTGGCCCGCACTCTCTACTCGCTCTTGGTGGCCTATGTCATGGAGACCATGAACCAGAAGCTCTGTGCCGCCGAGGAGGCCATTGGCAACACCATCTCCATTATCGACTTCCCCGGCTTCGCCCAGCAGTCTTCTACCGGCTCTACGCTCGACCAGCTGCTCAACAATGCCGCCACCGAGGCGCTCTACAATCTGACCCTGCAGAACTTTTTCGACCGCAAGGCCGACCTGCTGGAAACCGAAGAAGTCAGCGTCGCTGCCACCAGCTACTTTGACAACTCCGATGCCGTCAAGGGCCTGTTGAAGCCCGGCAACGGCCTGCTGAGCATCCTCGATGACCAGACCCGCCGCCACCGCACCGACTTGCAGCTGCTCGACAGCCTGCGTAAGCGCTTCGAAGGCAAGAACCCGGCCATCTCCGTCAGTTCTGCCACGGCCAAGCTGCCGGGCAGCAACTTCTTCACCGAGAACAAAACCGCCAGCTTCACCGTCAAGCACTTTGCCGGCGAGATCGAGTACCCGGTCAAGAATCTAGTCGAGGAGAATGGCGAGGTCATCTCTGGCGATCTCATGAACCTGATCAACTCGACCAAGAGCGAGTTTGTCGCCCGTCTCTTCGGCCAGGAGGCCCTGCAGACCATCGTCCACCCCCAGGAGCGCACCACTGTCATGCAGGCTTCCGTCAGCTCCAAGCCCATGCGCCAGCCCAGCGTTATGTCGCGCAAAGGACGCGGCCCACCACGCCGCCGCCAGGATCTGCAGGGGAGGGAGTCCATGGAGGACATTGTCAGCGAATCCAGTGCGCCTGGCGCGCCTGGTGCTTCGGACTCGCGCCGCGCCGCTTCGAAGCCGCCGTCTCAGCAGGGCGCCGCCGGCCAGTTCCTCGCTTCGCTGGACAATGTCACAAAGTCCTTCAACGCGCCCAATACCAACGCGTACTTTGTCTTCTGCCTGAAGCCCAACGACCGCCGCATTGCCAACCAGTTCGACAGCAAGTGCGTGCGCACCCAAGTCCAGACTTTTGGCATCGCTGAAATCAGCCAGCGCCTGCGTTCCGCCGACTTCAGCTTGTTCTTGCCCTTTGGCGAGTTCCTCGGCCTCACCGAGGGCGACACGCTCTTGGTGGGTGGCGAGCGCGAAAAGGTCGAGGCCGTCATCGAGGAGAAGCGCTGGCCCAGCAATGAGGTCCAGGTCGGTGCCACCGGTGTCTTCCTCAGCGAGCGCTGCTGGATGGAGATTGCCCATCTCGGCGACAGTGTAGGCGTCACTGCGCGCTCTGGTCTGCCCTCGGATTCTGGTGACGGTGCCGGCTACGAGTTTGGTGCCTCCAAGGAGCGCCTCATCTCTGCCTCCAACACGCCGCTCGCCAACAAGAACGACGCTGGCTATTTCGGCAGCAACGACATCGACAGCCGCTCCGACGCAGGCGCCTCTGCCTTCAATGGCGGCGACATGTTCAAGAACCTGGACACGCGCGAGCAGATGGCAGAGCGTGGCAACGAGAAGTCTATGGAGGAAGTCGAGGAGTTCCATGACTCTGGCTCGCGCAAGCGATGGATCTTCATCGTCTACTCTCTCACCTGGTTTGTCCCAGACTTTGCCATTCGCCTCATCGGCCGCATGCGGCGCAAGGACGTCCGTATGGCTTGGCGTGAAAAGCTGGCCATCAACATGATCATCTGGCTGAGCTGTGCTATTGCTGCCTTCTTTGTCGTTGGCTTCCCCAAGCTGATCTGCCCGACGCAGCATGTCTACAGTGCCAATGAGCTGTCGTCGCATAACGGCAAAAAGAGCAACGCATACGTCGCCATCCGCGGTCAAGTCTTTGATCTCACAGCCTTCCAGCCCCACCACTATCCCTCCTTTCTCAACGATCACCCCAAGCTCTTTACGCAGTATGCCGGTGAGGACATCAGCTCTCTCTTCCCTGTCCAGGTGTCTGCTCTGTGTAGAGGCGTCGATGGAAATGGTATCAACCCCGAGGTGACGCTGGATTACAAGTCCACCAACATCACCGGCTCTGCCACCACCTCCACGGCCACTGATGTCAACTCGCGATACCACGATTTCCGCTACTTCCGGAACGACTCGCGTCCGGACTGGTTTTCGGAGCAGATGATCTACCTGCGCCGCTCCGGCTACAAGAAGGGCAACATCGGCTACACGGCCAAGTACGTCAAGAAACTCGCCAACAACAACGCCAAGTCGATTGCTACGCTCAATGGACGCATTTATGACCTGACCGACTACATCACTGGTGGCCGTCAGCTGGTTGCCCCCGCCGGCCAAGAGGTGTCTGGGTCGACGAGCGACATGGACTTTATGGACTCGATCGTGGTCGATTTGTTCCGGGAAAAGGCCGGCGAAGACTTGTCCAAGTACTGGGACGCCCTGTCACTGAGCGTCGACGAGAAGAGCAACATGATGCTCTGCCTGAACAACTTGTTCTACGTCGGTGATGTGGACACACGCAACTCGCCCCGCTGTAAGTTTGCCGATTACTTCATCTTGGCCATCTCTATTTGTCTCTGCTCGGTCATCGGCTTCAAATTCTTGGCTGCCCTCCAGTTTGGCAGCAAGAACATGCCCGAGAACCTCGACAAGTTCGTCATGTGCCAGATCCCCGCCTACACGGAAGACGAGGAGTCTCTGCGGCGCGCCATCGACTCGGTGGCGCGTATGCGGTACGACGATAAGCGCAAGCTCCTGGTGATTATCTGCGACGGTATGATTATTGGCCAGGGCAACGATCGCCCAACACCGCGCATTATCCTTGATATTCTTGGTGTCTCGGAGACTGTCGACCCAGAGCCGCTCAGTTTTGAGTCGCTGGGTGAGGGTCTCAAGCAGCACAACATGGGCAAGGTCTATTCTGGTCTGTACGAGGTGCAGGGCCACATTGTTCCCTTCCTGGTCATTGTCAAGGTCGGCAAGCCGTCCGAGGTGTCCCGTCCTGGTAACCGCGGTAAGCGTGATTCGCAGATGGTGCTCATGCGCTTCCTGAACCGCGTGCACTACAACCTGGCGATGAGTCCGCTGGAGCTGGAGATGTACCACCAGATTCGCAACATTATTGGTGTGAACCCGACATTCTACGAGTTTACGCTGCAGATCGACGCCGATACCATTGTTGCTCCCGATTCGGCTACGCGCATGGTCTCGGCCTTCTTGGATGACACACGCCTGATTGCCGTTTGTGGTGAGACGGCTCTGACGAACGCAAAGTCCTCGTTTATCACGATGATCCAGGTGTACGAATACTACATCTCGCACAACTTGTCCAAGGCGTTCGAGTCACTCTTCGGTTCCGTCACCTGTCTGCCCGGCTGTTTCTCCATGTACCGCATCCGCGCCTCGGAGACGGGAAAGCCACTGTTCGTTTCGCGCGAGGTGGTGGAGAACTATTCCACGATCCGCGTGGACACGCTCCACATGAAGAACCTGCTGCACCTGGGTGAAGATCGCTACCTCACAACGCTTCTGCTCAAGCATCACAGCAAGTACAAGACCAAGTTCATCCGGAGTGCCAACGCGTGGACGATCGCTCCCGACACGTGGCAAGTGTTTTTGTCGCAGCGTCGTCGGTGGATCAACTCGACTGTGCACAACCTGATGGAACTGATGCCGATGAACCAGCTGTGCGGCTTCTGCTGTTTCTCGATGCGCTTCGTTGTCTTTGTCGATCTGCTGTCTACCATCATCCAGCCGGTCACGCTTGCCTACATTGTGTACCTCATTGTCCTTGTGGTGACCAAGGGATCGTCGGTTCCGATTACGTCGTTCATTCTGCTCGGTGCCATCTATGGTCTGCAGGCGATCATCTTCATTTTGCACCGCAAGTGGGAGATGATTGGCTGGATGGTCATGTACATTCTTGCCATTCCGGTGTTTACGTTTGCGCTGCCGCTGTACGCGTTCTGGAACATGGATGACTTCAACTGGGGCAACACGCGTGTGGTGGCTGGTGAGCGGGGCAAGAAGATTGTCATCTCGGATGAGGGCAAGTTTGACCCGGCCAGCATTCCGCGCAAGAAGTGGGAGGAATACCAGGCGGAGCTGTGGGATGCGCAGACGGCTCACGACGACTCGCGGTCCGAGATCTCGGGTTACTCGTACGGAACGAAGGCGGGCATGGCCGGTCTGAATGTGCCTGTCTCAGAGTACGGCTACCCGTCGCGGCCCGGGTCGACGACGGGCTACCCGCTGCACGACAAGATGGCTGGTGCCACGAGCCGCATGAGCCTTGCGGCGGGCGATCAGCCTGGCAACCGGATGAGCCAGTTTGGCGGCAGTCAGTTTTTCAACGGATCGGAGATGGAGATGGCCAACCTGGCGGGCCTGCCGAGCGACGACGCGCTGCTGGCGGAGATCCGGGAGATTCTGCGGACGGCAGACCTGATGACGGTGACCAAGAAGGGCGTCAAGCTGGAGCTAGAGCGCCGCTTCGGTGTGTCTCTGGACTCGCGGCGTGCTTACATTAACAACGGTATGTGCTGTCGAATTCCTCCGTCTTTCCGTCTTTCTCTTGGGCAACCCGCTAACTCGCTTGCTAGCTACCGAGGCGCTTCTTTCTGGCCAGCTGTAATGCCGAGGCAAGAAGTCACGACTGATTTTTTGCATTGTCCATTTCTACGCTCTGTGCCCTTTGCCATGCTAAAAGTTTGACCATATACTATCTTCCTTAATTCATGTATCGTTGCATATCTCTGGGGTCCGGAAGGATGGAAGCCATATTCTGACAAGTGCTTGTTTCCTGTTTTGCATTTGGCTGGGGTATATCCTATACTGTGTACATTTTCGGGTCTCTTCATCTGTCTGCTTTCGGCATCTGGTTCGTTTTGCCTGCTCATTGCACTTGCTTTGCGTTGTTCTCCGTGGCGGGAAGACGCCGATGGTTCGAAGTGGAAGTAATATTCTAGACCAAATTCTACTGTTGAGGGTGACCACTGTTTACTACAAAGTATGCACATGAGACAGCGTAGGATCGGAGTACGGTCACACTATATTTTGTTGCACGTGTGCGTGACTGCAAACTGGCGCTTCACTGCTCAAGGGACTACCTCGACATGGCACATCATGGAACACTCTACACCTTGCCAGCGGCCCCGACAGCCGGGACCTCCTCGTCGAGCGGCAGGATGTCGGGCTTCGGGCCCAGCGGAGTGATGCCAAAGGGGTTGATCTGGGTGTGGCTCTTGGTGTAGTGGTTCTTGATGTGCAAGAAGTCTGTGGACTCGCCGTATGCGGGCTCGTTCCAGTAGAGGTTACGCATCCATCTGTGCAGGTGCGGGTAGCCGGAGCGGATGTCGGCAAGGTTGCACTTGAAGTGCTGGACGTAGACGGGCTAGAAGTGTTAGATGCAGCGCCAACGCCGAGACACAAATCAGGGACAGGGCCACTCACATCAAAGCGAATGATGGTGACGAAGCTGAGAGGATGAGTCAGCACGTCTTAACAGGGGCAAAGAGAGAAAACAAGAGACCACGAAAGCGAGAAATCAGAGACAGTCAAGAGAGATCACGCACAGCCGGATATCGACCTCGGTCATGACGGCACCGAACCAGTAGGGCCCCTCGGCGGCGACGGTGGCCAGGTGCGCCTCGGCGCGGTCGAGCGCGCCGAACAGCGCCACGACGTGGCGGTCGTAGGCGGCCTGCGTGGTGGCGAAGCCGGCCTTGTAGACGCCGTTGTTGATCTCGTCGTAGTGCCAGGCGTGGGCGGCCTCGATGTCGGCGCGCAGGGCCTCGGGGTACAGGTCGACGGCCCGGAACGGCGCGGGCAGCAGGTGGTCAAAGGCGGTGTTGAACATGCGCAGGATCTCGCTGCTCTCGTTGTTGACGACCGTCTGGGTCTGGATGTCGTAGAGCACGGGCACGGTGATGCGGCCGGCGTAGTCGGCGGCCGTCTGCACGTAGACCTGGCGCAGGTGCGTAAAGGCCTCGTGGCCGGCAACGGGGTCCGGCACAGAGCCGATACCGGGCGCGTCCGTGTCGTCGGCCGTGACGAACCGCCAGCCTGTCGGTCAGCAAGCGCACACACGCACACAGCACACAGCACACAGACAGCACTCACCGCCGTCGGCAAGGTGCCAGTGCACCACCGAAAACGACACAATGTCCTCGAGGCCCTTGAGCTTGCGCGCGATCAGCGCGCGCGTGGCCTGTCAGGTCAGCCGCCGTCCCAGCTATCGCTACACAGCAGGGGAGAGTGAAGGAAGAAAGGAAGAAAATGGCCACGCACCCACGGACACGCATAGCTGACGTAGAGATGGTACCGGCCCTTCTCGGCCGGGAACGGCACCGAGCCGTCCTCGGCCGCCTGGCCGATCCAGCTGCGGAACGAGCTGACCTGGCGCTTGAACTCGCCCGACTTGTCCTTGGGGTCAACCCAGTCGGTGATCTTGAAACCGCGCGCTGCCTGGAGCTGTCAGCATGAGCAGAGTGAGGGGAAAGGGGTGGAGGCCGAGCAAAGCAGGGCCATGGCAAGAGAGTGGAAACCGATGAAGACGATAGAGGAGCGCAACGCACCATTTTGTCGGACGCAGAGCGGACACTGGTAGCAAAGCTGTGGGCCGGGAGTCTCGATCGGAGGGACGTTGGCGTGCCGGAAGCCTGGATGAGAGTTGGACGGGATGAGGCGCTGAAGCTGGCAATGTTGGCGCTATTCGCAATGTTGGCGATGCTGATATTCGCGATGCTGGCGATGCTGGCGGTACCGGTGCGTGCAGTCGCTGGACGGAATAGCGGGAAGAGCATTCGCAAAGAAGCAGCAGCGGTGCGACAGCGTTCTAGTCAAGAGTCCTGCAGGCTATGCCTCGCTTTCTATACTCTGTTCGCAGCAGCGGGATCGCGGATGTGGCTCTGTCAGCAACATTGGCGGCGCTTCCGCCATTAACAATGCTCGCCAAGCAGTCGCCGCCTCTAACGCTCCTCCCGAAGGAGCGACTGCGCGCGCCTGCCCTCTTAGCTTTTCTCTCGGAGCTGACAGAGCTTGACAAATGGTGACGTAAGTGGGGAAGAACCCCGCCCAGCCCAGACCAAAGAACGGCTTTGTCATAGCGGCAAACAATACGTTCGTAGGACCCAAACAGTACGATCTAGCACGATCCAATGCTACAACAAAACGACAGTGTAATCAAAGAGCGAGCCCAGCGTCTGAATCTAGTAAATGTAATCTGAGGTAATAAAACGAGAGTCGTCGCGCAGGGAATCTGTCCTACGAACCAGTGCGAGTACTTTATACACATGTACCTTGTCCACCTCTGAGTGCATTCTCGTGCATTCTCGTGTAAACGGCCCTGCCCAGTTTACCGCACCTTGACCTTGATGTACGGTACCTCCACGTCCTCCTCGTTCACATCCTCCACCACCACCTCGAAGATGACCTCCTTCTGGTGCTCCGGAATCGGCTTCTTGGAGATCGTCTCTGCCAGCTTACTCAGCTTCATGCCGTACCGATCCTTAAGCTTCGCTGGCGGGAAGAACGCCGCGTAGAGCAAGCTGACACCCGAGCTCAGCATAGAAATCGTCAGACCGCGCTTGCTGAAATCGTCGAGCAACTCCTGCAGAGTGATGTCCGGGAGCTCAAAACGGTCCCAGAGCTTGTCCAGCTTCACCTTGCCGTTCGGACCTTGGTACTCCACCGTAGGACTGGCGATCGGCTCACTGAATGCAAACAGCGGGAGCGCCAGATTGATGAAGCCGTTCTTGTACTGCTCAATGTCCGTCTTGCCGTCAACCACCTTGTACAGCTCCAAAATCACAAGTCCCGTGACAAGGGCCGTTGTCGTTGCGATGGCCGGGATAATCTTTCCCGCGATAAACTTGGTCCGGTGTCGGTCGGCCGTCTCAATCTTGTAGTTCTCCGCCCGCAGGTTACTCGCCGCCGTTATAAAGTCAATGTGGAAATTTGTGTCGTCATCCTTCTCGAACTCGACAGGCGTCAACTTGAAGCCAGCCAACGAGCTCGGAGGCGGAAGCGATGCCACCAGCTGCTGGAGATGGGCCTCGTCATCAAACGCTGCTGCGTTCGGGTCCTGAAATGTTGTCAGTCACAATCGGTACGCACTCAGAAATCACCCCATCTTGAACATACCGGGTCTTTGTCGTCAGCCTGGATCTTGACGCCCGGATCGGGAGTGAACTCGGGCACAATCACGTTGTCCAATGCCGCCAGGTAGTCTGCCTTGCCCTTGCCTTGCACGTTGATGTTGTAGTTGAACGCGTGCAGGTTGGTGGCGGCAACGAGGAAGGAGAAGTGCGTCGGGTTGGAGGGGTCGAACTTGATCGGGTCAGGAGCTCTCTTCGGGCCAGACCAGAACGGCGTGCCTGTCGACGACACAGAGTCTTTGGGAAAGTTGAACAGGAGCTGCCGGATAGCATTGTTGTACTGCTTCTCAAAGAGCATGCGCGCCCAGCTAACGCAGTCCTCGAATGTGAGCGCCCTATCGGTCTTGAGATAGTCTCGGAGCATCTCCAGCGTAGGAATCTCGTTGCCAGCCGCCTTGAGCGTGGTCTCGAGATACTTGGGCTGCGTCAGGTACAGGTTCGCCGTCTCCGCTGTCTTGACAAAGTTGCCGTCAAACAGCTCGCGCGCCCACGCAATGGTATGCTCGATCTTGTTGGGGAAGCTGCGCACAGTGCACATGGCAAACGACTTCTCCGGAGGGTCCTGCGAAGACGAGTAGGACTCGGTGATCTTCGGCAGCACCACCTGAATATTGCCCTTGGTGCCCAGTGTACCGCTCTCAAGTAGAGGCTTCTGGAACAGCACGCAGCGACGGTCCACGTAAGTGCGGGCCTCAACATTGTCCAGTGCGTTGGTCACGCC
This sequence comes from Grosmannia penicillata, assembly GCA_002778075.1. Taxonomy (NCBI): domain Eukaryota; kingdom Fungi; phylum Ascomycota; class Sordariomycetes; order Ophiostomatales; family Ophiostomataceae; genus Grosmannia; species Grosmannia penicillata. The sequence goes on along the minus strand of PCDK01000001.1, from coordinate 331,493 downwards.
GTCCAGACTCTCCCAGAAAGCCTCGTTGAAGATGTGTTCTGTCTCGGGGCTCACGCGCTCGCGAAGACATTCAATGTGTCCGGCCAGGTCGGGATTCATCTGCAGCACGGCCTTGGCTGCTGCGTCGCTCTTCATCTGGCCCACATCCTTGGGCCGGAACAAAAATTGACGGTTCAGGTTGCTCTTCTCGATGGAATCCATATCGGTGACAATGATCTTGCCCTTGGGTCCGGTTCCCAGACCGATCATGGCCCAGTTCTTCAGCATCTCGCAGCCAATGGCGCCCGCACCGACAAGGAACTGAGTGATGTTGGACAGCTTCTCCTGGTACTGGCGGCCAAAGACGGCAATCTGGCCATCGTAACGCGAACCCAACGGCTTGCACAGCTCCTCCGACCGCTCAGAGTTGCTGGGTAGAGACTCGAGGGAGTCAAAGTACAACCATTGCTGGATCGGGTGGAACTTGCCAGACACAGCCTTGAGCACTTCCTGAGCAATAACGCCGCCGAAGAAGGCAGCAATCGGATTGAGGTCGCCTGTTGCTTGGTAGCTGAGTTCGGTCAGGAGCTTCTCGTCAAGCTCAACGTCGATTCCTTCCTGCTTCGCAAACTCGCAGGCCGAAGCAACCAGCACAGTAGCGTCCTCTGCGTTGTACGGGCGCGGCGGACAGCCGTGAGTCTTGATATATGCGTGAAGGGCCTGGAAGCCGACATGCAGCTGTTGCGGGCGATCAAACTTGGCAAAATCGGTCATGACAAAGTCCGGATTCTTGAGCGAGTCGGAAATGCTCTTAAAATCAAGAATCTTGGGCACCCGGACCTGCTGGTATAGACCACCGCTCACGTACGATCCGAGACCCCGGACGTCGCCGACGGAAAAGGTGTAAGGGCCCTTCACAGTCACCTTCCGCGGCTCGCAGCCATTAAGTGCCTCCAGACCACGGACCTCGGAAAATGTGACATAGTCGCCGTCCTCCAGGCCGTGGCGCGTTTCGTCAAGGGCGGAGACGACGCCATCCTCGTCGATATCTGCAATGATGCCAGAAACGCACTCTTCGCCGTTGGTGTCCCGGACGGTGAAGTTGGCACCAAAGTCACAGAACAGGGATCCGAACAGGCCGAATGTGTCACCGACAATGACGTAGATGCCCTTTGAGTGGCAGTAGTCGCCGACGGCAATCTGAACATCGAGGGGTGTGTTGGTCAAAACGACAACCTGGAACTTGTCGAACTGGCTAAAGTTGTCCGCAAGGCTGCGATGCGAGTAGCATTAGCCTCGTGTATCTCTACAGACTACAGAGCTAGAAAAGAACTCCTAGGGAGGTAACATGGAGGCCATGAAAAGAAAAGACACGCACCTCGAAGACTTGTGGATGGAGATGGGCGTGTAAGCGTTGAGCTCAGCAACGCGCGGAGCTGTCACTGCATCGCGGGGCTTGCCGACGTCTTCGGTGCGCAGGAAGAACTGGGAGGAGAGATCGGCAATGGCAACGGGCGCGGGATCGTAGAGGGTGAGGCTCTTCACGCCAGCGAGTGCGACGTTCTTGGCGATCTCAACACCAAGACCCTTGAGGCCAACGATGATAATGTTCGAAGCGCTCATGCGCTTCATAGCCTCGTGGCCCAGCACATAGAGCTGGCGACTGTAGAGCGACTCGTCGATCTCGGTTGTGCCAGCAGCAGGGTCGTCGACCTGCATCCGGGTGACCAGATCGACCTCGGGTAACTTGTTGTCCTGCAGCAGAGAAGAGATAAGTCAGGCTGCCGGCTTCACATACGGGGGTAGGAGAGGATGGGAGGACGGAGGAGACGGAGGAAGATCGAGGCCAGCCGCTGGACCAGCGCATGCAGGAAAACTTACCCCCATCTTGGGTTTAGTTGAGACTGGCAAGCTGCCAAACGACAGTTTTCGCTTCCCCAGTTTGAATACGGTCCTGGGGACGGGTCGTGGCAGGCAGCGGAGAAGGGGCGATAGCGAGACGAAGGCGGCGGATGGAACAGAAGCAGATGAAGCACAAGGTCAGAGGAAGAAAGTACGAGTAGAGGAAGCTCGACCCCACCAGCTGCGGTCAGGCGTAGTCGTAGTTAGTTTGCGGGGTCGTCGTGAGCAGTGCAGCGCTGCGCCGAGACGAGAATGAGGCAGCGAGCGGGTGGACGATCGGTGGAGGAGAGGGTTGAGAGTGGGAGATGAGGGAGAGAAGATGGCGATTTATGATGACAGACTTGGATTTCTAAGGCACGGCAACATGGGCAATAAGCGAGGAAACCAAGCAGGAGCCTTCGTTCCAGAACCTAGCACAGGCAAACAGCCGTAGCAGGCAGTGACGACCAAGCCCGAACAGGATGTCCCCGCAAATCCCGCCACCGACGCCTTTCGTACTCGTTACCTCCCCACCCGTGCCTCACTAATGTCCAAGCCTCAGGCAGGCGCAGACACAGCACGGAGGCGGTTGGTCACGTGATCTCTGTCGGAAGCGCCACCCGGGATGGATAGTCTGTTGGGCTATGATGAGAATGCTGAGATCCAAAGGTAACATCGAGAGCTGCGGCTCAGGCCCTACTGGAAAACTACGAGTGTGCAAAAGAAACCAAAGGTAGGTGGTAGGCCTCGGAGTGTCAATGCTGGCATCTGTGCTGTATTTTGCCTAGCCGGTGTCTAATTAGCCTTGGCTGCCATAAGGCTGATCATTACGGCCTCAGTCGAAGTAGTCCCTCTGGAAGCCAGAAAAATCACGAGTACTCATACGAACGTCTAGCATGCAAGACAGCTTACGGCAAAAAATGAGCCATCAGAAATAACAGTAGACTGATCAATTGAGACTCGGCAACAGGCTAACAGCTATTCCAACGCCCATCAGGCAGAGCAGGCCAGCCAGAGACTACCAACAGAGCTAGCCGCATTCTCCGCCTGTCACCGCCCGTGCCATGTTTAGTGTGAGAATCGGATAGAATCACGTCGAGTCATCATAACGTCGTCTTAGACCGGCGTCTATATTTTCCCAGTAAAAGCGGAAAGCGAAGCGGCTATAGCACGTCTATCGGATATCCTTCAGGTGGACATCGCTGTAAGGCAGTCAGTAATCGGCTCTCCCCACAGTAGGGCACAGACATGGCACGTACAAGATCAGGTCAGCGTTGGGCGGAATGTGGCCGGTGAAGCCCCTGTCCACGAAGAATAGGTTAGTGTCTGAATAACTGGATTTCGGGGTTTAATCCCTTTTCTTGGACAGCGCTGCGAGCTGGGCTCAACAGGACGTGGCGTGTTCTTACCGTGCGCCGTAGCCGTAGTCGCTGCAAATGGCTCAGTCAGTACAAGGCACAACGATGAACATGTTGACCGAGAGGAGTGACACGCGTGATGCGGACAAGCCGAAACGCGACACAGGGGCAGTGCGCTGGCGAAGGAAAGCCGCTTACCTAGAGATAACGAGAGTCGCCTTCTCGCCGAGCTGCATCTGGGTAACGCCCTCGTCCCAACCTGCAGGAGTCGTCAGCATGGTTCTACGGCAACAAGAGCAAGCAGTCCTGCCAGGGTCGGTGGCCGAGTGGGCTTTGCGACTACTCACCCTTGATGACCTGGCCAACGCCAATGGAGGTGACAAAGTCCCCGCGACCGACAGAACTGTCGAACCTGTAGAGATTGGGTGGTTAGCCTTGCGCACGCTGTGTCCAATCTTTCTGGAGCACTCTGGAACATGGTGGAACTTGGTCCGCGCTTTGCTCGAGTTTGCGCTCCGGGCGTGCCAGCTAGAAGCTGTGCAATGGCAAGTGAAATACGCACTTCGCGCCCTTGTTGTCAGGCTTGGTGGTGTCCTTCAGCCAGCCGGTGTACTCGATGGTGACGCGCTGGCCCTTGGTAGGCTTGGGGCCGTTACCCGGCGAAATCGTCTGCACTTCGACACCCATGGCGACAATAGATCAGGATTCGAGTGAAGGAAGTGCTTGAGACGCAGGATATTGTCAGCTGAAAATCGCTAGGTCTCGCAAGACTATGGCAAGAGAAGGCCGGTTGGTGTAGGTGCGATTGAAGACGGGAGGCTTACAAGTGAGCTGAATAGTGTAGTTGAGCGAAGATGGGGGAGAAGAGGCAAAGATGCAGGCTAGACAGAGGGGCAGAGGTGATATATATACATGTACTATCAGGTTAGATACCAAGCTACTGCTACGGAGTACACTTCGTACTCCATATTCCTTCGTACCCGCGCAATCGAAACGACGAGTTGCGCGGGTCTACTCGGTACGGGTATCGAGACAGCTACAGGTACTCGCATAGCAAGCGCCTGGTAGCTGAGGGGGGACGATACTTTGTCGCTGCAGAGCAACAGGCGACGGCCGGAGTCCCAATACCGAAACGCTACGCAGAATACATTGTACAAGTAATCGGTACTCGTACTCGTCATACGAAGTGCGAATGCGAGTACTTGCATGGGCAGATGGTGCAGATCAGGGTGGGACCCGGTTGGCGGTCTTGCCGTCCATTGGCGGGAGGCGAAGGGGAAGGGGCGCTGCTAGCCATGACACGGGAGTCAGGACAAGGCAAGAGCGAGAGGCATGAGGGGGGGAAATGGTAAGTTGTCCTGACCGTCTGCTGCATTGCGACGGGAGCTCCTTCGCAATGATGAAAACCCTTTGGGCAGGCGGGACCGGGTGGAGTTGGAGATTATGTGATGGTGGGTGAGAGTGGGGCAGCACGGCTGAGCGAAACGTGACAACCGAAGGCGAACAAGCGAACAAGCATCGCCAGTGCAAACCCAAAATGCGGCAGGAGCGAGTCGAGCAACTTTGCTTCCCAGGCAAGAGCAGCCGAGTGTGTCATCCTTGTCTTCGTGCAGTTGTTCCGTAGCGTGCAGCTGCACATGTAGTCTACGTGGCTGAGGCTTTGAGTAATACTCTGTACCCGAACGTGTACTCGGGATCGTCCAAGCAGTGGGAGCGAGTGACGGGCAAAGCAGGAACGCAGACGCAGCACGAGCAAGCCCGAGCACGCGCACCTTATCACGAAAAAGGGTACATTAGCGATACTACCGCGTACTGACACCGGACCACAAGCCCAGAAAACCCGCCCAGATCTGTGCGAACATGTCTCAGTGTCTTGGGCGCTTGTCGACGATATAGCGACAGAAGAGCGCGCTGTACTTTGTACTTGTGCAGAGGCACGCACGAGTACAAGCATAAACGCGGCAAGCGGGCGGCGGTTCGTGCCCAAGATCCGAGGATCCAGGATCCGGGCGTCGGGCAACTTGGCCACACACCTACGAAGTGGTTGACGCCTTGCTTGGCCCTCGGCGCATCAGCTACGGCCAGTGCGTGTTGTTAGCAGCGAATAGGCTGGTGGGAGCAAGGATGAAAAGCAGCCGATGAGACAGTCGGACACATGCCACGGGTAGCACAACAGCAACGGAGCGAGCGAGATTGACGGAAGACAAGGAAAGTTGCGGCCGATCTCATCGCTTGTGTCATATCGGCGTTCCCGTGTCCGTGTGTCCCCAGATGTCTCGCCGGAGTGAAACAAGGACAGGGAAGCAAGCAGAGATGCAGATGCAGTCGAAAGAGCCACGAACTGGGAGGCAATACGACGATTTCCCCATCACAGCTGGACTCGCAACGGCGCCAGCGGCGCCAGCGGAAATGTGGCGGGTCTGCGGCTGGCACTCGAGCGGAATAGCCCGGGCACGACAAGTCCAAGTACGGAGTACGAAGCAATACGGAGATGCGGTGGACGCAGATGCTGCTGCAGCCTGCACACGACGCTGATTACCGCTGCATCGTTGCAACGCCACTAACCTGCAGCTGCCGGCCAGATGAGTGTGTCAGCGCCACCTCTCCGGCAACCTGTGCGGGCGGTGTGTGTATACAATACGTGAGGCATGTCGTCGTCTCGTACTCGGACATACACCCGCCGCAAACGCCAGCAGGACCTTCTGTGAGGCTTGGGGAAATGACACAGGTACAGAATACAAGCACATTTGACGGCTGACGCCGACGCTGCATGGAGGCGTCCTGCTGCGAGAAGTGCCTCGGGTCCTCGCTTGGCGTCGGGCTGCCACTTGGCCACCTGGCTTGCCAGCAGGAGAAGCTGGCCTGCACACACAGGCTGCGACAGCTTCATTCGGAATCATTCGGAATCACCACGAACCTTGCTGCATTGCTCATAAAACCCTCAGGCGGCTGTGTAACGCCCATCCTTGTTATGGGTGGGCGGGCAAGAGGCATTGGCAAGCCGCATGGAAGGATAGCAGCGAGGCTGCTAGTGGGGCTGCAGATGGGGGCAGACAACCGTAGACAACCTTACGGATTGTGCAGAATGCCCGTCGAACACAAGCAACGTGTGATCCAGTTGTACAGCAATGACGACACGGGGTTTAGTTCTCAACAAAAGACACCTTCGCCAGTGCTATTTCCTGTGCATCTATCTGCAGGCCTCGCAATATCCCCCCTTTGCCCTTGCCACCGTCGATCGTCCACAGGCAGACCTGCAATGTGACGTGTCAACATGGGGATGGTTTGCGGAGAAAGGAAACTCGAGCCGGGCCTTCATTCTTTAAGAGACAGCAGCTATCGGGCGGTCTTCACTGCGCGGCTTGGCAAACTGTGCATACAGCGGTCTGGCCGTTGTGGTGGGCTTGGTCCTGGCGCGGCATATATGTCTAGATGTGATTTGGTCTCTGGTTCATGAGCAATATCTGTACGGGGTAGGCCGCCAGTACTTTGGTCTCTCTGCCGTTTGAAGAGTGTCATTTTCTCTGGCAGTCCGATCGTTTGCATGTTTCACGGGCACGCACCGAAGCGGTCTCTGTTGCCTGTTGATGGCAACACAAAGATCGCGGCGCACAGCGTCACAGCGTCAGCACGACACGATATCCGACAGTGGTGCGTAGGACATGTGCAAACTTGCTTAGTCGGAGTGAAGACGGGGACGACGAAAACAGGCTGAATCCGGGCACCTGGAAGTGGTACGGCTCATAGACTGCATGTGGATGGGCTCGTAGGCTAATAGGTTGTATAGAAAAGCAAAAATGCAAGACGTACAGCAGCGGGTATTCGCTGGTCGTCACCGACCCAACTACTAATCCGCCGATTACCGGTTTAACTAGGGGAGAGCGGACGGGATCCCGTGTTTTCCAGTATCTATGGCCGTACGTGAAATGGATGCTGCTGGAGTCGTTTATAACCGTCGTGCCATGTAAATCTTGAATTTGTAAGTCGGTGAAAGGCCAGTCTCAGGGGGAGTAGGGGATTTACTAGCTATGTCAAGATGCTCACTGCGTCCTGTTTATGAACTCTATATTGTATTACAGACGGACGAGGCAAACGGCGACGAGTATCTGACGACGTGACTTGACATTTTGATCTATAACAAATTGATATACTTTGCTTTGAAGCAATGAAACATATTATTTGGGCTGTTACAGAGTAATACAATACGTAATAATATACACACACGCGATAACCAATCAATATACTCGCCCTGGACGAGACTACGCACAACATACTCGTATCTTACGTACGGAGTAGTTTCGACAGCGAAGTGTCACTTAACAACTAAACAAGAACACAGGCTTACCAGATCTAAGAAATCTCCACCAAACAACCAGATATACGACAATATAAGTGGTGTGGCTAGTACGAATTCAAATACTAAATAGCCATGTAAGGGCTACGACTTACATGTATGTTACTAGGCCGAGCAGCATTACTAGCTGACACTACACAGATACCGAGCACAGGAAATTACTAGTAAGGCTCCTTCCAAACGGCGCAGCACAGGCTAGTTTAGCCCTGTTCTGGGGACCGACAATCCAGCAGTACTATGGGCAGGATCCAAGCTGGTCACGAGAACGAGCATTGAGAGGCCAGCATAAGTGATCCGCGCTTCGAAAGACATTCGCAAGCCTTGCGAGGGAATAACTGCCACAACCTCAGCTGCCTTCTGCTGGCACGGCCCGTGTGTCTTGCAGAAACAGGACGGAGCGGTGGCCGCGTCCCGAGCCCAGTGTCTACGTGCTCCATTGTGCGCTGCCGAGCGCTAGCATTCCAAGGAGAAGCGGGCAGGTCAAACGGCGCGCGCTCCCTTGCCTGGCTTGGCTGCGCGTTCAAGGAGGAAATAGAACAAAAGGAACAAGGACAGGCGAAAGGGAGAGTGCCTGAAACCGAAACGAGCAATGTAGCAGAGAAAGGCGAAATGCGAGTCCTGCTATGGGCATTCCTTGGCCCCAGCATTTCTCGCCGGTCATTGTGGGAATATTGCCAGGTGCTGAATGGAGGCAAAACTCCGTTTCTGCGTACGTACAAAGTAGAGCCGCAGCAACATCTCGCCATGCTCGTATTGTCCGTGCCACGAAGCAGCCGTTTCGATGCTCCGTAACACTCCGTAATGCTCCGTACCCGTAGCCACTGCTCGCTATGAATAGCAGCCCGACACTGCAACGTTCGACGGGGCGAGCGCAGATCATCGCCCTCTTGAGTACGTATGAGCACGTCGTGCTCAAAGGAGAAAAGCGCAGAAAGGGGAAAAAGAGCGACAGGGGACGGCGCGCAAAGAGAAGGGATCGCCGGACAGCAGATGTTCTGGACTGGACATCGTCTGGCCAGCTCACCGGCCTTGTTCGACTTCCCGCAACGAAGCACGACTACTCCGTACGGAGTAGCACTCCGTAACAATACCTCGTATTATATGCCCAGGGTTGATGCCGACGCGTCATGGGAGATGCGGCTGCACGGCATGTTGGGGAGGCCGAGATGTGCGGCAATAGAGCGTGCCAATAGGGATTGTTTGTATGCATACGATTACGACGACGCGTACTCGCCCGCGGCGCTGATTCGGCCGGTCCTCAGCGACCGGTGGTAGGACGTCATCATGCGGTCGTCCAGCGTGAGACGGCGAGAGACGGCGGGCCGAGAGACTGCCACATGCGTGCTCGTGCGCTGTGAGACGGCGAGCAGGAATGTTTGAGTGGCCCTATGATGCACACTCGGCTACGAAGAATGCCTTTGTAAGCTGTACAGATTAGAGCTTCGGCCAGAGAATCTGGAATGGAGGCAGGAATGGCCGCTGCCCTACCGAGTTTCAAAACGGCGCCAGGCGCTCCTGCCTTCTATGAAGAACAACCACGTGCCTGTATCGTGAGCGACCACGTGATCATTCTGCGTAACTTACTCGTAGTTGGTACAATACAATATTTCTGCAGTACGAAACGACTACTCGTAATATGCCGATGTCTGCGTCGGCGAGTACGGAGTACGGCACGGCAGCTTCGCGATGGCAATAGTGGCTTGTTATGCTTGCCATCGTACGAGGGCGCAATAAGACGGACTTGTAATCTGTACGAGTAGTATTACTCCGTACACGGGTTGCACAACACTTGGACCCACGTGATTGGCTAGAGCGGCCGCCGACCAGGACGCGTGGTGCTGTTGTCGTTCTGCCGCCGGGTGGACACACGGCACCGTGCGCGCAGGAAATTGGAAATTGCGTCTGGAGGCGGCCAAGCAGCACGGCGCATCGCTAGTCAGGGGCCGCCGGACGGCTCGACCGCCCTGCGAAATTGCGAGCGGCGGCGGGCAGCTCGGCGACAGTGCACGAGCGCGCGCGCACCGTCGGGCGAACAGCTCTCTGCCCATGTCGTGGCACGGCGCCGGTCTCGCGCCGCTGGACGGGCAGACTCCGTAGACCGGTCTGTCTTTGAGAAGGCTGTTCTGCTTTCTGCTCGCAAAGTCGGCTGCGTACGTTGTGCGCAGTGATACCACTCGCGCTCGTCGCCAGAAACACACACCTGCTCCCATTGGGCCTGTCGCTTACCCGCAATGCTTCGCGCTCCGTGCGACAAACGCTGCGATCGGCGGCTTCAGCGAGAACGAGAACGGTCGCCGCGTGCTGTCTGTGTGCTCGCTTCTTCAAGAGACACAGCCGGCGCTAGGTCCTAGGCACACCTTGTCGCCGTACCGGTACCTGCGCCGGCCTAGCTCTGACATGCGAAACGAACCCTTGCCGCTTTGGACGGCGCTACACAGGGGCTTTTCCCGCACACAGCGCCTGCCAGCGAGGCGCAGGACTTTAGGTAATAAGCACTGTAAGTACCAGTACTCTGTCCCGACCCGTCCGCCGAAATTCGACAGTGCCAGGCCCGTAGCCAATCACGGAGTGCAGATCCCAGCAGCGTGCCTGGCTAGACCCACCTGCATTGCTGTGAGTGGCAGCGCCCCTGTCGTCTGTCGTGGACCCACTTCCGTGCGAGCCCAGATTACTTGTCCTTCGTACTCGCACTTCAATACGAAGACTCGCGCCTCTCAGCGGCGCTTGCCCGCCACATTGTCGTACGGAGTATTACTGACATGGCGCAGGCAGGTATCCCGATCCGTCTGCAAGGATGCTCGTATGAAAACAATCCCGCTCGCTGGCGTGCATAAAGAAAGGCGACGGAAGAAGAAAGGAAAGAGTACGGGGCATCCCGCGCTGTACTGTGCGCCAAACACACTGTCCGAGTTCGATTTGAGCTCGTCTTGCTTGCACGAATACAATACGAGTATTACTCCGTTCTTACTCTAAAAGTGCGAGCTGGACCGTGCGGACGCCAAACGGTGGCAACTGCCAGAAAGCACAGGTCTCCCGCCCCCTAGAACACGCTACGCAACGGCTCGCCGAAGGATTGCAGAGCTTTTACGCCGCGCCGTGAGACGAGCCAGCTTCGCCGCAGTCGTCGCGTCGCATTTGTGTTTGTACGGACGGAACTCGTACCTGTAGCACGAGTAATACGCCTACGGAGTATTACTCGTACGGAGAAGACCTCTCGCTCGCAGCAGCGCCGTGCATATCGTACTGTACAGATCGGACGCAGCACGGCTGCTCTGCCGTGCGATCCCTTTCCGGCGCACACGAGTCCAGGCAGGTGTGCTCGCTCTTTGACCCAGTGCGCATGCGCACTGCGCCTTCCCTAACTGGCGTATTACTCGTACACCTTGCTCAGCCCGTGTCCGCTGCCACACTCCGGCCCCGGACGTCCCTTCCCTCTTCGTCTGTTCCTGCATGCAAGAAACCCAGAGTTGAGTCACGAGGCACAATGAGCAATAATACTGGATAGTGCTGCATGCCACTGCGTGCTTGTGCCGGTACGAAGTAGTAATACCGCACATGTGCAAAATACGAAGTACTGCGCAGGGAAAAAAAGAAAATAAGGAAACTGCGATCTAGGACCCCGGCCGGCACGCGTGGGTCCCGCTTGGCTAGCACGCCTTCCGCCTGTCTCTCCCTCCATTTCTCCCTCCACTCCCCCTGCTCCCTTGTCTCTGCCCCCTGCTCCCACCAACAGCCAGCGGCCAGCCCGCCCAAACACCCCAGAGCCAGAGCAGCCAGCCTCTCGTCGTCTTCCGTCCTCCTTTATCCTCCTCTTCCTCCCTCCTCCCCTTCCCTCTTCCTCCTCGTCCACTACCGATCCCCGACATCGACAATCATCCTCCTTCGACGACGTCGTCCTAAGCCAACGACCGTTACGACCGACTCGGAGCCAGTGTCTTTCATTTCCCTTGGGATATGACCTCCGGAGGTCTGCCGCCGAAGCGATTTCCTGCCTCTCCTTAAATCAAAACAAACAGCAAAGCGCCGACAACATTCACGCCAGTGCTCCTTTTGGTCCACTGCAAAACGACAGTCTCTGTCACGTCACTCATTTATCTTCCTTTTTGGATATTCTGTTTCCTTGATTGCGACATTTGCTTTTGCGTGCTTCGCAGTTGAAGAAACGTCTACAAAATGTAAGTCACCAGCGCTCGCTCGGCTGTCTGACTGCCTCGAAGGATGCGGGGGTCGCATACACTTCACCCGGCAACGACGTTGGTCGACACGAAGTAATGGCAGACATGGTGAGGGCGCTCGTCTATCCGCCGCTTTACTGACTGACTCGTCCGCGCAGACCACGCTCGTTGACTGAAGATTGCCTCTTCATCACATACACTCGTTTATATCTCGTTCTGGAACCCGTATGTGACTTCGATTCTCTGCATCTGTCTGCTCCTGCTCGCAGCACCGCCGTTGCTTGCCTTCCGCCGCATCTCCATGGCCCCCATGACCATGACCCTGACTGACCGAAGCTATTCGACATCAGAGACGACCCTCACTCTTTACCTCTCCGCCCTCGTTTGAATTATTGACACTCGCTCGTTTTCATACACCGGATGTCGCCAGCCTAGATCCTTTGCTCGACCCCAGCCAACAACGAATACAGATCAAGCGAGAGAACGAGACCATCATTCTACCTATACATAAACAGCCATGCGCACAGCTTCCGTCCTGGTTGCCGCTTTCGCGGCAACCGTCACTGCGATCGGCGCCGCCAATGAACGCCCACGGATATACTTCCCTCGCCATGTTCGCCGTACCTTTGTCAACGCGACAAGCACACAGGACTCGCCACACTCGGCACCGCCCCCGACGCTCGCCCCGGAGAGCACGACTCTTTTCCCGTCAACGTCTCTGGAGAGCGTCTTGACCTCCGACCTGTCGTCCGATTCGTCCTCTGACGCCAGCACCTCGGAATCGACAAAGCGCGATCCCCAGTCCAACCCCTTCTCCGAAGGCTCGATCCTCGGCTTCTCTCTGACCGGCTCGCGCATTCCCAAGTCAGCCATGCTGTCAGGCGTCCTCGGGTCCGATAGCGGCACCGTCACCGTCATCGTGGCCACCAGTACTGTTGTGGCTTCGGACACGTCCAGCACCTCCAGCGGCACCATGGCCAAGACCACCTCTACCAAGTCGTCTTCGGGGAGCTCGTCGTCTGCTAGCTCGACTGCCAGCTTGGATTCTAGCTCCGCCGGCGCGACCAACGCAACAACGTCCGCCGATTCTAGCTCGACTGCGACGACCTTGTCCTCTGGTTCTTCGTCTGACACCTCGTCTGGCGCTTCTTCTGGCTCATCTTCTGGTACGGCGTCCTCCAGCGCTGGTTCTACCAAGGCAACTGCGTCTTCTACGTCTTCCGGCTCGTCTTCTGCCACGTCGTCCTCGAGCGCTGGCTCAGCCAAGGCAGCTACATCTTCTGCGTCTTCAACGTCATCTGGCAACTCGACCGAATCTGCGTCCACCGGCACAGGGACCTCCAGCGTGGTGTCCAGCTCTTCTGGTATCGTCGTGTACCCCGGCTCTACTAGCGTAGCCTCGTCTTCCGCTACTACGACCCCAGGCCTCCTTGATGACCTGACGTCTCTTCTGGGCATCAGCCCGTCGAAGAACGCGACTGCCGCTACTTCAAGCCCAACTCCCGTTGCGACTGGCATCTCAATCATCACTGCCTCTGGATCGGCGCTCATCTCATCTATCTTGTCACTCCCTACGGAGACTAGTGTTGGTATCTTGTCGAGTGCCACTGCCAATTCAACCGAGGCGTCTGGTACCGCCGTCTCTGCCGGTGTGACTTTCACGTCTGCCGTAGGCACCGGTTATGTGTCCTCGTCCGGCATCATCATCGGCACATCTGTTGCCAGCTCTGTCGGCGCGACTGCCACTGTCGCTGCCTCGACTAACTCTAACTCTACGAGCGCGGGCGTGAGCGCGAGCGCCATTTATGCCGGTACTGGGGTTGCGACCGGCGTGAGCGCTTCGCTGACCGCAAACTCTACCGCGTCTGCCACCACTGCGACTGGCACTAGCGGCCTGACTGTTCTGCCGACCGTCTCTTCCACCACATCCAGCAACAGCACGTCTAGCGCCAACGCCACTGAGCCGGTCACTATCGTTTCTTCCTCTGCGGGCGCCGGCACCGGCACTGGCTTGTTGCCTGTGCCGATTACTGCTACCTCTACGGCGGGCTCCTCCACTGTCCCTGCAGCGACTTCTGTTGTCACGCCCACGACGTCTCTGGCTGCCTCCGTCACATGGCTGCCCTCCACGATTATCGTGATGCCGACGCCTACCTCGGCGCCGTCTGGCTCGTCGACTGTTGTGGCCACTGGCCTCCCTACGGGCCTCCCGAAGGCTATCACGCCCGACGCTGATACGTCGTCTCCGGAAGACACCACCGATATTCAGCTTGCCTTCTTGTACGGCCTGAACTACGCATTTGTGGCCTCCACCCCCAAGGCGGCTGCGCAGGTGCTCAAATACGTCCCGTCGATTCTTGCGTATGCTGGAGACTTTGATGAGAGCCTGGCCGTTGTAAAGCGCCTGGTGCCGTACGACACCACGGAACAGCTTGGCTACGTTACGATGCTTGCCATCTGCACGTACCCATCGGCCCTGGTTGACCAACTCCGGCTGGACATGCACCTTCCCGCAGCTGCGCTCTGGCACAATCCGACTGGGCTGGCCTACAACATGTCGCTTGAGATCAACACTGCCATCGACATTGCCGTTGGCTCGACTCTGAGTGGCAGCGCTAGCACGACCGGCAGCGGCGCCGAGTCGTCTTCTGGCTCTTCCTCGAACGACGCCTTTGGCAATGCTAACGGCAAAGACCAGTCGTCCTCGCAGCGGGGAACGACGGCCGGTATTGCTGTCGGCGCGGTGGTTGTTTCGGCGGCGTACGGCACTGCCATGTTCATTGTTGCGCGCCGTTACAAGCGCAAGAAGCAGTCGATCCACCGCCGCAGCAGCTCTGTCGACACGCCCTCGGAGATGCGGCAGACGGGTAGCCCCGCGCTTATGGGTGGTGCTGTCCTGAGCCGGGACTTTACTTCGACGTACGGCGGTGTAGCTAGCGCTGCGGCTGGGGGACGCAACAGTCACGGCAGCGGTCGCAGCAACATGAACAACTCAGCACGCACAGCTTTCATCTCGGCACCCGTCGCCGCAGAGAACTCGCTCGGCTGGAACTAAGCCGGCCATTGCTCATCTTCTTTACTCTTCCCATACACCCGAGTTCTTCCGTTCTTCGTCAGAGTGCTTTCCTCGCCAACATGTGCACGTCGCTTCGAACAGTCATCATTGCCTCTATGCAGTCGCCAATCGTCAATAACAGGTTCTTTCTTATTTCATGCTTCGATACCCTTCGGGAGGTCTACGTCTCTGCCCGTTGTTTTTTATTTTTTTACTTCTTCGCTTGAGCGTCTTCGCTGTCGGTCCTGTAACGGGCGGCCGAGCGCCATCTAACGACGCAATGAGTCCACGCACGTGGATTCGACTGCACTAGGCAGTGTTACGGGATCTAGTTTTTTTCATGTCATTTACTATTCTTGGATATAGCAGCGCCGGGTTGCATGACCGCGCGGCGCCCCTTCTATTTTTTTTGTTGTTACATAGACTTTTGATCTCGCCCCTCCCTGACGAGGTTCTGGATACAATATGACTTCTCGTGTGGCACGCACACAGAGAAACGTTCTTTTTGGATACGGTCCTGCTTCGTGGGAGGGGAGGGGAGAGTGGCTTCTTTGTCGCACTCGACTGAGCCATAATATGTTTCTCGCTTCGCTACGGGCTTGAAACCTGGTACGACGGCGCACAGGGTGTCCATGACGGGCAGCCGAGGGAGACGAGGGAGTTGTGATATAGTTGATAAGGGAGGACGGAATGGGCTTGCAGTACGGGGGGCATGCCGCGCCGGCCGAGGAGCAGTGGCTCAGGTGGGACGGGATGCCAACCCCTGCTGCATGCTGTATCTCTAGCATTCCTAATAGAGTGAGAAAATATAAATGCCTGGAAGAAGCGATGCAGTGCGACGTGTAACTGAGACATGCGAGTCACCATTATGCAGACTCGCTGAGTCAGACTGGACTACCTGTACGGAGTACTTGATTGTTGCAGAGAAGGCGCGTTCCTGGCGATTTCCTTGCGAGCATTCGCCCTACTTCGTACACGTGTGCGACTTATTGCGGAGTAAAGCCACGTAATTCGAGGCACGGGTGGTTTAATCTCAGGATCTGCACTCTCCGTAATGGCAGTCAAGCTGTCCTACTCGTGCGTGATCCGCCGTCTTCTTCGCCACGACAGCTCACGGCCGGCCTGCAGCTGACAGACACTCATTTGCGGTCGCTGCAAGGTGGCACGCAATGTGCTGCACTCTCGTCTAGTATCAAACACGCCAAGAACCGAATGGCACGCGTCAACATGGACGCCGACGCGGCATCGTCGGCGGGACTGCTGACGCCAAGCTCGAGCCCGAGCCCGGGCGACATGAGCGGTGGCTGTGAGCTTGGCGACAGCCAGGCGTTCGACGACAGGCCAACCGGCGATATCGAGCTTGACCCCCGGAGCCGGAGCCGGGGCCGGAGCCGGCTTGTCTTTACGGCGGACGAGGAGCGGGCGGTGGTGCGGCAGTTTGACCGGCGGATGGTGTTGCTGGTGGCGCTGCTTTACCTGCTGAGCTTCCTGGACCGATCGAGTGCGTTGCCTTTTGCTCTCTTGCAGTTTTTGTCTTTCTGTCTTCTTCTTTCTGTCTTCTTCTTTCTGTCTTCTTCTTTCTGTCTTCTTCTTTCTGTCTTCTGTCTTTCTTTTGTCTTACTTTGTCTTCCTCTTTCTGACAGCCAGATATCGGCAACGCTCGCATTGCCGGCATGGACGCCGACCTGCAGACAACGCCGCCGCGCGCCGACTGGTATGCCTGGGCGCTCTCGGCGTTCTACGTGACCTACATAGCCTTTGAGTGGATGGCCGTGCTGTGGCGCTGCCTGCCGGCGCACGTCTACGTTGCCGCGCTCGTCGCCGGCTGGGGTCTGGCCGCCGCTCTGCAGGCGGTGGCGCCCTCGTACCCGTTCCTGGTGGCCATGCGCGTCGTGCTTGGCATCGCCGAGGCCGGCTTTGCGGGCATCCCGCTCTACCTCGCGCGCTTCTTCCGCCGCGACGAGCTCGCGCTGCGCACAGCCGTCTTCATCGCGGCCGCGCCGCTGGCAACGGCCGTGGCGGCCTCGCTGGCCTGGGCCATTGTGGCGCTCGCCCGCCGGCTGGCCGCGCCGATCGCGCCGTGGCGGCTGCTGTTTCTCGTCGAGGGCTTCCCGTCCGTGCTGGCGGCCGCGGCGGCGTGGCGGCTGCTGCCGGACGCGCCGGAGCGCGCGCAGTACCTGACGCGGCGGCAGCGGCGGCTGGCCAAGCAGCGGCTCGCCGACAACGACGTCGACGATCACGGCGCGCACGAGGGCGGCCGCCACGCCCTCGCCGACCCGGCCGCCTGGCTCACGGCCGCCATGTTCTTCCTTGCCAACATGGCCTACAGCTCGCTGCCCGTCTTCCTCCCGACCATCCTCGCGGCCATGGGCCACGACGCCGCCACTGCCGAGGCCCTCGCCGCCCCGCCCTACCTCGCTGCCTGCGCGGTTGTCCTCGCCACCGCCCACGCCTCCGACCGCCTGCGCGCCCGCGCCCCGCTGGTCGCCGCCCATGCCCTCGTCTCGGCGGCCGGCTACGGCGTGCTCTCCCTGCCCGCCACTGTCCTCGGCCGCACCAGCGTCCTCCGCTACCTCGCCGTCTATCCGGCCGCCATCGGCTTCTTTTGCGTCGTCGTCCTGCTCATCGCCTGGAACCTCAACAACCAGCGCGGCGCCCGCCGCCAAGGTGCCGCCTTCGCCCTCTTCCAGGTCGTTGGTCAGTGCGGCCCCCTCATCGGCACCCGCCTCTACCCCGATGCCGACGCGCCCCTTTTTCTGCATGGCATGCGCACCATGGCCGTCGCCATGCTTGCCGTTGCCGCCCTCGCTCTCCTCCTGCGCGCCCTTCTGAAGCGCCGCAACTGCCGCCTCCAGGCTCGGTCAGCCGCCGATGGATGCGACGATACCTACACGGACGGCGACGAGGACGACGGCGCTCACGATGAGCAGGACGGCCTCGTGGGCCACCGCCAACACAGACATCAAATGCCGTTTCGATACATGCTCTGACGAGACAATATCGCGACTCCATGCCCTCACGCTTACTGTTTGTTTCGACCGTAAGGCGTCTGGATCGATTGCTTCTACTACATCCCGGAGCGAGCTGTCATCCCCATCGACGCGACACTGAGTCGGGTCAAGCGTTTTGGCTTTGTGACGGATCAGTCGGGGAACGGCACAGTGTGTCCCGCATATCGTGCGCATGATAATCATAATACTCTATCTCTTGGATAGTTCGCCGCTGTCTTTGGGCCGAGTCTCGACGAGAAAGCTAACAGTATTTCACCCCTGCCACCCTACAACATGTCCAGTCCAGGCGTCATTGTCTCGCCGGCATCAGTCTCTCGATCCTCTGCACCGCACGACCCTTGCTTGGTCACTCTTTCGTATCACTGTGGCGGTGCCGGCTGTGTTTATCTCGATGCGACTTTACCTTTTCTCGAGCCTCCTTCCGCCAAGAATTCATTCGGTCAGCCAGTTTGCAGTCGGCCAGGCAGTCTCCGAGTCGCTCCCGCTGCTGACGGCTTAGCTGTCGGATCCGCTGTCCCACCGAACATTCAGTCTCTTGAGAATCTGTATCGATTGGCTGCGCGTTGCCGTCCAGGCCTTCTTTGCTTCGCCGCGTCCTGTGCCACGTCCGTGCCTTTTCGGCGCACCAGCTGCTGAGCCAGCCGCCTCTGCGTTTCTCGTGGGAATGCTAGTCGGCGCCGTAAACGCTGGCTGCCGTGGGTCTTCGTGTGTGGTGGAAGCGCCGGCCCATCCACGGCGAGCCGAATCGCCGTAGCGGCGCAAGGCTAGGGGAGGACGATCGGGCGCTGCGCACTTCAAAGCGTTGTTCTGTGTGAGCGGGTGTGCCGTACCCATGGTTCAAGTCTGGCTCAGACATGATAGTCGGGGGCGGGTCCATGAGACTAACTGCAGATCGGCTGATGGCACCGCTGAGCTGCGTAAATACGCTTGTATAGAACGTGTCGGTGGATGAGGACGACGGCGCAGGATCGGTGGACGTGGCACACGGCGATTCCGCTTTCGCTTTCGGGCTCGAGCTGTGGCTAGTGGTTTGCCTTATCAGGACAGACGTGCCCAGGCTGTGCTCTGGGGCTGACCAGTTCGCGTTCCTCGCCACGGCCGCATGCTTGAAAAGGGCCCGATCTAGCTGGGCCAGCCGCGACCGGGACAAGAGCCGCGATGTGAACAGCGCTCTAGACCTGCCACTCCCGCTGCCGGTGCTGTCTCGCGGTGACGTGGTGCATTTCGAGGGGTGTGTGCCATCTGGCGGGTAGGAGGAAGACGACGCACCTCGCCGCACCCGACCAAAATAGGGTCGCGGATGCTCGGCTATGTAGCTCGCCTGCAGACTCTTTGGCAGTGTCGTCCAGTCTGTCGAAGCGGCAACGTTCTGTACCGGCGATGTTGTCTTACCCAATCTGCCCAGACTACTGAGGCTGCCAAAGCTTCCGAAGCCGCCAAAGTTGCCAAAGCTCCCAAGACTTCCGAGGTCGCCGAGGTGAGCCAGGCCAAGACAACTGCCGTGGTTCTCCGGCAGCCCTTCCGGTTGCCAGTCCGGCCCGGTGCACACAGCTTCCTCGGGGGCCTCCGCTTCCGGAGCTGCCAGCTCGCAGCATGGCACGGAACGGAAAATCGAGCCGAGACGAAAAGAGCGGGAACTGGCCTTTTCCATTGCGATAATCTCCTTTTGGTATCCGTGACTCAGTTCTGGTGTTGCAGGTGTTTCTGGTCTACCGGACTGCGTCGGGCTGTCTCGTTCTCCGGACCTGTCCAGTGATCCCTGCTGTTGCAGCTTGCTCTGCTTGTCTGGCACGCATGATCCGCCCGGTGTTTTGGCAGCGTCCTATATCTGCAAAGGCGGCGGAGGAGCTGGGGCAGCGCTGTCCACCCCGAGCTGAGCCGAGCTGTGAAGAGGGCTGGTGCTCTGATGCGGTGACATTGTGATGGCGGTCAGAGAATCAGAGCATCCCAGCAGCAATGAGCTCACTTGAAGCAGTGGTGCCAGGCAATCTTATTCGTAGCAGGGTACTGGAGAAATGTATATATGGCGTGATGCTCACTGAAGTGGAATAAGATGCTACATAAGTAGGCGGACGCGCGAAGTATGAAGTTGGGGCGAGCTCGTTCATATGGGCGGGAGCGGGAAAGGGAAGCGAAGCAAAGCAGCAGGAGCAGAAAAGAGGCATAAATAGGGGAACAGACGGAGATCTGGTTGGTGGGACCACGACACCAGCCCGGCCGCCCGATTGAGAAACTGCATTGTCTACTCGTAGCAGGACGCTCCTGCCGCTCGCCGCTCTTTCCGTCTCCTGAACCGGCTGAACTAATTCCGGGGCGGTCAGCAGCAAGGCTGCAGTTGCGTGACTTTGCCGCTTCTGAAAAGGGGAAACGGAGCACGATTCACAAAGTGAGCACGATGCATGGGATAGCAACGGGATACGCAATTGAAGCAACGGACCATGCAGCATTTATCGTTCTTTTCATTGCTGTCCAACTGAAGATTCGTTATGTGTTCGTACACGTCATGGCCGCCCACGCTGCTGCCATGTCTGCCTCGCAAGCCTAAGCCTTGTCTAAGCCCATGCGTCTGTCTTTCTACAACACGTGTTTGCGAGGCAGAGGCGAGTGGTCTTCGTATCGTACACGCAGCTGCCAGGCCGTGGGACGGGTGGCCCGCGCTGCGCTCTGTTCCAGGCCTCCGTCCGGCGATCATGCCACCACAGCCACGCCCATGGACTTGGCCTGGAAGATGATGGAGCGGCAGATGCTCTCGAGCGAGTTGCCCGACAGCCGTGGCTCGCTCTGCTTGATCTTGGCGATCTCGTAGATGTGCTTGAGGCTGACGGTGCCGACGGTCTCCTTGCCGGGCTTCTGGGCACCGCGGCGCTTGCCGCCCTTGCTCGGCGCCACCTCAGCCGCGTTCAGCAGCAGCCACGACGTGTGAGGCGTGCGGACGTCAAAGTAAAAGGTCCGGTCAGGCCGGACGATGACGCGCACCGGCAGCGGCGTGCCGGCGTTGATGTGGGCGGTGCGGGCGTTGAATTCCTTGCCGGTCAGCGGGGGAGGGCAAGGCGAGGCGAGAGAACAAAAGCACGCCGGCACGCGGCAATCAGGCACGCGGCGGTCAGGCAATCAGCAATCAGGCACACAGCAGACACACACCTTGCAGAAATCCATAGACTTGATGCCCTTGCTACCAAGGGCCGGGCCGACCGGCGGGCTCGGACTGGCCTGGCCGGCGCCCACGATGAGCTTCACGATCTGATCGACCGGGGCGGAGCGGGCCTTGGACATGGCGGAGAATGCAGTGCGGATCGAGGCCGGGTGCGGTGCCGTGATCTCTATGGCCTCCAGGCGAGTCGTGGTCGACGTCGAGGTGCAGAAAAATGCGACAGAGCTGCAGCCACAGCACCGCCACAGCACCGCCACGCAAACGAATCGTTCCTCAATGACCCAATAGAAAAGTCTGTCCACGTGACCGCATCCGCATCTTTTTTTTGTTATTATGGACGCGCCTCGCATCACCATTCTTCCCTCCTCCCACCCATACACATACTACTTCCTTATCGCTACTCGTACGCCGCACCGCACCACGTTATATTGCAATGGAAATTAACATCGCTTCTCCTTTTAGACTTCGGAGTAGGTACTAACACTACTTGTACTTGTAGAAGTGCTACGCGATCCGTTACGGAGATCCTACTAATCCTTATGTACAAAGTAGCTACGCGTAGTTTTAAAACATACGCCTACGCGTCAGATTATTTTGCTTTACTACGGAGTAATTACATGTCATTGTAGTTGTAATTGTACTGGTTTACATGTTACTTACAGAATTGTCGGTTTTAAGAGACGCTGTTTACGGCCAAAACGTAGTCACGTGGACAGACTTTTCTATTGGGTCATTAAGGGACATTCGCAAACGAGCGCCCATCACGTGCCGCTAGGCAGCGGTGAAGTGCACTGTATCTTACTCTGTAGTCTGTGCAAATCCCTGTACCAGGAACCTACAGCACAACGGGCCCGCTGCTGATTGGGCCGGACCCCGCTGCTGCAGCTCGTCCCACCAGCAAAAGCGCACAATAAACTTTGGGCAGCCCACAGTCGTGACGTCCCGCCGCCCTATTTGCGCCCGAGCCTTTCCTCTTCCCTCTTCTCTCGCCGCTTGCCGCCCTCTCGTCTGGTCTCGTCTCCTTTCCTGCCCACAACACCCTTTTCCAACCAGCCTCTGTCTGCCCGCCTGGCCCGATTCGTTCCGGCGGTGAAGAGACTGTCCCGCGCCGCTTCGTCCTCGACATCTCCATCTCTTCGCCCTCACCTTCGACCCCTCCCTTTTGCCGCTTCTCGTCCCCAGCCTACTCAACGCTTCCCGCTTTCTTCTGCTTCCGCTGGGAGAACGCCTCTGCTGTCCGACCTCCTCGCCCATCTGCCGTGTCCTGCCCGCCGCTGCTTGCTCCCGCAGCAGCTTCTCGGCCGCTCTCTGCCCTCGTCCGGCTCCCGCCTTGCCTCGTCTCTCCCGCCTACCCACCATGTTCAACTGGGCCAAGCAAACGTGGGTGTCCTCCGCGGCTGCGTGTCGCTCGTTATCTTATCGATATGCATGATCTCTGCTTCACATGCTTCACATGCTGCACATGCTGCAGAGCCTGCAAAGGCAGCAGATGCCAGGCTCCTGCTAACCGTGACAGCCTCGCCCACGTGGCCGGCACCCAGGAGCCCATCTACGGTCCTTCCGCCATCAAGTCCGTCGCCGTCGAGGCCAAGGAGACCAATACCCCCTACACCGAGATTACGCGCGACGACCTGCGATGGACCGCCATGGAGTCGACCTGCGTTGAGACACAGAGCTTCTATATCACCAGCGATGATGGCCTGACCGGCTTCGTCCAGGTCATCTACAGCAACATGTCGTACGTCTTTGTAGCAGAACGGCTGCTTATCTTTTCTTTTGCTTTTTGCTTTTTGCTTTTTGCCTTTTGCCTTTTGCGTTCGCCTTTTCCCGCTCACGGTCTACTCGCCCGTGGTTCTGTTCTGCACTCCTCTACTTTCGCTGACAGAACAGCGGCATTCGCACCACCTGTCAGTTCAACACCAAGCTCTTCGACGTGTCTGGCGGCAACAGGGAGACCCTCTGGAGCTCCACGCCGCTCAGGCACCACGAGTTCAGCGAGGACATGAACTCGTTCTATGCTGCCGACTGCGCGGTCGAGCTGTCCGAGGACGGCGAGTCGTACACGATCAAATCGCTCAACGACGAGAGCGCCATTGTCAACCTGGCGGTGAAGCGCACAGCGCCGGGCTTTCAGGCCGGCAAGACGGGCCTCACGCTCTTCGGCACCGATCTCAACGAACCCTGGGGCTCGATGCGCCATGTCTTCTGGCCGCGCTGTGTCGTCTCCGGCACCATCACCACCCCCGGCGGTCCCATCGCCTTCAGCGGCGGCCGCGCCCTCTTCGTCCACGCGCTGCAGGGCATGAAGCCGCACCACCTGGCTGCGCGCTGGAACTTTGCCAACTTCCAGGGCGAGAACTACTCGGCCGTGCTGATGGAGTTCACCACGCCGCCGTCGTACGGCTCGACCGTGGTGACCGTCGGCGCCGTGGTCCGCGACGGCGAGATCGTCTTTGCGAGCACCGACGCGACGGCGACGCACCTGGCCACGAAAGACGACACCGAGAACGACTGGCCGGAGCCGACGCAAATCCGCTACACGTGGAAGGGCACAGCCAAGGACGGCACGGCCGTGGAGGCTCTCCTCGAGGGCGGGCTCGACGACCGCCTGGACCGCATCGACGTCATGGCCGAGGTGCCGGGCTTCGTCAAGAAGATTGCCGGCAGCGTGGCTGGCACGAAGCCGTACATCTACCAGTACTACCCGCGCTCGAAACAGCTGGAGCTGAAGCTCAAGAAGGGCGAGGAAGCCGAGATTGTCGAGCCGGGCAACCTCTTTGCGGAGGCCACGTTCATCTCGGACTAGTGAGTCGTCTCGGACATTCGGCGGGCTGGCGCCTCGTCCGGCTCTTGCTGTACCTATTGTTTTGGCCTAGTGGCGTTCTTTTGACTTATCACTCGTTGTCGTCTTCATTTTGGGTACGGCCTCCTATCGCGATCTCCCTTGCGCCACTCTTTCCTCACGTCCCGTGTCCTGTGTCCTCCCTTTGGAACTCGCATTTTCCCTCCCTGCTCGCCCTTTATCCCCTCTCACATCGGAACTCTGTGCATCGTGCCTGCAGCCGATGCACCATTCGTCCACCTTTTGCACGCGCAAGACACGACGTGGCGGGGAAATATTGCGCAAATGATAGACAACGGATTCTTCATGTAATTGTAATACCTGGGGGGCGGAGGAAGATAGCATCAATTCATATATACATTTTTCTTTGATTTCTGGGTCTCTGTATTACGTCGGTAGCATCAACAAGCATAGCAAGATTCATAAAAAAAGTCTGTCCATTATGTAGCCAAAGCTACAGCTAAAAGATGTAAGGATAAATAAGATGGGGTATCTGATATATGAAATGTAAACGTGCATCTCCAGCAAGCTGCCTTTTCCACTACACCACTCCGACTGCCACGCTTTTCGCGTGCCATAGTTAAATCAGTCCTATAAACCGTTTCGCTCTCCTATTTTCTTTCTTTCATCTGGTTGAAATTCTGATATCTTCTTTGTTTTCCTGTGTCTTCTTTCTTTCTCGTTTTTGCTTTCGTCTTCCGGTGTGCGCCGCTGTTTACCGCTTCAGCTTGCTCGTCTCCCAGTTCTGGAGTACTTTGTCGAGCGTCTGCGTAGCTCGCCGCTCGTCCGCCTGGAAAGCGCCGTTGTACATGTTCGCCAATACGCGCTTGCTGTTGGCGTGATCCTGCGCGAAGTGGACAGCAGCGTCCTTGCCGCAGCGCTCGCGGGTGACGCGCACGGCCTCGTTCAGCAGGTCGCCACCTATGCCGCGGCGGCGGTAGCGCAGCTTGGTAGTCCAGGCACGAATGGTGCCGTCGCCGCCTCCGAGCTGCTGCGCGCCAGCACTGCTACTCGACCGCAGGCGTAGGACAAGCGCACCAATCAACTCGTCGCCGAAACGGGCGCCGATGACGGTATCTTCCGTCTTCGCGGCGTCGGCGTCGTCGGTGGTCTGCAGCAGCCAGTCCCAGTCGACGTTCTCGGCAAAGCGCAGGTATTGGGAGCTGAGATAGCGGATGCCGAGCAGGTAGGTCATGGTGATGCCGGAGACGAGGGTCATGAGGGTGCCAATGTCCTTGTTGGCATTGAGCTTGTACGCGATGCCGATGGCGCCTGCGAGGCCGGCCAGGTTGACGGGATGGAAGACGAGGCTGCGCGAGGCGGTTTGGCGCTGCTGGGCGATGCTGTCGGTGACGAGTCTGAGGGCGTCAACCTTGTCGGTGCGGGTGGTGACGACGCCGAGGGACAGCGGCGGGATATCGTCCAAGTCGGAAGCGGTAGCAACAGGACTCTTGTCGCCGGCCGGCGGCGCGATGACGGTGGTGGGCGCGAGAGCCGGGGTGTTGACGGTGGACGTCATCTCGGTCGGCAAGATGGTAAGGTTGGCGCGCAGAAAGGTGAAGAAGGCTGAGCAGTCAGAACAGGAAGAGGCAAGAAGCAAGAAGAAGATAGGGTGGTGCAGATCTGTAGTGGGATAGACGAACAGCGCTAAGATCGACACGAGATCTCTAGACGATAGACAACAGTGAAGCAACGGCTGCCAAAAACTGCCAGTCCAACTGACCAGTGAGAGCGGGAAGGGGAAAGGCAAGAGATCGACGAGAGGAAGCAGTGGGATGCGCTATTGCAGGGACTTGCATGGAGAGGAGATGAAATTTGAAAGGCTCGGCGGCGCGGCTGGGAATAAATAACACGACAGAAAAGATGCTCGACAAAGAGAAACGTACCAGCACTGGTTTTGAGGGCGGGCATGGCGTTCAGTCGGTCGGCCAGCGAGTTGGGATGGCAGGCTGTCAGGTTGAGCTCGATGGAAGCCATGTGGTGGGATACGTCGATCTCATTGGCGGGGGAGACGACCAGACCTTGCGACTGCAGCGGTAGAAAGGCGGCCGGTGGAGAGCGGCCGGTCCAGGCACCGCCGTACAGGTGAAGAATGGTGGGCGAGCGGGAGAAAGTCATTAAAACGGACTAGGCTCCCTGGGAACTGGCGAGAGAACAAGAAGGCGCGAGGCGCAGAAGGCCCGAGGAAGCAAAAGCGGGTAAGCGGATAGGCAGTTAAGCAATGAACGGGTAGTGGGATATCGTCGTAGCAGCGCAGAAGAGGACAGAGTCGTGATAGTCGTCGCAGCGGGCGCAGCAGTCGTCAGCAAAGCAGAGGTCGCAGAAGCAAGACAGGGTATCGTAAAGGCAAAGAGCGCACGCCGTCAGGATAGCAGATCAGGACAGCAGCGCGACCGACGAGCGGTGGCTGCGCGGGCACCCGTAGAAAAGCGAAGCGACGCGGCAAATTAGTATAGTTGTAGGGTAGAGGGGCGCAACGAGACTGGGAAAGACGTTGAGGCAAAAGTAGAGGCAGAGGGAGACGGCAGAGACGGAGGCCAGCGTCGAGCAAGACACAACGTGAAGAGCAGCGATGAGGCAGCGAGCAACGGGGCTGAGAGACACGCGAGGCAAAGGAAGAGCGACAGCTTGTGACTAGGGAGACCGGGGCTGGTAGATATATGGGCGAGACAAGGCCTGCACCTAGGTGATGGAGGTGGACGAGGCAGTCAGGACGAGGCAGGGCGTCCATGGAGAGTACGAAGTACGTACTTTCGAGCACGTCGAAGGCATTACGACAAAGTACGACGTGGTAGGGCCGTGGAACGGGGACATGGTAACGGGCAGCACGACAACGGGAGACGGGGGTCTGGACAAGGGGGGTGAACGCGGGACGTCTGGCGGTGCTGGCCGTCACTCCGCCACGGGACAGTCACTGGACGCGCAATGGACGCTGGGGCTGGCCTTGTCGCGGGCGGCTTCACCGCGGGCCTGCTCGAAAGAGGAAACGTCCGCGGCGGCGTTGGGCGTCAGGGGCGGATGATAAGCATGGCGCGGAGTCTAGGCCAGGACTCGGAGGATACAGAGCCAATAGTGTGGCCAGCAAAGACGGATGGCAGCCACTACGCGAGTCCAATACTACGCCGTACGAGTACGCCGCAGGTGGACCGTTGTTGGGGAGCCTTGCAAAGGGGCCGTTGGGGGATTGACTCGTAAAATATGGAGAGAGAATGAGGAGAAGCAGATGGAGGAAAGGCGGAGCGAGATTGGCAAAAGGCACAGGCGAGACGGGCAAGGGACAAGACGACGGACGACGGCAGACGGCAGACGGCAGACGGCAGACGACAGACGACGACAGTGAGACGGGCCGGCCGCGGACAGCAGACAAGAGAGGCCGCAAGTGAGACCAGAGCGGCAAAAGATAACCAGATGCAGACCGGCGAGGCCAGCCGCCAGCCACCACACCCGCACTAGAGCCACGCTAGAAGCGCCGACGCCGATGCAGGTGTGCAGCCAGGCGGCACATGCAATGGCGAACCGTGGCGGTGGCGCGCAGACGGGAAGCTGAGGGTGTGGTGGCGTGGAGACGTCCATCGGAAGCCCAGCTGCTTTCCGCGCAGGCGCACGAGCAGGCGCACGAGCAGGCGCACGAGCAGGCGCACGTCGCACGCAGATTCTGCAGCAAACCGGGTCTCTCGCCTGTGGCCTGTCGCCTGTTCGTCGCCTGTTGGGCCGGCGCATTACGACGTACGGCGCCGGAAGTTTGCCGTCTTGGCAAGAAGTTTTGTGAACATCGCGGATTATATAATGCGATGTACTCTTCCCCGGATTCACCTGCGATCTCCGTACTGCTGTACGACGCGCGCTCTCCACGCAGTAACAGCCACGAAGTCGAGTCATCCGTTCAATAGACTGCCATACTTTGTAGATATTTACTCCGTATCTACGGTACTCCGTATATCTACGAGTCCTCGGAGTCAGCGCGCCAAGATACACTAGCGCTACTACGAGTAACGCCGTTCGCGCCCGATGCGACGTGCGAGCGTGGCAAGCGTCCAAGTACGAAAGTACGTGAAAATACGATACTCGACAACCGCTGCACGGCCGCAAGTTCACCGCCGCCTTCGACTGGAGCGGCGGCGGCGTCCTCGCGAGCTTGCCGAGCTGTTGCGATGCGACGACAAGTGCCATCGTTCTGTGTTTTCTGGTGCTCTTCCACTTGCGACTCGTGGCTGCTTTGACCGCAATTTATTGATTTGGCTGTTCTACGGGGTATTAGTCTGTAATTTTTCGCCGTTACCGTGAAGTAGCCTGCCGTTTCTGCCATTTCGCCGACCTCT
Source organism: Grosmannia penicillata (assembly GCA_002778075.1). Lineage (NCBI taxonomy): Eukaryota > Fungi > Ascomycota > Sordariomycetes > Ophiostomatales > Ophiostomataceae > Grosmannia > Grosmannia penicillata. Next base: position 303,368 of record PCDK01000001.1, on the reverse strand, counting down.
TTACTTGTATCTTACACTTCTGTTCCTGCAAGTACGACTTGCTCTATGGAATCTCCGTATTACATGTTCTCCGTATTCCGCCTCGTAGTCGTACGGCGTGCACGTGCACGCGTTTATTCGGCTCCCGCTCGAGATTCGACTGCTAGATCACCCGCGCGGCGGCTGCCGCAAGCCACTTGCGCGTCTTCCCTCTACAGGCGCCTTCCAGTGCTCGTACGAGTGCAGGCATGATCGTGCTCGACGTCGTGTCCCAGGCCCGCTTTCGCCAGATCGTGCTCATGCTTCGCTGTCTCGTGCGTCTCGTGCCGCCGTGCTCCGTCTGCGCTGTTTATCGAACCTGTCTCCCCAACACGCCATGCTGTCTCCCCGGTTTGGCCCTGCCCGCCGCCCGTGGATCAGCGCGTGATGTCGCGTGCTTGTCCCAGCATCATGACGTGTCCAATGCCGCTGGTGTTTCGGGCCTTGTGCTTCGCCATTCCGTTTGGCTGCGCTTTCTCCCGTTGTCGGCTGCCTTGCTATTTGCGCTCGTTCGGCGTCTCGTTTTGGCATTTGTGCTGTCTCGCGTCGTTCTGCGTCCTCGCCCGGCTTCTATGCTTTTGCTCTGCCGTCAAGCGCCTGTCGCTTGCTGCTTGACTCTTAGCTTCTGCCCTGGCATTTCCGCTGCAGATATCTCGCCCTTCCGCCATCTGCTGCATCTACGGAGTGTCTCTGATCTGGCTCTTGCTTGGCCCACCATCTTGCATCCCGGCTTCCGCCATCATGCCACGCACGCAGTGCTCCGTATGCACAGAGATTGGGGATCCTTGTAGCCGTCATCTGTACGGTACTCGTATGTAATGCTTCATACGGAGTAGGTATTGCTACGAACTGCCCAGTCAGCGCCTACTTCGCACGCCAGCCACCGAGTCCTACCGCTGAAGACACTGACGTGCTCTTTCCTCCCTTTCAGCTGTCAGCCCGTCTGACTGCCTGCACCGCCCCACCAGTACCGTTCCGCCTCGGTGATAGGCCAGTCGAAAGGGCGTACGTACTCTACGAAGTACGCGCACCTGCCAGGCAGATTGAACAGTGACCGAAAACGAGGTCTGGTGAGGAAGGAGCTGTCCATCGGGCTGCCGACTTGCCCCTTCCCGCGATCTTCCCCCAAACTGCAGCCACAGCCCCGAGGAGCCAGGAAAGGCTGAGAGGTAACCAATCAGGTGCTGACGTGCGCCAGCCCGCCCCTCCACGCCCGGAACCGCAAAGTCCTAGGACTCGCAACAGCGCCCGCAACACCCACATCCCCCAAGTCCTAAGCCGGTCGCCCTCTGTCGCTGCCTTTGTCGATGCCACGCCCTCGTGCTCAGAGTAGGACCCGGCATGCTCCTCCCGTTTTTGCTACTGCATCGCGCCTGCCTGTCTTCTTGTCTTCTGCATTTGTGCATTTCCGCCTTTCCGCCTTCCGCCTTCCGCCTTCCGCCTTCCCGCCTGCACGACACCGGTGCCTCCTTCCTCCACTCCATAGGACGTCTGCGAACAATGCTCGCCCGTGTGGCAGGTGCTAGGTGACAATCCCCGAGGGAAGCCACGACCTTTATCCGCCACGTCTCTGGCCTGAGCTCCTTCTCCGTCTCTTCTCTCCGCATTTGCCTCTGCATCCAGGCCCGACGACTGCGTCTGCCCTAATAACGGCACCCGCATTAGCCTCACTTTTGTCCTCCCTGTGGCCGTCTGTGCCTCGGTTTGCCTCTTCAGTCTCGGGGGGCTACGCGTCACGCCATGGAGCCCAAGAAGCTCGCACCTCTCGCGGAGGAGGACTCTCCACCCGCGTCCATGCTCGTGTCGTCTGCGTCCACCTCCACGTCGACCCGTGCTGTCTTGCCCTTCCTGCCTGTCCGCCCGCAGTCACCGTCTCCCAGCGGCCGCTTCACCATGCGCCGAAGCATGCAGTCTAACCGCTCGTCCTTCTCCGCCTCGTCCGCGTCATCGTCAGCCTGCTCCACGGCATTCGTTCCGCCAGACCCGACAGCGCAGTCATGCGTGTGAGTCTCTTTCATTTTCCGTGTGTCCTTGTGTTTGTCCCATGTCCCTGTCCTGGTGTCCTTGCCCATATGCATGCATACATACCACCACACACAGTACGAGCGTCCATCATATGCCATATATCCCAACGTCTTTTACACTGAGCACACTGGACATCTTACGCCATATCACATAGACCTTGCCGCCGTGATACTGCGTGTCCCATTACATACCACAGCAAATGCCCACAAACTCATGCGCTGTCATGTTCCGTGTTCCGTATACCCACCGGTCGTCGACACAGGCATCGCCTATGTCTGTCACATCATACTGCCTCGTACTTACTCATTCTGCTGCCAGCGCCCGCGAGACGCTGAAAGACGATTGCGCGACCCAGCGCTTCATCGTCTGGGCCGCCGTGAAGCGCAACACCTGCGATCGAATGAAGGACGACGAGCGCCTGGAGTGTCCACTGCTCCGGTGCACCCGCCGCTTCCCGGACCATGAGGCCATGCTGCGGCATCTAGTCCTTTGCGACCACCTCGCCTACTGCGAGTACTGGTGCTACAGCCACATGCGTGTTGAGCGCTTTGACGACACTCGCTGCCGGAAGTGTCTAGGCCACGCCTCGAAGCGCCGCAAGATGATGTCCATGGCCAAGCACTTCTTCACAGCATTCGGCCACAACAAGGGCAGAGGCGGCGATCCCGGGCCGTATTCCTCTACATCGTCGGCATATCTGCCCGCTGCCCTGTCGCCTGCCGCATCCATGGACTTCAACGATTACTTCAGCCGGTGTGATAGCAACCGTCCATGCGAAAGCGACCGTACCAGCCAGTCCGCCAGCAGAATCCTGGCCGGAGCCTCTGCTTCTCCGGTTTCTTCTGCTTCTTGTGCCTCCCCTTCCTCATCGCCTTTATCGCTCTCATCCTCGGCTTATCGGCCCCCGCCGATGCATACCGATATTACCAGCACCCGTGTCGAGCTTCCTTCTACCAACATGATTGCTGAGATTGACTCGAAAGAGATCAGAAAGCCGTTGGCACTCGAGCCATCACTCACTGAAACCTGTCCGCCGGCCTTTCTGCCCACATCCGTGCTCGCACCTCGCCCTCCCCCCGAGCCTCTTACAAGCTCCATCGATCCCCGGGATCTTCAGCTTTCTGAGCTCGGAAGCATGAAAAGGCCATCTACCGAAGTCAACATGCCATCCATATCGTCTCTAATCAGCGACACTGGCACGCCTCCTGCTTCTCTCACCCCATTGTTGGACTTATACGTGGGAAGCGAAAGTCCATGTAATGCTCTAGCTTCTGGGCCCAGCCCATCGCGGCCCTTCCTCCAGCTTGATACAAGCACTCAGAACCTGCAATTTCTGAACCAGATGGAGTCCGACGTTCTGATGCCGCCGCCACGCCCGCCTCGTCCCGCCTCGGCATCGGTACCTCGCAGCAAAAATCTGTCCCCGAGCTCCTCAGTCCGCTCAACCACGAGCACTGTGAGCACGATGAGCATCTCGACCGCTGCCAGCTACGATAGCTTCACCAGTCTCGCAAGTACGGCTACTACGATGACTGCTGCAAGCACCGGTAGCTGTGTTGTGTCCCCTATTTCGGACTGCAGCGGTGGCTCTAATCCTTGGTCTACTGGCCTTGAAACAGACTTGACGTCGCCAACCGATGACTTTACGGATTTATTCATGGACGAGTTGTTTACCGATTCGGATCAGATTACGGGGCAAGGTGACTACTGCGATCAATCATCTGGAGTCGGCGTCCCTTCCGGGTCAGATACCGCATCTTGTAAGCCGAATTTTGGACCAAACTTAGACGACCTACTGTTCGGTCTCGACACTCCGATGGTTCATATTGCCGCATCCATCCCAGCAGCCCAAGCCGCTTCTCAAAATTCTTCTGCGCCTTCTGGCTTTCGGGATTATGCTGCATCTAATAACATCATCAGTGAAACACCTGTTGAAGACACAAGAACTGTTCCGGAATGTTCGGATGCAAAAGCAATTATGGAATCTACCTGGGATCTTCTGCTAGCACACATCGTGGCTTCAAAGGCGAAACTTGAGTCAAGTTCTAACCCGTTGGCAAGCGCCTTACACAACATGAGCCACGAAGATATTGTACGCACCGGTGTCCACGCTTTACGGAATGCCCTGGCTTCTGGTGACGAAGTCATGTCACCTATCAACACGCTTTGCTTTCTTCATGTCATCTACGCTTTTGCTCTCGTCACCTGTGGCCAGCATGCTGCCTCACAGTCCCCCAAGCTTTTCGGCCAAGCGCAGTCCTATGCGCGGAACTTTCCCCTCCCAGATCGCAATAACTACCTAGAAACTGTCTATGCTGTCTGGAAGCCTGTCAATATGCCTTCGGCGGCGTCACTGGAACAAGCACGTCTCCATATCGGAAACGAGGCAGACGCCCTAAACTTGGATTTGGCTCTCGAAAACCCGGCAATCTCCACGGCAAAGGCCTTTTTGGATGGTATGCAATTCGTCTCTATTTCATTTTTTCCTATCTGGACGCTTCACTGATAGAAGACAGACTTGGAGATCTCTGTAATCTTGAAGCATGCCTCTATGTTTGACGCACAAACTTCGCCGCTTTATCAGAAGCATCACCAAAATCGGAAGGCACCGCCATTATCTATCGACTTCGTTTCGTCAATGAAGGCGATCCTGCAAACGTTACTTCATGAGTACGCCAGACAGGCCAGCCCAGTCGTTAGCTGTGGGACGCTATCCCATCTTATTTCGACAGGCGCTGTCAGTAGTGTTCGAAGGCTGGAGCTGGAGCTTCTTCAAGCCGGAAAGGTAAACGGCTCATCTCGTAAACACTTCTTCATTATGGACAATCAGTTCTAACCTTTTATAGGCTCTTTTGGGCCATTCTCCAGTCTTTTTCGATTCTTTTGTCCCCCGGACACGACGGCTATGCGATCCTCTATACGCCTGTCATGAGTCTAATGTCAGCCAGCGAGCTGCTTATTACGATCAATCTGCTGCTATTGTCCTATCTATTTTGGAAGAATTATGGAATACCCAAGTCCAAGAGAACCTTGCCATGGGGGGGTGCGAGCCTCAATGTCCTTTGCTATGTGCAGAGGCTTGTTTGGGTGGCCTTAAAAAGACTTCGTTTTCTGCGGAAGAAACTACGGAGAAGTATCTGGCTCCTGAAATGAAACAGGCGCCAGATCCACTGCGAGATAACACCACGGAACTGCAGGTGCAGCCTCTTCCGTTGGCTGCCGTCAAGATCCCAGCTTTCTCTGTGGGAGCGGGGTCTGGCGAAGCTGTTGGTGAAAAGGTCGAGGTAGAGTCTGACGACTGCTGTGAAATTTGTGGTTATCGGCCAAAGGGGCATCCACAGTGGTTTCGTGGGTCAATGGCAAAACACAAGAAGACGAAGCACTCGGAAGAGGTCACTGTCTACAAGTGCTTCTTCATGGGCTGCAACAGCCAGTACCGCAATCGACCCGACAACTTGCGACAGCATATTATTGAGAAAAACCATTGGGCAGGGAACGAGATTGTCTCTAGGAAGCATCGGCGTCAAGAGGACGGGGTCGACTCTACTGGGCATGGTGAGGGAACATGCAAAAGGCCAGCAAGACCAGCAAAAATGAAGAGAGTCTCGGCGGAAAGGCACATAGGATTGGCATTCGAGAAGAGGAACGGGATATGAGTGGAAGGAACATTGAATGTTCTAGATGATTTTTGCACTGTTATACTTGTATGGAATACCCTTTTATTTGGATGGAGAATGATGGATTAATACACGATACCAAACAGTACCATAATCAACGTCTTAACATCATACGATTCGATTACCGTTTTGGGAGACAAGACAAGGAAGACGCTGGGGTGAGAGATGTGCCACGAGGACAAGTCAGGTGGGCAAAGAGAGCACTAGACTTGTCCTGAATGCAGAACCCCACATACACTAATCGTGTTCTTTACAGGGTAGCGGGGTTTACACAAAATCACCACTCGGCAGTGTTACAGGATACCTTCGCCAGAAGCATCAAAGAGCTTCACACTCGCTGCGAGCTGTCACAGGCCTTTGAATTCTGAACACGAAAAGCCACAAAAGCACAACAGACCGCAGCTATCATGGCTGCATCGTCACCGGCAGGGCCACTTCCGTGGATCACGGTGCTGGGCTCGCTCAACATGGACCTGGTCTCGTACGTGTCACACCATCCGAAGCCGGGCGAGACGATGATGGCGTCAGGCTTTGCGGTGTCGGCAGGCGGCAAGGGCGCCAACCAGGCGGTGGCGTGTGCCAAGCTCTCGCGACGCCGCAACGCGACGGAGGCGGCGGAGTGGGACGATGCGGCATCCGGGGCATCAGCGCACGTAGCCATGGTCGGCGCGGTAGGTGACGACGGCTACGGGGCGGCATTGCGAAGCAATCTGCAACGGCACGGAGTCGACGTGCAGGGCGTGCAGGTGCTGAAGGGGCAGACATCTGGCGTGGCGATCATTGTGGTGGACGAGCCGACGGGACAGAATCGGATCATCCTGTCGCCGGGCGCCAACTACGCGATGGACTGGCCAGCGGCGGGAGGCAGCATGCTGCCGCCACGAACGCAGTTGCTCATCCTGCAGCTGGAGATCCCGCTGGCACAGGTGCTGCAGGCGCTCGCAGAGGCACGCGCGGCGAACATCCCGGTGCTGCTGAACCCGGCACCGGCGCCGGCGACGGAGGCCGACCGGGCAACGCTGGAGGCAGCGTTTGCCAAGGCGGCGGGCGAAGACAAGCCTGGCCTCGCCCACCTCGTGCTCAATGAGACGGAGACGGCAGCGCTCGTGCCCGGCCTCACAGTGGCGGACTTGGATACGACGGAGGGGCTGGGGCGCGCGGCGACGTATTTTCTGGAGCGCGGCGTCCAGAACGTGGTGATGACGCTCGGCGGACGGGGCGTGTACTACGCGGCGGCCACGGCCACGGGCTCGGTGCAGCGACTCGGAGAGCTGCTGCCACCGGAGCGCGTGGCACAGGTGGTCGACACGACGGGCGCGGGCGACACGTTTGCCGGGCAGTACGCGCTGGAGGTGGTGCGGGCGGCGGCAGCGGGCTCCGCGTTTGACTGCGCGGCGGCGATGCAAAAGTCCAACAAGGCGGCGGCGAAGACGGTGCAGCGGCGGGGCGCGCAAGACTCTATCCCGTGGCGCGACGAGGTGGCATGAGCATGCAGTTGCCGCGGGCAGAGCCCGAACGGGAGCAGCAGAGAGGACGGTGACGGCAGGTGGCAGACAGTAGAGACAGTAGATAAACTCAGTTGGTTGCCGTAGCATGCTCCTTTCCACCCGTCCCATCAGAGCGAGGAAAATGTTCCCATCGCCACAGGTAAAGCTATTCTCCCCAATTCTACGTGCCAGCGCTCCTTGCGCCTTGCGAGTAATACCGTCTACGGGTTGACATATGAGGGCGTCATCGTGCCGTAGCCGTCGAGCGTCTGGACAGGCAACTTGGCCAGATCGATACCGTGCAGCGTGCGCAAGTTGACGGGCATCCTGCCAACGGTACGCTCGCGGATGTCGCGGGACTCCGGGCTGCGGGCCAGAGCAGGAAGATGGGCCTCTTCCTCGGGGGGGTAAGAGAGCGGCGGGTTGAAGAGGCCGACGCCGCAGATGCGGCAAAATTTCTTGGCGCTGACGTGGCGGGCGAAGATATAGCTGCTCAGGTTCTCAGCGCCCTGGATGGCAACCTGGTCGGCCTGGGGGTAGATCCAGATGAAGCCGAACTGGGCGCATTAGAACGAGGCAAACGGCAAGGGCAGCACGGATTACGCACGCGAAGACAGACGCTGCAGTTGCAGTCGACGACGCGGTCGGCGAAGACGTTGGGCCCCAGGGTCTCAAGCGGCTTGAAGCGCAGAGAGTAGCGCACAGCGCCGCAGTGGCAGCTGCCGTGGTAGCACTTGGCCGGCTCGTCGCCGGGGGGGCCGCCGGTAGGCTCGGGGCCGGTATAGTCGGGCATGTCATAGCGGCCCGGGTAGGCGGCGCCATCGATGCTGCTGGTCAGCGGGGACTGGAAGGGGGCAGTGAGAGCGGCCAGGCGGGATGCAGCATACAGCGTCGTGTCTAGCGACGCGAGGTCGAGAGGACCCTGGATCGAGCGGATCTATCTTACCAGTGTTCATCAGCGATTAGTCAGCATCGCGGCCGGGACTGGACTCACGTTGAGGCCGCAGTGGAAGAAGGGGTCGTCAACCTTGGCGCCCGCCGCCGACTCGCCCGGCTTGGAGTGGAGGACGGCGATGGGGCAGCCGCAGCGGCGGCAGAAGCGGTGGTCGAACGTGCTGCCAAACGTGTACGAAGCCAGGGTGTCGAGGCCGCCTTTGACGACGGCGAGCCGGTCATCGTCCGAGAGCAGGGCGAAGAGGTATCCCTTCTTGCTGCAGATGCTGCAGTTGCACACGCCGGCGGACGTGATGGGTGCCGACAGCGCGACCTCGTAGACGAAGTCGCCGCAGTGGCAGCTGCCGCGGTAGGATGTCATGGCGCAGTCTCGTGGCCGCTTGGGCTGTCTGGCGTGTATTCCGTAAATGAGACGATGTGAAGATGGCGATAGTCTGCGAAAGCACATCTGTCGCTTCTACACGTCGGCCTTGCTCTGATGGCTGCACAACTCAACGGCGGCCAGCGTCTACGGAGTATAGCCGTGCTCTCACCAGCCGCCACGGCTCCTTGTACACGGCTCCCTCGTAAGCACGGCAGAACGGACGCCGAGTATTCGAGTGTCTCTTCTACTCTTGCCAGAGGCCGTTGGGCGCCGTAGCGCTGCCCCGCACTGCGACACGTTCTCGACGCGTCGTCAGCTGACCAAGAGTGGGTCTGAGATGAGAACAGTCTTCCGGCTGTGAGCGGGCCGGCGGGAGCTTGGCTTTCAACGGCGATTGGTCTGGGTGCTGGGGAACACTCCGGGAGTACGGAGTACAGATTACGTATCAACGGTACGATACGAGTTTGAGTGTTCTGTACTCCGTACGAGTATTCTGTACTCCGTACCCCGTACGAGCTTTGTAATACTCCATACGAGTATGTCGTGAAAAACTGTATTTTCCAAAGGCCCGTACTTCAACAGGATGCGAGACGGCAACCGAGAAGAGGACACCAAAGACTGCCGCGCCAGGCGAGCATGAACAGGCTACCTTGCATACGGAGCATGGCAAACAATCCGACTGGCAATATGTAGGTGCCGGGTGCATCTGTCGGGTGCCGCGGCGTCCATCATCGGCTGCACGATCGGGAGGCCGATCAGGAGGCGAGACAGCGAGAAAGGGGTGAGCCGAGAAGTCAACGGCGGGCACGAGGCGCCTCTGGAGAGCACCGCCCGCCGATCACCGCATGTCTGCAGACGTACTCGTACAAACATGGAGCGCCGTCACCGCTTCTTTTGGGCCTTTGGCAGTGATGGGCATTTTTCGTTTTTCGTTTTCCGTTTCTGTTTTCGTTTTTCGCCGTCGGCGTGGGGGTTTCCGAGGCATTGGCGCTGGTTCGGCACTATGTAATCCTCCTGGGCAGCAGATCGAGAAGGCTACGCCGACAGGCGCCACTCTTCAGTGGCCGATGGGCCTGGCACCCCACGCCCAGAACAGACCACGCCGTTTGTGGTTGTGTGTGCTCGTCTACTCCGTACCGGCAGCCAGGGCAGGCTAAGTGGCAAAGAAGATAATCTATTATCCAACTGGAATGCGGCGCAAGAGTGCTCGTATCATTGCTTTGCAAAGTACGACGGGCACAGTGCGCGTACTGTATCATGCGGATCAGGGATAGAAGCCATAGAATAAGAGACCAGAATGATGGTAGTCTAGTGACAGAGTGTAAAGTAAAATTCCGTGCACCCGTAAGGCGGAACACTAAACGTAATTCTGCGTACGCCGTAGCGGACGACAGTTCAATCAAGGGACAAGACAAGAAAATACGGCTGCATGAGGAGAGGATGAGACGGTGGGAAGCAAAAGGCGGAGACGACAGAGGGAAGCAAAAGGTAAACGGACAACTAAAAAGAACAATACGGACAAACGAGCAGGCGGACGAGCGAGCGAGCGAGCAGACAATAAAGAGATACGAAGAAGCACACGAAGAAGCACACGAAGAAACAGAAGAAGAAACAGAAGAAGAAACAGAAGAAGAAACAAAGGAACAAGGAACAAGGAACAAGGAACAAGGAAACAAGGAAACAAGGGAACAAGGAAACAAGGAAACAAAACACATCGCAGACTGCCACGCCACCGCAGCCCGGGGCCGCGGCAGCGCAGCGCCCCCCAACAAGTCTCTGCTCGTCACCTGTCCCATCCCTCCGTGATGCAGTGTCGCAGCCAGGCTTCTCTGGGGCTCCTCCGCGCGCTGGCGCCCTGCCGGATGCAGCCCAGCGTCGCACGAGCTGCAGCGTGCTGGCGCTCTGCAGACCAGCGAGTCCTGCAGACGGACGGAGTACAAGTAGTGAGTCCAGGCTGCACCCCGCAACTCAGCAGCGATCACGTCCTCTCGCCGTCGAGCGCGGACCCGGCGCCGGCCAACGGCGCTCCGCTACGTAACAGAGAGGCTGTCACGGGGCTCATGGGGCCGCTGCACTGTGCTCGTCCAGGTTTGTCAGCCGGATACTCGTACTCGTAGTACCTCGTAGTAGATATGACGTATCGCAGAAAAGCGGGCCCGTCGTCCCACCCGGAAGGGAAGCCACAAGGAAGCCACCACCCAGTGCGTCCAGTGCGGCTCCACCGCGCTTCGTTCGCAGGCCTCCGCACTGCTTCGCAGTCGACAGGGCAGGTACGGGTAACACGGAGTACGAGTGCGCAGTCGTGCCTGCCATGCGTGGAAGCAAGCCCGTACCGGTACCGCCTCTTCTGGACTCTCTCTGGACTTTTCTCTGGCTTCGTATTGGACCTCGTCTACGGGATGTTTTGTACGGAGCAATGCTCCGCCCGCCAAAAGCGAGCAAGTACTCCGTACGAGTACGGGTACACCACGGCATGCAGGGCACCGCTACGAGGACGCCTCTTGACGCACGCCCCTGCAGGCTATCCGATGCACGCCCGCTGCCACCGGGGGTGAGCCGATCGAGGCAGCGGCAGACAAAGAGACAAGGACAGAGAGGGTGAGACAGACGAGAGACCAGAGCGACAGAGACCAGAGAGACCAGAGAGACCAGAGAAACCAGAGAAACCAGAGAAACCAGAGAAACCAGAGAAACCAGAGAAACCAGAGAAACCAGAGCGGCCAGAGGCCAGAGAGACCAGAGGCCAGAGACCAGAGACCGAGACCAGAGGCCAGAGGCCAGAGAACAGAGACCAGAGGCCAGAGGCCAGAGAACAGAGACCAGAGACTAGAGATCAGAGATCAGAGATCAGAGATCAGAGATCAGAGACCAGGGACCAGAGACTGGAGACTGGAGACTAGAGACTAGAGACCAGAGACCAGAGCGAGGCGGCACGACGGCAGGCGTAACGACGGCCAGACGCCGCCAATCACCGGGCCCGTCCCGGTCACTGCACCTCGTCGCCAGGTGCAGCATGCCCAGCCCGGCATGTCCTGCTGACTCGAGGCCGGCATCCAACACGCCAGCATGCAGCACGACGACACGGCCGGCAACCCTCTCCGCACGAGGCGCTGCGGCCCTGGCAAGGCACGCGACTCCGTGTGCATCCCCGGACACGCATCCGCTGCATCAACACCCGTCGACGCTTGGCACCCGACTGCGAAGTATCCATGGCTGCCGGCTTTGCCCTTTCTGCCCTTTCTGCCCTTTCGGCTCGGGATAGGAACATGGGCTGTCAAGTAGCTACGACTAGTATTCCACCGTATATACGGTGTGCTCCCTCGACAGACCCCCCCTCCACGTCCATGCGTCGTCCTAGTGCCCCTAGCAACGATTTTCCTGAAAGGGTATGACGGGCTCAGTCAGGTCTTCCGGTACGGAGCACTCGAGTACTCCTCTTCCTCAGCTCGAAGCTTGCACAACTTGCTTCTTCTCCACCACAACTTCGTCCACTTGTCAACACTTCACTTCCCTTGTCTGATCCGGCCACGCTGCTGTGCCTCTGCGTCGCCCAACAACTGCCTGTCCTGCTGTCTGGCCAGCATCTGCGTTCCCTTTCGTGTCTGCGTCTGTGTGTCTGCGTGTCTGTGGCCGCGCTTCGTCGGCCGCGTACGGACCAAGATATAAGACCGCCATAGCTGCTTCTCTGGCCGGCTTCTTCTACCAGAGCCAGCTTCTGCCCTCTTGTCCTCTTTGCTCATCTCTCAATCTATTTGAGGCCTCGTCTGTCCTTTCTCCTGTCTTCAGTCTCTGCCACCTCTTTCTCTGCTTCGCCAGGTCTATTGGTTGTGCTTTGCGAGCTCCTGCTTTACTCGCTTCATCCTAACACCTACACGCACGGAGCTGCACGGAGCTGCACAGAGCACAGAGCTGCAATAAGGCGCAGCTGATAGCTGCCAGTGCCATGTCTCCATCGGCCGAGCTGCTGGTCTCGTCTTCGCCCAACTCCGGCAGGACCCTCCTTGCTCTCCAGTCTGTCCATAGACCCCATGGCCTCTCTTCCAAGCCCCAGGGCAAGCCTGTTCGCCGAAGCAGCCTCCGTATCACGGACATTCGCCGGAACGAGGTCACAGTCTCTCTCAAAAAGGACATTCTCGCCGCCTTCAGCCCGGCCAAAGGGCCTCGGACGCTGCCGACGCTGTTGCTCTACGACAAGAAAGGGCTGCAGCTCTTTGAAGAGGTGCGTGACTTGGCCTTGGGTCTTCTTTTTCTGTCTTTCTGTCTTTCTATGTCTTTCTCTTGTCTTTTTCTTTCCTTCTCTCATTACCATTTTGCCATTTTTGGTCTTTTGGTCCTCCTTCTTACTTCCACTTTTTACCCTTTCCGTCACAAGACGACACCACTTACACCGACACCTGCATGCATTGCATGCATTGGTTGTCACCGCCCGCCCCATCCGTCCTGTCACCCGCTGGCCAATGTCTTGTTTCTGCCAAGCCGAACAATTAGCCTCTTACATGAACCCCCAGATCACGTACTTGGACGAGTACTACCTGACCAATCGCGAAATTGCCATCCTGGAGGCCTCGGCCGCCGCAATAGCTGCGGAGATTCCCCAAGGCTCGATGATCATCGAGTTGGGCAGCGGGTGCGTTGTCCTCCTGCGAGTACTGTCGGCAGTTCTGCCAGGCCGCTCGGCGCCTCTGGCTTCATTGGTGGTCGTGTGGCGCTGCCGGCTCTGCTGACTCTGCCGGTCCTGCTGACACAGGCGGCACGCTGGCACGCTGACATGACCCCCCCTCTCCCCGGCAGGCAGTCAGGCTGACTAATTCCTCGGCCGCAGGAACCTCCGCAAAGTAAACCTGCTTCTGCAGGCACTGGAAACGGCCGGTAAGAACGTCGAGTACTACGCTCTAGACCTCTCCCGCGACGAACTGGACCGCACATTGGCCCAGCTCCCGCTGTACGAACACGTCAGCTGTCATGGCCTGCTGGGCACTTACGACGATGGCCGGGAGTGGCTGAAGACGCCGGCCGTGGCCCGCCGCCAGAAGTGCATTCTGACTCTTGGCTCTAGCATTGGTCAGTTCTCACTTTTTGGGTCGTCTCGCGATGAGGGGATGGCACGATGGCCAGCTGCCCCATGGGGAACCTTATCCGAACCCAAAGACGCGTGCGGCTTGCTACCCGACACCCTCCTGGCGACCCTGGCGACTCAGGTGCGCGTCTGCACCTGCCCATCGGCCGCCATGCTGACCTGTTGGCTAGGAAATTTTACCAAAGCCGAGGCCGCCACCTTTCTCCGTGGCTTTGCCGACGTGCTGGGCCCGGAAGATGCCGTCTTGGTTGGCCTGGACAGCTGTGCCAATCCGAGCAAAGTCTAGTAAGTTCCTCTTCCTGCACTTCGTGCACTTCCTGCGGCTTTTTGCTCTTTGATTTCTGATTTAGAGCTTATCCTATCTGGCCGGCTGCGTTTTCGCTTCTCGCTTTCCCGCTTTCCCCGTTACCTTCCTTTTTTTTTTAGTCGCCGTGATGCTCGCTGTTCTGTCCGGAGTACTCAGCTAACATGCCGGCCAGCCATGCATACAACGGTCAGTGATACTCGTACTTTTAGCATGCCAATTAAATGTCCGCACAGTGCGGCTGGACCTGCTCTATTCGGAAGAACTAACACGCATGTCCACGAATAGACAGCCAGGGCGTTACACACAGGTACGGACGGCAGAGAGCTTGGACCACGGTCCCGGTGTCCCGGTGCCAAATTCCAATCCGATGCAATCCGATGCCCGGGCTGACAGAATACAGATTCGTCCTGAACGGCCTCGCCCACGCCAATGCCATTTTGGGCCATGAGGCTTTCCGGCTAGCCGACTGGCACGTTATCGGCGAGTATGTGCACGATGCCGACGGCGGCCGCCATAACGCCTACGTTGCGCCCGTCCGCCGCACAACCGCCCTCGGCCACGCAATCGAGCCGCACGAGCGCGTCCACATTGAGCAGAGCCGCAAGTTCTCGGCACGTGAGGCCGACGAGCTCTGGTGCCGTGCCGGCCTCGCCGAGGTGGCCAAGTGGCAAGTCGCCAGCAAGGAACAAGGTACGCCTTTTTGTCCGTTCCTCCAGCGTGCCTTTGATTTCCTGCTCGTCCGCTTTCCCGTCTACATGCTTCTCGCCCTGCCACCTCCTGTTCGGCCTCAGCGCCGCCTACTCTGTACTCGTACAAACCACAGCATATCTGCCATTTTCAGCTCCCAACCCTAGGACCCTAGCCACCTCTTCACCGGTGCTCACCTCCCACTTTTTTCCACACCACTACGAGCCCCGGACATGTACTTGTACTTCTGCACCGGCTACCCCCTCTTCACCGACCAGTGGCATTTCACCCCACGCTGCTCCCCGTTGGCAACCCACCCCTGCTGCCCTTGTGACCAACCTCCCAGTGGAGCTATCCGCTCTGGGACATCCCACTGCATACTCGTACAATTCTCCCGGGAACTACGAGTACAACGTCAGCCTCATTCCGGACATGTCGCACCTCGCGCTGTGCGAAGGCCTGGCCTGCGTGGGCCGTGGGCCGTTTCTCCGCCTCTCCGCCTCTCCGCTCATTTGCCCTTTAAGCTCGGAAGTGCACGTCGCCGGCCGTCTCATGACGCTAGGCCTTGTCGCCCTGCGCTTCCGACGCCCGGCTGCCGCTGCCGTTCCGATGCCCATCCCCGACGATCCAATCACCTGGCGCTTCCCAGTGATGTTCTCCCTGTTCCTCACCCAATCCTTTACCTAATGATCGTCTCCCACGATCCCATCATTACAGACACAATGTCCGCTACCGGCCCCGCGGGTACACCTTCTGGCTTGGGCACTTGAACACCGCCGGACCAGCATTTCGGAGCACTCCGAAACGGTCTGCACAAGCGTGCTGAACTGCTGATCGCATCTGCGGCCAGGCGATCTCTCAGTAATCGCCTCACTTTTATTCGTCCTCGCGCTGTCTTTGTTACTTCATCTTGCACGATGTAGCTCTGCGACGTCCTTGCTAACGGCCATTCTGCGCAGGCCTCTACATGCTTGCCAAAACAAAGATGCCTTTCAGCCTCAACCCGCCCGCCTACGCCATGTCTACCCTCCCGTCGGTAGCAGATTGGGAGGCTACCTGGGAGGCCTGGGATATTGTCACCCGCCGCATGCTGCCGGATGAGCTGATGCTGGAGAAGCCCATCAAGCTGAGAAACGCTTGTATCTTCTATCTGGGTCATATCCCCACGTTTCTTGATATACAGCTAAATAAGACCACCGGCGCGCCGTTGACGGAACCGACTAGCTATTCCAACATCTTCGAGCGGGGAATTGACCCGGACGTGGACAATCCGGCCCTTTGCCATGCGCACTCGGAGATTCCCGACGAGTGGCCGCTTCTCGACGATGTTCTGGCCTACCAGCAACGCGTCCGCCACCGCGTTCGCGCGCTGTACAAGTCTGACCATTCTAGTGGTCACGGTCTTCTGGAAAAAGCAGGGGCAGGAGCGCTGGAGAAGGACTTCGGCCGCGTGGCCATGACCCGCCCAGTGGCGCGGGCTGTCTGGATTGGCTTTGAGCACGAGCTCATGCATCTGGAGACGCTTCTATACATGATGCTGCAGAGCGACAAAATCCTGCCGCCCCCGGGCGTGCGGAAGCCTGACTTTGCCAGACTTGCGGCTGAGGCACGCGGATCCCGCGTTCCGAACCAATGGTTCGACATCCCCGCGCAGAGCCTTACCATTGGCTTGGATGACCCCGAAGGCGAGACAGATCTTTCGAGAAACTTTGGTTGGTGAGTATGGCCAATCGATGGCCAATTTCCGAAAAGACTCAAATGTTTTGATTCTAATAGGACCAGGGACAACGAAAAACCAGCTCGCGGAGTTCGTGTCCACGCTTTCCAGGCCATGGGACGGGCGATCACGAATGAAGATGTAAGCTTATGGTGGAATATCATGCTAGAAGGTGGAGAATTGCCAGTGCTGACATGCCTCTAGTACGCGCGTTTTATGCTGAGCACCAACGTCGCTCTGGTTCCGGCGTCCTGGGTCAATGTCGACAAATCGAGGGCTGAAGGCTGCGCCAGTGTTTACACCAACGGTCACTCTGACAGCAATGCGAATGGTAAAGCTCACGGCACAAAGCGCCATACCGTCGGGCGCAGTGGCGACAGCCATGGACGCACCAATGGCTACAGCAATGGCAGTGATTCAGACAGATGTCAAAGTATCACAGCCGCCACTCCAGAAAAGCCCCTTCCGCGAACATACTTGAGAGGGAAGGCTGTTCGCACAGTATTTGGCCTTGTTCCCTTGGAGCACGCACTGGATTGGCCCGTCTTCGCTTCGTATGATGAGCTTTCCGCATGCGCAGCTTGGTTGGGTGGGCGCATCCCAACCTTTGAGGAGGCACGCAGCATCTACGAGCACGTCAATGTTACGCGCAGGGATTCCAGAGCTCAGAGGCAGCTCAACAAGACGGTGCCAGCTGTGAACGGGCATTTGTGCAACAACGGCGTGCAAGAGACACCGCCGGCAGCGTCGGCGACGAGCGGCGGTGCCGGTGCCAAGCTTGACGACCTGTTCGTCGACCTCGGCGGCGCCAACGTTGGCTTTCAGCACTGGCACCCAACGCCGGTGACGGCAGCCGGCGGCCGTCTAGCGGGCCAAGGTGAGCTTGGCGGCGTCTGGGAGTGGACCAGCTCGCCGCTGCGGCCGCACGCCGGGTTTGAACCAATGCCGCAATACCCAGGCTACACGGCCGATTTCTTTGACGAGAAGCACAACATTGTGCTGGGCGGGTCTTGGGCTACGCACCCGCGTATTGCTGGACGCAAATCTTTGTATGACACTCTCCTCCCTTCAACAGCTCTGCAGATTATTAACGGGCCATAGTGTCAACTGGTACCAGCGGAATTATCCGTACGCGTGGGTTGGAGCGCGCCTAGTGCGAGATCTGTAAGATCAGCATGGTTGAGGATGAAATGGGGGGTGTCAGATGTTAGTATGTGATTCGTTAGTCTTCTCTCTCATTATGTTTTTCGAGGTTACTCTCTACCGATGGGCCGGACGGATAAAAAAAAGGATAAGACGGGGTCAGAGAATAACTAAATAATTTGGGTCGATTTCTTTCATTGGCTCTCTCTCGCTATTCTTACTGTCCACTACGCCTATCTTGTTTCATGTCTTTGGTTCCTGTGTTGCCTTTTTGAATGCGCTACTTGCTTGAACTAGGTGACTTTTTGGGTCGTCTATTACATGCTTCTCCGTTGGTCTACAATACTGTCCCACGCCCACGCCCACGCCTCATTTTTTATTCACAGAAACGAACGCAACTTCTCACGCGCGTTCCAACGTAGACCGGCTATAAATGCAAAACAACAATACAGTGCATTGTTTCTGTTACAATATAACTATCCCTTACAACAATAACCTCACACTTTTAAGTCGTCGATTAAAATTATGTTGTACCCCTGTATCTGGCATGCTATTTATCCTAACAGCGAAGCTTTGAATATTCATACAAGGCGAGACCGAGAGTTTGTATACATGATGCTGAAGCTGTAGCAAATTGTATACAAGTTGCAGAATTCCCCTTTCTGCTAGCAACGGCAGTACAAGCAAGCCAGCGCCAAAATGCCACTTTGTCTACCACCCAGGCTCCTTTACCCCAGCGAGGAGCCAACAGAGTGGCAGACTGGTTTAGTAGCCTGACTACTTCTAAACGTTACATGAAGGAAAGGGGCACGCCTTTGCAGACTGCGAGATCCCTTCCCGGTTCCAAGTACTTCGCTGCCCTGCCTGTGGTAGGTGACCGCCTGACGCTCGTCGTCTAAGGCTCGGCTTTACCGGTGGCATGGGCAGAGTCTTGCAGGCTTGCCTACCGTAAATGTGCACTGCTGCGCACCTGAAGAAGTGGCAGTGATCTTTAGTATGTTACAATGCGGTAAGACCCAGACGGCTGTATTATGCCGTTCTCGGTGATAAAATTTGTGACGAGCGACGGAGGCTGGCAAAGGTTAGTATAAGTAGCCCAGCAAAAGATTCAAAGGAAGCAGAGGTGTGCGTACAGTGACGTCGACTTGGTCGTGAAAGGCGAGCAGAGGCTTGGCGGGCACCTGGGACTTGGCGCGTTGGGGGACGGGCAAGGGGCTGGCGCCGTCGGGGCCGACAAAGCGCTGCTGGATATTGATGCGGCCCAGGTCGCGGTTGTTAAGCAGCAGCTTGCGGACAAACTTGTGCGTCTCGGCGAGGACGTAAAAGTTGCGCTTGGGCTTGGCAATATTGGCGAGGAGGGCCAGCTGGTAGGTGCCGATGCGGGAGACGAGCTTGCCGTCGTGGGTGACGGCCTCGGAGCCGACAAACAGGGAGCGCACGCCATAGGCCTCGAGGGCGTAGGCGACAGCGCTGGGGTCGATCTCGATGACGGAGATGTGGTGTGCGCGCAGGATGGCCATGGCGCGCTCGGACTCGTGGCGGGAGCGCTCATCAACAACGTAGAGGATGGTGAAGGGGGAGTCTGCGGAGGTAGCGTCGTGGCGCAGGCGTTCGGCGGCGCGCAGAAACAGGGCACGCACGGCGCGCGAGCCGCCCGAGGTCAAGACGACGTCGCCGGGGGCAACGAGGCCGGCACCGCGCTCGGCAATGTGGTTGCGGGCCTCTTTCGCGCGCTGGACAAAAAGCTGGCTGTTGTCGAGCAGGTGCTGGCGGGTCTTGTCGAAGCTGTCGAGGCCACCGATGGCCGGGGTCGAGGACGACAGGTCGGTGGACGGCTGGCGCATGGACATGCTGAGGAAGCCGGTGAACATTTTTGTGCCAGCCTCGAGGGGCAGCGAGTTGGGCACGGCGTCGTGGAGGCGCTGGACCTGGGTTGCGCTGATTTCGTAGGTCTCCATGGCGGTCGAGAAGGGCGTCTGCCGCAGGACCTCGATAAGGGCCTCGATGGCGGCGATCGGTTTGGTCAGATCGGCATCCTCGGCGAGCAGGCGGTAGTAGGTGGTGACGATACTGGCACAGTCAGCCGACTTCGCCCGGGGCATAAAGTGTTCGTGTGCTGTATGATATATGATCCATGTGATATAGGTTTCCATGCCTTCATGCCTTCATGCCGTCTCAAAATTACTCACTCAAACTCGTTGCTGGCTGGTGCTGGCGCTGGCGCTGGCGCTGAGGCCAAGCCAGATTCCGACGTAAGCATAGCACGGCTGTGGAAGGCGTAGACTGAAAAGGGCGGGAGAGGGGGACGCCGAGGGAGGAACGAGAAGGCGAGGAGCATGCACTCAAGATCTCCTAGGACCGGGTGAGGCTTCGCGGTGTGGCATGCGGCGGCGATCGGGCGACGGCAGTCGGGGGACAGACAGAAAGTGTAGAGATAGGCAGAGCGGCCGAGAGTGACGAGAGCGCGTGGGTCGAGCGGGCGTGGGACGCGGAGGAGGCGGTGGTCGCGCGCAAAAAAGGTGACTCAATTTACAAAGCACAAAGAAGCAATTTCACGAAAAGCGACGATGAGCCGCAGGCGAAGTGCGCCTGTTCTGCCGATGCCCACCGCCCTCATGTTAGAGGGGTAGCCTGCGTGCCAGAACGGGGAAGGTGCTGTGGCCAGCTAGCACTTGGCAGTTCGTGCCTGCCGTGATCTCATGGATCACGTCGCACAGCTCCTTCCTTCGATCACATCCGACCAGTGCCTCCCTCTCCTGACACGCAGTACCCAACGCGGAAGTGGACCGTCCCAGATCACGGGGTCATCACGAGACCAGATCACGGGGCCACGGACGCCGAAGCACAGCCGCTCGGAGCATTTGGAAGCGACTTGAAACAAACACCCGCACGAGCACGAGCACGAGCACGAGCACAAGCGCAAGCACGAAGCGTCGCGGCGACACAACATGGCCTCTGCGATCGACCCCATCACGGGGCAGGCGCTGCCGCCGGACGCGATCCAGCGCGTCCTTTTTGTGGCGCCCAAGGTGCACGTCTACCAGATCCCGCCGCTGATGTCGACCAAGGGCTACACGGCCGCCAGTTGGACGACCGATGCGCAGCGGCACATCTTCACGGCGCGGATGCGCGTGCTGGAGACGGGCCGCGACGAGGACGAGGCTGCGGACGCGCCCGGCAACAGCACCACGCCCAAGGTCAAGGTCAAGGTCGACATCATCCTCGAGGACCCGGCCTCCGGCCAGCTGTTCGCCGGCGCGCCCTATGTCGATGCCGGCGTCGTCGAGGCCGCTCTCGACAGCGCGCGCTTCTACGCGCTGCGCGTGCAGGACGGCCAAGGCCACCGCGCCATGCTCGGCATCGGCTTCGAGGAGCGCCCCGAGTCCTTTGACTTTGGCGTCGCCCTGCAGGAAGCCCGCAAGACCGTCGGCCTCGGCGAGTTCGCCCCCGGCGCCGCCGGCTCGCTCGCTGCGGCGCCCGCGGCTGCCCGCACCAAGGACGCCGCCGCAGCCAAGCGCGACTACAGCCTCAAGGACGGCGAGACCATCACCGTCAACCTCAGCGGCTCCAAGTTCGGCCGCCGCGCCGCCGAGTCTCCGGCCAACACGTCCTCCGGTGGCCTCGCGGGCTTCTCGCTGCCGCCGCCGCCGCCACCCGCTTCGTCGTCACCGGCACCCTCGTCGTCAGCAGGCTCATCCTTTTCGCTGCCCCCTCCGCCGCCGCCCAACCGCCGCACCGCTGCTCGCCGCTCCGTCGGCGACCCCAGCGTTCTCGGCTTCGACCTACAGAAACAGCAGCAGCTCGAGGCGCAGAAGAAGTCCGCTGCTGCTCTCGGCTTCGACGACGGCCAGTTTGGCGAGTTTGCCTGAGGACTTGGCCACTCGGGGAACAGCTGGAAAAATACAAGCAACACCGAATAGCAGCTATAATGTGAATATCTTGGGGCACTGTGAATAGAGCGTCCCCCCTCGCCGTCTTTAGCTCCACTGTCCTTTCTTCTTTATCCTTTCTCTGGCCTTGCCCTCTTCCTCCCCTCTTCCTCCCCTCTTCCTTCCCTCTTCCTCTCTTTTTAAGCATGTGCTGGAACACATCGCAAGCCAGATAGATTACACTACCAGAAATATGTCCTCATTTAAATAAAGAAAATATGGAAAATCACCTGCCTATCCAATGCAGAGCAACTAGAGCCTCGCTCGTTTACTCGGCGAACTTGAGCCGGCCTTGCCGTTTACTCGCCGTCACCGGGCCACACAAATCGGACCGGCGGCAGACTCGTGCGCTTCTGCTTATCCAAGCTCACGTCCGAGATAGCGTCTGAAGAGCAAGACACTCTCCGCACCCGGCCGGTCGTCGGACAAAACTTCGGACTCTGACAGTTTCCGTCTTCCGCCACATATTCATACGGAAGCTCTGGCGCCTCGGCTGGCCTAGCTGCTCCGACCGCTTGTGAGACCTCGACGTTCCTGCTCGACGTGAAGTATTTGTCGGCAGAAAATACATCGTTGGCGGGGCTGTCTGTATATGTGCTTGTCTCCGTCACTTCTCCAGTCCCCTGTGCTGCTGATGTCCCGGAGATGGAACTATCCGCGTGGTAAAATGTCTGCGGCCGAAAGGCTGGCGCCAGCGGACTCATGGTGGCAGAAACGGGACTGGGAAGCGTGGGGGCCTGCTCACACAGAGGCGACAGTAGCCACGCCGGAAGGCCGGGGCCCGCCATGTGCATGCTTGCCTGGTCGAACATTGTACGCTGCTGCTGTATGTGCTGCAGGCAGCTGCGCCGGTTGCTTCTCTGCATCTCGGACCATAATTCTGCCACCCGCGCGAGGATCATGCGCTCCTGCTGCTCCGCGCTGGATATCTTGCTCAGAATGTAGCCGGCTGTCTTGCGGTGCTTCCGCGTCTCGGCCGGGCTCTGAGCCGTCTGCGCCTGGTCCTGAGAGGCGACAAGCATAGCCAGTAGGCCCTGCATTCACTCGCCTTGCCAATGAAGGCCAACAACAAGGTACTGGTACTCGTTCTGGATCTGGCGGAAGGGCCGCACATCACGGCCGACTGCCAAACGGCTCTGCACCTCGTTCGTGTTGTCCGCACCGCTCAAAGGGCGGAATGGCAGGTTCGACGGGAGAGACGCAGAGGCAGTGTACCATGTTTGGGCGCGCGATGCAAGGAGGGGCTTTGCGTGCGGCGGCGGCGTAGCCCGGTCGGGGCCGCCGCGTAGTATGTTCTGCGTATTCAGATTGCCATCACCAAGGGGTGAGTCGATCCCTTCCATGGGAAAATATGCGCCGCGGATCCCGGTTGTATCCTTGGTGTTGTACGCACGCCAGAACATCGAACCAAAGACGTGAGCATGCATTCAGATGGCGTGCAGCACTGGATATATGGCGGCAGCGGAACGCAGGTGAGCACAGCCGCATTCAGGAGATGCGTGTGATCCGCATCAGGGATGGATAGGCAGGGTCGCCGTGTAGATTCGGCCTTGAAAACAAAGACAAATCACGGCTGGCACCAATTGGAAAGCACATGGCGTGGCAGCTAAGCGCCACCGTCGTATTCTTTCAGGTTCCCCGGATCAGCGACGGCAGACTCTGGTTGCATGCGGCGGACTCGCACAGCGCCCCTTGTGTGCGAGGGCCACGCCGTACGATGCTCAACAAAGCACCACGGGAGGACGATAACGGGACTGATACTCAAATACTGAATCCGCCGTGCCCGGGGGGGTCGCAGAACCGCCACAGACCAGCCGCCTCGGCTGCCTTGCGGACGGTGGCCAGCTCTTTGTCGGTGATGGAGCGATTGATGTCGGCGTACCGGACTTGGCCTGCCGTGT
This sequence comes from Grosmannia penicillata, assembly GCA_002778075.1. Classification (NCBI taxonomy): domain Eukaryota; kingdom Fungi; phylum Ascomycota; class Sordariomycetes; order Ophiostomatales; family Ophiostomataceae; genus Grosmannia; species Grosmannia penicillata. The sequence continues at coordinate 280,082 of PCDK01000001.1, read as the reverse complement.
CCGCGCTGCGCGTGTCAGTGGTGCCGGCAGCGCCGGTCTCGCCGGTCTGGGAAGCCTGGGCCATCTTCGCCCTGTGCTTCGGCTTGCCGACATGCGCGTCGGGATGGTACTGCTCCATGATATTGACAAAGACGCCGCGCGAGACCTCCTTGGCTAACCAGCGCATGATGGTGGCGCCCTCGGCCTCGAGTCCAGGCATGACGAGGTGGCGCACAAGCAGACCCTTCTTGGCGATGCCGTCGGGCGTGAAGCAGAGGTCGCCAACCTGGGCGTGCATGGCCTGGATGCTCTCGCGGGCGGCGGCGGCATAGTCATCGGCCTTGAGCAGTCGGCGCGACGTGGCGGGCTCCCAGACCTTGAAGTCGGGCAGGTAGATGTCGACGAGGCCGTCGAGCAGGGCGAGCGAGGCGGGCGAGTCGTAGGCGGAGGTGTTGTAGATGATGGGCACGGCCAGGCCCTTGTCGCGGGCGTGCAGGAGGGCGAGGGCGACCTGGGGAACGACGTGCTCGGGGGTGATGAGGTTAATGTTGTGGACGTGGCCGACGTTCTGCAGTTTGACGAACCAGTCGGCCAGCTCTTCGGGGGTGAGGTCCATGCCGTTGCGCTGGTGGCTGATGTCGTGGTTCTGGCAGAAGGCGCAGCGCAGGTTGCACATGCTGGCGGTCAGCGGGCGGAGAGCGTCAGGGTACGCTGCACTTGGAAGCCTCACCTGAAAAAGACGGCGCCGCTGCCATTGTGACCCTGGATGCAGGGTTCCTCGCCAAAGTGCGGCGCAATGACGTTGACCTTGGTGGTGTCGCCGATCAGACACATGCCCGTCGTTTCGAAGCGGTTCACGCCGCACAGCCGCGGACAGAGGTTGCAGTTTCGCAGATGTGCGTACGCGCGTGAACGCTTCAGGGCGGCGTCGCGTTCGGGCAGCGCGAGGAAGCGCGGAAAGTAGTCGTCGAGCAGGAACGGCGGCGCCAGATGCAGCGGCCGTCGCTGGGGGAGCGGGGCCGTCGGCGGAGCGCGCGGCGTGCGGAAACGGGCCAGTCTCAAAGCCATGGCGGACAAGCGTGGGCGGCGAGCATGCCTCTTTTCGCGGGAGTGAATCTGGCGATGTTTTTGGGCAGCCACTCATATCGTAGCAAATGTGGCCAATGGCGGCGGCGCCATTACGGCGTCCATCTATTACGAGTAATAGCGGAAACGACGTACGAGTTTACCGTACAAAATACGTCAGAGGTGCCATTCTGGGCAGGTGCACTCGTAGCCTAGTGAGCCGTGTAGTCATGCATTAGTCATCCGGCGGCCGCAGCGGACTTCCGCCCGGTCCGAATGGCCTCGCTGTCGCAGGCCGTTTGCTGCATGAGCGGGCCTCGTACTCCGTATGCAAGTACACGGGCAGAGTCCGTAACCGGTCGAGCCAATGGGACTGGCTGCGCGCCGGGATTCCAGGGAATCCCATTCTCCGTATTACGGAGTACTATCGACGGAGCAATACTTTGCAGGCGCGTCTCGCCCTGCCCCTCCTGCCGAGAGTAGAAGGAACCCTGCGGAACCTGGCCGCCGCCGCCAGGCGCGCCTGCCGCGTTGTACCTACAGGTAGACCTGCCCCGCTGTCCGGCGGCCGCGAGCATCGAACTAAGGCGCGGAGGGCGCAGACGGCTTTCTGGCTAGCACAACGTAGCGCTTCCTTTTTCCTGCTCGTTTCCCTCCGTTTTCTGGCCCTCGGCCTCTTTCTGGGCGGTCATCGGCGCATCTGCTGCCAAGTGTGTTACGCCTCCGGCCGTCTTTTGTCCTCGTGTCGCTGCTGACTGGCGTCTTTTTGCCTTTGCTTTTGGCCTGCCATCCTCCTGGCCTCTGCGATTTTGCGATTCTGCGATTCTGCAGCCGCTGCCAGCCATTACGGGCCTCTTTTCATTTCCATTTCCATTCCATCCCCGTTTCCCTTGCCCATTCCATCTCTGTCGCCTGCTTCTCTTCGTCTCTGCCTTCTGCTCGCCTGCCGCTGCCTGCCGCTGCCTGCTGCTCTGGCCATTCGCACGACCGCCTGCCAATTGGCCGACCCGCCGCTCCGCCCCCATCTGCTACGCGCATCTGCTCAGTCTCGCCGCCGCGAAGGCACCGGCCGCTTGGCCCTCGGCGTTCGCTCTTTGTAGCCCGTCTTCGGCTTCCAGCTCCCTCCCAGCTCGCCCTCCCCGCCTTGCTTCCGCCGCCTCTCTCCCCCTTTCCGCCTCCCGCCGCCCAACATCCGGCCGGCATCCTACCACTACAGCTTCGTCGCTGCTCGCACCGGCGAAGATGGCTGGCGACGCGGACGATAAGCTGCCCGGAGGTAGGTTCTGTTCGGCAACTCCTTGGGGATGAGCCGCTCACGCTGCCCGCCCACCTCGCGCACCGCACTGGTCCCGCCGCTCCTGCTAACCCGTCGTCCCGTCATAGCTGCCGCGCCGGACCCGTGCCCCGTCAACTCCCCCGAGACACCCGCTGCGCCCAAGCCCAACAGCCCCTTTGTGCGCTTCCAGTCCACAGTCCAAGAGATCAGCCCTGTCGAGCCGCTTCCCTACACCACTTCCTCCGACAGTCCCGAGGGCGTCACCCCCGAGCAGATTCATGCTCTGACCAGCTCTCTTGGTGCTGCACACCTCCAAGGCTTCCGGATAGCCAACTTTGCCTACGAGCCTGTCTCTCTACCGGCGTCTCGGGTATGTGCGCTTTGGTGTCGCTGCTGCGCCAGCTTGGCAGCTTCCTCCCGCTCTTGAGTTCGCGGTCCCGTGCTGACCACGCCCCAATGCTAATCCCTTCCCAGACGGCTTCCCATGAAGATGGTTCTCACCACGCAAGCCGTCAACACACCCCCAGCTCGGCCTCCGGATCACACTCCCCCATGCTCAGTGCCCGCCACCACGAGGTGCACTCGCCGCCTCTAACACCCCTAGGCACGTCGCATGCCGACGGCGAGCCTAGATCTCCCAGATTACCCGCCGACGGCTCTAGCCCCAGGGGCTCACGCCACGGCATCATCACCCCCCAGGAGTCCATGCGCGACGCATCGCCCGCCGGCCGCTCAAGAAACACCCTGGCCTCCCATCGCCCGGCCTCGTCCGACGACGTCCACCAACGGCCCGTGTCCTCGTCCGCTGTTCACGATCACGCCGCCCTGGGGAATCACCGCAGGGGCCTCTTTAGCATCGGCCCCACCGGCTCCGGCACCGGCGGTCCATCTGGGGGATCTTTGCCAGTCTCGAGAGAGTCCAGCTCCACTGACAGATCCGCCTCGCAGTTCTACACCCGACCTTTTACGCCCTCTGGAGATGCCAACGACCCGTATGCTGCTAACAAGCGCCAGCCCCAAAACAAGATCGAGCCGCGCTTTGTCTTTTCAAAATTATCGAGAAGGAAAGACACCTCTCCCACCGCCTCCTCCATCTCACTTTCCAAGTACAAGGACGAAAAGCGGCACTCGGGCTTCTTTGGCGGCAACCACCACCACGGCGATGGAATCCACCACGAGGAGAGCTCGTCGGCATCCTTGCATAGTCGCCAGGGCTCCATGTCCGACCTCAAGCGTTTCTTTAAACTTGGTCCCTCCCACCACCACAAGATCAAGCGAGCTGTCTCTCCAGCTGTCTCCGTCCGCTCCGCAAGAAACGAAAATATTGGCTCCAAGTCTAGCGCGCAGATCCCTTTTGGCGACGAGTACTCTCTCACCTCTAAATATGGCAAACTCGGCAAGGTGCTCGGCTCCGGTGCCGGCGGCTCCGTACGCCTGATGAAACGAAGCGAAGACAACACCGTCTTCGCCGTCAAGGAGTTCCGGGCTCGCCACGCCTATGAAACGGAAAAAGAATATGTCAAGAAACTGACCGCAGAGTACTGCATCGGCTCCTCGCTTCACCACGGCAATATTATTGAGACGCTGGATATTATCAGCGAAAAGGGCAAGTGGTACGAAGTCATGGAGTATGCTCCGTATGACCTGTTTGCTATCGTCATGACTGGCCGCATGTCACGCTCCGAAATCGCCTGCTGCTTTTTGCAGATTCTGAGTGGCGTAACCTATTTGCATGGCATGGGCCTGGCGCACCGCGACTTGAAGCTCGACAATGTTGTCGTCAGCGAGCACGGCATCATGAAAATCATTGATTTCGGCAGTGCCCACGTGTTCAAATATCCGTTTGAAAATGGGATAGTTTTAGCATCAGGTGAGTACATGCCGACATTAATCACGAGCAGCCTGCCATTCCCTCGTCCTTTTGCTAATTGTCGGTAGGAATCGTGGGATCGGACCCGTATCTGGCTCCTGAGGTCTACGACGAACGAAAGTACGATCCTACGGCCGTCGATATCTGGTCTCTTGCTATCATATTTTGCTGCATGACCCTCAGGCGGTTTCCGTGGAAGGTCCCGCGCATAACGGATAACTCGTACAAGCTGTTCGCCTCCGAGCCGACACCGGGCCATGACCCTGCGCGCCTGGGGCTTCCCAGTGCTTCAAACGGCCCCTCAAACAACCCGCCCGGGGATGTTGTGGAGGATGGCCAGGCAAAGGAGAAGTTAGAAGAAAAAGCAAAGACGGACCCAAAGACGGACCCAAAGACGGACCCTAAGGCGGACCTCAAGGCGGGCCCAAAGGCGGGCCCAAAGGCAGATTTCAAGGCGGAGGCCAAGACGGAGGCCAAAACGGGGCCGAAGACTGACGACAGCGCCGTCGATAACTCGCCCAGCGATAAATCTGTCGAGAAGAAGGAGGTTATCAAGGGCCCCTGGCGTATTTTGCGTCTCTTGCCCCGAGAGAGCCGGCACGTCGTAGGAGGGATGCTGAAGATCGATCCCAAGGAGAGGATCAAGATGGACGAGCTGCTAAAGGACCCGTGGGTAGCCAACACTGTCATCTGTCGCCAAGTCCAGCAGGGGAAAATTATCAGGGCCACCACTCACACCCACGTTCTGGAGCCGCCCACGCCGGCTACGAAAAGCTAAGATCTCGATCTCTTTGGCATGCTCACCAAACAGCGCAGGCAGCGCGGGGAGGCGTTCTGTTGGCGGCTAGAAAGCGGCTGCCAGGTGCATTGAGCTGTTCAATGTTGAGAGCGGCGGGTGCTGTGGTAGTCTTGTCTTTCTCTGTTGTGCATCTCTATTTTAAGGACTCAGTTGATTCTAAACGAATCATTGGCCTTTTTCGATTTTGGGGGGGCAGAAGCGGACAGGACATGGTTGCAGGACGGGATAGGTTGTCTATTAGATATGTCGACCGGGTTTTGTCTCTTTATAGATTATCAAGTGCAAAGAGTACCAACATAATTTCTTGCTGCGTGTCTTGTTGTAAGATACTAGCAAAGTTGCGGATGTATCTCCGTACGGGAGTACTCCGTATGGCGGTTGTCAATTGCTAGCGGGTTGCGGCAGCGGTGCCGGAAAATCCATATTGCCGACACCAAAAAATGGAACCGAACGTCGGGTTCTTTCTAGATGCTCTTGGAAGCTCTTGGATTTTTGTCTTTTCACCCGCAAAATCTTCCCCGCCGGCGCAGCTCTCTGCCATTGCCCACCCTACGACGCAACACCATCGCGCAATCCTCCTTTTCCTCTTACCAGTCGAGTTGTCAAAATTCAAAATGGTGAGTGTAACTGAGCACGCCAGTATATACACCGTGGCTCAGCGTCCTTCCCTGCGGCCAAACGGTTGGCCGAGGGAAGCCGAGGAGGAGTCGCAGTGCATGGGAGACGTGGGATATGGCAAATTCTGAGCCAAGAGAGAGCGACGGCTGGCTAACACAGGCTACAGAGCTCCATCCGCTCCGTCAAGTCCCTTGTGCCGCTCCTGGACCGCGTGCTGGTCCAGCGCGTCAAGGCCGAGGCCAAGACGGCCAGCGGTATCTTTCTGCCGGAATCTAGCGTCAAAGACCTCAACGAGGCCCATGTTTTGGCCGTTGGCCCCGGCGCCCTGGATAAGGACGGCAAGCGGACGCCTATGGGCGTTTCAGCGGGCGACAAGGTCCTGATCCCGCAGTTCGGCGGCAGCCCGATCAAGATCGGCAACGACGAGTACCAGCTGTTCCGCGATAGCGAGTAAGTAGCCTCCGCCGAAAGGCGTGGAACTTATAAGAAACTTTCATATGCTAATGCCACGATAGCATTCTGGCCAAAATCAGCGAGTAAGGGGCCGAAGAGTCGGCACTGTGCACATAGACGAAGTCTGTGACTTAAAAATGAAATATTCAAGCATTTACTGGCATGAGAGGCGATCGGAGAGCATGGACCTCAAGCGAACGAGAAGAAGCCATAGGACATGACGCTGCCTCCCATCCATCGACGACGTTGCGTCTCCTTCCTACGCGTGATTGCCCTGCATGGCCAAACGAAGCCCCCATGCTTTGCCTAGGGTCGAGGCGGGAGACAGTGCGGATGGCGGACGGCGGACGGCGGACGATGGACGGCAGACGGCAGACAGTGGACAGCGAATAGCAAATGACGATTAGCGGAAAGCGGAAAATCAAAAAGGGACTGGTGGCGAAACGGTATATTGACTTTCGTTTGAAAACGGGAGGCTGAAGGGGGAGTGTCTTCTGGTTTCTTCAGCTAGGAAAAGCTCATAGGATATTGGCTTTGTGATTATGGCAAAACATAGAAAACATCTCCACTCAAGCTAGGCGCAATCGTGGTATTCTCTGTATGTTATATTACTCCGTTTCTCTATTCCATTCATCTGGCGCTTCTGCTTCGCGTTGAAAGATACTGGTATTATATGTCTGCGCTCCGCACAGTCAAAAGCCTCTTTTACTCGTAGGAATTACCAGCATCGCCAAGCCGAGATCTTAGGCCAAGGGCCACCATGCGCCTCATTCCGCAGGCCGCTCAAGAAAGGTTGGATCATTGCGTACACGGCCTTCAAACTTGCGCCACCACTCCTCGAACGCGCGCATGGGCACGACCTCCTCGGACGAACCGCTGCTGGCCGGCAGCTTGGCGCTATAGCTGGCAAGAAAATTGAAGGCGTTCTGTCCGATGCGCTGGGCTAGCTCGAGCGCCGAAGGTGCGGCGGCGGTGCTGGACGAAGTCGTGGCAGGAGCAGTGCTTGCCGACGTCTTGCCACGCATCTCCTCGATGCGGACAGCAACACTGGTGGCATCCTCGATGCTGATGCCGAGTATAGTCGGCGTGCCCGCCGGCGACCCGGAGATCTTGAAGATGGCAGACTCCTTACCGGAACCGATGCCGCCCAGGAAGCGCGAAGATGGCACAGTCTGGCCGGGGGTAGCGGGTGGCGTAACAAGATATATGGCAGCTGCAGTGCCGATGGGTAGTTCGACACCGGGCAGCAGGAAGACAACGACGTGGCCGAAGGGTTTGGCAGCGCCGGCCGGCTGGACAATGGAGTAGATGAAGGAGGTTGGCAGGGGGGTCTCGGAGGGAGTGATGAGGACCGGCAGGCCGGCGGGAACAATGCCGAAGAGCGGCTGCGCCATGGCGGAGGCGGCGCGAACGAAGCGCGGAGCAGGACACAGAGAGGTTGGTGAGGCTGAGGCAGGGCCCCGTAACCACCGGCGGCTAAAATGTACTCGTACAGAGTAGACGTGGCTGCGGTGCGGCGGCTGATGCCACTGGAACGATCGAGAAGACCAACCCCACCGAAAAAGCTGCAGGAGCGCTAAAGGCGGTGTTGCGGGGAACACAAACCGCGACAACGTGCTGGATGGCAGCAAGAAGAGACCTGACCGGCCGGCATTGTCCTGGCAGTTACGAGTAATACTCCGTATAGCTGACCGGCGTCGATCCTTGCGGCGGGCATCCGCGTCCAATTTTCTGCACGATGGCGCCGGTCTCGAGCCTCGATCTGATCGACGCCTGTGATGCGTAAGTGGCGACGGAGAGGCGACGGACACTGTCGGTGAGAGATAGTAGTAGAGGCGGCAGCAGCAGGAGAAGAAGAGACAGAGACAGAGACAAGTATCAGCAGCGAGACAGACCGCTAACGGTAGCAGGTTTCCTGACGCCGCCATCGCCCCGGAGAAGCACGCGGCAGCCATGGCGGCGCTCTACACGCTTGTCTGGGCCGACAGCGACGGCGAGTACGCCATTGGCTACATGAAGCACAACGTGCTGGCCGCGCTTGCTGCTATTCCCGCGGCCGTGCTGGCTAGCTTCGGGCTCGATGCGACCGTCGACCTCGCAGCCATTGCCGCGGCTTCGGGCACAGTGCCGCTGTACCGGTTGCTTGGTAAGCAAACCGCCGAGCCGGCCCGCACTGCTGCTGTGGCGGCCTTGGCGGGCTACTGGCGGCAAGAGCGTACGTTCCAGCTGCTGCGGGGCTGGCGCAGCGAGCTGTGGCCAGTGTACGGCCGCGACGGCCGGCTGCTGTTCAGCATGGAGCGCTCGGCCTTGGGCTTGTTTGGCAGCGCGCGCTTCGGCGTGCACCTGACGGTGTATGTCGCCGCCGCGCCGAGTCTGGAGGACATCCGCATCTGGGTGCCCAAGCGCGCTGCCAGTAAGTCCACTTACCCCGGCATGCTCGACAACACTGTCGCCGGCGGTCTCATGACCGGCGAGGACCCCTTCGACTGTCTTGTGCGTGAGGCCGACGAGGAGGCATCACTGCCGGCAGCTGTCATGTGCGCCCAGGCCCAGCCCGTCGGCACCGTCACCTACATCTCCGTGACGGATGAGCGCGCCGGTGGAGAGCCTGGCTACATTTACCCCGAGTGCCAGTGGGTGTACGACGTGCGGCTCGACCCCGGCCAGGATGTCGTGCCGCAGCCCAAGGACGACGAGGTCGAGTCCTTTGCGCTCTGCTCCGTAGCCGAGGTGCGCGCCCAGCTCGCTGCCGGCCTATACAAGCCCAACTGCGCCGTCGTCATGCTTGACTTTCTTGTGCGCCACGGCATCCTCACTCGCGACAATGAGCCACACTACGACGCCATTCTCGCCCGCCTGCACCGCCCGCTTCCCTTTCCAGGACCTCACGAGATCAACTGGCCAGCCAGAGCAGCGGCTGCGGCAGCTTTAAACAAGGACAAGTCGGTCTGAGAAGACGGGACTGAAGAGAACCCGGACTCGATTCTCCGCATTGTACGGAGTAGGAAAAATTTTATATATAGCTCCGTGGCCAGCCATTCCTATGCTATCGTGTCCATGCTAAGAGCCGTAAGCTAAATCAGAAATCCAAAGCGCACATGTCGTAATTAACGCCAAACGCCGTGCCACCGGTTGTTTGCGCCCGCGTAGCTGGCGCCCTTCGCCCACTCTATTTCTTCACCAGAAGATACGTATAGTCGACGCGCAGCGGCGTGAGCTTCTTGAACGGGCCCGACAGCATCATGAGCAGGCCGCCAAACGAGATGTATGCCTTGCTGGGACGGGTGTGGTCAGCAGGGGACAGAAGCTGCCAGGTCCGGGGACACAACTTACATTGTCTGGCCGTCATCGCCATCCTCAAACTTGTAGATCTTGCCGTGGCACACGTAGTCGTACATGTCTGCCAGGCTCGTGTCGCCCGACCCTGCAGCGCCCGGTTTCGTCAAATCCCGCCAGCCCTTGTCGTCCGTCCGGGAGCCGTCCAGCGAGAGGGTTGTCGCCAGAACCACCGTCAGATTCTCGCCCACCGTACACGGAAACAGCTCCGTGTTGATATCCAGGGTCATCACCGTCTGTGCGTCCGACGATGTCCCGGACAGACGCGCCACCCGGTCGTATTTGGACTGGTCCACATTCGTCACCGTGAAGTTGCTCTCGAAGAGCTGGCTGTCGCCTGGTGCGCCAGACATTGTGTGCTTCTTGGCGCCGTGAGGGTCGGGGTCTTGGTCGAGAGACACTGCTAGCCACCGGACAAAGAGCAGCCGGGTGTGAGAAGCGCGTGGTCAACGGGCGAGGCCTTGTGCGCGTTCGAAAGGACTGGTAGAGAAGCTGTGCGCGCAGCCGAATCGCGCTGCTTAAGAAAAGTTTTTGGCTGCAGAGCGGCAGGTGGGTCCAATGCTCGTTCCCATATTCTAGGTCACGTGACACAGCGCCGATGTCGCTTGGTAACCCGGGAGGGCTGCGAGGAAGTAAAGTTGAGGATAGAAGAGACAAAGTAAAGCGAATGCTCCATGCATCTGAGTCCGAGCTCGATGATACTCTGTACGTATACTCCGTTGTCCCTCTCAAGCAGCTTGGACAGCCGTATGATTTAGGTGTACGAACTACGTATTGGTACTGAGGACCGCTAATTGGCGGAGACCTGGCGCCCTTCACCTCCTGTATTACTCAGCGACATCGGCGCCTTGTTAGCAGACATCCAGTGCGCTGAAATCTCTGTTCGGACTGTGCCGGGCCCTGCGAGAAAACACCTTCCGCGAGACATGTCGTTTCGCAAGCGCAACGTCGTGCTGTCGGCAGCGCCGTCCAGTGAGCCCGCAGCCAAGTCGGCCGAGACCGGAGGCCAGCCGGAAACCAAGACCGGGAGGACGCCGCCGGCGACGCCGCAACCGCGGAGGATTGTGCCGTCCTTGACACTGCAGTCAGCACGTAGCATCTCTGTGAGACCGGCGCAGACCCCGACACCGATCCCGGCGCCGCCGCTGGCGCCAGAAACAGCAGTCCGGACGCGGCATCCCGCTCTACCTCCGCCGCACTGGACGGTAGCATCTCGCCCGGAGATCTCTCCGGCTCGCCGGTCTTCCCTGGAACCTGCCAAGCTGCGTCTGCGCGCCCTTCTTGACCAAGACCGCCAAAAACGCCAGAAGCGCCACGAACCAGCCGCAGCCGGCGCGGCCCAGCTCTTGCCCCAGCTCGGTCCCGGCGCTCGTCCATCGCCGTTTGACGGCCGCCCCATTACCTCCACCGGCACCGCCTCGCTCGACGGCATGCTTGCTGGGTACGGCGGCCTTGCTTTAGGCCATTCGCTGCTGATCGAAGAGCTAGGCACTACTGATTTTGCCAGCGTGTTGCTACGCGCGTATGCCGCCGAAGGTCTGGTCCAGGGCCACTATGTCCATGTTATGGGCTTCGGCCACGGCTGGAAGTCAGAGCTGCCAGGAATATCCCAGCCCATGACGTCAAAGACTGGCCAGCGCCAGTCTTCCGCCATGTCTGATATTGCCGACAAGATGAAGATTGCCTGGCGCTACGAAACTTTGTCAGCTCGTCCTGGCCTTACCGGTGGCCCGAGAGGTTCATTGCAGAGTATGTTGCCTCTTGCCAGCTTTCCTGTTTGAAATATTGTTACGTACTTGCCGTCTGCTCACACACACTGCCTGTAGCTTCTTTAGCGGCCTCCCCAGCTTCCCCCAGTCCGGCAGGCTCTTATCCGGCCGTCTTCTGCCATTCCTTAGATCCCAGCAGGCGCCTGTCTTCCGCCGATAATCGAGGCACTCTGTGCCCCTTTCTGCTTCCCAACCCCCTTCTGCCATCACTCGAGCCAGAGCCCGTTCATTCACCTCTGACGAAGTTCCTGTTTTCCGTCAGGGCAAGTCTTGATGCCACTCCGCCTGCCACTATTCATCGTGTCGTCATCCCCAATTTCCTAGCCCCGACCCTTTATGCCATGGACGGCTGGAGCTTCCCCTATGTCACGAGCCTACTTCTCGGCTTGCGGAATATGCTGCGCGAATATGGCCGGCGCTTGACTGTCATGGTCTCACTGTCCACATCACTATATGGCCGCCATATTTACAGCGTGCACCAAATGGAGAAACTGTTTGACAACGTTGCCGAGCTCATCCCTCTCCCGCCAGGCCCGCCGTCTGTACTGGCCAGCAAAGGTTCTAGCAAGCACAGATACGAAAAGACGCCAGCCCAAAAGATGCAAGGCTGGTTTAAAGTCCACAAGCTGCAAGTCTACTCGGAGATTGGGGGTGCAGGTGCCAGTCCGCAAGGCAAGTTCCTGCGCGACAATTTTTGCTTCAGTCTCAGCGCCTCTCGGGGCATGGAGATCAGTCCCTTCAGCCTGCCCCCCATCGAAGACGAAAGCCCTAGCGTGACTCCCCATGGCACGGCCACGAAACAGGACATCGAATTTTAAATTGGCGATCATCCGCATGGGTGACTTCTTTCCACCGCCTTTTTAATTCTGCCGAATATTTATAGTGGAGACTCGACCTAAATTTTTACGTGGTAGAAAAGCCAGAGCTTCAGCCGCGAAAAAAATAGTTCTTTTCCGTTCTCATCCATGCTTTTTTATTTGGTATGTTCGCCCCTTACCCATATATACACATGTGTACATGCAGCGAAACGTCCCTATGTGATTACTTTATGTTATAATCTGTCAATCCCCTGAGCAAAATTATGCTGAGAAATACAACAACCTTACCTGGAAAATATGACTGGGCATTCTTGCATCTGCATCTACATTGTCGTGGCCACGCAGACCAATGACGCACTTCTAGCTAACGCATGCCTTCTGCTTGAACAGGTGACGGACTCATAGCTCGACGTATCAACATGATTTATGGCTGTGTTCTCGGGAACGACAGATGCCGTCGTGGCGACCTCGTCTACGACCGCACCCCCAATGCAAAAGATTCGGATCGCCAAGATCGGAGGCCGCTTCCTTGTTTTTGATGTCGTAGAAGTCGCGCGACTACGCCGCCAGCACGGCATTTGCTCTGTCCTGGTTGGAATCACTCCACAAGCTCCCAATCAAGGTGTATTCAGCAGCTTGCCACTTGAGCTAACCCCTGACGAAGTAACCTGGCTTGTTCGCACTCAGCAATGTGCTGTTGTTGCCGACGACTGGACGGAACACTTGGCTTGTTTGGCCAACCCTATCCAGCGTCAGCGCCACATGGCTGCATTAGCACGCCAGCGCCAGGCTACTCAGGAGGCTGCTGATGAGGACGCAGCCAACCGTGCAAAGCACGCAGCCGAAGTGCGGAACATGATGGGAAACAAGAAAGCCAGAAAAAAATGGCATGTTGCCAAGGTGGAAGAGACTAGTGAAAACCCCCAGGAAGGGATAACGGAGGTAGTTGTGCGTTCCGTTGGGCATCTGGTAAAAAAGGGCCTGCGGACGGTGCAAGATCAGCAGGACGATGAGCGCTTCGCAGTAAAGACGTCAGAGGCGCAACAAAAGCAAAACGTCAGGAAAAGACAAGCGATGGTGCGAGTCACGCCGACCGCCTCCATCGGCCTCATCGGCGGCGATGTGGCCGAGACCCCTACAACAATGCTGCCGCCGTTGCCGGATACGTCGATCGGAGCTTCCTCCGCCTTCGCACTGCGCTCTCTCCTGGCGAGACGCGGTTGCTTTGCTACCCCTGGCTTGCGCTTTGGCGGCGACTTGAGTGTGTATCCAGGCGATCCCTTTCGCTATCACGCCCACTTTGTGGCTACAAGCTATGGCTGGGACGAGCCCATCAAGCTCCTGGACCTCGTAGGAACCGGGCGGCTGGCTACAGGCGTGAAGAAGGGTCTGTTGATTGGCGGTTGGAGGCCCGCAGACGACAGTGTCGTTCATGACGCCGAAGCCGGTGATGCTGAACAGGAAGAAACCAGCGATCATGGTGTGCGTACGTTTACGCTAGAATGGGCGGCCATCTGACGCTTATGTGTACGAAGTACGAAGTATCGCACTTTGCGAATGATTGATACCCTAGCTCTCATCTTAGCCTTCGCATATTGGGATATGTACGTATACTTCGTAGAGTAAGTAACGTGGCATACTCAATACGAATGTTTTCAGGAATGAAACGGTGACGATACCGGATTACTAGATACAGAATTACGCATAGTACAAAGTACGCACCACTGCTATTTCAAAACCTTATATGTACCTCTGTAGGACAACTAAAACGCCGAAACCAAGTCTATCAGGGGACGTAGATGCGACTGAAACTCACAACCTCCCGCCGGCAACACACACATTTGTCGAAGTTGTTCATTGCAAGCGAAACCCGGCAGTCGTCGCACAGACTTAGGCACCGACATGGCCATACAATGATAGTTCGCGGCGCGCTCTGGCATACCACACATTGCGGTCCGTCTGGGCCAAGTCCAGCCGCCCCGGTCGCCCAGGAGGCCGTTGCGTCCTCTGCTGTTCCCTCGGCGGATGACCGACTAGCTGCACGTCGCGATAACAAGATTTGCTCCAACAATTCGGCTTCTTCCTCGGGTGACAATCGTGCACTTGGCAGGAAGTCAGCCAGCCGCCGGGTGCCGCTGCCAAACCGAGACGTGGCCAGCAGCTCGGCTCGCTGGCGCTGGCGGAACTGCACAAATGCAGACCGCGTCAAAACGCTGTTGCTCTGTAGGTGCGCTGAAAGTGCCTGGGCTTCTGCCCGCTCTTCGGGGCTTCGTGGGTCAAGCAGCCGGGCCAGGTCTGGCATCTTTATTGGCATATCGCTTATCGGAGTGCTTTCCCGCGACACAAATGGCGAGCGCTGCGTCGGCGTCCGCTGTCCGTCACTTCTATAGAAAACAAAACCGTTGCTCCTATCGGTACTTCCGCACCGGCTGCGTCCGGGGTCGTCGTCGGCTGACTCCCACTCCGAGTCGCTGGAAGCTTCGTTTTCGTCGGCCGCCGAGATGACACTTGTGGTATCTTCTTCATCGTCGATGCTTGGCTCGTAGTCCCCACTGGTGTCTACCTCTCCCCACCACCCACCTTTAAGCCACCATTGGTATAGTTTGCTGTCAATGTCCTGTTCTTCTTGATGCACTGCGCTTGAAAGGTCCCTGCCAAGAGCAAGCCGCCGGCGCACCTCCTGCTCCACGTCGACCTCAGCCCTACGCTGGATAGGGACGCTGCCAATCCTGCTAGGAAGCCACTCATTTACTGGTCCCTCCTCCCTGATTTCATTATTGCTGTCGTCTTGTCCCTCTTCACCAGCACTACGCGTACTTTTGTGCCGCCGAATCAAGCGGCCGAGCCATTGTGGTGGGTTCCTGATGCCCATCCGGACCAAGGCTCGGTAGAGATAGACGGCGGAAAATGAGAGAGTAAGCCTAAACACGTGTGCCAGATACTCCACAGCCATGAGCCATCTGCTGCTGCGCTCAGATGCGCCGATACCAGTGCGATGAGGTCGGTTGCGTTCACCCGTTCTGCCACTTGCTGCCTTCTGAGCAACCCGCTCGCGAAGGTATCCAGCTGAGATGGCGTTGGATTTGCCACCGGAAGCTGGAACAAGACCGGTAGCGCCAACGGCATCAAAGCGAGATCCCGGGAGGTCAGATCCGAGCCATCGGCTGCGCAACTCTTGCAACTCCATGTATCTCTCATCTTCGAGCCAAGTGCGCAGTCGAAGATTGACCCGGCGGTCTTCGTTGAGATACACCGCCTCGCTAGCCATCGTTATCGCATCGAAACCGACACGCAGCAAGGCTGTGTAAAAGTCCATTTCCATACTGATGCGCAGGTTGCCCATGGGGAGATTAGCCTGCATGTTTGCATGGGCGTGTGCCAGCCGGTCTCTATAAGACAAGTACCCAATAGCTGTGCCGTTGACAGCGTCGGCTTCCTGAGAAGCAGCCGCCAGCAAAAGTGCCAGCCCGTAAATAAAGCAGCAAACGACAATCCCCAATAGCACGAGCATATGCGGAATAAATCCAACTATAGCCACAGTGGGAAAGCGCAGGAGGCTTTGGCCGGAGGGGTCATCGAGAGAAAAGGTCAGGGCGCTCCACACGATGCTGCTCATGAAACAGAGAGCCCAGAAGCCGGTACTTACCAGACGAACCTTGGACTGCATGTTGAGCACACCAAGCACATGGCTTGTTATATGGCTCATAGCAGACAAGAACGCCAGAAAAAGAACTTCGGGCGGCGTGTTCACTCTTCCCAAGATGGTGGAACGCGTTATGGGGATGCCAGGTCCTGATGTGCTGCTCGTGATACCAGGCCCTGCAGCTGCAGCGCTAGTAGCAGTTCCAAGGGCAGCAATTAATGTTACCGATGGGGTAGGCCCAGAGGCAGAAGAGATGATTGGCCCCCATCCAAGCTGACTGCTTATAGCTGCATCCGCTTCGGCGAAGGCTAGAGAGTGTTCGAACACAGTCATGCCCGTCTCGGCAGCCACGGGGCGGCCTTGGACAGCACATGACAGCGTCTCGACAAAGTGGCTAAGACAAAGCGAAATAAACAGAGGCCAAAGGAGCGACAGAGACCCACGGAGGTCGGCATTCATAGAGTAGGATTCGCTCGGAATCATGCGCACTGCGCTGCACGATGCTTCGTCAGTCGGGCTGAAGAGTAGGCGCGAGCTGAGGCCATGCAGTAAGGAACTATCCTGGATGAACAGGAGGTCTGAGCGTTTTGAAGCATTGCCCCAGCGAAGGTCGGCAAAGTCAGGCGATGTCTGGCACTGTATCGACTGCAGCAGCTTGCGAGTCTGAACAACAAAGATAAGGATGGGAAGAGCGCGGAGCAGCAGGCGAACGGGCCAGCGGAGGCGGACGCGGCGGCGAGTGGCGGCGAAGATGTACGTCCGATTCAGGATGACCGCTGTGGCGATGCAGCAGAGGGCCCATTTGCTGGTGGCGTAGCTAAACAAACTGCCCAGACCACGGGCACTTTCCATGGACAGGAGCGACGCTGACGCAGAGAGGGCAACCGTGAAGTCTTGCTCGCTAGCTGCCGTGGTGGCAGCAGCCCCGGCAGCAGCCCAGGTAGCAGCCCCAACGTCAGCAGCTGCACCAGTTGAGGCGGCAGTGGCGGCGGCGGCAGCGGCAGCCTCGAAGATGACGTTTCCCGAAACATCGGTGGCTTCGGCTATGGCGTGCTGGTTAAAGCTGCCGAAGCCGTCCACGTTACCGGGTACGGACATGTAGGATCCGAGGCGGCCGAGCTTCATCACCATGCGAGGCCCTGCAGCCACGAGATCGTCTAACGAAGGCGTCAGCCGCGTCATGTTGAGGAACGCCAGGTGCTGTGCTGTCCACACGGTAAGATTGCGCCACATGCTCGCGTTATCGAACGGAGTAGTGAGCTCGGTGGCCATGCTGCTGCTGGCTGCCGCTGACGAGACGAGTGCGGCAGCCGTATTCGGGAGACGAGGAGCGGTGGGATCGGAGGCTCGAAATATATCCAGGGGATCGACAGGGCAAGAAATGGGTCGGTGGCGATGCGGAAGAGGAAGAAAGGTTTGTCCCAGCCAAATCGACGTTTGCAGCACAGGAGGCAAAATCGACAAAAACGCGATAGTTGATGGGCTGCATGAGAGGCCAGGAGGGAGGAGAGTCGAGAAATCGCTATGCGTTGAATAAAACGCTGTCACTGCATATGGTGGCCCCTCATCGTCGGCACCGTGTCTTGCAGGGGAAAGGAGGCAAGCAACGAGGCAAATGGTATAAAAGAGAAACGCGCTGTCCTTCCAGGTGCTCCGAAGTTGTCGGATAGACTAGCCTGCGCACGGAAGGCAGTAGTGAGGGTGAGAGGAGAGATAAGAGAGTACGGAGAGGACGGGGAGACTGGCGAAGAGGCGAAGGACAAAACGGCGAAAGACGTCGTCGGCTAACATACTCCGTAATCTTCGTAAACAAGAATTGGCGTACGAGTTTGAAGCACGAAGTAATACGTGTGTTCGGGATAGGATACGTCGGGGAAAGCACCATCCTGCATACTTCGATACCTTTATCGCTCTTTCCGTTTTCCGCCAGCATGGGTCCTCGCACTGTCCGTTTTGCTGAATCAGCTGGTGGCGAAAGCCATACTCATTCGAGTTAGCTTGTCTTATATCACACTCTCGCCTTCTTAATCTGGACTCGTACGAGTATTACTCGTACTCCGTACAGAGTACTTGGTTGCTTGCTACCTTGTACTCCGTATTTTGTACTCGTAAGTAAAACCACACGTGCCGCTCGCCAGCCTGCTAAGACTGCTTGCTTTGTCTGCAAAGACTGTACGCTAGCCCTACTCTAGGCAAGGGTATTTATTTTTATTCGTGAACGCCACCAGATAAGTCCTCTGCTTATCATGCATATGTCTTGTGTTCCACGCGTAATACGGAGTACAGGCGCCAGAACGCATCCTAACGTCAACACGCAGTCAGACGCAGCGTGGTGCGCTTAAACAGGAATTTACGGAATAGACACAATTTTTGTAGCAGCCACGCAGACGACGTTAGCACAGGAAGGGCAGTCTGCGGCACCAGGAGTGTGAGAGTTCTACCAGAGGAAGAAGTCGCAGCTGGAAGAACGAAACTGGTTGAAAACTAAGCTGATGTAACGGGCCAAGGGCCCGAGTGTGGCTGAGGCTGGCGCCACAGCCATAACTCGAAGACACGCGGGTCTGAAAACATTTCGCATCGACGCACTGCGATAGGGAGACAGCTCGATCTAAACCCACCCTGGGACTAACGATAGGGGAAGACCGATAGACCCTCACCCGCACGCGCACATTACCGGAGGAGATAAGGACTGGCGGGGCAAGACGTTCGGACGTGAGGCTATTTAGACTGACGAAGGCAGGCATACTCTGCCTTCGCCTTGTATCGATTTCTTCTCTATTCATAGTCTGTCTTTGGTACAGAGTAGTCAATAGGACCTATATCCATCGGACTACCACGTGATCTCACCCGTGGCAGCCCGCTACATTAGAAATCGATCTTGTTCTCTAGAGGAGTCAGGGCCTTTAGAGGACAATACACGCAACCCTTAAACGAAGCCCTACCGAGACCGGAGGCAACGAGATACCCGAGCGTTAGTCCGAAGGCGGCAGCACGGAAGAAAGCGACTGATCAAGACGATCTGAGATCACCAAGGAACCGGTGAAGACGCTCTCCAAAATGGGAGACCAACAGCAGTGGGAACGACAGTTCCACGACATGCAGCAGAGCATCGCGCTGCTGATGGCCGAACGTACTCAGCTAACGACTCAGCTGACTGCGGCGGCGGACCAAGCAGCGCAGGCTAACGCGCAGGTCCAGGCCCAGGCGACTCTACTAGCGGAGTCCCAGGCCCGGATGACGGCGCTCGAACAAGCGCCCGCGGCAGAGGGAGTAACGAAGACGGTAAGCCCCCTCCCGCGACAGAAGATCCCGCATCCCAAGTTATTCGACGGGAAGAAGGCGGAATACCGTGCCTGGAGAATCCTCGTCCAGCACAAACTAGCCAAGAACGGGGACTTGATCGGAGACGCAGACACGCAGGCTGCGTACGTGTTTTCCCGACTAGACGGGCCGGCCCTGGCCATGATGGCGGATTACGTGGCGACAGATCGGCACAAGGGAAGCCCGGACAATCTCCTGGCCTACCTTGACACGATCTATCTTGACCCAAATGAGGCGGTTAGGGCGGCCGACAAGCTGGCTATCCTACGCCAGGGGCGGGAAGAGTCGGTGGCTAGCTTCCTGCCGAAATTCGAACGCCTCTACATCCAGAGCGGCGGCAGCGCGGACGAGCGATCGTCAATTAGGTCCCTCCGCGCCTGCCTGAACGAGGAGACGAAGCGCGTCTTAATTGGTCATAGATCGGAATCCCTCTCCTTCGCAACCTTCAAGGAGACGCTGTACCAATTGGGATCAGAACTGGAGGGACTGAAGCTGGGCAACCGGGCCACAGCACAAGCCATCCGAACCTCCTCTCCCGAACCAATGGACCTTCGTGCAGGAAGGGCCAGGCCGGAGGGAGGAAGACCTTGGAGGGCCGCGGAGGCGCCCAGGGACACCCCATACCAGAGACGTTCGGAGACGCGCACCTGTTACAGCTGTAACAAGGTCGGTCACTTGGCGCGTTTCTGTACGGCCAAGCAGAAGCGACACGCCGGACCGGTCCACGCCCGGAAGACTCTCCCGGCTGGGAGACCCGAACGTGACCCGGACCAAGACGCAGACGACGTCAGCGAGACCAGATCCGAGCATTCGGAAAACGAGTAGCTCCTTACGCCAGACTCAGTAAGGAGCGAGAGAGACAGTTAGCAGGTAGGTGGCAGAAGGATAGGTGTTCGATGGACGCGGGAGGGATGTATTTAAATACGGTAATAAATCATCGCTTCAACGTACAGGCTTTCACAGACACCGGATGCCTTACCACTGCTATGGTCTCTGAGCAATTCGCCCGACAACGCGAATTAGAGACGTTGCCGATCGCGCCGCGTCACCTGCACCAGGTGGCCAAACCAAAGAAGGGGATCAGTCCCCCCGAAATCACAAGGGTAGCGCGATTTTGGCTCGACATCGAGGGATACGCCACGAGGATCTGGGCCTACGTTGTCCCAGACCAGGAGGACAGCCTAATTCTAGGCCTTAAATGGATGCGCACGTTCGACGTACGACCGGACCCAGCAGGGGACCGACTAGAGATTCGCGGGCTAGGGACGTCCGTCCCTGTCTCAACAAGGCGAAAGGGATCGATCAGCGGCGCCGCACTCCGGGTAGCGGCAGCCAAGTTCAAGGCAGCAGCGCGAGAGAAAGGGGCCGTCGCCCGCCGCGTCACGTTAGAAGACGTGGAGAGGGCCCTGAACAAACAACGGGTCCTAGAGTCCCTCCCGGAGCTCGAGAAGCAGTTACCAGACTGGCTAAAGGATCTGGCCTCCGCATTTGACAAGAAGGAGGCCCTGAGCTTGCCCCCCCACCGACCAGGCGTCGACCATGAGATTAACCTGGTCACGGACCAGGACGGCAGGGAGCTCACGATCCCAAGCAGCCCGCTCTACCACCAGTCCAGGGAGGAACTTTTGGTGATGCGGAGGACTATCTTAGACCTCCTCGACTTAGGCCTAATCCGGCAGAGCAGGTCGGCGGCCGGCGCCCCGGTTCTCTTCGTGCGCAAGGCGGACGGAAGCCTAAGATTTTGCGTGGACTACCGGAAGTTAAACTCGATCACGACCAAGGATACGTACCCCCTACCGCTAATAGTCGAGACCCTGCGTACAATCGCGCAGCATCGCTGGGTATCGAAGGTGGACGTGATCTCGGCCTTCCATCGCATCCGCATGCGGCCAGGGGATGAGGAGAAAACGGCGTTCAACACTCGCACAGGCTCATATGAGTGGCTGGTCATGCCGTTCGGGCTCACCGGAGCGCCCGCGTCGTTTCAGCGTTACATCAACCGAATCCTCCGTGACCACCTAGACAAAGACGCTACTGCCTTTGTAGATGACGTGGCCATTTACACCAACGGCTCCCAACAGGATCACCAACTCGCAGTACGTTCGGTAATACGCAAGCTAGACGCGGCGGGCCTGCAACTAGATATTAAGAAGTGCCTATTCGCGGCCTCCGAGCTCAAGTTTTTGGGCTACGTGGTCCGTCCCGGAAGGGGACTAGCCACAGACCCAGAGAAGGTGAAGGCGATCGAAAACTGGAAGACGCCCACGACGCGACGCGGCGTACGTAGTTTTCTTGGCTTCACAGGGTTCTACCGAGAGTTCGTGGCGGACTATTCAGAGTTAGCCGCGCCGCTGACGGCCCTTACAGGGAAGGGGCCGTTCGTAATGACCCCAGAGGCGGAGGCGGCTTTCGTTAAGCTGAAAACGGCCGCGATCACGGCCCCCGTGCTGGCCGCGTGGATCCCGGGGCGGCCTACCGTCGTCGAGGCGGATGCGTCTGGATACGCCACGGGAGCGGCGCTACTCCAGCAAGGGGAGGATCAGATCTGGCATCCAGTGGCGTACTGCTCCCACAAGCTCTCACCAGCCGAGTGCAACTATCCGATCCACGACAAAGAGATGTGGGCGATCATATCTGCCCTTCGAGAATGGCGGGCCGAACTCCAGGGACAGCACTTCGTGGTGCATACCGATCACCGCAACCTCGTCTACTTTGCGTCTAGGCAGCACTTAGGCGAGAGGCAGATACGGTGGGCAGAGGAGCTAATGTCGTTCGACTGCGTCCTAGTCCACCGAGCGGGCAAGCTCCAAACCCTGGCGGACGCCCTCTCTAGGAGGGAGGAGGACCTGCCGCAGGACGTCGACGACGCAAGGATAGCGGGCCGATTCATCCAGCTGCTGCAGCCGATCGAAGGAGGACTCACGGCAACGACAGAGGCCCAACCAGCACCAGCGGAAGACACGCCCTTGTTTGGCGCAGACCAGATCGTACGGGCCAGAGCAGGCTGGCTCGCAGACGCAGACGCAGACCAAGCAGAGGACACTCCGTACGCAGGAACTAGACCAGATCTCCCGCCGCCGTTTGTGGGCGAGGAGCTGGCGCAGGGATGGAGGGAGGGCCTTACCAAGAACGACCGGTATTGGGCCATACGGGACGCGGTGGCCCGGGGAGATCGGTCCCTACCTGCGAAATGGCACCTCCCTGTCTCATTGTCAGAATGTAGCTTGGACGACGCGGGCCGACTGACGTGGAGGGACCGGATCTGGATCCCCGCGTGGGAGCCCCTACGCACGACGTTAATACAGACGATCCACGACTCGCCGTTAGGGGGGCACCCAGGGCGCGAGACAACGAGAGCCCTGATCGCGCGACAATACCATTGGCCAGGACTAACAAAGGACGTAAGGCGATTCGTTCGAAACTGCCAAGTCTGTCGACAGTCCACCGTCTGGCGCGACGAGAAGAAGGGACTGCTGAAGCCGCTGCCGATCCCTGAGCGGCCATGGAGCGAATTGTCGGTAGATTTCATTACTGGCCTGCCCCTATCGAGCGGCTGCCAGAACATAATGGTCATTACCGATCGCCTAAGCAAGGCCATGATCTTTGAAGCGATGGGCGACACAAAGGCGCCTGCAGTGGCGGACCAACTACTCCAGGGGGTCTTCCGACACCACGGCCTGCCGGCCGCAGTGGTCTCCGACAGGGGCTCCCAGTTCGTGAGCATGATGTGGAAGGTGGTGTGCGAACGTCTAGGGATTACCCGCCGCCTGTCCACCGCGCATCACCCGCAGACAGACGGGGCCACGGAGCGGGCCAACCAGGAGATCGAAGCCTACCTGCGGCGCTTCACGACGTACGCGCAGGACGACTGGGAGAGGCTCTTACCGGGAGCCATGATCGCGATTAATAATCGCGTAAGCGCGTCGACGTCTATGGCGCCCTTCTTTATGCTCCACGGATACCACTTCCCCGTAATCGAAGAAGCCCCGGAGGAGGACCAGATCGGCGGTCAGTCTCCCGCCGCCCTAGGACGCGCATGGGTGCACCGATGGCATGAGGCACGATCCTTCGCACAAGCGGCAATGGGGGAGGCACAGGACAAGCAGTCGGAGTACGCCAACCGCCGACGGGGAGTAGCGGACGTTTTCCGCCCGGGCGATCGAGTTCTCTTCCGGCTCCGCCACGTGTCAACAAAGAGACCCTCGAAAAAGCTCGATTGGTTACAGCTCGAGTACCGGGTCCTCGAGGCGATCGGGTCCCACGCGGTAAGACTCGACGTACCCGGGACGATACACCCCGTCGTCCACGTGGACCTGCTGCGGCGGATAGAAGACGATCCCCTCCCGAGTCAGCGACGTCAGTACGCGGAGCCAGAACCCCTCCAAATCGACGGGGAGGAGGAGTACGAGGTCGAACGGATCACGGCTCACCGACGGCAGGGCAGGGGATACCGGGTCCTGGTCCATTGGAGGGGCTACGCCGAACCCACGTGGGAGCCGCTCCGAGACCTCCGGGAGACGGCGGCAATGGAGGCGTACGAAGCCGGCCTCGACGATCGACCTTGGGCTACCCCTACACCGGGAGAAGGGGGGTAATGTAACGGGCCAAGGGCCCGAGTGTGGCTGAGGCTGGCGCCACAGCCATAACTCGAAGACACGCGGGTCTGAAAACATTTCGCATCGACGCACTGCGATAGGGAGACAGCTCGATCTAAACCCACCCTGGGACTAACGATAGGGGAAGACCGATAGACCCTCACCCGCACGCGCACATTACCGGAGGAGATAAGGACTGGCGGGGCAAGACGTTCGGACGTGAGGCTATTTAGACTGACGAAGGCAGGCATACTCTGCCTTCGCCTTGTATCGATTTCTTCTCTATTCATAGTCTGTCTTTGGTACAGAGTAGTCAATAGGACCTATATCCATCGGACTACCACGTGATCTCACCCGTGGCAGCCCGCTACAGCTGAGGGAAAAAGGAAGGATCAAGGCTAAGTTTTACAAGCAGCATCCCCCATAGTTATACCCCTTCTTTCCTCGCGGCTATCAAGGTCCCTTTCTTCCCACGCGGCTATCGCGGTCCCTTTCCTCCGTTGCCGGTCACCAGTCGTGCGCTGGCAAAGTGGTTGCTGCCCAGCTGGCCTGACGGTTGGGATCGTGTGCTGGCAAAGTGGATTTCGAATGGTCTAGCCTGCGTGGGTAACGGGTGCGGTCGGAATAGTGGCTGACTAAGGCAGGGAGATGCTGAGGGCAGAGCCGAGGCTTATACCGGGCCATGGCCCGTCACAAGGAGTACCTGTATTTCATGTTTCCATGTACTTTTTATGTAGTCTTAGTAGGCTAGCTCGTTTAGTGTCTCCCCTACTAGTAATACTCGAACGAGTACAAGTACAGAGTAGTAAGTATTAAAGGTAGACTGTGACGGGCCATGGCCCGGTATAAGCCTCGGCTCTGCCCTCAGCATCTCCCTGCCTTAGTCAGCCACTATTCCGACCGCACCCGTTACCCACGCAGGCTAGACCATTCGAAATCCACTTTGCCAGCACACGATCCCAACCGTCAGGCCAGCTGGGCAGCAACCACTTTGCCAGCGCACGACTGGTGACCGGCAACGGAGGAAAGGGACCGCGATAGCCGCGTGGGAAGAAAGGGACCTTGATAGCCGCGAGGAAAGAAGGGGTATAACTATGGGGGATGCTGCTTGTAAAACTTAGCCTTGATCCTTCCTTTTTCCCTCAGCTTAGTTTTCAACCAGTTTCGTTCTTCCAGCTGCGACTTCTTCCTCTGGTAGAACTCTCACACATTGGTTGATTGACTGGTAAAGGGCATCACGGCTACTATACGTAGCCTCTGGAGGCAGCGTCTCGTTCGAAGCCATGGCTTGGTGGCTTAATGTATAATAAAAAAAAGAAGAGATAGTTAGAGATAGGACTCCTACATCCCGCCATCGTCCACTCCTACAGTAAGAGGACGATGGCGGTGTTACGACCCTCACTCACCAAGACAACAGAGGCGGGATTGCCAAGCACGTGACGAGAGCGTCCCGCATGCGCTGCGCTGGAATCCCGCAGGGTCTCCGTAATCCCGGCGTACGGACCACGTGCGCACCGATAGATATTCTTCGCACGTAGGGCTTACGCGAAATATGAATCTTACTCCTTAAGATTCAGTCTTGCTTTAGAGACAGATAGTCCTTAGTCAGAAGATACCTCTGTTCCCACCTATCCTTGCCTGGTTCACCAAGTACTCTTATAACAGGCGGGATGAATTACTGTATTATCTCTAGCCAATGATATTACTATATTTTGCTATTAAGTGGGCCTACGCATGTCTGTGCATGGTCTAATTTTTATGTTTGTATACCTACCAAATTTCATGTCTGTGTAATTACCGGCTCCCATATAATAAACGTATCTGATAAAGGTACAATAGGCGCGTAATGATAATAATTTGGGCCAATCATATTATAAAGAGAATTGCTAATGAGACCATAATTTTGTAGCGGGCTGCCACGGGTGAGATCACGTGGTAGTCCGATGGATATAGGTCCTATTGACTACTCTGTACCAAAGACAGACTATGAATAGAGAAGAAATCGATACAAGGCGAAGGCAGAGTATGCCTGCCTTCGTCAGTCTAAATAGCCTCACGTCCGAACGTCTTGCCCCGCCAGTCCTTATCTCCTCCGGTAATGTGCGCGTGCGGGTGAGGGTCTATCGGTCTTCCCCTATCGTTAGTCCCAGGGTGGGTTTAGATCGAGCTGTCTCCCTATCGCAGTGCGTCGATGCGAAATGTTTTCAGACCCGCGTGTCTTCGAGTCTGGCGTCCCTGCCTCGAGTCAGACCCACTGGTCCTCAAACATTTAGACTCCTTTCTGCTGACTATGGCTGTGGCGCCAGCCTCAGCCACACTCGGGCCCTTGGCCCGTTACAAATTTCTTGCTATTAGGACTATAAACAGGCGTTAAGGCCAGAGGTACTCTGTACAACGAGTGGGTTACATTAATTCACCGCCTTCTAAGCAGAAGACCGTAACCCCCCCTAAGCGTCACCATCCTTATTTTTAACAAGTCCCCCCCTCCTCCTCCTCTTGTACGGAGTACAATAGCATGTTATTAAAAGCGGCTGTATGTTCCCGTACTAGTAGTTAAGAATCTGCTTTAAATATTATCGTTAGGTAGGGTTATACTTAAAGGCCAATAATTAGCGTTAGATAAACGTAAGAGGTAGGCGACTACTATTTAAGTGGCCTGGCTACGTTGGCCTGCGCTATCGAAGGAAAAACAGAAGTCGCTACGTTATAATGGCCCTTCGCTACGCGGTTAGTACATTACTAGCCAATCAAATCAATTATGCTAGTCCACCCGTTGTACCTCCGGCCTAATTGCCTGTTTATAGTCCCGGTAGCAAGAAGTTATGGTCTCATTAGCAATTCTCGTTATAAACTTAAGATTTTTCGATTCAACCGGGTTTTGGCACCCGAGCTCTACTTTCCACCTCTACTTCGTAGTCAACTCCACACTCCTCCTATACTTCGTACACCACGCCCAGCATGGATGCCATCCACGCGCTCGCGCAGAGGGGCCCATTTAATGGCATTAACGATCTGCTGTTTTCGCGGCGGCCACGACGGCAACGGACAGGTAGTAAGGAGTTGAAGCCGCGACTAGAGGCTGATGTGCTATACCCCTCAAAGACGCTGCCAACAAAAGTTGTCCAGCGGACGCAGCAGTATGTCCATTTTATGCTCTCCTGGGCTTGTCCCTATTGCTTACGCAGATTTTTTTAGACGATGGGATTTCCAAGTCGACAAGTCGTTGCTCTTTGAAATCGATTCCCCCGAAATTGGCACGCAAACAATTTTCTACCGCGGCGGACGCAACTTCCAGATTGTCTCCTACGAAGAAGTTGCCGCCTCCCGTGAGGCCAGCGAGCCGGACAGCAGCTTGGCTGGTCCCGCCGGGCTCGCCGGTATATCTATGCCGCTTACGCCGATTACAAGTGAGCGCAGTGGTGATGTTGTTGATTTAGCTGTCGCTGCCACAGAGGCAGAAGAGCAGTGGCTACAACAAGCACATGCGGCGATCATCAACGGATCACATGCCAAGGAGCGTGCCGCTGCCAGTGCGGCAAATCTACAACGCGTAGTGGGACCAGCAGCCGATGGGCTGCTAACGGCGGCGCCGGGCCTCAACCGGGGCATTCTGTTCCAACCGAAGGGAAAGAGAAGCAAGAACGGCGGCGTGGTGCAAGATGCGCGCTTTGTGAGGGAGGATTTAGGAGCTGAGGAGAGGATTGAAGAGGAAGGAGAGGGCAGAGAAAGCAGCTCAGCCACTGGCGCGAAAGCCGCGGGATTTGAAGCCAGAGACAGTACTGAAAACACTGAAAACACCGACGACGATAGTGAAGATGCCGAAAATACCACCGGAAAAATAAACAGCGGCTCTGACGGCGGAGTGACGCCTGACGATATCACCGTCGATGAGATCCTCCCCGTCGAATTCCCATCCCTCCAGTCATCACTCCCGGTAGTGTCAACGCCTCGGCAGCACGAATGGGCGCACATGGTGGACTTATCCGGCGGCTCGGCCAACTTCCGCAGCCTCGTGGGCGGTGTCGAAATGGCGCGCACTTGGCCGTTTGAACTGGACGCGTTCCAGAAAGAGGCCATCTACCACCTGGAGTGCGGCGACTCGGTGTTTGTGGCGGCACACACGTCGGCGGGCAAGACGGTGGTGGCGGAATATGCGATTGCGCTCGCGCAGAAGCATCAGACCAAGGCCATATATACGTCGCCGATTAAGGCGTTGAGCAACCAGAAATTTCGCGATTTCAAGCGCGAGTTTGATGACGTCGGCATCCTGACAGGCGACGTGCAGATCAACCCTGAAGCCAAGTGCCTCATCATGACGACGGAGATCCTGCGCAGCAAGCTGTACAGCCAGGCTGATCTGCTGCGCGAGGTTGAATTTGTTATATTCGATGAGGTGCACTACGTCAGCGACAGCGAGCGCGGGGTTGTGTGGGAGGAGGTTATCATTCTTCTTCCTGAGCACGTGTCGCTGATCATGCTGTCGGCGACCGTGCCAAATACCTACGAGTTTGCATCGTGGGTCGGTCGCACGAAGCGGCGTGACGTGTACGTGATTTCGACGCCGAAGCGTCCAGTGCCGCTCGAGCACTTTCTGTGGAGCGGCAAGGGTGTGCAGCGCATTGTCAATGCGGAGCGCAAGTGGCAGGAATCAGGATACCGAGAGGCGAAGCTACTGACTTCGGGCTTGCGCTCCGCGGGTTCCGCGGGCTTAGCGGGCGCCGGGTCGGCTTCCTGGTCCGGACCCAAAGGTGACGGTCGGGGCCGAGGTGGTGCTGCCGGCCGTGGTGCTGCCGGCCGCGGTGGCCGCGGTGGCGCTGCCGGCCGTGGAAACAGAGCCGGTGTCGGCCCCCCCCGGGCCTCGCACACCCCGGGTCACATGGGCCGCGGCGGCCGAGCCGGCGGTCAGGCGTCGCTTGCACAAGACAAGACGCTGTGGAGCGAGGTGGTGCGGTATCTTCGTAAGGCCGCGCTGCTGCCGGCGTGCATCTTCGTGTTCTCGCGCGTGCGCTGCGAGGAGTTTGCGGCGTCGCTCGGCACGCTGGACTTTTGCGACTCTGCAGAGAAGACGCGCATCCATGCCATCTATGCGCGCAGCATTGCCCGACTGGCTCGTGAGGACCAGGAACTGCCACAGATCGTACGGCTGCGGGACATGGCCACACGCGGCATCGCCGTGCACCATGGCGGGCTGCTGCCCATTGCCAAAGAGATCGTCGAACTGCTGTTCGCGCAATCGCTGGTCAAGGTGCTCTTCGCCACTGAGACCTTTGCCGTTGGCCTCAACCTTCCCACGCGCACCGTTGTCTTCTCGGATCAACAGAAATTCGACGGCACGCGACGCCGGATCCTGTCTCCCGGCGAATACACCCAGATGGCCGGTCGCGCCGGCCGTCGCGGCCTCGATGCCGTCGGCACCGCCATCATCGTCTCCGCCTCAGAAGTTCGCGAGGTGCCGTCCGCTGAGACGCTCAAGGGCCTCATTCTCGGCGTGCCCACCCGTCTGACGTCACAATTTCGCCTCACCTACAACATGATCCTCAGCCTGCACCGCGTTGAGACGCTGCGAGTCGAAGACATGATGAAGCGCTCGTTCTCGGAGCACGCCAGCCAAAGCCATCGCCCGGAGCACGAGGAGAAGATGCGTGCGCTAGAAACCGAGTTGGCGGCTTTGGTGCGCGCACGCCCGCCCTGTGCCGAGTGCGACGGCACGCCCGCCGAGCACGACCAGCAGAGCGCTCCCGGCTCGGCCGTTCCCGGTCACAGCCATCCAAAACGTGACCGACACACCCCCATGGCCACCTGCCACCTCGCCGCTCAGTCCGTCCGTGACGGCAACGCCCAAATGTACGCCAAACTGGCCCGCCTGCTGTCAGCACCCTCCAGCAACCCGGCCGCCGTCTTTGGCCGCGGCCGCCTCGTCGTCTTCGTTAACGGCGCTGGTGTCCGCTCCGTTGGCGTCCTTGCAGATGACCTGCCACGTGCAAGTGCCGACCCAGCTGCCGCACTGCCTGACGCCCGCATCATAGAGGTGGCATCGACGCGCTCGGCCCCCAACGCCAACGACGTGCTCGCCTTTGTGCCGGCGTTGCGCCGCTTTTTGCCTCCTGCGGTACCAAAAGGGGCGGACATGGACGCTGTTCCTCTCCGCACTGTGACCGTGCCCTTTGCCAGTATCGAGCACGTCGCTCGTTTCGTTCTTGCCGATGCATCTGAGTCCGTTCTGGCCGCCCAGATGGCTGCCGGTCTTGATCTCGGCTGGGATGCCGATGTATGGGACGACGTCAACCTGGACAACATCCGCGATGTGGACATTGCGTGGTTTACAGACGACCGCCGCGTAAAGGCGCGCCTGGTGGCCGAATCGTCAGCGCTCGCGTGCCATGCTTTCGTGGATCATGTAAGTGTATTCTGTGTTTGCCTTAATTTCCCCAAAGTCCTCTGCTCTGTACTCTCTGCTGATCATCCAGTATAATATGCACCACCAGGAATGGGCCATTCAAGACCGCCTTGCTGTGATGCGCCGCGCCTTTGACGATTCCAAGTTGGCTTTGCTTCCCGAGTACCAGAATCGCCTCGCCGTTCTGAAGCACCTTGGCTTCGTCAACCTCAGTGCCGTCGTACTCCTCAAGGGCCGCGTCGCCTGTGAGATTCGCACCGCCGACGAGCTCGTCCTCACTGAGGTCATCCTCAACAATCTGCTTGCTGACTTCGAACCCCCGGCTATAGCTGCGCTGCTATCCGTATTCGTGTACCAAGGAAAGGATGATACTGATCTCGAGGCCGCTCCTTTCATCTCTGCTGAACTCACCCGTGGCCTCACAGAGGTCTACCGGATCCGCAAAGACGTTATCCGTACCCAAGAACAGTTTCATGTGCTGTCGGCCGGCGACGAGGCCGAGTCTGCATCGCGTTTGCACTTTGGCCTCATGGAGGTTGTGTATGAGTGGGCCAGCGGTAGTCCGTTCAAGGCAATTGCCAGTATGACCACTGAGCAGGAGGGCACGATTGTGCGCACCATTACGCGACTAGAGGAAACATGCCGCGAAGTGCGCAACATCGGTCGTATTATCGGCGACACGACGCTCGAGACAAAGATGAACGGTGTGAAGGAAGCCATCATGCGGAACATTACAACAGTTCCGAGCTTGTATTTGTAGAGTCAACTTTCGTTGGTGGGCCTGTGGTTTTATTTCTTGGTATTCCAACCAAGGACTCAAGGGCCACCTGAAACTATACGAGTGATGAATGTTGGGGGTCAGGTAGAAAAGCAAGGCCTTCTCAAAGCTGACGTTTCGCGTTGGTCAACAGTCAACCCAGGTGAATAGAACAGTCAATATGAACCCTATGGAGCAATGCAGAAAAACACCACCAGCCAGCTAACAACGCCATCATAAATCCATCCGTATCTCACGGCCCTGTCCGCTCAAGCGCTCACGCTCGCAGTGCCCGCAGACGCTGCTGCAAAGCATCCTCCTCCTCAGCCGTCGGCTCTGCCGCTACCGGCTCTCGCACAAGCTCCGTCTTGCTGACCTGCGCGGCATTGAGCTCTTGTGACAACTCGACGCCTGCATCGTCGGCTAGCTTGCCTAAAAGCTCGTGCACGGCGTCGTCCGAGACAGATACGGAAGTGTTCTGGGTCATGGCGTCCGTGTAGATACTATTGGACATTGCGTAGTCCTCGTTCTGTGCGCGGTACTGCTCGAGAGCCACAAGCGTGCGCTCTGGGTTGACGCTGCGCTGGGCACGGCTCATCGTACGCGAGGACTGGGCCATCATGGCTGTCATACGGTTCATGGCGTTGTTAGCCTGGATCTGTGCCACCGAGAGTTCAGCCATATCGGCAGCCTGGTCCATCTGCGCAGCGATCGCCTGCTTTGCCAGCAGCATGCGAGCCTTCTGGGCTGCCTGCTGGGTCTCGCCCTTCTTGAGGAGCTAAATTGTCAGTCCGCTCACTCTTGACTGCCTGACTTCTCTTTCCAGCTTATGCGGCTTATGCATGACCCACATTCTGAATCTGCTTTCGAAGCTCGCCGTCCTGCTTAGCCGCCTTCTGGGACTCTCGCCGGGCCTGTTTGGCATGAAACTGCCGCGTAGCAGAGTCAGCAAAACGGCAAGATCAATGATTCCGGAAACTTTCTACCCACATACCCGAGCCTGGAACTCCGTCTGCATGTCGCGAGCGAGCTGTCGTTGCGACATTTCGAAAACCCGAGACCGCAAGCACTTTCTAAAGAATGCCAAATGGTAGGAGCGAGAAGAAGATGCCGAAAGAGAGGAGCGAGATAACTGGTCGTTTGGCGACGATGCTATGCGGATGCGTGGCTGTGTGCGATAAAGAGCATGACAGCCACAGTACCACAGTGCCACTGGCTAATCGCGTTACTTGGCTAATCTTGGCTACGTTTTGTCACATGACTTGGAGTCACGTGCTGGCTCGTGAAGACAACCAGCTTCGCCGCGTCGCGCAGTCTGGCAGCTTCTTCTGAATTGGGAAACTCTCGTTACGAATCCGTTGTCTGCCACTCTCTGCGCACCCCGACCGCTCACTGAGGCCGCTGTTCCCTGCAGCGTGCGCGCTGTGGCCCTCTACAATGTCTACGACTTCTGCGGCTGCCGGAAACGGCGCCGACTCCCTTTTACCATACAACAACTACCTTGGCGGCTCGACTGCCTCGGCATCATCAACATCATCGTCACCATCGACATCGTCTTCGAAATCGGAATCGACGGCATCCTCGGAACGACAGTCAGCATCGTCAGCATCGTCAGCATCATCAGCACCATCGCTGCCCCCAAAACACGCACTTCTGGCTAGGCCGCATCGCTGGCTGCACGCCTATGACGAGTTCATCACGCGCAATCTCGGCCAGGTCTCGCAGATCGAATCGGCGCTACGCTCGCTGACATACATCATCCCTGGCCGCTTCCGTGATGCCGAGATCGCCTCCGAAGCCATACACTCGGGTGTCCAGCTACTGTCGCTGTACCACGACCTACTGTTGTTGCGAGGCCCGGACGGAGGGCCTGCCCAGATATCTAGACTGCCAGGACTTGAGTCTCGGGGGTACGATCCGCTCGTTTCTTCGCCCCTGGCTGACCTCCAGTCCACTTCTCCGCCCCCCTCGCAGCACACCCGCTACACCCGCTACTGGATCAAGAGAAGTCCATTTTATCGCCGTGTTGCCATCGTACTGCGCGTCGTTTGCTACACAGAGCTGCTATGCGAGATGGCTGCAAAGCGCCGCGGCGAACGCTTGCGCTGGCGCGTCGTCGTACTGATCGAGGCGATCAAGGCTGTCTGCCGTCTGTTGCTGCTACGGGTAACACGCGGCCGTACATTGCTGCAATCTTCGTTGCCCGCGCGCCAATTGCTGCCAGAGGGCGATGCGGCGGACGAGGAGCTGGACGAAATGGAAGAGGAGGAACTGCAAGACGCCGAGAACAACACCAACAAGCCGAGCGCAACGGCTATGTCGCCCGGGCCAGATGCCGCAAAACGCCCTCTCCAGACGCTCTCCCCACAACCGCCGCTGTCGCCGCCGCCTTCACCGCTTCCAGCGAAGGCCACTGTGGACGACGTATTTGGTGTCAAGTCGCTACCGCCGCCTGCCGCACAACATAAGCTGCCGGCCACTATGCGCGATCGGCCGTCGGCTGTTTCCCTCGCCAACTCCAAAGGAGGCTGGACGATGCCGCGCACCGGCATGGCCCTACCGCCGCTGCCGCAACCCGGCGACATTTCGTCGTACTTACTGGGCCGTGTTTTGACTGCCGACGATGTGAAGCCTGCACCGCGCTTGTTGAGCCAACTGCGTGGCTCAGGCTACGCCGCAGAGGTCCTGCATATCCTGGCTCCCGTGGTTTTCGCAGCCGCGCTGGCGGCTACTGGCACAGGCTCAACTTCGAGCGCGAAAGACAAGCCAAATCGACTGGCTGCCTGGACGCCCTGGCTGGCAGGCTTGGCTATGGAGTGCGCCGCACGCCAACTCCGTGAGTACGACAATAGTCGCCACGGTGGGCTACGCACGACAACGCTGGAACGCGAAGAGTGGAACAGCCGCGGTTGGGCCATGGGCTGGTGGGCTATGCGCGGCGCCTTCTACGAGCACGCCATGAAGGGCGTGGTAGCTGGCGTGCGCAAGCGGGTGCCGTCTTTCGTGGGTGGTCTGATAGAGGATTACGAGTATCTGTGGGAAAACTATTATTTTAGCTCGAGTCCGTAGGGGGTCCGGCTCGCTACGAATATGAGGTAGAGAGCACCGAAGGGAAGAGCTGGAGGGCCGGAAGGGGTGAGATGAGTCCGGAGTATGCTTGGCAGACTTCAGTATTAGGGAGCTAGTATTGCTTGGCGATGAATGGCGGGCTGGCTATCTGGGTATCTAAGTTTCTCTTATGTCGTTAATTCTAATATTCGTGGCTCTACTCGTAACTTACATTTATTGCTTTTAGTTTCTATCTACGATCACAGCGTGGAGTTCGTGGACCCGGTGTTATCTCATATATTGCACGAGCGAAGGCTCGAAGAGTCTACTTGCGTACCGCAAGATGATCAGACTCAATGCTGCGCGAGAGAACCATGTAGTGAATCTAGTTTCGTTTCACTATACCTGCTGCTTGCCTCGTACACACTCCCAATTCATCCCAAACGCCTCGTGTCCTCGTAAAGCCTCATCCGTTTTAAACCCTGTCCATGCCTAAGCCCTGGCGCCTATCCCCATACACAGAAAACAAAAAGTCCCACGCCATCACAAGCGGCTACACCCCTAACTTGGCCTCCGGTTTTTGCCCTCCCGCGATCGATGGTGCTCACCAGCGACAGTCCTCCATGGCTTGTGCCCATGCAGCCCCTTGCTCAGATAAGACATAGTCCGCGACGACGAAGCTGGACTACGGAGCGGTGCCGCTGGCCTTGAAGCTAGCAGGGGGATACCTTTAGCTAAGCGCTTCGCTTCTATGCGAATAAGCCATAGTAGTGTCAGCAGAGCTTCCTTGGACGGGCAGGTGGCCAAGTGGCCCGACCACGGCAGCACGTTCGTACAGCCCGTTACCGGCCCGAAAATTCCAGCCACATCTACAGACCGGACGTCCGGTGACTTCTCAGAATACACCGACCGCAATACCCGCATCGTCGCATCCG
The DNA here is from genome assembly GCA_002778075.1 of Grosmannia penicillata. Lineage (NCBI taxonomy): Eukaryota > Fungi > Ascomycota > Sordariomycetes > Ophiostomatales > Ophiostomataceae > Grosmannia > Grosmannia penicillata. Next base: position 245,403 of record PCDK01000001.1, on the reverse strand, counting down.
CTAGAGGACGCGCCAGCATGGGGTTGCTGGTCAGGATCTTCCGAAGTACCTTGAGTCTCAGAGTCGAGAAGGGCCGAGTCTGCCGGGTCGGCGAGGAAGTCGTTGATGTCGAAGGAAGCGCCAACGAGTGGCGGTAGGATCTCGTTGTCAACCATATAATTGAATTCAGAACTGCCTGAGTCGGGGGAATCGAGAAACCCAGCTTCCAAGACAAAGCTATCAGGGTCAGCGGATGCCGGTAGGCCATATGGGCAGTCGAAGAGAGACATGTCAGCATCAGATGGCAGAGGAAAGCCATGTGAGCCAGGGTCAACAGCGGTGTTGCCGTCCGGGCCAGGGGTGCTTCCACCGATAGACACTGCAGGTCGGGGCACAGCGTCGCGGCAGGACGTTGTGTCGTATCGGTGGAAGGCCCAAGCGAAGAGACGGCGGCAGCGGTGGCCGTGGCGGATGGCGCGACGTCAGTATCAGCTTTATCGGTCTTGTCTGTGAGCTGGTACTGATGGACAGGCTGGGAGAGGGACAGCGTGGGCGGCTTTTCCGTGGGCGGTGTGGTTTCCGACGTCATTGTTGGGGCAGTTGGAGCTGGAGCACCGGTGTTGTCTGGCACGGGGTTGAGGGGTGGCGAGAGGGAGTTGGGGTCGATTGTGGCCTCTTGCGTGGCCATGAAGCTGCGCAAGGTGGACTTGGAGCCGAGCAGTGGGTTGTGGCCATCGTGGGAGCTAAACAGTTCCTGCGAGAGCGTGACCGGAGTACTGCCGGTAGCCATGACTGCTGGCTTGCCCTCGGCGCGGGTCAGGCGCTCGTAAAGCATGAGATTTTCCTTTTGGGCGTTGAGAAGAAGGATCTCTAGTTCTTGATTGCGTTGCTCGAGGGCCTCGACCTCAAGCCGCTTGCGCTCGCGCGACGACTGGGCAGCGCGGCGGTTGCGGAGGACACGCTCCACGCGGCGCTGCTCCTTTTCGTCCTCAGTCTTTGCACGCTTGCGCGGTGGCAGGTTCGTCTTGGGTTCTGGCAAAACCTGGCCCCAGGACTTGCGTTTCTTCGACTTCTTCTCGGGCGCACAGGATTCGGCGGCCGGGGTGCTACCGTCAACGTCGACACCATCGAGGCTGCTGGGCGTGGCCGGAGCAGGCGTCGACTCGGTGGCCTCGGAGAAGAGCGACGAGTACATCTCGCCAGGCGTGGAGAGGAAGGATTCTGCTGGAGACGCCTCCATCTTGACGTTAATATCAGGTGTATGTACCGGGACGAGTCCAGTCCACTCCATAATGTTATTGTGTAATATGCGGCGGCTGTTGCTGTGGACAGATGCCGCAAAATGGCGTGGCAGGGATTCGTGATGTTGAGAGTGATGAGGGGAAAAAAGAGAGAAAGAGGAAAAGGAAAAGAGAGCCCAAAGTCCTCGAAATCGAAAGCGGTCTGTTAGTCTATCAATCTTCTAGTGTAGCTGTCGAAAGCCAACCAAAAGACCAGGGCAGTCAAGGCAGTGCGTAGTGCACACAGAAACCAGTGGTGCGACGGCTACATGTCCTGGTGCCTTGGGTGGCGTACGAAGTATGACTCTTCTCGATGCTGAGCTCGACTGGGCGAGGACGGATCCTTTTGTAGAGGACACGTTTACACAGCGAGGGTGGCGGCCTCAGGCAGGGATGGCTAAACAGTGGACCCGATTCAGGGGGCTGGCCATGGCCATCGGCCTTGCGGGGCATGTGGGTCAAAGAGACGGCGCCACAATATTACGAGTACGAGTACGAGATACCTGTAATCCGTACGGTGTACTTTGCATGTAATACATGTATTATTCATAATGTAGATAGGCGCCTGAGAAACTTCCGCATGCTTGTGAGCGCTGGCTGCTCGTACTCGTAGGATGGTGAAACGAGAATTGATGTGAGGAGGTAGTACATGTACATAGGAGCGATACCCCTACGAAGTACGTATTTACACTTCGTACTAATACTTTCGAGTATCTTCTCCTTGTACGAGCACGAGTTTACGAGTACGAGTAAATATACTAAGGACATATTCGCATTATAAAAGAGCTGGCGGTAGGTTGAAGGAGGCGCTTAATACTCGTAAGATACAGGTACAGAGTACGTTAGTGTCAGATGTAGGGAAGATAACATGGCAGATGATGGCGTAGCAAGGTACAAAGTAACAGTGACGTGCACTTTGTTTTACTTATTCTTTATATAGAAGGGCAAAGAGCCAGACGACTGCGTGGTAAAGAAGCCTACGAGTATTACTCGTAAGGCCGACTACTCGTGACCACAAAAACAAGAGAACGGGTGTTTATACGTATGTACTCCGTACACTAGCTACTTGTACGGAGTACTTGTACGAGTAAGGCAACGCTAAGACAACTACGAGTACTCGTTCTCGTACCAAGTATTAAATACGTGTAGTAAATACCAGTATCTTACCTGCTAGGCCTACGGAGTATGTGTACGAAGTATCTTACTCCGTACTCGTATACGGTGTGTGTCGGGCCTGCATTATAATTAGTCCGGGAGGGAGTATTTACACCCTTAGACAGACTTAGTGGAATACATACTACTTTATAGATACGGAGTATTACAGTGTAAAACTTATGCAATACTCTTGATGCGAGTACTCTGTACGGAGTAATACGATTTTCGGTCTCGACTCGTATGCGTCAGCTTACGTACAAAGCACATGCCTAATTCGTAGTGTCTTACATACTCTGTATCTCATCTAAGTACGAGTATTTCGTATCGCGGGGGCTGTCTGTACCGGAGGGACAGAATCGTCTATCCTTAGACAGTGTGCGTCACGCTAACGTCAAAATGGTATGAGGTGGTTGGGAACCTCAGTTATTAGCATGCGCATATGCCCCGCGTACTCGTATATATATGCCGCCATATTACCATGGAGTACTCCGTAGATAGATAGATAGTTAACTCTCCCACAATCATACTACTCGTATCATCTAGCCTCAGAGTCCACCTTGTCTGGGCATAGCCTCTGCCAAGCAGTACGCAAGGTCCTACGAGTACTAATAGGTACCTCACCGGACCTCCCTGGTGATCACACACAGTGGCGGACTAGCAGTGTGGCAGGCTAGGGGCGTACTCGGAGCAGCCACAGTATTATTCTGTACTCGTACGGGGTAATATGATCTTACTACGGAGTACTGTACGACGTATCACGTCGTAATACTCGTAATGTGCACAAAGCTAAGTTACGAGCATTACAAGAAGTCTCGTACCGCCGCTAATTGCTGCCGCACTAGGACTAGCGAGGGGTGGAGCTAGTATCCGTAGACATCGTGTGCTTCCCTCGCTCAATACTCGTAATCAGCTGCCGTCGCTAGCCTTCTGTATTGTTACGTGCTCGTCCCGTGTTGTAGGTAAAGTCACGTGCGGAGGAAGGGCGGAAGCGGAAGTAATGTTCTTTGCTTAAGGGAACGGTGCCGTGTTCTCTAAAAAGGGAACAGGCTATGCAATGACCAGTCACGAGTTTCTCTTCGTCGAAGTCAAAAGTACTGAGCTTAGTGATAGAATATACGAGTAATAATATGCAAAAGAAGGGGGGAGGGGCTTCCCCAACCATGTGTCCCACCTACTATATTAATACCTATTACGGACCCCTTTGACAATTTGGTAAAATGTTCCCTCCTTACGTACGGAGTACTTATGGAAGGAACGTGACTTCGTGCGCACGTCCTTAGTCCGGGAAGAAGACTACGATGAAGAAGGAATTGCGTGGGAGAGTTCCCAAAGTGGGGACATACGGCCAAGTGGTCCGTAACAGGTATTAACATTGTACTCCGTACTGTACTCCGTATATCTGCCGCGTGTCTGCTTCGTACGAGTACGGGGTATTCTCCATCGTAGCTCTGCCCGTGTCCACCTTGAACAGCAGAGGACCGCGCATTAGACGGACCAATGTACGAGTACACATAGCGGCAACAACATTCATTCGGCCAAAGCGGCCAAAGAAACGTCGGTAAAGGCAAAGTGCAGCTACCTCGTTACAGGGGTGATTTCGTAGCCGATCAGCACCTCTGTGCTGGTGCCTTCCCAGCCACGCGTACCAGCCGTCGATATCATGTACCGCGACGTCTTGTCGATGTATAGGTGCGAGATAACGCCGGCCCGCGGCGGACCCGGGATGATGAGAAACGGCACACTAGAGTTCTTGAAAGCGGACGTATCGTGCAGGTCGTAAAGGCGCGTGATATCATGTGAGGCACTGCGCGTAGGGCATTAGCAAGAGAAAGTGCAAGGAAGAAAGCACAAGAGCAACACAGACGCGCGGCAACGACAGCCATACTTACCACACCAGATGCCGCCCGTTCACCATTGTGCGCACCGCACTGACCGGCCCGCTACCTGCAGGAAACCGTAGTGCACGCTCCGGCTGCCAGCCGGGGCGCGCATGATGTATGTCAAACTCTTCCACGATGCCGTTGCGACGGCCTGCGTAGATCCGGTTCCCGTCAGGACTCCAGCACGCCCCCATGCACCACGGTGGCACGCCTGGTCGATTTCCGATCCGCGCCACCGGTAAGCTCTGCCGCCTGTCCCAGATGCGAATCGTGCCGTCGATACTGGCCGAGAAGAATGCCGACTCCGACACTTGAGTCGAATCGAATGCTGCCAGCCCGCCCTGTGATGTGTAGACCAATTCGGACCGTGTCGGTGACCGCCTCGGTGACGCCGCCTCGCCTTCTGTCGCCACACCCTGGCCAGCTTCCGCTTCCGGCTTCGCCGGCACCGGAGTTGGCTGGTCACCCACCAGCGCCTGTGAAGTAGCTGGTTCTGTATCTGTCTCCGCCCCCCTGCCCCCTGCCAATGCGAGCTGCTCGTTTGTCGTGACTGACAGTTGCTGCTGCAGTGCCAACGATGTAGCTGGATCGTCTAAGTCGGCTGTCCCATCGAGGCCGCCAATGTTGGTACCAGAAACGTCTGAAAGAATAAGCGAACCCTCCCCTCTAGCCTCTACACCACGATCTGTAATGCCTGTCGTGCCACTGAGATTAGTCGTGTCAAACGACGACGCTGAAAACGCATTGGACGTCGCGACGTCGCCGTCTAGCACCATGTTCACGTCCTGTGGGAAGCTGTCAACGGCAGTAATATCATCATCGCCAAATGGATTGCTCTCAATGTTGTCCTCAAACAGCGGCCCACCAGGACTGCCAAACAGCGACTCGTGGTCAGGAATGGGGTCGTCCCCGTTGATTGTAGCTGATGCACCGCTCGCAGAGGCTGAGGCTCCCATGCCGGTCCCCAATGCGGATATGCCGCTGTCGCCTTTGCTATGAACGGCCGTGCCGTTTGCCAACGGCTTATCGTTGGAGCCCGAGAACGTGGCGGCGCTCTCGGCATAGGCAGTGGCCGCTGCAAATGCATCCTGTGCACTTTGCGTCGGGAACGGTGCGCCGCTAGCCGACCGCAGCTCAATGGCTGAGATCTGGCCGCCGCTGCCCTCAAACTGCCGCCGCACGGTACCGTTTGCCAGATCCCAATCTAAGATGCTCTTATCCCAACTGCCGCTCAGCACGCTCTTCTCGTCAGGTGCTAGCTGTAGCACACTGACCGCATTTGTGTGTTTCTGAAGGCTCGTGATGCGCTTGCCCTCATCGTGCCGCACGCTCTGCAAATTGATGCTGCCGCCCTCCGTACCAGCCAGCAGCCACAGAGCCCGCGAGTGCACCGCCAGTGAGTACACCGGCGATGGGATGTGGTCCTCGGCTGACTTCGTGCCAGCTGCTGTATGCACCGCTGCCGCCGGTGGCTCTTCGTTCTCCCAGTACGACATCAATATGCCCGCCTTCACTACACTGTCGACGAACGGGTGACGCTGCGCCACCGTCAGCAATTGCTTGCCGTTGATTGTTCCCGGACCGTCGTACTTGCGGATGTACCCGTCCGAGCCGCCGGTCATCCAGTACCGAAGATCCGGGGTCACCGACAGTGCGTTAATGCTGGTCGCCTGTGGCGCCGCCATAGTTGGCACGATGTCGTAGAGTCGCGCTTCTAAAGCTTCTCGCCGCGGCCGCAATATTCCAACCAAGGGCGTCGCGCTCCCAGCCCGCAGCGACCTCGTGCCTATACCCACTACTGCTGCCGCTGCCGCAGATGTTGCTATTATTGTCTCGGCCGAGTCGATAGCTGTGCCATCAGCCATCGCACTGCTCCTTGCGGTTCCGGTCGTGTCTTTCTCAGTTCCAGTACCAGCCGCGTACGGCTCAGGATCTTCCTCGTCCTCCTGTTCGTCGTCATCTTCCTCTGCTTCCGGCTCTGCTTCCGGCTCAGCCTCTACCTCTGCCCCCACCTCGGCGTAGTCGACATCCTCCATCACATCATCCTGGTCGACATCCGACATCCCGTTCGATTCTGACGGTCAGTTTGGGGCCATGATCATTATGTAAACATGGAGACTTGAGAAGCACTAGATTATATGCGAATGCAAAAGAAACAAACCTCTGTCGTCGTCATCCATGGCAGCACACCTGTTCCTGGCGTTAAGTGCTATTCCTCACGCCGTGGGTATGGTTATGTTTACTGGCAGCCGTCCGCTACACGCGAAATAGCTTCCATAAGAGGTAAGTGTGGCGGTGGTCACGTGGTGTTGCCGAGACGGTGATAATTATGATAATACGGAGTAGGCACTAAGAAATAAAGATCTGATTGGCTGCACGAGTGTACTCAGTACGGAGTAGGCTATTCTCAAGACAGCAAATGCGGGAAGTTTAGCAGTACGGAGTAATACCCGTACGCGAAAAAAGCGAGGATATATCAATATTACTTTGTAAACTAGCTAAATATTCTACTGCTAGCTTAAGACAAGCGTTAAAAGCATTTGTACTGCAGCGGCTGCTACGGGAAGCAGTACGAACACCGATGGAGATACTCGTAGGTCTTTACGGAGTAATACTTGCATAAGGTCTCCCCCACGACAGTGCAACAATAGGTAGTCATGGAGAGAAAAAGGCAACATGGCAGCCAAGCGCTACAAGCCGGAAAAACACAACCCACTATTTGAAGCCGCCTCTGAACGTAGTATCTTTCCTAACATCGGATTGGTGACGCTGCGATAGTTTTATGCTCGTGCTCATTGATCATGTTCTTGTTCTGGCCACCACCACCATCATTTTTTGATAATAGATTTAGTAGAGAAGCCGAACTGCCTCCCCACTCCACAGGCGCCGCAACATTCATATGGCCTTCAGCGGCCAATTTATTTTGTATAGTATGGTACTTGGAAGTCATAGAGGACACCTGGCCCCGCAGTATTCAAAGGCGTGACCGTGACAGGGGTGCCGGAGTGTGGTTGTCGTTTCGTCCCAAACAGGGGCGAGGCAATTCGTTGGGTGGCAGCTAGGGACAGATTGGGTGGACTGGGCCGCAGATAACTATAAGGCGGCGTATCTTTCAAGGCAGCTGGCATATACAATGTGCCTTCGAAGGGGCCGCTGTTCCGTGGACAGGCATATGCAGTATACGCATACTGTGCGGCATCGGCCATGCTGCTAGATGCCATGCTGGGCTGCGAGCTAGACGATATAGTGGAACAGTTGAGACCGCACTGCTCGGAGCGGCCGAGATTGCCCAGGGACTCCAGCTCTAGCGCGACAGATTTGATATGGCACACAGGGTCTCCTAGTGCCTCTGCCCTCCTGACAGGCTGAGATCGCTATTCTGCAGGTCGGTCAGGGCTGCTCTTCCATAAGCCGTAGTCGCCGTCACAGTTCTTCCACATCTTAATAGTTCCGTCTTCGGATCCGGTAGCATACAGCTTTCCGTCGGGCGAAAAGGCAATAGACCAGACAGGACCATGATGGCCCTTCAGAATGTCTGTGCCGTTAGCATAAAAATCCGTCTGCAGTCTACAGGCTGAGGGAGACCTACCAATCTCGCTTCCATTGTCCCACGAGTACACTCGCACCCAGGTGCCAGGCTCCTCGCCCACCGCAAACTTACGGCCCTTGACATCGAGTCCAACGCTAGCCGCACCGTGGGGAAGCTGAAAATGCTTGAGCTTAATATCAAATTGCTCGCCATTCCAAAAGTACACAGTCTTGCCGGCAGCCACAGCCAGCACGGGTTTACCATCGCCAATGTCGGTGGGGCTAGCGTAGTTGGGGGCCAACTCCACGACTTCGCATGACTTAATCTCACTATCCAGGACCTCCTCGCGGGTACAGCTTAGGGTAGGTATGTCAAACCAGCGCAGGGTGTTTCCCGAGGCAGTCACGAGGGTGGTGGGATTATTGGTCCAGGCAATGAACTTTATTGACTCCTTGTGAACGCCGGCGCCAATCTCGAATGCAACGGACGCCTCAAGAGTAACGGGCTCTATTGGCGAGGAGACATCTGGAGAACCGGGAGTCGGATGTACGTCGGTGAGATCGAAGATACGCAACTTTTTCTCAAAGCCGCCAGTGGCAATCATATTCGAGTTCTGTGGGGGGTAGGCGATAGCGCGAACAATGTGGTTGTGCTGTAGGGTGTAAAGTAGCTCGCCGGTATGGGTATCCCAGACCTTGCTAGAGAGTGTCAGAGACCAACGGAGTCGTGACAGCGGGGATGGAGAGGAGCGTTTACGCGGTAAAGTCGGCTGAGCCCGTGGCGGCCGTGGAGGCATCGTGACTTAGTTTTGCTTGCCAGACGGCGCCCTTGTGACCAATAAATGTGCCGATCCTACAGATCAGCATAGAACAAGTCAGTATGATTCAAAGGGGTTGCTTGGGTGCCTCGGACAGAGCGAGCTAGCCTAGTATGGGGGGTCATCGACGTCTAAAAGAGTCGCAAGCCATCTCATAGTTCTTCAAGTCACGCCGAGTCTCCCGAGTAGTAGGGCGCGAGGCTCGTCCACGTACCAGTCACCGGTCTTGCCGTCCCGCAGCATAGGGTTACCATCTAAAAAGTCATCAGCAATGTCGCCAGCAATGCAAAAGCGTGCGAAAAAAACAATCGAGTATGTGGCAGCGCACTCGATTCGCATGCGTACCTTTGCAGGCAGAAATAAGGTAATAGTTTTCGTCGTTTGTAAGCAGCGAAAAGCTGATGTGCGATACCGGACGAGAGTGGCCGTGGCAGGTCAGCGGTACGTACTGCCGGCCTTCGGACGTTGCGCTGGTCATGGTGGGGCGTCGGCAGGCGGTGTTGATGGTAATTGACAGTGAGGCTCAATGCGAGTTGGCGATGGTGAGGAACAAGAGAGAGAGAGGCGGCACAAGAATCTATAACAAAAACGAGGCCACGACTAGGAAAGGTAAAGGAGTAAAGGGGCGAGACACAGAATGACGGTGTTAGGCAGCAGTCGGGAAAGGGAAGGAGCACGGCGCATACAAAGCAGGAAAGCAGGAGCAACTCAGAGTCAGCAGCGAGGAATCGCAAGGAAGGAGCGGTCCAATGGGTCGCAAAGTATTCCAGGAAAGCACTCGTAAAATGAGCGAGGGTGCAAAGAGAGCCGAGAGAGCGTGGCAGCGTGGCAGCAGCGGACGCGGACGTGCAGCGCGATGCAAAAGAAAACAGTTCGAGCACGAGGCGGGAGGAGGCGTGATGACAAAAGGAGAAGCCGGTGCCCTTCGGAGCCGCTTTTTGCTCCCTATTTTCAACTACTCGTAATGCAGCGTTATGTCTTGAATCTTGTCTTTGGCTGCCCCTGTCCCATTTTTATTAGTAATATCCCACCGCCTCTTGCTGAGTTGGTGGGGTAATAGTTGCTACTACGCAGTAACATACTCGTACGAGTATAACTCCGTACGGACACACGCAGTATTACTTCGTAAAAGCAGCAGCCACCGCGTGGATCTCCAGCGAGTCCAGGGTCTTTGCTACAAACCACAAACGGAGGACAGATTGCTCTTTGGCTTACATCGCCAATCCAGATATTTGCCTCGCAACGCAGGCCACACCAGCGACAGCGACAAAACGGAACTACCGAGACGTCGTTCAAGCCGCCAACATGGCCGGTGCCTCAGGCGACTTCCAGCTGTCGGCCAGTCTGCACGGCCACGAAAAAGATGTAAGCTGTGACAGATGAGGGCACAAACAGGCTGCACGATGCGAGGTCCCTAGATGAAAAAGGAGGATCCAAAGAAGAGGCGGGCAGCCCGAATTCAAATCAAACTGGGATAAATTATGAAACTGTGAAGCACGAGCAGGAAAAGCCGAGGTGCTGTACACAAAGTTAAGCACGATAGTGGCTCAGAACTAACTGACTGCTTCTCAAGGTCCGCGCCGTCTGCTTTCCGTCCCCCGACGCCGTCTTCACAGCTTCGCGCGACTGCACCGTCCAAGCCTGGCACGCGTCTGGCAGCCCCCCGGTCTTTGTCCCAACGCTGCTCGCCCAAGCACCCTACTTCTTCAACTCGCTCGCCTTTCTACCGCCCGCCGAGAGCCGCCCAAAATACCCTCACGGCCTCGTGCTCGCTGGCAGCCAGGGCCAGACCATCGAGGTTCGCCGCTCAGACGCGAACGTGGCGGCGCCGCGCGAGGCGCTGCTTACGGGCCACGCGAGCAACGTGTCGGCCATCGACGTAGCACCGAATGGCGAGTTCGTCGTATCCGGCGACTGGGACGGCCGTTCCAAGATTTGGAGCACCGCCTCCTGGACGGCTCAGTTCAGCCTGCTAGGTCCGGACCCTGCCGACAAGCAGCGCGCTATCTGGGCGGTGTTGGCCTACAGCAACACTGTCGTGTTTACCGGCTCAGCCGACCATGTGATCCGGGGATACAGCCTCCAAAACACGCCGGCGCAGACCGCCGGCCAGGCTACCGACCTGCACCCCGGTGTCATTATCCGCACACCCGACGTGGTGCGCGCCCTCTGCCGCGTTCGCAAACACCCCAGCGGCGCCAAAATCGCCAGCGCTGGCAACGACTTTATAATCCGATTGTGGCAATTCGACGGCGCCCAAGTTAGCTTGCTTCACGGCCACGAAAGCTTCATTTACGCGCTCGACTGCCTGCCCACCGGCGAACTTGTCAGCTCCAGTGAGGACCGCACGGTACGGATCTGGAGCGGCGACGCTTGCATCCAGACCATTACTCACCCAGCTCTCTCTATATGGTCCGTGTCCGTGTGCCAACAAAACGGCGATTTTGTCACCGGCGCCAGCGACCACGTGGCCCGCGTCTTCACGCGCAACCCCGAGCGCATCGCCGCACCGGCTACGCTGCGGGACTTCGCCGAGGCCGTCCAGAACTCGGCCATTCCTCAACAGCAGGTTGGCGATGTCAATCCAAGCACGCTGCCAGGGCTAGAATTTATTGAGACCAAGGCTGGCACAAAGGATGGCCAGACAGTCATGATCAATGCGGGCGGCAACAACATTAGCGCTTACCAGTGGTCGGCAGGTGGGTACAAACCATATCCGTCGTGGCAGGTGTCCCATTCGCTACGGAGGATGCTAACACTCGAACAATCGCAGGCCAAAGTCAGTGGCTCCTCGTGGGTACGGTGGTCGACTCTTCGCAGGCCGAAGCCGTCGAAGCCAACAACCCGTTTACGCTTGAAACAGTGCCATCTGCAGGCCCAGGCGCAAGAGTCGCAACGCCAACCGTCGGTCATCCTCTCGGTAGCAGCGCTGTTTTTGCCACGCTGGTGCAGAGCAACTTTGCGCGTAGGTCACCGGAAGAGCCAGGATGTGGAAACCAGTCCCGAAACATCAAACAATCACTGACCATTGGCTTTGCACTTCACGGCAGCTGCCCTCAAACGCATTACGACGGTAAATTCGATTCTCGTCGAGTCGACAAGCGCCAGCCTTGCACTAGATGCTAGCGAGCTCGCTCAGTTGAGCGTTCTCGTGCAGACGTTGACGGAGGAGATTCCTCGCATTCCCACGGCCATCTCAGCCATGTCTCGGCTGTCTATTCAGACGTTTGCAGTGGATTCGACTTCAATCGAGCTGGTTCTTAAGTTAGCGACGTCATGGTCATACAAGGACAGGCTGCCCGGCCTGGATCTCTTGCGCTGTATGGCGGTGTCCCCCGCTGTAGCCGCTTTCACGAACGGCGACGGGAAGAGCGTGCTTGATTTGCTGCTGCCGAGCGTCCTCTCATTTCCAACCGACGCAAAGACTAGACTGCCGTTGGACCCTAAGGCCGTGGAGAATAACAGCATGATGGTGCTGCGACTGGTAGCCAACATGTTTGTCACGGTGGCAGGCCAGCAGCTCGTGTCCAAGAATGCGGATGCCGTAGTTAGTTTTCTGTCGAGCGTTTTGGATCTTCCAAAATGCAAAAACCGCAACGTTATGATAGCACTCGCCTCGGTAGCCAGCAACATGACGGCACTGGCACTGCGGGAGCAAGAAACACTGGGTAAGCCGTTGGCGAACAAAAATGCGTTGGTCGGTCTGATCAAGGTGTTGTCGGTTCCTATTGTTGATCTGGCGGACGGTGAGGTGGTCTACCGGTCTCTGGTAGCACTTGCCAACCTGATTAGCATCCCGGGCGGCGCGTTTGCAAAGAACGTGCAGTCCGCCAACGCACTTACGTGGGTCAGGACTGCGGTGGGTAAGACCGGGGAGGAGAGGATAGACTCGATCGCACAGACGATCTCGGCACTGCTGGGGTGAGCCTGCCAAGGCTCCGAGAACAATAACGTGTCATGCGATAGAGGTGGGTACCGAGAGAAAGGCATGCGGGCATGATGACGGCAATAGTGGGCAGTTCACCTGACAAGCACCGCTTCACCGTACGAGTACGCAATGAGTATTCGTCAGATGGGAGAATAGCCTCTACGGCGAAATGGAAGCTGCGATAGAGCATGACAAGGAGCAAACATACGCTGCTGGGAAGCATGGGAAGCAGAAAATTTCTCATAGTAAATCAATCGTTCAAAAGATCCAATTTCGTAGGCCTCGGCCTTCGTCCTTCATGCGTAAGGCACCGGGAAAAGCAGTGAAAGCAGCCAAACGCCAGTCTAATATGTACAAGCAAAAGCACCACGGCAGTAGCTGATGGTAGTAATACGTGCTGGCAGCCTACAGAAGCGCCCAGATACCAGCGACGACAGGCAGGAAGCCCAGGACGTGGGTGTTAGTCAGAAGAGTGGTGGCACCAGAAGACGTGGTGGTGTTGGACCCGGAGGCCTTGGTGGTGATGGTATAGATATCAGAGAAGCCCATGTCGCTACTGTTAAAGCAGTTGGTCTCGTTGACTTCAGCGAGACGGGGGTCGTTGTCGGCGACAAAGGTGATGTCGACGCACTAGGATGTCAGTTGCATTGATCTTGCGTGTATGTACGAAGCAGAGGTCTCTAGCACCTCTCGCAGCGATAGTCCAGCAGCCATTAGCTCCCCAAACTCACCGAGAACAGAGCAGCGCCGTGTGCAGCCAGCTCGACGACCTGTATGGTGGCGTTGTCACCGATCTGTACGCTGGCATTGGCCGGCAGCGGTACCTGCGGCAGACAAACGGTACCGGGATACGGGTTCTTCGAGGGCCCGATGATGCCGAACTGTGAGATCATGGTGTTGGACATGTTCGGCGGCTCAGTGCCGTAGCCGAGGTTAATGAAGATCTCGGCGGTAGCGTGACCTTGGAACCATCCTGGTTGGAAGGAGACAGCGCCGCCGCTGACAGGCCAGAAGGTGCGGTTGGTTGTGGTGGCCATACCTCCGCAGGGGTACATCCACTGCATGCCATAAGGGAAGGTTTCGTTGGTGATGAGATTGTCGCCGCGCCATCCCGGATAGACGATGACAGTGTGCGCGGCGGCGAGGGAGGCGTAAAGCAAGACGAGAAGGGAGCGCATTGTATTGGCGATGCTCGGAGGCAGTCGAGGGGGAGGGCAAGTTCCCTTTGGCGAGCCGGTAAGGCGATGAGTAGTTGAGCCAAGAAGGGTTGCGTCTTGTTGTCTGGGAAAAGGAAGCTGTTGATGTTTTGGAGACGTCGGAACTGGCCGGGGGAATAGACAATGTCAGTCAGTAGACAATGTCAAGTGTAGCAGCTAAGACCAGTGTGGCAAAGACAAGTGTCCGAGAGGGTGATCAAAGTTTTAGGAGATCAAACAGATGAGCTACTTCGTAGGCAGGGAAGCCGACATGAGTCCGTTTTGGTGGACGGGGATGAATGATGAGCACAGTACTTGAAGGCGAGGAAAGAGACACACGCACGGCGAGGCATATCCCAAAGGATCAGGATTCGGTAGACGGGAAGAGGGGGGGCCTTGCATATCTATTCGAGCTTTGTCGGGCAGTCGGAAAGACAAATGGGGGGGGCGGCAATTCGTGCTCGACGGCGGCAGCCTCCCCGATCGATGTGACGAGCTGTCAGCGCCAAAAAGCCACTGCGTGTGTATTGTTCACACTGCTGACCCCCGGCCTGAACCCAAACCTCGTACGAATAAGTCGATGCCAACCCGGCTGCAAAACTGCAAAACTGCAAGGCCGCACCACCAACCTCGAGTCACAGAGAAGCAGAACCGCCGAACGAAGGGCGGCCAGCACGCTTCCCAATGGCTGCTGCCATGATGCTCATGTAACCTTCGAGCCGCCGGGAAAACAGCAGGGTGCCGTCGTCGGGCGGTTCGCCAGCAGCACAGCCAATCACGGGGCTCAAGGCCTCAGCCAAGCATCGGACACCCCTGCCCATGCCACTTTTCCTTGCGTGTGCACCGTGGCACCGGCCAATGGCAGGACCTAGTGCTGCGCGGGCGGCTTGCAAGTTTGTTCGCCAATGTAACGCTGCTGGCCAATGGCTTAAGATAGATATCACCTGCGGGTGCCGGTAGCGAGCACCATCACATCCGCAGTCTCTCTTCGTCGTCGCCGTCGTCGTCACGCAGCGCTGCCATCAGCAAAGAAGGCCTGCCGACTCTGTACGAGTACGAATTCGAGACGCGACATGCAAGACCGCGAACCCTCATCCTTGTGCCAGTCGACTTGTCAACCCGTGAGAGTAAGCCGGGATAGATCTACCTACCGCTAGGCGCCCAGAGTACTCGTACTCTACGAAGCACATCTCTGAAGAGCAAAGTACGAAATAGTACTTGTGGCAGGTCTATTTTTAGCTCGACACTACTCCGTATCTCATTCATAATACGGAGCAAGTACCTACTCGTAGCTTGGAGTCATTTGTACTCGTAATACAAATATACTCGGGCTCTCTACGAGTTATACTTGATAACTAGTACTGTAATGTTTTTCTATGGACTGTAGGCCTACAATTCTATTGGCTTACAAAACTAATAAAGGAATACAAATAAAGGACTAGACGTGTACGAGTAGGTTATGTGAGTGCCTCACATATCAGCCAGCTATGCATTAAGGCACACGCGCCCTACACTTACTCGTACTCGTGCACACAATGGCAGATAGATACATTAGCTGCCTCTCCCACGATCAGACCATTGCCTGCTTCAGAGTTCTTCTTGTCTAGGCCTATAGCGTCTGCCAAGCAGTACACGGTGTCCTGGCCAGGCATGTTCCAACAAGTACCTTACCGGACCTCCCTGGTGGTGACTAGGGGCGTACTCGGGGCAGAAGCCACACACGTAAGATACTCCATACTCGTATATTCTGGGATTCTGCCACCGCTGGCGTACATAGTACGGAGTACGTACTCGTATATACCGGATATAACAGTAGCCAAAAGAATGGTGGAGGTAAAGAGGAGAACTGCAAAGAAAGCACATCTGGTAACAAGTAGAGGAACAGACTTTTCATAGAAGCGGCGGATTATCACAGTAATCTCTAAATATAACACGACGAATGCGCGAAGCTTGGTGATGTAGAAGGCGGTGAAGGTTGCAGACCCTTTCCAGTAATAGCAATTATCTAAACTAATCGAGACAATTACTTTAATAAACGCGCCGTGAAACAGCTCCTTAGAGGAGACTTGAAAAACGCATCACGTATTACTCTATAATACGCTGTGGTATTCGCTGTATTAACTGTAATTCTGCATATTGTACTGTGTTCTGTGTTCTGTATCACAAAGCTACTTATAATTAGGTAATGCACATGCCGGCGTACCTATCGGTGTCCCGCTATCTTACTCCATACAATCTTATCCTTGACCACCACACTTCGTCATGTCCCTAGACCCAGACACCTGGACTGTCGTCAGCCCCAAGCCCGGCCGCCGCTCTACCCAAGCCGGCTACGCCGTACTCGACTTCCACCAGCCAGCTGTGCCCTCGCCCGCGTCCAGTCCTGCATCGCCCGCAGACGTCAACTACATCCGCACCGAACAAGCCCGCATTACCAGTCGTCTCCGAGATCAGCCATGGTTTTGCGAGGTTACCACCTGGGTCGCCAAACTTGCCGCTGACCATGCCCGGGTAACCCAGGCCGTTTGCCTTGGCACTGGCTCCTTTGGGGGCCCGCTTGACGGCGGTGAAACCATCCGGCGCGCCCACGTCCAGACGGCCGTATTTATGGCCATTGTCGATATCCTCGGTGCGCTACTCCCACTGACCAGCCTAACTAGGCGTGCTGCTTTGTTTCTCTATATCATATTGTGTCTGACTCAGTAATCGAGCAGCCAAACATTGCCCTATCTCCTGTGTTTTTCAGGAGCCTCTCTTTTCCGACGCCGACCGCCAGTTCCTCCAGAGCCTGGGTCACCGTGTCGTTGAAGCCCCAACAGCGGCTTCCATCGTAACGCCCGACACACTCGTATTTGCCATTCACCTCCCGACGCGTGAGTACCTGGCCTGTCTCACTACAGTCCAGCCTGCCATGCTGGTGGGCACGGTTTTCAGCGCATACGAGCAGTAAGTGCAAATAAGTCCTAGATAAAACTCAAGTATCCTGTTGGCGATTTGGACGAACCATTAGTCGACCATGTATCTGGTTGGGTTTTCATAAATAAAAAAAGGAGAACGAAAAAGCTTCCAGATTGGCTAACCAACAGACTTCCCCAGTTCCTTAGTGAATCGAAGGAGCTTGACAACCTTCGTAAGGTCCATAAGACGTTTGCTAGGCTAGTTTTCCCCCGTGAAAAACACGATTACTGCTTTTCGGATACCTGTATCTACTGGCGTCCACTTGGCCTGGATTTTTAGTTTTTGGTAACATGGGGATCGCTCAAACATATCTCATAATTACGAGCGAATTTCGTAAGGCAACACTACAGATAAATTGGCGATCGTAATCTGCCACCTTCTTATGCTCGGTATTCCCACCTATTTCATGGTAGACAAAGTAGACACGGTGTAACTACTCACGCGTGACGATAATGTTCGCCACTCTTGGACTGGCTGAGCGGACCGCTAGTTTGCACCGAATCACTGCTAAAAAACTGCTTCTTTCTCAATGGATTGTGCCATACGAAAGCTGAATTAAAGAAAATGTTCGTAAATTTAGTCTATTCAAGCCTAAGACTAACGTAGCATATGCTCATACTTCATTTAAGCCACACAAAGAGGGTTCTCGTTAACAGACTCCAGTTAGACCATACTAACTGGCTTCACCGACGACATTAATTATAGAAAGGTCAGCTACGTACAAGCATTTACTTTTAGGGTCTTTCAGCCCAGCTTGTCTGCATCCAAGTCGGGGTCGAACATGGTCCGCATTTGCTGTGCCCGTACACGGTCGTCCTTGATCATGCGGTTATCAACCCGTACATCGTCACTCTCGACGGAAATGGCTGCTTTTGGCGTCACGGCATCGAGCACGAAGTGATTATCACAGTGAGGACAGTATTCGTCGGCATCCTCAAACTCGCGAGCATCTTTGCGAAAGCACTTTTTGCACTTCTTGCAGGCAAATATCATTTCAAATCGTTGCATCAACGGGTGATCTTCTTGCTCCCGATGACACTCGACACAGTCAAACCATTTGCGGCCTGTAAAACCAGTACATCAGCAATACCGTCCACCGCTTTGAGAAGCGCAAGGGGATTTTTGAGAATTTTCACGTACAGCACGGAGACCGGATAGAGACTTGTGCGTTGAGCACGTGTTTGCTGATCACGATTTGATTAGTATTGATTGGTATTGTATTCCGCACAACACATTCGGGTTTCATACCACATGCTTGCTGGTCGTTCAGTTGCTAATCACCACACAGGAAAAAGGAGGTTTGGTACGGCTCTACGAGAACTAATCAAGACACGCGACGGTAGGTCGCTATAGCGGACCGAACGAATGAGCGGGAGAATACACGTGACTGCGCGTTGACATTGCCTCATCGAATAATATAACTTCTTATCATACTGCACGTGACACAGTACAAGAGGAATCGCTCCATATTAGGGTTGTTACCCCTACAGTCTATTTTCCTTTCGGCCCACGAAAGATTAGTTTGGCTTTTGCGAGAGATCTTCACCACCCAGTTTCTTGATAATTTCTGTCTCTTCTTTGACACCAGAGGGCTTTTAATCTCAGAACACATTTTGCGAAAGCAACACACAACAGCAATATGGCCGACAGAGGAACAAGTGCTCCCCGTGGTGGCGGGTTCGGCTCTCGTGGCGACCGTGGTGGTGACCGTGGCCGTGGTCGTGGTGGTCGTCGCGGCGGCCGTCGCGGCGGCAAAAGCGACGAGAAGGAGTGGCAGCCGGTCACCAAGCTTGGTCGTCTGGTCAAGGCTGGCAAGATCAAGAGCATGGAGGAAATCTACCTGCATTCGCTTCCTATCAAGGAGTACCAGATTGTTGACTTTTTCCTACCTAAGCTCAAGGACGAAGTGATGAAGGTTTGTCCCCGAGGAGACTCGCCTTTTTTTTATTTTTAAATATAGAGGTCTTCTTGGATCGCTGCCGACCACTGACCCCCTTGCAATAGATCAAGCCTGTCCAGAAGCAGACGCGTGCTGGCCAGCGTACCCGCTTCAAGGCTATTGTCATCATTGGCGACTCGGAGGGCCATGTCGGTCTTGGTATTAAGACCTCGAAGGAGGTTGCCACTGCTATTCGTGCCGCCATCATCATTGCCAAGCTGAGCGTTATCCCCGTTCGAAGAGGCTACTGGGGCACCAACCTCGGTCTCCCTCACTCTCTGCCCACGAAGGAGAGCGGGAAGTGTGGTTCCGTCACTGTCCGGGTATGTGCACGATATACTCGGAATCTTGGGCAACGCAAAGGGCCTGTACTAACCCGCATATCTAGCTTATCCCTGCCCCACGCGGCACGTCTCTCGTTGCATCACCCGCCGTCAAGCGCCTGCTTCAACTGGCTGGTATTGAGGACGCATACACGTCGTCCTCTGGGTCGACCAAGACCCTCGAGAACACCCTCAAGGCTACTTTTGCCGCCGTTTCCAACACCTACGGCTTCCTGACGCCAAACCTGTGGAAAGAGACGAAACTCATTCGCAGTCCTCTTGAAGAGTTTGCCGACACTCTCCGCGATGGCAAACGGTACTAAATTGGGAACCCATTGATAGGCTTGACAACGCCGGCTAGGGATGCTTGGGACAAGCAGATCGTAAAAGGAGTAAAAAAAACAAAAGGTTGCGAAGTTATTAAAAATGATCAGAGCATCGGATAGTATCTATGTGATAATTGTGGTGGTAACCTTATCATCCAGCTTCTTCTATTTCCCAGTCGACAAAGCAGCCCGTTCACCCGCTATACGGCCAAATACCATACACTCCAGTAGCGACGACCCACCAAGACGATTCGCGCCATGTATGCCGCCAGTGATCTCACCGGCGGCCCAAAGGTGATGCACGGTTATTGGGGATTGAGAGCCTATCGGTGTAGATAACACCCGGGCGTGCTCATCTATAACAACGCCACCCATCGTGAAATGTGTTGTTGGCGTGACGTTCCCCATGCAGACGCTGAGATCCTCAAAGTTGGGCTCTTTCTCTTTTAGCGTCCAGTGACCGAAATTATGTCGGCCAAATTCATCCGTATGTTGACCAGCAACAATGCGGGAGTATTGCTTTACCGTAGCTTTAGTGATGTCGTCCAGATCCGATATCTTTTTCATGGACATGAGTCCTTTCCACAGGTAGAAGGCGACGTGTGAAGCTCCAGCTTCGCATACCCCGGGATCTAGCAGGACTTGTACATCCCATTGTTTAATGGGCCCCGACTTAGACTCGCCAGCCATTATTGCACGACTGATATGGTCTCGAGTTTCTAACTCATTGACAAATCGGCGACCATTTCGGAGTAGGATACCACCTTCTCCGCGGAGCATCTCTGCCGCCAGAAACTTTATAGGCGAAGAGACATTAGCCGAATCAATGAAGCCAGTCGGATGGATTTGCACGCTGTCCATATCAACAAGCCAGGCACCCACGTCGGTGAGTAGACTATGCATTCCTGGCCTAGGATCATTCGTTGACGGTAAACCAGCAAGGTCGGGTCTGTACCGTGCTAGCATGCCATTCGTGTCGCCAGCGAATCCGCCAGTAGCAAAGATCACCGGCCCTTCGATGGAGGCCGTAGATCCCCCGTGCATGTACTCAACACCATAAACAGTGGTGCTACAAGCGCCGGTCGTTGCTGGTGACGCTAACAGCTTGGTGACTTCGCAGCCGACTCTAAGTTCGAAGCCGGGATCTTGCTTTAGTAAATGTAGAAGTTTTGTCACTATATCGATTCCTGGGGGGGTTGAGCCGGCACCACGATGAGTGCGTGCAATGCTATGGCCACCAAGTTGGGTAATAACACTTAGGTCGACCCCCACGTTATCGGCGAGCAGATCGATGGCGGATGCCGACCTATCGGTTAACAACGATATGAGATTTTCTCTGTGCTTCTTGCCTGATGCTGGCAGTGACAGAAGTTTGCCCGCACTGGTTGTAGTGTCAGATAAGAAAGCAGTGTCAGGTATGGTGCGATTTTGAAACCGAGTTGGCGCGCCATTTATGCCCGAGGAGGCCTTAATGCTATTCCCACCGGGCTTGGCTGCACGTTCGAGTACGACAACAGAGGAAGCACCGGCGGAAAGAGCCGACCATGCGGCGGAGAGGCCGGCTAAACCCGCACCGACAACGACGACCGTGGAGGAGGGGGGAGTGGCAGTCATCGAAGGTGGCGGGCTTGTATTATAATACTTCTTTCCCATATGGACGGATATTCCAACGAGAAGTATGATGTAAAGGAAAGAATAAAAATTCCGGCACAATGGCATGGCGTTGCAGACTTCAGATTACGGTTAGGAAGACCACGCTTTTATGCGCAACTAGACAGCCAGCGTCGGGTATGCAATCTTTAAGCCTTTGTATCATTTACTTGCATGGATTAGACTTACTGTATTCACCGGCATTTACTCGACGACGTGACCTTCATGTGCCTCGTCTTGGTCAGGTGCCGATCAGGCCATTTCACGTCTAGACCGCTTTTGTCAGATGACAACCTGCTCATATTAAGTCGTGAACGCTTGAACGGATTTGACATTCTAGACAAGTAGTTTCTAAGTAGCAGACAGCCGTTTTCCACCTCTACGGAGTAGTGTAATTGTTTACTTGGACAAGCAACAAATGTTATCTTTCATGGCGGCTGTATCACTCTGTAAGACTTGCCGATGAAGTATATTAGTATCTCTTACTCTAATGTTTACATGGAGTAGACCCGCCACTTCCCGCCTCTTTACCAGTACTCCGTACGAAGTAATTAACACACCACGTGACAGCGCGTGACTCGAAACCTAAAATTCTCTGGCCGTCTCCACGTCGCGTCTACTGAGTATTATTATCTTGTACTCCTCCATACACGCGCCGTTAATGACACCTAAAGATCCTACAAGACACAGAGAATGTATACAAATGACGCATTGGCATATCACTGTGCCGTATAAAAGACAGTGAAACCTAGTTAGGTCCCGCCGCCGTCGAGCCAAATGGCCAATACAGATGACGGCACCGTGGCTGGTCGATCTGGCCACGAGAGCCTAAAGTACTCACTCCTAGGTCCCTCACTCCTAAAGGCAGGCCAGGACTCAGTGGACCAGGCAAAGGTATGAATCAAGACGTACACAGATTGCGACCGGTAATTACCAGCAGAAGTACAAAGTGAACTACTATCTGACCTGATCAGGTATCGGACATCATATACAATGCCTCAAAGGGGTCCAAATATTTCAGTCGTGAAGAAGAAAAGGACAAGATTCTTTCGGGCAAGATTGACCAAATTCTGTCCAAGAAGGCGCACCTCGAACAGCTAGATCTGTCTCGGGACCTGCGGCTCGTCGACAACCTTATCGCCAAGCTAGACCATTCGCGCGATCTCTCCAGATGTATCGTGCATGTGGACTGCGATGCCTTTTTCGCGGCGGTCGAAGCTCTTAGCCAGCCAGAGTTGGCTGGTGTTCCCTTCGCCGTGGGCGGTGGTGTGCTTTCCACTTGCAACTACCTGGCACGCAAGTTTGGCTGCCGGAGTGGCATGGCTGGCTTCGTGGCTAAGAAGTTGTGCCCACAACTGGTCATTGTCAAGCCGGACTTTGAGAAATATAGCGCCATGGCCAAGGAAGTGCGCCAAATACTTGAGACGTATGATTCACGATTTGAGAGCACGAGCATCGATGAAGCCTACCTTGATATAACCGAGTACTGCGCTTCCCACGGTTTAGGGCCAGAGAAAGCCGTGTCACAGATGAGAAAGGAGGTCGTGGATAAAACCAAGATAACAGTATCGGCTGGTATTGCGGCCAACACCAGACTGGCCAAAATCTGCTCCAACATCAACAAACCGGACGGACAATACACCCTGGAAAATGATCGACAGGCCATTTTGGACTTTGCAAAGGATCTTCCTTGTCGGAAGGTTACTGGCGTTGGTCGGGTTTTTGAAAGAGAATTGGCGGCTATTGGTATAAAAACGTGTGGTGACATTTACGAGCACCGGCAATTTATCGGTCAGCTTTTTGGCGATAAAGCGTGCCGCTTTCTCATAGAGTGCTATCTTGGTCTCGGAAGAACAGCTCTCCGTCCGACAGAAGCATACGAAAGGAAAAGTGTCGGCACCGAGAGCACATTTCCCAGGATCTCAGATCCAAAAACACTTCGAAAACAGCTACGGTTAACAGCTGCTCTACTTGAGAAAGACCTGGAGCGAACAAAGTGTAAGGGTCGTGTTCTTGTTCTGAAGGTGAAGCTAGACACATTCGAGGTGTTTACGAGACAGGTCATAGTCCCGAAGGCTATTCGCCTGGCTGACGATCTATATGCCAATGCGGAGCCTATTTTGGCAAAATTGGAGCTTGAGTTACCCGGCATGGGTATTCGTCTTCTGGGCTTACGATGCACCAATCTCGTGCAGGATAGGAAGCCTGACACACTGGCTTTTTTTGGTGTTCGACCGTTTCATCGGGCTAATTCGGAACCTCGAAGCATGGGCGTAGTGGAAAGCGAGTCGTCAGGCGGGCTGGTGACGGATGTAACGGGAGCGGATCATAGTGCGGAAGTTGCCAAACTGGATAAATCGAACATCGCGGGTATGCGGCTACAGTATGGTTCATCTGACGGAACGGCCACTATTCATAAACACCAGGAACTTGTTTTACGCACGAGTCGTGGAAAGGGAATGGAATGTGGAGATGGAGAATGGTGGGAATGCCCCGTGTGTTTTCGATCCCAGCAGGCAGACGAAGTTCAGTTTAACAGCCACGTGGACATGTGTCTCTCCCGACAGGCAATCCTGGATGCAGTGCAGGAGCATGCAGGTGAGGTGCGAGGCTCCGATTATCCGAGACGAAAGCCAGAAACGCAGCTAAATCGGCAACGGACGGAGAAGAAAAGGGGCCGACCCGTACCTTCTAGACAGGATCCTCGTCAGAAAAGGATTTGTTTTAATGGCAGCATATAAATTGCATGACAATAGGGCATTATAGACATACCTAGGTTTAATACGTGCTCTTCACTTTCTTAGTGCAAATCCTAGGACTGATAGAGCATTCAACAGATCTAGGGTTTGTACAAATGTCCACTCCCCCTTATCTGGACATAGCGTGCACACGATCAGTAAAAGGCTTTCGTGCAATTCCAATGCCTGGGGAAGCTAGGGGGCACCTGCATCTGTCACTTGGATTTCTGGTTGGTCGGACCTGCCGTTCTCTGGGCTGCCACTTTGGTCAGGTAAGCACAGTAGTCCGACTTTTAAAATAAGACCATGTCTTATAAGGCAACATTAGTATATAGTTGTTCCAGATGATCACGTTTTAAGAAGCTTGCCATGCTCGAGCTTATCCAGACTTTCATTTGACCAACGCCGTTTCACCTGTGTATCGTGGGTTTTTTATACCCAAACCTTAAGTCCTAGCTGTAATACAATGTCGGATCTCTGGCTTTTGCTCTAAAACCCAGGTATTACTAGCATGTGTCATAAATTATTACATTGCCTGTGAAGTATCAGAGTCCACCATAATCCCATCGCCATCATTGTTGTAATAGTTTGACAGAGTTGCTAGACTTTGCGTCGATAATGAAGTAGTTGTTGATGGTTTGGACGTAGGCGGAGCGATATTCCAGAAGCTATGCAAAGATGGCTGACTTGATGAGGCCTTGTCGAGGCCAACTTGTTGTCGAGGAGACTCGCTAGATACATCTATTGTCTGCACTTCTGCTACTGACGAATTTGGCGTCTTCTGCGCGGAATACAGCATGTTCAAAGTGCGTCCTATAAGCCGTAAGTATAATTTTAGAGATAGGAAGTCGAGAAAAGCCTTACGGTAGACTTCCGTATCCGACGGTCGATTATTACGCAGTCGCTTCTTGGTTCGACTGGAAAGGAGACAGGCAGTAAGATGGGAAGAATAGTGATTCGGTGAAGGATCGCTACTCGACAACCGAGTAGGAGATAACAGGGTAGAGTTGCTGGAGAAGGAGAGCTCCGAGTCTGAACGCTTGCGTTTTGAACTGCTTGACATCATGTGAAAATCGACTCTTAAAAAAGAGCAAAATTCATGAGACTTGTATGCCTGTGTAAACTATGACGAAATATGTAACTGAAGTAGTAGATGGTCAGGTTTGGTTCACTGAGCGCGATTATAACATACGCGACGCGCTTTGACTTCAATTAGGCACAGCGCGTTATCGCGTTAGCGCACAAGTCCAATTGTGGGTCATTGTACTCCGTATGGCCTCAGGCGGTCGCGTACGAGAGACCTCGTACGCGTAACACCACCCGCACACAGCATTTATGCAACCTACGCCCCAGTAGGGCTCTCCCGCATACGGAGTAATACTCGTACTCGTACTCCGTAGTTTGGGAGCGGCTAGGTGCATGGGGAGCCGGTAATTATACAGACATGAAATTTGGTAGGTACACAGACATAAAAATTAGACCATGCACAGACATGCGCAGGCCCACTTAATAGCAAAATCCAGTAATACTATTGGCTAGAGATAATACAGTAATTCATGTCTGTGTAATTACCGGCTCCCAAATGCGTACATATTAGACATAGTAACCCAGGAGCTAGAGGTAGTAGCACAAAACTTAAGTAAGGGGAGGTTGTTGGAGGGAGCCGGTCCATGTACAGCCCAAATATTTAGTCGGTGTACAACCCTCAAAATCCTTGTGCGTACAGTCCGTTTGACCCACTTAAAATCGATTTGCCGTAATACCATTGGCTAGAGATAATGGCAGTAATTCAGTCATCGTCCTCCCCTCCCTCCCTCCCCCTCCTAACCGCTTCTTTAATCTCTTCTTCCTACCAAACATCTATGCCTACTACTACTAAGCTATAAGCCATGACTTTGAACGAGACGCTACCCCTAGAGGCTACGTATAGTAGTCGTGATGCCCTTTACTAGTCAATCAACTAATGGGCGGCTACGCATGGCTGCGCCTTTATTGTTGGCCGATTAAACAAAAAATAAAACCGACTGTTAATTTACTACGTCTGTAGCGGGCTGCCACGGGTGAGATCACGCGGTAGTCCGATGGATATAGGTCCTATTGACTACTCTGTTGTTATGACCCAACCCCAGGACAACCCAAAGAAACAAGACAGGCGGTCTGCATGGGCAGAAACCTACGACACTAGGATGTTATGACAAGGAGATCCCACGGGATCAGGGATCACGTGATGATAAGGATAAGGATAAGGATCATTGGATCGGCGGAACCAGGACTGCGATCCATCGATCCAGGATCGAAGGATCGAGGACGACAGGTTGTCGATCCATCGAGCCATGAAGAGATGGAGGAAGGAACTGTGAGAGTTCTACCAGAGGAAGAAGTCGCAGCTGGAAGAACGAAACTGGTTGAAAACTAAGCTGAGGGAAAAAGGAAGGATCAAGGCTAAGTTTTACAAGCAGCATCCCCCATAGTTATACCCCTTCTTTCCTCGCGCCTATCAAGGTCCCTTTCTTCCCACGCGGCTATCGCGGTCCCTTTCCTCCGTTGCCGGTCACCAGTCGTGCGCTGGCAAAGTGGTTGCTGCCCAGCTGGCCTGACGGTTGGGATCGTGTGCTGGCAAAGTGGATTTCGAATGGATTTCGAATGGTCTAGCCTGCGTGGGTAACGGGTGCGGTCGGAATAGTGGCTGACTAAGGCAGGGAGATGCTGAGGGCAGAGCCGAGGCTTATACCGGGCCATGGCCCGTCACAACTAGCACCACTAGCAGCACTACTGGTAGTACTACTAGCAGCACTACTAGCAGCACTACCGGCAGCACTACCGGCAGCACCACCAGCAGCGTCTCTATTAACACCGTAGTACGTTAATCTACGTAATATTTAGCCGTTACCTAGACCGTTACCTGTATTACTGTTACGGGATATCACACATCCCATCCTCTTACACACAAGGCAAGGGCACGTGACATGGGATTATTGATGCCAACGGGACTTGGGATAAGTCCCTTTGACTCAGTAAGCGAGGAGGCCCTGTGTCGCGGGGATGGCGGGGATGTCTCAACCGAACCTCCAGTCCTTTCTCCTTGCTATGAGTAAGGGTCTAGTCTATTCTGACGTCACCCGTCATAGACTCTCTGGGAGAGTTGGGATACCCTGGGCTGCCCTCTTCCTCTTCTGACTGGCAGAAGGGATGTTCAGATGCCTACAAATAGGAGTCACCTCCGTCTCATCCATGGGTCGGAGGGGACTCAAGACTTAGTCTCTGTTCTTGGAATACAGTGCTACCTTCCTGCTTCAACACATCTACTAGATCTCTATCCTCTTCGTGATACGCTTTCGATACTAGTCCTATTCGGTTCTGTATCTCTGTCCATTATTCTGCCTAGTCCAAACCACCGTTACAATTACTACTACTACTATTACTTATACTACTACTACCTTTACTACCACCACCGCCACTACTTTAGTACTATGACCCACGTGCTATTTACCAGCAATACGTTATTGCTAGACAGACTTAGTACAATAGTCTGCCACGTGGTAGTCTGAAGACTAATCAAGCATACCGAAAGGCCATGGGCCTACCTATACGTTATAGTAGGGCCCAATACGCTTACTGCGTCAAGGCAACGAGCATGGGCCTACGGCCAGAGGGTGGAGGGTGGACTAGGGAGGAGATGATGGCTTTTTTGGACTAGAGTCGTGATGAAGACGCAAGGGTAAACGTAGTAGTAGCAGCAGACGTGGAGGCTGAGCGTCGTGATGCTAACCCTACTAGGCTAGATACGCTGCGTACTGGTCATCGAATAGAGAGACTAATGGAGGACTACGCCGCCCAGCAACAGCGCTTATTTGAAGCCTCCCAGCCATAGCATTTCGTTCATTTCGTTCATCAATTGTCAATTCAGTCAATTCAGTCAATTCATTCATCTATCTGTACGGTCAGCCAATGGTATTACTGAACTTCGCTATTAAGTGGGTCAAAACGGACTGTACGCGCAAGGATTTTGAGGGCTGTACACCGACTAAATATTTGGGCCGTACATGGACCGGCTCCCTTGTTGGACGCTATTACAATGCAAGCAATAAGTTTGTATTGGTAACAAGAAGCCTACCAGCTTAAGGCTTATGGCCAAAGACAAGCCGTGAAGCACGGGTTAAAAGGAAATTTATCAATTTATCAAGTAAACAAAGCAGACAATTGTCTGTGTTGACCTTATCTCTTGCTCAAGTCTCCTGTTCTTTCCGTATCAGGGAGTCGGAAGGGCGAACACGTTGTGCCCATTCCCTAATTGGCATTGTCAGTAAATTAATGGGTGTGGCCAGAACAGGAAAAAAAAGCACATACGTCCAACTCCCGTCATAAACGCGTCTCGACGAGGCAGAGCCATACCGCGCCTCTTCTAGTGCTGTCTCGATGACGCATGCTGTCACCCCCGTGCCACAGCTCGAAATAATAGGACGCTCTGGGTCTACGCCCTTCTCACGAAATATTCCTCTCAGCCTGTCCACGGGAAGGTAAGCCTTACTCTCTGGGTCTAAGACCGTGTCAAATGGAATATTGATGGAGCCAGGCATATGGCCGGACGACAGGCCAGGTCGTGGCTCCGCGTCTTTACCCGTGAACCGGCCGGTCGACCTGGCGTCTACTATCTGTATGCCTTCTGCACCCTCCTTATTGTAGTCAAGGGTAGCTTCCCGGACGTCCTCGAAGCTTGCGACTCTGAAGGCATCAATTTGAGGGATAGGGTAGGGGCAGCACTCAACGCTGTACACTTCTCCGCTTTCGGTCGGGTGGCCTCCTTCCACCCACAAGCGGAAGTTATTCAATATATGAACGTTCGGATGACCAAAAACCTTGAGCGTCCACCCGACACGCGGAGCAGAAAATATTCCCAGCTCCTTTGAGTCATACACTACAACAGTGTCCTCTCTCCGAATACCTAACTCAGACATGGCAGCAGCGAAGTCCTTCGCATTAGGAAGCATGTGTGGGTATTGCGAGTGCCGATCGACGACCTTGTCTAGATCAAAAAAACGAGCCTTGGGAATACGCTGCTTCCGGAAAACTTGTATACCGGTGCGGGCTTCTGCATCGTTCGGCATGAACCATGATGCACAGAGTGGAATAACCCTCGGATCAGTGCTGATGGAAGAGGGCGGATTTTTCTGAAGTGCGTCGACTAGGTCCTTGGGCGTAACAAGATACGAAGAGAAGGCCCGCCTTGTTGATATATTTCTATACGGGGACGCAGAGATGTTGAGTTCAATGCCAGCTCGGAAAAGAGTCACCCGTACCGAGCGCAGCATTGTGATGTGTGTTGCCGATCGGCAATGGTGACGAAGAGAGAGCGCTGCGAGTTGCTTCGGCACGCAAAAAGCAAACCGAAGGTTAAGGTCTTTGTATGTGCGTTTTGACTCTCGTGGTGGATGGCTGAGCGGGTAACGTATAAAACAGAAGAGTGCTAAGACCAGACGGGGTCTGCTGGTGTAAGATCTCGAGATGCAATTTTTTCAGTCCCCTTTTCTGAAGCCAATTCGACAAGACTAAGAGAACGCAGTGCCAGGCAATGAGATTAGAGTACTATTGAATCGAGGTCAATTAGGAGGCCCGGCGTAAACCTTTGATAGACACATGCGCTGCAAATATTGTCTTGGGGGTTTTGAGGGGTATACCGTGGCTCGTCGGAGTGCATGTGTCGGATTTTGAAATGCGCGTGGCGAAATTATTTAAGATCCCGAGCTGCGGGGTTTTCCTATCTGGCTGGCTCTTCATTGACGACCGCTAGCGGGAGCTATGGAGCTAGGGCCACCGGCGATGGAGAAAATGAAACAAAGTCGCGTTTTGCGACGTACAAGCAAGTAATCGCACTCACCGCAGCTCGCTCGCGGACGAAGAAAATAAACCCACGGTGCTTGCCGTACTGTCCCATATACAAAGATGAAGGTCAAAATTCGCGAATGGCGCGCTGTAGCCATGTGGCGTTGGGATCTCCCTGAGGACGATGTCTGCGGCATATGCCAGAACCAGTTCGACGGCACTTGTCCAACGTGCAAGTATCCTGGCGACGAGTGCAGTCTCTGTATGATACTCCGTCATCTGTCAAACCAAGTCAGACTCATAATAACGCCTCGAAGTGTCCGGGAAATGCGGTCATAACTTCCACGCGGTACGTCTAATGGGGCCAGCCTCTATAGCAAAGCTGCTTCGGAAAAATACCTGCCACTTTGTTCTCTAACGAATCTTTAGCACTGCATCTCTGAATGGATTAAACAAGACTCGGCAAAGGGGCAATGCCCAATGTGCCGACAGAGTACGGTCCTGTCCAATATACCTACCCCCTGCCATATGTATGCTGCTAATCTCGTTTTGGCTATAGAGTTCGAATGGGGGAGCAACGCACTGCCTATATCACAGGCTCCGGGAGAGCCTTAATGTAAAGCACGAGCACTTTTTGTTATCAACAAGCCAAGTGTAATACAGAGGCATTTTGCCTGGCGCAACACAGGTTCGACAGGTCCTAAGCGTCTCATTATAATTATGATATGATGAGACTTCAAGGTGCGCCATGTCGGGCACGTGATGTAGCACGTGACTATAGTTCTGAAGCGCACGTGATATTAGTTTCACTCGTTCATGCGCTTTGCTCGCCTCGTTACGTTTGCACTTTAAGCGCTCTACTACCCCCCAGCTGTAATATAATCTTTGGCAAAGAATATTGTCATCACCTCCCTTCTACATTGTTTTCAAGGATGCCTGGTGAGCCGTGATCTCGTCTGGCCTGCTCTAGTCGTCCAAAAGACAACCGATCAGTCGATTACACGAGATTATGGAGAACAGTGGCCGTTGTCCAGCCCAAAGAGGCACCGATTACTCAGTTTCTGGCACCCTACCATCGCATGCCGACACTCTGTCCATCTCAAGAAGCACGATACAGAGGCCCGACTCTCGACCTCACACGGCTACCACAAGTTGTTATCCTCAAATGAACAATGAGTCTCTTGATGAAGCAACCATTGAGGCACAACTTGGTCAGCCACAAATAGAACAGTGTTACACTGTGGTCTACGATACATCTGCCGTCCCTGAAGTACACTATCCCCGAGTAAGATATATCTTTGACGATGATAACCCGGACCATTTATCAAGTGCTCTGGCAATATGGCACTGCGCTCTTGGTAGTGACAGGACTGGTGTCGAATCTACTGCCGTAGAAACCAAGAAACGCACAATCGTTCTTGACTTGACGCACAAGATGAACTCTGGGGAATTTGACGTATCTTGGGCTACTTGTTTGTCCACAAATTGGATCATCACAAACTCTCGGTTAAGCCAGTTCCCCAAGAGTGAAGACAATGAAGCAGAGCTATGGATGCTTCAGATTGAAGGGGTTGACATGGCAGACGTCGGGCAACAGGTAGCGAAGCAACTCCCGCCGGTCTTGCAGTCCATATCGCCTCGCTCTCTCAGTCCTGCCTCGGTTGAAAAAGAGCCTGATGAGGTGCTTATGGAAGATTACCACACACTAATATGTCAGTTTGATAGCCGTATGGAGGTGTTGAAAAAGCTAGCTTATAATTAGGGGAGCTGGCGTGGGCGTTGACAACATCGCTTTCATGAGGTTAGAGTATGTTGCCTCATGCTGCCTTTGGGTTAATACCTACATTCTCCTATCAGGATGATTGCCATGGAAGCTCTTCAAGACACTTGCCAAGGCACGACGTAGCAATTTATAAGTCCACCACTAGCTCAATTTTCATTCGCTAACATATCGCCTGCGAGATAGGTATATAAATATAGTAGAGCAAAGTACAATTGCGAATAGCGAAGCTAACAAACTAAAAAAGTTGAACATCCTATTAAACGCCGCTGATGCAGTCAGACTACGACAAGAGTCAAACTATCACACAAAACACGCCTGGCGTCTAGCCAAGTGGCGTCCGATAGAACAACTTACCAAATGCTGCAAGAATAAGATACTAGAAAAAACAGCTGTCACCAAAAAATCCCTCGAGGCTAAAAACAACCTGACATCTCAAGTCGTTTGCGCCTCTAAGGAGCGGAGGAAACAAAGCGCCCATTCGAAAGACTATTGCCATCTGTATAATCGGTGTTGACGACATATCTCTTTGCTTTCTTCGGAACAAGATGCTCATTGAATATGCGTCCCGAAAGCGAAAAATTGTCACCAGGCATTTTGCGTGAAGCATCAAGGGTATTCCCGCTGCTGGCTTCGATGGCTACAATCTTAGACTGTGCATAGACTCGGGAAATGGGCCGATCGCCAAGAAATTCCACACTACGCGCAGTTAAGCTACGCTTGTCGCTTCCATTTGAGGCTCTGTTGATCATGACGTATACAACCACAACGATTGCGATGACGACAATGATGGCAACTATTTATGTAGGCACACAAATTAGTAGACGCGCTCGTGAGGCGTTGACACAAACGAGACTAGAGACGTACCACAGATACCAAGACAGATCCACTTCTTTTTGCGAGTTTTTTTAGCTGTAGTGACCGCCACGGCAATTTCTTCATTGCCCTTGTCGATGTTATCAACGGCTTCTTCTGCCTTCTGCTCAATCTGTATGACCTGTGTCTCTTGCTGTATGATGAGTGTGTCCATGTCTTGAAACAGCTGCGCCAATTCCACCATTTGCTGCTCGATTTTCTGCAGCGCTGCATGTCGATCCTGTACAGCGCTGAGGACGGCTCGAGATTGGCCCCGCCGGTCGCTCTGCATCATCGCCTGTTGGAAGACTTGGCCGCCAGCAGATGTGTCTTCAACGACGGCTCGGACCTCCGAATCGGACGCATCCGGTCGGACAATGCGGTATTGCCGCGCCATCTGATCTTGAGTCTTTTTCCGGAAGGCCGACTCGACCTGCTGGTAGGACTGGATAGCTTGCTTTAGACGGCGGTCAACACGGCCCACCTGCGGTGCATTCTTGGGCATCTGCGCGTCACGTTGGCTTTTAATTTGGCGCACACGCTCAGTAAGCTGCCTATATAAAGCCATGGTTTCCGACGCAAGTGAGTCCAGTTGTTTCGAAGTGGATGATGCAGACGAATCGGCCTCATTTAACGATCTATCTTGCAGCATACGCAGCTGATTCAGATTCTGGTCGATTTGGTCGATGCCTCGATCAATGCTTCGACATTCGTTGAGGATGGCGTTTGGGTCACTAGACGCAAAAGAACTAGCATTCTGCGCAAGAGAGGCCATTTCGACATTGCCAGAGGCTAAGACGTGAATAGGGTCAGCGTAAAGTACACTGTATACATATTCGTAATCACTCACACCCATAATCATCACGGCCCATCGCTGGTCCTTGGTTATAGCGTGAGACACCACCGCCTCCAGGACGGGGACCTTGGCCGAAGGCGCCTGGTGGTGGGCCTCTGGCTGGTGCACCTCTTGCTGATGCACCAAAATCACCGCCAGGTGACGAGTCGCGCTCATCAAAAGGATTTTCTGGTCTGCTTCCGTATCTAAGTTATAGCCATTGGATCAGTTATGTCGAACAGGAGTATACTTGGCGACATTGCGACTGAGATCTGCTCTCAGAGGCAATATTAGACAATCGAGCAAACACGTACCCGTACTATGCCATGTTAGCAAATATGAATGTGAG
This sequence comes from Grosmannia penicillata, assembly GCA_002778075.1. Taxonomy (NCBI): domain Eukaryota; kingdom Fungi; phylum Ascomycota; class Sordariomycetes; order Ophiostomatales; family Ophiostomataceae; genus Grosmannia; species Grosmannia penicillata. Next base: position 212,066 of record PCDK01000001.1, on the reverse strand, counting down.
GCTTTTTAGTCGTGAACAATTGTAGGATGTAAAGACTGTGCAGGAGGAGAGATGACGAAGAGGAAGAACGGAGGAATGGGCCAAAGGCGTCGCGCGTTGGCGCGCCTCGCACGATCCCTGTGTCCTGGAACACTTTGAGAAGCGAAGAAATGAGAAACTTACACTCATTTTGGCGGGCCTGTCTATCTGGAGTCTCTGGCGTGGTCGATGGCAGCCCTGGAGGCGCCCGGGAAAGAAATGAAGGAAAGTGCAGAACAGCACGATCTAGACGAGGGACTGACGACAAGAAATAAAAAGGAGGATAGCAGAGGCGAAGATTGCAGAGCCACACTGTAATAAAAAGCGTCCCTCCCCCGAAAGAAGACAAGATGGTTGGAAAAGTATAACTGGAAAAGTGAAGGATTGTATAATGTAAGGAGGAAAGGAAGGGAAAAGGAGAACAGCAGACACTTGTTACACCGCGAACAAAGGTGAGGTTAGAAAGGAAGAAAAGGCAGGAGAGTACTCCGTAATACAGTGTGATACGACGTATTACGGGGTAGGTGACCAGCACTCAGGGGCAGAGCGTTTCGGGTTACTTGTATCTTGTATTGGGGGTGCAGGGGCTAGCACTTGCGCGCATGGCAGCCGCAGTCTGGCACAGACCTGAAGCAGCCAGGAACGCCATACTCGTACGTACGAGTATGCGCTTAGCGCATGCGCCATCCTCTTCCGCTTCTATCGGTAAGAAGCCGTTGCATTACTAGCGCGGGTTTTACCCCTGATGCTAAAAAAAGAAAACAAAAGCCATCAGGACCATTTCCTTCTACGAGTACGAGTAAAGGAGAGATAAGGCCAGAGGTACAACGGGTAGGCTGGATACATAATCTAATTGGTTAATGTACTCCGTACGGAGTATAAGTACTCGCCTCTGCTTTGCGCTCCGACTTCGTTACCGCTACAAGACCTGAGTTCATGTTTGTGAACACTTATTATTATTAACCGTATTACTTCATAAAAACTACTGCCCTTGTTTCATTAAAAACGCGCTTTGGGCAGACAAAGTACTCCGTGGGCACAAAACAAACAATTAGGGGAGCAGTCCGAAATATGGTCCTGATGGTAAGATGCGCACTCCGTGGTATGTATTATTGTGGATTACTGTTACCTTATATGTCATTTAGTACTACGTCGGACTTGTACTTCAAAGTTTATTAGCTAGTATTAACTAGGTGCACTTTTTCGCAGAAAGTGCGTCCGAGATAATAGTAGGGCGTGGCACGAGTACACGCTAACTCTAAACCATTCACCAAAACCACGAGAATAAAGTTACGATTAAGATAACGTAAAGCATGACTGAGACTTCTTACAGGCGCGTCGCTGCCGTCGTTATCTTTTAGGCGTCGCCGGCGTGTCTGTGCCGGCGTTACGCAGGTGTCTATAGCTATAAGCGCCGTATTTAGCGAAGGCGCCTATGTGACTGCTTCGCTGTTGTTGCTGGTACGGCGATGTTATGATGATTTTTCGCTGCGTACTCCGTACTCTACTCCGTATATTCCGTAAGGTGTACCCCATAATGACTAGTGCGTGACTAACCCCTTCTTAGTGTGGGTAAAACATGTGCGATCCCTGGCAACATCGGTACGTGCGGTGTACTCCATAGTCTGATTTCCTACTACTACTATGTACGAGTACGAGTACCACGCCTAAATATGGCTTCACGCCTATCGATCTTTACTGTCTTCCGTTAGTCCTATGCTAGCATAAACAACAGTTCACTGTGTCCAGAGTTAACATATTACATACTCGTACGTGCTCAACAAGGTTCAATCAATGACTAACCAGTGTGCTCAGTTCAGAACGTCGATCGACATGTAAGATACCTGTCCTTGGAGTTCAAACTGCCGGGGATACTAAAAGCTGTACTCCGTATCACTCTAAACATAATGGGTACGATACCCTGCTTCAGACTGTCTCCGCGAGCATGCAGACACGAAAAGACCTATAGTGAAGGCGAGAGGCCAGATAGATACGAGCTTCTCACCAAGGGGCGAAGCATTAATGGGATTTGCATCGGGAATGACTAGCATGAGGCACAACTCTCGAGCAATCCATACATAGGCGTTCACAGGCGTCAAACTGTGGCAAAGGCAGCGGCATAACTCACGCTCGAGTCCGATGTGGTCTCCGCCAAATCGCTGCGCTCATACCGAACAAACACAAACTTTAGACGACCCCCCGCACCGTTACGACTGGCTACAAAACCACTCTCCTTTTCTTTCGCGGCCAGGAGCTCCATGGCCGCCATGACGACACTTACCGGGTGTCGACCGCAAACAGTATTTTGAGTTTCGTGCAAGTAGTCGATGAAAGCGGACTGCGAACCGGACTCGATTGCGCGAAAGGCCGCCTCATCCAGAACGCGTATGAATTCGTGAATGGGTTGCTCCGTTTTGCCAGGTCGAGAACTGGATCGTGTTGCTGAAAGAGAGCGTATCTGGCTGAGATTGGAGCTGGGACAGTATTGCCAAAACTGAAAATTGTGGCCCCAGTGGCAGAAATCAGAGCTGATGATAAATGCATTCTCGGGGTTTTCTAGGTACGGAAGAAGCAGCTGTCCATACTCCTTTTCGGTGGCATCATCACCGTCTCCTACCATGATAGGGACGAGCACCGGCCACTCGGCGTCAGAAGAAAGTGTACGCTCCAAGACCTTCCAGATATAAGGCAGATGCATTTCGAGACTGTGCTCACGCACATCGTTTTGGCGCGGAATTAACCGAAACTTGTCTGAGCCCCGAAGCTGCGTTACCGTATTGGCGTCTACTTTAAAATCTCCAAATGGAGTGGCATACCTCTCGAAGGTTGTAAGCGCACATCCCTGAAGATAGTATGTGTGACTCGGACCCAGGACGAAAACTCGTCTGGCCTTGCTGAGATCTAATGATTTATAGGCCCATGCCGCACACGGACCAGAGTAGCGATAGCCGGCATGCCTGATGTGTAGCCATGAGAAATGCGATTAGAGTTGTATTTTATTCCTGGGCAGGGGGTTGAGACAGCCTTACGGAGCAATGATGACCCGCGCATTTTCAACGGGTGCATGGTAGTCGTGAATATCGTCCGGGACAGCCTCCAACCAGCCGTCGAGCTCTCGCGAAAGGAGGTCGGGATTCGAGGTATACCAGCTCCCGGCATGGCCAGCAGGCCTAGTGCCTTGGAATACCATGGTGATGTCTAGAGCACAGGAATTGCAACGGAGAAGAAAAGAGGCGATTGATGCTGAAGACTTAACTGGGAGAGGGAGATAAGTATCATTTTCAATCGGCGGCTGGGTTGCTATTTCTTACGATAAAGACACAAATGAGACTCATCCAAATTCACGTGAGCTAAGAGGGGTAGCAGGTGTCACACCAAAGGGGCATTGCTTGCGTACCTACCCTAAAAAGCCCGAATCTTGCCCCGCAAATTAACGTTTGTGTTGCTTCGTACGCCTCAGGCTGTTCAATTACACGAAGGAAGCAGGCGACACAACACACTCGACGCCACGTAAATTCCGACGAACATAAAACGGAAACATATATCAAAGAGACGTTAAGTACAGCAGAAAATAGGCGGAAGGACAGCTTCAACCTCGTCCAATGGCGAAGTCTGTGTGTATTAATCCAGATAAGTCTAAAGATAAATTACAGGGACAAATACCAAAAAAACCGTGCTTTCCTACTAAGCTCTTATGAGTGAAGAATCACAAAGAAGGGAGGCATGTTCAACTAGGCAATCTCGCTCGCGGACTTCTTGCGGGCGGCGTAACCCTTCTCAGACCAGGGGAAGTGGAAGACGGGAACAACGAAAAAGGAGTTGCTGTATGGCAATTAGCAATGAACTCGCAAATACTTTTAACGAAATAGTCGACGTTTGAAAGGCAGACTGCAATAATGCCGAGTTGGGTGTGAAGGGACCGGAGGGGGGTATGAACTGGAGACCATAAACTGACCTGCTGTCTGCAAGACCGGCAAAGGCGTTGTACCAGGCAAGGAAAGCGGCTAGAAGACCGAAAACACCGCCTGCCTTTGTGACATTGCTGGCCGATGCAGCACCATCATCCGCGGCAAACTCGGCGGATGCCAGCAACAAGAAGGTGATGTCTAGAGTGAAGAATAGCAAGAAGAACATGACAGTCGACCGGAGGGTGCATATCAATAGGAGCGTAGTGAAGATGAACCAGCCGATGAGGAAGAAGCCTAGTGCAGAGTTGGCCATCTTCGGGTCACCGCCGGTATTGGCGGCAGCATAGGCACCGTCGGCGCCAAGGATTTTCCAGGTAGGATTTAAAACGATAGCATAGGAGATCCAAAATCCGCCATAGGACGACAAAGCAGTAGCACCAAAGGTGTTGCCCACAGCCATCTCCCTGAAATAGGATAAAGGCAGGTTAGCCTTCGTGCCATATTGCATCGATCAAAGTAGAGTATGTTTATGCGCTAAAGACGTACCACATGCCGGCGAGAAGCTGGACGACGCCACCGTAGCCAAGAGCAAGGGAAGCGACAATGTTCGGCTCGGAGACGCCACGAGTATTTAAGTTGATCAGAGATAGGACAAAAGTGGTGAGGGCAAAGGCGCTCAAGCCAAGCGGTGCGGGATTGGCGAATTTGCGGTGGACAATAGGCTTGTAGAGACCGGGCTGAAACTCGCCACCGAAGGCAGGCAGTCGGCCATCGGAGTCCGGCGGGAGGGTGGAAAGCGGGTTGTTGTAGCGGTAGGTAGGCTGACTGCCGTTCGGCGCGACGCCAGTGGAGCCGCCCACGTCCTTCTCAACCGTAGAAGAAAGTTCGGCAGACATGTTGTCTGCTTTGTGTGCGTGCGCGGACCAACGAGATTGATGTGTGCAGTTTACGGTTGTGGACCGCAGAAGGGGATTTTCAGTCTTTATGTTGTCTTGGCTCAAATTGAGTGCTCCTAGCTAACGAGCGGCGCAGAATGGGCGGGCGGTATTGAGTAATGGAGCGTGGTAGCAGGCCTAGCTTTGGTATGAGTATGGAGTTCGGCACGACAAATTCATATAAACTCGTACTCTGCATTCCGTCCACAATTCCACTCACCCTTACTTTTTTCCCGGGGCCGGAGGGTGATATTTGTACAAGTAGAGATGACAGTGGGGAATGGGGAAATGGACCAACGGACTGCACAACGGCGACTTGGCGGCACAAAATTAAATTAATCAATACTCCGCAGTATTTGCTAGCTCGGCCGCACATGGCTAAGCACGAATGGCACAGTGCGATGTTACATTTCCTCTTCTGTACTCCGTACGAGTACTCCTACGAGTATTAATGCGGAGTCGAGGTACGCTACTCAATACTTGGTAAGAAGGCTCGGAGACAAGGAGCCCCGACTAGCTGGCTGAGAGCCGGAGACTGGATTGCTTCGTAACCTGTAATACTCCGAATACTGAAGGCTGCACGATGTGCATCACGAGTATTCGCTATTTTGGCTAACGACTCTCGTGATGGAACAGCGGCGCGGGAAAAGACAGTGTCTTGTTAATGATGTACGATCATTACTCTGATGCGTACTCGTACTCCGTGGAGATCTCATGGAGTAATACGGAGTATTACGGAGTAAACAGAGTAATACTCCATACGAGTAATCTTTACCCGTACGGTGTCTGCGGTCATGGGACAGAACAGGGGTTGGAGGTGTGGGTTAGGGTATTACGAAGTGTGGCGATCCGGGGCAAAGGGAATAACGTAAGCACACTACCGCCGGTACCAGCCCTCCGCCAGTAACTACGTAGGTGGTGACGCTAGTACAGAGTATTACTCTGTGTTACGACTCCGTACTCCGTACTGCCTGATGCACCCGCTTTCCTCTCCGCCTGCCCGATGCTACGGAGTACTACTCCGTAGCAATACGCGGAGAAGTTTTGCCGGCACGGCAAACGAGTGCATGTACGGAGTAAATGCAACGTAATAAGAGGGGCCGCCTTTGACGCACACAGAGCATCACTGATGGCTTTGCCACAAAGTATCATTGCCCTTGTCTTATCCCACCTAAGGGTAGTAACGCTGGCCGATCGGATAGAAGGCAGGAAATAAAGGTATTACATGCAAAATCTGAAGAGGGGAAGCATGTCCTTTTAAGTGCTAAGCTAGTGCAGTGCGCGCGGTGACAGTGAAAAGTCTGCATCGTGACCCAGCGGTCACGTGCAATACTGCCTCTACTGCCGCCGTTTGCTTGCTGTAAGATACATGCAATAACTACTTAGAAAAAGCTAACAGCAACTAAGTAATATGGAAAGTAGATTTAGACGTGCTGTTTACAGCTCATTGTGTTCTTGATCTCCGTCAGTATCAGCAATGACTGTCTTCACAGCATCAGCAGCCTCTGCAACCTTACTCGCAAATTTATCAATAATATTAGACGAGGCAGGCTCCGTAATATCAGCCAGCTTGGGGCTTGCGTTGCTGGCGGTCGACTTGGTGACAATAGTCTCCGGTTTAGGAACTCCACCAATGCCAATCAGTTCTGTTTCAAAGACTGCGGGAAAAGAGGACAGTCAGTTTGGTAAAGCAAAAAAGCCTAACTTCGCGGCTACGGGCATGCCCAGCCAGCAAACGAAGTAAGGTGGCACGAATGCGGTGTGGGCACATGTACTTAATGTTGAGCCGGGGGGGATACGACCCATGTTGCGTTTGCCATAGCCGTACTCAGGTGGCACAGTAAGCGTTCTGGAGTTGATAAGTTAGTGTGCGAAGCACATGGGCGTGCTATCCGAGCAGAAATAAATACCTCTTCTCGCCAATGCACATATCAACGAGACCAGCGTCCCAACTATCGTTGGTGTCAGCGGGACTCTCCAAGGTGTAAAGCATACAGACTCAGCAACGAAAGTTTTACGCATATAATGCGCCTTACCCCTTGATCACTTGACCTCTACCGAGTGTGAAGACAAAAGGGATGCCTCGGTCGTAGCCTAGGAGAGACGAGGTCAGCATTACATGTCATTTCACAGAGCGGGAGCTGTGTGTTCCTGTTCCTGCCTGCAGGCAGCCACTCCGACATACTAGCATCAAATTTTTCGCCTGTCGACTGTAGAGTTCCAAGGTAATGCACCTCGATTTTGTCCCCCTTCTGTGTGCGGCGCTCGCATTCAACGGGTAAGGTAACGTCGACCTCCAAATCGGCTGCCAAAACGCCCACAGCAGCCGAGGCAAAAAGGTACAAAGAGACAAGAACGCCCTGCATCCTGATCACTATTTGCGCGAGGTTCTTAAATGTCCTTGTGGTTGACGATGTGCGGAGAGGCAATTGTTGTTTTAGAGTCAATAAATTACTAGAGAAGTGCTAATGGCACGGTAGCTTTTTTGCTATCGCGGTAGTCCTAGATAAAGGTCGGTACATTGGGTGGATCAAAAGCTTTACCGCCTTGCGCCTGCAATAAAATACCAATTTTAGCCAATCAAAATTAAGCTAGTCTCTCCTGCGGGTCGCCGTCCCAACACCATACGGATCTCGTAGTCGCACCATACGGGGCATATTTGCGGGTCCTCTAAGCTGCATCGAGGGGTACACCGACTGCCACACAAACACCACACATTTAGAAGTTACTCCCGATAATATAGTCGACTTCTGAGAATATAGTCGATTAAGCCTAAAGGTACACCGATGCTTATACAAAATACATCCATTTTAAAGTTACTTTTAATAATATAGTTAAAGACTTTAAATCTATTGCTTACTACGCCTACTACGTTAAGTCGATAACCCTTTTGTATAGGTGCGTCCAACCCGCCGTTGTTGTGAGAGTTCTACCAGAGGAAGAAGTCGCAGCTGGAAGAACGAAACTGGTTGAAAACTAAGCTGAGGGAAAAAGGAAGGATCAAGGCTAAGTTTTACAAGCAGCATCCCCCATAGTTATACCCCTTCTTTCCTCGCGGCTATCAAGGTCCCTTTCTTCCCACGCGGCTATCGCGGTTCCTTTCCTCCGTTGCCGGTCACCAGTCGTGCGCTGGCAAAGTGGTTGCTGCCTAGCTGGCCTGACGGTTGGGATCGTGTGCTGGCAAAGTGGATTTCGAATGGATTTCGAATGGTCTAGCCTGCGTGGGTAACGGGTGCGGTCGGAATAGTGGCTGACTAAGGCAGGGAGATGCTGAGGGCAGAGCCGAGGCTTATACCGGGCCATGGCCCGTCACATACTCCTTTTAAAGTAAAATTCTAAGTTTACTTCTTTTCCTTTTAACCTAATAAGATAGGAGAGTAAACCCTAGAACGTTAAAGTAGGTAACGGCTCTATTATAATGTTAGCTACGTTCTTTTTACTAGGTATATAGTAAATAGTATAGTTCTCCTTTTAGTATACGTCTTAAAGGTAGTACTACTTAATGTTAATATACTTAGTATAATCCTTAAAGTTAGGCTTTTTTATTAGGTTAATGCTACTTTAGTTGTCTACGTTTATAATAAACTAATAAGGGATGTTTAACTTTTTTTTAAGATTCTTAATCTACTAAAGGTACGCTACGGTAAAGTAAGCAGCGCTATATTTTACTTTAGTAGTAAAGGTAATAAGGTATAGTAGCGTCTTTTTTGTTTATAAGACTAGTCTACTAGCTAGCTATACTATAAATCTATAGGATAATTTTTAAGTTAACTTGTTATTAGTAAAGGATAAATTAAAGTAGTAAACAAATTCTGCTCCTTTAAAGGACGATTCCTAGTAAGTATACTAGATAATATACTTACTTTTATCCTTTAAGTAACGTAGTAGTCGCTATAACTATAATTTATACTAGGACTATAGCTTACTTATTACCTTAAAGAATTAGTATACTATAAAGGCAATATCTAGTTACGTTATAATAGCGGCGTAAATTAACTTCCTAATAACGTGCTAGTAGTAATCAAGGTTTCCAGCAGTGTTAGCTTTGTTAAGCAAGATTAGATTAGTAATAAGTGTTATTACTAGCTTAGCGTCTTATATCCCCTTAAACTCTAGGAAGTCTTAAATGTATGCTAGCTAGCTAAGAGTAGTGCTCTACTAGCCGTTTAACAATACTTTTGTAACGGATGGCGCGGGAGGCAAGAGCCCCACATACGGAGAATTGACGTAACTGACCACCGCACCAAAAGGTACGTACGAAGGATAATCTTAATAAGATTTCCAACGTCAATTCTCGCTTATATAGCGCATTTCTAATCGGTGCGCTCTAATTACGTGATCTGTCACGTGACGTCAGCTAAGGCACAGCCCTTAGCTCGACCCAGGCCCATAGCCTGTTACAACTTTAATTCTAATACTTACCCCTAAAAGCCATGTTAACGTTAGGGTAATGTTAATCTTTAGCCGTCTTTCTAATACACGCTTAAATCCGTCTAGGTTACTATTATTTTTAAAGTATAAGGTATTATCTATATACGCAGGGTTAGCAAAATAATTAATTTTAATTAATTAATTTTAGTACTAGAAAATTAAATTAAAATTTTCTTTTTGCCTTCGTAAAAATTAAATTAATTTTAATTGTTAGAGAGGTCAAATTAAATTAAATTAATTTATTTTCCAAGACAATTAATTAATTAAATTAAATTTAATTAATTAATTAATTTTAGTACTTTACTTTTACTATAATACTTTATTATGCTTATAATAGTCGAATATATTTATAATAAACTACTGTGTCTAGAATACGTTAATGTATGTAGAATAGTTAAATGTGTATATAATAGTTAAATGTACTGACATAGACTATTGTCTTTAGAATACGTTAATATTTGTATTATATTTTAACTTACTTACAATAAACTATTATGTTTAAAATACGTATGAATCTAAAAGCTATTATATATTTAGACTACTATAATTCACCTCTTACTTATAAAACGTCAGGGTGCATATTATAAAAACAAACAAGTAAAATATCAACTAAGAAACTATCAGACTATTAAACTAGCTACTCCTCCTTATAATTATCCAGCAAAGCATTTAGTCTATTAACGTCAGAAATCCTCTAGGACTTTAATAACATAATATTCTGAACCGTTTCAGGCAATAGTCTATTTCTAGACTTTGTAACCACATTGCTACTAATAGAAAAAACCCGTTTAATAGCTGTAGACGTTGCTAGAATAGCTAAATACCGTCTAACTAGTACGCCTAAAAAGGGTATTTTGCGTCATTAAGACGCTAGTACTGCAAAGGATTAATCTAACTAATAGTTAATAACTAGTTAATAAAAAAACTATTTATAATACTACTTACCTCCTTTGATTCACATTCTTCATATAAATAAGAAGTATACTCTTCTGATCGATTAGACGAAGAAACAAAAAAGTCATCATCAGGGTTGGCAAAATTAATTAACGGTCAATTAATTAATTAATTTTAATTTGACCTTGAAAATTAATTAATTGGTTTTAGTATAATAATAATATTTAGTTATAGTAAATAAACAATACGCCAGTACTTTATGGAAGTATATACAACGTCTTAATCTTTTATATAAGTTTATATTTAGTTATATTAGATAAACAATAAGCTAATACTGCCTATAGACTTATCTGTCTAGAACGTCTTAAACAGACAATAACGTATTAATCTATTACTTACGTCTTAATTAAACTATAGCGTGTAAATCAGACAATAACGTTCTAATCTATTAAAATAGTCTCGTATGTCTGTAACGTCCTAATCTATTAATTACGTCCTAATCGAACTATAACGTGTAAATCAGCTCATAACTTTTTAATCTATCATAATTATCTTGTATGTTCGTAACGTTGTAATCTATTGATTACGTTCTAGTTTATTAATTACGTCTTAATTAAACTATAATGTGTAAATGAGTTTAGAACGTCTTATCTAGTATACGTAAGTTATAGCTAGTTGTAACGTCTTAATTTATTTATTTACTTAAATTATTATTTAGTTAAGTTTAAGCTATTTATTTAATAAGTAATATAAACTATTTTATACATAATAACGTATTCTAAGTATACTAGACTATTATAAACATAATAACGTATTCTAAACATAGTAAACTATGTTAAGCATATAACTATTCTAAGCATATAACTATTCTAAACACAGTAATGTATTCTAAACATAATAGCGTATTCTAGACATAACAAATTATTCTAAGCATAATAACGTATTTTAGATACAATAAACTATTATAAGTAAACTAGACTATTCTAACCATATGATTGTTTTTTAACACAATACAAAATAACAAGTACGTTGGAGTATAATAAGAGTATTAAAGTAATTTAGACATATAGACATAGTACACTATTATATCTTATAGTAATATACTATAACTCTATTTAGCTATTTGTATTAAATTATATATAATAGTTCTTTATATAGTAGATAGGATTAATTAATTAATTAATTAATTTTACTGATTTAGCCGATTAATTAATTAATTTTAATTTGACTAAAAAATTAATTAATTTGCCAACCCTGGTCATCATCATTACTATTACCAAGGCTAGCATTACTAAGCAGTCTAGGTCCAGATAGTTTATTAACAGACTCTTAACTGTAGCCATTACCTATACTACCTTTAAGCCTATAAGCAGAAGTAAGTATTAGTTATTAACTTATAACTAGTTAAAAGGATTACTTACCGTTTATACTCTTCCTTTAGTAAGTCAACAACATCTGTAACAATACCACCATAAAAATAAAGTATGCCAGGCGGTTAAAAATGTCTTAACTTAAACCGTGGATTAAGTAATAAACTAATCAAAAAAGGCTTTAAGGCATTCAAGTCAGACTTCTAAGGAGTCTTAGGCCAGTATTTGTTCATCCTACTAATGCCACGTTTAATAGCAGTAATAAAATAAGACAAATGCGTAGACTAAGTAAATAAGTAAGTTAGTAAATAAGTAAGTAAGTAAGTAAATTATAAGACTTATACGTACTAAAGTCTCATCAACACCAGCAGCAGCCAAACCCTCAAAAGACGTAACTAAGCCTCTTAATTTACCATAAATCTGATAAATAAAGAGTAAGGCCATAGACAATGTAACGTAGACTTGACCCTGCAGCTTAACGGATGGCTTTGAAAACACCTGAAATATCTGCATCAAATACTGAATCACCTGCCATTCATCTGGCCTTATAAAAAGCACTTTAAATTCGTCGTTAGCTGTAAGGCTATTAACGTACTTCAAAGGCTCCTTAAAGGCTAGAAATGCTAGAAGCATAGCATAGGTTGAATTCTAGCGCGTTGGCGTGTCTGTTTTAAGTTAAATTAATAAAAGAAGTAAAGTAAAACGTAAAGTAAAAAGTAAAGTAATAAGTATACCTAATGGAATAATCTTAGACTTAAAGTCTGGATTAATACGGCCTTGCTGCTTACAATGGCTAATCCCTTCTAAAAGAAGAGACTTCACCTTTTTTGTATACTTTGTTAAAGTAATAAGCCGTTTAATACGTAAAATCAAGCCTAGTTAGTTACTAGTTAGTAAGTAAAAAGTAAATAAGTAAGTAAATAAGTAAGTAAGTAAGTAAGTAAACGTTAAGCTTACCTATTTCGTCTGCCAAGTCGTCGTCCTTAGCAACAGAATCAAGATAACCTAATAGTATATCCTTAACAACCAGGTAAAGGATATAGGCTACGCATCTAACGTCATTGTTAAAAGCATAGTCTAACTGCTTAGCAAAGTCGTCTTTAAACAATGACATGAATGCATTATTGCTTGAAGCATTGTCTCTTGTAAAGCTATAAAAACTAGTTAGTTAAGTAATTAAGTAAGTAAGTAATTAGTTAGTTATTAAACGTACCTAAAAATAAACAAAGTAAAAATAAAAGGATAGTCTTCTAAGATTGTCTAAATACCATCAAAGATATTTTAGCTAGTATGCTTAACAGCTAACTCATAGAAGCCTGTTAATTAGTTAGGTTAGTTAAGTTAAGTTAAGTTAAGTTAATAGTAAAAAAGCAAGCATACTAATCAGCTTATAAATAAGCTAATACATTAAGTTGATATAAGTAACAACCAACCCTAAGTACAACGTCTACGTATTTGCAGTCCATAAATCAAAAGACAAAGAAAAGCAGCCAAAGTCTTCGATATTACTTAAAAAAGCCTTATTCGTAGAATCAAGTTTTGTTTCAAAGGCTTTATTTAAGACAACTTTAAGCTTTTTCCTATTAATACTAAGTACATAACTATAATTAAGTTAGTAAGGTTAGTTAATAATAGTAAGGCTTTAAAACGTACAGGTTATAAAGGGAAATCAAATCCTTAAAAGAGTCCGAATCTACTATATTAAACAATAGATTATTATTAATAATAAAAGCTAATATTTTACTATTAGCATCGTCTTTATTAACAATAAAAGTAGAACCAGAAGCAGGACTAGAAGTAGTACTATTATCGTAAATAGTATATGTACGACTTTGTTTACGTCTAGCTAGAGTAAAAATACTCTCTTTTATACTATTATCTAAGTATGTTAGGTATTAGTTAATTATAAAGAAGTTAAAGCTAACTTACTTAATAGCTGCTCTTCTGAAGTCTTATTATAAGCAATATTACGATGTTTTTGCTTATAATGCTGGACAAAGTTTAAGCTTTTAAAGTGTTGTAATATTTTATCCTTTTTGTATGAACACCTAAAATTAAGTAAGTAAAAGTAATTATTTAAAAAGGTTAATAAAAAACGCTTAAAATATAAGCATATCTAGTACAAGTAACACAGACTTTACGGTCCTAGCCTTTAACAACAGGCAAAAGGGTTCTTTTAACAAGCTTCTTAGCAATAATATAAATTGATGATTTTGAATCATCAAGCACGAAATCTTCTGAATTAAAATCAGTAGACTTTTTAGTAACAGTAGGTGATTCTAAAGCTAAAAAGGTAGCTGATTTATTATTAACATTAATAGGTAAAGGAGAAAAGGTAACGTTAAAAGAGGCCATTTTGTTAGATAAAAGGTAAGTTAGCTAGTTAGCTGGTTGGTTGGTTGGTTGGTTGGCTGGTTAGTTAGTAAGATAAAGTGTAGATAATAGCAGTGTATATATATATTAAATAAATAACTTAAACTTAACTAAATAATAATTTAAGTAAATAAATAGATTAAGACGTGACAACTAACTACGACTTACGTATACTATATAAGACATTAAACTGATTTACACGTTATAGTTTGATTAAGACGTAAGCAATAGATTAAAGCCTTACGAATATACAAGACTACTATGATAGATCAAAAAGTCATAAACTAATTTACACGCTATAGTTCGATCAAGACGTAAGTAATAGATTAAGATGTAATGAATAGACAAGGACGTGATGAATAAACAAGAACGTAATGAATAGACTAGGACGTCTTAGACGTGTAAACATATATGTAGCATTACCTTATTAACTACTTACTAATAGAATATAAACGTACGTAGTAAAAAGTAAGATATAATAAGGATATATAAGTAAATACAGATTATTTGAATAAATTATAATAGGTTAACATAATACATAAAATTAATTTTAGTAGTATTAATGAATTAAAATTAATTTAATTTTCTTAAGAAAAATTAAATTAATTTTAATTTTTCAGGAGGCCAAATTAAATTAAAATTAATTAAATTAAATTAAATATTTTTGCGAACCCTGGTTACTAATAACCACCATTCAATTATAGTGCTCTATAAACACAGGTAGCTAGTAAAAGAAGGCCGTAGCGTTAAACGTAGTAATACGCTTTTTCCTACAAAGGTTTACCATAATGTTTCCTTAGTCTAGTAATAAGTAAATATTAGGCACGGCTTCCTTATTAAGTAGCCTTATATTAATTACTAGTTACGGCTTACTAACTTCCTTCTTGTTTAGTCCTTAGTAATAGACTACAAAGACTAGGCAGGTAATAAGAGCTAGGTTAAATATCCACTTAAGCTTCCTATTTACGTGTAATAGGTTAAAGGTAGCATTAACTACTTCTTAATCTTTAATTCCTAGCAGGTATTTTTTAACTTATCTACTAATAGCTTATTAGTTATTATTAATAACTTATTAATAAGATTAATCCGCATTTTCTTATCTTTGTTCATAAGAATAATCCCTTAGTTAGTAAAGATAACGCTATACTTTACTAATAACTCTTATAGCTTTATAGCAAACTTAGGGTTAACGCTTATAATACTAGCTCCTTCCGTAATGGTAATGTATTTAACGTTCTTAAAAGCCTTAAGTCTATAAGACGGTATACAAAAAGTGTTATGGCTTAGTTCCTTTATAAGCTATATCCTAGGTGCTAAGTTGTTTACAAAAAAGGCTCCTTTTTTAACTACTAGATCCTATCCAAAGTCCTAGCATAACTATAAGCTATTCTTAGGGCTAACACGTTGTTAGTTAGGCAGGTTATTGTACTTATAAATAGTGCTAAGTTTTATTCCTCTTTAAAGGAAAAAGGCTTATTTGTATTGTTAGTAATGCTAACTAAGGGAGCGGTCCGTACGTTAATAATAGCGTCTTAAACCTAAGGGAGCGCGCTTGTAAACAGGTAAGGATCTTAGTACCGTCCTTTATTCTTAATCGTTTACCCTTTAAGCGTAAGGAAACGAGCGTTTATAAACATCGTGGTCTAAGGGGGGATTATTACGTCTTACGTATAAGGGACCTTATGCTATACTACGTAGATTTAGCTTTAGCAGTTAACTTTAAGGTTCTTTACACTTTAAAAGTATACACTTCCCTTATTTAGGTTAATCTAGGCCCCGTTTTTTATTAGAACATTTATTCTAAATAAAAGGTTTAAGGGAAGCTTATTAGTAACGTTAGCTATAATTTTAAAACGTTTAAGTACAGCCTTCTTATACACCTATCCCTTAATAAATAAAGTAAAGCTAATACGTTTAAAGCTTTAAATAAACTTCTTAATTCCTAACACGGTTTTAATTTAAGGATAATATTTTACGTTTTATTTATAAGTATAAAGGAATCCTTAGCTAATAAGGTGGTTACTTACCTTAGTATTAGCGCATACTAGTAAATCTTCGCTAAAAGGCAAGAACTAAACCATCATTTATAAGAATAAGTTTACACGTTTTTCTAGGCCGTTAAACTTAGGTCTTAAGATTAATATAATCTAACGTAACAGGGGTTTAAGGAGGAAATACTAGTCGGTAAGCTCTTATAGCTATAGTTAGATATAAGATTATAAGAAGAGACCTTATATAAATATTGTAAAGTAACCGGTTCCTTTTTTTAAAGTAAAGGCTTAGTCTAACGCCGTAAATATAGTTTATACAGCGTCCTTTAGTTTTAAAGATACTTTAACGATGCCTGTATTAGTAAGGAAATAGCTAAGCTTAAAGAGTTTGTTTTAGCAGGCTATAAAATCCTTGTTATTATTATAAACGACATAAGTATCCTTTACGTTACTTCTTAAATAACGCTTATCTTTGTAAACAAAGTAGTAACCTTAATAACGTTTAAGGTTCCCGTTATAAGGGCCGCTTTTAAGGCTAGGGTACTAGAAAGGCGTGCTTATAACTCTTACAAATCCAGCTAGCTTATCCTAGGGCTTAAGACTATATAGCTTACCTTTAACGCTAGGAGGCTAGTATAGGCCTATAGGTCTAGGTTCCCTTCCTTAAGGCTTAGGATACCTTTTAAGCTAATTCGTCTATCGTTTACCTTAAGATTCGTACCCACGCCGCGGCTAGTCTAGCCACTATCTTCCTTAGGTCTAAGTAGGTAAAGTCTAATAAGGGCCCTAGTCTTAGGTTAAAAAGGGCCGTTGTTAATACTATTCTTTATTAGTCTAGTAGCGTAGGCCCTCCTTATATCTTTTAAGGACTAGTTTACTGTTGTACTAGGGCAGACTAGTCCTATATCCAGTTCGGGGCTTACTTATCTCTTTACTAGTAGTAGCTATTATACGCTTCCTCCTTGTCTTAGGTTTAGTAAAGAAGGCAGTTAACTTATCCGCTCCTTTACCTAGGGTCTATTTAGGTTTTTAGGCGTAGGCGTTTTAGTACATACTAGCTTTCGTAACCATATATTTAAGATACTAGCTAATATCGTTATCCCTTATTAAAGCTTTAAGTAAGACTTTAAGTTAAGGAAATATCTTTAAGTACGAGGTCTTTAAGAGGCTTAGATTAGTCGCTTAACTAGCGGCTTAACTATAAGACAGTACATTAGTAGTAAACTGTTAAATGTTACTTCCTTACTAAAGTATATCTTTAAAAAATATGTTTATACTTAGCCACTTGCTAGCCTTAAGTAATTAAATTTAAAAGCGCTTCTTAAGGGCTAGTTAAAAGCTTTAAAAAAATTTAAATAAAGCTACCCTTTTAACGTTATTGATTTATTTTTAGTACTAAACAAGGGCGTCTCCTTAAAGCAGCTTTAAGAATTAAGATTAAAACACGTTGTGTTAGGACTTAAGAGTAGTCTTTAGGTTAAGTTTACTAACAGTAGCTTAAAGGAAGTCTTTAACGTCCTAGTAAATCACGTATTTCCTTAAGTAATAAATTTAGTATCCCTTATATTCGATTTTAAGAGCGTCTAGGTAAAAGAAACTAATCTTTGTAATCCTTTAAAGCATCGCTTTATAAGTTCCCGTTAGCGCTTATTAGTTAGTTTACTTGTATTAGCTATAAGACTAGGTTAATAGTAAACAGGTTTTTAAGTAAGTTCCTTGGCTTAGCTTATTTACTAAGTCCTTAGTAATTTTTTATAGTCTTTAGTTTACGACTAAATATAAGGTTTATTCTTTAAGGTCTTTTAGTTAAATAGCCCTTATAAGGGCAGCCTTAGTATAAGGCTAAATAACCTTTTAAGGGTGCTAAAGGAAATTTAGGATCTTCCTTTAATGTAAAGGCGTATTATAAATACTCTTTAGGCGTGGTTTGTAGGCTAGGTAGACTGTATAAAACTAAAGGGATCTAAGGATAAGGATCTTTGTTATAGGTTTAAGGAGGAGGGATTAGCTAGGGTAATACAGACATCCTATCTAACTCCTTTTTAACTATCTACTAGACTAGGTCTTATAGTTTGTCCGTATTTAGGCTAGTCCGTCGTTTCCTTTTAAACGAGCGTTTAAAGTAGTCTAACTTAAATCTTCCTAAGGCTAGTTTTATAGTAAGGGTTTAAAATAACGAATTACTTAAGAGGTAGCCTTAAGTAATCGTGTTTAGTTCTTTATAGATGCTTTTTACAACTAAGATTAATTTTAACGGGGGCTAGTTCTTAACTACGGTTAAAAAGGTAGCCTAAAGACTTGGTTATTAAAGCTATTAACTAAGGGATAGCTTGCTTTAAAGTATATCCTCTTTAGGAGGTTTAACTAGTCCTTAGGATTAAAGACTAGGTTATCCTGTCCTTAGGCAAGTCCTTACTTTTAGCAGAATAGTCCTAGCGGTTTACGTTATGGTAGGATGTAAGCCGGGACTATTAATTAGGTGTCCTATATAAAACAAGGCGCGGCTTCGTTAAATTGCTTTAGTAAAGACAAGAGAGTTGTTACCACTATTACGTACTTAATCCCGTGTAAAAGGAAGAAGCACGTATACGGAATAGTAGGAGCTAAGGGAGTGCTCCTTGCTTAAGGGAGTATAACTGTATTCTAAGAAGAAGTGCGTTAGCAAGTAACTAGTCACGATATTTGAGTCACCGTAGTCAGATGTATTAAACTAAGTGATTAAATATAATAGTATTGTAAAAGATACCCTTTAAAAAAGGAGGAAGGGGGAACCTTCTTAGACTATATACTGTCTATCTGCCCGTGTCCCGGCTCCTCCGTACGCATGTCCTGTATCTAGAGTCTTTATAAAGGACGGTGTCCATTGTATGGTGACGTATCTTTATACGTAAAGCTATTAGCCTTGGGAGGAAGATTAATGCTAGTGCTTCCGAAGCGCAGAAGAGACTAAAGTGGGGATGTACGACCAGGGTTAGCAAAATTAATTAATTAATTAATTAACAGTCAATTAATTAATTAATTTTAATTTGACCTTTTAAAAAAAATTAATTAAAATTAATTAATTGGTGTTAGTAATCAATTAATCAATTAATTTTAATTTGACCTTGAAAATTAATTAATTGGTTTTAGTATAATAATAATATTTAGTTATAGTAAATAAACAATACGCCAGTACTTTATGGAAGTATATATAACGTCTTAATCTTTTACATAAGTCTATATTTAGTTATATTAGATAAATAATAAGCTAATACTGCCTATAGACTTATCTGTTTAGAACGTCTTAAACAGACAATAACGTATTAATCTATTACTTACGTCTTAATTAAACTATAGCGTGTAAATTAGACAATAACGTTCTGATCTATCAAAATAGTCTCGTATGTCTGTAAGGTTTTAATCTATTACTTACGTCTTGATCGAACTATAACGTGTAAATCAGCTCATAACTTTTTGATCTATCATAATTATCTCGTATGTTCGCAACTTCCTAATCTATTAATTACGTCCTATTCGAAATATAACGTGTAAATCAGCTTATAACTTTTTAATCTATCATAATAGTCTTATATATTCGTAAGGCTTTAATCTATTGCTTACGTCTTAATTAAACTATAACGTGTAAATCAGTTTAAAACGTCTTATCTAGTATACGTAAGTCATAGTTAGTTGTAACGTCTTAATCTATTTAATTACTTAAATTATTATTTAGTTAAGTTTAAGTTGTTTATTTAATATATATATACACTACTATTATCTACACTTTATCTTACTAACTAACTAGCTAACTAGCTAACCAACTAACCAACCAACCAACTAACTAACCAACTAACCAACTAACCAACTAACCAACTAACCAACTAACCAACTAACCAACTAACTAACCAACTAACTAGCTAACTAGCTAACTTACCTTTTTATCTAACAAAATGGCTTCCTTTAACGTTACCTTTTCTCCTTTACCTATTAATGTTAATAATAAATCAGCTACCTTTTTAGCTTTAGAATCACCTACTATTACTGAAAAGTCTACTAATTTTAATTCATAAGATTTCGTGCTTAATAATTCAAAATCAGCAATTTATATTATTACTAAGAAGCTTATTAAAAGAACCCTTTTGCCTGTTATTAAAGGCTAGGACTATAAAGTCCGTATTACTTGTACTAGGTATGCTTATATTTTAAGCGTTTTTTATTAACCTTTTTAAATAATTACTTTTACTTACTTAATTTTAAGTGTTTATACAAAAAGGACAAAGTATTACAACACTTCAAAAGCTTAAACCTTGTCCAGCATTATAAGCAAAAACATTGTAATGTTGCTTATAATAAGACTTTAAAAGAACAGCTATCAAGTAAGTTAGCTTTAACTTCTTTATAATTAACTAATACCTAACATACTTAGATAGTAGTACAAAAAAGAGTATTTTTACTCTAGCTAGACGTAAACGAAGTCGTACACATACTATTTACAATAATAGTACTACTTCTAGTCCTGCTTCTAGTTCTACTTCTATTGTTAATAAAGACGATGCTAATAGTAAAATATTAGTTTTTGTTATTAATAATAATAATCTATCGTTTAATACGGTAAATTCAGACTCTTTTAAGGATTTAATTTCCTTTTATAACCCGTACGTTTTAAAGCCTGCCTTACTATTATTAACTAACTACTAACTTAATTACATTAACTTAAAGTATTAGCTTATTTATAAGCTAATTAGTATGCTTGCTTTTTTACTATTAACTTAACTTAACCTTACTTAACCTAACCTAACCTAACTAATTAATAATAGGCTTCTATAAGCTAGCTATTAAGCATACTGGCTAAAATATCTTTAATGCTATTTAGACAATCTTAGAAGACTATCCTTTCATTTCTACTTCGTTTATTTTTAGGTACGTTTAATAACTAGCTAATTAGTTAATTACTTAACTAACTAGTTTTTATAGCTTTACAAGAGACAATGCTTCAAGCAATAATGCATTCATATCATTATTTAAAGACGACTTTGCTAAGCAGTCAGACTATGCTTTTAACAATAACGTTAGATACGTAGCCCATATCCTTCACCTAGTTGTTAAGGATATACTATTAGGTTATCTTAATTCTGTTACTAAGGACGACGACTTAGCAGACAAAATAAGTAAGTTTAACGTTTACTTACTTACTTACTTACTTACTTACTTATTTACTTTTTACTTACTAACTAATAGCTAACTAGGCTTAATTTCACGTATTAGACGGCTTATTACTTTAACAAAGTATACAAGAGAGGTAAAGTCTCTTCTTTTAAAAGTGATTAGCCATTATAAGCAGCAAGGCCGTATTAATCCAGACTTTAAGTCTAAGATCATTCCATTGGGTATGCTTATTACTTTACTTTTTACTTTACGTTTTACTTTACTTCTTTTATTAATTTAACTTAAAACAGACACGCCAACGCGCTAGAATTCAACCTATGCTATGCTTCTAGCATTTCTAGCCTTTAAGGAGCCTTTGAAGTACGTTAATAGCCTTACAGCTAACGACGAATTTAAAGTGCTTTTTATAAGGCCAGATGAATGGCAGGTGATTCAGTATTTGATGCAGATATTTCAGGTGTTTTCAAAGCCATCCGTTAAGCTGCAGGGTCAAGTCTACGTTACATTGTCTATGGCCTTACTCTTTATTTATCAGATTTATGGTAAATTAAGAGGCTTAGTTACGTCTTTTGAGGGTTTGGCTGCTGCTGGTGTTGATGAGACTTTAGTACGTATAAGTCTTATAATTTACTTACTTATTTACTTACTTACTTATTTACTTAGTCTACGCATTTGTCTTATTTTATTACTGCTATTAAACGTGGCATTAGTAGGATGAACAAATACTGGCCTAAGACTCCTTAGAAGTCTGACTTGAATGCCTTAAAGCCTTTTTTGATTAGTTTATTACTTAATCCACGGTTTAAGTCAAGACATTTTCAACCACCTGGCATACTTCATTTTTATGGTGGTATTGCTACTGATGTTGTTGACTTACTAAAGGAAGAGGATAAACGGTAAGTAATCCTTTTAACTAGTTATAAGTTAATAACTAATACTTAATTTTACTTATAGGCTTAAAGGTGGCGTAGGTAATAGCCAAAGTCAAGGGTCTGTTAATGAATTATCTGGACCTAGACTGCCTCCTACTACTAGCCTTGGTGATAGTGATGATGATGACGACTTATTTGTTACTTCGTCTAATCGATAAGAAGAGTATGCCTCTTATTTGCATAAAGAATGTGAATCAAAAGATGTAAGTAATTAATTAAGCCTTCTTCTTTTTCTTCTTTTTATTAACTAGCTATTAACTTTTATTTAGATTGATCCTTTGCAGTACTGGCGCGTCTTAATGACGCAAAATACCCTTTTTTAGGCGTACTAACTAGACGGTATTTGGCTATTCCAGCAACGTCTACAGCTGTTGTACGGGTTTTTTCTATTAGTAGCAACGTGGTTACAAAGTCTAGAAATAGACTATTGCCTGAAACGGTTCGGAAGATTATGTTATTAAAGTCTTGGAGGATTTCTGACGTTCATAGACTAAATGCTTTGTTGGATAATCAAGAGGATTAGTTAGTAGTTAGTTTGATAGTTTGATAGTTTGTTATTATATAACTTGCTTGCTTTTATAATAAGCACTTTAACGTATTATAAGTAAATTATAACATTCTAAACACAATAAACTGTTATAAGCATATTAAGTTATAATAAGTAATATAAACTATTCTAAAGACAATAACGTATTCTAAATATAATAAACTATGTTAAGCATATAACTATTCTAAGCATATTAGAATATTCTAAACACAGTAACGTATTTTAAACATAATAGCGTATTCTAGACATAACAAATTATTCTAAGCATAATAACGTATTCTAGACACAATAAACTATTATAAGTAAACTAGACTATTCTAGCTATATAATTGTTTTTTTTAATACAATACAAAATAATAAGTACGTTAAAGTATAATAAGAGTATTACAGTATTTTAGACATAATAAACATAGTATACTACTATAACTTATAATAATATACTATAACTTTATTTAGCTATTTGTATAGAATTATATATAATAGTTCTTTATATAGTAAATAGGATTAATTCATTAATTAATTTTACTGATTTAGGCAATTAATTAATTTTTCTGATTTAAGCAATTAATTAATTAATTTTAATTTGACCAAAAAATTAATTAATTTGAATTAATTAATTAATTTGCCAACCCTGTGTACGACTAGAGGGTCCGTAATACTTACTTTGTTATTAATCGTAATTATAGCCCTTAGCAGCTTAGTCTTTTTTTTCGTCCTATAGGTAAGTAGTATATTAGTAAAGGTAGGCTTTAATCTTTTAATTCGCCCGCTTCGTTATTCTGTCTATTTAAGGGTAATAAGCTATAAAAAGGCGGCGCGTAATACTAAGTCGTTTATAGATTACCTTTTAAAATAGACTTATAAACTATAATCCTTAATCTAACGCTACCGCGGTTAGTAGCCTATAGTGGCGGAAGACTCTTTAAAGTAGTTGGTCGGCTACTATAGGCACGGTCGTATCCTTTATTACTTTAAAAACTACTACCTTACTTAGTTAATCGGTTATTACTATAATATTCTTGTATCCCGCCAACAGCGGTAGTTTAGTAATAAAGTTAATTAATAGTTTAGTTTATAATCGTTTAAGGATTAAGAGTAACTTTAATAACCCTTGTTTTACGTCCTACTACACTGTAGTCTAACGGTAGGTTTAGCAGTTATATATAAAACGTCTTACGTTAGACGTTAATCTTAGATAGTAAAATTAACGCACGATTAGGTTGCACGTAGCTTCCCGCCCTAGGTGTTTAGTAAGGGGAGAGTTGTAGGTAGATTAAATTAGCTTCGTCTGTAGTGGTTTATATACTAGGATCTAGATCTTATCCTTTTATCGCAGTTAGCCCGCCTTATTAAGTAAGCATTTAGACAGGCTAATCGGCAGTCGCTATTTAGTAGAAAGGGATTAGGCCCCCTATGTTACTGCCTCTTAGATAACCTAATAGCGGTTGTTTTTCCTTAGGCCCTCCTTTTAAAGTAAGGCTAAATCCTTCCTAATAAAAGGAGATAGGAGGTTACTTATCCAGCCCTAGCCCGTACTATCCCCGCTTTACTAAAGACGTCTGCGTTCTTAGCTAGGGCCTTAATTGCCTCCTTAGTTACCTATAGACCGTACGTAGTATAGCAGATGAGCTAAATATAGTGGTTTATAACGCGCTTATCTTTAGCCCCTTAAGGCAAATCCTCGTCTTGTTGTAACAGTGCGTTTATTAAAACCTATAACTTACCCGGTTGGTAAACAAGGGTATAATTAAAGGCTATTAGCTTATAGGCCTACCGTATTTATCTCTTCCTTAACTACTAACAAGTAGTAAAATAAATAAGGTTACGATAGTCCGTATACACTAAGAAACTTTGCCCCTTAAGCTTTACCGCCTACTTTTATAATACCGTAATAATAAACTATATCTCCTTGTTGTAAATTAGGTAGTTATACTTAGTAAGGGTTAGCTTATAAGAGTAGTAGGCTACTAAGTACTAGGTTTAATCTAACGTTTACTACAAGAATACTTCCCCTGTAACGTATCCTAAGGAGTCTACTTTAACTATAGTTAGTCTACTAAGGATCCATGCTACTAGTATAAGGGCTTTAATCGCTGCCGCCTTTAGTTAGTTAGTAAAAAGTAGCCTTTACTTTTAAGGTTATTTAAAAGGGCCCCTTTTTTATAAGGTTAGTTAAAAGGGCCGCTAGCGTAAAGTAGTTAGCCACAAACTCCTAATAAAACCTTATAAAGCTTAAAAAACTCTTAACGCCCCGTTGTGTAATAAACACCTTCTACGTTTAAATAGCCCTTACCTTAGCAGGGTCCGTGGCAAGGCCTTAGCCTAGCTTAACGATATAGCCTAAAAATTTTAACTCTAAGGCTGTAAATTAGCATTTTTTTACGTCCATTTACAGCCCTACTTCGTACAGCTTACGTATAACTAATCTAACTACACGGTAGTATTGTTCCTAGCTACCGTTAGTATAAATCGCTACGTCGTTAATAAAGGCAGTAGCGTCCTTATCCAGGTAGTCTTTTAGCACCTAATTAATATAACGCTAAAAGGAGGCAAGGGCACTAGTAAGTCTAAACGGTATTACCTTCTACTTATATAAGCCCGTCCGCGTATTAAAGGCCGTTTTCCACTCGTCTTCCTCCTTTATACGTATACAATAAAAGGCAGAGATTACGTCCACCTTTAACACCTAACGGTGCTAGGCAATTATACGTAGCGTCTTAACGATTAGTAGTAGCAGGTAAGTATCCTAAGTTATAATCGAATTTAACTTCCAGTAGTCTACGTAAAAGCAAAGGCTACCGTTTACCTTACGTACAAACAAAACCGGCGCACCTACGGCTAATCTACTCTAACGTATTAGCCCCTAGTCTAGCAAGTTAAGGATTATACGCCGTATAACTAGTAACTCCTCCTAGGACTAGTAGTATAATAAGCTACTAATGATTAAGAGGTCTCGGCCGTCTAACCCTTTTACTAAGTTAATCTTATAGTTAACTCCTAGTTAGTATAGTAAGAGGGATCTAGCCTCTTTCTTATTAAACGCTAGGGCTAAATCCCTTAACCAAGGTAGTAGTTACTTCTTTAACTTAAGTAGAGTCTCTAGTATCGTCTACTTCTTTAAGGCCTTCTTTACGTCCTTAAGGGTAACGTAATAGGCGGTCGTGCCTCTCTCTTTTAGGTCCTCCTTAAATCTTACCGTAGCTACCTATAGCGCCGTATAGTCTACCAGTCCTTCTTATTTAAGGAAAACAAGGACTAACGCCCTAAGCTTCTAGATCTTTAGCCTTCGTTAGGCCGGATCTAGTCTTACGTTAAATACCTTTATTTACTTTAGGCCTAAGATTAATTCGTCTTCTTAATTAGGCACTACGTATGCCTAAATCTCTAACCTATATCCCTTAATGTCTAGCCAAAACCAAGCTACTTAGGATATTTTAGGTAGGTTAAATCCCTCCTTTAGTCTAGCCACCTAGTAAAAGTAGCAGGGTTAAATTAGGACCGTCTCTAGGGCTTAATTTTACGTAAACTACTTAGACACTATAGCTATAGTAAGGCACCCTGTATCCGTAAACGCTTGTATATTAAAACAATAATTTACTACTACGTTTAAATACATCCCTTAAGCGTCTATTAATTATTAGTCCTTCCTTTACATCTTAGCTAACTACGTCCCTTACTCCTTACTAAGACTTAAGTAAAAAGCTATACGTTTCTTAAAAGGGGCTTTGATCTATCGTTACTAGAATCTTCTACGTCTTTAAGGTCTAGGCCTAAGGTAGTCTTTTAGGCCTAGATCTAGTCCCTTATAAGCTAGCAACGCTTTTAGCGGCAGTTCCGCGCTAAGTAACTAACCTAGTTACAATTAAAACAGGTGCGGGTTTTAGGCCTATTCTAACAGCCGGTTTAACGCAGGTCTTGTGACGGGCCATGGCCCGGTATAAGCCTCGGCTCTGCCCTCAGCATCTCCCTGCCTTAGTCAGCCACTATTCCGACCGCACCCGTTACCCACGCAGGCTAGACCATTCGAAATCCATTCGAAATCCACTTTGCCAGCACACGATCCCAACCGTCAGGCCAGCTGGGCAGCAACCACTTTGCCAGCGCACGACTGGTGACCGGCAACGGAGGAAAGGGACCGCGATAGCCGCGTGGGAAGAAAGGGACCTTGATAGCCGCGAGGAAAGAAGGGGTATAACTATGGGGGATGCTGCTTGTAAAACTTAGCCTTGATCCTTCCTTTTTCCCTCAGCTTAGTTTTCAACCAGTTTCGTTCTTCCAGCTGCGACTTCTTCCTCTGGTAGAACTCTCACAGGTCTAATTCCTTAGGTTAGGCTTTACTAGCCTAGAGGTTTATAGGTTTAAGTAATAAGGATTAGTGGCCCTAGGGTAGGCTACGGCTGCCTACCTTTAATCCTTTAAGCTTTAATCCTAGCTAGTAAAAGGTCTCCTTAAACGCCGTAAAGGTAAGTGTTTTTATCTTATATCTAATTAGCACCTGCCTAGTTTCTTTATTTAGGCAGGCCTAAAGGGATTTAATTAAGGCCTATTCGTTAACACTACTACTACTTTATATATAAAGGCGTTTAAACTTTAGTAAGAAGGTAGCCATAGCCTTATCTTAACCCTAGTATAAGGCAGCAAGCTTGTTAGCTACTCGTACTTCTTCGTTAAGGTTTATATAAATAGTGTTAAAGTAGGCTAGTAAGTTTTTAGGGTTCCCTTAGTAACGATTTACGGCCATATAGTCTGCTATTATAACTAGGGCAGATCCGTCTAGGCGGAAGAATATATTGTTACGGGATATCACACATCCCATCCTCTTACACACAAGGCAAGGGCACGTGACATGGGATTATTGATGCCAACGGGACTTGGGATAAGTCCCTTTGACTCAGTAAGCGAGGAGGCCCTGTGTCGCGGGGATGGCGGGGATGTCTCAACCGAACCTCCAGTCCTTTCTCCTTGCTATGAGTAAGGGTCTAGTCTATTCTGACGTCACCCGTCATAGACTCTCTGGGAGAGTTGGGATACCCTGGGCTGCCCTCTTCCTCTTCTGACTGGCAGAAGGGATGTTCAGATGCCTACAAATAGGAGTCACCTCCGTCTCATCCATGGGTCGGAGGGGACTCAAGACTTAGTCTCTGTTCTTGGAATACAGTGCTACCTTCCTGCTTCAACACATCTACTAGATCTCTATCCTCTTCGTGATACGCTTTCGATACTAGTCCTATTCGGTTCTGTATCTCTGTCCATTATTCTGCCTAGTCCAAACCACCGTTACATATATACGCTGCTTAAGTGTTAGCATTACTAATCATTTCCCCGTTCTTAGCTAGCTTGTTTTAAATTAAAATCCTTTATAGTTAGTAGTTTGCCTTTGTCCCGTTAAAGTACTTTAGGTAAAGGATCTTTTATCATTTTAGGTGTATTAAATTAGTTTTAACTATACATTTTAGCGTAGGTATTTGTTTAAGCGCTAGCACCTTAGCTTACGCTTTAGCTAGCTAGTTAGCCTACTCTTAAACCTAAGCGTTAGCCTATACTACTTAAGTAAGGGCTATTACTAGCTAGTTTAATAGCTAAGTTCGTTTATTTATTAATATATTAACGTTCTACTATATAATTTAAAACGCATGGTTTATATCTCCTTTTTAGCCCTTTATTTTAGGTAGTTCTTTTACTAGTACTAGTAGGATTTAATAAAGTATTTTTTTAAGACTATCCTTACTTCTTAAGTACGTTTAATTAGCGTTAGCTAAAATCTTTAGTTACTTTTTTTATTACCTTCAATTTAATCTCTTAGTAAGGCTTTATTTAAAGAATAAGGTAATTATCGTTTAAGGGCCCTTTTCCCTTAAACTAATATAATAAGTTACTATAATAAGTAGCTTAAGTAAATACTAATAGATTTAAGTCCTATAAACTACTTTATACTAAAGGCAGACTATAAATAAAGAAGAATTAGATGCTACGCCTAAGACTCTAATCGTCTACATTAGCGGCCTATATACGTCCTACGTCTAAGGTACATCAGATCGGACATCTCCTTTGTCCCAAGGGGAGTCAGATCAGGCATCTCCTATCTACCCACAATCCGCCCTTATCGCCGTATTTAGAGTCGAAAGTTTTCAGACCCGCGGGTCCGAAAACATATTACGCGCGGCCCCTCTTAGTAAGTGTTAATCGGTCCTCCTTTGCCCCGTTGTTGGCGTCTTTTAGCGGCGTTAGATTGTGCCTTACCTGTCGCCGTTATCGTCGCTTTTGGTGAGGTTAGATTGGACCTTACCCTCCTAGCTATAGTCGGCTGTGGCACTAGCCTTAGCTACGCTCAGGGTTGGCAAAATTAATTAATTAACGGTCAATTAATTAATTAATTTTATTTTAACCATTTTAACCAATTAATTAATTAATTTTAATTTAACCTTTTAAAAAAATTAATTAAAATTAATTAATTGGTGCTAGTAATAAATTAATTAATTAATTGGTTTTAGTAGAATAATAATATTTAGTTATAGTAAATAAACAATACGCCAGTACTTTATGTAAGTTATACAACGTCTTAATGTTTTATATAAGTCTATATTTAGTTATATTAGATAAATAATAAGCTAATACTGCCTATAGACTTATCTGTCTAGAACGTCTTAAACAGACAATAACGTATTAATCTATTACTTACGTCTTAATTAAACTATAGCGTATAAATCAAACAATAACGCTCTAATCTATTAAAATAGTCTTGTATGTCTGTAACGTCTTAATCTATTAATTACGTCCTAATTGAACTATAACGTATAAATTAGTTTATAACTTTTCAATCTATAAGTACATTAAGTTATATAAACTATTTTAAATATAATAACGTATTCTAGGGCTAAGAAAATAATTAAAAAATAATTAACATTAATTATTTTTAATTATTAGTAAAACGTAATTTACTTAATTATTACTAGTCGTTATACTTTATAAAAATTAGTGTATATACTATTGGCTTATATGTAAGTATTATAGCTATTTGCTAGCTTATACTTAAATTTGTAATAAAGATATTACAGATTAATTATAATAATTAATTAATTAACATTAATTATTTTTTCTAACCCTAACGTATTCTAGACACAATAAACTATTATTAAGTAAACTAAACTATTCTAACTATATAATTACTTTTTTAACACAATACAAAATAACAAGTACGTTAGAGTATAATAAGAGTATTAGAGTATTTTAGATATAATAGACATAGTATACTATTATAACTTATAATAATATACTATAACTCTATTTAGCTACTTATATAGAATTATATACAATACTTCTTTATATAGTAGATAGGATTAATTAATTAATTACTTAATTAATTTTAATTTGACCTTCAAAATTAATTAATTTTAATTTAACTAAAAAATTAATTATTTTGCCATTAATTTGAATTAATTAATTTGCTAACCCTGCCTAGCACTGAATAAAATAGACACATAGTAAACGTAATTATAGTTATTATTAACTGATTTATAAAAGCCGTCTGCTTTATCCTAGTATTAATAGATATAACTATAAAGGTATTAGTAAAGATATTTTATTAAAAGGTTAAATTAAAGTACGGTTTACTTAAAAGCATTATAACTAACCGTAGCTCTTTATTTATAAGTAAGTTTTAAGTAAAGCTTTATTACGCTACCTAGGTAAAACGTAGGCTGTTAACTGCGTTTTACCTATAAACCGACGGGCAGACGAAGAGGATAAATCAAGTGTTTAAACATTACCTCCGCTGTTTCTACAACAAACAGATGATTAATTAGGCGCCGTTGTTACGAATTACATGATACGTATACAATAACGCTACAAACGTTACGATTAGAAAATCTTCGTTTAAAATCTTAAATACTTACTTAACTTTTATATATAAGGACGACCTGTAAGAGGAAGGAGTATACAACGTAGTTTTAGTAGTTAAACATTAATTAAAAAAACTTATTACCCTTTACGAATCCTTATAGGATTAATAAGCAGAAGCATAAGAATTAGTAGTAAGGTACTATAACTAAAAACATAAAGAAATAAAGTTTAAGGAAGGAGACTTAATATTACTATTAACAAAAAACCTTAAGCTTAAAGTCCTGGTTTAAAAGTTAGTACTTAAGTTTATTAGCCCGTCTTAGATCACTTAAAAGGTTAGTCTATAAGCATACTAAATAGCCTCACTAAAAAAGTATAAATGACTTTATAACGTTTTCTTAGTAAGTTTACTTAAACCCTTTTATAGTAAACTTAAAGGTAATCTAATACTAATGCCTAAATTAAAGGATAAGGGCGAATAGGAGGTTAAAGAAGTTAAGGGGAGTTCTATTTAATACGGCGGTTAAGAATACTTAGTAAAATAGGCCGGCTAGCCTATAAAGTATAACTAATAGGTTCCTAATAAGGATATAATTTACGCTCAATAAAAAATTAGGGCTTATAAAAAGAAGTTAAAAAGAAAAGGAAAAAAGTAATTAGTAAAAAACTAACCTATTAAGTAAAAGGCTAGAACTATCTGCTAAACAAATACACAATAATAGTACTACTACTTAAAAAGTAAGGGAAATAGTTATAACTTAAACAAACAGGTAAATAAAGTATGCTTTAGTTAAGCTTATATAGAGCTTAGCTAGAAGAAACCTAAGGATTACTGTTAGTTATAAGTCGTACGTAACTTAGGCTTTATTTATAAGAAGGAAGAGGTAGGACGAGTCGGTTAGTCGTAGTAAGGCCTACGCACTAGTGTAACTATGGTAGTTTATTAACTTAAGATAGGTTTAGACGACGTTCTTATATCCTGCCTAGGTTAATAGGTCCTAAGGCTTAGCTTAGCAAACATACTCCTATTCTACTAGGCTAAGGGAGGTAAGGAACCCCTTAACTATTATATTAAGTAGCGCTGCCTTATTATTACGCTTAAAGTTAAAAAGGACTCCTTAAAGAGTTATAGCTCCTTTAATCTTAAACAAAGCCCTAGCAAAGTTACTAGTAAGATAACCTGCTATAGGAAAACACGACTCCTTAGCTTTTAGCGTTAAGTAGGCCTAGTAATAGGAGGTGCCTAGATTAAAGATACACTAAGTAAGCAAAAACTCTCCGTCTTAGGACAAAGCCGCTACTAAGTGTTAAAAGCACTTTTATATACGGAAGGAAAGTTAGAGCGATTATAAACCGTCCTTAGTTTACTAAGGCTTAAAGGCGTGCTAGTAAGGCTAGGTTAAGCTCCCCCTTAAAAAAGGAAGATAAGGATAAAGAGGAACTTAAGGGCAAATCGTCCTTATTATTAGCTATCTTTATATCCGTAATAACCGCCGCGTTTATAACAGGCATGTTTGTAGACAAAGGCTTATAAGTCTTAAATAAGGCGCCCTTATTTAAGAGGCTAGTTAGGCTAACGTTTTTGGTAAAAGTACTTGTTTTCCTTAAGTTAGTAGGGGTAAATGAGTATAAAATAATATAAGAACTGTTATTATTAAAGAACTATTATGTAAATAAAGGTTAAGGTAAGAAGGTTGTAATAGATAAAGAAAGGACTACGGATTAGTCCTAAAACTAAGAATGTAAATAAAGAAGTAAGTAAGTAAAAGGATACTAAAGTAAGATTTAAACATTAATAAACTAGCGTAACTCTTAGCCTATTTATACGTAAATCAGGCCGCCCTTTATAACACGGTAGGATAGTTACTATTTACCTAAATAAACAATCGGTTTATTTAAACAAACATTTATATTTATTTAATTACGCTAGCAACGGACAATAAGTTTAAACAATAAGTATATTTATGTTTACATAGTAAATTAAATAAGATTTGCGCGCTACTACTCTTTTTCCTACAAGGTTTTTTAATAAAGGAGTAATAAAAGGTATATACGGAGTATAATACGTTAACTTATTAAATTAAAATTTAAAGTTTAAATTAATAAGGACGTATTATAATAATAAGGAGTTATCCTTAACACGCCTTTAATACAAAAGTCTTTACCTAGCCTATAATTACTAGGGGCTAGTAAGGCCGGTAAAGAAGAATGTAACCGGGTCGGTCCGTACGGAAAGGGGAGGATAATTGTTACAAGATATACGGTATCTCCTCTTTTATAAAGCAATTAGTAAAAGGACACGTAACCTAGCAAGACTTAGGATATAAGGGAGGGACTTGGTATAAAGGAGATAACTATAAGAGTTAAGCTAAAGGTATATAACAAGGACGTGCCTTTAAGGGTTATCGGTAACGCATCGCTTATAGCCCTCTCCTTTAGTATCGCTACTTAATAGAAGTCCCTACCCTTTAAATAGTCTAGGCTAGTTAGTCTTCCTTTAGCTTTAGGATACTTCGGTATGCCCACTCCTATCTTAATCCTATTTCATTAATAGGTGATTTAGGTATATATAGGAGTCGCCCTCGTCTTACCCGGAGGTTGAAGGGGACTTAAGACTTAGTCTATATTCTGATATAAACCACCTTCCTCCTTTACCTTTATTGCCTCGTCTTTAACAACCTCGTGATACTATACCGATACGTCTTCGATCTCTCTTCCGTTAAGATCCATTTATCTGTCCATCTTTACCTAGTCTACCCTACCCCTAACAGTTATAATACTTTGTCCTTTTTGTATAAACACCTAAAATTAAGTAAGTAAAAGTAAAGGTTATTTAAAAAGGTTAAAATATAAGCATACCTAGTACAACTAACACGGACTTTACGGTCCTGGCCTTTAATAACAGGCAAAAGGGTTCTTTTAATAAGTTTTTAGTAATAATATAAATTGCTGATTTTAAATCATTAAGCACGAAATCTTCTGAATTAAAATCAGTAGACTTTTTAGCAACATTAGGTGATTCTAAAGCTGAAAAGGTAGCTGATTCATTATTAACATTAATAAGTAAAGGAGAAAAGGTAACGTTAAAGGAGGCTATTTTGTTAGATAAAAGGTAAGTTAGTAGTTAGCTAGTTAGTTGGTTGGTTGGTTGGTTAGTTAGCTGGTTAGCTAGTTAGTTAGCTGCTTGACTGCTTAGCTAGTAAGATATAGTGTAGATAATAGTAGTGTATATATATATTAAATAAACAACTTAAACTTAACTAAATAATAATCTAAGTAATTAAATAGATTAAGACGTTACAACTAACTATGACTTACGTATACTAGATAAGACGTTCTTAACTGATTTACACGTTATAGTTCGATTAGGACGTTGCAGACATACGAGACTATTTTGATAGATCAGAACGTTATTGTCTGATTTACACGCTATAGTTTAATTAAGACGTAAGTAATAGATTAAGAGAATTGCTATAATTACTGTAACTTCTTGCTATCGGCCATACTGTAGACCCATAAAACAGAGGGTACATTGGGTGGGGCTACCAACTTCACCGCCTAGGCCCACAATAAAATATTTCTGGCCAATAACTTTTACGCCAGACGCTCCCTCCAATTAATGCGCTGTTTCCGTGGACGCAGTCCATACCCCCCCCTTGATCGTCACCACCTCTGCCTTCTTCATCACCATCCTCTCTTTCTTCGTGAGCTTGACTGCTATTGGCCAATTCAAGTATGCCTGCACCCTCTGCATCCTCTGGCAC
This sequence comes from Grosmannia penicillata, assembly GCA_002778075.1. Taxonomy (NCBI): domain Eukaryota; kingdom Fungi; phylum Ascomycota; class Sordariomycetes; order Ophiostomatales; family Ophiostomataceae; genus Grosmannia; species Grosmannia penicillata. Next base: position 177,919 of record PCDK01000001.1, on the reverse strand, counting down.
TAACACAGGTCCCATATCAATCTCTTCTTCTTCCGGTATCACCATGGGCCGTTTCCGTGCAATTGGCGCTGCGTCAATTGCATCCATTGCTGCTAAGCTTGGTCCGTATTCAAACGCCGAAAGTTGGCGGCGGATAGACGCAGGAGGCGGTCGTACACCGTTGTGGCGGCTTGGCTGCGATGTGCTTTGACTGAGTAATAGCCTGCGAGACTGCGATGTAGGGAAGACCGACTGCTCATTTCGACCAAAAGGCCCTTCGTTGCGAGGCCTACCACGTGTATTCAAAACAACGCTTGGCTCTTGTATGAGGAGGAGAGGGTTCTCGTTCGCCTATAGATACCTGTTAGTAAAAACAAAGAAAGCTATAAGCTTAGAAACGTACCAAATCAACTTCTAGCCACTAATAGCAGTTGATCTCAGACTTCAAGATAGCCCGATTCTGGTCTAGTATATTAAGAATCTTGTGAGAGCAAGGTATACCTTGCTGTGGCTCAAAAGTACTTGTACATGGCCGTGTAGGAGGCGCAAAATTAGCCACAGCTCTTGTCTCTTGTAAGCCAAGGGTAAGTCGATGTTGCTGGACCAGGTGATCGAGACATTTTGATGAGACCTGGTGATGTAGCTGTCCAAGCCAAGCGAACCTGATGTAATCATAGCGTCTTTTCTCCCTTTGAATAGCGATCTCTTGGTTAATCGTCCGCTCCTTATCACGAAGAAGGCCCTTGATAACGTCAAATAGCATCTTTGCATCTCCTGTGCCATGAGTTAAGCATTGCTTCAGTTGGCGATGAGCTGATTCAGTCGGCGACGTAGTTCGTTGCCCAAAATTTCGAAGTCTCGACGTAAAGCAGGTTGCCCACTGATGACGGTACGGCCAGTACTCATTGCGTAGATAATCGATGATGCTTTTCTGGTCATTAAATTCGGTAACAATACGATCCCATGCTATTTGAAACATAGACTCTGTGGGCGCATAAATAACAAACTTCCACAAATCGAACAGTCCTTGGCGGGTGTGTGGTATAGTCGCAGGTATAGAGAGAGGCAGCGTAAAGCTACGGCGAAGGAAGTTATTCATGTCTGCGACTTGTCGATCAGTGTCGTCATCCTCCTGATCTTCTGCACCGTCGTCGTCACCATTAGCCTCTTGAGGCTTCTTCCATTTTCGCTTAATGTTCAGGACGATGTTGCCGTTAACGTGAAAGATACAGAGCTGGTGCGGTACAGTTGGCAGATGCTTCTTTAAAGCTGACTTTAATGCAGACTCAAAATCGGTAATTAGCACGGTTGGTAGCCGAATTTCATGCTCTTGTCTTGCCTCTTCAACGCAGCTAATAAGCCAGTCGTATCCCTCGAATCTCTCATTATCAATCAAAGCAAAGAAGAGAGGTATTGTATGCCCAGTGTTTGTAAGGCAGGTCCCTTGAAACAGCGGCATCTTGTACTTGTTTGTCTTGTATGTACAGTCCATCGAAAGGACGGCTGCGTTTTGCTTCCACGACTGTAGCTGCCAAGGAAGTGCGAAAAACAAGCCAGTAACTGGTCCACCATTGCTATCGTTCAGATGTTTGACTCGATGGAAGACGTTATCATCTTGAAGCTGCTTAATGACGTATTGAATAGGCGAGTGGCCGTTCAAAGCGTTGCTTCGAAGCTTCTGGCGAAAGTTGTAGATATCCTTGTCTACAAAAACAGCATCAGGGAACTCGCTACGTAAAGTCTTTACAATCGACTTTGGTTTAATGCCATTGTTCGTCATGGTCGTAATAAGCTGCTGCATCTCGGGCGTCAGCTCACGAAGTGCTGGTAGTGCTACTGGATCCCGAAATGCTTCATGGTTATTATGGGCTGTTTCTGCAGAGATTTGGAAGCTCCATAGTCGTTGATTTCTTGCTAGAGACGACGCGGTAGCTCTCCATCTGCATCCAACTCTAACCGTGCTTCCGTGGCGACTCTGTTGTTGCGATGCTTGCACCTTGCCTTTTACGCAGCCGAATTCGACGAAGGTTGGCTTGCCGTCCACGATGTTGGACGTTTGCTTACGAAAGTAAGCAAACCCAGAGGCTTTTGCCCAGTCCTTGAGGTCCTTTTCAAGCTCTTCGCGACTTTCGTATAACGGCCCTGCAATCAGTCGATGCTCGTCAGGCGGGCGAGCAGGCAGCGTAGAGAGGGTGGTCTCGTCCATTTTTTCGAGCGCTTCTGTTCACTAAAAAACTGTTAGCAAGCGTAGCATTCAAAGCATCATAAGCAGGCAGCACATACCAAAAGAAGCAGACGATTTCAACGTGATGAAAAGGTAAGAAAGCGTGCGTGGATGCATTTTGGTTATGTGGATGTATTATGGGCTAGCGGTGGCAGAATCAGCGCACTAGACCACAGTAAAACTAGCGTGAATTCTCTAGTCCAATAAGATATATTTGTATGATCCACCCAATGTACCCTCCGTTTTGTGGGTCTACAGTATGGCCGATAGCAAGAAGTTACAGTAATTATAGCAATTCTCTAGATTAATACGTTATTGTCTGTTTAAGACGTTCTAGACAGATAAGTCTATAGGCAGTATTAGCTTATTATTTATCTAATATAACTAAATATAGACTTATGTAGAAGATTAAGACCTTGTATATACTTACATAAAGTACTGGCGTATTGTATATTTACTATAACTAAATATTATTATTCTACTAAAACCAATTAATTAATTAATTTTCAAGGTCAAATTAAAATTAATTAATTAATTGACCGTTAATTAATTTTGCCAACCCTGCTTACGATGCAAGTTCCTAAGTCCTATGCGTCACGTAACCCGATTCTTCATGCCTAATGATACCCGGATTAAATCTCCTGTAACAGGTACTTCGTATTACCTTTGCGTGTACTAAAAAATGATTACTGTTAAAACTAAATTCTACTAAATGCACGTATAGAGCTTGAATATAAATAAAGCTATTAGCTTCCTTAAATTCAGGCCCTTAGCAAATATTATTTCTTAGTAATGACAAAGAAAACAATTTACGACGTAAAGGACAGGCTTCACCGTATATTTAATCCTTGCAGGCTAGTGGTCGCAAAAGGAACATAGAAAAATTGGACCACTTTCGATCAAATTCTCCCTCCCTCCAAAAGGGTGAAAAGAAAAGAGAACCCACGGCGTCTAGTCATAACGAAGGACCGGACACGCCCAAGTTTTTTCTTTGCCAGCCGTGGTCTCTATCAGCTATCCTGGCGATAGAATATGTCGAGCACACCTGTCGTACGCGTAGCAGCCAGTTAGTCTCCCCCACATGTGCTCTAGGCACCACCCTCCCGCTTGGCGTACTCGTCTGTGATAGCCTCCTCGTACTTCTCGTCCGCCGAGCGAGGATCTTCGTCTAGCACACCCTTCCTAATAAGATCCTCTGGCGACGGTCTATGGGCAATCTTTTCATTCAGAGAATTTGCGCGCATGCTCTTCTCCAGCTCCTTCTGTTGTGCCTGTAGACCGGGAGCGGCATTAGAAGCCAGGAGAATGTTCCCTGCGTAACGACCCAACCAGACGGCAAAGGTTAGCAGTGCGGCTTCGGGGTTGCAACATTGAGTCACGGCGAAGAAGAAGCTAGCCTACTCACTCTGAACAAGCTCCTCACGGCCGGGACGGTTCTGCAGATAGTGCTCGAGTGAGTTGCGCCGAGCGACATCGCTCGGGCACGCAGGAGGGACGGCAGTCTCGTTGACAGTGGGCGTGTTTGTCCCGTCAGCCATGGCTGCTACAAAAGAAAGCTAATTGATGAGTTTGAGTTTGGACGTGGAGTTGTCAAAGTGGCCCTTTACGACGGCTCTAAACGGCAGTCTGTAGTCAAGCAAATGAGGCGGAAACCGAGCGAGGGAGTGATTGTGTGCTCAAGGCCATAGACCTTTTATAGCTTGATCAACGTCAGACGATTCTCCCACTGCGCCCCGCAACAGTTAACAAAGCTACGTACTCGTACTCCATAGAAGACGTAACTATGGAGTACAAAGCGCATCCAACCCACGTGTCCTCCTGGACCTCATAGGCACTGCCTCGTGACTTGTAGTCATCGCGCGCTGCTCCCAGACAGTGAAGTAAAGATACGTGTCGGGTGCTGCTACTCGGTGCTCGGTCACACAAAGTCACATGATATCGCGTACTGGACCAGGCGGGGCGATGCACGGGCCACTTACCGTACCTTTCCTAAGCAGGAAATCCCAATCAAAACAAACAGTAAGAACTTTGGGGTACCACTAGTTTAGATACTCGTACACAAAACACGATTTGCATGTTCGCTGGTCGTGAGCATCATTCGTTTCCTCGTTACCCATCTTGTGCTGGAGCATCAAATAGGGCGATTTGCCTTTTCACTAGCTATTGAGGCTTGTCACCTTACACACTTACGCATCGCCCATCATGGCTATTCGAGGTCCGCGCCACCCCATCGGGGCGGCGTCCTGGATTGCAGAGGAGCGCGCGACAGCGCTGCAAATCTCGCAGACTGACGCGGAGGAGTTCTCGTTCTCAGCCAAAAATGAGATGGACTGGCTGAACGAACACATGGCCGAGATATTATCAGAAAATCAAATGTGTGTTGCACAGCCGTCCCATGACGTTAAGGCCCAATACCGCCCTTTTGGCCTCTGCTAACATTGAATTAGACACGTTACCAATATCTTCAAAACACCTGGAAAGCTACGCGGTAGGACGCCGCGAACGGCGCGCAAAACAAGCAGAGGCGACATTCGAGCGGTACGCTGCTTTTCTTCCTCCACCCTCTTTCTATTAAATATACTGACAAGTCCCCAAAGCCTTTAACAGAGTTTTTTGCAGCTACGCCCAAGGGCGTACCGAACCCATTTGCCGTCTCTAAACACTCTGGCCTACAGCTACAGCACCGGAGACAGTCGCCCATATTTCGAGTAGCTGAAGGCTGGCCAATCCAGACAAGCCGGAACTCTCGTACCAGCCCGCTCGGACTAGATGCCTCTCCAGTAGAGCTAGTTCTATCGAATGAGGCAAATTCGTGGATGCCGGGAACTGTTTACGAAGCGACGAAATCTGCAACCGAAAATTCAAAAGTAGAAACGCACGAAAGACCCGATCCTGCGGCATCACTTGTCGACTCTGGTTACCACGGAAGCCAGTCGCAAGATGTCCTTGAGCCGATGGAGGACGATGGGGACGAGGTGGATGAGCTGATGATGACGCCCAATCAACCTATAGCGCGTCCGTCAAGCAATAGCATGCCAGGAATCGGGGACTCGCTAAGCCCTTCTAATTCAAGTCCCCATCAGCCGGCCGTGGAACCTTCTTTCCACCCGGCAAAGGGAGAGCAGACAGCTATTCCCTATGTTTCCACAGGAGCTTCACCTGACCGGGCGCCAAAGAAGGCATCACCGTGTCGTGAGTCAGCACCGCAACCATCCTCGCCATTACAGTCTACTACACCCGCCTGCCCACCTCCCCATGACCTGGTATCTGCTATGGGGATATTGGTAAATGCAGCTACGTCGTCCGCGCCAGCTCCTGTCTTCGTGACCCCTTTGGCCGACAAATCTACCGGTGCTGCTGCCTTGAAGGTAAAGCAAGAAGAGATTGCTGCTGAATCCTCCCATGCCGTTGGCGGCACATACAAAGACGAAGGACATATTTCGAAAGTTTCTCCATCAACTTCCTCCGCAGTGCTGAGTCCGACCCGACCGGTCGTTCGAAAGAGCAGTCTTAATTTCGCTTCTCTTCCAGCGCGGGAGCTGTTTACTTCGAATAAGAGCCTGGGTGGCGCTAGTCGGTTGTCACGCACGAGTCACATTGATCTGGCACGCCAAAGTTTTTACCATCGCGCTACAGGCGGCAAGAGTTTGGGAACTTTGCAACCGGTAGACACAGACGAGGAAGAGGAAGAGGAGGAAAGGCATCATCATGAGCTTGTCGTTGGTGATCAGTTGACTTCGCAGAATTTTTCCGACGTCGGCAAAGCTCCCGCCAGTTCTGCTAAGACATATGCTCAACACCTGCACGATCGCATAAGTATGCTTGGAAAATCACAAGCAAACGTCTCCCGGCCATCCAAATCATTGGCGAGCCATCTTACCGGTCCTGCACAGAACGTCCTCACTGCAATCACACAACAGCAGCAACAACCACAGCAACCAGCGGCGTTGGGCTTTTCGCCCATAGGTGATGGTGGCTCTGGAGCAGCACCGGCTGCCTTTCTGGAATACGATGAGTGGGTTATGCCACCCCCTGATACAGCCATGCCAGCTCGTCAAATAGACTCGACGCAACCTGAGGTTCCTTTCATAGCGACGGCTGCGGTGCCACCAAACCAGCAGGCGATTGCCCTTCCTAAGCAACGTCAATCGACTTCCCGACCTGCGTCGCCTTTGAGACCGCGTATGCCGATTGTCCTTGAACGCGCGACAAGCGCTTTTGGACATGTAAAGTCGGCCTCTGCCCCTTCCATGTCAATGGCCGACTCAGAGGCGGTGCCCTCTCGGAAACCGATATCTTTCTCCAACCCCACGAACGCGTCAAGTATCGGATTCGGGGCTGTTCTCGAAATAGATGGTCAGCCATCATCCCCACCGAAGTTACCATCCCGCCCGCTTCGTGACAGCCCTTTAAAGCACGTGAAAAATAAGCTGTCATCTATTCTGAAAAGCTCCAAAGGGCTTCTCGCTAGTAGCGCAGCAATCAGTGCCGAAGGGAAATCTTCGCTTTTGTCGCCGTCGACATTGCGGTTAGGTCTGATGATTGCGCCGTCGACAGAGAGCCTTGTGCCTAATTCTGCAAGTACCATATTGACAGAGGTAGACCATCCTGACCTTTCGCGACAACCTTCGGCAGTGGAGTCCAACTCCTCTGGATATAGTATAGAGCATCAAGGCGCGAGTGGCGATCTGGCGGAGACTATCGCGCCTTCTGAATCACCATCGCTGACTGCTTCTACTCGCCCTATTGCACGTAAGACGCGAGCATCAGCAGAGCGAGAACGCCGCGAACAAAAAGAACGAGACAAGGAGTACAAGCAGACGCAGCGGATGATGGGACAAATAGAGAAGCTGGAAAAAGTGCGCGAAAAGGAGCGCGAAAAGGCACGCATATATAGCGAAGAGCAGGAAAACATTGCAGCAATGGAAAAACGATCCAAGGCGCTTCAGAAGGCGAAGGAACAGCAGCTGCCGCCATTACCACAGACTACGGAGGTGGTTACAAGGGATGACTGTGTCCAGCCAATGCTAGTCCAGGAACCACTGGGCCAGTCAAGCTCGCCGACTCGCGTTCACACCAAAACAACTCGATCGAGTCCTCGAAAGGATCACGCACAACGGACTGACGTGGGTGCAGACATAGCAGATACTTTCTTGGCGCCTCCTTCTGCTCGGACACCGGCGCCAGCGTTACAGGGCGCCTCTTCGGCCACTATGTCTGTTCCTCGGCCTGCGCTTGGTGCGAGGTCTATTCGGCGGCCTACCAAACCTATGAAAGACTCAGCGCCGAAGGCAAAGCAGGTACCAACTGTCATTCGTGTCAACACGTCGAGCTCTCAGCACCAGTCCCAGCTCCATCCTTCCACTTCTGTTCTTGCTACGACTCTACACGAGACTCTCACGGGATCCCAGAGTTCGCAGCCGCACCAGCTGAAGAGCAAGGCTAGTGCTGCGTCGCTGCATACTAAACCGTCTCTCCAGAGTCTTAAGAGCTCGGTTTCCTCTACTGGGCGGCCTAAAGCCTTGGAGTTGGCAGCAAAGAGAAAAGAGCAAGAGGAGCGTGAAGCCCAACGAAAGCGGGACGCTAAAACGGAAATGGAGAAACGACGGGCAGCTTTACAAGAGCAGGATGATCAGCGGCGACAGGAGCAGCAGAAGCAGAAAGACCGTGAGGCCGAGGCGGCTAGAAAGGCAGCGGCGTGTCAGGAAAGACAGGCAGCCATTGAAAAGGCCAAACAAACGCGGCCACCTCCTCCGGCGCCACGAACACAACTTCCCAATGGGCGACAAGAGTATGAGCGAAGTGAGGCATCCGGTGCTACTGCCATACAGCAGCCGCCAAGATCACAATCTCGTCCAGTGGCAGCAGGTCCAGCTGCAACGCACTGCTCTCAAGAAGAGCTCCATCGTCCGGTGAATGCGGTATTGTCAAAAGGTGGAAAACCTTTGTCCAAGCGGCCGCTCCCTGCCCAGGACCACGGTTTAGGCCAAAACCGACCGATGACGGCAGGCATTGGTGGTGGCACTGGGGCTATTGGCCACTTGCCGGCGTATCAGGCCAAAGAGGCTAAACGAATTCGTATGAGTGAGGAGTTTGACGAAGACGAACTGGAAATGGGTGGCCAAATTTCGCGGGCATCTAGCATTAAGGGGCCGCCCGTACGCCCCTCAAGTGTTTTCAAAAAGGTATGATTTTATAACTAGCTGACAGTATCCCCGGAGCAGACGTAACGAGGAATGCTCGTGCTAATATGCGACCAGGATCTACCAAACAAACTTGTGTTTGGAAGTGGGTACTCAACAGCGCCAGTGCCAGGTATTATCTCGCGCGACCTCTTCAAGGCTACAGTCACAGCACAGCATCAGCACCAGACAAGAGTAGGCAACCCTATGGATATGGCGCAGATCTCGAAAGCAGCCATCCCCTTTGCGTCGAATGTTACTGCAACAAGCTCGAGCTCTTCTTCCACATCAGCATCGGCTCTGACCAACCCTCACAAAACACCAGCGCGGCCAGTTGGTTCGACAGTAACAAGTAAACCGATAGCGAAATCAGCTGCCCGATCATCGCCGCGGTATCCAAATGGAGACGGCATCGAGTTGCCCGAAATTCAGACGGATGACGAGGATAGCGACGAAGAGGGGGCCGCAAATATTGCACCTTGGGCTGACTCTCCGGACTTGCGGCGAGCACTCATGCAGCAGGAAACGATCGACCCCATGCAGGTGTTTGGACCGCCACGCCCGCTAAACATGGAAGAGGTGTTTAATAAGAGCAAAGAGCGGTGGAACAAGTTCAGAGCACGGACTAGTAGTGCTAACTGGAGTGGTGCGGACCGCCTAACAGATGATGATGTTCGCAAAGATCTGGCTGCCCGTGACAGAATTCGCCGCGAGGGCGGATGGTCCTACGAGCTGAACAAGGATATGCTGTAGACACAACTTGGACGGAAGGACTGTGCTGGGAGCGGTGGGATGGTGCCTGCGTCTTCGGGTGTTTAATTATTTGGGATTGTGTTTTACAGCTGATGGGTCTTGAGAAAGATGCGCATATGACGTAGAGATGCTTGCTGTCGAGTTGGGATTTTGCCAGGCAGTTTTACTTTACTTTAGTCTACAAGGGCGTGAGGCGTAGGGATCTGATTAGGAGACTGGCAGACAGGCAGCAGCGACAAGACGAATTTACCAATTTGGCACGACTTATTCATTTTCGACAGCGACAAAAATGTATACAAAAGACCAACGTAGAGAGATGAAGATCACCGTAGACAAGAAGCTCTGGATGGGTGATGAATAGTGGCCATGATAAAAAGGCGTGTCTCTGTTTCGCATTATTGGCTCGTCGGCGGTACGTGCTATCAGAGCGCATCGGTGACTCGAGCTGTGCTGTGCGTGCATAATGTGGGAGGCGGCTCGCGGAGATCGTTATCGTCAAGCTGAGTGTTTGGGCTGCAAGCTCTACTCCGTCACGATAGACGGGAAAGGCAAAATGTGGCCGTAAGAGTTGTTTCGATCAGCATTTAAAGTACGAGAGTACATGGTCTGACTGTACGAGTACTGCTGCCACTCCCATCACTACTATTTACTCGTACTGTACGATAGAACAGGCGCTCTCGTAGCCATACTCGTAGACAGTATGTAGTGATGTCAGTGTTCCCGGCGTTGCCAGGACAGTGGGAGTGGGGCTTGCTACTCGTACGGGCCTATCCCCCACCCTCAAAAAAAGAGCATACGAGTACTGGCCGCAAAACGAACTGGCAAACAGGATGACATGAGCCCGGGCAATAGATGACCCTTGGCGACTCACGACGACCACAAGGGCGTCGCTTCTTGCGTCTTGTAGCTCCGCCCGTTCAGGTGACCGCGCAGCTGTTTAAGCCATACGCCGGGTTCAACACAGCGAATTAGTCTTCACTACACTATTTTCTGTGCCGTCATCTGCTGCGGTTGTCCCGCCTTTATCTTCAACTTCGCCTCTTCCCCCCTCACTTCTCTAGACTTTCACGTCTTTACGCCTTTGCAGCTCTCTGTCCCGGGACCGGACGGAAGACTGAGCAGAACACGAAGACACCGGGGAGACTGCTGCTACTCGACTCTACGGCGAAGCCAGCGTCTGACCAGAAAATAACGGTAAGCAGCAGTCCTCTATTTGAACCCACTGCTCAGACGTCAGCCGCTCTGTGGTCAATGGCCAGGCCGGCGACGACCACAAAACAGCGACCTGTCCACTGGCTGAGTGTTCCTCTGCCTCCAGCCTACTCGTAAATGCGCAGTGCGCCTCTCTGCCACTTCGCGCACTTGCGGGTTTGTGCTCGTGATATTATACAACGTTTCCTGCTGATACTCCCTCCCTGAAGCCAGATTTCTTTAGATAGTAGGCTTCGGTTCGCCTCTTGACTTGTCTTTCTCCCACAGAACGCACCTCCCGAGCGACATACAGATCTCGCGAATCGTCTGCTGTCGCGCGTTCCGTTCTTCTGGCCTGTTTCCTCGTGTCCACCTCAGCTTGACCCCCCAAAGTTGCCAGTCCTGGCTGCCCTGTCACCCTCCATCTCCCTCCCATGACGGCGCAATAAACGAAATCGTTGTTTGCTGCACTGGCAGCTGAGCCCAAAACAACACCATGGCCAAGGCCGACTTCAATAGAGATTACTATGCCGACCTGGAGCTGGCTGCATCCGCTGATGTTGCGGACATCAAAAGGCAGTTTCGGAAGCTAGGTGGGCATCTCTTCGTTTGTCTCTTTTGGCTGCATTGTGTATTTGCGTCGTCGCCTTCCCAGTTTCTGCTTACTATCGGCAAGTCCACTGATATTGCGCTTGCAGCCTTAAAATATCACCCAGATCGCAACCCCGGCAAGGAGTCTGAAGTCAACGCAAAGTTCCAGACCATCCAGGCTGCTCATGAGATTTTGACAAGCCCCGACCAGAAAGCGAAGTACGATGCACACCGCAGCCGCAAAGCGAACCGCTATCCCACCGCGTCTGGCGTGCGTGGAAACCCTTGGCAGGACGTAGCAGATCAATACCCGACTCCTCCTAGACGACCCGGCCAGGCGCCCACTTCTGCCTCACGCGGCTCGTCTTTTGCTTCCGCGCAACACAAATCTACATCTTCTTCCACGTCCGCGTCCAGCTCTGCTCATGCCTCCGAATTCGCCTCTGGTACTTCTTCGCATCGCTACTCTGGTTTCAACCCACCACCGACGGCCAAGACTGGGCGGGACCGCTACGAGAAAACGTACCAGGCTTGGCAGAACATGCGTCCAGTACCGAACCCGCCACGACAACCAAAGCACCCCCAGAGCGCTAGCGCAGCGTATGCGAGCAAATCTACCGGTGCCCCAACGTCGAATGCCGGACCAGGCACCTCATCTTCCATGCCGCCACCGCCGCCACCACGCACCGCCGCCCAGAAGCACAAGGCTGACGCTTCCTTTGGCACCAGAAAGAGCACCGGGTTCTTCCCTCGGTCTCCCGTGGGCGATGAGCCACCAGCAGCGAACACGAGCAACTATTTCTTCACAAACCGCACACACAGTGCATCATCCGATGAGTCGAATGCACCCGGCGAAACAACTGACTACGCTCCACCCACAGAGGATGCCTGCGCTTCAACTGAAGACGAGTCTCGCACTAAATTAGACGGGTCTTTTCTGGAAACCCGTCAGAGTACGCCTTATCAGACCCGTGGCGGCGAAAGGCTCAACCCTTTTGAAGGGGGGTCACCTGTCGGCATCTCTAGAACTAAGAGTTACCGAGCAGCTAGAGATCAAGACAAAGCTGAACCGCGCCGTCGGAGCTCGAGTTTGCCTGATGAATCCGAAACCACTGCTAATGCGACCGGCAAGGACGCCACAAGTAACCAGGGACAAGGCGCGGCTTATGTCGGAAGCACCGCCGGTAGAGCATACGCAGTGCCCGGCACTTCAAGAACTAGACCTAGACCTCGGGCTGGGACTGGTACGCCATATGTGACCCCGTCCACACCCATGCCCCAATTTGATGAGCAGTATCAAAAAATGCAAGAAAATGACCTGTCCACTACACCCAACGCCAATCCTACTTATCGCCATGATAAAACTGGTACGCAACTGACAAAGGGCTTGATGCTTGATCTATATTCCGTATACGAAATGTAAATGCTGATATGAGACGTACTTAGCATTCGCGGCGAACGACGCCTTCGAGAGTGAGAAGAACGGAAAATCAGAATGGAACGCGAAAAACGATCCCATATTGTACGCAACCCTTTACTTGTATTCTAAACACCTCATCAGCTATGCAAGACCCCTGCAGAACAGCCCATCGTGCCATATCGGCTTGTGGGAAAAGCGCTGTAGTTCAGCCGCAAATGTTGTTATATTATCATCAAATGGCATAAATGGCATAATACAAGAGACGCCTGCTACTTCTCAGAAGCGCAGGATCTCACGAGTGTCAAGTCACGGTTTCCAAGCGGAGACTTGACGATATCTGGGCAAATTTGACAGGTTGCTCCTGAAGCAGTTCTGGGCTTTCCAGACTCTTGCCGACAAAACTCAATATTTTGAGCCCAAATTTGCACCTTTTTCAACCAGAAATATCCGCAGAGCAGCAGTGAGGCCATTTCCCCAGACAAGGCCATGCAGTAGTTCCAGAGGCTGCATCTGTTGTTTTCTTCGAATTATGCTAATCCAAACACATTGCAGTTCCAACTTGTCTATCAGTGACAACACGTCAGGTCATCCCTCACCTGGGACTCCCAAATCAACTGATAGTCAGTCGCGCCGGTTTATGAGCACAAGTGCCGAAGATATCAATACCCGGTTTGTTGCCGAAGAGCACGCTGGCTCCGCGTGGCAATTTAGTGCTGGCAACCAAAATCAAGAGTCAGTTGGTAGCTCATCCTACAAAGCTTATAGATCACAGTCAGGTAGCCGCCTTGGTCGCCGGTCACCGGCAAAGGATTATACAATTTCGGGCCCAAGAGCTGCGCCTTCTACATCTCAGCTACCATCACAGCCACAGCCACCGCCACCGCCACCGCCACCGCCACAACCGTTGTTTTCTTCCAACACACCACTAGATGGCCAGACCACTCATATTGGGGCGACTGGTGGTTTTGATGCGAAGAAATGGGCTGAAAAAATTGGACTGGAGCATTTTGAGCTGCCCCTGGCGGCACCGCCTCGCAAGGCCACGCCAACGCAACTGACCTCTCGCCCGATAAAAAAAATTAAGCAGGCGCAGCGGCCACCAACTACGACATTTGTCGTAGAAGACAGTGGGGATTCTGCGACTGAAAGAACCGAAGAAGCAGGTCAACAGGCGCAGAAGCCTGTTTCACTAGATACTGGTACCAATGCAGACGCTGGGCTTGCCAGCCCGGTTGCCATGGATATTGATACCCCCGAGCAAGCAGACTATACTAGAACAGGCGGTGAAGGACAGCTAGATAAGCAAGACGCGGCCAAGACGATACCCAACGAGCCACGGAACATACCTGTTGAGCCATCTCGACCGGAATGGCGCGCGGGTGACGCCAAAAGCACGTCAGGTGTGGAGAGTGTTTTGAGAGATACTGCAGCTCCTGGAAATAGTTCAGAAGGCTCTGGCTCTGGATCAGTTAACAACAACACTAGATGTAACCACGTCGGCGGCTCTGAGGATTCGCCCGAGTTTCTCGCCAGCATGGCTGATCTTAAGAAGGTAGAGCCGTTCGCTGAGAGCAGGCCGGGCGGTGCAGGAAGCGGGCTAGGATCGCTTGGTGAGCTGCGGACAAACCTCCCCTTTGAGAGCCGGGCTTCGGTACCCACTCATCCGCCGAAGCCGCCACGAAAAAAGACAATTGCATTTCCCAGTCCGCCCACGGCACCGCACCCGCCTGCTGCACTCGCTGTCCCTGGGCTTCAGCCTTCGACAGGAGCGTGGAAAAAGTACGCTGCAGAATTTCAGCAGTACATGCGGGAGTGGTTGAAACTCGACGCACAGTTCGTGGACCATTTTCAGGCTCGACGCAATGCCTTGGAAAAGCAGGAGGTCGATATGCATATCTGCGGGCTACAGACTCCTGGTGACGATGTTGTGTTGGAGTATCTGGATTGGATGAGCCAGGATGCCGAAGTTCGGGAGCGGTGGTCTACGTATTGCACGCAGCACGAGCAGACGGTCCGTCAGTTCAAGGCTTTTCGGGATCGGATGAGGTGACTTCCAGCAAGCATATTAGGAAAGGCATATTTGCTTTATGGCGGCACCTAGTTCGCAAGCATTCGAGGACCCATATTTTTGCTGAACTCATTTATTGTCGGGGCCTTTTCCGGTCATGTTCTCCTTTTCCTTTCTATTGGGTTCGGTTTCTTTATGACTTCGTAGTTTTCAGGGCTCGCCCTCGCTACGCAGTGCAAGTGCATTCCTTCATGCACCTTATACACTGGTTAATATAAATAAAGGATAGTAGTGACTTACTTTCGTACTCGATCTGTCCAGGGTCTTCGTAATACTCGGCAGGTTGATGGGCAAACTTACGCAGTCTCCATTATTACCCATACATCGTGCGTGATGATCCTCTGTGTACCCGTCCAGAGTGTGTCACCAGCATTTGTTGCTATCATGACTTGCGCTCTGCCGAAAGTGGTGCTTAGTACTACTCTATACGCACTCCGTATGTAGTATGTACGGAGTACGGAGGGGTCGCCGTCCTAACACCATACAAGGCGGTTAGGATAATATTCGAATTCGCCACACGTATATTTGGCCCACTTTTTTAAGTGGTCTGACCGCTGCTTTTAGTGGATAAATAGGCAGTACTTAGCGTAGTAAGCATTCGTAACTTTTTAACACACTAAAAACCATGCTAAAACACTTAACTTTAACCGAAAGACAATAAGTCCACGATCTTTTTTATTGATGGTATTATATAGAGAATTGCTAATGAGACCATAATTTCTTGCTATCGGAACCATGAACAGGCGATAAGGCCAGAGGTACAACGGGTGGGTCACATCGATTCACCGCCTTCTAGTCCACAAGATAATTTCATTCAGCCAATCAAAATTAAGCTAGTCTCTCTCGCCAATTGATGCGCTGCTTTCGAGGCCGAAGACCGTAACCCCCCCCCTGAGCGTCACCATCCCTATCTTCCCTAGCCCCCTCCTCCTCTCTTCCTTCAGTATTCATAGACATTGCCAAATTGGGCAGCCCCTCGTCGCTAAGGTCTACCATATGCACCGCATCCTCCTCCTCCTCCTCCTCCTCTTCCTCTAGTATAATGTCATCGAGAGCGGCTGCACGTTTCCGTGTCGGTGGCTGAGAATCAGCTTCGTCCATCGCCGTCAGGCTAGGGCCATACTCGAAGGCCGATAATTGGCGCCGAATTGACGCAGGAGGCGGGCGACTGTGATGGGAGGGGCCTGGCTGCGTTGGCCTGCGCTGCGACGAGGGAAAAACAGAGAATTCGTTGCGTCCAAATGGCCCTTCGTTGCGCGGTCGGCCTCGCGTTTTTGTTACCACATTTGGCTCTTGAATTCGAAGAAGAGGATTACTTTCAGACTAGATCACTGTTAGTAAAAAATAAGAAACTTTTATAGTTAGTAACGTACCAAATCAGATTCTAACCACTAGTACGAATCGATCTCGCTCTTCATAATTGCCCTCCCTTCGTCTAAATGCTTCAATATCGTGTGGGAGCAGGGGATACCTTGTTGTTGCTCGAAGGTACCTAGGCAAGGGCGTGTAGGAGGTGCAAAAGGGGCTCTAGACCGGGTAGCAATTAGACCAAGAGCAAGTCGATGCTGCTTGACTAAATGATCAAGACACTTTGACGATACTTGGTAATGTAAGCGTCCAAGCCATGCAAACCCGATGTAGTCACGGCGGCGCTTTTCCTTTTGAATAGCCACCTCCTCGTTAATCATGCGCTCCTTATCACGAAGAAGCTCTGTAATAACGTCAAAAACCAGCTTTGCGTCCCCAGTACCATAAACTAAACACTGCTTCAATTGCCGATGCGCAGACTCCGTTGGGGATGTGGTACGCTGACCGAAGTTTCGGCGTCTGTTTGTAAAGCAGGTTGCCCATTCATAACGATGTGGCCAATACTCATTGCGCAAGTAAGTGATGATCTTTTCTTGGTCTTGAAAGTCATTACGTAGGCGGTCCCATGCCTCTTGAAACATCGTCTCTGTTGGTGCATAAATGACAAACTTCCAGATGTCAAACAAGCCCTGCCGCGTATGCGGGATAATATCTGGCAGCGAAAGAGGGAGTGCGTGGTGATTGCGATAGAAGTTATTCAGATTAGCCACAGCAGCGTCCTCCTCTTCCTCCTCTTCCTCGTCTTCGTCTTCGCCAGCACTATTAGCTGGCTTCTTCCATTTTCGCTTAATATTCAAGACGATGTTGCCATTAACGTGAAAGACGCAGAGCTGTTGCGGTACTGTTGGCATATACGTCCTAAGCGCTGACTTTAAGGCAGTCTCAAAGTCGGTTATTAGCACGGTCGGAGGCTGAATTTCATGCTGTTGTCTAGCCATCTCAACACAGCTAATAAGCCAGTCGTAGCCTTCAATCCGCTCATTGTTAATGAACGCAAAGAAAAGAGGTATCGTATGCCCAGTATTTGATAGGCAGGTGCCCTGGAAGAGTGGCATCTTGTACTTGTTAGTCTGGTATGTACAATCCATAGAAATGATGGCTGGGTTCTGCTTCCACGACTGAATTTGCCAAGGGACAGAGAAAAACAAGCCACCAACTGGCCCATCAGCGCTGTTGTTAAGATATCTAACGCGGTGAAAAACGTCGTCATCTTCAAGCTTTTTGATGACGTACTGGATAGGCGAGTAGCCATCCAAAGCATCACTTCGAAGCTTTTGGCGATAGTTGTATATATCCTTGTCAATAAAAACGGCGTCAGGGAACTCGCTGCGCAAAGTTTTTGCGATCGACTTAGGCATGACTCTGTTGCGTGTCATGCTAGCAATAAGCTCCTTCATCTCGTCTGTAAGCTCACGAAGGACTGGCATTGCAACTGCATTTTGGAACGCTTCATGGCTGTTATGGGCAGCGTCTATAGCTATATTGATGCCCCAAAGTCGGTTGTTTTTGCGAAGAGATGTTATAGACGCTTTCCATTTGCAACCAGCCCGAATAGTACTGCTTGTGATAAGCACATCACATAGTAACCCAAAAAGGAGACCAGGTGGTCCCCTATGGCAGAAGGCACGGGAACAGTGGCACCCAATGTTCACGTGACGATAAGGATAAGGCTCGACAAGCTCGACAGACGAGCCAGGCGAGCCGGCTCGATAGGCTCGACGTGCGAGCCAGACGAGCCAGACAAGCCAGGAAGAAATGAAGGAAGGAACCCTAGTATATAAGACTACGATCCCTACCACCTAGATAGCTTTCCTTACTACAGCTCTTCAGCAATCAATCTAAGTATTCACTTGAGTATCTACTCTCACTTGAATAGGCCTCGCAGCCTAGTGACACTCTGAAGAACTCTAGACAAGAAGACAACAGAAGAAGATCGCCGTTCACCATTGCACATCATTGGCCTTGACTTTCCTACTTACATAAAACCCTTGGCACACCACGGTTTATTACTAAGGAAATAGTGTGTTCATTACATTTTGATTGCTCTTGTATAGTAAGGTTGACGCCACCTACTGTGCAATAACGAACGACAGCCATGGCTACTCCAGGACCATCCACCAAGACGAATGCGCCGAAGGTGACGCAAGAAGAATGGAATATTCGGATTCACCAACTGATCGAGGATCAGAAGACAATCATCGTCAAACTAACGGAAGACAGCAAAACGGAATTCGAACGACATGCAGCAGAAGTCAAGGAACTCAAGGAACAAATCAACCGGATGCACTACGCTAAGAACAAGGAATACAAGATGAACCCGCCAACCCCCTTTGACGGAACCCGGGGTACACTCAGAGGATTCATAACGAAGTGTAAGACCTACTACCGACACTATGAGAATCAGTTCCCAGGAGACGAGGAGAAGATCCTCTTTGCCTCTCAATGCATGACCGGAGATCCGCTTAACTGGATGGAACCCCTTATTCGCGACTATCTGGAGAACAATGAAATCAACAGAGACGAAGATACTAAGAGGGTGTTTAAAAGCTTCGACAACTTTGAACAAGCCCTCAAGGACATCTTCGGAAATCCAGACGAAGATCGAACAAAGGAAAGAGAACTCATGAGATGCAGACAAAAGACGTCAGCATCGGAGTACGCTACTACGTTCAGGCAGATATCGTCTCAGCTGGGCTGGGATGATGAACCCTTGATGAATCAATTCTACATCGGACTCAAGGAAGAAGTAAAGGACGAACTCGCCAAATTAGAAAGACCAGACGAACTATCAACATTCATCACCATGGCCGTACGCATCGACAACCGACTATTCGAACGACGGATGGAACGAAAGAAAGACAACAACTGGCAAGCCACTCCTACTTACGGAGCCAACATCAGGAAGAAAATACGCCAACCTGGGGCCACGTCCTATAACACGACGCCTGGACCTATGGAACTTGATACGGCCCAACGAAAGAACAATCCAGGAAACCAAAGGAGAAAGACCTTCGAATGCTACAATTGCGGCAAGTCAGGACATTACGCTCGCGACTGCCGACAGACCAAAAGAAAACAAATCGAATGGCAACCAGTCCCCGGAAACAAAGGACAGAAAGAAGTTAACGCAGCACAAAAAGTCGACATGGAAAACGACCACGTAACAGTCGGAAAAGACCAAGACCACCCCCGACACAAACTCCAACATTGGTCAGCATGCTACGACGAGCTCTGTCAACTGCACGACGCAGACAAGGCCATCAGCGGATGGTACCCCAAGGCACCTAGAGCTAAGAGGACCCTAGCAACAGGGGAAAAATCAGAAATGTCAAAAGAAGAACTTAGGCAACGTCTAGACAGGGAAAAACTTCAGATGACCCTAGGACAATCAACCCAGTCGCAAACAGACGAGGAAGACGAAATCCCCAACATCAGCAACGAAACAAAAAACGGGAACAGCTACTGTTAAAGGAGCAACAGATAGCTACGAAACACGACAAAAGACTTCTAGGGGAAATGACGACGGAACAAAACGAAGCATTGTTCGAAATCCCCGTACGATTCAATGGAATCAAGACCATGGCTATGATCGACTGCGGAGCACAAGGAAATTATGTGGCAGCATCATTCATCAACAAGCACAGAATACCATGGCATTGGAAAAAGGAACCATATCGACTCAACACCTTTGAAGGAGACGCCGTATCTTACGATAACGGGCTAGTCAACAGGGAGACTGATCATCTACCCATCCTAATTCAGGAAAGACTTGAGCCACTGTCTCTCGACATTACAGGTCTGGCGACACATGAGTTGATCTTGGGAATACCTTGGTTAAGAAGAACCAACCCTCGGATAGACTGGACCACTGGCCAGATTCACTGGGAAAACGCCACCCCAATGAAGGAACAGAATATCAGGAACGAGACAGAAAAGCGCAGAGATTCAGCCACTGGAGACGGTCAGGAAGAACCGCACAAGCGAATCCAACAGATATCTCCACAAGACAAGGAGAAAGATTTAGCCAACAGAGAGGAGCCAAGAAAGAGCCCCGCGCGCAAATCAAAGAAACGCAAAGGCAGGCGAACACACGCACCAAAAGCCTATCGAACACAGAATAAAGACAAGGAGGACCCCTTGGTCTATATCCGAATAGTAGGCAACGCTACTAAGACGAACGACAAAGACTTGACGAACATCCCACCAGAATACAGGAAATTCAGCAAACTGTTCCAAGACACGTTGGAAACAGGACTACCGAAACACAGCATTTGGGACCACGAGATACCATTGAAAGAAGGAGCCAACCCTAAATTCAATCGGATATATGAGCTAAACGAAGAACAGCTCAAGGCACTTAGGGAGTACCTCACGGAAAATCTTGACAAAGGATACATCAGACGATCGACGTCACCAGCAGGATACCCACTCCTATTCGTACCAAAGAAGAACGGAAAGCTAAGACCATGTGTAGACTACCGACAATTAAACGATATCACCATCAAAAATCGCTATCCGTTACCACTCATTCGGGAGTTACGCGGAAGACTTCAGAAAGCAAAATGGTTCACCGCATTGGATCTTAAAGGAGCCTACAATCTCATACGAATGAAGGAAGGAGAAGAATGGAAAACAGCGTTCAGAACACGTTATGGACACTACGAGTACTTGGTGATGCCCTTTGGACTTACTAATGCACCAGCATCATTCCAAGACATGATCAATCAGGTATTGCGCGAACATTTGGACGACTTTGTAATCGCATACCTAGACGACATATTGATCTACTCGAAGACTCTCGACGAACACAAAGAACATGTGACGAAGATACTACAAAGGCTGCAAGACGCAAACCTTTTAGTCGAACCAGAGAAAAGCAAATTCCACACCCAGGAGGTAGACTACCTCGGATTCACAATCACACCAGGACAAATCCACATGCAAAAGGCAAAAATCGAAGCTATCAGCACTTGGCCCACACCTACGAGCATCACCGAAGTCAGAGGATTTCTAGGATTCACCAACTTCTACAGACAATTCATCAGAAGTTACGGCGACATCGCAAGACCACTCACGGAACTCACAGGAAAGAATAAGACATTCGAATGGACCAACAAAGAACAAACAGCATTCGACAAAATCAAAGACCTCATCATGAAAGAACCAGTACTGACGGAGGCAGACCCAGAAAAGGAATATGAAATCGAAACGGATGCATCAGACTTTGCGATTGGAGGACAACTAGGACAACGAGATGAGAAGGGAAAGCTACACCCTGTGGCCTTCTTCTCAAAGAAACTCAACGGACCTGAACTCAACTACCCAATTCACGACAAAGAACTCATGGCAATTATCTACGCATTTCAAGATTGGCAACACCACCTAATCGGAGCAAAACACGAGATCAAAGTATACACGGACCACAAGAATCTAACACAGTTCACGACCACCAAAGTTCTAAACAAACGACAAACTAGATGGGCGGAATTCTTGTCGCAATTCAACTTTCGAATCACGTACCGAAAAGGATCAGAAAACAGCAGAGCTGACGCACTCAGCAGACGCGTGGACCATCAACAAGATGTACCACCAGAATCACAAGCGATACTCCAAACCACGACAGAAGGAGATCTTACTATGGGAAAGAAACTTTCGGCAGCATACCGAACCCTAGCGGACAACGAATGGCTAGAGGATCTAAAACAAGCACAACAAGACATGACACAAAAAGAACGAACCCAAGCAAAAAGGGAAGACGACAACGAACTCTGGAAGTATAACGACAAAGCATATGTACCACAGGCACTTCAGGAAAGGTTGATTCAGCAAATCCACGAAGCACCAGCCCACGGACATCAAGGAGTCAGAGCAACAATGAATAGGATCAGACGAACCTACGACTTCCCAGGAATCAGAAAGAAAATCGAACAGACACTGGCAAAATGCAACACTTGCAAGAAATCCAAAACAGAAAGACACAAACCTTATGGATTACTGAAACCACTACCAATCCCAACACGAGCATGGGGATCTATTAGCTTAGACTTCATCACCAAACTACCACCATCAAAGGAACCTTTAACTAGGACCTCTTACGACAGTGTGTTAGTAATAGTGGACAGACTCACAAAGTACACTTACTTTATTCCATACAAAGAGGCAAGCAACGCAGAAGAACTAGCGTACACATTCTTACGGACCATCATCAGCAACCATGGAATACCGGACGAAATAGTATCAGACAGGGACAAGCTCTTCACATCAAACTTTTGGAAATCACTCACAGCACAACTCGGAATCAAACACAAACTGTCAACAGCATATCATCCACAGACGGACGGGCAAACAGAAAGAATGAATCAAGTACTAGAACAATACCTAAGATGCTACATCAACTATCAACAAGACAATTGGGTACAGTTACTACCCCTAGCACAATTCGCTTACAATAGCGCAGACACTAGTACGACTAAAACATCACCATTCTACGCAAACTACGGCTATGAACCAGAAGCCTACAGAAACCCCATTGACGGAACAGACGCACCAACCGCAAGACAACGAGTAACAGAAATACAGCAAGTTCAACAAAAAGTTCAGGAAGATCTGAAATTTGTGCAAGAAAGAATGACGCACTACGCAAACAAATCAAGGATTGAGGGACCAACCTTGAAGGAGGGAGATAAAGTCTATCTACTCAGGAAAAACATCAAAACAAAAAGACCAAACGAAAAACTCGACTACAAGAAAATCGGACCATTCAGAATCAAGAAGAAAATATCAGACGTCAACTACGAACTATCACTACCGACAAACATGCGGATACACCCCATATTTCATTTGTCACTATTGGAACCAGCAAACCCAGAAACCAGATTGGAAACATCATACGAAGCGGATGACACAGAAGAATACGAAGTCGAAAGGATCATCGACCAAAGAAACAAGGGATCAAGAACGGAATATTTGGTGAAATGGAAAAACTACCCGGACGCAGAAAACACATGGGAACCTATGGAACACCTGACGAACGCACAACAGGAGATCCAGGATTATCACCAGCATCACCCGGAACACCAAAATCTACCCCAGAAAAAGAACCGGAAGCCAGCAGGGCATTCCAGTCAACTTCGGAAGGCACCGGAACAGCGGCAGGCGTAGCGACCTCGGCGGCCGCAGCGGCCTCGCGCTCCTGACGCTCCAGCTCCTCTAACTCTTCGATCGAGTCAAGACCCCGAGCAACAACCTGGAGCATGCGCTCAGTCCAGGCCTTCTTCTGACGACGCAAACGCTTTACCTTAGCATCGGCAACGCGACGCTCCTCCTCGATAAGCTCAAGAGCAGCTTCAGCAGCCTCCAGGTCCTGTTCGGCCTTACGATGTTGTTGACCGATACGCAACAATTGTTGCGAAGAGAGACCTTGAACGTCGCAGCCCGCGCGCTGCGAGCGGACGCACTCAGAACAGCGGGAAGAATCTGAAGGAGAAACACGACATGAGGAAAGGCCTTGACGAACGCAGGAAGAACAAGGCGGCATGTCAATCGAGGACTGAAGAATAACCGCAAGAAGGGAATCACGCTGCTGAACCTTGCGCGAACGAGAGATGCGACCACTGGGTACACGGTCAGACATTGTCGCAAAAAAAAAAAAAAAAAAAAAGCAAAAGAAGCATGAAGGAAGGAGAGAAAAACTTACTTTGAGGGCAAAGTATAGAAGGAGGGAGATAATGTGATAAGCACATCACATAGTAACCCAAAAAGGAGACCAGGTGGTCCCCTATGGCAGAAGGCACGGGAACAGTGGCACCCAATGTTCACGTGACGATAAGGATAAGGCTCGACAAGCTCGACAGACGAGCCAGGCGAGCCGGCTCGATAGGCTCGACGTGCGAGCCAGACGAGCCAGACAAGCCAGGAAGAAATGAAGGAAGGAACCCTAGTATATAAGACTACGATCCCTACCACCTAGATAGCTTTCCTTACTACAGCTCTTCAGCAATCAATCTAAGTATTCACTTGAGTATCTACTCTCACTTGAATAGGCCTCGCAGCCTAGTGACACTCTGAAGAACTCTAGACAAGAAGACAACAGAAGAAGATCGCCGTTCACCATTGCACATCATTGGCCTTGACTTTCCTACTTACATAAAACCCTTGGCACACCACGGTTTATTACTAAGGAAATAGTGTGTTCATTACACTGCTATGCCGACTTTGCTGATGCGACTGATTAAGCTCTCGTTTTAAGCAGCCAATGATAACATGAGTAGGCTTGCCATCGATGAGGTTTGACGACCGCCGTTTGCTAACAGCAAAGCCAGACGCCTTAGCCCATTCGGTAAGGTCATGGTAAAGCTCTTCGAAAGTGGCATATAACGGCCCTGCAACTAAGCGATGATCGTCGGGCGGTCGGGCGGGCACGGCAGCAGCGATGATATCATCCATTTCGAAGCGACTCTGTCTGTAAAAAGCAGCAGTATTAGCATGCAACATCTAACAAAAGTACGGTATAATACGTACTGAATGAGGCCGCGTTTTTGACGCAAAGAAGACTAATTAATGAAGCGACTATGAATTATCGTGGCAAAAATTACTGTAGTGGCGGTAGCGCAGAGGCAGAATTATAAGACTAGCTACATATAGTATAGCGTGCATTACCAGCCAATCAAATCGCATATGGCTAGTCCACCCGTTGTACCTCTGGCCTTATCGCCTGTTCATGGTCCCGATAGCAAGAAATTATGGTCTCATTAGCAATTCTCATTATATAAAGGCTGAAATAACAAGTAAAACGGGCTATTCCTTATCCTAAGTATAACGGGCTATTTTGTAACGGATGGCGCGGGAGGCAAGAGCCCCACATACGGAGAATTGACGTAACTGACCACCGCACCAAAAGGTACGTACGAAGGATAATCTTAACAAGATTTCCAACGTCAATTCTCGCTTATATAGCGCATTTCTAATCGGTGCGCTCTAATTACGTGATCTGTCACGTGACGTCAGCTAAGGCACAGCCCTTAGCTCGACCCAGGCCCATAGCCTGTTACAGTAAGGAAAGGATTGTAACAGGCTATGGGCCTGGGTCGAGCTAAGGGCTGTGCCTTAGCTGACGTCACGTGACAGATCACGTAATTAGAGCGCACCGATTAGAAATGCGCTATATAAGCGAGAATTGACGTTGGAAATCTTGTTAAGATTATCCTTCGTACGTACCTTTTGGTGCGGTGGTCAGTTACGTCAATTCTCCGTATGTGGGGCTCTTGCCTCCCGCGCCATCCGTTACAATTATCCTTCGTACGTACCTTTTGGTGCGGTGGTCAGTTACGTCAATTCTCCGTATGTGGGGCTCTTGCCTCCCGCGCCATCCGTTACAGTATAGTCCTTATTCTTTAGTTACTAAAGCTTTTGTTACTTATTATAAACATTAGCTTAAGTAAGACGCGCTTTTAGCTACGTCCTTTGTATTATGTTTATTATAGTTTTAGCCGTTATACTACTA
This sequence comes from Grosmannia penicillata, assembly GCA_002778075.1. Lineage (NCBI taxonomy): Eukaryota > Fungi > Ascomycota > Sordariomycetes > Ophiostomatales > Ophiostomataceae > Grosmannia > Grosmannia penicillata. The sequence continues at coordinate 152,641 of PCDK01000001.1, read as the reverse complement.
ACTTTAGTCGCTGTTTTTATTTACGTAATATCGTTAATATTACGCCTTTAGTAAACGGTATAAGTAAAAGGGTAGTCTAATGGTTTATAGTTATACTTAGTATGCTTTATAGTAAATACTTATTTATTGTCTTTAAACTTTAAATAAACAAGCGTTGCTAGCTATAAGCACTTATATTTTTTTATGCTTATAAAGTACCTTAAGGTGTAACGGGCCAAGGGCCCGAGTGTGGCTGAGGCTGGCGCCACAGCCATAACTCGAAGACACGCGGGTCTGAAAACATTTCGCATCGACGCACTGCGATAGGGAGACAGCTCGATCTAAACCCACCCTGGGACTAACGATAGGGGAAGACCGATAGACCCTCACCCGCACGCGCACATTACCGGAGGAGATAAGGACTGGCGGGGCAAGACGTTCGGACGTGAGGCTATTTAGACTGACGAAGGCAGGCATACTCTGCCTTCGCCTTGTATCGATTTCTTCTCTATTCATAGTCTGTCTTTGGTACAGAGTAGTCAATAGGACCTATATCCATCGGACTACCACGTGATCTCACCCGTGGCAGCCCGCTACATAAGGGATAGTATCTTTACCTCCTTTATTACATTTAAGGATGTAGCGGGCTGCCACGGGTGAGATCACGTGGTAGTCCGATGGATATAGGTCCTATTGACTACTCTGTACCAAAGACAGACTATGAATAGAGAAGAAATCGATACAAGGCGAAGGCAGAGTATGCCTGCCTTCGTCAGTCTAAATAGCCTCACGTCCGAACGTCTTGCCCCGCCAGTCCTTATCTCCTCCGGTAATGTGCGCGTGCGGGTGAGGGTCTATCGGTCTTCCCCTATCGTTAGTCCCAGGGTGGGTTTAGATCGAGCTGTCTCCCTATCGCAGTGCGTCGATGCGAAATGTTTTCAGACCCGCGTGTCTTCGAGTTATGGCTGTGGCGCCAGCCTCAGCCACACTCGGGCCCTTGGCCCGTTACAAAGGACAACATATTACGGTGAATAAGGTGGTGTCTTTAACGGGTTCGTTAAGCGTATAGTCGTAATCGCGTACCTAGTATTAGACGCGTAGGTATGTAAGAACTGCATAGCGGTGTTGCGAGTATTAAATGTCTAGCCTTTTGCAGGAGGAGGCGACAAAAGAGTCGCGTTTACGCAAATGTCTGCAGTGTTACGAACACTAGCACCGCCTTTGTCGTAGATAGCAGCTAACATTGTGAAAAAATAAGTAGTGTATAGAAAAATGTAAGGGCTTTTTAACAGTATACAGGCTGATGCGCTGCGATTTTTTTGGTGGCGTAGTAGATGTTTGAAGTTGATGCTTTTTTTTGTTGATGGTTAAGTTTACGATAGTATTTCGTGGCGGCAGAATATTGAAAGTACGGAGTACGGAGTAAACAAACAGCAGTGAAAGTAAGCTACATCGATTTTGGTTAGTGTGCAGTACATTCTCCGGGTACCTTCTTTATTAGGCTTAGTGTGGGCTCCGTATAGTGCGACTACGAGATCCGTAGCCCGTACGGAGTATTACTCGTACTCCGTATTTGGCGCCGAAGTTCTCCGTATGTAATCCGTAGTTTCGTTCTAGCTGTATACTCCGTACGAGTAGACCATCCGCAGCTGTCGTGAGGCACCTGCGCAATTTAGGCTCCTCGCACTCCACATAGATCGCATACTCCGTACGGATACACAACTACGAGTACTCGTACTCCGTACTTTATACAGAAAACGGAGTGTTTCTTACATCTCGGACGGAGTACTATTACGAGTACTGGCACTCACACGCTGCCACGTTATGACTGGGTGGGTACTTGCTTAGAAGGGCCCGCGTGGCTGCGTGTAATACTCGTACGGGTACTTTACGAGTACTTAACGTATTTTGTACGGAATAATGCGGAGTACTTATACTTGTACCTGTGTGCCTTTGTCCAGCACTTGTACAGTATGTGTACAACTAAGCACGCGATCGCCTGTTCGGCACCTAGCAGTCGAGGTACTCGTACGAGTACTCATACGAAAAAAAAATCCCCATACGAATACTACGAGTACGAGCAGTTGCCAACTGCCCGATGCAACAGAGATACGCAGGAGCCTCTGGCTTGCCATATCATGGCTCCGTAAGCATACTCCGTACGAGTATAGACACCCCATTCTGCCGAGATAACCGGCTTCGCGTTTATGATTGTTCGAAGGTCGGCCCTGCTTGCCGCTGTCTGCTGCCGTTTTCGAGTCTGTTCTGGCAGCTGATTTGCTGGTACATTAAGCAGGACTTTTGCTTACGTGACATGGGTCGTCCAATAAGGACGCCCCTGCTCTAACCATCCCGGTTATCTTATCACACTGACCACGATTCGTCCCCGCCGTCTTGCACTTGTGCCTTCCTACTTTACGAGTAGTGCGCACCCCCATGCTTGCTGAATCCAATGTCTCTCGCCATCCACACACACTACGGAGTACTCGTATCTCCATCGCACCTTCCAAAGACGAACCTGTTCAAACGGAGTACTTTGTACGTACTTGTAATTTCCATACGCCCTCCCCACCTGCGAGAACAAGAGTCTTTGTAATTACTATGTATGTATATATCCGTCCTTCGCCGGCTGTCGTCTATTACTACTTTTGCTGCATTATTTAAGCTTTATATCTGTACTCCTACAAGTAAGATACGAACATGCAGAGTACGTGCCCTGTACATAGTTTGTACTTCGTAAGTAATACACACGCCTCTACTCCGTACTACGCCAACCTCTGCTTCTACGAGTACTCCGTACGAGTAATACCCCGGTCGCCGCCTCAGCACCCCGGCACCACATTACTCGTACAGAGTACGTTGTACGAAGTAATACCGATTACATATTACAGAGTACTCCGTACAACAACCTTCATTTCTCTTGACACCGTGCCGCCAGTCCGCGTTCACGCCATCGGAAAAAACCAAATTAAATGCAGGAAGACAGCTTCGAACTTAAAGCCTTTTTTATCAAAAGACCCGGCAGAACGAGAGTAGTAATACGCCGTAGTCCTAAAGAGTCCTACCTCAAAGCGACGGCCTTTCCTCAACGGTGAAGCACCGACGCCCCTCTCAGCCAACTAATCGCCTTTCGGCCGCATCGCTTCTGCTCCGAGTCGATCGTCTCTTCGCTTCACTCCCGCTGCGATCATCTTCCATCCTGCGCGTTTCCTTGCGACGTCGCCGGTCGCTTGCATTGCCTCACGTTGTGCCTCCCCGATCGCATTCCACGATTGTGCCGGCTCCTCCAATCTGCCTCTCTACGGAGTAGTTAACCCGCCGCGGTTCTCGCACGGACGCTCGTCGTCTTTTGGCTTTTGGCACTCGCATTTTCCCTCGCTTTGCCGCTTCTGTCGCGTTTGCATCGCGCCGAGAGCGCTGCCAATCCAACGAGTATCTGCCCGCCCTGTAAGTCCGACCTCTCTTCGTCGCTTCCCCCAGTCCGTCTTCTCGTTTTCTCCTCTTCCCTGTCATCGCTGTCCACCTTCCCACTCGCCCTCTCACCACCTCTCGCTTCTCATCCTGCGCGAAATCAATTACCCTTATCGTTACACCGCTCCAAGGGAGGTTTTTTCAGAGATACCCCATTTTCTTCGGTGTTTTCCTTTCCACGATAGTTGGCCACGCGAAAAGCAACAAGATGGGATTGCGGATTAAAAAGAGCAGTTTAGACCACAACTGACTGACACTAGCAGTTTGCATTTTAGTTCAGGCCTCGGCGCCGTTGCTTGCTAATATCCGACGCCTTTTCTGTACGCCAAAACTTCGTATCCAGCTTGTTGTTTACGCGATTCGAATTGTCCTTCGCTTCACACTGGCGACTCTTTCACTGCTGCCCTCCGGACCCGGCGACCGACAGCGACCGTCTGGTATTGCGCCTGTTCTTGTCGGATCCGCCTTCTTCTACGTCTGTTAGCTCCCGACTCGTTACTTGCAACTCGACCTCTATTTGGCCTCTTGTACATGCAAGATAAGTCATACTGTCCGCTTTGTTACTCGACCTACTCGCAGGCAAGAATAGACAGTTTGGGAGAGTAGTAAGGCAATCGCTCCAGACAACTCGCATGAGCACCAATCCGACCAGTTCTCCGAATCACAACTGCTACTCGTTGAAAAATACCCGCAGCGTCATCAGCAAACACGCATTCTTCGCGGCGAACTAAACGCTGTACAAACTGCTCTTTATGAGCGTATGCATTGCATAACGTGAGGCCGCACCACCTAAACCTCATCAGCCATCTTGTTTACCTACCTTAGGGGTGACAACCCTCTCTACCTCGCCATCTCATTTTGCGATCAAGTATAGTATTCGTGAAGCTAAACGCCGGCAGATACGGCGGTTCGAGAGTAGACAGGTAGCAAGCGATAGTTGCAAGTCCGTCGGCCTCATGCTCAACATGGGGGCATGCATGAGCTCGACCAGTGACGCTGTGGAACAAAAAAAGAGAAGTCAAAAGATCGATAAAGACCTGGAGGAGGACTCTAAGCGATTGCGGCGAGAATGCAAGATTCTACTGCTCGGTGCGCACCCCACAAACTTCGCCTGTGAATTAGTCTTTGGTATGACTAACCCACTGTCGGCATGTAGGTTCTGGCGAGTCTGGCAAATCGACTATTGTCAAGCAGATGAAGATAATTCACCTTAAGGGATACTCAGAAGATGAGCTCTACAGCTATCGAGCCACTGTTTTTAAGAACCTCTTGGAATGTGCCAGGGCCGTTGTCAGCGCCATGCGCGAATTCGAGATTGGGCTGCAAGTCGAGGGCAATCAAGCTTATTGCGATTTCTTGCTTGATTATTCTATCGAGTCCGGCCCAGTGCCACAAATCGACCCAAAGGTTGGCGAGGCTGTACATGCTATATGGAACGATCCTGCCCATGATCTGCTCATGGAGCGGCAGACTGAGTTCTATTTGATGGACTCGGCAGAATAGTACGTGGCTCTACCTTAAGCAGTCAGGTGTGAGGGGGGCGAATGACGTACTACTGCGTTGCTATATAATGCTAACCAAACAAGCTTTTTTACGGAAGTCGACCGCATCGTTCACCCAAACTATACGCCGAACGAGATGGATGTTCTGCGCGCAAGAACAAAAACAACCGGTATTTACGAGACGCGCTTTCAAATGGGCCCATTAAGCATTCAGTAAGTGTCACTGCTTTCATCGCCGTGCCCGGCAGGTTTTAAGGCATGGTCTATGAATAAACCGCTGACTTGGAGTAGTATGTTTGATGTAGGTGGCCAGAGAAGTGAGCGGAAGAAGTGGATCCATTGCTTCGAAAACGTCACCTCCATCATTTTCTGCGTCGCCTTGAGTGAGTACGACCAAGTGCTACTTGAGGAGAGCAGCCAGAATCGCATGATGGAAAGCTTGCTTCTTTTCGACTCGGTTGTCAACTCCAGGTGGTTTATGCGGACTAGCATTATCCTTTTTCTCAATAAGGTCGACATCTTCAAGCAGAAGCTAGGTCGGTCACCGCTCGGGAACTACTTTCCTGATTATTCCGGCGGCAATGATGTGAACAAGGCTGCAAAGTACCTTCTTTGGAGATTCAATCAGGTGAATCGGGCTCATTTAAACCTATATCCGCAGTAAGTCTCTGCTCTCCTGGAGATCTAATTGATTTCTAAAGTTTGAGTACGCAGCCTAACACTTGCAGCTTGACTCAAGCCACAGACACGTCAAATGTTCGTCTTGTCTTCGCTGCAGTAAAGGAGACGATTTTGAATAATGCCCTCAAGGACTCGGGCATCCTATGAATGAATCTTGTAGCGGCTCTTTCCATGGTCCTTTGCTGTTCTGGCCTTCTTCATATAAAGGTTGGCTTATCGCACCGTCGTATGAATGCACCGCACTAGTGAATGCACCGCACTAGCGTTCGTATACCTTGGTGCCTTAGCCTTTCAATCATTTTAAGGATTAGTACAATCCGATCAGGCCTTTGTGGTTTTGTGAGAACATCAAAGATGGCGTTATCAGGCCCGTATATTGGCGTTAGGGAGGCGAGTCTTGATGTTCTCTGTTATGATTTGCTCTTTCTTGCTGTGTTCTGTTATGTTGCTTAGTGTTACCATTATTTTCTTTTTTCCCGCTGTTAGTACTTCTTGGTCTTGGGGGCTCGGTTACAAGGCGTTATCATAATCAAGGAATCGTGGGTTGTAGTTACGCTTTTGTTATCCTCTATCGAAGGACGTCTACCGCCGCATTGTCAGTGGCGGTGGACCTGGAATATCCGTATTATCGGTTGAGGGTTGTTTACGATATACTCGCGACTGTGTAAAATGCTACCACAAAGTGCGGCCGCCGCGCAGTTCCTGTGACGTGAGAAAGTGTCATGACATGCGACGTACGACGCAGACTAAGCTAGGCAAAGCAGATGCATCTGCCAGATACTAAGTGGATACAGTAAAATACAGATAGGTTCGCGTACTCGTACAGAGCACGATATTACGGAGTACAGATTATGTCCAGCAACAGCCGAGTATCTTGGGCACCTCGTACTTCGAATTTCCTAGTAGCTGCTGACTGGGAGCCCGGCAGCCCACTACTTCGTAGAAGAGCTTCCTCTGTACGGAGCATGCATCGGAGTACTCCGTATTACTCTGTAAGCAATCGCCACCCGCGTCTTCTCCACTATTTTCAGGCTCCCAGCCAGCCACATTGTGCGGACTGTCACTAAAAATCGGAAACAGCGAGCTCGGCCCGTTTCATACGGATACTCCGTACGAGAACAAGCCATACAATTCCGACCCCACCCCCGCTCGTACTCGTGCTTCGTACGAGTACTCCGTACTCCGTACTACCCGTAATACCTCGCAACTGTCGTGGAGTAGGATGGCCTAGAGTGGGACCTTAGCTGCAAGCGCACATCATATTGCTCCGCCAAGATCCAATTCGTATGATCATGGTCGTACGGGTATGGTGCTGCTGGCTGATGCCGTAGGCGATATATAGTTTCGGTTCCGTGCTGCCTACCCCGCGAGCTGGCACTACTCGTATTCTCCTGCTCTTGTTTCTTTGATATCCTGCTCTCCGCTGCTCTCCGATCCCCGCTTGCTCTTCTTCTCTCGGTAATACTGGCTTTCTGCTACTGGCTTCCTGCTCCTCTTCTCACTGCTCTCCATCCAGATACGCTTCCGTGCTTCTACATCCTGACGTGTTCGTACGGCCGTTTCCAGACATCTCTCTAGCTGCCAGGCCTCTCGCCCCCTCTATCGTCCCACCCAGCATGGCCTCACTTCCCAGCCGTCAGCGCCGTCCGTCCGTCGGTGCCCCCCTCGTCGATATCCAGGGCAATGTCGGTCCATCCGGCATCACCCGCCCCAAGCACCGCCGCACTTTCACTGGATTTGGCGCGCAGGAAATCCAAAGCGTAGAAGGTAACAAGATCAGTCCCCTTTATCTCAGCAGGATCAAACCCCCAACTCCATCTTATCAATAGATAAATGATGAATTTGGCTTAACGTTGACTCCCGTCCTCCTAGCATCCATCCCCGAGCCGCAGCGGGAGGCTTGGAAAAAGCACCAGGCCAGCGGCTTTACCAATAAAGACGAGTTCGAAAGAGAGCTCGTTCGCCATGTCGAGACCACCCTAGCTCGCAGTATGTTCAATTGTGATGAGTTTGCTGCCTACGCTGCCACCAGCTTGGCTTTCCGCGATCGCCTCATCTTAAACTGGAACCAAACCCAGCAACGCCAGACCTTTGCCGACTCCAAGCGCGTCTACTATCTTAGTCTCGAGTTTCTCATGGGCCGAGCTCTCGACAACGCCATGTTGAACATTGGCCTGAAGGATTTTGCCAAGTGTACGCCTCCCCCCTTACGCCACAAAACGCTCTAGAAACCCCTCCTTTCTCCTTTTGACGATTTTTTCCCCGTTGTCAGTGATGCCAGTGCTGATGGTAAAAATAGCCGGGCTATCTGACCTTGGCTTTCAGATCGAGGACGTCGTGAAGCAGGAGCACGACGCTGCTCTAGGAAATGGAGGGCTAGGCCGTCTTGCTGCCTGCTTCCTCGACAGCCTGGCTTCCCTTAACTACCCGGCCTGGGGCTACGGTCTGCGTTACCGTTACGGCATCTTCAAACAGGAAATTATCGATGGCTATCAGGTCGAGGTACCTGACTACTGGCTCGATTTCAATCCTTGGGAGTTCCCCCGTCACGATGTTACCGTGGATGTAAGTTGTCACTCGGCGCCTCAGAAATCAAACCAAAACGAACTATTGCCTATATTCTGACGCCAACGATGCACAGATTCAATTTTACGGACATGTGAACAAGACAACAGACGCCGCCGGCAAAGTGACTGCGCATTGGGACGGCGGTGAAACAGTCAAAGCTGTAGCCTACGACGTCCCAATTCCTGGCTATGCTACTCCGTCTACCAACAATCTCCGTCTGTGGTCCAGCAAGGCTGCAAGTGGCGAGTTTGACTTCCAAAAGTTTAATAACGGCGAGTACGAGAGCTCAGTCGCGGATCAACAACGTGCCGAGACCATCAGCGCCGTACTCTACCCCAACGATAACCTTGACCGTGGAAAGGAGCTGCGTTTGAAGCAGCAGTACTTCTGGGTGGCTGCTTCGCTCTATGATATTGTCCGCCGCTTCAAGAAATCGAAACGCCCATGGCGCGAGTTTCCTGACCAGGTGGCTATTCAGCTGAATGACACCCATCCAACGCTGGCAATCGTCGAGCTGCAACGAATCCTCATCGATCGTGAGGGCCTTGACTGGGATGATGCGTGGAGCATTGTCACACAGACCTTCGGCTACACAAACCACACGGTACTGCCGGAAGCCTTGGAGAAGTGGCCAGTCAGCCTCGTCCAGCATCTGTTGCCGCGCCACCTTCAGATCATATACGATATCAACCTCTTCTTCCTTCAGTATGTCGAGCGCTCATTCCCAGACGACCGTGACCTCTTGCGTCGTGTCTCGATCATTGAAGAGTCGAGCAACAAGATGGTGCGGATGGCTCACCTGGCTATTGTTGGCTCGCACAAAGTCAACGGCGTAGCGGAGCTGCACTCAGATCTTATCCGCACTACCATTTTCAAAGATTTTGTTACTATATTTGGTCCAGACAAATTCGCCAACGTGACGAATGGTATCACGCCCCGTCGTTGGCTTCACCAAGCAAACCCAGCACTATCGGGGCTTATTGCGAGCAGGGTTGGAAAGCCAGAGGAATTCCTGAAGGATTTGACCCTCCTTAACAGGTTAGAGTTGTCAGTCAACGACAAGGCTTTCCGCAAGGCTTGGGCCGAAGTAAAGCTGGGAAACAAGTCGCGTCTAGCGGTCTACATCAAAGATACGACTGGCATAACCGTCAACCCAAGCGCTCTCTTCGATGTGCAGGTTAAGCGCATACACGAGTATAAGCGCCAGCAGATGAACATATTTGGTGTTATCCATCGCTACCTAACACTCAAGGCCCAGTCATCGGAAGAGCGCAAAAAGGCGGTCCCTCGTGTATCCATTTTTGGCGGCAAAGCTGCCCCTGGCTATTGGATGGCTAAACAGATCATCCACTTAATCAATAGTGTCGGCGCTGTTGTTAACAGCGATCCTGACATTGGGGACGCTCTCAAGGTTATCTTTCTCGAAGACTACAATGTGAGCAAGGCTGAGATGATTATTCCTGCTTCTGATATCAGCGAACACATCTCAACCGCCGGAACCGAGTACGTGCCGCCCTCCGATGCCTAAATAGATTTTGTGCTGACAGACTCCTTCTTTCCAGGGCTTCGGGCACAAGTAACATGAAATTCGTTCTGAATGGTGGCCTGATTATTGGAACGTGTGATGGCGCCAATGTAAGCCTAATCCAAAAGCATCTTGCACATGATGTTCAGCTCTGACTTGCATCTAGATCGAAATCACGCGTGAGATTGGAGAGGATAACATTTTTCTATTTGGCAATCTTTCCGAGGATGTAGAGGACATCCGTCATAACCACACATACGGCGAGCACAAGATCGACTTTAGCTTGGAGAGAGTGTTCAAGTCTATCGAGCAGGGCGCCTTTGGTAACCCTGAAGACTTTTCTGGCATGATTTCTGCAGTCCGGGATCACGGCGACTACTACTTGGTATCGGATGACTTCAACAGCTATATGGAGACGCAGGAGCTTGTGGACAAGTCCTACCTCGACCAGGAGAGTTGGATCACGAAAAGTATCACCAGTGTCTCACGCATGGGCTTCTTTAGCAGTGACCGCTGCATCAATGAATATGCGGAAGAGATTTGGAATATCGAGCCCCTACGCACGGATACATCGGCCGGCTTGGGCAAAGATGACCTATAATGGCGGCAACTTGGATATACCAGGCAGAGCGAATACGACGCGCGCCATACGTCGCATTCGTCGGATGTGAGTTTAGGTAGAGCCTTATGTAGTACGTCCTGACTATTGAAACAATTGGTTTGCATGGGCTCGATCAAGGCGGGTCATGACCTTGGTGCATCCGATATAGGAAGTATGCGCAATGACGAAGGGCTTAAACACAGGAATTTTACAAGCCGCGAAACTAGTATGCAAGAAATCTTACGTTGTCCAGTCGTTGCAAACAAGCACTGGTGACGTCATATTCCGTATTATTGCATAGCGGTCTACGCAATTGTCGAGCGATTGTACGGAGTACTTGTACAAGTCGTATGGATAAAGAGCGCGGCGTACTCCGTACACGATTAACATGTACGCTTGTCACCGCAGGCAGAAACTGCCAGGGACGATTGGCATGATTCCCTGTATCCAGAAAAGCGGTTGGATAGTAAGATGGTAGGCCAGACTCTCTGCTTAAAGTGCAGGCGCAGCGGTTCGCGCTCCTATCTCACATGTAGCCCGCCACTGCAGAAGGGGTGGAGGAGCGACACCAAGCCACTGACGTCATAGTATGTCGGTGCAGCGCGTACGAACTTGAGATACGGATAAGCTGTAATACCGCATATGCGAGCAGCTATTGCACCGCTGCAGCGGGCGCTCCAGGCCGTCTTAGGCCGGAGAGTGCTCCTTCCTGCCCCGCAGCATTTGGCGTAGCGGCCGGCCCACCGCAGGCTGGCGTCGAGGAGGCACGCCGTGGCCGTCTTCGTGAGCTGGCCGGCTTCCGTTTGTCGGTTTCAACGTCGATACGTGTTTTAAGACCACATAGCCGCCAGTGCAGTCCGGAGTTCTTTACTCAACTCTATCCTTATTTTTACTCCATATCGAGCTTCGCGCCGGCGGGGAGCCCCATTGCCTGCCCACCGGCCCTTGCAAGGAAGCCGCGAGGCACTACGTAAGATACAGAGTACTTCGTACTCGTACCTTCCGTCGTGCAATCCTAGCCAGTGCTTTGGTAGCGCGGGGCTGCTGGCGGTGTTTTCCTCCTTCCTCAACCCCCCGCATCACTTTTGTCCGTAACTACAGTCAACAGACTAATGTAATAATCGCCCGTCACCCATCGACGCGCCAGCCAACTTTTGCCTTTCTGACTCTGCATCTGTCGTTTCGCCTGATCTCTCACTCAACTATCGCTTCCCGGCATCAGCGCCCAAAGCACTGCAGCCACACTCTGCTCGAGAAGTCAGCTGCCACCTGTGCACAACAACATAGCGTTTGACTCCTGGCATTGGACACTCGCCACTGAGCATCCGACAATTCGCAGTCGACTTCGCTCTCCCAACTATTGACCTTGACCTTACATTATTAACGCTCGAGGCTCGACATTCGAAACTCGACACTCGACATCCATCATATCGTATGCAACGACCGATTCAGCCACTGCCTCCATTTCTCGAGCAGCGCATTGCACTTCTGCAAACAAACGCCGCAGTTTTTAGCGTGCCCTCCCTTTACACGCCTTCATCTTTCTTGACCTCCCTATCTTGACCTTTCACGCAACACCACGGTACCGGCGGCTCTTCCTGCCAACGACAAGGCTCAACTTAACGCACACATCGACCGCCAACAGGTCCTCCCTCGACGGCTTCTTAAACGTCCGCAGCTATGGCTGAATTTATCCGTACCCAGATATTTGGGACGACCTTCGAGATCACATCTCGGTGAGCAGCCACAGCCTTCCAGCGCTGGCTCTGGATTCCGCCTCAATCCCACTAAGCATTGGCTGACCATCCGTTATTCCAGGTATTCGGACCTACAGCCAGTTGGCATGGGCGCATTTGGCCTTGTATGGTACGTACATCCCCTCACGCCGTGTCTTGCCGTCTTGCTGTGGCAGACGTTCGCCAAAAACAGAAACAGCAGGCTGATTTTGGCGGGACTTGCCGCATACAGCTCTGCTCGCGACCAACTCACAAATCAGAACGTTGCCATCAAAAAGATCATGAAGCCCTTCAGCACGCCTGTTTTGGCCAAGCGTACATTCCGAGAACTGAAGCTACTCAAACATCTGCGACACGAGAACGTGTGTGACCCTCAGCATCTGCGCTTTTGACATTGCCACTTGCCCCTTGTCTAGTGTTTTGCGTCCTGCGAACCGATTTGTCTAAGGCCCCCTTGCCGAACGGCCCCCGAACGGCACTGACACAAATCCATCTCATAGGTCATCTCACTGTCGGACATCTTCATCTCTCCTCTGGAAGATATGTAAGTGATCGAACCTCCATGTCCTAAGATTTTGTCCCGTCTTCTGTCCTTCTTTTCACCATTCTTCACTGCTGAGATGCCCTTTTCTGCAGCTATTTTGTTACCGAGTTGCTCGGCACGGACCTGCACAGACTCCTCACGTCACGACCTCTTGAAAAGCGGTTCATCCAGTATTTTCTCTACCAGATCATGCGCGGCCTAAAATATGTCCATTCGGCTGGCGTTGTGCATAGAGATCTAAAGCCGAGCAACATCTTGGTAAACGAGAATTGTGACTTGAAGATATGCGATTTTGGTCTCGCCCGCATACAGGATCCACAGATGACTGGCTATGTTTCAACACGCTACTACCGCGCTCCGGAGATCATGCTCACATGGCAAAAGTACGATGTCGAGGTTGATATTTGGAGTGCGGGCTGCATTTTTGCCGAGATGCTGGAGGGAAAGCCGCTCTTCCCCGGCAAAGACCATGTCAACCAGTTCTCCATTATCACTGAACTTCTCGGCACACCGCCAGACGATGTCATTAACACCATTGCTAGCGAGAATGTGAGTAGACAGCCAAACACTGCCAAGGGAACGTGCGAAGTGAGGAGGCTGACTCCAGCTCGGGTCACAGACGCTACGATTTGTCAAGTCACTTCCCAAGCGTGAGCGGCTACCGCTGCGAAACAAGTTCACAAACGCAGACGACTCTGGTATGTCCTTTTGTCAAAGCCAAACTCAACGGCTCACCCTCCTAGCCAGGACACCAGGCATTCTCTACTAACGCAAATGATTTCTAGCAATCGACGTCCTGGAGAAGATGCTGGTGTTCGACCCGAGGAAGCGGATAACAGCCACAGAGGCACTGTCGCACGAATACCTGGCGCCTTACCATGACCCAACCGACGAACCCGTCGCTAACGAGAAATTTGATTGGAGCTTCAACGATGCCGACCTTCCTGTCGACACATGGAAGATCATGATGTGCGTGACTTCACAGGCGATCCTTCCCGTAACTACTACCCGCTGACCGGCCTCTTTGCTTTTTTGCTAGGTACTCGGAAATATTGGACTATCACAACGTGGATACGGGTACAGGAGCGGAAGACGCCGCATAACATTTTGGATTCGTGGAGGGTCAGCGAGCTAGGCCTCATAGAGCAGGCCGGCCGCCCTACCCTACGAAGTATGTGCACGCTCTGACCTTGCGCGTCGTGGCTGCAGAGCTCCGACGTATACGTACGAGTAGTCGGCCGGCCACTCAGCAGAGGGGGTGAAAACTACAGATGCCCTAAGCCGTCTCTCTTTCATTTTTTTATTTTTATCCCATTACTTGCGCCTCCTGCCTCCTGCCTGGGCTACATGATGGGAAGACAGGGTACCTTTTGGCGTCTGAGGCTTGGGGGGTGAAGTGAGGGCAGAATGCGAAAGATTTTACGCATGGCGCAACAGTGAAATAGTGCAGGTCAACGAGAGGGAGGCTCGACAAAATAAACGGCGAGAAAGAAGAGACCAGACGTGGGAAGCGAGAAGCGAGAAGCGAGAAGCGAGAAGCGAGAAGCGAGAAGCGGGAAACGAGAAACGAGAAACGAGAAACAAAGAAACAAATGCACAAGATACAAGACAAACATCTGCAAAACGATTTATGCGGACAACTTTTGAGGCGACCTTAGCCGATGCCCGCGGCTCTCCGGTACAGCAGGGTGCTGGCCGTATTTTAGAGTATTACGTAGTTTTACACCTGGACTTACGCCGTGCTTCATGCACGTAGTATTGCTTCAGGCACCGTTAGATACAGTGTAAATAAGCCGTGCATGCAAACAATACTCGATCTTACATATGGCTATCTTACCCTGCACCCCGCCGTGGCCGCTGACCGCCTTCTCGTGACTGCGGTTACTCTGCCTTAGAGCACGGCGGCACCAACTTCCAGCTTCCGCGCCATTGGCCAGAAGCCGACCCCTGCTCGACATTGTACTCCGTACGAAGTGATAATACGTTCAAACGACCCACCTTCGCACCTTGACCAAGTGCGAGAATGAGCATCGTTCGCGTTCTCGTCTTTTCATTGACCGTCGACCGTCTACTGCTATTCGCCTGCTGTCCGTTGACTGCCGTCTACAACGACTCACCGCAGGGGTTGTCAAATTCGATCACAGGGTGACTTACCGCGAAGAGCAATTGCAGAAGAAACGTCTCCGACCGAACTCACGGCAAACGCGACGGCTTAACGGCGGAATACTCCTCCCGAGGCCATCGACAACTCGAAGGCCGTACCATAGTCCTCGTTCTGTCCAGGATGGACGATGCCGCGGATGCACCGGCCCTCTCGATTCAGCTGCCCTCACTTCGTGTGAGCAATGATATCGCCTCGACCGGCTCAGATCTGCGCCGGCCGGCGTCCACAGAGCCGCCCTCAGTGCCACCAACACCCCGGACACCAACCGGCCGCCCTCCCGGCTTTACGCCATTGCTCTGTGTCGTCGACTTTCACCACGCCCGCGGCCCCGAGGTTGAAATGTGGTTCGGCAACGAGCCTGAGCATCCTGACCCTGC
The DNA here is from genome assembly GCA_002778075.1 of Grosmannia penicillata. Classification (NCBI taxonomy): domain Eukaryota; kingdom Fungi; phylum Ascomycota; class Sordariomycetes; order Ophiostomatales; family Ophiostomataceae; genus Grosmannia; species Grosmannia penicillata. The sequence continues at coordinate 137,493 of PCDK01000001.1, read as the reverse complement.
CATCCGCTATGACTGGCCCTTGCTCCCATTCATGGCCCTGAGCGACGGCGCCCACGCATCTACCGAGGACTTCTCGTACTTTACGCTCCTACGTCCGTCGGCCATGGAAGACGATCGCGCACCGCCATCACCTCCCACATCTCTCTTTGGAATTTCGTGCACCCGTCAGATGGATGCATCTCTTCTACGCAACCGGCCGCCTGACGTCACGCGGTCAACCGTCCAAAAGGCTGTTGTCATCATTGCCGACAGCCCCCAGTACTTTGGAATGCTTCGCGAGCGCCTAAGCGTCGTAACGAAGGCCTGGTTTGACCAGCACGAGTTTGCCGACGTCGACATTCTCCGTCGCTTCCAGGAATCGCTGGCCGAAGAAAAGCAGCGCGGAGCTCTTGGCGGCAGCAGTGGAAAAGGCCCCGACGACGAAGACCGCGACCAATACCTTGGCATGAGCCTGCGAGAGTTGGTGCACGAGTTTCGCTGGCAGACGCTGGTCTTGCTTAAATGCTGCCTTCTCCAGCCCAAGGTCTGTTTTGCGTCCTCATCCTGCTTCCGGCCCTACACTAACAGGCAGTCAGATGTTGTTTTTCGGGTCACGATGTGAGCGTTTGTGCATGATGCAGTTCTCCCTTATCTCCTTAATACCAGGTCTTTTAAGCAACCTGCAAGACTGTGCTAGTCCCGAGCTGGACAACTATGCAGAAAATTTGCGGCAGCCCACCCACTTGCGCCCGAGCGAACGCAACTCTCTACTGGCATATATGGGGCTGCCGCTACAGATTTTCGGTAGAGGCAGCCTCTTTGGCCCCTACACGCCTCTGCAACAGCTTGACGTGCTCGCCGATTTTGGTACTAAGTCTTATGTCGTCGGCAGCACCAACTCGTTACTGTTACAGCAGCGTGACCGCTACAGCGATATACTTGTCAATCTCGACGAGAACACGGTCAGCATCACGTCAGCATCGCTGCGCAACGCTTTGCAGCTATCTGCGTCCGACCGCCGATGGATCGACTTTATCACTCAAGAGGTCAATGACACATGGGATGATGCGAACCCTGGCCGTCCCAAGACGATGGGTTACGTTGGCAGTGAAGAGTTCATTCGCCTTCAGTTTGAGGAGTACCTGCTGTCCCTCATCTCGTCGGTCAAATACCACAACTATATCACCCAAGTAAACAGCCTTACCGGACGCCCAAATGTGCCGCCTTTGCCACACATTGAAGGCGACCCATCCATTGATTTTGGTGTAGAGTTTGTCGACTATTGGTCTCGCACCGAGAACTACAAGCTATGGAAGGCAAACACGGATGCGCACCTATTTGATTTCTCGGAACCCAAGCATCCTTGTGCAGGCGGACTATCCATCGACGATGTTCAACGCCGTATCGCGCAGCAGGTGCAGGATCTACATCTGGACGAGCGCTTTGCCCAAGGCCGCGAGGTGCTTGGGCGCAACTTGCAGGCGGGCCGCGACAAGGCCTCTAATATGCTAGGGAAGCTTTATGCGGATATGGAGTCGCTCCGCGAGTCGCAACGACAGCGAGCCACCGAGGCTCGGATTCAGCAGCTAGACCGGAATCAAGGCCAGAGTAAAAAAGGCGAAAACTCCGAAAAGGCGCCTGCTAACGGGAACGACACCGTCGCCAGCGGCGCTGTCTTGGACAGATCTGAAGCTCAGTCAAAATCACAGCAGACTGTTCAGTCCGTTGGTGTACGGGCTTCCGCCTATATGAGCAGCTGGGTCTCGTGGGCGGGCGAGAAACGCAAGGCTGCCGGCTGGGGAGGTGGTGGTCGGCAGTCCGGGACAGGCAGCGTCATGAGCAACGGCAGCGGAAACAGTAGCTTGGCTGGTTTGGGAATTGGGAACAGCACAGCAGGCAACAGCGCTAACTGGAGCTTGCTTGGCAGCAGCGGTGGACCTAGGGCAACCCGCAATACTATGAGCAGCACGACATCTGATGGGTCTTTTGAACGTGGCCTTAACGAGACTACAAGCACAAGCGACGCACAGAGTCCACGTATGTCCATTTCGTCAGTTAGCAGCATTCGGCAGTCGACGACTGTTGTGAGCCCTTCTGGGCAGTCAGGGGATGAGGCCTTGGCATTTACGATCCGAAACCTGAATGAGGAACTTCCGAGGCTGCACCCAGTGGGATCAGGGGAATCGCAGGAATCACAGGACTGGCAGGCGCTAGAAGTGCAGGTTCAACACCGGTCAGATGGACCGGCTCGTGAATTAGGGCAGGAAGAACAAACGACTAAGCAGTCGGACTTGTCGCTTTCGTTTGTACCCAAGGTCATGTTGCTACCATGATCGCGTCGAAACACTACTTTCTTGAATATCACACTTGTTTCCAAGCCATTGCAGCGACGTTTTTCTGATCTTTCTGGTCTCTGCATATTGAGCCATAACTTACCAGGATACAGGGGGCTTAAACGATAATAAGAAATTCTGTGTTGCGAGTGGCATAATTTCATCTGTACTCATTTCTTTTATTTAGATATACCTTATATTTTGAATGAACCATGCGGCTTAGAGCATCGCTCCTGTTACACACCACTCATGGAAGCAAACAAAATCAACGTAAAAGTATAGGTCACACTCCGTACATACCTGGTATATTGAGCACTACTTTTTTAATATTAGACGCTTCTGACAAGGCCGCGAGTCGGTCACGTGACCATATGTTATCGGCAGAATCTTACGCGGGGCCATGCTGTATCTCATTTTTATTCAACAAGAAATCTCTATTATGAAGACAATCCTCCGAATGAGAATGAGAAAACAACGTCTTAATACTGGTGCTCAGCAGGAAAAGTCACCGTCTTACCACCTCATACGAATTCACCAGGCAGATATGGAATGACACATGCTACAATCGAGATATACGCATAAACTTTGCTTGATTCTGTGCTGTAGCAAAGTATCAGCCCCTAGGGCAGAGTTGGGCCAGCACCTCTCGATAAGATTTATGAAGAGGAAGCTGAGCCAGACAGCGCCTGGAAGCACCAGCAGAAGTGCCAGAGGTGGTATCGAACCTTGCCAGCAGAGTGAGAGAAGAAGCAAGAGATCGGTCACGATGACTCCCATGTCAGCAAATCCGCCATCGGCACGGACGATCGAGCTGTCGTCACGCGAGCTGCGGCTGAAGAAACTCCTGCTTGATGTGGCCGCGTTTATCGACGGAGAAAAGGATAGGATGGGCCATAAGCCCCTGGTGTTGCGATGGGCCGGCGGCTGGGTTCGCGACCGGCTTTTGGGACAGACAAGTCATGACATAGATACGACGATCGACACGATGACAGGCTATGCATTTGCTCTCAAAATACAGGAATACTGCCAAGACACGGCCAATGCAGCACGTCATGGGATGGACCAGCACGACCTCGGTACTCTTCACAAGGTTGAGGCCAACCCCGACAAGTCCAAGCACCTGGAGACAGCAACAGTGCGCATCTTCGGCATGGAGGTGGACTTTGTGAACCTGCGGCGCGAGACGTACGCCGATGACAGCCGCAACCCGACCGTTGAATTTGGCACGCCGACCGAAGACGCGCTGCGCCGGGATGCCACTATCAATGCGCTCTTTTACAACCTCAATACGGACGTCGTCGAAGATTTCACCGGCAGCGGCCTCACTGACCTGCACGAGTGCCGTATCAGGACGCCGCTACAGCCCCTTCAAACATTCATGGACGATCCTCTGCGCGTGCTGCGTCTTGTGCGCTTTGCTAGCCGGCTGGACTTTTCCATCGATCCAGCAGCCCAGGCTGTTATGGCAGATCCGAGTGTTTTAGAAGCCCTTCGGCGAAAAATCAGCCGCGAGAGAGTCGGGGTTGAGGTGGAAAAAATGCTGAAAGGTATGCAGTCAACCCTGCCCCGTCCCTGTTGTACGCTTGTACCCTCGGCCTGACTATCAAGGAAACAACCCACGTGGTGCGCTTGAACTGGTCAACCGGTTGGGCCTGTACCATGCCATATTTGTCGACCCAGCACAGTCCGAGCGATTGCCTCGGCCGAGCCTGGATGGCTGGACAGCTTCCTATGAATGCCTCGACCGCCTTGCCGCGACAGTGACGCCCGGATCCATCTACAACCTGCTGGTTCGGACAGAGGAGGCACGCTACTTTGCCTGGGTGCTTGCAGCAGTAGTTCCATGGGAGCAGGTCCCAGATATACCAACGAAGGAGAACGTCAAGCAACCGCCACCCTTTGCAACACTTGCTATCCGCGAGGGCATTCGCGCCCCCAACAAGCTCAGCGACGTTGTAACAGGTGCGCATCGACACCGGTCGGAAATTATTGCACTCAAACAGGTTGTTTGTGACAAGGCACCGTGCATGGGCGAGCGTGATCGCTTTGGGATGGCCATAAGGACATGGGAGGCTCGTGGCAGCAGCTGGAAACTGCAAGTACTGTACGCGTTGCTATCGGAGATCATGGAGGTGACCAGAGGCTCGCCAACAGGTTTGCAAGAAGCAGAGCGAGGTGGCGGCAAGGTGGATGCATTGATAGGCGACTGGCAACGGTTTCTCGAACACCTCGAAGAGCTAGACGTGACAGACGCTCCTCACATCAAGCGATTGCTCGATGGCAAGCAGGTAGCAGCAGCGCTGGGAATTAAGCCTGGAAAGTGGATGACGGCGGCTATGGATATATGTATGGCGTGGCAGCTACGAAATCCTAGCGAGACGGACCCGACTGGCGCCATCGAAGAGGTGCGTCGTCGCAAAGCTGAGATAGGCATTGAACATTTGCTCAAGTGAGCGCGACAAGGCGTACGAAGAATTACCCTAATTTCACTTGACGGCTGGAAGATGTGCCTAAGAGATAGCTCGCCTGTTGTGTCCTCGGATTTTTATAATCGTCAAAGGGGCCCGTCAGCTGAAGCTCGCTTGGAAGGAGGGCGCGAGGAAGATGAAGTTGAGCCTCAGGAGAGGACTTCAACGCTTCCCCTCTTCATGCCGCATTCGAGCTTAAAGAGGTAGCCGTTTGAATAGGCTGGCATTACGTACGAAATGGCAAACGCAGAATATGATCACGAGTAAGTAAGATACCAAATTTACGAGTACGAATGAACTCGAAGTACTGCGTATTACTTACGGAGTAATACAGATTGATACTGTGCGTTCCTGTGCATGTGCAATAGCAATACGGAGTACGAGATGGTGTTGATACAGCGAAAAGGTGGATGCATAAGCTACTCGTGCACCGCCCTACTATTATCTGGAGATTTGCTAATGGTACCGTAAGTTTTTTGCTATCGGCTGTACCGTATGCCTGATAAGGGGCGGTACATAGGGTGGGTCAAAATAAATCAATTTTAGTGGACAATACGATGAGCTATACTACTTTTGTATTAGCGCATTTATTCTGCCGTCTGCTCTGGCTTACCACCTAGCACATCTATCGTTAAAAGTTTAAGCAGGAATATGTGACTTTTTCTTTACTGTTTGTCTACTTACGAAATACGTATTAAGCAGGACTGCTTAATTTATTATATACCCTGCCTTTTTGCTTGTAAAGGGCCAAGGGCCCGAGTGTGGCTGAGGCTGGCGCCACAGCCATAGTCAGCAGAAAGGAGTCTGAATGTTTGAGGACCAGCGGGTCTGACTCGAGGCAGGGACGCCAGACTCGAAGACACGCGGGTCTGAAAACATTTCGCATCGACGCACTGCGATAGGGAGACAGCTCGATCTAAACCCACCCTGGGACTAACGATAGGGGAAGACCGATAGACCCTCACCCGCACGCGCACATTACCGGAGGAGATAAGGACTGGCGGGGCAAGACGTTCGGACGTGAGGCTATTTAGACTGACGAAGGCAGGCATACTCTGCCTTCGCCTTGTATCGATTTCTTCTCTATTCATAGTCTGTCTTTGGTACAGAGTAGTCAATAGGACCTATATCCATCGGACTACCACGTGATCTCACCCGTGGCAGCCCGCTACATAGCCGCGAGGAAAGAAGGGGTATAACTATGGGGGATGCTGCTTGTAAAACTTAGCCTTGATCCTTCCTTTTTCCCTCAGCTTAGTTTTCAACCAGTTTCGTTCTTCCAGCTGCGACTTCTTCCTCTGGTAGAACTCTCACACTGCGTACTACGCATCGACTGGAGAGACTGATGAGGGACTACGCCGCCCAGCAACAGCGCTTATTTGAAGCCTCTCAGCCATAGCATTTCGTTCATCTATAGTCATTTCGTTCATCTATAGTCATTTCGTTCATCTATAGTCATTTCGTTCATCTATTTGTGCAGTCAGCCAATGGAATTACTGTATTTCTAAATTAAGTGGACCCGATTGCACAGGCTGTACGCGTAGTGGATTTAAGGGATGTACACGTAGGGTGTCCCTATGCACCTACCAAATTTCATGTCTGTGTAATTACCGGCTCCCAGATAAAATTGAGTAAATGCTAACCATTGCTTTATCTACAACATTTTTGTGAATAGCAAAGGCATGATCCAAGCATGCAAAGGACTCATAGTTCGTTTGGTAGTAGTTCGTAAATCATTGTGCCAACGACATTCGCCATGTCCATCATACAGCTCGGTGCTTCGCCAAGGTTGCTTCTTCGGCCTCCGCCACTAGCGCGTCCAAGTCGGACATGCTATCGTCAGTCTGGGCAAGGTGTAAGGTTGCCTGTGATGGCTGTGTCTGCTGTAGTGTAAGATGCTGTGCCGGTGGTATTATCGCTGCAGGCTCTGCCAGATGTGATGCCTGTGGCGCCAGCTCGTGAACCTCCATCGCTTCAGCCATCAACGCGTCTAGCTCATCATCGTTTGGTAGATCGTCGGCTACCCCCGCAAATGCTGGCGGCGCCTCGTCGAAGGCATCGTCAAACTCCACGTTCGTACGTATAGGGATGCTAGCAGTGCCGTGGCCAGCACCCGTCGCAGCGCCAGGTATGTGAGCGGCTGGCCCTTGAGGCGTATCAACAAGGTCGCTGGGACCGCCAGCGTCACCTTCGTCCTCGCTCAACCGGGTTCGCGGCTTCGCTTCGTTAATCCAGTCGGTGCGCATCTTATGCATACTCGCCTTGTGGCCCTCTTTCTCGACCATCACAAGGGCATCGGCAAATCGCGCTTTGGGGAAGAGCTCGTCGAGCCACAGCTGGTACATGGAGAGTAATCGAGCGGCATCGGAGAACTGGACCGCGTAGGTGTGTGTTAGTTTTAAAGCTGACAGACAGGAAACAATCAGCACTTTCTACCTCGTGGCCTTTCCCCTTGATCTTCAGTTTCCCTGCGCGCTGCCGTAGCGACGGGATACCTTTTGCAGAGAGGAGTCTGTTTCGTTAGCTAGCCGAAGTGCCACGCGTCTGTTACGATCGCTATGCCCCCGCAGAGTGCTACTTACCGTGACTCATCTAACTTCACGCGCGGTGTGCGCGCCGTCTTCTTCACGTCTACCTCGGTGTCGATGCCCAGCGCGTCTGCAGTCTTACTGTCGTTCGACTTCTTCCGTGATACTTGGTCTGGCTCGTCGTCTGTTATTAGTCCAGCGAAGTCAGCTAGGTCAGCCGGGAGGTAGTCTTCAAAGCCGCCAACTGGCGGCGGTGGCGGAGAATTTCGGATAGTGGCGGCACTCATTTTGCGCGTGGTGTGCAGTCTTCGTCGTCTCTCTCAACGCTGGTAGAAATTGAAACTAGTATTTTAAAGACCCTTACTTTGTTCGCGCGCAAAGTACGTCACGAAAAACATGACTAAGCAAGGCCTTCCGAGAGTTTGGGTCACGTGCCAAGAACACGGCGCCAGACTACTGACATTTGCTGGCCCTACGATTGGGTGGCTTGCAGCGGCCTGAGGCTGCCTTCTTCATCCTCTGAAAGAACTCGACAATCCATAAGCCGAGCCGCAGGAACCAACAGCCAGTGACTTTCGACCTCCGACCTCCGTCTTCCCGGGCACATATAAAATGGCAAACCAGGCAGCACCCGCATACATTCCAAGCCGGGTGGTGCAGACAGACTATCCTGTGAGTTGTCCACCGTTGTACTTGGGCTTCCGCCTGTCGGCTTGCTCTCTCCCGTATTGCGGATATGTGATTCTTTTGCGCGTGTTTCGGTGGCATTGCTGACCTTTGGTAGCTCATTGATAACGACCCGTAAGAAATGAAGCTCCTTATACGACCGTCAATACTCTTCGCACTCGTCCTCCTGATCTGATTCCGCCGTCACTGCCGTCTCGCGTCATTGTCGAGCTCTTGCTAATTACACAGACACTTCAAGCGTGTGATCGGGTACGCCCGGCCGTCGGACTACGCGGCTGGCGGTGTAGCGGCTGCGGCAGGCCCACTGGCACTTCTGACAATGGAGCGGTTTGCGCCATCATACGTCGGCAAGGGCGGCTTTTCGCAGGCGATGCGTCTGGGCGGCTTCATCGGGCTTGCTGGCGGCTTCCTGTACTTTTACCAGCGGTCGTGCTGTGAGTGTCCTGGCCAGTGTACGTATATGCATTCGGCTAACCTTTTAGTGCGTTTCTATGGCATGTCTGAAAACGCCCGCGAGGTCGAGCTGGATATGCAGGAAATGGTGGCCAAAGTCAAGGCTGGTGAGCCGCTTTATGGTGAGAGCCGGCTGACACCTAACATGCAGGGAGTGGCGGCGAGGCAGTCGCGGTACTCGGCGCTTTTCATGCACGTGGTGCCGTGGTTCAACTTCGTGAACCACAATCAGCACGGCGTTGACACGGCAAAGTACTATCAGCGAGCAGAGCAGGAACTAGAGGCGGAGCGAAAGTAGGACAGACACGTCGGAGAGGAAGCGAACAGCGAGGACGAGGCCAGTTGATTTTTTTTGGCAGAGGTGCAATAAGATGATTTTGGCCTGACCACACAGCATGTATCATATACCGCAGCCTTGCGGGCCGGTTTGCAATTGATGAGAGAATTGCCTCCGTGGCAGACGGGTGTATTAGTCAGCCACGTAGTAATTTGTACTCCGTTATTAGTGCGACTGCTGGACAACAACTTCGTCATCGCACACGGAGTACTCCGTACTCCGTACTCCGTACATCGCCATGTCCGCCCCGAAGCGCAGCCGCACAGATAGTGTGCCCGGTCATGATCACAGCAGCCGTCCGACCAAGCGCCAGAAGGACGCATCGGTACTGTCAGCGCGGCCTGCATCCAAGGCGCATTGCGCTTCGTCTTTGGCTTCACCTCCCGACCGCCTCTCCAGCCTGTCGGATGAGCTGCTGGTGCGCATTCTGCACTGCCTCGCCCTCCCCCAGCTGCTCGCGCTCTCGCCCGTATCGCGACGCTTCCACCGGCTCGCCGACGACACAGAGTTATGGAAAGCGCTGTACTGCGCGCGATTTGTGCTTCCACGTGTGCCACGACTGGGCATCGGCCGGCGGGCCCGGCGGGGAGCATACAGGGCAAGCACGCAGTCCGAGAACGCCGAGAGCTTCGCCCCCACGGCCCGCCGGCCCGCCCTGTCGGCCCGCCCTGTCGACTGGAAGCGCCAGTACAAGCTGCGGCACAACTGGGCGCGCGGACAGTGCGCCGTCGAAGAGCTGCGCCTGGACGGCGCTGTTTCTGCGGGCGCTGATCCTGGCAGTCCAGGGCTACTACCGGGCCTCGCTGGGCTCGCTGGCCTCACCCCCCTCTCTGCCTCCCCCCTCCCGGGGCCGCGCGACATCCCACCACGTATGTTTGTCAAGGTCTTGGACGGTATCGCCGTAACTGCGGATGCACAGCGTGGGCTGCAGGTGTGGGAGCTGAAGACACGCAGCCTGATGGTCCGGGCACGGCTGCAAGAACAAGCCGCAGTCGGGGGCAACGGCGCTGATATTAACACCACGGCCTTTATACCTACGGCTCTCTCGGTTGATGCCTCGCGAGGCAGCCTCGACATTGCTATTGGACGGCAGGACGGCGGTTTCGACATTTGGCGCCTGGATGAGGCGACCAGGGATCAGAGCATTGGACTCCTCACACGCACATTCTCTCATCGCGCCTCTACTAACGGTCCTCTCGTCGCCATCGCATACGTTTACCCCTTTGTGCTCACGGCCACGGAGCAGGTCTCGGTGTCGCTGTATGCATGGGCACCAGGGGAGTCTCCGCCGCTATCTCCCACCCTTATCACGTCCCTCCGGTCCCATACTTCCCACCCACCGCTTGCCCTCAGCATTCGCCGTCTCGCGACTGTCACTATCGCCTCCATTGCCTATACAGTCACGACGCCCCAGGGCTGGGCTGCCGGCATACAGGATCTTCACATCCAGTTGCCTGCTTCCAAGTCTGCACCGCACGTCGTCACCACGCGACTGGCCGTCTCGATACCAATGACTGGACTGCGCACTCGCAGACCACGACTCGCACACGCGAGCTTGCTGCTGTCACCCCAGCCGCTAATTGCAGCGGCCTCGGCTGGTTTGCCACCCTCGTTTCCCCGGAGTGAGGATGCCGACTCAAACATTCCCATTGCCCTTTGCTACTCCCACCCTTACTTACTTGCTGTGCTTCCTGACAACACACTCACCCTGCATATATGCACTTCTACTACCACTGCTCTCGTTGTATCACCTGGCATCCGCCTCTGGGGACACACATCCGGTATAAGTGATGCTGAGATCACTGCCAGGGGCAAGGTTGTGAGCGTTAGCTCCCTCGGTGACGAGATGCGCGTCTGGGAACTTGAGGGTGGGCCAGCTGCCGAGCGTGGCCGCAGCGTCACCATCCGACCGAGCATAGCCGAAGTGGATATTGATGATGCCAGGGGCGGTAGAGGCGGCTGTAGTGACACGGGTACCGATAAGCGGGAGGACCGCCGCAACTGGGTTGGCTTTGATGATGAGATGGTGATTGTCTTAGAGGAGAGATGCGACAGCGGCGAAAGGTTGATGGTGTATGATTTTACGTAACATTGCACGTTTAACTAAGATAAACAATGGCCACCACTTACACAAAGTAAGTTTGAAAACCATATATTTGGTCGATGGCACTGGCTTTCTGCCCTACCAGCAAGCAAAAAGAAGAGCTACTAAGCAGAGTGATTGAACATGGCGCCACTGCGCACCTGTTCTGTCCAACCTATGGTGCAGAGAAGCAGTGTGGAAAAATAGGATGGGGGAGCAGCCTGCAAGCTAAAAGTCAAAGTAAAGCCAAGAACAAGAAAGAAGAAAAACCTCCCCAGACAAAAAGGTAAAGAGAAGGCAGATAAGCTAACTAGCAACGGGAACTAAACAAAACCCGAGAATAGTAATGCTAGCGAAGCCGAGTAATCCTGTACCAAAAGAGCAAAAAAGCAAGAATGCCAGCACAACCAAATTCGAGTAAAAGAGGGTATCAATCTGTTCTGAGCCATCGCTTCGAAGTTTGGGGGTATCAAATAAAATTCCTCCAGTTCCCCTGGTAATGCGATGAGTGGGAGGCGGCCAAGAGAGGCGTTCCAAGTTCCATGACGTGACGCCTGCCGTCATAGTAAAAACCATTTCAGTCGTGATGTAAAGCCGTAGATAAGTGCGTGTACGAGTGAGACAAAGGAAATAAGTAGTGTAGTGCAGAGAAAGAGAAGAGAGTAGAAAGCCTAAAATCAATAGAAGGAGGGGGTTAAGTAGCATTCAATATTCCAATATCGTGTCGAGGGATGCCAAGTGTTCGGTATGCTGTCCATAATTGCAAAATCCAAAGCGAGAACATAAAGTCTCCGTTGGGATAACACCGGTCCAGCATAGCAAACTCGATGTCGACTGACAATGGGCTACCAATTCAACCAGAAATCATCTGATCCCAAAAACCTAACCTCGGTAAGCAGGTCGATCTAAAGAAAGCGCTGCATGTGCTCGATGCGCAACCAGCCGACCTTCTCGTAGGCAGTCCACAGCTTCGATGCCTTATTCACATCGATCTTACAAGCTTGCTGAGCGTCAGTCTTGCGGAACTCCTTGCCGATGCGCGCACATTCGAGGCGGCGTATAAATATGCGGCGCTTGCTGGTGAGATATGTGGCACAGTCAAGGCGCAGACTAGCAGCGAGGCCAACCTCATCGCGATGTAGGAGAGAGAGGTGGACATCACGAGAGAGATCGAGAGAGTTGCCCTTCCAGTCCACCTTGAGATTGTTGGTACGCTCGGGTAGTGTAGCGAGTGGTGGACAGTAGTCGGGCAGAGCGGCAAAATCCTTGTCCTCGCGATTGGGGGCAGTTACCCGGACGCGCGGCTCTGGCGACGAGGCGGGCAACCGTATGCTGCTGGCGGTGGTGAGGCCGGTGCCCAGTGCGGTCACTGGACGTGGCATACCATTGACCTGGGGCGCAATGCGAGCTGGCGCGGCTCTTGAGCGCTTGACCACGCGGCGGGTGCTGCCGGCGCCCTCGCGGTTCTGATCGGGCTTGTGGCTATAACTGGCTGACTGCGTAGGCAGATGATGAGATTCCCGTGATTGCACCTGCGGAATTTGCATAGCGTCTTGAGAATGTACAGACATTTGCAGCCGTATTAGTCGCGGTGCTGGGGCTGCCAGTGCGCGTGATGTGGTCGGTGATGATCTAGCGACCGGTACACTGGCCTGCAGGCGCTGGCTGCGATCGGCAGCGGCACGGCGGTCGGCGACCAGCTGAGCACGTTCCTTTCGAAGCCAGGCGCGACGGTCGGAAAAGAACTGGCCCATCATATGTGACTTCATGAGCAATACAAGCTCGTGGGCCTCGCCACGTGGCGGCGCTGTGCAGCTGAAAAGTGTGCCCGAGCGCGTTGCTACGTGTTCGCTCACAATGTTTGCAGCGCCGCCAGCATGCCCGGCGGGCTCAAGGGCAAGCGGCGGGATTATGAGACTGTTAAACAGCGACTGGACTGGAGCAGCAAACGAAACATCGGCTGCTGGCGGATAGAGAATGGGATCGACGGTAGCAGCGGCCTCTGGCTCGGTGGCAGCGGTTTCGGGATTGTTGTCTCGAGGTCGAGGCGAAATAGGCGGCGACAACGGACCGTTTTTTAGAATCGGTGAGCGCGAGTTTCGTCGGGAACGAACAGCGGTTGGTGTGGCGCTGCGGCTATGGTCGTCGGCGATGCTGAAGCTGTCAAGCTGGTCGGCCTCGGGTGGTGACATAAGATTGATGATGTCTAGTGGCTTTTTTCCCACGGGAAAGGCAGGTACAACGCTGTGGACGGGGATGATGTCGAATGCCGACGACGGTGGTGTGCCAGGCGTGCTTGAGGGAAGCGCTTGAGGGATGACGGTGGCGATATGATTGCTCGCCATATCTGCCGACATGCTACGGAGATATTGGCTTGGTTTCTCTCGCGCGGGCGTGCTGGCTGAAAGCGACTGGCTTTGCGGTGCAGGCAGCTGGTAGGTCGAATATGCAGACAGCAGCGCAGTAGGCGAGACGGCTGAAGAGACGGTGGTAGAAACAGATACAACCGAGGAGGAGGCAGACGAGGCAGACGAAGATGACACGGACGGCTCCATGGGATTACTGCCGTGGCTAGGCACAGATGGCACGACGAAGTGTGAGCGATTCATGGAGACAACGAATAGCAATTGGCTATGAAGTTGGGGACCGAATGACAGAGGGCGAAAGATGGACGGTCAATTGGCGAAGTGAATGATGAATTGGCGAAGGGCTAGACTGGAGTTGCGAATGCCAGATAGATGAAAGAGGCGACCGACAAATGATGGGACAAAGATAAATACCCTGAATTGATGGACGCAGTGGCAGCAAGACGAAGAAGGCACAGGTGGTAGGCGAGATCAGGATGGAATGCTAGCAAGGCGTAGCGAAGCGCCAGGCAACAGTGCAATGAATCCTTGATTTGTCACCAGGCGCGTGGGCTGTGCGCGGCGATGGCAAGGCGCGGCGATTATGTGTGATGGACACGCACGGTTGTGGCTGCAGAGAGCGCAAAGTTCCGCAGAGAAACGCCGAGTGCGAAGAAGCAAAGAGAAGCGTAAAGAAGCACAGAGCAGACAGAGGTTATTGAAGCTGAGAGGAAGTGGAGATGAGGGCGCAGAGGGCGCAAGCCGCCGATGCGAACGGATCTCCTTTGCCGCGCAAGCAGGCAGTTGTGATGGACGTCAATACGAGTAGTCTCGCCCAGTTGGGAGGGCACGAGTGGTGTGGCGAGGTGGGTGGCGGAGAAAGCAGATAGGCGGAGAAGAAGGAACAATGGACATACTCCGTAGTCGATTGGGAGAATTGATTGATTGAAATAAGGAAAAGAGTAGAAGAACGAGCGTTGAAGGCCAGGAAGAAACAAAAGCAGAAAAAGGGCGGGAACAATCGACCTCACGGCGATGTTGGGCAATGGCTGACAGAGGTGCGCGACGACAGGGCGTCGCATGACAGAACCTCATCGTGGCTGCCTGTTCAGTATTACGGAGTACGTAGCACCGTTTTGATAATAGAGTTTGGGCGGCGACCGAACGGGCGTCCATGCTAGCGCGAAATTGGCGCGGCTATGACAGGGGAGGCGAGGGGTGTACTTAGTGTGCAACGCTAACGGTTAAGGAGAAACGGGGGCAAAGAGGCGAAGTACTCGTAGAGAGGAAAGAAGCGATAAGGCAGGGTGAAGGACTATTACGTAGAAGTCCGTACTCGTAGGAGGCTGGCAGGTTGCCAGAGCAGGCTGTTATCAGGAGGGAGAGGGAATCTGTCAGGCAAAGCTAGGCAAAAATAACGTTTGCCGCCTTGAAAACGGCGCAATGCTATTTTCGAACACTCCGTATTCGTTGTACTCGTACGAGTACACGAACAAGGCGCGGAGTGATAGCGCTACCCCGTGAGTAGTTCATGCTCTACTCGTACTGGCTATTGCGTCTTTGTTACTGCTACTATTTGGTAGTCTTAAAGATGCGCTAACGTGGTAATAGCTGCCTAGCATCTGGTAAGCCTGAGATGTTACAAGTACGAATAACTAACTATGTATTCATACTATTTAATATTTTTACGAGTGCTATAGTAGTAGGATCTACTCTGGGCAGTAGCCGGTTTGTTTAAGTCGGCAAGATAGTGATTCCTGGGGGGGCAGAACGAGAAAAGCAGGCCTGCGCGGTTTTGTGTCTTATTCGTAATACTACGGAGAACTCCTTGAGCATTAAGATACGAGGACAGTGCGGTGTAGTATACTCGTAAGCACGAGTACGAGTACGTATCTTACAAGTATCGTACGCAGTACTTGTACGGAGTACGAGCTCCTACGATACAGTCGCCACCCGTACGGAGTACAGATAGTATGAGTACGAGTAATGTAGCCAGTCACGCCCTGCCGCCCAATCACCGGCATGTCGTCCCGCCATATATCGCAGCTATGACTCATAGTCGCCGGGTAGAGCCTGTAAGCTGCTGTTCATCCGAAACGTGCCTAAGCGGGCGGAACAGATCTCCGCTTTTATCGATAGGGTGTGGATGTAAGTAATGTGCCGAGCAAGACGATTATTTGTACTCCAAAACACTTACAACCGTTTGTCTGAATTACTTCGTCGATTCCGCACCTCAGCTCCAGCCTTTACCCGGCTTATCGTACGTAGTATATCAGCCGTAAACCAAATCCCGGGGATAGAGCCCTATTATACTCCGTATCTCCTCATACGAGTACAAAGACCATACGATAGTCTTGTACAGTTCAAGTTCTGCTTAAAAACCTTGGAAGATACTCGTACTCCGTACTCGTGCGAGTTAGTCAGCGCAAAATAAGCCAGCCCGTTGTTCGTTATACTACGTGCTATTTCGTATCTTGCTACTTCTTCTATGCTATTCTTTACGCCAATTTTGTACCCCTCTGCCTTAACCATTACTGATTTCAGCAGTACTAGTTTCATAATACCCATTCTCTGTCTTATTAGTATTACGAGACATGCTGGCCGATCGCGTGTGTGGGCAGTGCGGATGAGTATTCGTACAGGACTTGTATGCGCACAAGTAGTTGTGTGTACACGCGTACGCAGCTCTTCTCTTGAAACTACCGTGCTGATGCACGAGTACCGTATTTTTGTGCCTGCACCCCGACGCGAATAAACGTACCATTGCAAACGCAACCAGCGCACCGCTTTGTCTGTCGTAGCTGCAGTGCAGCGCCCTTGCATGCGAACGGCAGAATGCTCCACTTGGCGTGTCCCGTAGTTTCCGTTTCGTGACTTCCGTTTCCAACCTGTTCGCCGCTGCTGTTGCCAATTTTCCCCTCCCCCTCACCTTCGAGGCGTGCCCGTGCTATTGCAAATTGCCAGATGACATCATGTCTCACTGTTATCAGCCTGACCTGCACGTGATGTGGCATTTAGGCCACAGCATTCAGGATGCCGCATTTCCTCTCCGTCAGCTTCCACCATGCGGACACTTACCGTCTACTCGCAATTCTAGACATGCTATCGTTATAGGACTGCCTTAAAAGTAGAGACATTACAGACCAGTCTTCTGCATTGGCCCTGATATTCATCTGCCAGCAACTCGTACTTGTACGTCGGCGCATTGTGTGCGTGATAACCATCGACACGCAGGCTATCCTAAGGAGAGCGGCGTACGAGGCGGCATGTCATGGCCTGTCTAGTCGCATGCATATAACGGACGCCCGAACCTGTGAGCTCCTGTATGATGCTCGTAAAATACAGACTCTGTACGAGGATTCCGTACGAAGTAGGAACTGCCTAATAAAGACCCACGCTGAGCCAATTCGTTGCTAGTGCCCGAGGCGGCCCGTGGGGAACCGTCTCCACTGGTCTACGGGTAAGTAAATAGTACAATAGTATTACGGAGTAATACTACGGAGTAATACATGTAATTATTCTACGACGCAGGGCCCAGACGACGTATTCAGCATGTGTCATAATAGCGTTAGCGACGGAAGTCCTAGTTCTCATCTACAAGCGCGAGGTATATTTCTTAAACGTGCATACGAGTACGTTTGATGGACTGCAGATAGGCTTTCCTTGGCGACGGCTTTTTTATGAGACAAACTTGTACGATTTACCATGCAACATCGGGTATTCGTAGTGGATATCCCTTGCAGGGTGAGTTAGGGTTAGCCCCCAACGATGTATATATTAGTATAGTCACACCTGCAGTACTTCTCCTACAGTTAGCATAAGCAGACACACTAGTAATACTACACACATATCTAACAGGTTATAAGCCTAGGCTGCCGTGAAAATTTTTCTTTTTATGCGTAATCTCTCTTTACACCTACACACGATATTATTACTAGAATCTTTTTATAAGATTAAGATTATACTAAATACTAAACGTTATAAAAGATTATTAGTCACTGTTACTATGTTTACTCTATGTGAGAGTTCTACCAGAGGAAGAAGTCGCAGCTGGAAGAACGAAACTGGTTGAAAACTAAGCTGAGGAAAAAAGGAAGGATCAAGGCTAAGTTTTACAAGCAGCATCCCCCATAGTTATACCCCTTCTTTCCTCGCGCCTATCAAGGTCCCTTTCTTCCCACGCGGCTATCGCGGTCCCTTTCTTCCCACGCGGCTATCGCGGTCCCTTTCCTCCGTTGCCGGTCACCAGTCGTGCGCTGGCAAAGTGGTTGCTGCCCAGCTGGCCTGACGGTTGGGATCGTGTGCTGGCAAAGTGGATTTCGAATGGATTTCGAATGGTCTAGCCTGCGTGGGTAACGGGTGCGGTCGGAGTAGTGGCTGACTAAGGCAGGGAGATGCTGAGGGCAGAGCCGAGGCTTATACCGGGCCATGGCCCGTCACAATTTTTTCCCCCGGGTCTAAATGTATGAGCTAGAAGTTCGTCTGATATGCCAGTGTAAGGAGCGAGCTGTCTTTGTTGCTGGTCGCACACTGCTAATTAAGCGTCGTTCAGCGTTCCTGTCCGGGGCTTTGGATGCTCCTAAAAAGACAAATAATTGAGTCAAGGCTTTACGATAAAGGCACTGGAATGTGATTTGGCCATACGCTTTTCATTTATTTTGCTCATTCTTGTCGTCGACGTCTTCGCTACTTTCATTTGCGTTCTCGACCTCGACTTTCGCCACTTATGTTGCTATCCTAGTCCTTACTAGCATCTTTCAGCAATATCGCAGTCCCGTCGATATCGCAGTCCCATCGACTACTATTTTACAGCGCACTCTTCTCCGTTGGCGCTATAGACTAAGACAATGGTGGTGTCAGTCGTATCAGTGGTGACGGCGGCGTGGTGTCCTGAAGGTAGAAGAAGCGAGTATACTCCTCCCCGCTAATCAAATTCTCAAAGCGACTTTTCTTGCTAGTGGGCGTATCCTACCACGCAGATGCAGACACATTGCACGGCAGGCGTTTCTGTCACAGCTGTGACCTGTAGCAAACTGATGAGCACACCACATGTAGCTGTAGAGTGCTGGAAAAAGCCGCCAGGAGACAGCTAGAGCATGCTTATCTTCAAAGCCGTAAGTCTACTTTGCCGAATTGTGTCTCTCCTCTCCGTCCGTAGCCAAATCAGCAATGTCACCGCCTGCCAGCCAGAGTGACGGGAGCGCCATTAATGCGCAGATCAGGCCGTTCGGGTCGATTGTGTCCATGTGGCCAGCATTGGCTGTATCTGAGGAGGCGGAAACTCAAGTCCAAGTCTGGGCCGGAGTCGTCTGAAGAGTATTACTCGTCTCTGTCTTTCTTTTCACTACCGTTAGCTCGCCAGTATACTGTGCTGTTGGGTATGCTCATCGAGATCGAGCTTGAGCGGTGACAGACAAATACAGCCCGGTCACAGTGCCAGCGCCGATCCACTGCTACTTCCCCACGCGCTTTACTTCGGCAGCTCTGTGATAGTAACCCGGGCGTGGGGGGACGGTGGGGACGGTGATGGCGGCAGATGATATGACGGCGGCTTCATTAAGGAAGCTCATCCGAAGTGTCTCAGGAAGTCGAACCGTTCAGACACTGGCGGTGACCAAGTTTGGGGGCGGACTGGGCGGTGGGGGAGCCGGTAAGCTGTCTGATGGTGGTGGCTCTCCTCGTAAATTGTACAAAATAGTGTTGTTGTTAGATCTTGACCCTCGCGATGATGGCAAAGAGGCGATCAAAGTGCCCATAACTATAGTGGTGACGATGACGAATGATCGGTGCGTTCAAATGCACAAGTGGAAGAAATTTGACAAAGCCACACGCCTACAGAGTAATCTGTACACATGCGCTCGTACAATACGACCTTATGGTCTATCTGTGGAAGTACACGAACGCGCCATATGGTACATCAATCTTGCTGCATCGCACGGTTGTCGCGGCGCGCATCCAATTGGCAACGCTTGCCAAGGCTCGGATCTGTAATACTGGTGGTTTTGCCGCAGCGACGTGATGAGTAATACTCGTAGCGATATTTCTATTATAAGCGGTAAGCGTACTGCACGTGAACAGCGTGGGATATTGCATGCGAGGACTTTGCCTACTCTGTATGAAATTTATGAACTTCGTGAAATTCGCGCTCTACTTGAACCGGACGACCCCGAGGACGAATGATCTAAGAACGAGGCAGCCGCGATCAGGCCATTCCGTGTGGCCTTGTGATTGGCCAAAGTGGGGCTTTTATAATGGGGAATATTCGGCATGCAGAGCCGTGGATCGACAGGGACGGGGTTCCAACCTGAATCGCGATGACGTTTTGCATCCTGTGTTTGAAGCGCGAATCTTTACGAGTAATTTGTCTGTGTCTGCCGCTTACCGCCGATCGGCTGTTTCCGTCTGTTTCTGTTGGACCAAGAGGCTGCTACATTAGGGACTTTGCGGTCGGAGAAGCAGGCCTGGAATGAAGACAGAAGGTGCAGAACATTACAGGGATAGCGCGACTGTAATACTCCGTACGAGTACGAAGTTTGGCATATGTATGATGCACGTGACTAAATGGCTCTACGAGTAGGAATAAGCAATCGAGTACACGAATACTGAAATGACCGCCATCCCACTTTCTAGATTGGTGGCTCCAGCTCAAGCCGCCCACAAGCATGCCACGGCGGCCAGAAGCCACGGCCGCTGCGGGGGTCTCCGGCAGACGAATAAACGACTTTTCCCTACTACGGAGTAGTTGAGCTAGTACTAGTAGAGCACTGCCGTTGTAGGTACGTGCCTCCGACGCTCTGTCATCAGCTCATGCCGATCGTAAGATCCCATCGTTCGGCGTGATCTGAACAGACCCATTCCACCCGCAGTGGGGCCGCGTATTAGTCGCTCAGACTTACTTCGTACGAAGTAGGGCTCCTGCCGGTTACGAAGGAAAGACAGAATTGCTTGCCGTGCTCGCCGCCTTTCTCCTTCGTGCCCGCCTTTTCTTTCTTGACCCCTGCTTCTGCGCTGCTTATATACAGCGCTGCCCGGCCCAGTCGTTCCACCCAGCCTGCATTCTCGCCAGCCCGCTGACTCATCACCAAACCATATTTCCATCACCATATCCATCACCGCATTGACGGGCTTCCTCTGCTTCATTACGCCCGCTTCTCGCGCTCTATTGCCCGCCTGGCTCCTGGCCCATGAGACATAAGCCCACCCCGGCCTCCCCTCCACACCACTATGGATATTGGTCACCCCACCGTCCCGCGCCTCGACTACCTCTCACCCCAACGCCCTCAGCTTCAACGCCAGCCGTCGCTACAGAAAGAGACATCGGACGCGCTCTTCAGCTTCTCACCCGACTCTCTTTATAGCTACTCTGTTGATGAGTACAACGCCTTTGCTACAGCGTCATCCGCCCTCTACGCCACAGACTACAGCGCCGACTCGCCGCTGTCGCTGGGCTCGCCCGTGTCGCCAACGAATCTGTCTTCGTCCATCGCATCGTCCGACGTCAACGTATCCACCAATTCTGCTGTCGCGCTGTGCGACTTCAACGACCCTTGGACTATTGAAAGCGAGGACTGCGCCGTCAAGCCTGAGCCTGACACCCCGCCCTTTGACATCCGTACCGTCTCCGTCAGCCCGGCCATTGATCCTCTGCGCCTCGCTGCCAGCGAAGACGCTTGCTCCTACGACTTCGCCTTGCCAGTGCTTGAAACCGATACCATGCCCTCGCCGCGAGACCGCCGCTACGCTGTGCGCAAATCGAGTGGTGCCCGCAAGCCCGAGGCCTTGTTCTCTGCCTCGAAACCCAGTTCTACATCCGGACCCACGTCCGGTTCCGGCCCCGGACCCGTTTCCCTCAAGCGCAAGTCCAGCTCCGATTCATCCGGTCTGCCGTCTCCGCCCGCTCAGTCCGCCGGTGCCTCTGGCACCTACCAGCCCCCAAAGAAAACGGCCCACAACCTTATCGAAAAACGTTACCGCACCAACCTCAACGACAAAATACTCGCCTTGCGTGACTCTGTGCCTTCGTTGCGCGTCGTGGTACGTCGTTCCGACGCAGGTCTAGAGGAGGACGAGGAGGACTGCCGCATGGGCATGGCCATGGCCGACGACCTCGGCGGCCTCACTCCCGCCCATAAGCTCAACAAGGCTACCATCTTGGGCAAGGCCACTGAGTACATTGCCCACTTAGAGCGACGAAACGAGCTTTTAGCGCGCGAGAATGAGAGTTTGCGCAGCAAGGTCGATGGTTACGAGATGTTTGTGATGGGGCGCAACGAGCAGAGCAACGTCTGGAATTAGGACAGCCCATCCAAAGAAGGAGGAAGAAAAAGAATAAGTAGGGGTTTACTTGATTTTCCATTCCTTTGGCAAGGGCATAAAATGAGGAGTTTTTTTTTCTTGGTACGTCCTGCTTCCTCCTGCAGGCTGCGATACCATCCTGGCGCTATTTGCGCATCGACATAGCGCAGCTCTGGGTCGGTTCCAATCATAGGCGTTTGGTGCTGGAGTATGATGGCTTTCCGCAACTCTTTATTTATGGTCACCGTTCATACAGATGTTATTATGTATAAAGTATAGGTACAAAAGAGGGTAATATGTTTCAGACAATCAAACATAAAAATAATATGACATCCTGCTAGCCTATCGAACGGGACATGGGGACTTTGCCTGGTACCACCGGAAGTTTCACCCACAGGCCGAGGTAGTGGAATACTCCGTACTGTGAATGCGGCTGCCAGACGGCGCCGCTACACATCGTCCACTGCCCGGCGGTCCGACGGCGCTGGAACCCGGAGGCAATGCGCCTCTGGCTCCGGCGCATCCCTACTAGTCCAGACCAACGTATGGACTTTTTCCGCTACCTGGCTAGCAAGCCAGCTATATTTTCTTTGTTCCTCTCTATTGCAAACTACTAGGCGCCCGCCCGCGGGCCCGCGTAGCCAGAGATGAGGTTAGGAATCACCCTAGCCGCCGTCCTTACAACACGGGGGGGGGGGGGGGGGGGGACACGCACCATGGTGCTCCGAATAGGCCTGAAGAGGTGAAGAAGGGACTGACGCTAGACTACGCGCCGGATGTCATTTAGTAATATCTGTACTTAGCATTAGAGTTAGACCCCCTGCCTCCCCCGTTGCATGCCCCTAGGGGGGCGTTATGAAACCCTCCGGAGAACCCGGAGGGGGCACTGCAGATAAAACCAATACAATACGGAGTACAATACAATACAATACAATACAATAAAAATAATATAGCCGGCCTTTCAGGCTGACTTGACACGACACGCATTACATCTAAGCGCGCGACCGAACACATTGACCGACACCTAGCCCACCTGGGCGGACTAGAAACCGGCACGACATGCACGGAAGTGCTCTTTATAGGCCAGAGGAGGTAAAGAAGGGATAGACGCTAGACTACACGCTGTATGTCATTTTCTAGGATATATATCCTCGTCGTCCACGGTGCTTACAGGAGGGGCATTGGTGTATGCTGACCCTGTCCGGATAAGCGTGCTTGGGGTTGTTGAGGTAGGTACGCAGAAACTCTGCGTAAGCTTAATTAGCACGGTCAAACGGGTGAGTGTCTGGGCTCTCTTTATGGTCATACGTGGTCTGGTTGTAGCTGCCTGTACCGAGGCCAGGATTTCTGGAGCTGGGATGCTTGGAGTCGGAGCCCTCATAACTTGAGTCCTTGGTTTCAAACTCCCTGTATTTGTTATATACTGAGCCTTTATAGCTTCGGTACTTGGTTTTCTTGTAGCTGCGAATCCAAGAGTCTTTATGAATGCGGTACTTGGTGCCCTCGTTAGAGTACTTCGACCTATAGTCGCTTGCATACGATTGTTACTGGACTGCTGGAATTGGCTGGTAGACGTGTCCAAGTGGCCAGTCAATCGCGCGGACAATCGACCAGAAAGACGGCTTGAAGCCCAGCGGTCTGCAATTAAAAAGGTAGGATCAAATGTCCGTGAGAGAGTCCGCTGGGTGAAGGGAAAGACACCGGCTTTGAGTAACGGATGCGGTTGGTTGTTTTCGGGATGGAAAAGGCACGCGGTGTCTCGGTATAAAATATGCCAGGCCGCGCGGGTTTGCGCCTAAAGCGCGTAAGGGGTTAGCTGCATCTGGCTTTGTTTCATAAGCTGAAATATGGACATATGTGAACAAGTGTCGGTGGCTGTCGAGGCATTCCACGGGACACCCGCGATAACATATTTCACACGTCGCCCACATGATGGGCAAGGGTTGTGATGGTAGGTGGTTGTAGTGTCGATAAAGATGGGTAACAACTTGTCCGAACCAAGACGAGGATGGCAAAAAAATAGAACTGGAATGGAAGAGTATCTAAAGGAGACATCTTCTTATAGTTATGCGCGACAGACTCTAGAGATATGTTTGCGCAAAAAAAAAGGGGCAACAAGGCGGCGAGGGTGTGAACACGATATTGCTCGAAACGAACAAGGTCCTTGTACTCTAAACTTGGCGATTAGAAGATTAAAATCTTATTTGAAGGTGCACTATAAAAGAAGGACTGATTGAAAAAAAAGCAACTGAAAGAAGACCGTAGCTTGAAAGAAGTTGAATTCAAAGAAGAATAGGCAAACTAGGGTTTATGGCGGATTATAAGTTTTGAGAAACCCAATTGCAATAAAGCAAGCGAGTTTGAGAAAGACAATGAGATAGTATAAAACTAAGAGCCTGGGCGAACGTTAGTGACCGGCTAGTCAGAACACCAAGATGGAGAAAATATCTTGAAGAAAACAGTATTCCATCCCAGCGTGAGAATACAAGGTATGACAGCAAACAAATATAACACAGCAAATTATAGTCGGATGAAATTCGACCTGGCCGTGCTTGCCAAGCGATCCATTCTTCAAATGACTGCAAACCACACCTAAATATCGTACACTGCGCACTGCATTCCTAATAACGACGCGTCCAGTTGCTTGGCATGTCTGCTTCAAGTCTGCCGCCTGAACCTCTGTTGCACGTCGCGCGAGGGTTCGGCGGCCTCAGTCTTGATCTGTGCAAAGACAGCATCATTTTCGGTCCCCGTATCGCTTGCAGAGTCCCCAATGCTGCCCCGGACAGTCTTGCCCACAGTCTTTGCTTTGGGTCGGGCCTCTTCGAGCCGGGCTTCTGCTTCCGCATCTACCATTTCGTTCATTGTCCCGCATCCCATACACCGCCATGGGCCGACCTCCGCCACCGTGTGCATTCCTGGTGGTGCCTGACCATTGACGAGGCGACAAGTACGGCAAATAAGCACAAGGCGGTTACGCGCGGCGGTCTCGTCTTCACCCATCAGAAGGTCGAGCAAGCGGTCATACCAATGAGGAGCAAAGAAGGCTGCAGAGACGTATTGGCTAGTGGAAGGAGACAGGCTAGAGAGACCGTGGGTGCTATGAAGTCGCTTGTCCAAGATCTCCTGGTCCGCTATGCCCCTTTGTCGAAGGTGTGGAGGGGCGGCGGCCGAAGCGTCCGGCTCGTCAAGCCCAAAGGCGTTTGGCGCAAATTCAGCAGCCTCATCAGCGTCAGGAGTGCGGCGGATGTTGGCCGTTGGCGGAGGTGGCAAATTGGTGCGAATAGGCTGCGCTGGGGAGGGTTGTCGGGGTGCGCTTTTGCCAAGGCCTGCCGGGCCACAATCTTGTCCACCTGGGCCTGCCGGTCCAGCCAGGTCCGGCCCGTCCGTCTTACGGCCTTTGCGTTTCGAGTCGCCGCCGTACTTCTCAAGCAGTTCGAGCGTGGAATCGTACTTGGTGGCGTCCTTGAGCTGCTGGATAGTCTTTTCACGTTCGGACTGGTGGTCCTTGAGCTTGCCGGCGAATGCTTCGATACGGAGGTTGTAGTAGGCGGCGAGTGCGGTGCGGGTGGCATAGATACTGAGGCGGTCGCATCAGTACTCCGTAGAGGAAGCACAAATAGACAAGCAAGGGAACCCGAGCGAACAAACATACCCGACTGGGCCTCCTGCCATCCCTGTCCATTCCCACGCACCCAGATTGCGCCAGCCTACCACCAGTACCAGGACAATCGCGTATACCAAGTAGGCAAATGTCAGATAAAGTGTCGCCAGAACGCGCACCCGGCGCGAAGTCGAGCGCATACGATCAAGTCGGGCCTGAGTCTCGGAGATCTTGGCAGCAAGACCGGCAAGAGCCTTTTCGAAAGACGCTGGCGAGGCGTCGGCAGCCTAAAGGGTTAGCAGACGAGAGTGGATAAATTGCAAGTATACGGCGTAGAAAGCCTACCTTCCATGGCCAGAAGGAGACCATGGTGACCGGAAGCTGTGCAGATGTGGTTTAAAGCGGCGCGTTGTATCGATGTAGTTGTTAAAGAGATCTCTTGTTAAAATTGTCTTCTCTTAACTTTCGCGCTTTTTCGCGTTTGTTGCTATCCTTTCACCTCTGCTTTTTTAAAGTCGATACTGCTGTAGCGGTATGGGCTGTTGATGCATGGGCCGGCGCAGCTGGTCCCAGATCAGAGGCACAGTCAGCCGTAGCCGTCGGACTGAGGTTTGAGATGTATAGTTGAAGATATTGTGGCATGGGGTGGGTGACGAAAGAGGAACAAGCCTAACGAGCTAACGAGCAGCCGCCATGACTAAGCTAGGTATTGCACTGACTAAGCCCAGGTGGTGTCGCGTCCTTTCGAGTATGGAGTACTGAGTACGGAGTATTACTCCGTACTTGTACTCCGTACTCCTGGCAAGGACTGCACTTCACTGCAAGGGTACGGCCTCACGAGCCGCACTCGTGCACGCAATCAAGGCTTTGCTTCTACATCCGTTCTTGCACTAAGACAAGAGTCAGTGAGGCCACACCTGTGTTCGAATTCTGTTACGGGCGTGCTCTTGCTTAACTTTGATGAAAAGTTTGGTCCGAAACTGGCAAAGTAACGACTCTGACAGGAGAGTGGGAGACATGTTCCAAGTGAGTTCGGATGGGACGACCGGGAAGGGCGGAGAAAGATGGAAGAGATTGAAGAGATAGAGACGGGCGTGGAGAACAAGGAACGGCAAGAACGAGTGCAAGACGAGAGTCGGAAGATAACGCGTCACTAACGAACCAGAGAATTCGAGGCGCCATCGACCGGACTATCGCAGAGGAGCAGGCGCGACAGCAGCGAGCGGCCGAGCAGACAGGAACAGACTCACGTGCGGCGTCGCCGGCACGGCGATCAGCCTCTGTATCGCGGACCGGCAGTGGGCGACGGGTGGGCAAGAGGCGCGACGACAAGATATCTAGTGGGAGTCCAGCTGCCAACCCAGATCCTGCGGTATTCGAGGCGGCATTTGTGGTAGACGACAGCGACGAGCCGTCGCGGGTGTCGACGCCAATGGAGGAGGATGGGAAGAGCGGGAAGACGGGGGCGGAGATGGGAGAGGCCAGCAAAGAGAAGGCCGAGGACAAGTCTGAGGACAAGTCCGACACACCTTCTGCCTCCATTTCACCTGATATTCGCGCCCGCCTCCGCAAGCTCGAAAAACTAGAGGCTACGTATCCAGAACTGCTGCGGTCATACCGCATTGCACATGGGCGCGCCACATCGATTGAGCCGTTTGAGCGGGCGCTGCGTGAGAACACACCGCTGGGATCGATCCGGGACCCAGAGGCCTTTGTGGAATACCTCAACCAGTTATCGCTCAAGGGCGACCTGGTACTGGACGAGCTGAAGCGTGTGACGGGCGAGCGCGACGAGTTGCAGCGCTCCTTGGCGGCTGCAACGGCAGAGGCGGATCGTGCGCGCGAAGAAGCAGCTGGCCAGGACCGTGATGGGTTCTTTGTCGACAGTGAGCTGCCACAGCTGCGGGCAGAGTTGGAAGAAAGGGAGGAGAAACTCCGGAGGGCAAGAGAGGAGGTTCGGGAAGCAAAGGAGGGGCAGTCGACTGCCAGAGAAGAGCTGTCAGCGACCAAAAACAATCTATGCGCCGCCAAGGAGGAGCTGTCAACTGCGCAAAAAGAGCTGTCGACAATGAAGAACGAGTTATCTATGGCAATGAGCAAACTGTCCGTTGCCCAAGCCACCGTCACATCAAAGGCTTCTCTCGAGGAACAAGTCGCCAAGTTGAGCAAGCGTGCGGTGGAGTCGGCAGCAACAGTGGCACGGTTGACCAAAGAGAAGAGCGCAGATGCGGCAGCGATTGCCGAGTTGAAGGCGGCGGCGACGGCGACCAAGACTCTTGCTACCAACACCAAGTCTATGCCTGCAAACCCTTCCACTCTCACAGCTAGCGGCAAGAAGAAGAGGAACAAGAAGAAGAAGGGCGGTGCAGCGGCTGTAGAGCCGGCGCCGTCCGAGACGTCAGAGCTTACGCTAGTGGCGGAAGCTGAAGCAGACACGGACGCGGATGCGGATGCGAGCGCGAATGCCGAAACGCACGGAGCCCCCGAGACTGAGACATCAGAGATTGGGAACCTGCTCGCCGACATCGACCTCCTGCGCGCGGAAGTGGCCGACCGCGATGTGCGCATCGAACGATTGGTAGCGCAGCGCAAGGCGGAAGATGACCTGCGCGAGGAGATCGCGACACTGCAGGAGAACCTGGTGCTGATCGGGCAGGAGCATGTGACGGACAAGGACATGATCAAGCAGTTGCGGGAGGCGAAGGCGGCGCTGGAGGAGCTGGTGGTGGCGAGGGAGAAGGAGTTGTCGGCGATGAGGGTGGCAAAAGAAGATGCGGAAAATGCGCACAAGAAGGAGAAGGAAAAGCGGGAGGAGGCCGAGAGGTCGGTCACTTTGATGAGGGACAAGGCAAAGGTCGCCGAGGAGACAGCGACATCCATGATGGAAAAGGCGGCACGCGCCGAGAAAGAGCGCGACGCTTTGCAGGCTCGCGTCAGCGGGCTACAATCAGACGTGGGTGCTGCGAAGCAGCTGGCACAGAGCCGCTTTAAGGATGTGGCGGAGCTACGCGAAATTCTGCAAAAGGCGCAGCCGGAACTGAAGAGCCTGCGGTCAGAGGCGGCGGCGCTCAAGACGGTGCGTGAAGAACTGGCAGCAGCATCTGCAGGCCGAGTGGCGACAGAGAAGAAGCTCGCCGAGTCCAAGACAGAAATAGCGAAGGTGATACGATCCGTTGCGGACCGTGATGCCGAGGTTAAAGCGCTCCGCGACATGCTAGCCGCGGAGACGTCGCTAC
Source organism: Grosmannia penicillata (assembly GCA_002778075.1). NCBI lineage: Eukaryota > Fungi > Ascomycota > Sordariomycetes > Ophiostomatales > Ophiostomataceae > Grosmannia > Grosmannia penicillata. The sequence continues at coordinate 109,145 of PCDK01000001.1, read as the reverse complement.
GGCAGCGCGCGGAGGATGAGAAGCGCGTGGCGGGACGAGATCAGCGGCGAGCGGAGGCGGACAAGATTGAGATCAGCGCGCGGGCAGAGAAGGCGGCGCGCGAGCTGGAAGCAGCGCTCAAAGAAATGGCCGGACTGCAGCCGCGCGTGGCCGCTCTTGACAGCGAGGTGGCACGACTGCAGCGCGAGAAGGAAGCGCTGCAGGCGGAGGCGGCGGCCAAGGGCGCGCAGTACATGAGCGCACAGACGCTTCTTGCGAGCATGCGCGACCAGGCCGCCGAGACAGGCGTGCAGCTGCGGGAGGCGCAGGCGGCCACGGAGGCTCTCGACGAGGAGCTTGCCGAGTGCCGCCGGCTTCTGGGCGAGCGCACGCGCGAGGCGGAGACGATGCGGCGGCTGCTCGCGGACGTGGACGGGCGCGTGTCCTCGCGCGAAGAAGAACTACGGACGCGGCTCGAAAATGCTGTGGCCGAGCGCGAGCGTGCTGAGGACGCCGCCAGCACGGCTGCCCGGCGCCGCGGCCGCGAGCTGGAGGATCTGCGCCAGCGTCTGCGCGACAGCGAGCGCTGCATCGCGGCGACCCAGGCCGAGCGCGATGCCGCACAGCAGGCTTTGCTGGACCAACAATCGGCGGCGGCGGCGGCGGACAACGCGGTGGCGGCGGCTACTGCCGAGGTGTCGGACTTGCGCACCGCCGTGGCCTCCTTGCAGGCCGCACTCACTGCTGCCGAGGCGCAAGCCAGCGAGGCGGAGCGCCAGCGCGCCGGTCTGCGCCGCGTGCTTGACGAGCAACGCCAGCGCTACGAAAAGGCACTGCGTCGCGGCAGTGGCAATGCCAGTGCCAGTAACACGGGGAGCAGCTCCTCTGTTCCGCGCGTGGCTTCGTCCACAAGCATTGCCGGCTCGGCCAAAGGCGATGCCAAGGATGTTGATCCGGCTTACCTCAAGATAATCCTGCTACAGTTTCTCGAGCAGAAGGACAACCGTATGCGGGCACAGCTGGTGCCGGTGCTGGGACAGCTCCTGCACTTCGAGGGGTGAGTTGACGGCTAATATTGCTCCGAGGTTTGGTTGTGTATATAGCAAGTTCTTCCCCGCTAACAAGGCTAGATCTGACGAACAGAAGTGGCTCTCGGCCATTCAACACCTCTCGCGGTGATTGTGGTTGTCGTTGGCAGCATGAATGCCATCGAGAGCCTGGACTGGGGTGAAAAGTGGAGGGTTGTTCACCGTTGGTGGAAGCGATCAAGACGGAAAGACAAGAGCCTACATAGCTAACAATATAAGGCCAAATAATACACTAGAAATTCAAACGCCAGGTGCAGCCAAATTTCAAAGCATACGATACTCCGTATGCGTGAACCGAGCACCGCGTGATTTCCGACCTTTGCACTTTTCCTGTCTCGCAAACCGAACACTGTTACTTAAAGCATGGCCATTCAAGGCACAAACGACAAACGCAACGCCCAAGACGCCGTACCCGAAACCCCGTTAGGCTCCCTAGACCCATCCACTTACAACGGCGCCGCCGCAGTCCGGGATGGTCACGCCGGCTTTGAGGTTGCGGTTGACATCCAAAAGGCCCCAGTGGTCCTCCCAGTTCTCGTTGCCACTATCATAGGCAATTTTCCAGGGCTCGTCGAAAGCCTCGAACCAAAAGTACTGGGTACCGTTCGTGAGGGCACCGCAGACCCAAGTGGCCATGAAGGTGTTGAGCCCGGTAACGCTGGCGACGGCGGCGTCGGGGCAGGTGATTTCGGTGGAGCCGGAACCGCAGTCGGTTCCGCCCTCGGAGGGCCAGCCGGTCTCGCTGATGACATTGCGACTCGCGTTTGTCTTGAAGTAGGGGCTATTGCTGGTCTCCCAGAACGAATAAGTCCAGGCAGCAGCATCGTCGGCGTTGATGCCGCCAAAGAAGGGGTGGATGTTGGCCATGACGTAGTCGGAGGCGCTGGCGAGCTCGGCGGTCCATTCGTCGCCGAGGTCCGAGGTAGCGACGGGAAGCGAGAAGCCGCGCGCGGTGATGTTGCTGCGAACGTCTTGAAGGAGCGTGCTGAGCTCGGCCACTGTCATCTGCTCGCGGAACAGGATCTCGTTCGCCACGATAACGCCAGCAAAGGGCGCGCCTTGGTAGGTGTCGAGCACGTCCCAGAGCTGCAAGAGCTGGCGGGCATTGGTTGAGGCGTTGTTGTCCTGCCAAACGCCAATCCAGATTTTGAGCGTGTCCTGCATCTCAAGCGCGCGCACGGCGTGCAGCACCATGGCAGTCTGGTTGCAGTCGGTGCCGTAGAGACGGATCGTGTTGCTAAGCTGAGACAGGACGGCGATATCGAGGGTGACGTTGTTCTGGGAGGGCGGGCTGTCGAGGCAGGCGGGATACTGAGAATTGAGCGGCGTGTAGTCGATGCCGGGGAAGACCTTGTGGAGAGCGTCATTGTTGAGCAGCTTCTGGACGGCGGGACTGTGGAGAGTGTAGGAGGAGGAGTCGGCGGCGTCTCCGGAAGAGGTGTCCGCAGAGGCGTGCTTGTTTTTAAATACGACGCCGAAGACGACGCCGCACACGATGCCCACCACGACAACAGCGGCGACGCCGACGACGGCAGCCCAGCGCCAGCGCTTGGAGCTGGTGGTCTGGCGCGCGAGCCACTCGGATTTGGGTAGCGTGGCGGCAGCGGCATAGCCGGTAGCGGCGCCGGCGCCGACCGCGCTGTAGCGAGCGCCTGAGCTGACGCGGCTGCCCACGGCGGCGGCCACGCCTCCGGCCGCTCCGAGCGCGGCTGCGGTGCCGCCGCGGCCGCCGCGGCCGCTCGTGCCGGGAGCCCTACTCAGAATGGACGTGCGCGCACCGGGGCGGACGTACTCAAGGCCGTCGTCGCCATCGTCGGCGATGAAGCGCGGATCCACAGCGCCGAGCGCGTCGGCGTGGGCATCGACATGGGCGTGGCCCGAGTAGCCCTGGTACGGGTCGTCTGTGTAGATCTCGCGCGAAACGCGGTCGGCGCTGCGGGTGGGCGGCGTTGCAGTGCCGGGCGGCGCGGCCTGGAGGCGATACAGGCTGGAGCGGGAGTCGGAGGCGGCGGCGGCAGCATACTGGCCATCTGGACCTGCGTACGCGGGAGGCGCTTCGCCCGGCCAGCCCATGGCCTGCAGGCCGCTGGCACGCGCGCGGTGGTCTGCCACGGAGTAGGCGATGCCGGCGACACCACCAGCTGCGGCATCGCCAAAGTTGTCGGCTCCGGGGGTGACGTTCCAGTGTGGAGGGGGTGGAGGGGGTGTCGGAGACGGCTCAAGCTGCGCCGAGGCGCCTGCTGGTGTCCGCTGGAGTGCTGGCGCCAGTGGCAGCACCGTGTCGTAGCGGTGGTCTTCGTGTGGCGTGTAGTCGAGGGAAAAGGTGTCAAGGGGTTGCTGCTCGTCCGGCTCGGACTCGAAGGAGTATCGGCGCGACATGGCAACGGCGGCCACGATCGGGGCAGTGAGGCTGCAACGACTCCGTAGAGGAAAGCAGAGCAGACCCACCGGCAGGTGCGTACTCGTACTCCGTGACTGCTCGTATGCGAAGATGGCAGGGGATGAGCTGCGCCTCCGTCGTTTTTTGTAAACAAAACAGAGTGGGCGTTTGCGTTTCCGGCGAAAAAGATCGAGCCGCAGAGTTATCAAGTACTCCGTATGGCTGGAGCCTGGTATTGGGTAGACGTCTGGTATAGGCTCGTCGTCGTCGTCGTCGTCGTCGTCGTTGCTGTCGCTGTTGTTGTTGTTGTTGTCGTCGTCGTCGTCGTTGTCGTCGTTGCTGTCGCTGTTGTTGTTGTTGTTGTCGTCGTCGTCGTCGTCGTCGTCGTTTGTCGTTTGTAATGTTTTCAGTTGCGTCAGGTCGACAACAAGTAAGCTGCTCGGCACATGTGCGACAGGATTGCCTGCATTCCTCGTATTGGGCTGAGGCTTACGGCCAAGAATAACACGGCAGAGAGCAGGCTAGGAACACCAGCGCCAAGTGGGCTGTGTCCGTGCGTGCCACCTCGTACCGGTACGTGCTCAACGCGTCGATGCATGGCTTGTACTTGTTCCTCTGCCTTATCCTGTGGCCACGGTGGACATCATTCTGATCTTCGTTGCAATAACAAATGCCGTCAGTATTACGCCAGCGATGCGGCTCACACTGCGACTCGCGAATTGTAGCCGATTGAAGGAACGACTCGGCTTGTCCTGTAGTAAGTGTCGTGACAGATAACGCAATCGTACTTGTACTTGTACATGCACTAGTGTCACTAGTGCGACGGACAGCTGCGATTGGTTGGCCGAGCGACGTCCAAGTATTACTCGTACGGATGCTTACTGCACTTATGCATACTCGTACAATTTCGTGTGCTTGTTTGGATCTGTGGATGCCTTAGATATCGGGCAGACAAATGTAGGGCAGACGGACATAAACCGCAAATTTTAAGCACTACGGCGTACAAAATCAGCTAGTCATGCTTTGTACTAGACACTTACCTGTTTGTCTTCTTGTCCTCCGTCTTCGTCTTTTTGTCCACCTCGCTAAGATTGTCCCTATATTTGCGGCGGCGGACACTCCATGTGCCTGTCGCACTCCTGCCAGCACGACAATGGCGCTACTCTGTAGATGTGCGAGCATCGCGAGCCATTCGTCGGCCGCTCGTCTGCGCACCTTTACGCCCCCTGGCGGCCGGGCCATGGTGGGGGGGTGCTTGAGCGAACAGGGTGTCCGAGATACTCTACGGAGTACGGAATACGGCAGGCCTTTCCGGTGTGTGTATTCCACCCATAACGCAGCGCTTGATATACCGCGTGACCTCAAAGCGCAGCGCGTCGATAGCCGCGGCTAGACGGCCATACGGAGTACGAGTAGAGGGACGGCACGCGGTCATTGATCGGCGTGCGGGCCGCAACGAGACCGCAGGTGGCATACCCGCTGAACGTGCTCTTGATCTGACCGTAATGCAGCAGGAGCGTGCCGGCGTCGCTCAGGTGACGGGCCGCGAGAGCCCGCGCGACGTCGGCTTCCGGGTGGTCCCCGGCCGCTGCCGCCGGCATATTCCAGAGCCAGTCGGTGCTCCGAAAGATAGGTACGTAGCAAGCGCTGCTTCCCCGGCCTCAGTCCCGTCAAGTCCTGTTTCGACAAAGCGGAAGCCGCGCGCGGTACTTTTTCACACAACGCTGCGCGGTGGGATAGAGCGGTGAGCACCGACTGCTCCAGTGTAGCGCATAACGTGTGCCGCGAGCGCAAAGAAGTGACCCGTACACCATCCGCCGATGAAGCACTACGAGTAGACGTGCGACGCATAAAACGTGTCGAGAATAGGTGAGCGGTGACACAGAAAAACGCGCCATACTGTGGCACTGGAACAGCTGCACTTTGCGCTGGTTGGCGCCGGCACCAACGTGGCCGTTCAGCAGACGGACGGGTGCACGTGACGGCCCGCTCCGGCGGCCGTACTCCGTAGTAATCGAGGCCGTATTCCGCAGCTTGATCGGCGTTTGCCGCCGACGAGCACACAGCTGAAGTCCAGCGTCATCGCAGAAGTCAACGACTCCACCGACTGCACCTCAATAACACCGAACACAACAGTAGGGTCCTGTGCTTCCACGAATTCATGCAGTCGCTCTAGCAGGAGGCGCATGTTGGGAAAGAATGCCAGCCTTGTCGGCATCAGTGCCGCCGCATTGCTGGTGCCGCCGAGAATGCCGTCTCGCCGGTCGCGCGGCCTGCTCATCTAGGCCTGCCCCCACGGCCACCCATCTCGCCAGCGCCGCCGTCCGCCGCTCCCCAGACCCCTCCAGCACCGCTGCACTGGCCCCAGTGCCACGCACGGCCTCGACCCAGCTGGCTTTGGAGGAGCCCCATGACCGCTCGTAGCGGCGGCTCCCAGGACACACCGCTTGTCTCGAGCGCACCCATCGTGCCAAGCACGCTGGGGCCGTGACAAGGCACCAGGAAGTCCCAGTCGGAACTTCCCCTTACCTTTCCCGGAACAAAATACTCTAGCGCCCTTGGTCCGGACAGCACACATCCATGCGCTGGCCTTGTCGAGGGGATGGCTCGGGCGAGCGCAAGCGTTGAGCTGGCATCGAGAAAGGACATGCTCAACAACCTCAGTGAAGAGTCGATCCATACGAAGGATTTCGTTCTCCGCAGTGAATAGAGATCTGGGGCCAGACGACTAAAGATAAGGGCCGGCAAAGGACAAGCAGGTCGCGCCAATCAATCGCCGCTGGTGAATGGTAGTTTCAGACAGCTGTAGGGGAAACACTGCAAGTTTAACAGTCTCAACAAATTGCGCGCTCGCAGACGAGGCACCAGGCGACGACCGTAGGCCAGCCGCAGACAAATTCACGTGACTGACACACGATCCAGGCTAGGCTGCGCAGCTAGGCCGGCCACAAGTTTACAACTACTGCAAGAACAAAGCCCTGGGCTTAGCTATGTCGGCAACAAGTTAAATTTTCAACCCCGGAGTCTGTAAGTCTGAAAAACACGAAAGAAAACATTAAGGATTACCAAGAACAATGGAAATTCAAAAAACTGAAAGCAGAAAAAAAGGGTCCCAGAACAGCATCCTCCGAGCTTTGCGGTGCCACCGACGCAAACATTCACCTTCGTCTATTTCCTTTCGGGACAGCCGCGATTCCGTACCGGAAGAATAGCGGTCACTAGCTCGAAACCCACGAAAGTATCAAGTTTCAACTCGTAAACACTATTACTGTCGTCGACGCAAATGGACTTCGAAAGCCAAACCAAGCTCAATCCTTAAGCGATGGCAGAAATCTGGAAGGCCATAATAGGACCGTCCACAGCCTTGCTAACCTTGGAGTGGTTAGAGTATGTTTCGCCCATAGTCCAGTCAGGGTTGGTGTAGCTGGTCTCCTCGGCGGTCACGGTAAGGTTGACAGAACCCGCGGCGAAAAAAGACACTGGGTCCTCAGCACCAGGACAGGTCCAGGTCTGGTTGATGCTGAGAAGGTTGGAAATGGCATCAAAGGCAAAGGTCGTCTTGGTGTTTGTGTCGGATGCGGGATCCACGCATTCGTAGACAATGTTGCCGTAGAAGTAGCTCGGGTATTGGCTGGAGTGCCCGCTGCAGTTGGTGATAGGCTGCAAGGCTGTCAGGCCGGGGTTGGAAATGCTGAAGACAACCTCGCCGTTATCAAATGAATGAGCGGGAGTGGTCAGGGTCTCCGTAGCATCGACTTCAAAGCCCTTCATGGACCAAGCAAAACCCTCCTGGGCGTCGAGGCACGTAAAGTTACGGCCAAGGACGGGCGAGGCAAGGGCGCCCGTGGAAAGGGCGAGCAGAGAGATAAGTGTAGCCTGCATTGTGAAAAGGTTGTTGGCGGTACCAAGGTAACGATTGATTAAAAAGACGGCGGGTAGTAAGAGCAAGACTCGAGATGAAGTTGTAATTGGAGATGGGAGTGAGATCAAAATCCAACTTGAGTGAAGTCAGACAGACGTCCTTTATACTAGAGTACCCGAGATCCTCAAGTCCGCCTCGCCCTCCTTACAAGTATCTTTGTGCCCGGTTAGGCTTGGCGCGCCCCCTAACAAGAGCCGTACCGTACTCCGTAATACGGAGTACTATCCGCCGCTTCTCGAATACTCCGTACTCCGTAATTCTTCTCGATTTCTTGATTTTTTGCTCCGTAATACCTCGTACGTGTGCTTCGTACTCCGTACTTCGTAATACTTCATAGAACCCGCTCTGGCCCGCCATAGAAGACGTACGAAGCACGGAGTAGTACTCGGAATGACCTACAACACTTCCGGAGGGGCTACTTTGTACGGAGTATGTATCGTAATAGATTCCCGCGACCATTATTCCCTACTCGTTCTGTGTATTACTTCGTACGAGTAAAAAACCGAGCCCCTGTAGCGGAGTCGGCTGTCATTGGCGGAGACAAATTAAAGGGGATCCCGGTGAGGAATGTCCAGTTTAAATCGTATTTTTAACGATCGCTGTCTACGATCGGCAGTGATACGAGGTATTGTAATACTCCGTACGAGTACGAGTACAACGAAAGACGTCGAACGTGGAGACGTTCCACTCCTGGGCAAGTGGACTGGCTATGTGTTTGCCAGGAGCCCGGCTATTCCGACGTTGCTTGTTGTATCGTACTCGTACGAGTACATGTACGAGTATTACTCCGCACGTTAAAGGGATAATACGTGGACAGAGTCGGTGCAAAAGTTGATGGGCAACGCTAGGGCAGATCTACTCTATTACCGGTACCGACCACTGCTAGCAAAGCACACATTCAGTGTCAGGTCATGTGACCTGGCTCGCACAACCTCATTGACTCCAAAATGGCCAACTTTGACCAGTCGATCGTGTACGGCTGACCTGACCTACTCGTACACATTGTACGGATCTCGTGCCGGCTTGAAAGGCGGTCCGATGCGGGTGAATTCGGCTACGCTGACGGGCGAAGGCTCGACTGTGTATCTCAGTACGGGGCCGCGGCAGGGAACTGGGGGCCCTGACACCGCTCTCCCGTACTGTCGTCGACAAGAACCTCGACGGGGCTGGCTGACCGGTCTTTGTGGTCACCGATATGTCACTGTTATTAATGCCGCTGTTGGCGCTGTGTTGGACTTTCGATACCTGGCAAGTCCCATAAGTAGACAGGTCAAGGGCAGTCTCGTCCTCCCCTACTCGTACTTCGTATTCCCTGCACTGCCCTGCCCTGCAATTCGCCGGGACCGTGTCACTTCTGCTGTCCCGCTACATGGCCGAATTATAGACGTCAGATGATCATGAAGGCCAAGCACCCAGTCAAGACCGGCGTAGTGGCCTTTTACATTCTCTGAGGTCTTCGAGATCGTAGCCATTTTGTGTCAGCATCCAGCGTGTTACTGCGACGAAGGCGCACGTATTAATGGGGACGGAGCCGACAGAGAAACTGTTAGGTCATCATAGGACATATCAAATAGGAGGAATGCAGGACTTCTACTTTTCTTTCTTGTTAGAGAGCAATTCAGAAAGTGACTAATCAAACGTATGGTGCAAACTTTATTTTTCTTCATAGCCGTCCATGGTTTCTGCAGATTAGGAAAAGCTAGCTACCTGTCTCCGCCGAGACTAAGCAGTTGAGCACCCCAGCAGTTTCACGGCAAGGCGCAGAAGTTTAATTCAGCCCTCTCCAAAGTCATTTTTGTTTCAGCTGCTCCTCTAGCCAGCACAGATAAGTCTTGAAATGCCTGCTTTTTACAAAAGTACAAAGCTCAATAACGCTTATATCCGCCTCGGCACTCAGTGTGACGGTGTGACGTGCTGCCATCTTGACTGAAAAAGGGAAAATGAGGTTAATCTTAACTACGATTGGAGCAGCACGTTAGGTCAACGTTGCATAGTCGAGCACTCTTAATCTCTTGATGCATACAGTGTTTTCGGTTCTTGTGCGTCATTGCTTCTTTGTTTCTTTCTTTCTTTTGGAAGTTATAGAATCCTCCACATGGTAGCGTCTTTCTGATCCGTTGTGCATATCGACATAAAAATCTTTAATCATTGGTACAGTCGATCGCCTGCAAGACTGAATAATTAAATATCAAAAGCGCAAGAATGATTTTTGGTAACTGCGAGTCATAAGTACTAGCTCGTGATCTTGAGGACCGTCCAGCGCCATTCGGCTGTGATCCATTTAATCGGATAGGTTGTTGTATGGGCAGTATCGGAAAAGAGCTTATAAGCTGGCTGGCGTTTGCCTCTACTAACATAAGCGAGATCGCTAGCCTAAGAGTACAAGGGAGCAATCGAAGCGCCACTATTGAGTGATGGCTAGATAGCAAACGTATATAACGTATATCTCTATAAAATACAGCAAATCTTGTTCTCCGTAGGCCGGCGCAAATGGCCGTAAGCCGAACTCCAGCAAGTAGATATTTCATCGTCTTTTTCAGTGCTGTGCTGCCGCTCTCCAACCGCTAGCCACAGCGATGCACGTGTAAAAATCAACAGGCATTGCCTACAGGCGCGCGGCACCTCCGACAAGGTCCTCAGTAATCATCTCAGCAGCGCGCTCAGCGACGCCGAGCACGGTCAGCATGGGGTTAATGGTCGTCATAGAAGGGAAGACGCCGGCGTCGGCAATACGCAGGCGCTGTAAACCACGGACACGCAGGCGCTCGTCGACGACGGCCAGAGCGTCGTCGCCGATGCGGGTGGTGCCAGCGGGGTGATAGACGGTGTGGGCTGCACGGCGGGCATACTCGCTGATCTGCTCATCAGTCTGGACGGCAGGGCCGGGAGCAATTTCGCGTTTGATCCAGCCCCGAAAGGGTTCCTGCTGGGCAATGCGGCGAGCGGCCTTGATGCCGTACACAAAGGTGGCGGCGTCATAGCCGTCGGGGTCGGTGAAGTACTGGAAGTCCAGCGCGGGCTTGACAGACGGATCAGCGCTCGTAAGGTAGAGGCGGCCGCGGGAACGGGGGCGCGGGATGTTGGGCGTCATGCAGAAGGCGTAACCGTCAGCGGGGACATCGTAGCCAAGGCGCTCGGTGTTGAGTGTGAAGGGGATCTGGTAGCAGTGCATCATGACGTCGGCAATTTGGCCATCAGGGAGGCCGGCCGGGTTTGCCGGAGAGCGGCGGCCGGCGTCGGCGTTGGCGGGCTCTCTACGCAAGAAAATGCCAGCGTCCGAGTCCATGGTAGTCTGGTTGGGCGGCACCGGACGGTTGAGCTCGAACATGATGATGGTCTCGGGGTGGTCGAGTAGGTTTTGGCCGACACCGGGAAGGTCCTTGACGACGGGAATGCCGAGTGGTGCGAGTTGCTCCTTTGGTCCAATGCCGCTGAGAAGCAGCAGCCGCGGCGTATCGATGGCACCGGCGGTCAACACAGTCTCAACGCGCGCCTTCAACGCGCGACGGCTGCCGTCTTTAAGCGTAACGGAGACGCCCTCGACGTCTCCATCGGCGCCCACGTTGACACGCGATACCCAGGCGTCCGTCAAGATGGTTAGATTCGGCCGGTACTCTTCGCCGCGCAGGATGGGGTGAATGTAGGCTACTGACGCGCTGCTGCGGTGGCCATTGTCCGGGTTGTAGCTGATGGAGAAAAAGCCGACGCCCTGTTTCAAAGCTCCTTCAGCCTCGATCTCGCGGTTGAAGTCCGGGATGATGGGGATGTGCAGCGCGCTGCTGCAGGACGTCACCCAGTCCTTGGTCAGCTGGTTGCGGTGGCGGGCGTGCACCGGCTGCACGGTGTTGCGGAGCTTGTCCAGAGCATTCATGAACACGGGGAAGGTCCACCCCTTGGCGCCCATCGACTGCCAGACCTGCAAGTCAAACTCGAATGGGCGGAAGGAGATGAGCGTGTTGTGGGAAGAGCAGCCGCCGAGCACCTTTGCGCGGGAGTGTCGGATATGCGAGTTTCCTGGGATTGGTCAGAGCCAGGCGACACAAGGAGCACGGTTAAATGGAGACGGTGATGACGGGGAAGCTGGGGAAGCTGGGGAAGCGGGGGAAGCTGGGGAAGACGGAGAACGCACCGTTTGGTTGCTCTGTGGTCCCGTAGTCGTAGTCCAGCTCGCCGCCCAGTAGCGACAACCACTGCCGCAGGTCGAGGACACGGTTGTCCATAAAGTCGCTCGGCCCGGCTTCGATCAGCACGATCTTTTTGTCTGGGAGCGCGGCTGCCAGGCGTGAAGCAATGACACAGCCGGCCGTGCCGCCACCGACGATGACATAGTCGAAAGCATCGACGTTGTAGGGAAGGAAGGTGGTGGTCATGATAGGCAGAGGATGAGCTTGAAGCGAAGAAGCAGCCGGTGTCCCGAGTACAAGTGTGTACGAGTAGGTTCAAGTTATCTGCTGGGAGCAGAAGTGGCAGGCAACCTGTTAAGAGGCAATCGTCAAGAAGCCCAAAGGTCTCAGGACGGAGTGAAAGTACAGAAGTACAGAAATAGAGAAAGCGAAGTACGAAGTACAAGTAAGATAAAGAGATAAAAGCATCAATGTCCCTGAGATAAGGGATAAGCTGTCACTGCGGAGCCCTAACCCTCTGCCCTCTGGCGATCGTCTTTATGAGGCTAGCGAGCCCAGTCTGCTACTTCGTACTTTGTACTCTGTATGCGGCAGCCAGTCAGCCATAGGAGTATTACGAGTACGAGTATTGCTTCGTACGGAGTACGTCCGTCCCAGTACGACGTGCGTCGTACTCGTAATGTACGTATGAAGTAAAATCTTGCAGTCGTAGAATAAACCCCTGCATATCTCCCCGTTCCTGAGATCGCGTGCACTCACCAGATGCAGCAGAATCAGCCGAAGGTACAGATTACTTTGGGGCTTCCGATAACAAAGCGCCGGGGAAAGTGGACGCGGCGTGGGCGAAGTACGGAGTACTTACGACGTACTCGTACATGCAATACACAGCATCCAGGCTGCCTGGCGGGTACGAGTACAAGTACTCGTACAATGGATAGCGCGCATGCAGGCCGCTTTACAAGCAATACCTCGTACTCTGGAAAATTCGAGTGCATGAACGAGTAGCTTGACTAGTACGAGTATTACTCCGTACTTTGTACCATTACGGAGTAGTCACTCGAAGCTACAGGTAAGTACGAGTAAGCATGTGCAGTCTGATTGGCTTCCCAGCGCAGTGGACCCACATAAAAGCCCATATTTACCCATATATTTATGGACCTGATATCGTAATGACGTCAGTATGAAGGATTACACAAGTATACGGTATGGAGTTCCGGTTCGTGCTCAAGTTTTTTTTCGTTTCATTCGCGCAAAATCGCCGAATACTCCGAATGTACGGAGTAATACTCCGTAGTACGAACAGGTAATACAGGCACAAGTCTGGTGCACGCGTCTTTGTTTCGATTAAGAAACCCACCCACGCCGCTGCCGCCGCGCCGCCGCGCCGCCACGCCGCCACGCCGCCACGCCGCCACGCCGCCACTGCAACGCTGCCACTCCCGAGACGTCTCGTGTGCCGCCGTCCGTCCCGATTGACCATCGGCCTCTCCGCTGTGATCCCGTCACTTTGTCCACTTGACATCAGGCCCACTGCCCGTTGCTCACCGCATCGACTTGCTGCTTCTGTCAGTGCCTGGTGCTGCGTCGGCAACCGAGCTATTGCCGTATATCAGTGCCGGCGCCCAGCCTCGTACGACGTCTCCCGGTCGTACGAGCTCCTTGTCATCTTATCAGTACCGGTGACCCCCCTGTACTTCTCGTACGGAGTACCCTCACGTATCTTGCCAGGCGAGCACGAAGCATTCGAATAGCCGACCGGTTTTCCGCTCGATCTCTGCTCTCCCCCCCTCGCCTGATCTCTGCAGCATCCCGACTTGTCCATGGAGCAGGACCGCTACACCTTTTACGACGGCCGGCCGCAGCCGGCCGGCACTGACGAGTCATTCGTGTCGGTCAACCCCGCGACTGCCCTGCCGCTCGCCCGCATCTTTGTGTCGTCGCCGGACGCCGTCAAAGCCGCCGTGGCCAGCGGCGAGGCCGCATTCCCGGGCTGGGCGCAGACGCTTCCCGTCGAGCGAGCGCGCGTGCTGCGCCGGGCCGCCGACTTGCTGCGCGCGCGCAACGATGCATTGGCAAGGGTGGAGACGCTGGACGCTGGCAAGCCCTTTAGCGAGACGTCCGTCGTTGATGTTGCTACTGGTGCCGACGTGCTCGAATACTACGCGAACCTCGTGTCCTCGGGCGGGCTCAACGGCGAGTTTTTTGCATTGCGGCCGGGCCGGGGCGGCGCCTCCGTGCAGACCACCAAGGAGCCGCTTGGTGTCTGCGCCGCCATCGGGGCGTGGAACTACCCGCTGCAGATCGCCCTCTGGAAGTCCGCGCCCTGTCTCGCTGCCGGAAACACTCTCGTCTACAAACCGAGCGAGTTCACGCCGCTGCACGCGCAGCTGCTCGCACAGATCTACACCGAGGCCGGTCTACCGCCCGGTGTCTTCAATGTTGTCTACGGCGCTGGCGATGTGGGCGCCCAGCTCGTCGACCATCCTGCTATTGCCAAGGTCAGCTTTACGGGCCAGGTCAGCACCGGCCGTCGCGTTGCCGGTACTGCCGCTGGCGCCCTCAAGTACGTCACCATGGAGCTTGGCGGCAAGAGCCCGCTAGTTGTGCTGCCGGACGCCGACGTCGCGCAGGCCGTTGACGGCGCCATGATGGCCAACTTTTACTCCAGTGGCCAAGTTTGCACCAACGGCACTCGCGTGTTTGTACCGCACGCCATGCTGCCCGAGTTTGAGCGCATCCTCGTCGAAAAACTACAGTACGTCCGTGCCGGCGACCTCTTCGACCGCAACACCAACTATGGCCCCCTCAGCAGCAAGGCTCACTACGACCGCGTCGTTTCCTACGTGCGCCACGGCCAGGACGTCGACCGCGCTCGCGTGCTCGCAGGCGGCGTAGCGCCCCCTCCTGGAGTACCGACCGCGCTCGCGAATGGTTACTGGATCGCTCCGACCGTCTTCACCGACTGTACCGACGACATGAAAATCGTCCGCGAAGAAATATTTGGGCCCGTCATGTGCGTGCTCTCCTACGACACTGTCGACGAGGCTATCAGCCGCGCCAACTCCACCTCGCTTGGCCTCGCCGCTGGTGTATTCGGCCGCGACCTCAACACATGCCACGAGGTCGTCGGCGCCCTTGAGGCCGGCATCACCTGGGTCAACACTTGGGGCGAGTCGCCCGCTGAGATGGCCGTTGGCGGCTGGAAACAGAGCGGTCTCGGCGTTGAGAACGGTCGCCGCGGACTTGAGGCCTGGCTGCGAAATAAGAGCACCCTAGTGGAGCTGAGTGGCACCGTACCGACAGTATTTGGGAAGCTCTGAGGGCGGGCTTTTTGCGCATTCGTTTCAATGGACTGCACATTCAGGCCTGGATAGGGGCGTTTCAGTATTACATTAGGGTGGGTCAGCTTAAATTTACAGCCGTAAGACAGTTTAGGTCCGTCCTTGTCTTATGTGTATTACGCTCTTCATAACATCGCCAAGAAAGTACTTGAAACTACGTCGGCGGTAGGTAATAAATCAAACACAGAAGAATACTGCAGATGCGGTATGCCTCATGGTGAAAGTGACCTCAAGCAGGCGGCAGAATACGAGCGTATGGTGTAATAGGTCAGGAACATGTTTATTGGGCCTATCTACTCGCAAAGTACTGGCCCGTACCAAGATCGTGCACCCGATAGTGAGAAGCTATTGTGCAATCAGCAATTATCGTTGCTTCCATGATCCTATCGGATGGCTCGCGTATGGTTCGTTCCTCGAGTGATTTGCCCACTCTTTTTGTAGTATTACTCGTATTTAAGCGCAAGATCTGGTACAGTCGGCAAATTTTTGACGTGACTCTCGGAAATTCAACGTGTCTTGAAAGATGGCTAACGGGAATGATCAACGGTCGGTATGTATCTTCCTCGTTTGGTATGTACTCGTGATGTACGCAACACTTTACGTCACAAAGCACGTGTCCATACGCCTGTCGCGCATGGATTACTAAGAGTGGCGCTACTCCTCGTGGCGCCCGTCTCGGCAGACTGACTGATGCTACGAGTTATTACTCGTAAGGTGGGGTGTGGCATGGAACGACCCCTCAGCTGAGCAACGTTTTACCAGCTATAAGTCGCGCTTTTCTCGCAGTCTCTGTATCGACGTGACAGATTCTAACAAGACTCGACACTCAAGCCACACTACTTCAACATGTCTCTCTCCAACAAATTGTCCCTCGCGGACGTCGATGTCAGCGGCAAGCGCGTGCTGATTCGCGTGGACTTTAACGTGCCACTCGACGCCAACAAGAAGGTGACAAACACGCAGCGCATTGCCGGCGCCATCCCGACTATCCGGTATGCGCTGGATCACGGAGCCAAGACAGTCGTCCTGATGTCGCATCTTGGACGGCCGGACGGGCGACCGAATGCCAAATACAGCCTTGCACCGGTGGTGCCTGAGCTCGAGAAGCTGCTGGGCAAGTCCGTGACAATGGCGCCCGAGTGCGTGGGTCCGGACGTTGAGGCGCTCGTGAATGCAGCAACTCCTGGTTCCGTGATCCTTCTAGAGAACCTGCGGTTCCACATCGAGGAGGAGGGCAAGGGCGTCGACGCGAACGGCGCCAAGGTCAAGGCGGACGCAGCGGCAGTGGCGGAGTTCAGGGCAGGCCTGACCCGGCTGGGCGATGTGTACATCAGTGAGTATCTCTGATGTGGTCTGTCCATTCTCCCTTTTGCTAACCGCCGTCAAGACGACGCTTTCGGCACCGCGCACCGCGCGCACTCGTCCATGGTCGGCATCGACCTCCCGCAGAAGGCGGCCGGGTTTCTCATGAAGAAGGAACTGGACTACTTTGCCAAGGCACTTGAGAATCCGAAGCGACCGTTCCTCGCCATTCTCGGCGGTGCCAAGGTCTCCGACAAGATCCAGCTTGTCAACAACCTGCTCGATAAGGTCGACACGCTTATCATATGTGGCGGTATGGCATTTACGTTCAAGAAGACGCTTGATAACATGCCGATTGGCACATCCCTTTTTGACGAGGCCGGCTCCAAGACCGTGCAGTCGCTCGTCGACAAAGCTACGAAGAACAAAGTCAAGCTCGTTCTGCCCGTCGACTACGTCACGGCCGACAAGTTTGCGCCGGACGCCGCCACCAGCACCGCTACTGACGCCTCCGGTATTCCCGACGGCTGGATGGGCCTGGACTGCGGGCCCGAGAGTATCAAGCTCTACAAGGCTGCTATTGCTGACGCGCAGACGATCCTTTGGAACGGCCCTGCCGGTGTCTTTGAGTTTGACAAGTTCGCCAACGGCACCAAGGCCACGCTCGATGCCGCTGTTGACGCTGCCCAGAGTGGCAAGATCGTTATCATCGGTGGCGGCGATACCGCTACTGTTGCGGCCAAGTACGGCGTTGAGGATAAGCTCAGCCACGTCTCGACTGGGGGCGGCGCTAGCCTTGAGCTGCTCGAGGGCAAGGCTCTTCCAGGCGTTGTAGCGCTGAGCACCAAGTAGAACAGCATCGGTTTGTGTTGGAACATGGACCAACCAGTTTGCGTTGTGGAGATAAATATAACGTGGAGATAAATATAACGAGCGACATCCAAATAGGATTTGGGTCATCTTTGGTGAACAGCAACTGCACAACCTCTTCTGAACCAGCATAATTTCGGCGGCAGTCGTAGCTGTGGGCACGCTTTGCGTATAATCTGTACGAGTAGCTGCAACTACGGAGTATTGGCAGTCCTGCAATTGAACGGTGGCGCCAGCATGCTGCGACGCATCTTTTGATCCCATCCATGCTCTGTGAAGAGGCCACGTCGACTGCCTTGCTCAGCGCCTCTTCGACGCCTCGACTTTCTTTAGTTCCTCCCTACAATGTGTCAATATACAAGAGTACGCCGAGAAGCCACAGATGCACAGTTGATCCAATTGGCAGAGCCAAACGTACTTGAGCTGCGCCGAGAAATCGTCACTGGTGTCGTCGTCGTCCCATGACTCGTCCCACAGGTGCTTCGTGGCGGCGTCGCCAGCAGTTTCTGTCTCCTCGACATCCCAGTCTGACAGTCAAGTTAGCATTGTGGACGTGGACACAACAGCTGCGTTTGTCGTCATGGAAGTGTTAAGTCCTTGGATAGACTCTAACAGGCTCCAACAGGCTCCTCCATACAACATACCCTCAGCCGGGAAGTCTTCAAACTCGTCATCCTCCCCCAATGCCGCAGACTTTTGCAGCTGCTCTGGCTTTGGCGCTGTCGCATCTGCGTGCTTCTCGTCGCTCTTTGCTGCCGATGCAGAGGAGGCCATGGCTCGCCGCGGTCGGACGTCTGTTCTTTGGATTTGTAGGTGTACACGGGAAGGTTGGAATGCTGTCAGTGCGGTGTGATGCTGGCAACGGTGGCGATGACAAAGCTGAGGCAGATCGTGAATGCAGTAGGCAGACGAGGTGACGAACAGTGTTGTTGCCGGATCTACGTCACGTGAGAAGACTCGATTAATCATCGTTCGTTAATGTTGCCCGAAATGAGGGCTATCACATGACCCCTTGGACCCGCTTTTTGGCTTACTTTTGCCGCGCGCCTACTTTTTGGTTTTTACTTTCTTCCTTACAAACCCGCCAATCGCTATCAAAAAAGCAACAAAAATCTCTGGTGGATTCGTATATAGGCTGGCGGGCAGGCAGGCAGGTAGGCAGGCTGGCTGGTAAGTAAATCTGAATCTGCTGATAAATACTTTCTAATAAAATCGGTAGGTTACTAGTAGACTAGCTAGCCGATTAATAGACCGGCCGATTTATCTATTCCTGCACTAAGTTAACTAAGACAACTGTAAGCAGCCGCCGACAGCGGGCAGCCGCATCCGTATCTTACGTTAATACGCGCTGGTTAATACGCTGATAAAGGCACAGTCGTTAACTGGCCGATTAATGGACTGGCCGATTGATGGACTGGCTAATAAATACGTAGACGGGCAGGCTAGCGGTCTGGCAGATAGGCAAGCATATTTTGACTATTGTAACGGGCCAAGGGCCCGAGCGTGGCTGAGGCTAGTGCCACAGCCGACTGTGGCTGGGAGGGTGAGGACCGATCTGTCCTCACCAAAAGCGACGATAACTGTAACGGATGGCGCGGGAGGCAAGAGCCCCACATACGGAGAATTGACGTAACTGACCACCGCACCAAAAGGTACGTACGAAGGATAATCTTAACAAGATTTCCAACGTCAATTCTCGCTTATATAGCGCATTTCTAATCGGTGCGCTCTAATTACGTGATCTGTCACGTGACGTCAGCTAAGGCACAGCCCTTAGCTCGACCCAGGCCCATAGCCTGTTACACTACGGGTCTGAAAACTCTGTACTCTTAATACGGCGATAAGGGCGGGTTGGTCCTTACGATGTGGGCTAATAGGAGATGTCTGATTTAACTCCCTTTAGGCGAAGGAGATATCCGATCTGACGTACCTTTAGAGGATAAAGGTAAGATGTATATAAGCCGCTAACGTAAACGATTAGAGTCTTAGGTGTAGCATTTAATTCTTTTTTATTTATAGTTTGTCTTAGTATAAAGTAGTTTATAGGACGTTTATTTATTAGTATTTATACAAGCTACTTGTTATAATAACCTACTATATTAAAATTAAATCTTATCTTTTAAAAGAAAAGGGGCCCTTAAATAACAATTAATATATCCTTAAATAAAGACCTTTTAAAAGATTAGATTAAAGGTAATAAAAAAAGTACCTAAAGATTTAACTAGTGCTAATTACACACACTTAAGAAACAAGGATAGTTATAATAAAGATACCTAATTAAATCCTACTAAAGTACTAGTAAAAGATTTACTTATGTAACGGGCCAAGGGCCCGAGTGTGGCTGAGGCTGGCGCCACAGCCATAGTCAGCAGAAAGGAGTCTAAATGTTTGAGGACCAGCGGGTCTGACTCGAGGCAGGGACGCCAGACTCGAAGACACGCGGGTCTGAAAACATTTCGCATCGACGCACTGCGATAGGGAGACTGTGACGGGCCATGGCCCGGTATAAGCCTCGGCTCTGCCCTCAGCATCTCCCTGCCTTAGTCAGCTACTATTCCGACCGCACCCGTTACCCACGCAGGCTAGACCATTCGAAATGCATTCGAAATCCACTTTGCCAGCACACGATCCCAACCGTCAGGCCAGCTGGGCAGCAAGCACTTTGCCAGCGCACGACTGGTGACCGGCAACGGAGGAAAGGGACCGCGATAGCCGCGTGGGAAGAAAGGGACCTTGATAGCCGCGAGGAAAGAAGGGGTATAACTATGGGGGATGCTGCTTGTAAAACTTAGCCTTGATCCTTCCTTTTTCCCTCAGCTTAGTTTTCAACCAGTTTCGTTCTTCCAGCTGGGACTTCTTCCTCTGGTAGAACTCTCACAATAGTTGTATATATCCTTGTCAATAAAAACGGCGTCAGGGAACTCGCTGCGTGTCACGGGCCCGCGGCCTGGCCTGCTGGCCGCCAGCAAGCATTCTGCCGTTGTACACCGCCTAGCCCCTGAATCCTGTATTTAGTCTGATCTCTGCCTGCATCCTGTATTGTAGCTCCTTGAGCTACGTCCTTGTCTTCAGCCTGCCCCCTACCTGCACCCTCCGCGAGACTAGCCATCGAGAAGTTATTACTGCTGCCCTGCTCGTCCTCACCTACCTGACCCCCTGCCCGCCCACCGTGACATAAAGGATGTCTAACTCTTTTATAAAGAGAATTGCTAATGAGACCATAATTTCTTGCTATCGGGACCATGAACAGGCGATAAGGCCAGAGGTACAACGGGTGGGTCACATCGATTCACCGCCTTCTAGTCCACAAAATAATTTCATTCAGCCAATCAAAATTAAGCTAGTCTCTCTCGCCAATTGATGCGCTGCTTTCGAGGCCGAAGACCGTAACCCCCCTGTTACGACCCTCACTCACCAAGACAACAGAGGCGGGATTGCCAAGCACGTGACGAGAGCGTCCCGCATGCGCTGCGCTGGAATCCCGCAGGGTCTCCGTAATCCCGGCGTACGGACCACGTGCGCACCGATAGATATTCTTCGCACGTAGGGCTTACGCGAAATATGAATCTTACTCCTTAAGATTCAGTCTTGCTTTAGAGACAGATAGTCCTTAGTCAGAAGATACCTCTGTTCCCACCTATCCTTGCCTGGTTCACCAAGTACTCTCATAACATTAACATAAAACCACCTTGACCAGCACGCAACGCAGGTTTATTCCCCGGAATTAATCTGTGGTCATAACATCATGTTATCATTGGCTGCTTAAAACGAGAGCTTAATCAGTCGCATCAGCAAAGTCGGCATAGCAGTACTATTCGGGCTGGTTGCAAATGGAAAGCGTCTATAACATCTCTTCGCAAAAACAACCGACTTTGGGGCATCAATATAGCTATAGACGCTGCCCATAACAGCCATGAAGCGTTCCAAAATGCAGTTGCAATGCCAGTCCTTCGTGAGCTTACAGACGAGATGAAGGAGCTTATTGCTAGCATGACACGCAACAGAGTCATGCCTAAGTCGATCGCAAAAACTTTGCGCAGTGTCACGGTGGGCGGGCAGGGGGTCAGGTAGGTGAGGACGAGCAGGGCAGCAGTAATAACTTCTCGATGGCTAGTCTCGCGGAGGGTGCAGGTAGGGGGCAGGCTGAAGACAAGGACGTAGCTCAAGGAGCTACAATACAGGATGCAGGCAGAGATCAGACTAAATACAGGATTCAGGGGCTAGGCGGTGTACAACGGCAGAATGCTTGCTGGCGGCCAGCAGGCCAGGCCGCGGGCCCGTGACACGCAGCGAGTTCCCTGACGCCGTTTTTATTGACAAGGATATATACAACTATTGTGAGAGTTCTACCAGAGGAAGAAGTCCCAGCTGGAAGAACGAAACTGGTTGAAAACTAAGCTGAGGGAAAAAGGAAGGATCAAGGCTAAGTTTTACAAGCAGCATCCCCCATAGTTATACCCCTTCTTTCCTCGCGGCTATCAAGGTCCCTTTCTTCCCACGCGGCTATCGCGGTCCCTTTCCTCCGTTGCCGGTCACCAGTCGTGCGCTGGCAAAGTGCTTGCTGCCCAGCTGGCCTGACGGTTGGGATCGTGTGCTGGCAAAGTGGATTTCGAATGCATTTCGAATGGTCTAGCCTGCGTGGGTAACGGGTGCGGTCGGAATAGTAGCTGACTAAGGCAGGGAGATGCTGAGGGCAGAGCCGAGGCTTATACCGGGCCATGGCCCGTCACAATTCTTTTATATAGTACCCTACGGCTTATTAAGTTAAGGGGAGTGTAAGGAATCTTAGGGGGTTCCTACGTAATTAACTTACCTTAAGTACTATGTCACATCTTTTTATCTAGCTATACTCCCTATAAGAAGACATGGCCCCTTAGTTATAGTTAGAATAGTTATCGTAATACAGAACTTCTTTCACTACATATTCGATCACTTATTCCTTCTTACTGCTGCGTCCTACGTTCCTACAGTACGACCTGCTCGATACACACTAGGATTCTTTACAACGTAAGACGCCTGTACATAACGACGCAACCAGAGATCTGTAGAAGCCTGTGATTTACGAGCTTGTACATAGGCCTGTTAAAGCAGTAATTATAGTGTTAAAGTGCTCGGGGCATAAAGGGATACAGATGAAAAAGCGCCAAAACGCAAACAGGAAACAGTGAACCGACGCAGCAACAACGAATAAAAGAAGGCATCCAAAATACAGACAGCGACCAAGAGGCCAGATACTAAAAGCTCCCGAGTCACCGAGCTGATGAAAAATATCAACATCATCGCATCCGTTAATTCACAAGTAGGCCAAGACGGCGGTACGGCGAGGCAGCCGAGTTGAAGACACGAAGGCAAACGGGGAGGCACCGTTGTACATTGCCGAATTATCTTCTAGCACTTCTGCTTACAACAAGATAGGGTCGTTAATGTGAAGAAACTTAGTCCAGCGTGGCAGTTTGCGGTCACGTTCCAACAAAAAGCCGCAATTATTGCAGAGAGTCTGCAAGTTAGTGACACGGACTGCAAACAAGTTGGAAAAAGGTCACATCGCGCCTTCCAACTTACCCGTGGTCCTTGCGGTCCGTCGCGGACAGCCCAAACACTCGTGCCCCATACACGACAGTGCGTGCAGCGCCACGCAGCGCGCTCACTGTCGACGAGTGTACCACCGCCGCCATAACCGCCTCCACCGCCATCGGGCGTGCCGCGGCCGCCAGGCGTGCCAGCACGCCCCAATGGCGACAAGCTGCGAAATCGTTTCTTCTTCTTGCTGCGCTCGCCGCGGCCCATGCGCTCTTCATCTTCAACGAGCCCCCCGAAGCCAAAGCCGACGGGTACACCCCCAGCCATTCCCGTATTGCTGCTAAATCGTGCAGTTTCACGGCGTAGCCGCCGCAACTGGCGCTCGCGATCGCCCTCGCGCTTCTCGATTTCTTCTTTCGATAGGGTCTCCAACCGTGGTGCCCACGCGTCGCCCAGTAGCTCTGGGTCGTAGCGCCAGCCGGCGCTGTTGCTAGCTGTAGCGGTGGCCGCATCGTTTGGGAATTCGCCGGCACCGCTGAAACCAGCCACAAGCCCTCCGGCTTCACATGCTTCCTTCTTGAGCCGCAAAACAGCCTCGTACAGAGCGTGCGTCATCGCTGGAACCCACTCGCCGGCAAGACCGAGGTCGGCACACGTTTGCTTGGCAAAAGCCTCGGCGCTGCCGGGCGGGTGCAGTAACGACCACTCAAATTTGTCCGTGTACAGACGAGAGGCGAGGTTTATGTTTAGGTGCACGATGCAGCGGTACGTATCGTCGGGGTTGTAGTCGGCAGCATCGGGGTGGATGGCTGTTGCTGTGGCAGTCACGGCATCGTGGGGGGGTTTAGCCGAATGTATGGGTTGGGCTGTGGTTGCTGTTGTGGCGGTTGTGCCAGTGGCGCTCTGTGTGTTTTGCACGCTGGCTGGCTGTGAGTGAAACAGAGGATGTAAAGCGACGCCGGCATACTCTTCAAGCTGAGTGCGGATCTGCTTGCTGATCTCGGCGGCAACGGACGAGCGCACGGGCAGGTCAAGGTCCTGGGTAAGGCCCAGTGCAAACTGGTCAGTCGTGATGAGCGCCTCGTGCAGGTTCCATAGAAACGTATCCTTCAGGCGGCAGGGCGCGGTGGCCTCGGGTTGGCGGAAGAGCGGATTCGCGGGGTCGAACTGCGCGGCCATGCCCGGCTGCGGACCGATGGGCGGGCCGAGCGGTGGCAGCGGCACAAAGGCGGGGATGTCGACGTCGATTCGGATGGGAATGAGGGTGGACGGCAGACATGCTTGCACCCAATAGGCAGCGTCAGCACGCGATATCCGTGCCTTGCCCTGCCAGTCGCGCCAGATGCTCTGCACGGTCACGGGTGCGAAGGCATCCTGACCGAACCGCTCGGCCGGCTGTTCTGGCTTGCCGACGCTGTCATCGCGCCGCAGTGTGCGTAGACTTGAAGGGCGCCGCCGCGCATCATCGTCGTCATCGTCATAGTCGTCGTAGCCGTCCTCCGCGTAGTTGATGATTGTCGTGCCGCGCTTCGTCGTCTTTGGTGCCGCCGGTGCGCTTGTGTTCACCGGTACCAGAAGCGCATTGTTGTACGCGCGAAGTCGCGGTGCGTATGATGACCAGTACGCCTGCGGCGCAGACGCCGTGCTGGCCATCGCTGTGTGCAGTTGCAGTTGCAGTTGCTGGCGAGGCCGATGCCACAATATCGTCTTCCAGGGCAAATGTATCAATAGTGCAGCAAAGGGCGCAGCAGACGCAGCGAGATTTTGTTCTAGACGGGAGGTTTCGTAGGAGGCTAGCCCTGTTGGCAGGGACACCCTGTCTATTCACGTAAAGATTGGGGTATGAAGCGTTGTGTAAGCTACGGCGAATGTGGTGAAGATCAATAGCTGGGATGGCGTACGGAGTACGTCGCGTTCGAAATTTGTCGCGACACCCGCGACAAGTCACGTGACATGAACTTGATCGTTTAGAATTGGAAAGAGTACGCTATTTTGCTATTTGCCACTTACAAGGTTCCCCAAATTACGATTGGCACATGATTGAATTGTTGGACTCACGCAGCAGACACATGGCCGGATTATTGTGTCTGCTGCGTGATTTCGTTCCTGTGTTGCATTCGTTCGAATGCTACGCGGACTGTCCAACTGACCGCGCTTGCCTCATGTGCGCAGCTATCTATCGTGCCTGCCTTGCGAAGTGATAATAACTCCGTATGAACAGCATCGGGGCCGCCCAGGCGCAGGTGATGTCTATTGGGCGTGTGCTACTCGTTGGACGCGCCTGCCTTCGTATCTTTACCTGGGTTCTCTCGCAATGGCTGAACTACAACGTCGTCTGCCTTCCCTTCAAGGTCGTGGAGCAACCTTGTTTTTGCCATAGTAACGCGCCAACCACCAGCGTAAACCTTTGAAGGCATAGCATACATCACAAACGTCACAAACGTCACAAAACCTGAACTTCCAAAGGCAGGCCCAATGCCTACATCAGACATCACTGGCGAGCGAGTTCCTCTGCTGACACACACGGCAACACTGGCCGTGCCGACGGGAGCCAGCCAGATATCAAACACCGATGCTGTCGCGGCAACGGACCCGATAGCATCTCCCGACACCTCCTGGGGCCCACCTGCCGGACTGCCGCCACGCGCCGACAGCGATGCCGACCTCATGCTGTTCCGCCGTGCTGTGGGCATCCATCCTCCAGCAGATTCGCTCCCAGACGAGCATGGCTGTTCTGCTGGGCATGGTCGTCCCGGCATCTACAACGTCGTCGTCCGCGACCAGCGTATCCGCCACTGGCAGTACATGCTACTCAACACGCTCCTCAACGGCTGTCACCTTGTGCAAATTCTCGTTGGTGCCGCACTTGCGACCGTTGGCCCCACGGCTGGTCGCCACACCGTTGCTGTTACCGTCCTCGGCGCCATCAACACCGCTGTAGCCGGCGTTCTGGCACTCGTCGCGGGCCAGGGCCTACCGGAGCGCCTGCACCGGGATGCCCGTGCGTTACGCCGTGTCCGGGTTTGGATTGAGGAAACCGACGCCCTTCTTTCTGCTGGCGTCCTCGGCCGCGACCGTGCCGATATCGACCGTCTTGTCGAGCAAGCTTTCGCACAGTACAATGCCGTGTTAGCGAGCACCGAGAAGAGCGAAGGCAACCCGGAGAGCGGGCGGGGTCGACGGAGCAGCGCGGGAGAGAGCGTCGCAAGAAATGGAAGTGCAACACAGCTGGGCTTGTTAGCCGTCTGAAGAGCATGCTCAGCAGTTTGATGAGCGTAGATCTTGGGCGTCCGTGCCGCGTACAGAATGGTAAACAAAAGGAGAAGCTTTTTTCCGGGCAAATAGATTTCTTAGCCAATTACTTGTGTACTAGTACGCCGTCCTGGAGTACTCTGTAATACTCGTTCTGCCCAGCGTAGTATTATTACGGAACATCGACTTACTCGTGTTTAATAGACCCACTTAAAAGCGCGCCTAATTAATAAGGCACATGCGTTTTAGCGGAAAGCTGTCGGGAAAATACTCGTACGTAGGCCAGCATTATGGCCAATGCCCCGCTGTCGGCAAAAGCAAAAAATATTTTCTATCAATTTTCCTCGTTTCTCACCAATCCGATAAGAGGTGAAGAGTCATCGACGAGTGATCGACGAGTCACCGACGTTCGACTGCTGCGCATTGGATTACCGGCCGAGCATACGCCGCCGTTTACTACCTAGTACAAGACGGGCGCGCCTTTTCCGTGACAACTTTAGGAACGACTCTGCTTGCAGCTCGCTGTTCTTCTCCCCTTTCTTCCATTGCTGCCTCACCGTCTAACCATCTCACCATGCTGCGCTCTGCTTCCGCAAAGGCCTTGCGCCGTGCGGCTCCTTCGACACGGCGCCTCTCACCGACCACCCTCAGAGCCGTGTCGACCACGACCACCCAACATCAGTCGCCATCGGCCACTGCCCCTGCGTATGTCCCATCGCCTCGTCTTTCTTGCTGCAGCTGCTGTGCTATCCAACGAATACTCATTGACACCCTCCAGCAACGTTCGCGCCAAACCCAGTCCGAGTTTCGAGATCGGCGACCGCAGCCATGTGCAGCCGTTGGTGCCGTCGCGGCGCACCGTGATGGACGAATCGTGAGTATTTCTAGTGCTTCGTCGTTCAGTGTGACTGCGACGGAGGGTTGGAGGTTTTGCCGTGAGAAACCCCCCCCGTCGTTTTGTCTATCCTCTGTTGTCTGTGGCCGTTCGCATACCAACTTGCCGTTTTCTTTTTTGTCGACGGCCTCCTACGACTTCGGCGCTGACTCACCTAGATTTATCGGCAAGACTGGTGGTGAAATATTTCACGAGATGATGTTGCGGCATGGGGTCAAGCACATCTGTAAGTCATGTCATGAACCTTTCACTTCCTTGGCATACCCTGTACTCTACATCCTTCTCTCTCTTAATACGAGATACGACTGTATTGAGTAGCGCCAATCGCTTACACAATCAGTCGGCTACCCCGGCGGCGCCATTCTCCCCGTCTTCGATGCCATCTACAACTCCAAGTACTTCGACTTTGTCCTGCCCAAGCACGAGCAAGGCGCTGGCCACATGGCCGAGGGCTATGCGCGCGCCTCCGGAAAGCCGGGTGTCGTTATTGTGACCTCAGGTCCGGGTGCGACCAACGTGATCACGCCCATGGCCGATGCTTTTGCCGACGGCACGCCTATGGTGGTCTTCTCAGGCCAGGTGCCTACGTCCGCAATTGGCAGCGATGCGTTTCAAGAGGCAGATGTGATTGGACTGTCTCGTGCGTGCACCAAATGGAATGTCATGGTGAAGAGCGTAGCTGAGTTGCCGCGGCGCATCAACGAGGCTTTCGAAATTGCCACGAGCGGCCGCCCGGGTCCAGTGCTAGTTGACCTCCCCAAGGACATCACAGCTGGTGTGCTGCGGCGCGCGATCCCGACCGACAGCGACCTGCCCGCTAGCCTGAGCGCCGCATCGCGTGCTGTGCAGGCACTGGGCGCAAAGCAACTGGAGCAGACCATCGCCCGTGTCGCAACGCTTCTAAACCGCGCGAAGAAGCCCGTGATCTATGCTGGATACGGCGTCATATGTTCTGACGGCGGTGTCGATCTCCTCAAGAGTCTTGCCGAAAAAGCCTCAATTCCTGTGACGACGACACTACAGGGTCTAGGTGCGTTTGACGAACTTGATGAGAAGTCGCTGCACATGCTCGGAATGCACGGTGCTGCCTATGCCAACATGGCCATACAGCACGCGGACTTGATCATCGCACTCGGCGCACGTTTCGACGACCGTGTGACTGGCAACATTGCAAAGTTTGCGCCATCGGCCAAGGCGGCTGCTGCAGAAGGTCGTGGCGGCATCGTGCACTTTGAAGTCATGCCCAAGAACATCAACAAAGTTGTGCAGGCAACCGAATCTGTTGAGGGAGATGTTGCCACGAACCTGCAGGCTCTGTTGCCACAGGTAGAGACGCGCTCGATGGCCGACCGCGCGCCATGGTTCGCGTCCATCGCCGAGTGGAAGCGCAAATGGCCCTTGTCTGCCTTTGAGCGGGAGGAGCGCAGCGGCTTAATCAAACCACAAACTCTCATCGAGGAGCTGAGCAACCTTACTGCCCACCGCAAGCAGGACACAATCATTGCTACTGGTGTCGGCCAGCACCAGATGTGGACTGCACAGCACTTCCGCTGGCGCCATCCTCGCACCATGATCACTTCTGGTGGCCTCGGCACTATGGGTTTCGGCCTCCCCGCTGCTATCGGCGCCAAGGTCGCACGACCAGATGCATTGGTGATAGACATTGATGGCGACGCTTCCTTCAATATGACACTCACCGAGCTCTCGACCGCTGCCCAATTTGGCATTGCTGTGAAGGTCATTGTGCTCAACAACGAAGAGCAAGGAATGGTCACTCAGTGGCAGAACTTGTTCTACGAGGACCGATACTCGCACACCCATCAGCGTAATCCTGATTTTATGAAGCTGGCCGACGCGATGGGCATTCAGCACCGCCGCGTCTCTGCGCCCGACGACATGGTCGCAAGCCTCAAATGGCTCATCGACAGTGCTGGCCCCGCGCTGCTTGAGGTGATGACTGACAAGAAAGTCCCTGTTCTGCCAATGGTAGCTGGTGGCTCAGCCCTGCACGAGTTTATCTCCTGGGATGCAGGTATGTTTCGTAACGCAGCTCTGTCTCGATTTTCTTTTCCTACCAATATCGCCCATTACTCCCCACGCTGACTAATTAGACAAGGACAAGCTCCGGAGAGAGATCATGCGCAGCCGTACTAGTGGCCAGCATAGCTAATTTGCATTTTACAGAAAATGGTGGCTGAAGCATTTAGTATTGGATGGGTTCCCGTGGTTTGGCTTATCGACAGCGGTGTCCGGTTATCGTGCATTATTTAGGTCTTTGAAAGTGCTAATATACGGTCAAGTCGTGTTTATATGCACTTGTATTTGCTTGTAACGTTACTTTGTGCCTCGTTCTCGGTCGCATGCAGCGGGCGGCGCGCTTTTACTATGAAAGGCTGTTGTAATCAGAGAAAAGAAAACTATCCGAGAAAGGCATATGCTAAAAGCTCTGCGCATATGTTCCGTGAACCACGACCGCAACATTATTTCATGGCTGGCTAGATTGGTGGGCTTTATGTTCAGATGAATCCCTCGCACTTGTCGAGTACAACGCGTGACTTCCTTATAGAGATAAAATGCAAAGCGTAGAGCCTGTAAAGTACCATTCTGACGCAACACCAAATAAAGATGAAGAGTAAGAGAACTTACCTTTGTAGTAAGGGACACAAAAGACGAGCTTTTTGTCTTTAATTTACTACCTTATACTGATTTTGCACCTAAGATAAGGCACTCTATATAACTAAAACATACCCCTTCGTAGCAAAGCAGTTGCTCTTATTACCACGTATCTAATTTATATACATAGTCTATTTACAAAGCCACAGTGGCTAGAAACAGACTTTTAATCTCGTTAAACGATTTCTTACTCTGCAAGCATACCTGTAAGAAAATACGAGATTTTTGTGGTGACAATGGTCCACTAGAGATAGCCCACTCATCTTCCTCCAGTTGAATAGAAAAACCGCTTCTTGAACGTGCGCTAAAAACCATCAGTATGCCTTTCTCCTCGAAGGCCCTTTTTGCGATCTCTTTTGCCGCATGGTTCCAGCTCCCATTCCCAACATTACAAAATACGAGTCCTCTTACCCCAGAAGAAACCGATGCCTTTACCAAATCAACATTTGCATCCTGATGGCCATATATAATATCTACTCTTGGAAATGTAAGGCAGTCTGGGATATCGAAAAGAACTTTGCCTGTTGGCATGGCCGGAGAATAAAAGAACACAGGCTTTTCATCGATAAATGCCCCAAGCTGTCCTTGCTCCATTGAGTAGAAACTGTCTATGCAATTAGAGTGGTTTTTTTCAGTGTACCAGGCTGATCCTATACGACTAATTGACTTGTCAGCACGAGGATTACTGGGAGAACAATCCAGAGTGGCAGTGGGCATATGTTTCTCAAGTAGCATAGATCAACCATGGTAGCTTACTCATTCATAGCAATCATAGTGCCTCTACCACGCGCCGCCTTCGACGAAGCAAGACAAACTGCTTGGAATAAGTTCATGGGCCCGTCTGCACTAAGGGCAGATGCAGGCCGCATAGCGCCTACCAATACCACGGGCTTGTTTGACTTGACTGTAATATCGAGTAAAAATGCGGTTTCTTCCAGTGTATCGGTTCCATGAGTAAGGACGCAGCCAGCTATTTCAGGTCTGGCTAGTTCTGTCGAAATCGCTCGAGAAATCCGGAGTGCCATGGCAGTTGTCATGTCTTTGCTTAGGACATTACATACGTCGACTCCCCATAGGTTCGCAACACCTAAAAGCTCCGGAACAGAATTGACAAGACTTTGTGCACCCATCGTAGGACTGTAGCCAGACATAGCTGTCGAAGATGCTGCATGTGAGGCAATTGTACCGCCAGTTGTGAATATCGTGACATTTGGAAGGTTTGGGCGCAACCCTACTCCGAGTGGTTCACGCGGAACGTGGACCATATTTGCGTGAATTAAAGTTATGAAACGTCGCAATCGACATCTATAGGGCAGAGATTCTTAAAAAAGGGGGGAGTATTAGGCTTTAAATAGTTTCTTTCACGAAGGACCCTCAGTGCTATCTTTTACTGATAGACATAGCCACTTTCTACCTACGCTAAATAAATTATAAATTTGTATAGCCTCCTTGTCTTGCTTAATCTTAAGTCAGTACAAAGTGAACTGATTGATGACAGATAACATGCAGTTGATGTTTAGGTAGCTGTCATCATTGCTAATAAGTGAAATTATTTGACTTTGTTCTAAAATCTTGAAAGGCATATAAGCGACGTAAAATTTGACATAAACCAGTACTAAATGCCATGAAGGTCATAATCGAAGGTTGCTCGCCTTCTTTTCTTACAAATAATAGACGGTGATAAGTACTTAATTTATGACTAATGTATCGATGCTCTGTAGCACGTAGGAAAGGCCGAAGTAATCGGATCCTTAAGAGAATTGGTGCACATAGTAATTGTAGTCCTATTAGCTGTTTTCATAGATAAGAGCTAGGCTGTCGGGCCACCCGATATCTATTGAGAATTGCTAATGAGACCATAATTTCTTGCTATCGGGACCATGAACAGGCGATAAGGCCAGAGGTACAACGGGTGGACTAGCCATATGCGATTTGATTGGCTGGTAATGCACGCTATACTATATGTAGCTAGTCTTATAATTCTGCCTCTGCGCTACCGCCACTACAGTAATTTTTGCCACGATAATTCATAGTCGCTTCATTAATTAGTCTTCTTTGCGTCAAAAACGCGGCCTCATTCAGTACGTATTATACCGTACTTTTGTTAGATGTTGCATGCTAATACTGCTGCTTTTTACAAACAGAGTCGCTTCGAAATGGATGATATCATCGCTGCTGCCGTGCCCGCCCGACCGCCCGACGATCATCGCTTAGTTGCAGGGCCGTTATATGCCACTTTCGAAGAGCTTTACCATGACCTTACCGAATGGGCTAAGGCGTCTGGCTTTGCTGTTAGCAAACGGCGGTCGTCAAACCTCATCGATGGCAAGCCTACTCATGTTATCATTGGCTGCTTAAAACGAGAGCTTAATCAGTCGTGTGAGAGTTCTACCAGAGGAAGAAGTCGCAGCTGGAAGAACGAAACTGGTTGAAAACTAAGCTGAGGGAAAAAGGAAGGATCAAGGCTAAGTTTTACAAGCAGCATCCCCCATAGTTATACCCCTTCTTTCCTCGCGGCTATCAAGGTCCCTTTCTTCCCACGCGGCTATCGCGGTCCCTTTCCTCCGTTGCCGGTCACCAGTCGTGCGCTGGCAAAGTGGTTGCTGCCCAGCTGGCCTGACGGTTGGGATCGTGTGCTGGCAAAGTGGATTTCGAATGGTCTAGCCTGCGTGGGTAACGGGTGCGGTCGGAATAGTGGCTGACTAAGGCAGGGAGATGCTGAGGGCAGAGCCGAGGCTTATACCGGGCCATGGCCCGTCACAATAGCCTCCTCTTCCTTCCACGGAGGTGGCGTAGGGAGACTATTTTCAAAGCTTTCGCAGGCAGCCGTATCCCGTAGGTCTGTCAGAGGTTCCCAGGTTGGGCTAGGATATCCTACCCATTTAACCAATACCTGGTAGCCGCGGCCGTGCTTTCGGAACCGAAGGATAGATTCAACTAGGTATTCGCCGGCCTGGTGGTTGGGATCGGCTGCGGCTGGGAGGATGGGAGGCGGGGTGAAATCCGGTGTAGTCTGGGACGGAAATGGGTCTTCAGGGGCGCGGCGGAGTAAGTCGACGTGAAAGACAGGGTGAATGCCGGGGGGCGTATTAAGCTTAACCGCGTGTGAACCGACTAAGCTAATAACCTTAAAAGGTAAATTAACCCAGTCAAGCTTTTTAGAGGGGCGGGCCGTCCGCACGTTCCGTAGGCGTAGAAAGACCTTATCCCCAATCTGGAAAGATTCAGCAGCTTGCCTAGACTTGTTGGCGTGACGCTCCTGGGCTTCCTGGGCGTCAGCCATGGCTGCTTGTGCAAAGTCAGAAAGGTCTTTCCATTTAGTAAGCCAAAGACGCCCCCTTTCTGCAGGGGACAGGGTAGATCCTTTTTCAAGATTAGAGGGCAGGGACAAGACCGGGAAGTGGTAGCCGTGGGTTATGAAGAAGGGGGACAGGCCCGTAGACGAAGAGGTACGAGAATTTAGTGCTAACATAGCGCCAGGAAGGAGAGAGGCCCAGTCATCTTGAAAAAATGAGGTGTATATGCGAAGGAACACCTCGACTTCTTGGTTGGCCCGTTCTGTAGCACCGTCGGTCTGGGGGTGAAATGCGGTCGAGAGTCTGCGTACGATACCTAATTTCTTGCAAATCTCCCCCCAGAACATGCCGACGAACTGAGGGCCCCGGTCTGAGACGATAGAGTTTGGGAGGCCGTGGTAAGCGAAGACGTTTTTAGCCAAAGCTTCGGCCACGTCAGAGGCTTTTATCTTTCCCATTGGGACCAAGACCACAGATTTTGATAGCCGGTCAGTGACCACAAGCAGGTTTTCACATGGCGTGCCTTGGTGCGGGGATGAAGGAGGGAGTTCCACAATGAAATCGATAGACAGTTCAGCCCAAGGTCGGTCCGGAACCGGAAGAGGTTTTAAGAGGCCCCTTTTTACCTCTCTCCATACCTTTGCTTTGCCACAAATATCACAATTCCTTACTAGCCGACGTACATCGGCCGAAAGGCCTGGCCAAGTATACTCCCTAGAGACTAGGTCTCTGGTTCCTTCTCTACCTGGGTGGCCGGAGAGGAGAGAGTTATGGATCTTTTGGATTAATGTCGTACGAAGAGGTTCGAAGTGCGGGATCCAAATCCTCTCCCTCCAGCAAAGGCGGTTCCCCGAGTCTATAGAGCACTCAGAAATCGTGACTGGTAAGCCAAAGGATTTAGGGAATTGCCGGGCGCCTTCTCGAACGGCCTCTCGTAGCTTAAAGTAGCGGGGGTTAGCTGCTAGCCCTTGGTGCCAAAGAGCAGTCAAGGATTCGTCGTCGAAGGGGGATTTGGGGGCTAGTGTCTGGGCCAGTCTAGCCTCTAGTTCTGTTAATCTTTCGTCCGGAGTGCCCTCATCGCCGTGGGAAATAAAGCCGATCTTAACTCGAAGGGACCCATCGATCTGGGGTGCCAAAAGCGTACGATCCCTTCCCGATATCCTTTCGTCCTCTGCCCCAACAGGAAGGTCTTGCTCCCTTCGTGACAACGCGTCGGAGACCACTTGCAAGTTTCCTGGGCGGTGCACAATAGAGAAGTCAAAGTCTGAAAGTTCATATGCCCAACGGGCTTGCCTCTCGGCCAGATGTTGCTTAGACTTGAAATAGCCAAGGTTTCGGTGGTCAGAGTGGACTTCGAACGGTCTTCCAACTAGCTCTGGCCGCCACTCCTTTAGGCAGCTTACTACAGCTAACATCTCCTTATCGTGGATAGGATAGTTAGCTTCAGTAGGCGTAAGCTTCCGGGAGTAATAGCCAACAGGGTGCCACAAAGCGTCTAGGGGGTTTAGTTGCGAAAGAACCCCCCCTAACACATAACCAGAAGCATCCGCTTCAACTTTCGTTTTTCGGTCAGGGTGCCAGGCAGCAAGCAGAGGTGCAGAAATCAAGGCTTCCTTTAAAGCGTCGAAGGAAGTTTGACATTCAGGGGCCCAAACGAAAGGACGATCCTTCTTAGTGAGAGAAGTCAGCGCAGCAGCTAGTCCAGAGAAATTCTTTACGAAGACGCGGTAGTAGTTCGAAAAGCCTAAGAAGCTGCGTACGCCTTTTACACTGCGAGGCTCCTTCCAACCTTGAATCGTAGAGATCTTTTCTGGATCTACCTTTAAGCCCTCTCCAGGGACTATAAGGTAACCAAGGAACCGGGTCTCTTTTACCTCGAAACGGGACTTTGACCAGTCTAACTGGAGCCCTGCTTCCGAAAGCTTGGTAACAGTGCTGAGGACCTTCGTTCGATGATCCTCCTGGGAGCCGTTTGAATAAATAACCACATCGTCAATGTATGCGGCTACCCATCGTCCTAAGGATTCACGGAGAACATGGTTGATGTACCGTTGGAAGCTAGCAGGGGCTCCTTGTAAGCCAAAAGGAGTAACAAGCCATTCAAAGGAGCCAAGCCTTGTTCGGAACGCAGTCTTCCACTCGTCGCCGGGCTTAACCCGGAGTCTGTGAAAGGCAGAGATAACATCCAGCTTTGAGATCCAGCGGCAAGAAGCTATTTCCCGGAGGGTTTCAGCTATTAACGGTAAAGGATATGCGTCCTTAATTGTTATAGCATTTAACCCACGGAAATCAACACAAAAACGGAGCCCGCCACCAGGCTTTTTGACGAAAAGGACAGGGGCGGCGGCGGACGAAGACGAAGGGCGGATAAAACCTTGAGCTTCTAGCTCAGCAAGGGTCTTCCGAAGCACTATGTAACGGATGGCGCGGGAGGCAAGAGCCCCACATACGGAGAATTGACGTAACTGACCACCGCACCAAAAGGTACGTACGAAGGATAATCTTAACAAGATTTCCAACGTCAATTCTCGCTTATATAGCGCATTTCTAATCGGTGCGCTCTAATTACGTGATCTGTCACGTGACGTCAGCTAAGGCACAGCCCTTAGCTCGACCCAGGCCCATAGCCTGTTACACTAAGAATGGACATAAAGCGGCAGGATAGGGGCATGCACAGGTCTTTTCTCTTCTTATATTTGCAAGACTCTGGTCTCTATTAACCGAATCACGCATCGCATACCTGTCTATAACTGTATTATGGGACATTACCATGACCTTTGTAACAGTTTTAGACACTAGAAGTTGTACAATTCGTAATCTTTGCTTTGTCGTTCTAATTCAGCGCTTTTTTACTACTGATAACTTAAAGTGTCAAGAGAAACATGCCGTGACTTATATTCTAGCACAAAATTATTGAAACTGTTTGTTTCTTTGGGCTTGGAATGAGTCTGCTAAAATCTTTTATAGTCCTAGCTGTGGCTAAGATGTAAGACGTCTTTTTTGAAAAAAATAAGGCGTTAATATATTATATTAAACGCTAAGTTAAGTATTTGATATAGTGTTTCCTATGATGCAGATAATTATTCTCGCCCTGCTAACTAGCAAGGATTCTAGATTTCGAGCAAGAACAGTCTTGATTATCCTGCGGCGACTGGCAATAATTAGAATCAGATCCACCAGCAGTGGCTAAGATCACCCGAAGAGAAATTAATATATTAAAATATACGCTCCGCGATGAAGGGCGCGTGCCCTACTTCGACAGACCTGGAAAAGACAGTGATGCTGCTGTCAAACCGGCGCAAGTCTTTATCTGCAACTGTAATTTTTTGCTGATGTTGACGAGCAAATTGTCTAGATCAGAAGCTAGGTTGCGTAGTCACTGATACTCGTAAAAATTACCAACAAGTAACACACTGTTCCAGCTTACTACAGTACGTCGCACGAGGCTTTCTACGCACTATCTATTTGTCATGATTTCTTGTACACGGCTATTTCATAGAAGATTACTCTTATAGTAAGCCTTTATGATATTCCTGCATATAAATCTTAATTTTATAATAGTAAGCGTTTGCACGCATAAAGAAAATAAATTTACTCGCTGCTATATACACATAAGCGCGCGATTTCTGACAATACTTCGCCAAAGCTCAATCGCGCCTCTGCATGCAGAAGAACCCTCCGGGAAAGAAAATGCTGGTGCGGTCCTCGTGCGGCATGCTGCTTTAGTTATGTAGCAGGTAGTGTCTGTCTGCCAGCGCACACAGGAGCTTAGATGAGACCATTAATGCTCACTCTGCTCACAAAAACATATACTGTTGCAATACTTGGATCCCCGAACTTATAAACATTGCCTTGTTTACTGTGATCATTAATGTAAGCCCGATATTTAACTTGCATTAAATGGTAGTCTTAGTCGATGTAATTGTGAAGAAGGCTAGTGTCGATCGAGCATATGCGTACTATGGCAGTATGGGGGCTCAACGGTCAGAGGCAGACAAGTGATCTCAAAAGATAAAATTGAAGGATAAGTTTCGGATAATAACTATAATACAGAAGAAGGGCCATGGCTGTCCTCTTATAGGCGCCATGCCCAGGTGTCTTAGTAAATAATACAGTACCATAGACAGTGCAGGAGGTGAACTGTTACGGGATATCACACATCCCATCCTCTTACACACAAGGCAAGGGCACGTGACATGGGAATATTGATGCCAACGGGACTTGGGATAAGTCCCTTTGACTCAGTAAGCGAGGAGGCCCTG
Source organism: Grosmannia penicillata (assembly GCA_002778075.1). Taxonomy (NCBI): domain Eukaryota; kingdom Fungi; phylum Ascomycota; class Sordariomycetes; order Ophiostomatales; family Ophiostomataceae; genus Grosmannia; species Grosmannia penicillata. The sequence continues at coordinate 72,241 of PCDK01000001.1, read as the reverse complement.
TGTCGCGGGGATGGCGGGGATGTCTCAACCGAACCTCCAGTCCTTTCTCCTTGCTATGAGTAAGGGTCTAGTCTATTCTGACGTCACCCGTCATAGACTCTCTGGGAGAGTTGGGATACCCTGGGCTGCCCTCTTCCTCTTCTGACTGGCAGAAGGGATATTCAGATGCCTACAAATAGGAGTCACCTCCGTCTCATCCATGGGTCGGAGGGGACTCAAGACTTAGTCTCTGTTCTTGGAATACAGTGCTACCTTCCTGCTTCAACACATCTACTAGATCTCTATCCTCTTCGTGATACGCTTTCGATACTAGTCCTATTCGGTTCTGTATCTCTGTCCATTATTCTGCCTAGTCCAAACCACCGTTACATGAACCAATCACATATTCCTCACAGTAATACCGCCATACCGCCTTATGAGCCGTGACGTCCTAGCGCTCTTAGTTGTAGGCTTAACAACGCCCTTATCGACCTTGTCCCTAACTGATACGAATCAAGGATGGTTGGGCATATAGTGTCGTCTGGATAAGATTATAAGGGCCCGCGGCGGGTTTCCAAGTGCTTTTGATAAGGTCCACGCTCTCATATTCGAGGTCCGCGACGCCTAGTACGACTAAAATTATCTCCGTGTATTGCAATAGACAGCGATATATGAAAAACTTAGAGCAGCTCCATGTAACTATGTAATGCTGTATTCATTCCGGCGCAAACCCCGTTACATTATTACAAAAGAGTATTATTAGACACTCCATAGAACCCGGAAGGGTTGGGATACGCTGTCACTATTATGCAATACAAGAATGTCAGCGCAAAGTCGGGAGCAGACGTTAAAGAAGCGATTCTGCGCTTAACATTAATCTTACGCAAGGAGCGGCTTAGCCTGACTGTTGGTTCTACAGAGCCCAAAAAAACAAAATAGCCCATAGATGATAGAGTGTGGGCCAGAAGCCAAGTGCGTCGCCGTTTGTTGCTAGATGTTGACTCAGAGTCCTAACCAAATATCCGTCGAAGTCTGTGAGGTCGACAGCCTCACCGAAAGTTGAGACGGGTAACTTTTAAAAATGCATAGTGCTGTTGCTTATCCGCGCACCTGACATAAAAAAACCCATCGTGCAATAATCAACTGTTATCTTTATTCCTGTCGGTTCCCTGGGGAGGGAATCGCGCGATGTATCGTTGCAAGTACTTGTGGTGTGAAATTGGTGCTGTCCCGTTGACCCTGTACGTCCTCCTATTCCATGAATCGGAGGGTACAGTTGGTCTAGGTGGGAAAAGCATGAAGTCTGTCTAACTATCGTTGCGCCCGATGCGCGGTGCCTTATACTACGCAGCGGTCGGGCGGTGTAAGGCGGCACATATTGTGCCGCCTCCTATTGGCTAGTCATACAGATAATACTGGGCCAAGACGGTGGTGAGATACCAACAATTCCTTTATACTCCGTATAATGGCCTTATGGGTTACAAATGTCGTATGTACGTCCTGGTCAGTTACGCATTCTAAGGCGCTTATTAGATAGTTATGCTGACAAGGCATTAATATGTGATTACCTCTTTGTCTTACGTACCCCTAGGTGCTTTAACTAAATCGAGGATACACAACGGCTTTGGAGTGTCCTTTGCAATGATCACGTGCTAAAAGTGATCGCCCGGTAGAGCCGTACAAGTTGAATGCTTTCCAGAGCAATGTCCTGCCACATCGTAAGATTTATCCCTAATTGGATAAAATTTTGACTTCTATCGTCGGATTACGCTACTAGGCTCACTATATGGCTATGACGACCATCGTGCCACGGGTGAACGCAACGTACGGAGTACTCGTCGTACGTATCACAGTACGATACAACGACTAGTCGACCAAGTTATAGTGGTCGGGTAGATTAGCTTTATCCAGTTAGTGTATCCGCTCTACACTTTCTTTTACGTTCGTCGTAAGGCTACATAGGCCTGACCAAGCAATCATCGAGCACACATGTATTAAAAATGAGAGATCTTCGACAGAGGCAGAGCAATTAAATGCTTCGAGTGCCGTGAAGTTAAAGCATTGTATTCATTTGATTGAGCTCTGGCACGATAACTCGACGATGCAAGACACATCCGAAGACTCTCTTTTGCCCCGCCTAGTCCCCACAATGATTTCCCGCGTCGGCCTACCAAACTTGCCAGCCGCTTTTACGATTGCGATTGTTTTAACACTCGTCCTATGTTTGGTTTTTGTTGTAGAGAAGGTAAATGGCTCTCACGAAAAGTCCTTGGGCCAATTAGGCGGCTTCATCCGTACCGGCGAAAAACAAAAACCGGTCAATGCGGCAATCAGTGGTCCCGATTACGCGAACGTGTTTCCCCCGCCACGAAGACAAGAGCTGGCACATGTATGCCCTGCATTCGCTGGCGCTGCTGCTATCGACCTCTCTTTACTTCCTAAGAAGAGTATCTTGAAACTGGAGAGTTCCTTTCGAACCGCCAGTCCACACCAGTATATTTTCACTGGATTCAGCATTCGAGATATTCAACAGCTAGGCAGCTTTCCCAACTATGCAGTGCTATCTGGGGTACCATTACCAGTACCATTGAAGTCCTTCGACATTAAGTCGGCTCTTCCACGACCCTATCGTCCGTTCAGATGGCCATATCATCAAACAATGTGTAAGTACCTCGCCCTTTGCCTCTCAAGCAGCTTGAATTTCTCAGACTGACGGGTTATGCCTCGAATAGCTCTGACCAAGATGGACCCCGACTTCTGGATTGAGCTTGAAAATTCATATTGCGAGCGGATAGCTCAACGCGAAAGGATATACACCGAGAAAGGTGGCCAAGTACTTGCCTCTTTGCCAGGCTCCGAGTTGGCCTGCAAGGAGCTTATGGAAATGGTTTTACAGTTCATCTGTGCTCGATACCCTAACCAGTTTGAAGTAAAGAGCGGAGTATTCCTGAACCGTATCCTGAACACCAAGACGGATTTGACGATCACGCCACCTTTGGAGGCGCTTTTGCACAATGTCCCAGAAGATTTTGGTATCATGTTGCGCGACGAAGAGACTGGTCGTTATGTACTACGTGCAGGGATGGTCTGTTCATCGGTAGGATGGAAGCTCAGTGAGAAGGTTGGGTTAGGATTACCTGGAATTCACAAGGTTGTACCTGACTACAAGGAAAAGATGGAGTTCAGTATGGACCGGTAAGTGATTCCACACATTTGGCATATATTCTATTGTTCCTAATGCGACTACGAAACAGTTTCTTCACTAAGATGCCCACCGACAAGCCCATTCAGAGAGGGTCTTGGGGCCTCGAAATTGGAACGCCTCTGTTCCTTCCAGCGGAACATCCTGATTATGCACATCGGGAGTCCCAGAATCCCAGACTGACTCCGAAAGACATCAATCTGCGAGTTGACTGGCAGACATTGCGCCGTCTCCCACTCTCAGGTGCCGTAGTATTCAACTTCAAAGCATTGTTCACTCCTTTGACGGAGTTCAAAGATGAGCCCTATATTCCTTCGCTTTTGTTGAAAGTACTCAAGGAAGGAAAAGACAACCTTATGAAGTATAAGGGCACTTGGCATGTCGAACACATTGTCAAGCCCACTTTGGAAGAATATGAACGGTTCCAGATTGACTCAGGACTAATTGAAAAGGGCTGGGAGCCACAGTCATTGCCTGAAGCCCCGTTTTTCCGAGGGTGGGAAAAGAAGTGGGCTTGAGGGAGGATCTGAACGACAACCTACGAGTACCACGTAGATACTTACTCACAGTAGTAATATCTTCCTGGCTATAGAGAGGGGTCGCAACGGAATTATGTCGGGATTCAGATGTACGAGTACAATTATGTGGTCGACGAATACAGTTTTTAAAACCCCTCTTTTACCGTGAACTTTCGGGGTAGATAAAGGCCACAGAATCTCCGGCTACGGCCGAACACTGCATCTCCACTACCTCCGATCCTCTCCTTACCGGAATTTCCGGGGAGAATAAACCAGCTGGGAGAATATAAATGTTTATGGGGGGGTTTTTTGTTTCTAAGCTGCAGCTTTACGAAGTAGACTCCATCAGTCACACAATTTACCCAAAAATATTAGGAGTACTACGCGCTATCTTTTACGCGTTATCGACGAGTTCCAGTAGCGAATCATAGGACACTAGCTTTCTTATCAGCCGCGCGCCGGGTCCGAGACAACACGACCCCCTCATCCTCAGCACATTTGTTTCGTCATCGGACTGTGGCTCGGACTTGTTTCTGGAATTCTATTAGATTCCGTTTAATAAGTTGCCAATCTCTTGCTTAGTACTGGCATAGATCGCACATCATCAATATGCTTCTTATGTTTTCTGAGTGAGTATAAGTTGTCTTATCGACTGCCTAGCCGAAGTTCAGCTTTCAATGGTGCCCCCGAAGAGTTCTCCCATCGCACGAAGAGCTGGTCTCCCTACCCGGTCGAAAGCAGGCTGTCTTACCTGTAAAGCCAAACATGTAAGTTTACAAAGTGTCAATATTAAACCCTGATTACGTACAAATACTGTGGGGGGAAATATGCCGGGTATGATGTGATACGCTGACACCATAACTATCGGTAGATAAAATGTGACGAGACCAGACCGACTTGCCTCAGGTGTTCCCAAAAAGGTCTCCAGTGCGGCGGCTACTGGCAAGGTGTGAGGTGGTCTTTCAAACACCAGCCAGACCTTGCCTCGGAGACATTTCAGGCACTAGAGTTTTCGCATAATCCTTCTTCGTCCTTGGGGATACCCGCAGATAATCAGGCAATTCCACAAACTTCTACATCTGGAGAACAGCCTACGAAGCTTCTCGCCACAAACGCCAATAACAGAGCGGTCAAAAGACCGAAATCCCGATCTCCGTCACTCAGCTCAGATGCAAATGGGCTCAGAGTCGACAATCCTCGAGTGGCGATCCAAGTACCACAGGATGCTACAGGTCTAGACGATCAGGGCCACAATGATAACGGCTTTGATGACGGTTTCGGGGCAGGGCAGACACGATTGGTTTCCAGACCTTCGAATGGTACTAGCAGCATGGCGATGGTAGTGAATGGGGGTCTGATCGACAAATCTTCAGCATTTGTTGTCAACTGGTTCGAAAATGTTTGTCCGGCATGGTCTGGGTTTGATTCTAGTTCCAACCCGATACGAAATATTGCCATCGACCTTTGGAGCAATTCCATTACCGTCTGCAGCTCATTAGAGAGCATGTCGGCGGCTTTTATGGCATCCCGGAATCCGAGCATGCGACAGCCAGCACTTCGCCTTATGAAGCGAGCGACAGACTACATGCAAATTGAGCTTCAAATCGTGAAGAGCAACCCTTTGCCTCAAGTTATACCTACCAGCCTATTATTTTCTTTATTTGGTCTCGGCACGACTATTTGCTGGGTTGATCCACGCGGACTTGGATTGCCGTTTTTCAAAGAAGCTCGGCAACTACTTCGTCAATTAAATGAGCAGCCATCTGCAATGCGCGACCCCACCGATGCAGAGAGACTTGCATTTTTTAATAAATGCATGACTTACTGCAACATGCTACTGTCCGTGGTCCACGACGATGATCAGGAAAGTGACGAGGGGCTTCTTCCGTCGCCACTGCCTGATACCGTCGATGCTCCTATTATTTCCTTCGGCCTTGGAGTAGACGGAAAAATACAGTCTCCGCATCCATGGACTGGAATATCCTCTAGAACGTCTCGCCTATTTGCTGAGTCGATGCGACTTTGCCGTCGGTACCGCCGCCATTCAAGAATAACACTGGATGCCGAGCCTTTTTTTTCTGCCCCCTTCGAAAACTATCAAGCAGAAAGATTAGAAGAAAAGCTACTGGATTTGGAATTGCCATCTGAAATCGGCGTTGGTGATACCGGGGATAGGGCAACTCCATCGTCACATCTAACGGCAGTTGCGGAAGCTTACCGGCTGGCTTCCCTTCTTGTTCTTTACCAAACATTTCCAGACCTCGTGTTCCTCCGCCTCCCGGGAAGCCCATTACCTATCGATGACAAAACAGTGCTCTGGCAAGAATGGATCACACCTTTGAGCTTGCATCTTGTGAAAGTCCTGAAGCGTATCCCCCCCACATCAGGAAGCCGAGTCATACAGCCCCTTCTTTACATATCTGCAAGTACAGGGCTGCGACAGAAACAGCCCACTGATGCATCTTCACTACAACCACCAATTACCCTGCAGTCTACTTTCTTGCAACAACCGCAGCATTCTAGCAACGACGTGGATATACTAGTGGCCACACCGACAAGTAAACAAAATAACCTGTCTTCTTATATTAACGACTTGATGGGCGACGGGGACGAAACAGCTGCTACGTTGACTAACTCCTCGAATACTGAAGTGGATGTAGAAATGGCTCTTGATGTGAGCAGCGCTCGTCATTTTATTATGCAGAGGCTGGGAATCTTAGAGAGCAGTCTCCCTCCGACCCCAGTCTCCGTTGCAAAGGAGTTGGTGTCTGCTATATGGAGAGCTTATGATAATGACCCCGTCGGCACGCTTCAAGTTCACTGGATTGACGTCATGGAAGACAATGATTTGCGATCTATGTTTGGATAGGAATGTGTAGATTTTCACTATTTTTTCATTATTTCTACTTCAAATGTTTTCTGTTGGTCCATCTGCTTTCATATATTTAAATAAGATACTGAGTATAATGATGTAACCTGGTACAAATACAACATATAACGACTGAAAAAACAATGATGTACGAAGTATATTTGGTTAAAGAATATTGTTGTTTCTTGTATTCTATCGACTTTTAAGCTAAACAAGCACTTCCCCATGCATCAAATGGCTTTAAAGTCTCGGACGCTGGCCAGTGTAAAATGCAAGGCCGTAGTCAGTCGTCGTAAAGGTGATAGTGGTGCCCTTCGGGAAGAAGAACACATCGCCTGGCTTAGCCTCAACTTTCTGACCGGTCTCGTCTGAAATTGTGTAGTTTCCCTCCAGGATGATCTTCATCTCATCGTAAGTGTACTCGTACACCAGAGGCTCGCCCTTGGTGAGACGGAAAAGGCCACAGGACACCGGCTTCTCGGTATCCGCACTATTGAAGACATCACCAAGGTAGGCGTTGCTTCCCGAAAGGAGGGGAGCCTCAAACTTGGACTGGGCCTGGGAGAAGTACTGGAACGCCATCTTAGCGATTGGGTTTTGTCTGCATCCTGTTAGAACGAACACTAGTAAGAACAAATTACTTCTGGAACTAACTATTGAAAGTGATTGTGAAAACTGTGAAAGCGTGATAGTGAATGAAATCGTCTACAATATACGGGCTTACCTGGCGTGTTTATATAGTATGGCATTCGGAGCTCTTTCGGAAGTTTGAGTCTTAGTGTGTCGAGCGTGGTAAGCGTACGCAATTACCATTTCTGGTATTAGTGGTCGATAGCTTTGGATTGCCGCATCCCGTAATACTCACTGTCCATTCGGTTTGCGATAACGATAGGCTAATTTTTCCTCTTCTGTCTAGCTCTCCCGAACTTCGGCAGCAACCTTCGAAATTCGTACTAACCTCAAGATGGCATGTTTGCTCTCTCGTACTCAATTCTTCTTTCGGTGGACGAACCTAGGGTGGTGAATTGCTCTACAGATGTCTACAATTTACATAGCGACTTATAATACGAACATTCTGCCACAAGTCTTTTGATTTGGAAATTAGTACTTCATCTGCGAACTTTCGGCACTTCTCGTGCAGTGATAACAAATCTATCTAACGTTACCACGTGGCCGCGACAACCTTACCCACTACCACTTATAATTCGTTTTCTTTACGTGCAATTCCCTGCCTGCTACAATCGCTCCATATGTGTCTACCCCGATAGTCTCGCCAATCTTCGTCATGGCTGTACTCGCTTCTCTGTTTCAGCCAACTACATGGCTTGGAATATTCCTTTTCTCGTCTTTTATTGTCTATCGAACTATTTCTGCCGCATTATCACGAAAAGCTACACGTGCTATTTCGGTCGCTCCCGAAAAGGCGCACATCAGGAGCGTGACGACAAATTCCGATGACGAGTCCTACGTTATGCCCGTGCCTGAACCATACCCAGGTTGGTCCATTGAGACCACAAAACCTCTTCCGTATCGTGCATTTCGTTATGGGCCAAAGTATCATGTTACGATGGGTCTTCGAACCACTCAGGCAAAAGACTGGATCGAGCTAGATAACCATTTTCCAAAATACCACACTTCCAAAGCCGATCGCATCAAGGAGCGAGCAGACAAGTGCATCCATACCGACCCTTCTGCCTACGGTGCCGCATTGGAACTATTGGATGAATTTGTGAAGTATCTGCCAGCACGATACCCTACACTCTATCAACGCACTTCGGTCGGTATCAATAATTTATGGTCTGGGGAGTCATTCAATATAGTCGAGAGACCTCTTCGTGAAGATCCTATGGCAATTGCTGCTCGGCTCGTACAAGACGATCTTGCACTGATGATCGAAGGAGACGACGGCCGTTATTATCTCAAAGCGGGTGCTATTCTGCTTGCCGGGTTTTGGAGGCTATCAGACAAGTTGGGCATGCCACTCGAAGAAATTCATACGTCAGGAGATGTGCCGCAATACAAGGAAAAGCTTCACAAGGGGATGTCGAACTTTTTTCGTCGACTCCGATGTGACCAAATTTACTCCCGCAATAATTACTTCATTCAGGTCGATGACGACTTGGCTTGGAGCTGGAGCATTGGTTCGGAAGATAGTGCGGAAGTTAGTTGGAGCACAGCGGAGAAAAACCGAGCAATCGAGCATCACTGGTTTCGCTCTGAAAGACAATCTCTTCGCCGACTTCCAAAGTCTCGGGCCGTTCTCTTCACGATCCGCACATACTTTCACCCAATTACCAAGTTGGCGCAGGAAGATTTTGTCCCAGGCCGCCTAGCCAGTGCCATTAGAAGTTGGGGCGAAGATGTCTCGACTTATAAGGGGAAGGATAAGTACGGCGACGTACTTCTAGAGTACCTCGATAAAGAGCACCAGAAGCAGTTGGAAAATGGTTTGGACTTGAGCAAAGAGGCAGAGGCTACAAATTATCCATTTTAGGATGCCTTGACAATGCTATAATTTCGGTACATCGTCCTGTATCTCAAAGAATGAATGTGTGGTGTTGGGATCGCTAAAAGACAAATACACCGTGACAATGCCTACAACAATAACATTATACTGGGCTCTTTGCATTTGACCTCATATAACAGGTCTTCAACTTTCTGCACAAGTCACATGAGAAATGCAGTCTGCATTGACGACTGTCCACAGGCCAAGGGGTATTGGCACACGCTGCGGTAAGACGCCTGAAACAAAATGAGATTGGAACAAAAATACTAAAGTTGCAATGCTAGGAGGAATATACGGCAAATTCTTGCAGGTGATAACCATTCGACAGTACCATTGCTAGCGTTTGCTATATAACAAGTTTCGCCCTTGAACAAGACCATCTCATATTTCCGAAGACGCACGCTGAAGCATTTAAAAAATCAAGTCCACATGCCAAATTTAAGCAAGGTAATTCACCAAAGCGTCTTCCGGTCGGTCCTTGCCTAGGTAGTTCGGAATTCGCTCGAACAGCTCCCATGAGGTAGATTTGAGGTGCTGTATTTGTTCACGCACCCACTCCTCGATCTCTTCTTGACTCGGCATTTCACCAGCGAGACGGCGTTCTGTGATCTGTTCCAGGGCTACATCGCACCGGTCGCGAAGACGACGGAGCTTCTGCTCCATGAATACATTCTTCACGTGAGATAGATTATCGAAATGCATGTTAACACTTCTGAGTGTTGTGCCACTATCATCGGCATCAGGGTCGGCGTAAGCATAGCTGTTGACAAGGCCCAACCGCTCCGCGCAGTTGTTTGCACGCAGGGCTGCGTGCTCGAGATGAGCACCTGCCATCATGACTGCAGCGCCCATGGAAGCTCCACGCGCCTTGATAGTTCCAGATCCTGTACGGATGGCAGTCTCACCACCCACCATTGTTGATGTGTCACTCAGCATCAGCACGCACACGACCGGAGTTGTGTCTTTGTGCCAACTGTCGATCATTTCCCCGTCATACTTCGACGACGACACATTATCGGCAGCGGGAAGAGGCTTTGTGGGATGCTCGCCAAGGCGGTAGACTCCCTCGATACCTTCAGCACCGAGTTGAACGTTAATGTAACCCATCGCATTCTCGTCGCGCTGAAGCTTGAGGGCACAACCAAACGCCGAATTAATTGCAGCCTGGGTGACTGGATGAAGCATAGCCTGCTTTAGGAATATTCCATCCTGTACACAAATGCTGGTTAGTTTTTGGTGCCTGCTTTGACGAAAGCACCAGCCATGGCTTTTTACTTACATTCTTCACTGGGAAGTGCCCACTGATCAAGCACGGCGCCCGCTCCCAGGAGCGAATGTACTTGTTCAGAAACTCTCGTCTGAACACCTCTCTGCGAATCATGCGAATTCCCTCTTCGGAGAAGAGCTGGAAGGGTTCAGTGTAGGCAATATTAGGACATCCTTTGGGAACCTCGAGGCCAAGCTCAGTAAATGTGTGACGGGCAGAGGGTGGCTGGTAAGCAAGATGAATCGAGGGGTCGAAATTGGGCACTGGCAGCTCCGCCTCGATCTTCTCAAAAATGGCTGGCTGGGCCGCCGGAATGGCTGCCTCCTGGGCAAAAGTCGGAACAGTCTCCATTGTGCAGTGTAGGTTTCGTCGTTCGAAGCAGCACGAAGTCTTCTTGTTTTCAATTTGTGCAGTTTATTGACTAGACAGCGGACTGGATACAATCGTACGATCCCGACCTTATTTGTATTCTAGCTACCTCTACATGCTCAAGCCGGACTGACCCTCACGATCCGTTCAAGCCAGTGCCCAAGGCTGAAAGGGAGCGATAACGCTCGCTCCTTGCGCGTGTGATCTTCGCCGAGAGTCCTTCAATGTGATGTTAGGGGAGTTGGAACCGGGCAGCATCGGCGCCTAGAGGAACCATTCACTAGCTCCAGACGAAAGGAATAGTCTAGACTTAGCGATTTAGCTCCGATTGGGCGGTCTTTCCACGGAAACCTTTTACAGAATAGGAAAATCTTGACGATATACGACTACTTCTCCACATTAAATGGACATTCTTTCGTCGTTATCATGGTCTTCGTCACAACCCACCAAAGCAGTGAAAGATTGCCGAAGCATCCATTTACAAGCAGAGACATCCCGTCCAAATGAGACGCCGAAATACTTGAGGGGTTTCAGAAATACTGTTCGGCTTGACGGAACACAAACAGCAACGGGAGTCGGGACATATCGTAAACAGTACGAGATAACACGGTTCAGATATCTAGCTACGACGACATACTCCGTACTAGAAACATGTAGATCATCGACATCGGCGCGTTGCCGGTGTATGGTCCGCGATAAGGACTTTCTTAATTTCTGCCGCGTACATACTTGTATATAGAACCCACTGCAGAGCAGTAGGACGCCTGTTCAAGACACGAGTCATGCCGGAACGCTCGGTAGCTAGCCGTAGCAGCACTTTCATCACATGTAACCAGTCGCCGCTTCCTTCTCCGTATATGAGTCCGCAATCATACGACTACGTGGCGCATCTAGTGCAATCAAAGGTGTCCGTATCCCTTTAAGTTTCGATTTATTACAAAAGTCCGAAACAATTAACGCTTGTGTAAGCTCGATTTTTATAAAAATTGTAGTAACCAGTAGAACAAAAGTATTGAAAATAGCATACCGAATATGTGCTGCTAACAATTTGAGGCTGTAGTTCAGTAAAGAATCTGATGCAAAAAGCACTGTACGGAGTACGGAGTACAAGTAGTATTACTTGTAATATTTTGAGCAACTAATCAATACCCACCACATCTTCTCGACTCCGTAGTTCCACATTACATCTACTCGTACTCCGTACTCCGTAAAGATAAGAGATCCATGGCCCCATAAGTGCTCCCCACTCTACTCTCGCCTCCCCCACAAACAGAGGGCGGCTAAAGCCCAAGTTGTACTCCGTACGAAATTCGACCTAAAAATAGGGCATTTTTATCTACTCGTACGGAGTAGTGGGATAGAGATCTCATGAGATATGATTGGCCTAAACAATTGCACTAAACCTACGAAACTTAAGAACGCACGCAACTCATTTATCAATCTAAGTAATACCTCCAGATCCTTTATGTATACAGCGTCCAGCGTCATTCTGAATTGTTGCATACGGCAATGTCACCCTGGTTGCATCAGTAATGGCTTTATGCTTATTATAAGGTAGTGCAATTCTGATAAGGTTGGCCTGAGAAGATGTTACGTCATTTTGATGGACAGAAGGCACATTTTTTGAGATGGATGGTACGCTTTTTGGTGCGTCTGCGTCGGTGTCTGCGTCTGAAGCATTTCAAACATACCGAGTCATGCCTTTCATGGCCCAAAACACAAGCGTCTGTGCGCACGTGCGCCCTTCACCTCCTCCCAATACCAAGGGAGGTGAGGGCCGATCGTTTCTTACGGGAGCGCCTACATGTATTACGGCTGGGAGTTTGCTACTTGTAAAGGCATGTATAGATCCCGCAGAAATAAAAAGCGATAAACTATTACGCTCTCCTATTGAATGCGTAGAAAAAAATGATCATGTCTGATTCTTAATATCTGTGCCCGCAGAATTCGTACAAAAGAAGAAGTAAGAGACATGTATTATTTAGTAGGCATAGAGTAATTCTGGCTAAATTCATTTACTTCTTGTCACACTAAAGTAAGGCATTTCATTTCCTGGTTTTCTAGCAAGACTTTACGGTATGCTTAATAAAAAAGTCTTGTAGTTTGTTTTTTAGTAACTTAAAAAAATAATGAATGTTTAGTCGTTGTAAGGACGTTATGTCACGCTATGGGTGTAGGAGAGAGGTAAGAGAAGAAGGTCTCTTGGTGATGGTATGCTATGGATGATGTGGTGTGGGATGGGTCGTTGTATTCGGAAGATGTTGCGGGCTAGGTTAGGTGACCTAGCCCTTGTCTTATTTCTGGTGTGACGGGCCATGGCCCGGTATAAGCCTCGGCTCTGCCCTCAGCATCTCCCTGCCTTAGTCAGCTACTATTCCGACCGCACCCGTTACCCACGCAGGCTAGACCATTCGAAATGCATTCGAAATCCACTTTGCCAGCACACGATCCCAACCGTCAGGCCAGCTGGGCAGCAACCACTTTGCCAGCGCACGACTGGTGACCGGCAACGGAGGAAAGGGACCGCGATAGCCGCGTGGGAAGAAAGGGACCTTGATAGCCGCGAGGAAAGAAGGGGTATAACTATGGGGGATGCTGCTTGTAAAACTTAGCCTTGATCCTTCCTTTTTCCCTCAGCTTAGTTTTCAACCAGTTTCGTTCTTCCAGCTGCGACTTCTTCCTCTGGTAGAACTCTCACATAAAACTAAGCTCATTCTATCCCTTGACCCGAACTTGGTGCTTTTTTTTAAGCAATCCTCTGGACCGAACTTTGTGCTTTTCGAAGCAATCTCTTGACCCGAACCTTGTGCTTTCTTAAGCAACCTCTTGACCCGAACTTTGTGCTTTTCTAAGCAATATCTTGACCCGAACTTTGTGCTTTTTTAAGCAATCTTTTGAACCGAACTTTGTGCTTTTCGAAGCAATCTCTTGACCCGAACCTTGTGCTTTCTTAAGCAACCTCTTGATCCGAACTTTGTGCTTTTTTAAGCAATATCTTGGACCGAACTTTGTGCTTTTTTAAGCAATCCTCTGGACCGAACTTTGTGCTTTTCGAAGCAACCTCTTGACCCGAACTTGGTGCTTTTCTAAGCAATCTCTTGACCCGAACTTTGTGCTTTTTTAAGCAATCTTTTGAACCGAACTTTGTGCTTTTCGAAGCAATTCTCTCGACCTAAACCTTGTGCTTTTTTTTGAAAGCAATCTCTTGAACCGAACTCTGTGCTCTTTAAAGCACCATGGACCCTGATCAACCCCTGCCTCCTCCGCCGGCGCAGAACTTCGATTTAGAAGCTACGCTGCGCCACATTATCACTCGCATCGAGGCCTTAGAAATACCTGCACCTGCCCCCGCCCCCGCTCCTGCCCCCGCTGTCGAAACTACGGCTGCTACGACGGAACCAGCTCCCGTGACCACGCACCCGAAAAAGGTCCTCCCGGACATCCTTTGCTTTTCGGGTGACCGAAAGGACTATCGTGCGTGGTCCCTAGGAGCTAGAAGCAAGATCAGGACAGACGGACTAGCCATTGGGTCACCGGACGCTCAGTTCTCTTACCTGCTCTCCCGACTCGACCCAAAAGCTGCGTTATTAATGGCCCCGTTTGTGGAAGCGGTATCTGACGCAAACCGTAATGCGAATCATTTCTTGACCTATATGGATTCGATCTTCGTTGATCCAAACATGGCTGCCCGTTCCCTTGACCAGCTCCAGACGTTGAAGCAGAGACCTAATGAAACCTTCGCCTTATTCTTGCCCCGTTTTGAACGCCTCCTTGCTGAGGCTGGTTTAGCCTCGGCTCCAGAACAAGTTAAGAAAAGCTATCTAAACAACTCCTTGTCCTACGACCTTCGTCGAACCATGGTTACGGCACAAATCCCAGACGATTACCAAGGTTTCGTGCATCAGCTTTTTACGGTCAGCTCTCGTTTGGACTCGCTAAAATACACGGACTGGCCTAGGCCGGAGAAGACTAAGCCTTTTCCGGTATACCCGGAAGCCATGAACCTAGACCCCCCCGTGCGTACCGCTGCTGGTCGTTTGACTGACAGAGAAAGAGACGTCCGGCGGGCAAAAGGGCTATGCTACTACTGCGGCAAGTCTGGGCACTTAAAGTTTAACTGTCCTGAACTAAACTCTGCCCCCCCCTATGTTCGGCCTACTAGGGCCAAGAAAGCAGTAACGCAAACTACGACGAAGAAACCTGCTTTCGACTTGCCCGTACTGCTTAAGACCCCTGAAACGTCTGAAGCAGAGTCTGAGTCGGAAAACTAGGTGCTCCTGAGCCAAGTCTCGCCCAGGAGCCTCTAGGGACGAAGTCTGTAAAGGAACCAGAATCGGATCGTGGAATGTATATAGACGCCTTCTTGGAAGAAACGAATGTACGCCCATTTATCGACTCTGGCTGTCTCTGCTATGCTACCGTCTCTGAGCAACTAGTGAACCGTTTGAACCTGCCTACCTTCTTGATCTCCCCTAGGCCACTTGAACAAGTAGCCTTTTTGAAGAACCCACCTATCGTCAATAAGGTTGCTACCTTTCTGCTTGACGTGGGGGGATTTGAACGAAAAACTACGGCTTATGTTATCCCTGGACAGTTGGACCCCGTGATCCTTGGCAATGGCTGGCTAGTAAAGCACGACGCCTCCCTCCGCCCTGCACTGGATCAGATCACTCTTCGAAAGCCCTTTCGAGTAACTTTGAAAGGCACGCTGCCTCTAGCCACTGCTATCTCGACTAAACAGACGATAAGGCACCTTGGCACCAAGACTCTGAAACTATACGCCGTCACCCTAGACGACGTACAAGCTGCACTTCGAGAAAAGGTTTACCCTAACCCTGCTTCTGAAGCCCCAGACTGGCTAATACCAGCACTGGCCGCCTTTGACCGAGAAAAGGCCAAGAAGCTTCCCCCGAATCGCCCTGGCCACGACCATGAAATCAGACTTCAGGACGGCGCCGTCGTCCCAGCCCGGCCCCTTTACTCTATGTCTCGGGAAGAACTCCTAGTGCTTCGGAAGACCCTTGCTGAGCTAGAAGCTCAAGGTTTTATCCGCCCTTCGTCTTCGTCCGCCGCCGCCCCTGTCCTTTTCGTCAAAAAGCCTGGTGGCGGGCTCCGTTTTTGTGTGGATTTCCGTGGGTTAAATGCTATAACAATTAAGGACGCATATCCTTTACCGTTAATAGCTGAAACCCTCCGGGAAATAGCTTCTTGCCGCTGGATCTCAAAGCTGGATGTTATCTCTGCCTTTCACAGACTCCGGGTTAAGCCCGGCGACGAGTGGAAGACTGCGTTCCGAACAAGGCTTGGCTCCTTTGAATGGCTTGTTACTCCTTTTGGCTTACAAGGAGCCCCTGCTAGCTTCCAACGGTACATCAACCATGTTCTCCGTGAATCCTTAGGACGATGGGTAGCCGCATACATTGACGATGTGGTTATTTATTCAAACGGCTCCCAGGAGGATCATCGAACGAAGGTCCTCAGCACTGTTACCAAGCTTTCGGAAGCAGGGCTCCAGTTAGACTGGTCAAAGTCCCGTTTCGAGGTAAAAGAGACCCGGTTCCTTGGTTACCTTATAGTCCCTGGAGAGGGCTTAAAGGTAGATCCAGAAAAGATCTCTACGATTCAAGGTTGGAAGGAGCCTCGCAGTGTAAAAGGCGTACGCAGCTTCTTAGGCTTTTCGAACTACTACCGCGTCTTCGTAAAGAATTTCTCTGGACTAGCTGCTGCGCTGACTTCTCTCACTAAGAAGGATCGTCCTTTCGTTTGGGCCCCTGAATGTCAAACTTCCTTCGACGCTTTAAAGGAAGCCTTGATTTCTGCACCTCTGCTTGCTGCCTGGCACCCTGACCGAAAAACGAAAGTTGAAGCGGATGCTTCTGGTTATGTGTTAGGGGGGGTTCTTTCGCAACTAAACCCCCTAGACGCTTTGTGGCACCCTGTTGGCTATTACTCCCGGAAGCTTACGCCTACTGAAGCTAACTATCCTATCCACGATAAGGAGATGTTAGCTGTAGTAAGCTGCCTAAAGGAGTGGCGGCCAGAGCTAGTTGGAAGACCGTTCGAAGTCCACTCTGACCACCGAAACCTTGGCTATTTCAAGTCTAAGCAACATCTGGCCGAGAGGCAAGCCCGTTGGGCATATGAACTTTCAGACTTTGACTTCTCTATTGTGCACCGCCCAGGAAACTTGCAAGTGGTCTCCGACGCGTTGTCACGAAGGGAGCAAGACCTTCCTGTTGGGGCAGAGGACGAAAGGATATCGGGAAGGGATCGTACGCTTTTGGCACCCCAGATCGATGGGTCCCTTCGAGTTAAGATCGGCTTTATTTCCCACGGCGATGAGGGCACTCCGGACGAAAGATTAACAGAACTAGAGGCTAGACTGGCCCAGACACTAGCCCCCAAATCCCCATTCGACGACGAATCCTTGACTGCTCTTTGGCACCAAGGGCTAGCAGCTAACCCCCGCTACTTTAAGCTACGGGAGGCCGTTCGAGAAGGCGCCCGGCAATTCCCTAAATCCTTTGGCTTACCAGTCACGATTTCTGAGTGCTCTATAGACTCGGGGAACCGCCTTTGCTGGAGGGAGAGGATTTGGATCCCGCACTTCGAACCTCTTCGTACGACATTAATCCAAAAGATCCATAACTCTCTCCTCTCCGGCCACCCAGGTAGAGAAGGAACCAGAGACCTAGTCTCTAGGGAGTATACTTGGCCAGGCCTTTCGGCCGATGTACGTCGGCTAGTAAGGAATTGTGATATTTGTGGCAAAGCAAAGGTATGGAGAGAGGTAAAAAGGGGCCTCTTAAAACCTCTTCCGGTTCCGGACCGACCTTGGGCTGAACTGTCTATCGATTTCATTGTGGAACTCCCTCCTTCATCCCCGCACCAAGGCACGCCATGTGAAAACCTGCTTGTGGTCACTGACCGGCTATCAAAATCTGTGGTCTTGGTCCCAATGGGAAAGATAAAAGCCTCTGACGTGGCCGAAGCTTTGGCTAAAAACGTCTTCGCTTACCACGGCCTCCCAAACTCTATCGTCTCAGACCGGGGCCCTCAGTTCGTCGGCATGTTCTGGGGGGAGATTTGCAAGAAATTAGGTATCGTACGCAGACTCTCGACCGCATTTCACCCCCAGACCGACGGTGCTACAGAACGGGCCAACCAAGAAGTCGAGGTGTTCCTTCGCATATACACCTCATTTTTTCAAGATGACTGGGCCTCTCTCCTTCCTGGCGCTATGTTAGCACTAAATTCTCGTACCTCTTCGTCTACGGGCCTGTCCCCCTTCTTCATAACCCACGGCTACCACTTCCCGGTCTTGTCCCTGCCCTCTAATCTTGAAAAAGGATCTACCCTGTCCCCTGCAGAAAGGGGGCGTCTTTGGCTTACTAAATGGAAAGACCTTTCTGACTTTGCACAAGCAGCCATGGCTGACGCCCAGGAAGCCCAGGAGCGTCACGCCAACAAGTCTAGGCAAGCTGCTGAATCTTTCCAGATTGGGGATAAGGTCTTTCTACGCCTACGGAACGTGCGGACGGCCCGCCCCTCTAAAAAGCTTGACTGGGTTAATTTACCTTTTAAGGTTATTAGCTTAGTCGGTTCACACGCGGTTAAGCTTAATACGCCCCCCGGCATTCACCCTGTCTTTCACGTCGACTTACTCCGCCGCGCCCCTGAAGACCCATTTCCGTCCCAGACTACACCGGATTTCACCCCGCCTCCCATCCTCCCAGCCGCAGCCGATCCCAACCACCAGGCCGGCGAATACCTAGTTGAATCTATCCTTCGGTTCCTGTAACGGATGGCGCGGGAGGCAAGAGCCCCACATACGGAGAATTGACGTAACTGACCACCGCACCAAAAGGTACGTACGAAGGATAATCTTAACAAGATTTCCAACGTCAATTCTCGCTTATATAGCGCATTTCTAATCGGTGCGCTCTAATTACGTGATCTGTCACGTGACGTCAGCTAAGGCACAGCCCTTAGCTCGACCCAGGCCCATAGCCTGTTACAGTTCCGAAAGCACGGCCGCGGCTACCAGGTATTGGTTAAATGGGTAGGATATCCTAGCCCAACCTGGGAACCTCTGACAGACCTACGGGATACGGCTGCCTGCGAAAGCTTTGAAAATAGTCTCCCTACGCCACCTCCGTGGAAGGAAGAGGAGGCTATTGTGACGGGCCATGGCCCGGTATAAGCCTCGGCTCTGCCCTCAGCATCTCCCTGCCTTAGTCAGCCACTATTCCGACCGCACCCGTTACCCACGCAGGCTAGACCATTCGAAATCCACTTTGCCAGCACACGATCCCAACCGTCAGGCCAGCTGGGCAGCAACCACTTTGCCAGCGCACGACTGGTGACCGGCAACGGAGGAAAGGGACCGCGATAGCCGCGTGGGAAGAAAGGGACCTTGATAGCCGCGAGGAAAGAAGGGGTATAACTATGGGGGATGCTGCTTGTAAAACTTAGCCTTGATCCTTCCTTTTTCCCTCAGCTTAGTTTTCAACCAGTTTCGTTCTTCCAGCTGCGACTTCTTCCTCTGGTAGAACTCTCACACTAGGTTAATTAACACCGACACTTTAACAACGTCACCACGTTACGCGTTAAAGGGATCCATGCTCTTTTAAAACGTTATTTAAAGACGTTACAACTAGACCTTATTAAAGCTTAGAAGTTAGATGGCTGTACGCCGAACAAATAATCGGACTGTATATTTACCGGCTCCCGGTGTACGGGGGGTTCTTACATAATCTACCAAAAAAAAACATTCACGTGACTTAGTCTACGTCTATTTCTGCTTTATGGCAAACGGTGCAGCGGAGGCATACGTTATGGCATCTTATAAAGGCCGACATGAATGTAGACATCACGGGAGACTGCATAGGAGACGGCGCGGCAGGGACTATACACGTGGCGTCAGACTAGTTCGCAGACCACATAGCGTGGGAGGAGGAGTATAGCTAGGCCGACGCCTACGCTGCCGGTGCCGGCACCTCCGTATTGGCACCGGCACTGGCACCGGCACATCCGTATCGGCACCGGCACCGGCACCGCGCCGATGTGCCTACCGGGCCCGTGCCGCCCGGGCAGCCATGGCGGAGGCGGCGGCGGAGGCGGCGGAGGTGGCGGAGGTGGCGGAGGTGGCGGCCATAGCGGCGTCGGAGGCCAAATGACGTCGCTTGACACGGTCGCAGACACGTATGTACGTAGGAGGCTGATGATTACCAATAGTAGTCTGTAGTACTTTGTACACATAGACTACTCTGTACTCCGTACTCGTACGAGTAGATTAATAAGATCTCCAGATTAATACTTCGTACTCCGTACTATTATCCCGGGCACCGAGCCCTACCATGACTATTCCGTATAAAGTAATACAAGGTACAGAGCAGAAAGCACGACCTTCGGACTTCGGGCGATATTCGGCTCCCCACGGCCGGCCCCGCGACTAGCTTTGCCACGAAATAATACGTCCGTAAGGTAATGTGCCCCGTACTCGTATGAGTGCAGACACCGTTGAAACCGAGCTCCGTTGCTCGTATGTCGGGTTGACTACTCGTACTGGTCCAGTTTCGTGATGGTCATGTGACTAATCCAACGTGAGATTAAAAGCTGACGGTAACACATCTTCAACTTGGCCGACAACCCGCCATCAACAACACATCGTCACCATGTCGAGACAGGTTCCCCTCGTGAGCTCGCTCTATGAAATTTACACAGAGGACGCCGTAGAGGCGCAGACGGAGAGATGGAAGCGGTTGCTTGCGGCGTTTGCAGCGGAGTACGGCCACGCGGCCGATTTTGTGGCGCGCAGTCCCGGTCGTGTAAACATCATCGGCGAGCACATTGATTACTCTTTGTACAGTGTGCTACCAATGGCGATTACTGCCGACTGCCTTATCGCAGTCCGCACTCTGCAGCTGGGCGTGGACTCTCAGGGACTGACTGGACGCGTGCAGATCGCCAACATGCAGCCCGCGCGATTTCCCCCGGACAAGTTCGAGATCGAGGGGGGAGACGTCGTCATCGACGCTTCTGTGCACGCGTGGTCTAACTACTTTAAGAGTGGACTGTGCGGCGCGCTGGCTCTACTTCGCGCGAAGCACGGCTGCAACTTCGCACTGCGTGGTCTGCAGGTGCTCATGGACGGTGCCGTGCCCGCCGGTGGTGGCCTGAGTTCGAGCGCTGCGTTCACGAGCACGAGTGCACTCGCAGTCCTATTTGCCCACGGCGAGACTGCCATTGACAAGACTGCCCTTACCGAGCTTGCAATCGTCAGCGAGCGAAGCGTCGGTGTTAATTCAGGCGGGTAAGCAGGGTAAGATTGGGTGGAAAGAACAGTAAAGATCAACATTAAACTTGGTTGTAAATGCTGGCAAAGTTGTACGGCCAGACATCATCTATTGTTCCTCCTCCACTAACGTTGGCCCCCAGAATGGACCAGGCTGCCTCCGTGTTCGCCGAGCGCGGCGCTGCACTCTATGTGTCATTCAGCCCGAAGCTGTCGGCACGTCCCGTGTTCTTCCCGCCAACCCAACCAGAACTGTGCTTCGTGATCGCACAATCACTTGTCGTCGCCGACAAGTACGTCACTGGACCGGTGCACTACAACTTGCGCGTCGTCGAGTGCACATTGGCTGCCGCCTACCTCAATGCTGTACTCAATCCGCCTGGCACCATGCTGCCATGTGACGCCGGCCCGCTCGGTATCAGTCTACGCGGTTTCCAGGACGTGTACTTCTCTTCCAAAAAAAACCGCGACATGCCCGTGCCCACCGATGCTATGGGCGAGTTACGAGAACTGCTCGCGGTCGTGGCCAAGGCTCTGCCACGCGACGGGTACACGCGGGAAGACATAGCAGCAGTCCTAGGTCTTTCTGTAGACGACCTGAACACGCGCTATATGAAGCGCTTCCCCGTGCGTGCTGATGTGTTCAAGCTGCAACAGCGCGCGCGTCATGTGTTTGGCGAGGCCGCACGTGTGCTCGAGTTCATGGCACTCCTCAAGGGCGCGTCGCATCAATCCGATCCCAGCGGTCCCAACACAACCGCTCCCAACACAACCGCTTTGAATGTGCAACTTGGTGTGCTGCTCAATGCAACACAGGACTCTTGCCGCGAGTTGTACGAGTGCAGCTGTCCCGAGCTCGACCAGCTGTGTAAGATAGCGCGGCGGGCGGGCAGTTATGGCAGCCGCCTCACTGGAGCCGGCTGGGGCGGCTGCAGCGTGCATCTAGTTCCGGCCGACCGAGTGGCGGATGTCACGGCGGCGTGGGATGCCGAATACTACGCCCAGCGAAACCTTACGCAGGAGCAACGTGCCGCTGCCGTCGTTGTGAGTCGACCGGGAAGCGGCAGTGCATTGTGGGTAGTGGCCGACGGAGCACTCTAAGTTCTTGGTGCAGTCGTTTGTCCCCTTACTCAACTTAATATTATGTACTTCCTGTAGCCCAATGCACGCTTATTAGTACACAATTTTTCCATGTTCTGACGTGGTGCACACGTGCTGCAGCATTTGGCTTGCCGGAAGACTGGCAACGGGAAATTCAGTTAAACAGTAAACCAGTAAAAGAGCTCTGGAACATTTTTAGCACTTGCCTATTCAGTTGCCAATGCATTTAAACCTCCGATGACAGGGTCGCTTGACTGGTAGCTTTGTGCCGCGATCGATCGACGTTCCTGATCTTTCGGTGCTGCTTCACCTGCGCGCGCCTGTGCTTGATGTATAGGCTCAGTACATCCCGCAATATTATAAACAAACAGCCGCCCACGAGGCTGCGGCCCCATCGCGCCTGGAGCAGTCCCGTCTGTGCCCGGTATGACGGCTTTATGACCCAGGCCCGCGGGAGGCTTCTATTAAGGAGCTGGCCTACAACTGCTGAAATACGTGGCAGAAGCAGTTGCGTCGCCATAGCCGTCAAGACATCGGAGAATGGTGTCGTTGGCCTGTTCGCCCCCTGGTCAGCTTGCTGCTGCTGGGCGACTCCCGGGGGTAGTACATCAGGACGTTGATCCCTCTCGGCAGGAAGGATGTCGCCATCGTCCTGGTGGTCTTGGCCCTCCTGGTCCACGAAGTCGCCGCGGCCGTGTTGGTCCTGGTCTTGGCCATCGCCGCCATCGCCGACCACGAGTTCTAACTGGAACTGGACGCCGTCTCCATTAAAGGCAGCAGCCCCAGCATTGTCCAGCATCATGTCGTTGTCGTTGCGTAAGAAGTTGGTCACGGCAACACCCACACGCCAGAGGAAGGCGGCAGCACCGTCTCTCTGCCGGCCTCGTTCCTCAGCAACGCCGTTCTCGGCAGCTGCTGGGCGTGCGTCGCCTACTAGATCGACGTCGACAACGACTCTCCCGCGCAAAGCCTGGTCTTGTCGCCGTTCCCAGGCTCCAAACAGTGCGTAATAGGTCCGAGTATAAGCCAGGCCGACATAAGGCATCAGAGTGAGCGCCCACTCCGGGGAGGGCGGCCAGTTAAGAGACACACCACGGGCACTGAGGGTGATACCGTACTGCTTTGTAAGTAATACGTACAAAAAAGGGATGAAATGATACGCGCGATTTCGCAATTTCGCGGAAACGAGAAATTAAAAAATTGAAGAGCACCGAATCAGTTTAAAGGATGGCAAATGTAGAAGCACAAAAAACAGTGGTTTTACATACCAAGAACGACACCGGAACAGCCACCAGGTTCCCCAAGCTCGGTAACGCACGGTACAGCAGCAGACTTGGTGCTATCAGGTTCAGCAGATACAGCTTCCACACCAATGCAGCACCCTCGCGCCAGGCGAGTACTGGTCGTGGCCTGCCCTCAGGCATCAGAATTCGGCGCAGACCCAGCCATCCGATGGTTGGCTGCGCGCCGGCAAAAGCCAACAGCGCCTGTAGGCCATAGTAGCCGGAGCCGACAATGCCCATAGTCATGAATGTCGATACCAGCACAAAATAGGACGCCTGGCCGTAGAGCCGACTGTAACGCTCGGTCAGCGACACGACCGGATCCCATGGCTCCGAAACCCGGATACGACTGTTACAGGCGGGGCATCGTGGCTTTCGGCTCCCGGCGCTTGTCTCAGTCTCGGCGATCCAGCGTAAGAGACATCGCTCATGCGCCTCCAGGGTGCATGGGCAGGGCGTGACCCACGCCTCGCCAGGAGACTCAGCCGCGGTCTCGAAACAGATAAAGCAAGACAAGGCAGGGTCGTCTTCCAGCATCGTTGTTGGTGGTGAGGCCGCCATCATGCCAGTGTTGTGACGGATAGTTTATGAAGATCTTGCCGAGAATGTCGCCTTGAGCTGATAATAAGCCGCCGTAGATTGAAGTCGTTGATGTGGATAACGATGATGTGGATAATGAGGTCACGTGAAGGAGCTTTTCATAATTCCACGTGATTTGTATTCTGAGCCAGAACATCATGAGAAATACCATTACCCCTCTTCAGTTTCGCTTACATTGACTGCTACGTATCCTCCTCACCCAACGCACTCGCCTATCTCTTTGACGTGGCACATTATGGCAGAAACGGTGAGTACCCTTTCCGTATAATTACTGCTTTTCATGCTCTGTGACAGGCCGCTCACGAGCACTCAATGATGACGCGGACTAGACTTCCAAACAACGCCTGGCACTGGCCATCTGCGATTTCCTCTCAAAGTCTATTGCGGACGGCACCGTATCGGCTGATGACAGCGAGTCGATTGATGTGGCCGTAGGATGTATTGTGGAAGCCTTCAAAGTTGACCCGACCAACAAAGCGGCCATGACGACGGCAATCGGCGGACAGAGCCTGGAAAAAATATATGGCGTCTACGAAAAGCTCCAATCGAAGCCACCAGCGGCGGCAGCTACGGCTCCCAGCGAGGAGGATCAGAAGCAGGCAGACAGCCTGAAGTCGAAAGGCAACGCGGCGATGGCGCAAAAGGATTACGCGGCAGCGATCGACCTGTACACTCAGGCACTGGCACTGCGGCCGGCCAACGCGATCTACCTCTCAAACCGCGCGGCGGCTTTCAGTGCGGCCAAGGATCATGAGAGTGCGCGGGCAGACGCACAAGCGGCGGTAGACATAGACCCAAAGTACACGAAGGCGTGGAGTCGACTCGGATTGGCCAAGTTCGCGCTCGGTGATGCACAAGGGGCTATGGAGGCATACCAACAGGGTATCGAGCACGAAGGCAACGGTGGAAGCGATGCCATGAAGAAGGGCTTCGAGACTGCTAAGCGTCGAGTCGAAGAGCTTAGTGGCGATGCCGCACCAACAACGCGGGGCACCGCCGCCGGAGCCAGTGGCTCGCCGGGTCTCGCTGACCTTGCTGGCATGTTTGGCGGCGGCGGCGGCGGCGGCGGCATGCCTGACCTTAGTTCCATCATGAGCAACCCCATGTTTGCGTCAATGGCGCAAAACCTCATGGGCAATCCCGATGTGATGGGCAGCCTTATGAACAACCCGCGGCTGCGTGAGATGGCCAATCAGCTTGGCAGCGGTGGTGGCATGCCTGACTTGTCAGCGCTGATGTCGGATCCGAATATCGCAGACATGTAAGTGACTGACGCTCAGCCAATTTCTACCTGATTTTATTACTTATACGGATAGGGCACGATCAATGATGGGCGGTGCCGGGCGTGGTGCGCCGGGTGGAAGCAGTCAGTAGTCTGCTTTGACGCGAATGTTGCAGGCGAAGATATATAAAGACCGATCCAAGGCCGAACGTTCGAAGTTAATGCCTTTCTTTTCTCATAATTCCCTTGCTGCCTTTCCTCTTCCATAGCTTCATGATTGTGTCCTGGACACCGGCGCGGTATCCCTTGCCCACTTCACTTGTAGCAACGAAACAATTAACCCAAATGGAACGTGGAACCCAAGCTTGTTTTTTTATGGTCTGACATGTAATTTCTTTTCCTTGTCTAAACCTAAGATCGTGGACTTGATTGAACTGGCTCCGTCTCTGCTGAGAATCCCAGAAAATCCCATGTAGTCTGTGACATCAGTAATAAGCTGTGAGGCTGATGCAGTCGGCCGCCCATTCTCATTTAGCCCTTCTCAATTACATTTTCTTAGCCACTCTACAGCCAATGCCCATACCCAACACATAAGCGGCCTCTTCCGGCACTATCATAGCTTAGTTATCTTTGTTTCTGTACCAGCGAACGGTGTCTAATCCAGTCTGCACCTTCATGCCTAAGCGAGCATCCAGTAGGAAAGCTTCCCACTTAACAACAGTCTCGAGAAAGGACTGACAGTGGTCTATCTTTGTGCTGCGGAAGGCTTCAACGGACCCCGATGTAGCTGGGAAGCAGGACGGCGTCATAGCTTCGTGCCAGCAAAGGGCGGCGGCCTCGTAGTGTGCGGATGCGAGAACGTAGTCATCCTTGGTAGAGCCCTTGAAGGAAGTGCTGAGCTGTTAGCAAGGTGTGTCTACTTTTTCGTCCAGACGCATGCAAGCACGTGTCACAGTTTTGTGGTGTGTCTGCTCTCCACCATAGGTACATGTTGTGCTCCGAGGGCTGTACTTACTTGGTGTGCACCAAAACATCTCTCTGAAGCAATTTCCGTGCCTCGTCTACCCGGCCAAGCGAGCGCAGCAATGCAGCTTTAGATACGGCGACAATGCCGCACTCGTCGGGGGTGGCGCGGAAAGCTTCGACTGCAGACAGCGGCGCGGTGCAACGCGTCCACTTCAGGCTGTCTAGGGCCATGGACAAGAGATCGTCGGGCATGCGCCGGCTGCCATTCCACAGGTAGATCATCTCCTGCGCGGGGCTGGCGCCAATAGCGTCAGCGAGGTCGAGGCCGAGAGACGTGGCGCGCGCCTCCCACTTTGCCAACTTTCGCGTGACAAAAGCGTCAAAGGGCATCTGCCGAGCCATGAACTTCCGTCGGCCAGCCAGCGTCGGCGCTTTGCGGAAGAAGGTCTGGGCGGCCTTTTTGTGCGTGGCCGCCCGAGCAGCGATGCCAGTGTCGACGTTGTCCGGGGGCATCGCATGGACAGCATCGCGGTAGAGCTCAAGCTCCGCACAGCCGGCGTTGTAGTAGTAAAGTGCGTGGGACCAGTCGTTCAGCTTTGCACACTCCAAGAAGGAATCACGAAGTAACGGCCAGTCCAGCGTGCACAGTGCGTTGATAGCGCGCTCAAACATAGCCATCGCTGAGACCTGACGCATGCAGCCAGAGTCAACACCGGACAGCAATACCACCGCCTCCCGCGGACGGCGGTCACTAGCGAGGGCGCGAGCCTCCTCCAGGAGCCAGAGCCGGCTGGCTGGATAGCGCTGGCGCATCGTAGAGAGCAGAGCGGCACAGCGCACGCGCGGCAGACCTATCTCGCTGCCCTCCAGCGTCGCAGTGGCCTCGCCGTCTCCCTTGCCGTCTACCTCAGGAGCGTCTCTCGGCACAATATCGCAGGCAGCCATGGATCCGTTATAGTAGGCAAGCAGAACCAATCCAGCAACGCCTCCGTGCACGTTGTCTATAACTGTGCTTTGCCACAGCAAGCGTAGGCCGCGCGCGCGGTCACCCTCGAAGCCAATCACCGACAACAGCCGCGAGAAAGCCGGCGGCACCATTGATAAAAGTAGCAGTAGCAGGCCGAGGCACATCCGTATGCCGGAGTAGACAAAGATGTCGACTGGGTGGCTGGGGACGCCTAGCTTCTCGGCATTCTTACCTTGCTGCTTCTCGGTCTGGCTGCCAGGCTCGGCTGCCATAGCGCTATTGCCTTCAAGCGCCAAAAGCGCGTGCAGTGCCAGCAGAGCCTTTCGCAGCTTGTAGAAGCCCTTGATGGCCTCGGTAAAGCTTTCGTGCAGCACAGAGATAACCGCCATCAGCAATTGTGCCTCGGCTTGCACCAGGACGTACTCGCTCCCGGGGGGGTATATACGCCCTTCTTTCGGGGTGTGTCCCTGCGCTCTTGCGGCACGACACTGGATCTCAGCGCAGCTCTCGCAAGCCAGTAGCCGCTGCGTCGCCTCCACCATGATGTCTTTTTCGAAGCCCAGCACGGCACTGACGAACGTCGCAAGTCCTAGGCCCATGGCATGGAAGGCTGACCGGTCCGCGCTCTGCCGTAGCCGCACCTCGGCGCCGGCGATATCATCGTTTATGATAAGCGTTGTAGCAGCCATGGCGTCAGCAAGATCGGCGATGTCGTTCTGATCCTTCTCGCCGCCGGACTTCTCGTCATCCTTGTCGACCCCGGGCGTAGCCGGAGCTGCAGCACGAAACCAGCTCCTCAGTGAAGACATCGCGGTTTTCTGTCGCTAGATTCCGCTGCCACTGGCACTGCCTCGTTCTCGTAGGACACCGGGCGTCTGCCACGAAGGCAGTGCCGTCAAGAGGAATATACCACAGTAGTTGTGAGGATATTTCGCGCGAAGTTGCAGGAAACCTAAGCACAATAATGTAGCTTTGATTCCCGAGAGGCCATCCAGCAAGAATGAGAAAAACAGGCAATCAACAGAGTCCGTTTGGCTTTCTGCCGGTGTCAGCTTCCATTTGCTTGTCTCTCCGTCCGTTGTCTAGCGATTGCCTACGAAGTATTACGGAGTATTACTAAGTGCACAAGCAAGAGGGGGAGCGGCTAGGTGCACGGGTGGGTTGGCTAGGTGCACGGGTGGTCTGACATAAGCACACCAAAATAAAATAAAACACGTGACTAATTATACGGAACTGAAATTAGCTACTAGGAGAACTTATGGCATACCGCATGGTAGACAGCATGGCAGACGGCATGGTAGTCGGCGCGGTAGACAGCGTAGCAGACAGTGCGGTAGACTTAATAAGAGACGCTATAAGAGGGGGACACCCTACGTGAACATCCCTCAAATCCACTACGCGTACAGCCTGTGCAATCGAGTCCACTTAATTTAGAAATACAGTAATTCCATTGGCTAGAATAGTTTACAGCCGAAGTGGCTTATCGTACGAGTACAGTAGTAAAAAAAAAAGGCCGCATCCTCCTTGTTACGACCCTCACTCACCAAGACAACAGAGGCGGGATTGCCAAGCACGTGACGAGAGCGTCCCGCATGCGCTGCGCTGGAATCCCGCAGGGTCTCCGTAATCCCGGCGTACGGACCACGTGCGCACCGATAGATATTCTTCGCACGTAGGGCTTACGCGAAATATGAATCTTACTCCTTAAGATTCAGTCTTGCTTTAGAGACAGATAGTCCTTAGTCAGAAGATACCTCTGTTCCCACCTATCCTTGCCTGGTTCACCAAGTACTCTTATAACACTCCTTCTTTCTTTTCTTCTTTTATTACTATTCACATCATGGACTTACCTACACTAGACGTAGCGCTGCCTTTAGAGGCTACGTACGAGTCTCGAAATGCCCTTTACTAGTCAATCAACCAATGGGCAGCCGGGCATGGCTGTGCCTTTATTACTGGCCAATTAAACAATAAGTCTGGAAGACTATCTATATACTATAGTTGTAACAGATCTGGCAAGCCACCTAGCCAAATACCTTTAAGGATTTAAAAGACGACTACTAAGCGTACTAGCTATGCTTATTTAGTTGTAGCTAAGGAGTTATTAACCGGTACTTGGCTACTAAAGCACTAGTCTAAAGATTAGTATACAGTTTATAACTATAAGCTTAGTATATGTAACGGGCCAAGGGCCCGAGTGTGGCTGAGGCTGGCGCCACAGCCATAGTCAGCAGAAAGGAGTCTAAATGTTTGAGGACCAGTGGGTCTGACTCGAGGCAGGGACGCCAGACTCGAAGACACGCGGGTCTGAAAACATTTCGCATCGACGCACTGCGATAGGGAGACAGCTCGATCTAAACCCACCCTGGGACTAACGATAGCGGAAGACCAATAGACCCTCACCCGCACCCGCACATTACCGGAGGAGATAAGGACTGGCGGGGCAAGACGTTCGGACGTGAGGCTATTTAGACTGACGAAGGCAGGCATACTCTGCCTTCGCCTTGTATCGATTTCTTCTCTATTCATAGTCTGTCTTTGGTACAGAGTAGTCAATAGGACCTATATCCATCGGACTACCATGTGATCTCACCCGTGGCAGCCCGCTACAGCTTGCCATCGATGAGGTTTGACGACCGCCGTTTGCTAACAGCAAAGCCAGACGCCTTAGCCCATTCGGTAAGGTCATGGTAAAGCTCTTCGAAAGTGGCATATAACGGCCCTGCAACTAAGCGATGATCGTCGGGCGGTCGGGCGGGCACGGCAGCAGCGATGATATCATCCATTTCGAAGCGACTCTGTCTGTAAAAAGCAGCAGTATTAGTGTTAGGGGCAAGGCAGACTAGGTGGATTTTGACAGATAAAGATCAAAGACGTATCGGCAAGGTATCACGAGAGTGTCAGAGACGAAGTAATGTGGTGAAGGAGGAAGGTAGTGTATATCAGAACATAGACTAAGTCTTGAGTCTCCCTCGACCTCTGGGTGAGACGAGGGCGACTCATATATATATGCAGATCACTCATTATACAAAACAAGATGAAGACAGAAGTGGGCATGCCAGAGTATCCCAAAGATGAAGGGAGACCGACTGGTCTGGACTTGGCTAAGGGGCGACTTGGCTGAGGGGTCGGGACTACTGTTGAGTAGCGATACTGAAGGAGAGGGCTGCAAGCGATATGTCTCCGAGATCCCTCGGAGACACGTCCTTGTCACATGCCTCTGGCTCGACTCTCATGGTCGTCTCCTTTATCAAGTCCGTCTCTCATGTCCCAGGCTTCACCAAGTCACGTGCTCTTCTGTCAATTACTTCATGGAGGAGGGATTACCGTTTATCCCGTAACACGTCCCCACCAGGTCGTCTTTTGGGTCGTCACAGTTTTTCGGTCAGGGTGCCAGGCAGCAAGCAGAGGTGCAGAAATCAAGGCTTCCTTTAAAGCGTCGAAGGAAGTTTGACATTCAGGGGCCCAAACGAAAGGACGATCCTTCTTAGTGAGAGAAGTCAGCGCAGCAGCTAGTCCAGAGAAATTCTTTACGAAGACGCGGTAGTAGTTCGAAAAGCCTAAGAAGCTGCGTACGCCTTTTACACTGCGAGGCTCCTTCCAACCTTGAATCGTAGAGATCTTTTCTGGATCTACCTTTAAGCCCTCTCCAGGGACTATAAGGTAACCAAGGAACCGGGTCTCTTTTACCTCGAAACGGGACTTTGACCAGTCTAACTGGAGCCCTGCTTCCGAAAGCTTGGTAACAGTGCTGAGGACCTTCGTTCGATGATCCTCCTGGGAGCCGTTTGAATAAATAACCACATCGTCAATGTATGCGGCTACCCATCGTCCTAAGGATTCACGGAGAACATGGTTGATGTACCGTTGGAAGCTAGCAGGGGCTCCTTGTAAGCCAAAAGGAGTAACAAGCCATTCAAAGGAGCCAAGCCTTGTTCGGAACGCAGTCTTCCACTCGTCGCCGGGCTTAACCCGGAGTCTGTGAAAGGCAGAGATAACATCCAGCTTTGAGATCCAGCGGCAAGAAGCTATTTCCCGGAGGGTTTCAGCTATTAACGGTAAAGGATATGCGTCCTTAATTGTTATAGCATTTAACCCACGGAAATCCACACAAAAACGGAGCCCGCCACCAGGCTTTTTGACGAAAAGGACAGGGGCGGCGGCGGACGAAGACGAAGGGCGGATAAAACCTTGAGCTTCTAGCTCAGCAAGGGTCTTCCGAAGCACTAGGAGTTCTTCCCGAGACATAGAGTAAAGGGGCCGGGCTGGGACGACGGCGCCGTCCTGAAGTCTGATTTCATGGTCGTGGCCAGGGCGATTCGGGGGAAGCTTCTTGGCCTTTTCTCGGTCAAAGGCGGCCAGTGCTGGTATTAGCCAGTCTGGGGCTTCAGAAGCAGGGTTAGGGTAAACCTTTTCTCGAAGTGCAGCTTGTACGTCGTCTAGGGTGACGGCGTATAGTTTCAGAGTCTTGGTGCCAAGGTGCCTTATCGTCTGTTTAGTCGAGATAGCAGTGGCTAGAGGCAGCGTGCCTTTCAAAGTTACTCGAAAGGGCTTTCGAAGAGTGATCTGATCCAGTGCAGGGCGGAGGGAGGCGTCGTGCTTTACTAGCCAGCCATTGCCAAGGATCACGGGGTCCAACTGTCCAGGGATAACATAAGCCGTAGTTTTTCGTTCAAATCCCCCCACGTCAAGCAGAAAGGTAGCAACCTTATTGACGATAGGTGGGTTCTTCAAAAAGGCTACTTGTTCAAGTGGCCTAGGGGAGATCAAGAAGGTAGGCAGGTTCAAACGGTTCACTAGTTGCTCAGAGACGGTAGCATAGCAGAGACAGCCAGAGTCGATAAATGGGCGTACATTCGTTTCTTCCAAGAAGGCGTCTATATACATTCCACGATCCGATTCTGGTTCCTTTACAGACTTCGTCCCTAGAGGCTCCTGGGCGAGACTTGGCTCAGGAGCACCTAGTTTTCCGACTCAGACTCTGCTTCAGACGTTTCAGGGGTCTTAAGCAGTACGGGCAAGTCGAAAGCAGGTTTCTTCGTCGTAGTTTGCGTTACTGCTTTCTTGGCCCTAGTAGGCCGAACATAGGGGGGGGCAGAGTTTAGTTCAGGACAGTTAAACTTTAAGTGCCCAGACTTGCCGCAGTAGTAGCATAGCCCTTTTGCCCGCCGGACGTCTCTTTCTCTGTCAGTCAAACGACCAGCAGCGGTACGCACGGGGGGGTCTAGGTTCATGGCTTCCGGGTATACCGGAAAAGGCTTAGTCTTCTCCGGCCTAGGCCAGTCCGTGTATTTTAGCGAGTCCAAACGAGAGCTGACCGTAAAAAGCTGATGCACGAAACCTTGGTAATCGTCTGGGATTTGTGCCGTAACCATGGTTCGACGAAGGTCGTAGGACAAGGAGTTGTTTAGATAGCTTTTCTTAACTTGTTCTGGAGCCGAGGCTAAACCAGCCTCAGCAAGGAGGCGTTCAAAACGGGGCAAGAATAAGGCGAAGGTTTCATTAGGTCTCTGCTTCAACGTCTGGAGCTGGTCAAGGGAACGGGCAGCCATGTTTGGATCAACGAAGATCGAATCCATATAGGTCAAGAAATGATTCGCATTACGGTTTGCGTCAGATACCGCTTCCACAAACGGGGCCATTAATAACGCAGCTTTTGGGTCGAGTCGGGAGAGCAGGTAAGAGAACTGAGCGTCCGGTGACCCAATGGCTAGTCCGTCTGTCCTGATCTTGCTTCTAGCTCCTAGGGACCACGCACGATAGTCCTTTCGGTCACCCGAAAAGCAAAGGATGTCCGGGAGGACCTTTTTCGGGTGCGTGGTCACGGGAGCTGGTTCCGTCGTAGCAGCCGTAGTTTCGACAGCGGGGGCAGGAGCGGGGGCGGGGGCAGGTGCAGGTATTTCTAAGGCCTCGATGCGAGTGATAATGTGGCGCAGCGTAGCTTCTAAATCGAAGTTCTGCGCCGGCGGAGGAGGCAGGGGTTGATCAGGGTCCATGGTGCTTTAAAGAGCACAGAGTTCGGTTCAAGAGATTGCTTTCAAAAAAAAGCACAAGGTTTAGGTCGAGAGAATTGCTTCGAAAAGCACAAAGTTCGGTTCAAAAGATTGCTTAAAAAAGCACAAAGTTCGGGTCAAGAGATTGCTTAGAAAAGCACCAAGTTCGGGTCAAGAGGTTGCTTCGAAAAGCACAAAGTTCGGTCCAGAGGATTGCTTAAAAAAGCACAAAGTTCGGTCCAAGATATTGCTTAAAAAAGCACAAAGTTCGGATCAAGAGGTTGCTTAAGAAAGCACAAGGTTCGGGTCAAGAGATTGCTTCGAAAAGCACAAAGTTCGGTTCAAAAGATTGCTTAAAAAAGCACAAAGTTCGGGTCAAGATATTGCTTAGAAAAGCACAAAGTTCGGGTCAAGAGGTTGCTTAAGAAAGCACAAGGTTCGGGTCAAGAGATTGCTTCGAAAAGCACAAAGTTCGGTCCAGAGGATTGCTTAAAAAAAAGCACCAAGTTCGGGTCAAGGGATAGAATGAGCTTAGTTTTATGTGAGAGTTCTACCAGAGGAAGAAGTCGCAGCTGGAAGAACGAAACTGGTTGAAAACTAAGCTGAGGGAAAAAGGAAGGATCAAGGCTAAGTTTTACAAGCAGCATCCCCCATAGTTATACCCCTTCTTTCCTCGCGGCTATCAAGGTCCCTTTCTTCCCACGCGGCTATCGCGGTCCCTTTCCTCCGTTGCCGGTCACCAGTCGTGCGCTGGCAAAGTGGTTGCTGCCCAGCTGGCCTGACGGTTGGGATCGTGTGCTGGCAAAGTGGATTTCGAATGCATTTCGAATGGTCTAGCCTGCGTGGGTAACGGGTGCGGTCGGAATAGTGGCTGACTAAGGCAGGGAGATGCTGAGGGCAGAGCCGAGGCTTATACCGGGCCATGGCCCGTCACATCCTTAGCTAGGAGGTTTGTTGCTTTCGAATTAGGGTTAGGTCCTTTATTTTCGTTAGTAATTTTATTTAGCCTTCTATTACATGCTTTATTACGTAACCTAAGTCTTTACGTCTAAAAGACTTAGGGCTTTTAAAGGAAGGTTGTCCCGGGAGGGCTACAACCTTCTTTTTGTAGCGGGCTGCCACGGGTGAGATCACGCGGTAGTCCGATGGATATAGGTCCTATTGACTACTCTGTACCAAAGACAGACTATGAATAGAGAAGAAATCGATACAGCGTCAAGGCAAGGTACGCCTGCCTTCGTCGGTCTAAATAGCCTCCCGTCCGAACTGCCTTACTCCACCGTCCTTATCCCCTTCGGTAATGTGCGCGTACAGGTGAGGGTCTATCGGGCTTCGCCTATCGCCAGCCCTAGAGTGGGTTCGGATCGTGCTGTCGTCTTATCGTAGAGTCGATGCGAAATGTTTTCAGACCCGCGTGTCTTCGAATCTGACGTCCCTGTCTCGAGTCAGACCCGCGGGTCTTAAAACATTCAGACTCCCTCCTGCCGACTATGGCTGTGGCGCCAGACTCAGCCACACTCGGGCCCTTGGCCCGTTACAGATCTGATGATGAAGTGAATATAACTAGTAGGCCTTACGTCGTAATGAAGTGAATATCTATGAGGTCCTATAACTATTTAACAACCGACACCTCCCTCCTTTTCACAACTTAGACTTCTATTTTTTTTTTCTAAACGGATCCCTCCCTACAATCCGTTCTGACCTCATACTCAAGAAGCCACTGTCAAATTTGTAAGTACGCTTGATTCTTTATTTTCAGAGTTCTTATCGTCTAATCGTGATTAAGGACCGTGCTTTGAAAATGCCACCACCTTATGCCCTATCGGTGAGCACTGTCGGTAGCGACGCTGAGGCAGAGCTTTCCTAGGCGGAACTTTGCACGCGTCGTTATACCGATAGTCCTCGCCCAAAGGCTGCATGCTTGGTCTGTTATGAAAGTCTTTCGATTGCAGGCATTACATGCCGTGGACTACCCACGGCGTGGGAGGGTCGTCTGACTGGCGGCCCGGGCGATAGTCCTACAAGCGTCGGTTTCCGCCCGGCGGTTGTTTTTCCTTGTGCACACATGTTGTGCAACAAGTGCGCCTACACGCTGTGTAGCGCAGCACGCGCATGCTGCCCAGCGTGTCGTGCACCTTGGCAGTATAGCGGCTGTGGACATACTATTCACGGCATCATGGCTCCTGTGATCGCAGGAGAATGCGCAGTCTGTACACTGCCGCCAATCGGCGTAGCGATGCCGCGCAGCGATGCCGCGCAAATGCTTCACCTGCCAGCTGGCGCAGCTGACTGCAGGTTTGCATACCCGCTTCGCACGCTAGAGCTGGCTGCGCGGAAGGCCGTCACTGACATGGAGGCAGCGGCCGCCTACCCAGCAGCGCGCCGTGGAGAGGGGTGTCCGGCACCTACTTGGGCCCACCGGGCCTCCCATGTGGTGCTGCGCCGCCGGTCGGCCTGTGGATGTCCGCGCGCCTCGCATACGCAAACTTTCGGCTGGCATCTGTTAATAAGCAGCACCTTAACTTGGACAAAGTGTACGTTGACATTGGCAAGCAGTATGTCCCTAAGAAGGGTTCGTCAGCAAGAACGTTTCTCTGGAGAGACTGTTGTCTTGGAAAAGTTTGTGATCGGCGCCGGGCGTGGATCAACTCTGCTGTACAGGCGCGCCTACCTACAGCCCGCCAAAGCCGTGCCCTGGACGAAGACACCGACGACAAGGAAAGATATTCTCTTAGTCAACGAAGTGCCTCGATCAATCGCCACACAGTCCAGCCTAGAGGTCGTTTGAGGCGTACTGTCTTTAGTGACTCTGACTTTGATTCTGACCGTGAGGACACGGAGCGTTCTCGGGTGTTGTTGCGTGGCTTTGCGTAAGTGCTTTTTTTTATTGCTTTATTACTAACAAAGTCTTTTATTAGGGCTGATGCTGGTGATGACGGCGATAATGTTGTGTCTGATAACTTAGATTCTGAGGCTTCTGTTGTTATGTATGTACTTTATACTTATGCATTACATCATCTGTCTACGTTACTAATAAGATGTTTGCACTAGGGCTAATAACGATGATGCTGTTGGCGACAATAGAAGCGATGCTGATAGCGACTTTGAGGATGATGCTGCTAGCGACTCTAAGGATAATGCCGACGAAGAAAACAACGACGCCGTCTCTCTGTCTTTAGGCGAGGCAAGACCTACGGCGCAGGATCTGGATGAGCGGCAGCTAGACAAAGGGATTCTGTCCTTGCTAACTACTAGGACACGTGGCGACCGGTATAAGCCGGTAGTTACTGTGTGTCCTTGGGCTTTAACAGGAGAGGCTACCAACATGACAGTCACGCCTGCGCCTAATGGGCCTGACCGCCGCAACGGCCTTGTTTACTCTCAGTGGTATAACAACATCAAGAACGTGTTCGATGCTCGGAAGGTCTACGTCTTGCAGTCCAAGTCCTACGAGAAGCTCGCAGTCAACCCGGAGCATCTCGAGGCTATGCGGGGAAGGGGGCGCCATGGTAGAAACTTTGTATGTACAGTCAAAGACAAATGCTTTTGTATAAAAAGCCAACTACCTGCGTATAAAGTACTTCAGTTTCTACAGATCGCTGTTATAATTCAACGCTTGTCTAAATACACCTAAGCTCTGCACCCTCTTAAATCGACAGCTACAGCGCAGACAAAGACATAACGGACAAGATCGTACGGTAGACAAGTAGCGCTGGGTCATATCAACCTCGATAACTTCAAGATTACCTTACAAAGCAAGCTAACTTTGCTAAAGAAGTCCTTCTGTAGAACTATATATTAGAGCACTTCTTTAGCATAGTTAGCTTGCTTTGTAAGGTAAATATACATAAATTACACAAAGACTAGTACTTGGTCAAAGTCGTGGAAACCTGTACTGGTTTTCATTGCACATTACACTGCTTTGTGCTGACTACTACGCAGTAGTCATTTTCTCTAGGTGATGGAATTAGGCAAGCACGTCGTCGATTACTACGCAGTAGTCATTTTCCTTGGGTAGATCGTTCTGTGGGCTATAAACGCTGACCCGGAGACATCCTTAACATTCTTTATCAGAACAGGCGCCTATAGCTTGCCGTTGAAGAATAGCACGTTATATACAATGACGCCTTGTCTACAACGTGCTGTTTTCTAACGGCAAGCCATAAGCAGGCAAAGGGTATTGAGTTTACAAAAGCGCCCGTTAGCAACTACGGCACAGACAAGGACGCGGTAGACTCGTCGTGGACGACTGGCACAATGCCGGCTTTGCGCCGCCGGCCAAGCAGCGGTGCATGGGGCGGCTGGGCGGAGGCCGGCATGTACGGCATGTGCGGCCAGGCAACGTTGTGTTGGCAAAGCGGCGGACTGGCGGCGGGAGGATAAAGAGACGTTGCCGCGGACTGGCGGCGAGAGCATGATGAGACGTTGCCAGAGCGTCGCGGCCGGCAGACACGGCGTTCCCAGCAATGGACTACCCGTGGGCGAACGAACTGTTCCTCGGACACGGATGCACCTGTGAAAGCGACACACTTCGCGGCCAGGTCAACGAGCGTGCCGTCCGCGCTATGCACACGGTCGAGTGGCTCGGCGGCCCGCAGATGGCGGCAAACTTCTTTGTACGCCAGACATACGACTGCACGTTGCGCTGGAGCCAACTACGGCTCGAGAACGTCTTCTGCGTAGCTAGCGCGGCGGTGGCGCGGCAGACGGACATGCCGCTGCGACGGAGCGACATCGGGGCCGCCGAGGCTACTGGGGAGACGTTTTTAGCATTGCGGGACGCAGTGGACGGACATATTTGCGTCTTAGCGACAGTCCGTTGTACTACCAACTGGTGGCGTTCCTTTGGGTGAAGGGTGCCGGATTTGTAGAAGTGCCCGTTGGCAACTTCTAGCTACGCCTAGTGTAGCGGGCTACTACGGGACGAAGCACGTGCAAGCACCAATAAAGACAGGTCTTATTAACTACTTTGTACTAAGAACAGACTATAAATAAAGAATAATCGAATACCAAGCCTAACGTAAGGCAGCCGGCGTCCCTATACTATATCTAACGGCAGGCCCAATCCCTTTTACCCTCCAGCGTACTCTATCCTCCAAGGCCGGCCTAGTAGTCCCCGTCGTCAGATGCGCAGGCAGTGGGTGTATAGTTATTCAAAGACCCATCCGTCTACGTCGTCTTAGTGGCGTCCAATCGGGTGTGGCCATTTGCCCTCCTCTTAGTGAGTCCCGATCGGACCTCACCTATTTAGCTTGGGTTGGTGAGGCCCGATCTGATCTTACCTATTTGGCCGCCACCTTATTAGCTAATGCTTTCCTAGGTGGGTCCCGATCATGCCTCACCCGAATGCCTACCAGTTCCGATCAGTCCTTACCCTACGGTCTACATGAGTCTGTAGCTTCTGCCTTAGATACTCCTGGGCCCTTAGCCCGTTATACTTAGTCACGGTCTGTTGTATTACTAATTAACGGTGTTCTTTTAAGTGGCGGAGCTTAGAAAGTACGTTGTTTAATACTGTGCCGTGTAGTAGTAGCTGTTAGTAAAAGTAATGCGTTATTACTATAATGTTTGTTTTGGAGATCTTTTATTGTAGCTAGTATTAACTATGTTTGTAGTATACTTTTTATTAACTATAAATATTATTTTTATAGTCTTTTTTGAATTTATATGCCTTTTTACTTGTTTTATTTTTACTTTAAGTTGCTTGTTTTTATGACGTAGAAAGCACGTGATATAAGGTGGATACTTATCTAAAACAACAAAAAAGCACTTTACTTGCCCCTTAAAGAAGACAACTTACCTTGTAAAAAACCAAATCCTAACAACAAGCATCATACGCCTACAACAATAATGGACAGAAGACAGAAAACAAAGGCGGCAATTGATCAAATGGGATTACAGCTGGCCAATGACATAGCAAAGATGCTTAGTACAACAAGGTACCTGGAACTATCCTAGTACCTAATAAACATCTTTGTCGGTACCCTCGGAAGGGTATCGCGCGATGTATCTATTCACAAGCTTGTGGTAGTAAACTGGTGAAGCCCCGTTGACCCTGTACGTCCTCCTATTCCTTGAATGGGGGGGTACAGTTTGGTCTTGGTGGTGGCATGAAGTCTGTCTAGCTATCGTGGCGCCCGATGCGGGATACATATAGCCGCATGGGTGCGTCTTGGTGCGGTCTGAAGTAAGCCCCTACGGGGCTTACTCCCTATTGGCCAGTCATACAAAAAATGTAGGTCAGACGGCGATGTCGAATTACCAACAATGCGATAGGACGGAAATAACAGAATATTGTCCTGTGGCGGCCTAGGGTTGTCCCTATATCCACGAGTCATATTAATAATTACTAAAAATCAGGATGTCCACGGGACTTTAAGAAACCCGTTAGAATAGTAGCTAGTAGCTTGCCACATCGTAGTGACTCATCGGCGCGGCATGTTACGACACATTCCAGATCATTCTAGAAAACTCTTTTCAAGCGGTAAAAACATATAAATTTATGGGCTCCCCTACGACCCGTAGAAGGGCAAAGAGAGAAGAAAAAAATATATATAGTAAGATTGTTACTGTTCTTTTTAATTGAACACCTTTAGACATGCCTTCCTAAAAAAATCAAAGCAGTATTAAGATCATTAAGGTATTAGGGATTAAGGATTGAGGACCAAGATAACGCTTCCGATTAAGACTAAGAATGAACACTCACACAGCATGTATACAATATAGTCTTCTTACAACTAGTTAGTTTCAGTTACTGTTACTTAGTTATAAAAACTTAAGAATAAAAAGCTTTCCTGTAGCACAACCAATAGCGACACTTTGACCAAACACAGCAAAAGCTTCTATAGATCGGTATTCTATAGGCAACCAAAGAATTCCGTGACCGTTTTTAGTAATCCATGATCTGTCTGTACTTAGTCCGTATACGGTCTGACAGTCGTTACATTCTTTGACAGTCGTATCGCCTGAACCTGAGGCCAGTTGTGTGCCGTCGGGCGAAAACACAACTGAAGTGACCGAATCGCTGTGGCCCTCAAGCGTCTGCCTGCAGTGCCCCGAGGCCGTGTCCCAGATCTTGACAGTATTGTCGTCTGAACCTGAGGCCAGTTGTGTGCCGTCGGGCGAAAACACAACTGAAGTGACCGAATCGCTGTGGCCCTCAAGCGTCTGCCTGCAGTGCCCCGAGGCCGTGTCCCAGATCTTGACAGTATTGTCGGTTGAAACTGAGGCCAGTTGTGTGCCGTCGGGCGAAAACACAACTGACCTGACCCAATGGCTGTGGCCCTCAAGCGTCTGCCTGCAGTGCCCCGAGGCCGTGTCCCAGATCTTGACAGTATTGTCGGTTGAAACTGAGGCCAGTTGTGTGCCGTCGGGCGAAAACACAACTGACCTGACCCAATGGCTGTGGCCCTCAAGCGTCTGCCTGCAGTGCCCCGAGGCCGTGTCCCAGATCTTGACAGTATTGTCGTCTGAACCTGAGGCCAGTTGTGTGCCGTCGGGCGAAAACACAACTGAAGTGACCCAATCGCTGTGGCCCTCAAGCGTCTGCCGGCAGTGCCCCGAGGCCGTGTCCCAGACCTTGACAGTATTGTCGGTTGAACCTGAGGCCAGTTGTGTGCCGTCGGGCGAAAACACAACTGAAGTGACCGAATCGCTGTGGCCCTCAAGCGTCTGCCTGCAGT
Organism: Grosmannia penicillata; assembly: GCA_002778075.1. Classification (NCBI taxonomy): domain Eukaryota; kingdom Fungi; phylum Ascomycota; class Sordariomycetes; order Ophiostomatales; family Ophiostomataceae; genus Grosmannia; species Grosmannia penicillata. Next base: position 31,420 of record PCDK01000001.1, on the reverse strand, counting down.
GCCCCGAGGCCGTGTCCCAGACCTTGACAGTCGTATCGCCTGAACCTGAGGCCAGTTGTGTGCCGTCGGGCGAAAACACAACTGAAGTGACCGAATCGCTGTGGCCCTCAAGCGTCTGCCTGCAGTGCCCTGAGGCCGTGTCCCAGATCTTGACAGTCGTATCGCCTGAACCTGAGGCCAGTTGTGTGCCGTCGGGCGAAAACACAACTGAAGTGACCGAATCGCTGTGGCCCTCAAGCGTCTGCCTGCAGTGCCCCGAGGCCGTGTCCCAGATCTTGACAGTCGTATCGCGTGAACCTGAGGCCAGTTGTGTGCCGTCGGGCGAAAACACAACTGAAGTGACCCAATGGCTGTGGCCCTCAAGCGTCTGCCTGCAGTGCCCCGAGGCCGTGTCCCAGATCTTGACAGTCGTATCGCGTGAACCTGAGGCCAGTTGTGTGCCGTCGGGCGAAAACACAACTGAAGTGACCGAATGGCTGTGGCCCTCAAGCGTCTGCCTGCAGTGCCCCGAGGGCGTGTCCCAGATCTTGACAGTCGTATCGTCTGAACCTGAGGCCAGTTGTGTGCCGTCGGGCGAAAACACAACTGAAGTGACCGAATGGCTGTGGCCCTCAAGCGTCTGCCTGCAGTGCCCCGAGGCCGTGTCCCAGATCTTGACAGTCGTATCGCCTGAACCTGAGGCCAGTTGTGTGCCGTCGGGCGAAAACACAACTGAAGTGACCCAATGGCTGTGGCCCTCAAGCGTCTGCCGGCAGTGCCCCGAGGCCGTGTCCCAGATCTTGACAGTATTGTCGTCTGAACCTGAGGCCAGTTGTGTGCCGTCGGGCGAAAACACAACTGAAGTGACCGAATCGCTGTGGCCCTCAAGCGTCTGCCTGCAGTGCCCCGAGGCCGTGTCCCAGATCTTGACAGTATTGTCGTCTGAACCTGAGGCCAGTTGTGTGCCGTCGGGCGAAAACACAACTGACCTGACCCAATGGCTGTGGCCCTCAAGCGTCTGCCTGCAGTGCCCCGAGGCCGTGTCCCAGATCTTGACAGTCGTATCGCGTGAACCTGAGGCCAGTTGTGTGCCGTCGGGCGAAAACACAACTGAAGTGACCGAATCGCTGTGGCCCTCAAGCGTCTGCCGGCAGTGCCCCGAGGCCGTGTCCCAGATCTTGACAGTATTGTCGGTTGAACCTGAGGCCAGTTGTGTGCCGTCGGGCGAAAACACAACTGAAGTGACCGAATCGCTGTGGCCCTCAAGCGTCTGCCTGCAGTGCCCCGAGGCCGTGTCCCAGACCTTGACAGTCGTATCGCCTGAACCTGAGGCCAGTTGTGTGCCGTCGGGCGAAAACACAACTGACCAGACCGAATCGCTGTGGCCCTCAAGCGTCTGCCTGCAGTGCCCTGAGGCCGTGTCCCAGATCTTGACAGTATTGTCGGTTGAACCTGAGGCCAGTTGTGTGCCGTCGGGCGAAAACACAACTGAAGTGACCGAATCGCTGTGGCCCTCAAGCGTCTGCCTGCAGTGCCCCGAGGCCGTGTCCCAGACCTTGACAGTCGTATCGCCTGAACCTGAGGCCAGTTGTGTGCCGTCGGGCGAAAACACAACTGACCAGACCGAATCGCTGTGGCCCTCAAGCGTCTGCCTGCAGTGCCCCGAGGCCGTGTCCCAGATCTTGACAGTATTGTCGGTTGAACCTGAGGCCAGTTGTGTGCCGTCGGGCGAAAACACAACTGAAGTGACCGAATCGCTGTGGCCCTCAAGCGTCTGCCTGCAGTGCCCCGAGGCCGTGTCCCAGATCTTGACAGTATTGTCGTCTGAACCTGAGGCCAGTTGTGTGCCGTCGGGCGAAAACACAACTGAAATGACCGAATTGCTGTGGCCCTCAAGCGTCTGCCTGCAGTGCCCCGAGGCCGTGTCCCAGATCTTGACAGTATTGTCGTCTGAACCTGAGGCCAGTTGTGTGCCGTCGGGCGAAAACACAACTGAAGTGACCCAATCGCTGTGGCCCTCAAGCGTCTGGAGGCAGTGCCCCGAGGCCGTGTCCCAGATCTTGACAGTATCGTCGGTTGAACCTGAGGCCAGTTGTGTGCCGTCGGGCGAAAACACAACTGAAGTGACCCAATGGCTGTGGCCCTCAAGCGTCTGCCTGCAGTGCCCCGAGGGCGTGTCCCAGATCTTGACAGTCGTATCGCCTGAACCTGAGGCCAGTTGTGTGCCGTCGGGCGAAAACACAACTGAAGTGACCGAATCGCTGTGGCCCTCAAGCGTCTGCCTGCAGTGCCCCGAGGCCGTGTCCCAGATCTTGACAGTCGTATCGCGTGAACCTGAGGCCAGTTGTGTGCCGTCGGGCGAAAACACAACTGAAGTGACCGAATCGCTGTGGCCCTCAAGCGTCTGGAGGCATGCACTCCAATCCGTTTCTAACGGTGGCACTGCTTTAATCCACAAAGACTCTTTTGCCTCGAATAGCTGTCGCACCTTGCTACGGACTGGACTAAACACGAGCGCTGACGCGTACGCCTGAATTGGAGCACTTTCGATAGCATGCTTGTTGTATAGAATAAACCGGAGTGCGTCGCGGACAAGGTCTGTTGGTGCTTGTCCTTTATGTATCTTTAATAGTTAGTTTTAGTTGCTAGTACTAAGGGAGCTAATACTTACTAGGCGGTCTAGCCTTTTTACTGCGAGTACCCCTTCCGGCATGCTTTTAAGGAGACTAAGCGCCTCGAGCCAGTAGAGGAACTTCCCCTTGAGGAAGGTATTGACCGTACTGTAATCTTGTAGTTCCTCCTGCTCTGTCGTCGTCATAGAGTCACAGAGGTGATCAACCCAGAAGACGCATGAATATCCGATTGCAGACAATGGGTCAGGATTAGGCGGCGAGGCCTGATCGATAAGACATCCTGGATCCTTTAGGTCCCACATGTCGCGTTGTAGCCCGTTTGACAGAGCCTGTAGTGACTGTAAGAAAACGGCCTGGTGCTGGTGCGCGATGCCTGAAGGCAAGACTTTTCTGTATGCCTTTTGAAGCAGGAAGTCTTTGGCTGATTGATGCACAAAGTAGATGACATCTTCTCGAAGAGTTAGGAAAGAGCCGCAGGACTTGATAATATCTTTTAAGTCGTTATCGTCATAGTTCTCAAGCGACTTGGACAGGACTCGTAACTGCTGCAAAGTGGCAGGGCGATATACAACCGACGCAAGAGCCAGGATCTCCTTACAAGGGTCCGTACCGTCATCATCGTAGATTTGTTTCAGCATCCGCTTGTAAAGACGATCCAGTCCTGGCGGGAAATCTTTCAACTTGGTAAGCGTTTTCCACTTTTGGACCTTAGTGTCGGCGAGCTCTTGACACACCAAGGCCACCCAGAGAAAGGTACCGTCAGCGTTATGGTTCAAGTGATGTTGCACAGCTTCTTTGGTATTATTGTCGTACTCCTTTTTCTGTGCCAGCTGGTCCACCTTATAGCTAATAAAGTGTTTGACCGCATTTGTGATGGAATCCTCGTTTAACTCCAACTGCAGTTGAGCCTGCTGCTTCGCCTTGTCTAGTTCCTCCTCGATGTCCGGCCAGTTGCGGCTAGAGACGATCCACTTGACACGATTCGATACGCACGACTTCTGACTGATAAATTCCAGCAGTTTCGGCAAGTCATTCTGACATTCGTCAAGCGCGTCAACGACCAAGTACGTGTCATTTAGGCTCGGGTCCTGCAGGATATTTGTGAAGATAGAAGACAAGGCAACCCAGGCATTCGCATCCTCAAAAAGGGCTTTATCTGCACGATCATACTTCTGCTGTAGATGCGAGACGAGCGATGGCTGTTGATCGATGAGCAAGTATAACAGACCGCGTAACACGGCCGTGGCGTTGTTGGTGTGCGAGTCGGTGGCCTGGCAGAAGAAATAAGATAAACGGGTTGACTTAGCCATGGATCCGTTCAGCTCGTCAATGATGCCACAAAGCAGCATGGTCTTCCCTTTGCCAGGATCGCCCTTGATCCACAGTAGCCGGCTCTGTGTATCGTTACGCCATTGAAGGAACTGGTGGGTTTCGAGAATCCACTTATACGAGTCCTTCAACAAACCACCCTTCGTATCTTCGATGCGTATTTTATCAGAACGGGGATCGGTGACGCGCAAGTCTTTAAGGCATCGGTTTAACTTGTCGGTCTCTTTCTCAAGCCGCTCGATCTCTTTCTCAAGCCGCTCGAACGCTTTCACGAATCCTTCTCCATAACGAAGGGTCATTTTAACGCCAAAAATGCCGAGTAGTGCGTACGCTTTATCTTCTTCAATCTTTGTCTGGCGGGATTGCATCCAAGAAAAGCGCTCTTGAACATCGAATTGAGATAAAGGTGCTCCGTCCAATGCTTCAATTGGAATTCCTGTAAGCTTTTGGAGTTCTTCCCTTAGCGATTGTTTGTCGCCAAGTTTCTTCTTCTCTCGGGAGAAGAATTCGACTGAAGCTGGGGCAAGGAGCTCTTGGAGAGTCCAGCCCCGGGAGAACCATCTAATCGGAGAATCTGGCCTCCAAGCATAAACTCCATTGCTTGCTTCCTGCGTGTCTGCGGAAACATCGGATAGGTAGACATAGCACTTCGCTGCGTTCTGGTACCAGCGAAACATTGAGTTGATAGAATCCTGAAGCTCAACGGCATTTGATTTTCTGATGCAGCAGGTGTCGACCCAAAAGTAGTCCAAGCCATCGCTGTTGGCTTGTTGTGCGCAGAATTGGATCTTTTTATAGCCAGTCTTGCTCTCTCCCGTACGGTTTACTATATCTTCATAGGTAGGCTCTTGGCCATCCCCCTCCCAAGTGTGCGAAAGGATGGCATAGGGAGGGATCGCTTCAACACCCAAATAATCCGTGAGTCTAAACTCGCCAGTAGCGTCACGGTACAAGAGACGCATTGTCTTATATAGAGCTAGACGGTAAGGCGGCAGGAAGGGATCCAGGTAGTCTAATCACAGTTAGTATACGTATAAGTACAGGGTTTCAAGGTACTATAATAAAGTATACTAAAAGCTCGGCCTTGTTTTTATCAAGCCATGATATGGAAGTTTTTTAAGACGTATAAAAAGCTACTTACCGTTCTAGTTTCTGGCGAGCGGATACTATGCGTTAGGCCTGTCTATGAAGCGGCTCCTAAGGTATAGAATAGGGGGCACAGAATAAGTGAGTGAAGACAGTTTCGATGACTTCTCGGTAAGGTTGCGGATGTTCTAGATTATAAACAGCAACCCCGCTCGATGCAGTCCAACTAACCCCGCTACGGACAGCGGAAGAAATAAAACGCGGCAAAGGCGGTACCGGCGAATCAGGAAGCATAGCTAGGGCGCGATAGTGTTAGGCGGAGTAGAGATTTGGAGTAGTCGGATAGATGGAGGACTTTGGAAGGTAACCAGTAGAAAGGGCAGCCAAGGCTAGGGTAAGCTAAGGGTAAGTAAAGAAAGGGTGGCTAGAAAAGGTGATGTGACTATATATACGTGGTGTGTAAAGATCCCCAGTGTTCATAGAGCAGGTCGTACGGTGGAAGCAATGGGAGACAGAGTCGGAATAGAACAAGTGATGTCAAGAAGCATGAAAGACGTATGAATTCAAGGATGCTATCTAAACTATAGAAAAGGGCCACGACGTCCTTACGTATAGGCGGCGTGGCAGAAGTCCAGTGGTAAGACAGTGCCCGGAGGTGGAACCCTCACGTGTAAAGTCACAAAATCTACAGATGCAGACTATTATTGAGAATTGCTAATGAGACCATAATTTCTTGCTATCGGGACCATGAACAGGCGATAAGGCCAGAGGTACAACGGGTGGACTAGCCATATGCGATTTGATTGGCTGGTAATGCACGCTATACTATATGTAGCTAGTCTTATAATTCTGCCTCTGCGCTACCGCCACTACAGTAATTTTTGCCACGATAATTCATAGTCGCTTCATTAATTAGTCTTCTTTGCGTCAAAAACGCGGCCTCATTCAGTACGTATTATACCGTACTTTTGTTAGATGTTGCATGCTAATTGTTACGGGATAAACGGTAATCCCTCCTCCATGAAGTAATTGACAGAAGAGCACGTGACTTGGTGAAGCCTGGGACATGAGAGACGGACTTGATAAAGGAGACGACCATGAGAGTCGAGCCAGAGGCATGTGACAAGGACGTGTCTCCGAGGGATCTCGGAGACATATCGCTTGCAGCCCTCTCCTTCAGTATCGCTACTCAACAGTAGTCCCGACCCCTCAGCCAAGTCGCCCCTTAGCCAAGTCCAGACCAGTCGGTCTCCCTTCATCTTTGGGATACTCTGGCATGCCCACTTCTGTCTTCATCTTGTTTTGTATAATGAGTGATCTGCATATATATATGAGTCGCCCTCGTCTCACCCAGAGGTCGAGGGAGACTCAAGACTTAGTCTATGTTCTGATATACACTACCTTCCTCCTTCACCACATTACTTCGTCTCTGACACTCTCGTGATACCTTGCCGATACGTCTTTGATCTTTATCTGTCAAAATCCACCTAGTCTGCCTTGCCCCTAACACTAATACTGCTGCTTTTTACAGACAGAGTCGCTTCGAAATGGATGATATCATCGCTGCTGCCGTGCCCGCCCGACCGCCCGACGATCATCGCTTAGTTGCAGGGCCGTTATATGCCACTTTCGAAGAGCTTTACCATGACCTTACCGAATGGGCTAAGGCGTCTGGCTTTGCTGTTAGCAAACGGCGGTCGTCAAACCTCATCGATGGCAAGCTGTAGCGGGCTGCCACGGGTGAGATCACGTGGTAGTCCGATGGATATAGGTCCTATTGACTACTCTGTACCAAAGACAGACTATGAATAGAGAAGAAATCGATACAAGGCGAAGGCAGAGTATGCCTGCCTTCGTCAGTCTAAATAGCCTCACGTCCGAACGTCTTGCCCCGCCAGTCCTTATCTCCTCCGGTAATGTGCGGGTGCGGGTGAGGGTCTATTGGTCTTCCGCTATCGTTAGTCCCAGGGTGGGTTTAGATCGAGCTGTCTCCCTATCGCAGTGCGTCGATGCGAAATGTTTTCAGACCCGCGTGTCTTCGAGTCTGGCGTCCCTGCCTCGAGTCAGACCCGCTGGTCCTCAAACATTTAGACTCCTTTCTGCTGACTATGGCTGTGGCGCCAGCCTCAGCCACACTCGGGCCCTTGGCCCGTTACACAAGCCTACTCATGTGTGACGACCCAAAAGACGACCTGGTGGGGACGACGCAAGGCGGCGGCCCAGGAGGGAAGAAGCACGCAAAGTCACGTGGAACGGTGACTAGGGGGCAGCCACACGTGATGGATCACGATGGACCACCCCTAAGGAAGTGATCCAAGGTGATCCAGGATCACGACGGATCACGACGGATCACTACCAAGGGAGTGATCCAGGGTGATCCCAGGAGTATATAGGGATATGGTCTTCACCACCTAAATAGCTTTCATATGTCGATAGTCTTCAGCAATCAACTTAAGTATTCACTGGATCTGTGACGGGCCATGGCCCGGTATAAGCCTCGGCTCTGCCCTCAGCATCTCCCTGCCTTAGTCAGCCACTATTCCGACCGCACCCGTTACCCACGCAGGCTAGACGATTCGAAATCCATTCGAAATCCACTTTGCCAGCACACGATCCCAACCGTCAGGCCAGCTAGGCAGCAACCACTTTGCCAGCGCACGACTGGTGACCGGCAACGGAGGAAAGGGACCGCGATAGCCGCGTGGGAAGAAAGGGACCTTGATAGCCGCGAGGAAAGAAGGGGTATAACTATGGGGGATGCTGCTTGTAAAACTTAGCCTTGATCCTTCCTTTTTCCCTCAGCTTAGTTTTCAACCAGTTTCGTTCTTCCAGCTGTGACTTCTTCCTCTGGTAGAACTCTCACAGGATCATACCTTTGAATAGCCTTCACGGCTTATGACAGCAAACGGACTAAGACAGCAACGAACAGTCTCGCGATACAACAGCAAGGACCAACCTTCCTGTCACGTTAACATAAAACCACCTTGACCAGCACGCAACGCAGGTTTATTCCCCGGAATTAATCTGTGGTCATAACAATATATTTAAAAGCCCTTAGTCCCTTAGCCGTAAAGCCCTAAGGGTGTTATGTGAACATGCATAGCCATCTTACGTAATCCTATTATACAGATCACGTAAGTGTAATTTTTATTTTCTAGCTATAAAAATAAAAATAGTTAATAACCCTAATAAGAATCGAACCCGTAACCATCACGCACAAATGGTTTACCTAGCGCGTTAACTAACTGCTGGTCTGTCTGCTAGTCCTCCTACCAGCCCGCCTGCCAGCCCGTCTGCCAGCCCGTCTGTTAGCTGTGTCTACTAGTCTGTCTACCGGTCTATTAAGCCCGTCTACCGGCCTACCTGCCAGTCCGTCTACTAGTCCATTAAGCCCGTCAATAAGTACGTCGGCCGGTCTATCAAGCCCGCCTGCCAGCCAGTCTGCCGGTCTGTCTGCCGGTCTGTCTACCGGTCTGTCTAAGAAGTCATCCAAAAGAAGATACACGCCAAAATCTTGGTTCCGTCAGAATCTGCTGCTTCCCGCGCGGTACAAGACATTTGGTGGGTTTTTGGTGATACGAGGTGTCCCTTTTAGGACAAACCCACTTTATTACAGAAAAATCGTTACCGCTAACCTTAACCTGGATTTTGGCGCTGACCCTAAGGAGTACCGTGCACCCGATAGCAAAAAAGCTACCGTGCTATTAGTACTTCTCGTTATTAATACGGAGTACGAGTAGGAAAATCCACGGGGCGGGAGCCTACTAATTAATACAAGGTCGTACTACGGAGTACGTAATTTGGTGCCCGAAGCTGTTCACGATTTCCGCTAAGTCTAATCTTATCCGATCTCGCTGTTAGCTGCCAAATCCAAGTGGTAAATGATAGAATGCATATAGACGGCTGTCGAGTCGCAATTGAAAATTTGCCTATCTATATTGTATTGCTCCCCAAGCTCGGATTTCCCAAATTTCTGTCTCGACTCACCACCCTCGCGAAAATGAAGATTGCTATTGCTGGTGCGGGCGATGTGGCCAAGTATCTCACAGAGGAACTGCTCCTAGCTGGACACGAGGTGGTCGTCATTTCGCGTTCCAAGCCGGCATGGTTCGCGCGGGATGATGTAGACTTCAGAAAGGTCGAGTACACGGTGCCATCGCTGCTGACTGCCATTGACGACTGCGACGGGCTCGTGTCCACAATATTAGACTACAGCATGCGTTTCGCCGATGCCCACGTGGCTTTAGTGGAAGCCTGCAAGAAGTCGCACAAGTGCAAGCGTTTCATTCCCTCCGAGTACGCCGGCAACACGGACGAGTTTCCCGAAGAACCTGGGTTTTACTTTGCCAACCACGAGCCGCACCGCAAATTGCTTAGAGAACAGAATGAGGTCAAATGGACCCTCTTCAACATGGGATGGCTGACCGACTACCTGATCCCCAAGCAGCTCCGTTACATCAAGGACATTGGGGAGAACCACCCGGTCAACCTAGACAACAAGACCGTCTGCATTCCAGGCACAGGAGAGGAGCTGCTTGCCTTCACATCCATTCGAGATTCCTGCCGTGCTATTGTGCGACTCTTTGATTACGAGCAATGGGACCAGATCATCTATGTCTGTGGGGAGACGACAACGTGGAACAAAGTAGCTGCTGTCATGGCCGAGCGTATCCCTGGTCTCATAGTAACTCATCGCTCGAAGGAAGATTTACAGAGACAAATTGACGAGGCCGCGTCAGAGGAAAAGATCATCGCGGCGCAGTACGATATGTGGTCCATCTGTGGTGCTGGCTTCTTGCCGCAGGATAAACTCAAGGCGCAGCAAAAGAAGTACTTCGAGGGCCTGCATTTCCGGACCATTGCAGAGTTTTTGAGCGATGCAGACAAGGCTGATGGGAAAACTGCTGTGTAATCTAGAATCAGAAAGCAAGAAGGCAGTCATAAGAACAACGCGAATCAAAGCTGCGTTTTTAATTGCTTTCGCTAAATAATATTTTAAAAATTAGGGGTTTCAGACTATTTCGTTATAATTATTTTTCAGGTTGTAGATTTCAGGTTGTAGATGGAAACGCGGCATCCATACCGAGCGCTTTTGCCACCCAAAATCCTACGGCCTCTCGAACAATATTGTTCTTGGACCACGTCCGGGAGGGGTGGACCCTGTTTGCAAAGTGCAAGAAGAGCGTATTGCTGATCCGGTCAATGACCACAGACGTTCCTGTAAATCCCGTATGACTTGCAGCCAGGGGGTTGGCCATGGGACCTGCCGTATAGTACTGGTTTAGCTCGAATCCAACACCGTGGCTCTTTTCCGGAAACTTGGTGTTAAAGTTTGTAAAGATGAGGTCTACGGCAGACGGTGAGAGAACCCGCACACCTCCATACGTCCCGTTGTTGAGGATCATTTGGCAAAACTTGGCCGTGTCGCCCACCGTGGAGAATAGGCCGGCATGGCCCGAGACACCGCCGAGAGCCCAAGCGTTTTCGTCATGGACTGTCCCACGCACGGGCTGCGGGCGCTGGGGCTCCGTGGACCCCTGAACTGCAATCTCGAACTCCTCGGCGGCCATGCGGTGGTGGAATGGGAAGGCGAGGCCCTCAATGTTGCCCCGGTTGAAAAAGGTCGACGTCATCCCGAGCGGAAATGTATACTCGTAGATGAGCACGTCTAGGGGACGCCCGGTAACGTTCTCAAGCACAAGCATGAGCGTCATAAAATTCAAGTCCGAGTAGACGTAAGCAACTCCAGGCTCGTCCTGAAGTGTTTGATTCAGGATGGCTTCGATCCTCTCCTCGTTTGTTGTGTATTGTGGATCCCATAGGTTGGGAGACGGGTCGGGCTGCAACCCGCTGGTATGGGTCAGAAGTTGCAGGATTGTGACGCTGCCCTTGCCATTGCTTCCAAAGGCAGGTAGATACGTAGCGACTGTAGCATTCAATTGGATTTTGCGCCGGTCGATTTGAATGAGCGCAGCGACTGCCGTGAAAAGCTTTGTCAAGCTTGCCATATCGTAAATTGTATCGACGGTGGTGTCCTCTTGAAGCTGGATGGGGAGGTATGTCGCGCTTGTTCCATTGACACTACCATAAAGAAGTCTCTTGCCAAAGGCGAACTCGCTCACAATGACAGAGTTTCTGGCGACAAGCGTAACGCCTCCGGGCTCGATCGGCGTCAGCTGGTGATAGCTGAAATTGCCGTAGTCCCCTGGTGTCGTGTAAGCTGTCAGGTTGGCACGCATATCCTCTAGGGGCTGAGCGAGCATTCCCACTGATTCTGGCGTCCCATATTTTAGCACATTTGGGGGGAGAAAGCTCGCCGATGCCGCGGTGCCAACAAGGGCCATTGAACAAAACAAACGAAGCATTTTGGTGGCTGCGGCGGTGGCTGCAGAAGCTCCAGATAGGCAGGTCTCTGACAGCATGGGCGAGGGTGGTACGGATCGTTATTTATGCCTGGAAAAGTTCTTTTCATAAAGTAATAATCCGATCTCTCCTATCTCTAATGTCCTTTGGTTCAGGGTGTTCGGGGTGCACTATACGGATAACCCGGCACTAGTTACGAGGAATATCTGTAACGTACGGATTTCCCGTAAGCAGCAGGCGCAGCTCCATACCAAGAAGATAGGGTCTGCCGGCTAAGTTCCCTGTCACCTTTCGCGTTGCGAGCTTTACTGCTGGTGGCCTACAAGCTGATCCGATACCCCTATTCTTACTTATTCTTACGTTACTTGTAGCCTTAAGGAAAAGAGTGTCGCATTTTATCTGGATGCTATTAGCTGCCTTTTTGTGGTGTTTACGGAATAGTACAAACTAGCTAGTTATGGCTAGTCTAGAGTGTTATTAGAATTCTTAAGAAAACTATCTCTGTACGGAGTACGAGTAGTACTCGTAGGCTGCCACGGGAAGTGTTACGTGTGAGACCGATGGAGGTAATTATAAGACCACCCGTGCACCCAGACAAACCCCCCGTACACGTAGCCGTAGCCGCGCCTGCAACCAATCTTTCAAACTACTGCCGCCTATTACTGGCCAACCTCATAAGTCTAGCGCTGTTTGCGCCGCGTATGAAATAATGCATAACTAACACTCTCTATATTACTTTCGCAAGTCTAGCTTATTATAATACAGTCATACAGGCTGGTGCTTGATCTGGTAGATAAATGGCTATTTTTGCGCATTTTTGTTTTCGTACAGTTCTGATGTATTTCGTTGTGAGTTTTTCTGCGTGCAGTCAATTCCTCTCATATGCAGCAGTACTTCAATTCGCTTACAATTCTAGTGCATTTTTGATGTATCTCATACTAATTTGGCCCCCCTTTGGTCACGGGGTCTCGACGAAGCAGGCGAGGTCTAAGGGGCTGCCTAACGCTAAAACTCCTCCTCGTGAAACAGTTAAGGAAAGCCTCTCCTATCTAGTAGTTTGTAACGGGCTGTTCCTTCCTCACCATTTGCACTGTACCAGAATCACTGCGCGCCATGTACTCAAGATCACAAGGACCGGCAATCGAGTCACACCCTCTTCATCGCCATCAATCTTCTCTGGAGGGAATTTTGAACTTTACTGCACAGGATCCCGTATTCGAAAACGACGACAACAGACAACATGCCGAGTATTTGTTTGCATCCATTCTCCGGCGACTTCAGGCAGACGGCAATAGCGAACTAGAAAGGCCATACCGTAGGCTGGAGCTAGCTCGCCTCTTCCACCACTTCTCGCGTACACGGCAGTCGAAGGACGTGTTTCTTAAGTCCTTCTTTAATACAATCAACGTCAGCCTAAGTGCGGATCTAGAGTCTACCGACCTCACACTCTTGCCGCCAAAAGTAGTCGGTTTTACCGACTATCTGTTCTACAACTTTTTCCTCCCATGTTCGTCTGCCTACAGTCTCCTTTCTTTCTGCCTGAATCTAACGGTTCTTTAGTGAAGGCGTCCTCAGGCCGAACTCCCCAGCCGACGCCAGCAGCGCTCTCTGTCCCATCATATTCTGGCGACCAGGTGTTGCCTGGATCCACAACACGTCTGTCGACTCTCCGCCGGGACTGTTTGCTTCGAGACCAGTACCGCTGTGTTATTTCGCGTAAATTCGAAATGGACGAAGCGGTGGGTCGGATTCAGAGAGACGGCGCCGATGCAACAGACGACGAAGGCAATCTCATTTCTTCGATTCCAGGAGGTGGTCTTGAACCGTTGCGAGTGGCACATATTTTACCTCACTCTCTGATGAATCGGGATGGCAATGCAGAAATGATCAAGGCCCGACAAAACGCTATTACGATTCTTGGCATGTTCGACATAGACGTCTGCTATCTAATTGAAGGGGCGAACATTGACCGCCCGACGAACGCAATCACCCTGACGTATGCTTTCCATCAGGCGTTTGGCTCTTTTCGGGTGTATTTCCAACAAACCGACACAGAGCACACGTACACAATTGAGTCTACCTTACCGGGAACCATGTATGCGCCTGCGTTGCCCGTGACGCGGGCCCTGTTGCTGTCCGAGCACCATACAATCGATCCGCCCTCGGCCCGTTTGTTTGCTATCCATGCCGCCGTATGTCAGATGCTTCATCTGACTGGTGCTGGGGAATGCTGCGACAGAATTTTGCGTGACACGGAAGAGCTCCTTATCAAGGAGGACGGTTCGACGAACATTGCCGCCTTAGCAGCGTTGCGGCTTGGTGGGTGGTGGAGTGGTGTCGTGGCGTGATAAGGTTTTCAAGTTCTGCGACTATGGGACACGCATAAGAGTTCGTAAAGGCTGGAGCTTTTACTCTTTGAGCGATAGGGGGACACGAGCCGAGCTTAAGAAGTCGGCCTTGTTCGCGTCGCCGTTGTCCGATATCTGTTCCGTTTCAAGACTTTTCGTAGTGTACTCCGTAGATAAAATAACTAGCAGATGCCCGCTTGCGTTGCAAACGGAAAATTAAGTGCCTGCTTACTTATCCATTACGTAACAATAGGTCTGCTTATTATCCGCTGTCTGCTGGTCTGTCTATTAAGCACGTCTGCCGGACTGTCTGCCGGTCTGTCTGTAGCCCGTCTGCCAGTCCACCTACCGGTCTGTCTGCCAGTCCACCTACCGGTCTGTCTGCCAGCCCGTCTGCCAGCCCGCCTGCCAGTCCACCTACCGGTCTGTCTGCTAGGCCACCTACCAGTCCGTCTGCCAGTCCACCTACCGGTCTGTCTGCCAGCCCGCCTGCTAGTCCGCCTGCCAGCCCGTCTGCCAGACCGCCTGCCAGCCCGCCTGCTAGTCTGTCTGCCAGCCCGTCTGCTAGTCCGTCTACTAGCCCGCCGGCCAGCCTGTCTGCTGTAATGAACACACTATTTCCTTAGTAATAAACCGTGGTGTGCCAAGGGTTTTATGTAAGTAGGAAAGTCAAGGCCAATGATGTGCAATGGTGAACGGCGATCTTCTTCTGTTGTCTGTTTGTCTAGAGTTCTTCAGAGTGTCACTAGGCTGCGAGGCCTATTCAAGTGAGAGTAGATACTCAAATGAATACTTAGATTGATTGCTGAAGAGCTGTAGTAAGGAAAGCTATCTAGGTGGTAGGGATCGTAGTCTTATATACTAGGGTTCCTTCCTTCATTTCTTCCTGGCTTGTCTGGCTCGTCTGGCTCGCACGTCGAGCCTATCGAGCCGGCTCGCCTGGCTCGTCTGTCGAGCTTGTCGAGCCTTATCCTTATCGTCACGTGAACATTGGGTGCCACTGTTCCCGTGCCTTCTGCCATAGGGGACCACCTGGTCTCCTTTTTGGGTTACTATGTGATGTGCTTATCACACCTTACCGAGAAGTCATCAAAACTGTCTTTACTCAGTTATTCTGTTACCCCTATTCTATACCTTAGGAGCCGCTTCATAGACAGGCCTAACGCATAGTATCCGCTTGCCAGAAACTAGAACGGTAAGTAGCTTTTTATACGTCTTGAAAAACTTGCATATGATGGCTTGATAAAGGGGTTTTATACTTAAATTGCTATACTCTGACAAGGCCACGCTTTCAGTATAGTTTGTTGTAGTAGCTTAAAAACTGTACTTGTACGTATACTAACTGTGATTAGACTACCTAGATCCCTTCCTACCGCCCGCCTTACCGTCCAGCTCTATATAAGACAATGCGTCTCTTGTACCGTGACGACGCTGGCGAGTTTAGATTTGCGGATTTTGTAGGTGTTCAGCCGATCCCTCCCTATGCGATCCTTTCGCACACTTGGGAGGAGGATGGCCAAGAGCCTACCTATGAAGATATAGTAAACCGTACGGAGGAGAGCAAGACTGGCTATAAAAAGATCCAATTCTGCGCACAACAAGCCAACAGCGATGGCTTGGACTACTTTTGGGTCGACACCTGCTGCATCAAAAAATCAAATGCCGTCGAGCTTCAGGATTCTATCAACTCAATGTTTCGCTGGTACCAGAACGCAGCGAAGTGCTATGTCTACCTATCCGATGTTTCCGCAGACACACAGGAAGCAAGCAATGGACTTTATGCTTGGGGGCCAGATTCTCCGATTAGATGGTTCTCCCGGGGCTGGACTCTCCAAGAGCTCCTTGCCCCAGCTTCAGTCGAATTCTTCTCCCGAGAGAAGAAGAAACTTGGCGACAAACAACCGCTAAGGGAAGAACTCCAAAAGCTTACAGGAATTCCAATTGAAGCATTGGACGGAACACCTTTATCTCAATTCGATGTTCAAGAGCGCTTTTCTTGGATGCAATCCCGCCAGACAAAGATTGAAGAAGATAAAGCGTACGCACTACTCGGCATTTTTGGCGTTAAAATGACCCTCCGTTATAAAGAAGGATTCGTGAGAGCGTCCGAGCGGCTTGAGAAAGAGATCGAGCGGCTTGAGAAAGAGATCGACAAGTTAAACCGATGCCTTAAAGACTTGCGCGTCACCGATCCCCGTCATGATAAAATACGCATCGAAGATACGAAGGGTGGTTTGTTGAAGGACTCGTATAAGTGGATTCTCGAAACCCACCAGTTCCTTCAATGGCGTAACGATACACAGAGCCGGCTACTGTGGATCAAGGGCGATCCTGGCAAAGGGAAGACCATGCTGCTTTGTGGCATCATTGACGAGCTGAACGGATCCATGGCTAAGTCAACCCGTTTATCTTATTTCTTCTGCCAGGCCACCGACTCGCTCACCAACAACGCCACGGCCGTGTTACGCGGTCTGTTATACTTGCTCATCGATCAACAGCCATCGCTCGTCTCGCATCTACAGCAGAAGTATGATCGTGCAGATAAAGCCCTCTTTGAGGATGCGAATGCCTGGGTTGCCTTGTCTTCTATCTTCACAAATATCCTGCAGGACCCGAGCCTAAATGACACGTACTTGGTCGTTGACGCGCTTGACGAATGTCAGAATGACTTGCCGAAACTGCTGGAATTTATCAGTCAAAAGTCGTGCGTATCGAATCGTGTCAAGTGGATCGTCTCTAGCCGCAACTGGCCGGACATCGAGGAGGAACTAGACAAGGCGAAGCAGCAGGCTCAACTGCAGTTGGAGTTAAACAAGGATTCCATCACAAATGCGGTCAAACACTTTATTAGCTATAAGGTGGACCAGCTGGCACAGAAAAAGGAGTACGACAATAATACCAAAGAAGCTGTGCAACAGTACTTAAACGATAACGCTAACGGCACCTTTCTCTGGGTAGCCTTGGTGTGTCAAGAGCTTGCCAAGGCCCCAAAGCGGCACACGCTTGCCAAGTTGAAATCTTTCCCGCCAGGACTGGATCATCTTTACAAGCGGATGCTAGAACAAATCTACACTAATGATGACGATACGGACCTTTGTAAGGAGATCCTAGCTCTTGCGTCGGTTGTTTATCGCCCTACCACTTTGCAGCAG
Source organism: Grosmannia penicillata (assembly GCA_002778075.1). Taxonomy (NCBI): domain Eukaryota; kingdom Fungi; phylum Ascomycota; class Sordariomycetes; order Ophiostomatales; family Ophiostomataceae; genus Grosmannia; species Grosmannia penicillata. The sequence goes on along the minus strand of PCDK01000001.1, from coordinate 14,530 downwards.
TTACGAGTCCTCTCTATGTCGCTTGAGAGCTATGACGATGACGACTTAAAAGACATTATCAAGTCCTGCGGCTCTTTCCTAACTCTTCGAGAAGATGTCATCTACTTTGTGCATCAATCAGCCAAAGACTTCCTGCTTAATCCACGCAGTAAAGTCTTGCCTCTAGGCACTGCGCACCAGCACAAGGACGTTTTCTTGAGGTCACTGCAGGCTCTTGTGATAAGCACATCACATAGTAACCCAAAAAGGAGACCAGGTGGTCCCCTATGGCAGAAGGCACGGGAACAGTGGCACCCAATGTTCACGTGACGATAAGGATAAGGCTCGACAAGCTCGACAGACGAGCCAGGCGAGCCGGCTCGATAGGCTCGACGTGCGAGCCAGACGAGCCAGACAAGCCAGGAAGAAATGAAGGAAGGAACCCTAGTATATAAGACTACGATCCCTACCACCTAGATAGCTTTCCTTACTACAGCTCTTCAGCAATCAATCTAAGTATTCACTTGAGTATCTACTCTCACTTGAATAGGCCTCGCAGCCTAGTGACACTCTGAAGAACTCTAGACAAACAGACAACAGAAGAAGATCGCCGTTCACCATTGCACATCATTGTCCTTGACTTTCCTACTTACATAAAACCCTTGGCACACCACGGTTTATTACTAAGGAAATAGTGTGTTCATTACATTTTGATTGCTCTTGTATAGTAAGGTTGACGCCACCTTCTGTGCAATAACGAACGACAGCCATGGCTACTCCAGGACCATCCACCAAGACAAATGCGCCGAAGGTGACGCAAGAAGAATGGAATATTCGGATTCACCAACTGATCGAGGATCAGAAGACAATCATCGTCAAACTAACGGAAGACAGCAAAACGGAATTCGAACGACATGCAGCAGAAGTCAAGGAACTCAAGGAACAAATCAACCGGATGCACTACGCTAAGAACAAGGAATACAAGATGAACCCGCCAACCCCCTTTGACGGAACCCGGGGTACACTCAGAGGATTCATAACGAAGTGTAAGACCTACTACCGACACTATGAGAATCAGTTCCCAGGAGACGAGGAGAAGATCCTCTTTGCCTCTCAATGCATGACCGGAGATCCGCTTAACTGGATGGAACCCCTTATTCGCGACTACCTGGAGAACAATGAAATCAACAGAGACGAAGATACTAAGAGGGTGTTTAAAAGCTTCGACAACTTTGAACAAGCCCTCAAGGACATCTTCGGAAATCCAGACGAAGATCGAACAAAGGAAAGAGAACTCATGAGATGCAGACAAAAGACGTCAGCATCGGAGTACGCTACTACGTTCAGGCAGATATCGTCTCAGCTGGGCTGGGATGATGAACCCTTGATGAATCAATTCTACATCGGACTCAAGGAAGAAGTAAAGGACGAACTCGCCAAATTAGAAAGACCAGACGAACTATCAACATTCATCACCATGGCCGTACGCATCGACAACCGACTATTCGAACGACGGATGGAACGAAAGAAAGACAACAACTGGCAAGCCACTCCTACTTACGGAGCCAACATCAGGAAGAAAATACGCCAACCTGTGGCCACGTCCTATAACACGACGCCTGGACCTATGGAACTTGATACGGCCCAACGAAAGAACAATCCAGGAAACCAAAGGAGAAAGACCTTCGAATGCTACAATTGCGGCAAGTCAGGACATTACGCTCGCGACTGCCGACAGACCAAAAGAAAACAAATCGAATGGCAACCAGTCCCCGGAAACAAAGGACAGAAAGAAGTTAACGCAGCACAAAAAGTCGACATGGAAAACGACCACGTAACAGTCGGAAAAGACCAAGACCACCCCCGACACAAACTCCAACACTGGTCAGCATGCTACGACGAGCTCTGTCAACTGCACGACGCAGACAAGGCCATCAGCGGATGGTACCCCAAGGCACCTAGAGCTAAGAGGACCCTAGCAACAGGGGAAAAATCAGAAATGTCAAAAGAAGAACTTAGGCAACGTCTAGACAGGGAAACACTTCAGATGACCCTAGGACAATCAACCCAGTCGCAAACAGACGAGGAAGACGAAATCCCCAACATCAGCAACGAAACAAAAAACGGGAACAGCTACTGTTAAAGGAGCAACAGATAGCTACGAAACACGACAAAAGACTTCTAGGGGAAATGACGACGGAACAAAACGAAGCATTGTTCGAAATCCCCGTACGATTCAATGGAATCAAGACCATGGCTATGATCGACTGCGGAGCACAAGGAAATTATGTGGCAGCATCATTCATCAACAAGCACAGAATACCATGGCATTGTAAAAAGGAACCATATCGACTCAACACCTTTGAAGGAGACGCCGTATCTTACGATAACGGGCTAGTCAACAGGGAGACTGATCATCTACCCATCCTAATTCAGGAAAGACTTGAGCCACTGTCTCTCGACATTACAGGTCTGGCGACACATGAGTTGATCTTGGGAATACCTTGGTTAAGAAGAACCAACCCTCGGATAGACTGGACCACTGGCCAGATTCACTGGGAAAACGCCACCCCAATGAAGGAACAGAATATCAGGAACGAGACAGAAAAGCGCAGAGATTCAGCCACTGGAGACGGTCAGGAAGAACCGCACAAGCGAATCCAACAGATATCTCCACAAGACAAGGAGAAAGATTTAGCCAACAGAGAGGAGCCAAGAAAGAGCCCCGCGCGCAAATCAAAGAAACGCAAAGGCAGGCGAACACACGCACCAAAAGCCTATCGAACACAGAATAAAGACAAGGAGGACCCCTTGGTCTATATCCGAATAGTAGGCAACGCTACTAAGACGAACGACAAAGACTTGACGAACATCCCACCAGAATACAGGAAATTCAGCAAACTGTTCCAAGACACGTTGGAAACAGGACTACCGAAACACAGCATTTGGGACCACGAGATACCATTGAAAGAAGGAGCCAACCCTAAATTCAATCGGATATATGAGCTAAACGAAGAACAGCTCAAGGCACTTAGGGAGTACCTCACGGAAAATCTTGACAAAGGATACATCAGACGATCGACGTCACCAGCAGGATACCCACTCCTATTCGTACCAAAGAAGAACGGAAAGCTAAGACCATGTGTAGACTACCGACAATTAAACGATATCACCATCAAAAATCGCTATCCGTTACCACTCATTCGGGAGTTACGCGGAAGACTTCAGAAAGCAAAATGGTTCACCGCATTGGATCTTAAAGGAGCCTACAATCTCATACGAATGAAGGAAGGAGAAGAATGGAAAACAGCGTTCAGAACACGTTATGGACACTACGAGTACTTGGTGATGCCCTTTGGACTTACTAATGCACCAGCATCATTCCAAGACATGATCAATCAGGTATTGCGCGAACATTTGGACGACTTTGTAATCGCATACCTAGACGACATATTGATCTACTCGAAGACTCTCGACGAACACAAAGAACATGTGACGAAGATACTACAAAGGCTGCAAGACGCAAACCTTTTAGTCGAACCAGAGAAAAGCAAATTCCACACCCAGAAGGTAGACTACCTCGGATTCACAATCACACCAGGACAAATCCACATGCAAAAGGCAAAAATCGAAGCTATCAGCACTTGGCCCACACCTACGAGCATCACCGAAGTCAGAGGATTTCTAGGATTCACCAACTTCTACAGACAATTCATCAGAAGTTACGGCGACATCGCAAGACCACTCACGGAACTCACAGGAAAGAATAAGACATTCGAATGGACCAACAAAGAACAAACAGCATTCGACAAGATCAAAGACCTCATCGTGAAAGAACCAGTATTGACGGAGGCAGACCCAGAAAAGGAATATGAAATCGAAACGGATGCATCAGACTTTGCGATTGGAGGACAACTAGGACAACGAGATGAGAAGGGAAAGCTACACCCTGTGGCCTTCTTCTCAAAGAAACTCAACGGACCTGAACTCAACTACCCAATTCACGACAAAGAACTCATGGCAATTATCTACGCATTTCAAGATTGGCAACACCACCTAATCGGAGCAAAACACGAGATCAAAGTATACACGGACCACAAGAATCTAACACAGTTCACGACCACCAAAGTTCTAAACAAACGACAAACTAGATGGGCGGAATTCTTGTCGCAATTCAACTTTCGAATCACGTACCGAAAAGGATCAGAAAACAGCAGAGCTGACGCACTCAGCAGACGCGTGGACCATCAACAAGATGTACCACCAGAATCACAAGCGATACTCCAAACCACGACAGAAGGAGATCTTACTATGGGAAAGAAACTTTCGGCAGCATACCGAACCCTAGCGGACAACGAATGGCTAGAGGATCTAAAACAAGCACAACAAGACATGACACAAAAAGAACGAACCCAAGCAAAAAGGGAAGACGACAACGAACTCTGGAAGTATAACGACAAAGCATATGTACCACAGGCACTTCAGGAAAGGTTGATTCAGCAAATCCACGAAGCACCAGCCCACGGACATCAAGGAGTCAGAGCAACAATGAATAGGATCAGACGAACCTACGACTTCCCAGGAATCAGAAAGAAAATCGAACAGACACTGGCAAAATGCAACACTTGCAAGAAATCCAAAACAGAAAGACACAAACCTTATGGATTACTGAAACCACTACCAATCCCAACACGAGCATGGGGATCTATTAGCTTAGACTTCATCACCAAACTACCACCATCAAAGGAACCTTTAACTAGGACCTCTTACGACAGTGTGTTAGTAATAGTGGACAGACTCACAAAGTACACTTACTTTATTCCATACAAAGAGGCAAGCAACGCAGAAGAACTAGCGTACACATTCTTACGGACCATCATCAGCAACCATGGAATACCGGACGAAATAGTATCAGACAGGGACAAGCTCTTCACATCAAACTTTTGGAAATCACTCACAGCACAACTCGGAATCAAACACAAACTGTCAACAGCATATCATCCACAGACGGACGGGCAAACAGAAAGAATGAATCAAGTACTAGAACAATACCTAAGATGCTACATCAACTATCAACAAGACAATTGGGTACAGTTACTACCCCTAGCACAATTCGCTTACAATAGCGCAGACACTAGTACGACTAAAACATCACCATTCTACGCAAACTACGGCTATGAACCAGAAGCCTACAGAAACCCCATTGACGGAACAGACGCACCAACCGCAAGACAACGAGTAACAGAAATACAGCAAGTTCAACAAAAAGTTCAGGAAGATCTGAAATTTGTGCAAGAAAGAATGACGCACTACGCAAACAAATCAAGGATTGAGGGACCAACCTTGAAGGAGGGAGATAAAGTCTATCTACTCAGGAAAAACATCAAAACAAAAAGACCAAACGAAAAACTCGACTACAAGAAAATCGGACCATTCAGAATCAAGAAGAAAATATCAGACGTCAACTACGAACTATCACTACCGACAAACATGCGGATACACCCCATATTTCATTTGTCACTATTGGAACCAGCAAACCCAGAAACCAGATTGGAAACATCATACGAAGCGGATGACACAGAAGAATACGAAGTCGAAAGGATCATCGACCAAAGAAACAAGGGATCAAGAACGGAATATTTGGTGAAATGGAAAAACTACCCGGACGCAGAAAACACATGGGAACCTATGGAACACCTGACGAACGCACAACAGGAGATCCAGGATTATCACCAGCATCACCCGGAACACCAAAATCTACCCCAGAAAAAGAACCGGAAGCCAGCAGGGCATCCCAGTCAACTTCGGAAGGCACCGGAACAGCGGCAGGCGTAGCGACCTCGGCGGCCGCAGCGGCCTCGCGCTCCTGACGCTCCAGCTCCTCTAACTCTTCGATCGAGTCAAGACCCCGAGCAACAACCTGGAGCATGCGCTCAGTCCAGGCCTTCTTCTGACGACGCAAACGCTTTACCTTAGCATCGGCAACGCGACGCTCCTCCTCGATAAGCTCAAGAGCAGCTTCAGCAGCCTCCAGGTCCTGTTCGGCCTTACGATGTTGTTGACCGATACGCAACAATTGTTGCGAAGAGAGACCTTGAACGTCGCAGCCCGCGCGCTGCGAGCGGACGCACTCAGAACAGCGGGAAGAATCTGAAGGAGAAACACGACATGAGGAAAGGCCTTGACGAACGCAGGAAGAACAAGGCGGCATGTCAATCGAGGACTGAAGAATAACCGCAAGAAGGGAATCACGCTGCTGAACCTTGCGCGAACGAGAGATGCGACCACTGGGTACACGGTCAGACATTGTCGCAAAAAAAAAAAAAAAAAAAAAAAGCAAAAGAAGCATGAAGGAAGGAGAGAAAAACTTACTTTGAGGGCAAAGTATAGAAGGAGGGAGATAATGTGATAAGCACATCACATAGTAACCCAAAAAGGAGACCAGGTGGTCCCCTATGGCAGAAGGCACGGGAACAGTGGCACCCAATGTTCACGTGACGATAAGGATAAGGCTCGACAAGCTCGACAGACGAGCCAGGCGAGCCGGCTCGATAGGCTCGACGTGCGAGCCAGACGAGCCAGACAAGCCAGGAAGAAATGAAGGAAGGAACCCTAGTATATAAGACTACGATCCCTACCACCTAGATAGCTTTCCTTACTACAGCTCTTCAGCAATCAATCTAAGTATTCACTTGAGTATCTACTCTCACTTGAATAGGCCTCGCAGCCTAGTGACACTCTGAAGAACTCTAGACAAACAGACAACAGAAGAAGATCGCCGTTCACCATTGCACATCATTGTCCTTGACTTTCCTACTTACATAAAACCCTTGGCACACCACGGTTTATTACTAAGGAAATAGTGTGTTCATTACAGCTCTGTCAAACGGGCTACGACGCAACATGTGGGACCTAAAGGATCCAGGATGTCTTATCGATCAGGCCTCGCCGCCTAATCCTGACCCATTGTCTGCAATCGGATATTCATGCGTCTTCTGGGTTGATCACCTCTGTGACTCTATGACGACGACAAAGCAGGAGGAACTACAAGATTACAGTACGGTCAATACCTTCCTTAAGGGGAAGTTCCTCTACTGGCTCGAGGCGCTTAGTCTCCTTAAAAGCATGCCGGAAGGGGTACTCGCAGTAAAAAGGCTAGACCGCCTAGTAAGTATTAGCTCCCTTAATACCGGCGACTAAAACTAACTATTAAAGATACATAAAGGACAAGCACCAACAGACCTTGTCCGCGACGCACATCGGTTTATTCTATACAACAAGCATGCTATCGAAAGTGCTCCAATTCAGGCGTACGCGTCAGCGCTCGTCTTTAGTCCAGGCCGTAGCAGGGTGCGACAGCTATTCGAGGCAAAAGAGTCTTTGTGGATTAAAGCAGTGCCACCGTTAGAAACGGATTGGAGTGCATGCCTCCAGACGCTTGAGGGCCACAGCGATTCGGTCACTTCAGTTGTGTTTTCGCCCGACGGCACACAACTGGCCTCAGGTTCAGACGATACGACTGTCAAGATCTGGGACACGGCCTCGGGGCACTGCAGGCAGACGCTTGAGGGCCATAGCAGTTTGGTCAATTCAGTTGTGTTTTCGCCCGACGGCACACAACTGGCCTCAGGTTCACGCGACAGGACTGACAACACTGTCAAAGAATGTAACGACTGTCAGACCGTATACGGACTAAGTACAGACAGATCATGGATTACTAAAAACGGTCAACGAGTTCTTTGGTTGCCTATAGAATACCGATCTAGAGAAGCTTTTGCTGTGTTTGGTCAAAGTGTCGCTATTGGTTGTGCTACAGGAAAGCTTTTTATTCTGAAGTTTTTATAACTAAGTAACAGTAACTGAAACTAACTAGTTGTAAGAAGAATATATTGTATACATGCTGTGTGAGTGTTCGTTCTTAGTCTTAATCGGATGCGTTATCTTGGTCCTCGATCCTTAATCCCTAATACCTTGATGATCTTACTACTGCTTTGATTTTTTTAGGAAGGCATGTCTAAGGGTGTTCAATTAAAAAGAACAGTAACAATCTTACTATATATATTTTTTTCTTCTCTCTTTGCCCTTCTACGGGTCGTAGGGGAGCCCATAAATTTATATGTTTTTACCGCTTGAAAAGAATTTTCAAGAATGATCTGGAATGTGTCGTAACATGCCGCGCCGATGAGTCACTACGATGTGGCAAGCTACTAGCTACTATTCTAACGGGTTTCTTAAAGTCCCGTGAACATCCTGATTTTTAGTAATTATTAATATGACTCGTGGATATAGGGCAACCCTAGGCCGCCACAGGACAATATTCTGTTATTTCCGTCCTATCGCATTGTTAGTAATTCGACATCGCCGTCTGACCCACATTTTCTGTATGACTAGCCAATAGGGAGTAAGCCCCTACGGGGCTTACTTCAGACCGCACCAAGACGCACCGATGCGGCTATATGTATCCCGCATCGGGCGCCACGATAGCTAGACAGACTTTATGCCACCACCAAGACCAAACTGTACCCCCCATTCAAGGAATAGGAGGACGTACAGGGTCAACGGGGCTTCACTAGTTTACTACCAGCTAGTGGACACAGCAACGCTTTGCAACATCACGTACGGACCTCTCCGGGCAGCCCTTCTTGGCAACGAGACAGGCACCGGTAAGACGGCAACGTACGCGCTGATGATGCATGTGTCCCTTGCTAAGCAGCTTAGCCAACAGGCCCGGGGAGACACAATTACCTTCCGTCCTAATCTCTTTATCATCCCTGCAGGAACGATCCTTCAAACCTTTGACGAGCTGAGCTGCATCTTAGGCGCAACGTACAACATACACGTCTACTACGGCAGCCGTACAGCGTTCAAGGACAACAAGGAGACGACCATCCAAAAGGTCATAGTTTCTACTAAGGAGCTTAAGGATATCCTTACGTTGCTGCAGACCGACGTGGCCCAGAAAAGCAAGGCAACCGCCCGTACAATCATACTGTCGTCGTACACGACAATAACAAAGCGACATTTGATAACGAGCCTAGCCGTGCCCGGGGCCAACGACGGTGCTGTTGTGATCCCTGCAGGGGCAGGGGCAGCTAAGGATGATATGGAGGAGGACGATGAAGAAATTGCCGAAGAGGAGCAGCTTGTACTGACGCAGGGCAGGGAGTATCGGCCTGCACTGCCACGAAAAGGAAAGGAAACACAAAAACACAGAGAACGGGCGAAACGTAGGTGGCGCATGATCAGAGGTCACTGAGAGGGCTGGAATACATGAGGCGTGATCGACGCAACGCTCCTAAGGAGCGTTGCGACGTTCGAAACGTCATGACACTGTAAAATGGGTGAGGCGTGATCGGGAGCAGAGGTCAAAGAGAAGCATGTGTATTGCAAAGGGAAAGACTTGTACGATTGCTTGTCTGCTTGTCTAAACTATTAAGAGAGGAGGAGGGCTATCTTATATAGAAGATAAGGTGTTACCTCCCCTCGTACAAGAAGAGAAAGGCGTAGGGCGTGCATGTGGGTACGCGTACGTAAGCGTACGTGATCTGAGGCATCAAAGACATACACCAAAAAGAGAGATGCGCAGGAGGCGGAGCCTACCAGCACCGAGTCAGTACTAGACAAGCCCGGGTAGCACGGGCAACCGTGGAGACTGGTAAGTCTAGTACTAACGTGCACTCGGCCCCTGCTAACAACGACGAAGCCTATGCTGACATTAGAAGTCTGACCCTTGAGGAGTAGTAGCTGCTGCGACAACGACATTGTACGGAGTAAAAAACCAACAAAAAAAAAGAGAATTGCTATAATTACTGTAACTTCTTGCTATCGGCCATACTGTAGACCCATAAAACAGAGGGTACATTGGGTGGGGCTACTAACTTCACCGCCTAGGCCCACAATAAAATATTTCTGGCCAATAACTTTTACGCCAGACGCTCCCTCCAATTAATGCGCTGTTTCCGTGGACGCAGTCCATACCCCCCCCCCTTGATCGTCACCACCTCTGCCTTCTTCATGACCATCCTCTCTTTCTTCGTGAGCTTGACTGCTATTGGCCAATTCAAGTATGACTGCACCCTCTGCATCCTCTGGCACTAACACAGGTCCCATATCAATCTCTTCTTCTTCCGGTATCACCATGGGCCGTTTCCGTGCAATTGGCGCTGCGTCAATTGCATCCATTGCTGCTAAGCTTGGTCCGTATTCAAACGCCGAAAGTTGGCGGCGGATAGACGCAGGAGGCGGTCGTACACCGTTGTGGCGGCTTGGCTGCGATGTGCTTTGACTGAGTAATAGCCTGCGAGACTGCGATGTAGGGAAGACCGACTGCTCATTTCGACCAAAAGGCCCTTCGTTGCGAGGCCTACCACGTGTATTCAAAACAACGCTTGGCTCTTGTATGAGGAGGAGAGGGTTCTCGTTCGCCTATAGATACCTGTTAGTAAAAACAAAGAAAGCTATAAGCTTAGAAACGTACCAAATCAACTTCTAGCCACTAATAGCAGTTGATCTCAGACTTCAAGATAGCCCGATTCTGGTCTAGTATATTAAGAATCTTGTGAGAGCAAGGTATACCTTGCTGTGGCTCAAAAGTACTTGTACATGGCCGTGTAGGAGGCGCAAAATTAGCCATAGCTCTTGTCTCTTGTAAGCCAAGGGTAAGTCGATGTTGCTGGACCAGGTGATCGAGACATTTTGATGAGACCTGGTGATGTAGCTGTCCAAGCCAAGCGAACCTGATGTAATCATAGCGTCTTTTCTCCCTTTGAATAGCGATCTCTTGGTTAATCGTCCGCTCCTTATCACGAAGAAGGCCCTTGATAACGTCAAATAGCATCTTTGCATCTCCTGTGCCATGAGTTAAGCATTGCTTCAGTTGGCGATGAGCTGATTCAGTCGGCGACGTAGTTCGTTGCCCACTGATGACGGTACGGCCAGTACTCATTGCGTAGATAATCGATGATGCTTTTCTGGTCATTAAATTCGGTAACAATACGATCCCATGCTATTTGAAACATAGACTCTGTGGGCGCATAAATAACAAACTTCCACAAATCGAACAGTCCTTGGCGGGTGTGTGGTATAGTCGCAGGTATAGAGAGAGGCAGCGTAAAGCTACGGCGAAGGAAGTTATTCATGTCTGCGACTTGTCGATCAGTGTCGTCATCCTCCTGATCTTCTGCACCGTCGTCGTCACCATTAGCCTCTTGAGGCTTCTTCCATTTTCGCTTAATGTTCAGGACGATGTTGCCGTTAACGTGAAAGATACAGAGCTGGTGCGGTACAGTTGGCAGATGCTTCTTTAAAGCTGACTTTAATGCAGACTCAAAATCGGTAATTAGCACGGTTGGTAGCCGAATTTCATGCTCTTGTCTTGCCTCTTCAACGCAGCTAATAAGCCAGTCGTATCCCTCGAATCTCTCATTATCAATCAAAGCAAAGAAGAGAGGTATTGTATGCCCAGTGTTTGTAAGGCAGGTCCCTTGAAACAGCGGCATCTTGTACTTGTTTGTCTTGTATGTACAGTCCATCGAAAGGACGGCTGGGTTTTGCTTCCACGACTGTAGCTGCCAAGGAAGTGCGAAAAACAAGCCAGTAACTGGTCCACCATTGCTATCGTTCAGATGTTTGACTCGATGGAAGACGTTATCATCTTGAAGCTGCTTAATGACGTATTGAATAGGCGAGTGGCCGTTCAAAGCGTTGCTTCGAAGCTTCTGGCGAAAGTTGTAGATATCCTTGTCTACAAAAACAGCATCAGGGAACTCGCTACGTAAAGTCTTTACAATCGACTTTGGTTTAATGCCATTGTTCGTCATGGTCGTAATAAGCTGCTGCATCTCGGGCGTCAGCTCACGAAGTACTGGTAGTGCTACTGGATCCCGAAATGCTTCATGGTTATTATGGGCTGTTTCTGCAGAGATTTGGAAGCTCCATAGTCGTTGATTTCTTGCTAGAGACGACGCGGTAGCTCTCCATCTGCATCCAACTCTAACCGTGCTTCCGTGGCGACTCTGTTGTTGCGATGCTTGCACCTTGCCTTTTACGCAGCCGAATTCGACGAAGGTTGGCTTGCCGTCCACGATGTTGGACGTTTGCTTACGAAAGTAAGCAAACCCAGAGGCTTTTGCCCAGTCCTTGAGGTCCTTTTCAAGCTCTTCGCGACTTTCGTATAACGGCCCTGCAATCAGTCGATGCTCGTCAGGCGGGCGAGCAGGCAGCGTAGAGAGGGTGGTGACGCAGGGCAGGAGACTATGTCCCTGGACTGCCAAACAGAAGAAAAGAACAGAAGGAAAGAAAGAGGAAAAGAAACAAAACACAAAGAGCGGGCGTCACGAAGGTGGCGACCGATCATATGTCACCAAAAGTCGAGTAGATGAGGCACGATCGAAGGCCACGCTTCGAACGGGCGCAGTACCGTTCGAAGCGCGGAGACACTGTAAAATACGAGAGATACGATCGAATGCAAGCGTAGAAAAGTAATGTATTGGTATGCTGCTTGCTTGTCTGTTTAAGTCTACTAGTAAAAGAAGGGCAGCTGTCTTATATAGACGATCAGATGTCACCTCCCCTCGTACTATAAGAGGAGGCGTAGGTGGAGAAGGCACGTGAGGACGTTGCGCACATGCGCACGCGCTTCTGGGCATGAAAGGCATACACAAGACAGGTGCGTAGGGGGCAAAGCTCACTAGCACCGAGTCAGTATGCCGGCCTCTATTCGTCTAAGTACCTTAGTGTATTATCTCCGTTAGTACTATAGGTATACAAGTAACGTCTAATCGGGCTTCGGGCTTCCTTTATTGCGTGCCATTAGGTAAAGTCTAAACCCGTCCTATCTTAATGGTCGTATTAGATGCGAATAGTTTTAAGAGCGGCGGGTGTCGACTTACTGGTAACTAGGGCTATAGCTGTGACGGGCCATGGCCCGGTATAAGCCTCGGCTCTGGGCTCAGCATCTCCCTGGCGTAGTCAGGCAGTATTCGGACGGCACCCGTTACGCACGCAGGCTAGACGATTCGAAATGCATTCGAAATGCAGTTTGCCAGCACACGATCGCAACGGTCAGGCCAGCTGGGCAGCAAGCACTTTGCCAGCGCACGACTGGTGACCGGCAACGGAGGAAAGGGACGGCGATAGCGGCGTGGGAAGAAAGGGAGGTTGATAGCGGCGAGGAAAGAAGGGGTATAACTATGGGGGATGCTGGTTGTAAAACTTGGCGTTGATGGTTCCTTTTTCCGTCAGCTTAGTTTAACCAGTTTCGTTCTTCCAGGTGCGACTTCTTCCTCTGGTAGAAGTCTCACATACAGTAAGCTAAGGTAGTTATTCATCGTATAAGTATATAAGGTAAATAAATAAGGAAGGCTAGCTAACGATTAACCGTTTAAAAGTATATAAAGTAAATATAAGGGTTAAAAGGTTAAGTATATTGTATAAAGGATAAAGAAGGTTAAGTAAATTATATAAAATTCAGTAAAGTAAAGGAAGTAAAGTAAAATAAGTAGGTTAGGCAGGTTAAGCGAGTAAGGTAAGGTAAGTAGGTTAAGCGAGTTAGGTTAGGCAAGTTAGGTTAGGCAGGTTAAGCGAGTAAGGTAAGGCAAGTAGGTTAAGCGAGTAAGGTTAAGCGAGTAAGGTTAGGCAAGTTAGGTTAGGCAGGTTAAGCGAGTAAGGTAAGGCAAGTAGGTTAAGCGAGTAAGGTTAAGCGAGTAAGGTTAGGCAAGTTAGGTTAGGTTAGGTTAGGTTAGGTTAGGTTAGGTTAGGGTTAGGTTAGGTTAGGTTAGGTTAGGTTAGGTTAGGTTAGGTTAGGTTAGGTTTAGGTTAGGTTAGGTTAGGTTAGGTTAGGTTAGGTTAGGTTAGGTTAGGTTTAGGTTAGGTTAGGTTAGGTTAGGTTAGGTTAGGTTAGGTTAGGTTAGGTTAGGTTAGGTTAGGTTTAGGTTAGGTTAGGTTAGGTTAGGTTAGGTTAGGTTAGGTTAGGTTAGGTTAGGTTAGGTTAGGTTAGGTTAGGTTAGGTTAGGTTAGGTTAGGTTAGGTTAGGTTAGGTTAGGTTAGGTTAGGTTAGGTTAGGTTAGGTTAGGTTAGGTTAGGTTTAGGTTAGGTTAGGTTAGGTTAGGTTAGGTTTAGGTTAGGTTAGGTTTAGGTTAGGTTAGGTTAGGTTAGGTTAGGTTAGGTTAGGTTAGGTTAGGTTAGGTTAGGTTAGGTTAGGGTTAGGTTAGGTTAGGTTAGGTTAGGTTAGGTTAGGTTAGGTTAGGTTAGGTTAGGTTAGGTTAGGTTAGGTTAGGTTAGGTTAGGTTAGGTTAGGTTAGGGTTAGGTTAGGTTAGGTTAGGTTAGGTTGGTTAGGTTAGGTTAGGTTAGTTAGGTTAGGTTAGGTTAGGTTAGGTTAGGTTAGTTAGGTTAGGTTAGGTTAGGTTTAGGTTAGGTTTAGGTTTAGGTTAGGTTAGGTTAGGTTAGGTTAGGTTAGGTTAGTTAGGTTAGGTTAGGTTAGGTTAGGTTAGGTTAGGTTAGGTTAGGTTAGGTTAGGTTAGGTTAGGTTAGGTTAGGTTAGGTTAGGTTAGG